>CAWUFW010005904.1:0-1245123 GCA_963921515.1 Calotriton arnoldi | reverse complement strand
TGTCGAGGAGATCGCGATCTGCAGCGCCAGCATCCACGCAGCCCAGCAGTTCAAGAGAGGGCAAAGTCATGAATTTGCAAAGGCTATTAGCCCACCAGGGCTCGACGGGGAACAGTCATCACAACGCGGATTTTACTCCGCCTACCATTACATCGCATGCGTTACAACGCATGCGATGTAACTACGCGTAGCCATTACTACGCGTACCATTACATCGCATGCGCTTTTACAATGCATGCGATGTAATGGCTATCCACGTCGTTGTGAGGAAACTGAGGCTGTTTCCTCACAACGACTGTGCTTGGGGTCGGGGTAGTGGTTTAGGGTAGTGTAGTAGTGTAGTGTTTTAGGGTTTAGGGTAGTGTTGTAGTGTTTGTGTAGTGTTTTAGGTTTAGGGTAGTGTTGTAGTGTTTGTGTAGTGTAGTGTTTTAGGGTTTAGGGCAGTGTTGTAGTGTTTGTGTAGTGTTTTAGGGTTTAGGCAGTGTTGTAGTGTTTGTGTAGTGCTCTTAGGGCTTAGGCAGTGTTGCAGTGTCTGTGCAGTAGCAGTGCTTTAGGGCAGTGTTTTAGGGCCTAGGCAGTGTTGCAGTGCTTTGTGCAGTGCAGTGGCTTCAGGCAGTGTTGCAGTGTCTGTGCAGTGCAGTGTTTTAGGCCTTTAGGGCAGTATAGCAGTGCAGTGTTTTAGGGCAGTGTTGCAGTGCTCTGTGCAGTGTCTGTGCTTTAGGGCTTAGGGCAGTGTTGTAGCGTTTGAGCAGTGTAGTGCATTAGGGTTTGGGGTAGTGTTGTAGTGTTTGTGTAGTGTAGTGTTTTAGGGTTTAGGTAGTGTTGTAGTGTTTGTGTAGTGTAGTGTTTTAGGTTTAGGGTAGTGTAGTAGTGTAGTGTTTTAGGGTTTAGGGTAGTGTTGTAGTGTAGTGTTTTAGGGTAGTGTCGGGGGTCGTGCAGGGTAGTGTAGTGTTATTGTAGGGAGAGGACTGGGGGTCAGGGAGGGTTGTGTAGGGGTAGGGTTGTCACTTACCTTGCAGAATTTAACCACGAGTATAGCTTTACCACGCATGCCTTTGCGTTGTAATGGCATGCGTGGTAAAGACATACTCGTGGTAAAATTTTGCGATGTAATGGCATGTCGTTGTCATTGACATCGCGTAGTAATACCCGCGTTGTAATGGCATGCGTGGTATTAGTATGCGATGTAATGACATACAACCGGGCTCGACAATGCGGGCAGAGAAGAGGCGAGCCCAAGCTGTGTTCGATAGTGGTCAAGAAGGGAGGAGGTACAGTGGAGCCAACGGGAGCAAGGCCCAGCCCCGGGTTGGCGATGCGGGCAGGTAGTGGTGGCTTTATCCTTCGCAGGTGCCGGCTGGGTGAAGTAATGACCGCGCAGCAGGGCAGTCCGCACCGCACCACAAGCGCCACTCCAGGGGTAATTGTGATGGGCTGTGAATGCAGCGGTATGACGTTCCCCCGTAGCGCTGGTTGTGCCTCCCGGGAGAGAGGATAGCGGGGCCGGAAAGGGCCACAGGCGCCGCAAGTAATTGTGAGCAGATTTCACCCTCGGTCCGGCAGCTACAGTTCACACAGTCTATCACGCCGCCATACCAGCGGCAGGATCAGTAAGCGCACAGACATGCAGCAAGCACCAGCAATGTCGCGCGGGAGGCCGGGAGTTAATGGGGGAGGCCACCTTCAGGTATGCGGGTGTTGTAACAATAGCTGTCCCTCCGTATGTGTAGGATAATGATGTCTCAAAAGTGCGTTGGGGTAGTTTGAGGTTCACTCAACCCTGGTGTATATCAGCGGCGCAGGATACAGCCGCGTCCAGGATGGGGCCCAGTCGCCACGTGGGCGCCGCGGTTCTCGAGTGGCGGGTCAAGCCCAGCAAGGGCTCCGGACAGCGCAGGTCTCTCCAGCGGCGTCACCAAGGTAGCGCGGCAATGTTGTTTGGCAGCGCGCTACCAGCCTCAGACTCGCTCCACCAGGGCACCGGATCTCGGGCGTCACATCGGCGCAGCAAGGAGCAGATTACGATCCAAGGAGCAGGATAAATGTCAGGATAATGGTGCCGAGCAGCAAGAGCCTCACACCAGTGCGGCCATTTTGCTCATGCGCCACCTAGCACCCCATATATAGACATATTTTACAGAAAGTTTGAGCCTAGCTGTTTAGTAACATAATGGTTTAACTTTATTTTACAAGGCATTTGCAAAAAAAACAGTTTACAATAATAGCTTTCAACATAGGAACTCACAAAGACAACATAACTACCAAACAAAGAAATTTTTATTCACCCATCAAACTACCCCTTGTCATTCAAACTCATTTTGAAAATTGTGCTGGTTTTTAACTTTTTTTTGCTAATTCTACAAAAATAAAATGGCATCAGAAGAACCAAATGAAGACCTATAACTGGTTTAAGTTATTAAACAGCAGCAGGACTCAGCTTCACATGAACAGTGTTGTCATGAAGAAACAACCACCAATGAAAAAACAAAACAGAGCTTGAGATTTTTTTCACTATTCCATCCGGTAAATCAAAGACCATAACTAAATTGGTGAGGTGCAGTATATGTGAGAAGATATTATCTTGGGGAACAGCAAAAAATATTTATGTGGTACAACAAGCATGTTGTACCACTTGAAAACATACCAGAAGAAGCAACTTAAAATTACACAGAGAAAAAAAAGGAGAGGGCTCATCAGTCTCTAGACCTCCAGCCCCTGCTCCTGGAAACAAAGTTCCAGCTGAAGTGCAAAGAAGATGCAGTAAAACGTCACCAAAACTTAAGTGTTTTGCTACCTTCTGTATGAACTATAACAGCATCATAACAGCTGGAAAGCAGTCTGTGGACCTAATTTCCCTTCTTTTATTGCAACAGTTCAAGCACTGTGAAAAAATGTAAACAAAGAAAAATGTATTAGGATTTCATTTTGAACATTAGGAAACCAAAACAAGATACAATGGTGAGGTGGAAAAGAGCCTTCTTAGATGCAACTTAAGGCGGCTGGTATTACAGTCTTTCCGTTTAGCTATTATCTGTAGTAACAGAATATAGTCCTGCAATGTTTTATAAATTCATTTCCTTTAGTTAAAAACAGTCTTTCATTTCTAACAACATGCTGTTGATAATATCCCTAATAGGCCGAATAATGTCTCAGAGACTCATAATTCATTTACATTTCAACACAATACCGTATTTGGTTATCCTAAATTGTCCTTAGAACTTCGCTTCTAGGATTAGCAGATGCAAGTTTGTTAGCTTTTTACATAGTCTTGATTTGAATGACAACTCTATGCCATTGCACTCTGTCGATCCTCTTTGACATCTTCAATATATTAACTCCTTCATGAAATATGTTTGCTATAGTTGTGAAACTTCTTTCTGGAATAGAAATTTGTCCAGCTACAAAGTTTGTAATTTCAATTTCTAATTTACTACCATCCACTCTGCATCATTGTATCATAACTATGACATATTTACCATACATTTATACTAACAACATACACCAAAGTTCTAAACTGCAGTTTGGACAGGTCATATCTTAATGGGCGTTTTGGTTAAATTTTCAAAGGCCACAGCTTTACAATCTGGTAAAGTCAAATAGAGGGATTGTTCCAAATTAAATTCAGTGCTACAGGTGAATTCACAATGTTCATAATTATTTTTCCATTTATAACTTAAACCAAATAATTAATTGATATTAACATCCTCTTCCTCTAACAGTCCTAGCATTACCCTTAAAAATTCTTGAGCATTCTGTTGAACATTTTGAGAAAACACTACTAATCCAGTACAGTACTCTACTTTTTAGACCTTTCTGCAGCTATGTTCGTATTAACTTGCCTGTCTTTGGCTCCATACAGCCGTAGCCTGAAATGGATGGATACTTTGGATAAGAATTGACTTATAAATATTTTTAACCTTGAAGTGGTTCTGGAATAGGAACCAGTACTGACTTGTTATGCATAGCTCTAGCTGCTATTTTATTATCCTCTAATTTATTGTAACAGTACTTACATATAACTTGCTGTGTGGACAAGACAAAGTGTTTCTCTACAAATAAGTACACAGCAAACTTTTGCCAGTTATCATTATTTTCTTTTCCACTTTTTAAATACAAGTCAACAGTCCATATTTGAATCTTGTAGTGAGTGTGTTGACAACATATACAAACATACTCTACTTTTTCAGAGTACATTGCGTTAAATTTCTAATCTCTTCTTCGAAACTATTAACTATAATACCTGTATCCTGTATCCTGTTCTGCAACTCCTCCTGTTATCAACTCTTCTTTTTCCGTAGACTCCTGTTCTGGACAAAAGAAACTAAACTGCACATCATCACAAACCTTTTCTACCTCTGCCACAGCATCATACAACACTGCTCTATTCATTTCTCCTAAGCATAAAGCAGATTTTCATATAGTACAACCTCCTAACTAAAGTTAGCATTGTTGAGAGGTGTACAACTTACATCCTGAAATGATGAAAGGTGCTTTGCCATGCTATCTTTAATGAATGAGGTATTTAGTATCCCTCCAAATTTGTATGCTTTCTAACCTTGCAAGGATCCAATCCTTGTAAAGTACTTATTTTGTGTTTTAAACTTTTCCTTGGAAAAATATGTAGAAATTGTCTTAGTATATCAATGGATTGCTGTAAAATACTACAATCACTACTACAATACCATTTCTATACAGGGCCTGACTATGCCTTACCTGTACCTCTTCTGCAATAACTTGTTTTACATTTCTAGACATCATCACTTCTTTCGCTAAGGGAGTGCCATCCTTCATTTCATAACATCATCCTCTTTCATCAATAGCATGAACTAATGTGTTATCCTGCAGATAGCTTTCTTCATTAAAGAAAGGCTCTGTAGCAGGAGTATGTATCCATTCTCCACTAAAAACTGTACAAAAGTTACTTCTATTGACTAATCTTTTCTTCTGGTTTTGTCTCCTCATATACAACACTATTTTGTCAAGAGTCTTCATTCTATTTATAATCAAAATGAAAAGCTTTCTCTTCAAAGCAAAGGCCTTATCAACTACTCCCTCAACTTGTTCTTTCAGTTTCAGTGCCTCTCTCCTTCTTCTATACTTCTTCATATTTCTCAGTAGGTTTACAACTACTCACTATGAAACATCTTGGCTCTGATTTCCTTAAACTGCTTCTGTCTCCTGGTTAAGGTGTGTCCATCTTTGTTTCATTCCTTCATGTTCTTGTAATATAGATTTTGTCCACTCTTATTGCTTCTCATAGTTTGTTTTTTATTTGCATTGTTTTGTAATCTTTGTAGGTGTCCAGATATATTTGTAAGAAATGACTTTGTCCTCTTACCAGTAGCTCTTTATATTTTCACCACTGTTTCCGCATGTTGCCCCTTTTGTATCTCAGTTCTGCATAGAAACTGTAGTTGCTTCTATTGCTTTTTCTTCTGAGGTTTGTAGGCATTCTATCTGTCTGTAGTTATGTATATCTTGCTCTGTAAAACAAAATAAGTATATTTTAATTTTTAGTCTATGAACGAACTGACTACTTTACTACTGACTTACACATAATACAAAAACAGTTTTTATGTTATTTTGCAGTTTTAAATCTGCAGATGAACCTAGCTATATAACTGCATGCACTTACTTCAATATACCAAACCCAAAGCAAAACACAAAACGTTATTTATTAGTTACCTTTTAACATTATATAATCCTCTCCTACAACACAACTGTACCATATCTCAGTTCTCACTTGTACATGTTGAAAGTTAAAACGAACATCAACCAAAGTGTACAAGTACGTACAGTGTCTCAACACTGTAAATCCAAAAACACAACATAAGAGCTATCTGTGTGCCTCTCTCCCACTGAATCACTGGTGTATTTAGTATCTCAGTATTTTTCTACTTAAATGTATCACATTTAGATTTTGGGAAACGGTGCATATAAATATCTGCACATTAATCTCTATCAGAGTATATAGCTCACTAATTTTTCCGAGTACATGCAAAGAGTGTATGACAGGTTGCATATATAATTCACCAGATGGCTCTGAGAGACTACATATTCCTCACTATAACATGTAAATACATGTGTTTGTGGTTGAATACATCAATACTCCCTGGATGATTGAATGAGTGCATAGGTAGTGTCTAGGTGATTCCCTGAGGATACAGGTAGTGCCTGGATGATTCCCTGAGTATATGAGAACTCCATGGGTCATTCCATACCTGCATAGTTACTGCCTGCATGTTTGCCTGAGTATATCACTACTATCTGGGTGTTTGGATGAGTGCATGAGCAGTGCCTGAATGATTAGAAAAGTGCATGAATAATGCCTCAATAATTCAATACATGCACATATAGTGGTTGGATGATTAAATGAGTACAACTCTAGTGCCTGGATGATTGCAGGAGTGCATGCATAGTATATAGGTGATTTATATAGTGCATGGATAGTGCATAATATTACATTAGGTCCCTCCCTTCTAAAATTCAGACAGTCCCTAAAAACCTAGCTCTTTAACCAGTAGCCTTTTTCTTTTGCATCTGCTCAGCACACTGACTAGCGCCAAGACACCCCCGGGTATACGGTGCGCTCTACACAATTTTATAACATAACATAAGTGATTGTTTAAGTGCATACATAGCTCCTAGCAGATTGGATGAGTGCATGAGTAGTGTTTCAGTGATTGGATTAGTATATGGCTGCTGCCCATGTGTTTTTGGTTGAGTGAACAGGTAGTGCCTGGGTGTTTAGATAAGTACACGGGTAGTGTCTGGATAATTGAATGGGTGCATCAGTAGTGCCTGGCTGATTAGAAGAGTGCATGACTAGTGTCTGTGTGATTGCATGAGTCCATTGTTAAAGCTTAAGTGAAGGATGAAAGCAAGTGTACTACTGGTGTGATTGTATTCGTGCAACAGTATTGCCTCAGTAACTGAATGAGTGCATAGGTACTGGTTGGGTGATAGGTTCACTGCAATGGTACTGCCTGCGTAATTGGATGATTGCATGGGTTGTGCCTCAGTATGTCGGTGGGTGCATGGGTTATAAGTGGGTATTTGGATGAGTGCATGCGTTGTGCCTGGGTATTTGAATTACTGCATCGGTGTAGCCTTGGTGATTGTATAAGTGAATGGTTAGTGCCTGGGCGATTGGATGAATGCATGGTTAGTGCCTGCTAGTTTAATTACTCCATATTTAGTGCTTGATTGATTGGCAGAGTGCATATGTAGTGCCTGGGTAGTTGAATAAGAGTGTAGACAGTGCGTGAGTGAATCGATGAATGCCTTAGTAGTGACTGACTGATTGGATGAGGGCCTGAGTAGTGCCTGGCTTACTGTGAAAGGACCTCCAGTGCTGTCAGATATATAACAGTTGTGACTATATCTATGACTCATTGTTTAAGTCCTCCTGTCAGTATAAAACTACTGGTTTTAGTATATCTATCCTTTTCTACTGAGCTATGTGTGAGTGAAGTCTAGATATCACACTTGATAAATAATTGGATACATGGCTCTCTAGGAGCATACATTGCTCTGTTACTCAGCGTGCACATGCATCAGGACGTTTCTAAAACTGAAAACAACAATTCTTACTTTTTCAAATCACAAAACTTTTTCTTAATGGCATACCTACATAATTTCTCAAATATTTCATGTGTCTTTAAAACATGTATTGAGCATTTCTCAAAGAAAATTTACATACCAAGTGAAGCTAGCCCAAGAACTCTCAAGAAATATTCTGCACTATTAACCGCCTCAATTTTAAACAGAGCATGTTTAAAGAAATACACCACCCTCACCATATACATGACATTTTCAACAAACTTAAAGAGCATAAATCACCATATAAACATATATGTGATTTCATAATAGATATACAACTTCAGAACATCTTTCCAAAAATATGTAGGTCTCTACATCTTTAAGTAAACTCAAGAGTCTCATAGTACATAACTATCTGCAACCAGAAAAACCATATCTCACCATCTAAACATATGCAAACCAGTAATATAAGCTAAAAACTACATTGACAAACACTTCCTAATGCATGCCTAACAAGTATCACTACTTTATAATTCATATACAGGACCAGTACATTTTCTTATCTTTTTTTCATGACTACACTACTCCTGTTCAATAATGTGACTAAAAGTACCACAGTACCCATAATGCAAATAAAATAGATCTGTCTTTTCTGCACATGATGCTTAGAGATTTAAAACATTGTAATTTTTAAAGGCATTGCTCATGGTAACTTCCAACAGTACTAACAACTTAAACACATGCCCTCTGCCAGACACAGTTCATCTGATATATTTTTTTTCACATCGCTGCAATACTCTTTTTTTTATCAAACTCCCATATACATCTTCATTTCTAATGTATTTTTTTTTAAATAATTTAAAAGCTATATTCACACCAGTGAATTGAGTTTGTAGATTATTATATCGTTGTTTTAATTCTTTCTGGATAGTTTTGACACTGTTAAGATTTGTTCAAACTAAGCGCAAGAATGGAAAGCCACTCTCATAGAAAGCAACTATAAAATGGCAACCTCTTCAACTTTCCACTCTATGATCATGAGAAAGGCAGCAAATGAAATCATGTCTTTCATTTTAGATCACTGAATCTCCACCTGTAAATGGTTAGCATCTGTTAACCCTTTCACTCTCTTTCAAAACGAGGTTCCTGTCTCCGCGTGTTTGTGATGTTTTCGCAATCATTGCGGAGAAATTGCAAAAAAAACAGGAGTCCAAACCAATATTTAGCTTCAGTTTTTAAAAATGTAAATACTGCACAACAGTTTATTACATAGTCCTGAGTTTGAAAATAAAGTTTACCATTATTTTATTTGTTTCATAACTCCTCAACGGTTAAAAACATGTTCTGTCTCTTTAACACCCTTTCCCTCAATACACACTTAGCTCAGTGTACCTAGCAACCCAGTGGAACCACTAGGTCACAAGTTCACAGCACATTCTAGAAGGAACATCCTACTTCCAAATGAGATAAAGCAGGTGTGGTTTACTCCACAGATTCAAAAGCATAGCCAGTCTGTATTACATTTCTTTTTTTAAACAACAGCCAATAATTGGACTTCTAGCTATTGCATCCAACACACTACCTAATTTTATTCACTTATATGCTGACAGCATCCATTGAAATATATCTTTAAAAATGTTTTTTTAAAAAGAGAAAACACCTCCATTTTAACTGCCTTCATTCAGATCCAGCCTTCTCCTGACTACTATTGCTCCTTCACTTCAAAATGCTTAGCGTGTGGATTGTTGGCCACAGCTAGGTTTATTGGGCTAAAGAGCCTGCAAAAAAGAGAAGTATTGACAGGGACTTGGGTTTTCCAAATGTGATGATTACTTGGTGTGGCCAGAGAGGGTTAAAGTTTTATCAGTTGCTGGCTTTGGTTAAAACGATTGTGGATTGCCGAGCTCCTCACCTCATGATTGTGCACTGCGGTGGCAATGACCTAGGCACATTGACTGGGGTAGGGATGGAAATCCTAAAGAAAAATGCTTTTGCTGAATTGATGATGCTTTTCCCTCACGCTGTCTTCGTGTACTCTAACATATGCCAAAGACAGAAATGGAAGTGGTCTAGTCATTTCTGTCCACTGATTGACAAAGCCAGGAAACATGTTAATAAAACTGTTTCTGCTTTCCTAAGAGACCATAACATGGGCTCCAGCTACAACAACAACCTGCGTTTTAACATGCAAAGGATCTATAGAAGTGATGGAGTTCACTTTACAGACGAAGGGAACAGGGTGTTTCTAAGCAACCTGAAACTCTGCATATAGTCTTATCTGTAGATGTCTTATACACACTTTCTACACAAAGGCTCCTGTCAGAGCCACCCAGGTGCCCACAACTATATTGATTTTCTTGTTAAATAATGTTTGTAAAATTTTGGGGGGAAATTCAAGACGACGCCGCGGTAATCGCATTCACATCGCAAAATCGCATTCAACAACCACCACCACTATAAAAAAAATTCACTTAAAAAATTCATTCTAAGTATTACAATACACACATTATTAACTACATCACTTCGTACAACACATGTTTGTACACATATAGTTCTAGTAAGGTTTTTAAAAAACTGTTTGACCCTACTTTCCTTCTTCGCAATGATGCCGAGAGTCACGATGACTCCGGTAACTGCAAGGATCGCACCTTTTTTAAGAGGTGTAAAACACATATATGCACACATTTACAGTAGTTTAGACACTAGGGGGTTATTACTGCACTGTTTAAAGATATATTTTTATAAGGAGTTTGAAAAAAAAATCTTTAAAGCCGATTTTCCGTTACGCAATGATGCCGGGCACCGCAATGATATCGGTAGCCGCGCTCACCACAAATATGGCGCGAAATGACAAAACAAAAGCAGGAATTCAATAGCCACCAACACATACAAAACCTTTAACTACAAAATAGATTATAACCAACACACTAAACACATTACTATCTAAAAGACTCTATAATAGCATGTATGACTCCCTTAATATCTCTATAACACAGTGTATAACTCTTTCAGTGGAATCTGTAACTGCATGCATCACTGTATCAGTAAGTCTCTCATTCACTGTTTAAGTATTTCAGTGAATCCGTGAGACGGTGCATCAGTCTATCAATGGTTCTGTAATGAACTGTGTGACTGTCTCAGTGCATCTATGACTGGGTGCATCAGTGTCTCAATTGATCAGTGATTTGGTTGCATGAGTCTCTCAGTCAATCTGTGAGTAGGTGCATGAGTACCTTTGTGCATTTGAAAGTAACTATATGACTGACTGGATCTGTGAGAGGATTCATAAGTGTCTAAGTGCATGTCTCAGTGGGTGAGTGAGTGGGTGCATGAGTGTCTGAGTGGGTCTGTGACTGAGTGCATAAGTCTCAGTGAGTCTATGACTGGGAGCGTGATTGTCTGAGTGGGTCTGTGAATAGGTGCGTGGGTCTCTGAGTGCAACTGTGAGTGGGTTCACGAGTCTGAGTTTATGAGTGACTGGGTCCATAAGTCCATGCCTGGGTCTGTGAGTGGGTGTGTGAGTGACTGTATCAGTGTGTGAGTGTCTGAGTGGATCTGTGATTGGGTGTATGAATGTCTGAGTGAATCTGTAAGTGGGTGTGCAAGTGTCTCAATGGGTCTGTGAGTGAGAGCATAAGTCTCTGAGTGGGTGAGCATAAGTCTCTGAGTGGGTGAGTGAACTGGTTTATGCATGAGTGTCTGAGTGGGTCTGTGACTGGGAGGGCAAGTGTCTGGGTGGGTCTGTGAGTGGAAGTATAAGTCTTTGAGTGAGTGAGTGAGTGAGTAAGTGAGTGGGTGAGTGAGTCTATGAGTGGGTGTGTGAGTCTCTGAGTACATGAGTGAATGACTGAGTGCATAACTTCCTGACTGGATCTATGACAGAGTGTGTGAGTGACTGTATGGGTGTGTACGTGGGCATATGAGTATCTGAGCAGATCTATGAGTGGGTGTATGAGTGTCTCAGTGGGTCTGTCAGTGGGTGTGTGAGTGTCTCACTCACACACTTGCATGTGTGAGTGTGTCTGTAAGTGGGTGAGTGAGTCTCTGAGTAGGTATGAGTCCCTGCGCGTGAGTCTATGAGTGGGTCTCTAAGTAGATGCATGAGTCTCTGAGTGGGTCTGTGCATGGGTGCATCACTCTCCAAGTGATTCTGTAAGTAGGTGCATGAGTACCTCACTGGGTATATGACTGGAGCCGCCACAATGTTAAATATAGCAGATTCGACTGCTGTGGTGGCGGTCGCCTTGTAATTACATGTGTGGGACTGCCATCTTATAGGCGGGCGGTCCCCATCCCCTGGACGATGGCAGATGGACTGAAGTCCATCCGCCATCGTAATGACCCCCTTTGTTTAAAATTTCATGCAGATTGGTCAAACGACGCCAAAATTATAGGAAAGTCAAAAAATGTTTTTCCTATGGAAATTAGGTCCTAACTATAACTACCTACTGGTGACCGTCAGTAGGATACATATATATATATATATATATATATATATATATATATATATATATATATATATATATAGATATATATTTATAGACATAGATATATATATATATTCACTGAGAAAAACACAGGTTTCAGGGACGTTATAGTGAGTTGGATATTTCACTCGTACAAAAGCAGACACATTTGGCCGTTATAGTTAGTTGAGCTAACTATAACTCGTGCCCTCGCAATGCACTGCTGATGATGTCACATATTACATCACTCATGACATGGTCAGTGACATCACTCATGACATCACTGATGACATCTCAAATCACATCACTGATTACATCACTGATGACATAATCCGCTTAATATCTGATGCACCTCCTCACACCCTAATATAACCTTTCATACACCCACTCTAAAATACAGACTACCATTCTCGAAACCATAGACACACCAATACCAGTTAGTACATACCCACTCACTGATTCATACGTCTACACACATCCACTCGCTCACCGATACAGTCACTCATACATGCAGTCACTCATCAATACAGCCTCTGATATATGCACTCATACACCCATACAGACTCACATACTGCCACTCATGCACAGAGATACTCACACACCTAGTCAGTCACCCAAAGACTCAATCACATATAGTCAGTTATATACTCCAACACTCACATATACTGCCTTTCACAAATGTAGTTACTCACACATATACAACTGAGACATCCATTCACTCACCAACACAGCCATATGCATACTCACTCACCCATACAGCCCCTCGCAGACGCACTCATGAACCCATAGACCCACTGAATCACCCAGTCGCACATCCATGCAGGGAGTTACACCCCCCCACCTACCCACACAGATACTCCAGCACCCATACAGGTACTCAGACAAGCAATCATTAACCCATATAGACACTCATGTAGCTACTCACCAACCCATACAGCCACTTACATACCAACTGACAGACTGATACTGACAGTCACACAGATTAGTCACTCACCCATGCATTCACTAAGACATGTTTAATCACTCACTTATACAGTCAGTCATGTACCCACTAAATCATCCATTCAGACACTCATACACCCACTCATTCTTCAATACACCTTTGCGTATCTATATGTAACATTCTTCAACTTTTAAAAATCACCCAGACTCTGGATGATGTCATCAGTGATGTCATTTGAGATGTCATCAGTGATGTCACTGACCATGTCATGAGTGATGTAATATGTAACGTCATCAGCAGTGCATTGCGTGGGGCACGAGTTATAGTTAGCTCAACTAACTAGAACAGCCGAATTTCTCTGCTTTTGTATAAGTGAAATGTCCAAGCAACTATATGGTCCCTGAAACCTGTGGTTTTTTCAGGGAATTTCTAAGGTTTCTTAAATGCAAATTTCTAACTATGACGTCCCTGAAACCTATGGTTTTATGCAGTGAATTTCAAAGGTTTTTAAATGCTAATTACTAACTATAGCGTCCCTGAAACCTATGGTTTTTTCAGTGAATTTCTAAGGTTTTTTAAATGCTAATTTATAACTATAACGTAGTAGTTGCATTTGCAGAGTGGTGCAGAAAGGGGCTGGGCCTCCGACCAGTGCTCAGGAATTCCACTGCGTAGGACTTACAGGAGGTACCAGGAGGGCTGCAGTGCTACCTTGACTCCTGAGCTTTAGCTCAATTCTAGTTTCTGCTCCTGAGCCTTAGCATTCCTTGTTCCTGAGCTACAGCAGTTTCCCTTGTTCCTGAACTAGCACTGCCTGCAGTGCTACCTTGGCTTTTGAGCTTTTGCTAAATTCTTGTTCCTGCCCCAGCACTGCCTTCTATGCTACTTTGTTTTCTTGATTCCTGAACCTGCACTATTCTAGTATACCCTTGTAGCCTCCCCTTCTGTATATCCTTTTCCGGTCCCTGCCTTTCTTCCCATTTCCTTGGTTCCAGTTCTAGTTTGCTGTCTTTCTATTTCTGCTGTCTTGCTTCTGTTACCTTGTATGTTTGTTACCTGCTTTCTGCCAAGTGTGCCCTGTGATTTCCTTCCTTTCCTGTTAAGCACTCCTCCTTGCTAGCTCCATGTCTATTGTGCTTGTGTTTAGTTCTACCCCCTTGCTGTTACTGCCTTGCGTGTTCCTGTTTGATCGCCAGGATCCGTGGGCACAGCTGACTACCTAGGTGGTGTTTCTTGTTCACTGTGAGTATTGTCTTTGAGTTACAGTTATAACATCACCATAGGTATAAGCTCCACAGACCCTGCCTTTGCATACATATCCTATATGTGGGTATTTTCAGTCAGTATCTGTAACAGCAATTGTGGGTGAGGAACTTACTGAACTTCAGTCTTACCGTGTGGAGCTCCTAAGTGCTTTACCCCACATTCCCTTTATTGTTAATGTTGTATTATATATATGTCTTGCACATCCGTCCTGGGTGTAGTTAGTCTGAATGCTAAATTGCCTTGTGAGTGCCCTTCCTTTCTGAGTCTTAGCCATCTTGTACAGGCTTCCCCTTTGGATCCCTTTTTCTCCTCTGACTCCCTGTGTGATCCTGGGTAGCGCTGTACTACTTTTTCTGTGCACGGTACGTTTTCTACCCATTCCCCAGTCCTTGCTCAAGTCCCTGACTGTGTTCCCGACATAGTCCCGGACAGTCCCTGACAGCAGCATTGGTAAGTTCTCAAAGCAGGTCACACCCCCTTTGCCCACCAGTCTGCAAACACACTCCCTGGCGCAATCTTGGATGGGGTTTTAAGTCCCCTTTGCTGCTGGGGGTCGTTAGGGGCCGACTAGCCTACCTGACACCTCCAGTAAGGCCCAGATAGTGGGATTGCTGAGACGTGGGCACAGGCCATGCCCCCTTTCTCTACCACTCTGCAAACACGCCTACTGGTTGGGGGATTAAGTCCCCTTGCCTCCTGAGGGTCCCTGGGGGACAACTAGCCCTCCTGTTATCTCTAGTAAGCCCTATACAGCTGGATTGCTGAGAGTGGTCCGAGGCCACGCCCCCTTTTTCCACCATTCTGCAAACGCGCCTACTGGCGCACTGCTGCTCGGGGGATGAAGTCCACTTTAGTCCTGAGGTCCTCAGGACACAAGAGGACCTCATCGCCCCACCAGCAGTGCGCCAAGAGGCACGTTTGCAGAGTGATGAAAAAAGGGGCGTGGGCTCGGACCACCTCTCAGCAATCACACTGTGTGGGGCCTACTGGAGGTAAGAGGTGGGCTAATTGGCCCCTAAGGTCCATCAGTAGGGGAGGGGACTTCATCCCCTAACATAGAATTCGCCAGGAGACCTATTTGCGAGTAGTAGTGAAAGGGGGCGTGGCTTCCGCGAGTTGCGGAGCTTCCATATTTTTTTTATTTTAGGAAGGGGGGCCATGTGGCCCTCCTTAACCTGACCCTTTTACGCTCCGTGGACCCAATCCCCGGGGCCAGACCCACTTTTCCTTTTTTTTTTAAAACATACAGTTTTCCTGCTCTCACTTCCATGAAGCGAAGCAGAGTTTGCTATGACAGGGCAGGAGCCGTACTCCCGCCCTGCCATAGCAAACTGCAATGTCCCGGGGATGGGAACCCTGGGACATTGCTGAAGCCGGACCTGGGGGGTTGCGGTCCCCAGGGCCATGAAGGGCTCCTGGAGGGGGGCCGTGCGGCCCCCCTTCCTTCATGAGTAAAGCCCCGGGGAGGTGGTGGTCCCTGGGGCCAGGGGTCCGCAACAGACCCCCAGCTTCTCCTAATTAGTGCCCCGGGGGTGGTAGTCCCCTGGGCGTGTGGGGGGGCTCGAGCCCCGCACACTACAACATTTTTTTTAAGCAGAGCCCCGGGGGGGGGTGGTCCCCGGGGCTGCGGGGGGGCCACATGGAACCCCGCATGTGTTAATTAAAGCCCCGGGGAGGTGGCGGTCCCTGGGGCTGCGTGAGGGCCACCTGCCCCCACATTTAAATAAGTATCGCCCCCGGGGAGGGACCCCGCATCAATATATACCAATGCCCCCGGGACCTGGCCCACTCGGGGGCTTCAAGAAAACGAAGTACGGGAGACTGCACTTCGTTTTTTTTTTTATTCTTGCCGGATTCGCGGACCCTATGCGAATCCCACCAAAAATGTTTTTTAAAAAAGCTTTTTTTGGCGCTGTGGGACCCCCTGAGCAGGCCTTGGGGGTTAGGGTGTTTCTACCTGCCCCCTTATCTTTTTTTTAATGTTTTTTCTTGTGACTTGGTTCAACCGAGTCACAAGATGGCTGCCAACACTTTCTGGTTTGAAGTGTTGGCAGCCAATCAGAGTCAAGCTTGTGATAGGGAGGGTTCGCAGATCAACCGTGGTCACCAGATATCGATATTGTTTTTATTTTTGAATTTCTATGGAACTACTGAACGGATTTACACCATTTAAAGCAAAGAGTGCACTCTGGACAAAGAGCTAACTCTCTGCCAAATTTGGTGTAATTCCGCTCAGCAGTTAGGGCTGTAGCCCAACAAAAGTTTCCTATAGAAATTATCATGGAGAAAAGGCGTTTTGGGACCCCCCTTTTTTCTCGGCCCCTACTTGACGAATCACCCCTAAACTTTCAAAGTACGTAAAACACCCATCGCCGCACCTCACGCCACGGGTGCAAAACTCCAGCGGTGGTGAACCGCTAAAAATGTCATTCACTCCGGCAGACCAATTGCATATCCAACCAAAAACGAGTGCACTCACGGGTAAATAACTGCAAAGTGCTTTAATGTGCAAGACTCAAAAGCAATGACAGACGTGTTTCGGCACAACGCCTTTTTCAATGTCAGTTTGCATCTTTTTTTCAGCCAATATATATATATAAAGTTGGTACGGTTGATACTCGCCTCATCATCACTTACAGCAAGGAAGAACGTGCCATCATGTCTCTTGTTAACAAACAATAGGGCATTATTCTGACTGACCCTGTTCTTGGACCCATAGTAGCCAACAGGCCCACTATCACATACCGCCGGGCTTTTTCCATGAGAGACGCCCTAGTGAATAGTAGCCCTGAAGTCATTGTCAAATCTAACTGGCTCTTTGATATCAAAGGTTTTTTTTAATGTAGTACCGGCAGAGCCTGCAAGTTTGGTATCAATACCTCTCAAGTCACTGCCATGTTCCGCAAGGAACCTATCACGATCAAAAGCAGACTTACGTGTAGAACAGAATTTGCTGTTTACATTTTACAGTGTAGTTGTGGGCTCAGATATGTGGGCAGCACCAAACTCCAAGCCCACCAGAGAATTCTACGGTACCTAAGGGCGATCGTGAATAACGATCCCACTTACCCAGTTGCCAGACACTTTAAGGAGGTTCATAATAACAACCTTGAACACCTTAAATATTTCGTCATTGACAATGTCCCTACACTTAGACATGGTGCTAACCGTGAGAAAAAACTCTGTCAGTTAGAGACACGGTACATACTGGAACTGAATACTAAGT
The DNA here is from genome assembly GCA_963921515.1 of Calotriton arnoldi. Classification (NCBI taxonomy): domain Eukaryota; kingdom Metazoa; phylum Chordata; class Amphibia; order Caudata; family Salamandridae; genus Calotriton; species Calotriton arnoldi. The sequence goes on along the minus strand of CAWUFW010005904.1, from coordinate 1,227,680 downwards.
CACTGACTGGCCTCAACATCAGCGAGGATTTATATAACTATCTTTAACTGCTTGATTCATGGGCCCTTTTTCCTGCTGTACCTCGCCATTTGTTTGTGTTTTCACATTCACTGTAGCCAGACATCTCGTTCTTTTCCTGCGTGTGGCTTACATATCCCCCGCATTAATGCAGACATATGTTTTTTTTTAGACATTCAGCTATATCACACACGCAGGCTTGCACTGTTGTAGTCTGCTATATAAACTGTGACCTTACATTGTATTATACACCTTATAATATGTGACCCCATTCGGGTTCCTGACATCCATTTCGGCAATTATAAAATTAACTTCTTTTAAAATTTCACTTGGAATATTTACACTCCATATAAGTTTTCTTTAGTAGTTAGTTTTCGCTTTTTGCATTTACACATTATTTTTTGTTTATATTTACACATGTTCATTTATGTTCATGTGTTTTGCACATTTGCGGCCGTGGTCTGCTATGCATACTATATTCATCTGTTTGTTATTTTCGAATTACTCCTGTATGCATACATAGTGGTTGCAAGTTTTTTTTCGGAATGACAGGTATTTCCGATTGTCCATTGCCTTGTAAACTGTTATTTGAGAGATGTATATTCTTTTACTGCTTAACATCTTTTTTCCATTTCTATTTTTGATGTACAATCCACATACAATTGGGTACACTGGATCCAGCAGCTATTTAGTTTATTTTTGCATTTTGCATTTATTTAAGGCTGTTCTATTCGGGTAAATTTAACAATTTAAATATTACCTACATCGATGTTCAGCAGGTTTTTACAACTTACGATCATGCTGCAAGTCTGTTTACAATGGCTATTGTTTCAAATGCTTTGTCATCCTTGTGTAACTATGTGTGGCTTGGCCGTAATGCACTGTGTGGTAAAATCTTTGCTTTTCATTTAACGCGAAAACAACGTAAAAGTAAGTGAACACGAACTTACCTGACTATTTAAACGCTACTTGCACGTAGCGCATTGTGTGATCAAGGCAGCAGGTCGGAGGCCGAAACGCGTCATTTTGGACCTTGTTTATTTGAAATAAATTCTTCACTTCAATTGGTGTCTGTGCCCATGCGTTTTTCCTTCGTGGTGGAACCAGGGATTATCTGCTGATATATATATATATATATATATATATATATATATATATATATTCACTGAAAAACCATAGGTTTTAGGGACAGTTATAGTTAGTTGGACATTGCACTCGTACAAAACCCGTGAAATTCCCCTGTTATAGTTAGTCCAGCTAACTATAACTCGCGCCCCGCAATGCACTGCTGATGACGTCACATATTACATCACTCATGACATGGTCAGTGACATCACTGATGACATCACTGATGACATCTCAAATGACATCACTGATGACATCACTGATGACATCATCCAGTGACTGTGTGTTTCTGTAAAGTTTAAATATTTTTAATATATATAGGAAAAGACGTATTGAAGAATGAATGGGTGTGTAAGTGTCTGTATGGATGATTTAGTAGGTGCGTGACTGACTGTATAAGTGAGTGATTTAAGGTATCTTACTGAATGCATGGGTTAGTGACTAAACTGGGTGAATGTCTGTATCCGTCTGTCTGTTGCTGTGTAAGTGGCTGCATGTGTTTGTGAATAGCTACATGAGTGTCTATATGAGTTATTTAATGCTTGTGTGAGTATCTGTATGGGTGCCTGAGTGTTTGTGTGGGAGGGGTGTGTGCGACTCTGTGCATAGATGTGTGAGTGGGTGATTCACTGGGTGGATGCTTTCAAGAGTGCATCTGTGATAGACTGTATGGGTGGGTAAGTGTGTGTAAGAGTGTGTTAGTGAGTGAATGTATGTCCCAGTGGTACATGTGTGAGTAACTACATATGTGAAAGGAAGTATATATGTGTGTTGGAGTATATAAATAGCTATAAGCGAGAGTGAGTGATTGTGATAGTGGCTGTATGGATGAGTGTGTGCTTGTATCAGTGATTGTATAAGAGCGTAAGAATGTGCTAGTATTTGTATGAGTAAGTGAGCTGGTGTGTGTATAACTGTATAGGTGAGTAAATGGTAGTGTGTTAAATTATTTGCATGACTGACTAGGTGTGTGAGTACCTCTATGGATGAGTGGCGGTGTTTGAGTGTCTATATAGGAGTATGAGTGCATATGATAGTCCTGTACTGAGTGACCGTAAGTATGAGTGACTGTACGGGTGAGTGAGTGGATGTGTGCGTAGCCCTCAGAATCAGTGAGTGGGTATGTAGTTATTGGTGTTGGAGTGTCTATGGTTTTGCGAATGGCAGTCTGTAATTTAGAGTGGGTGTATCAAAGGTTATATTAGTGTGTGAGAAGATGCATGAAATTATCACGTGGATGATGTCATCAGTGATGTCATTTGAGATGGCATCAGTGATGTCATCAGTGATGTCACTGACCATGTCATGAGTGATGTAATATGTGACGTCATCAACCAGCCACGCCCTCGCCACCGTACCACGCATCCGCAGAACCACCGCCGGAGGAAGATCCTTCTCCTACCTGGCAGCCAAGACCTGGAACTCCCTCTCCACTCACCTTCGGCGAACCCAGGACCATCTCTCCTTCAGGAAGCAGCTCAAGACCTGGCTGTTCGAGCAGTAACTTACCCCCTCCCCCAGCGCCTTGAGACCCTCCCGGGTGAGTAGCGCGCTCTATAAATGCCTTGATTGATTGATCAGCAGTGCATTGCGGGGGCGCGAGTTATAGTTAGCTGGACTAATTATAACGGGGGAATTTCACGGGTTTTGTACGAGTGCAATGTCCAACTAACTATAACTGTCCCTAAAACCTATGGTTTTTTCAGTGAATTTCAAAGGTTTTTTAAATGCTAATTTGTAACTATAACGTCCCTGAAACCTATGGTTTTTTCAGTGAATTTCAAAGGTTTTTTAAATGCTAATTCCTAACTATAACGTGTCTGAAACCTATGGTTTTTTCAGTGAATTTCAAAGGTTTTGTAAATGACAATTTTTAAATGTATTAATTGTTATATAAATTTTTTTCATACTGATTTACTACATTTTCCGAAACAATTTTTTTTTACATATTTTATTTTTTAAATTACATTGTAATTACATTATACATTACATTACAAAAAATACTTTCTCAGAATGAATTACTTTAGTTTAAATACTTTGCACATAGGTAATAGACTTTTAAGTACAGTAGTTACAGTTGTTGCAATGGGCAACACAATTTCAAAAACAATGCAACATTGAGCTCAATGTGAATTTCTAGTTAAATGCAATTAGTTACTTTATGGATTACTTTTCTAACCACAGGACTGGATCCTAGATTCAGTCCTGGAACATCTCCTGTAAACAGTTGAGTAAAAGCGTTTTGGTTACAGTCGTGATTTTTAAGGAATATTATTGTACTTTAAAAGTTGACACTTAGAAACTTTTTCTCATAGAATCACCAATGTTATCCTATGGAAGGAAATTCACTTAGAAGGTAAAAACTGTTATCGTTACATTTTCTTACTCAGTGTTGCATCCTGGATCCAGCACTGGTGCATCTCCTGTAAACAGTCGAAAGAATGCGTTTAAGTCATACAGGCGATTTTTTAGGAATATTTGTAGTTTGTGAAAATCGACACTTTGAAACTTTTCTGCTGAAAACCACACAATGGATTCCTATGGAAGAAAATATAAGTTACTGGTAAGTACGGTTAAAATTACTTTTCAGGGTCAGTGCTGGGCTAAAAGATGCAGCACTGGGTTCTCTCCTGATAACAGGTGAGTAAATTGGAATTCGTACTTTGGTTGATTTTAGAGGAATATTATAAAGTTCCAAAACTCTACACTTAGAAGAATTTCCAAGTGAAACCAGTCAATGTTAGCCTATGAAGGAAATTCAAGTTACTGGTAAGTACGGTTAAAATTACTTTTCAGGATTAGTACTGGGCTGAAAGATGCAGCACTGTGGTCTCTCCTGATAACAGGTGAGTAAATCGGAATTCGTATTTCGGCTGATTTTAGAGGAAGATTTTAAAGTTCCAAAACTCCACACTTAGAAGAATTTCCAAGTGAAACCAGTCAATGTTAGCCTATGGAAGGAAATTCAAGTTACTGGTAAGTACGGTTAAAATTACTTTTAAGGACCAGTACTGGGCTGAAAGATACAGCACTGAGGTCTCTCCTTATAACAGGTGAGTAAATCGGAATTCGTATTTCGGCTGATTTTAGAGGAATATTTGTATGTTTCAAAAATCAACACTTCGAAACTTTTTCAGCAAAAAGCAGGCAATGATATCCTATGGAAGAAAATTCAAGTTACTGGTAAGTACGGTTAAAATTAATTTTCAGGATTAGTACTGGGCTGAAAGATGCAGCACTGAGGTCTCTCCTGATAACAGGTGAGTAAATCGGAATTCGTAGTTCGGCAGATTTTAGAGGAATATTTGCACAATGGTGAAGGGAGGGGCGGGGCCTGAGGTGACATCTGTGCAAACGCGCCCCGTGGCGCGTTTTAAGTTGGGGGATTAAGTCCCAGGGACCCTCAGGATTGAAGGGGATTTAATTCCCCATCTTAAAACGCGCCACGGGGCCTGTTTGCACACATGTCACCTGAAGCCCCGCCCCTCCCTTCACCACTGTGCAAACGCGCCCGTGGCGCGTTTTAAGTCGGGGGATTAACTCCCTTGAATCCTGAGGGTCCCTGGGGGCCAACTAGCCCAACAGGTATATCCAAAAGCGCCACAGAGCTGCGTTGCAGAGAGGTGTATAAAGGGGCGTGGCCTCTGTACACCTCTCTGCAACACAGCCCCTGGCGCATACTGGAGGGTCCTGGTGGGCTAGTTGGCACCCAGGGACCCCAGTATTGAAGTGGAATTACTTCCCCATCTGCAAACGCGCCAGGGGCGCGTTTGCAGAGTGGTGAAGGAAGGGGCGGGCCTGCGGCCCGATCGTTTTTTAAATTTATTTTATTTTTTTCCCCTGAAGGGGGGCTGTGTGGCCCCCCTTCCTTTTTACTATTTTTGGGCCCTGGGGACCCCATCCCCCAGGGAATTACCCCCTTTTTTTTAAATTTAAATTAAAGGGAAGGGGGCCGCCTGGCCCCCCTCCCCTGGCCGAATCCTGCCCCGGGGACCCCATCCCCCAGAGCATGGCCACACTTTTTATTAATTTTTAAGGAGGGGGTCTGCGTGGCCCCCTCCTCAGGCCTCCTTTTGCCCCGGGACCCCATCCCTCGGGGCAGGCCTTTATTTTTTATTTAAATTATTTCTAGGGAGAGGGGCCACGTGGCCCCCTCCCGGGCCACTTATGGCCCCGGGACCCCATCCCCGGGGCCTGGCCTCCGTTGGGGACTGTGGGGGTCCCCAAACCCCCACAGTCCCGCCGGCTCCCCGTGTCCTAAGGGAGCCGGCATTGCTTTTCCACATGGGGAGCAGCTAACATGCTGCTCCCCGTGTGGAAAAGCAATTGTCTTTGGATATTGGAAGCGAGAGCAGGAACTGCTTTCTCTTCCAATATCCAAAGCAGTTTGCAATGACAGGACGGGAGCCGCGAGGCGCGGCTCCCGTCCTGTCATTGCAAACAGCAGTGTCCCGGGGGTAGGCACCCCGGGACACTGCAGGAGCCGACCCTGGGGGTGGCGGTCCCCAGGGCCACCACAGGCTCCAGGAGGGGGCCGCGCGGCCCCCCTCCCCACATCGAGAAAGCCCCGGGAGGTGGTGGTCCCCGGGGCTTGGGGACCCCATTTTCAATTTCTTAGTGCCCCGGGGAGGTGGTGGTCCCCGGGCGTGTGGGGGGCTGGAGCCCCCACACAGGTTTAAAAAAAAAAAAGAAGCCCCGGGAGGTGGCGGTCCCGGGCTGCGGGAGGGCTCAGAGCCCTCCCGCACCATTTTACATAAAGCTCCGGGGGTGGTGGTCCCGGGGCTTGGGGGCCCTTAGAGGCCCCCATACATCACACAGGTTTTTTAAAAAAAGAAGCCCCGGGAGGTGGCGGTCCCCGGGGCTGCGGGAGGGCTCAGAGCAGCCCTCCCGCACCATTTTACATAAAGCCCCGGGGGGTGGTGGTCCCCAGGGCTTGGGGGGCCCTTAGAGGCCCCCATACATAAAATAAACCCCCCAGCATGCCCCCGGGACTTGGCCCACCCGGGGCAATTGACATCGAAGCGCGGGAGACCGCGCTCGATTTGCTCCGGCAGGATCCTTGCTCCCTGAGCGCATCCTGCCGATTTAAAAAAACAAAACAATTTTGCCCAGGGGGTCCTTGTGGGACCCCTGAGCAGACCTAGGGGTCAGGGTGTTTCTACCCTGCCCCCTTTGTGCGCTTTGCGCACTTGTTTCTGTCCCTCGGTTCTACCGAGGGACAAAATGGCTGCCAACACTTCCTGGTTTGAAGTGTTGACAGCCAATTAGCATGCAGCTCGTGATCGGGAGGGTGTGCGAATCCGACGCGGCCTTAGATATATATGTACTTTTACTTTTGATTTTCTCAGGAACTACTGAACGGATTTACACCATTTAACAAAAAGGGTTCTTTCTGAACCAAGAACTACCTCTTTGCCAAATTTGGTGTAATTCCGTTCAGCAGTTCGGGCTGTAGCCGTGTCTAAAGTTTCCTATGGGAAAATGAATGGGGAAAACGCGCTTTGGGACCCCCTTTTTCTCGGCCCCCGCTTACGAATCACCCCGAGACTTTCAGGGTAGGAGCGGACCGGAGCGCCCCACAAAGTTTGAAAATTTTGCGAAGATACGTCAACCAGCAAGAGAGTTATTTCAAATAGAATGTCGCGGATTTCCTATGGAAAATAGGTTCTAACTATAACTATCTACTGGCGACCGCCAGTAGATAATATTCACTGAAAAACCATAGGTTTTAGGGACAGTTATAGTTAGTTGGACATTTCACTCGTACAAAACCATAGAAATTCCCCCGTTATAGTTAGTTCAGCTAACTATAACTCGCGCCTCGCAATGCACTGCTGATGACGTCACATATTACATCACTCATGACATGGTCAGTGACATCACTGATGACATCTCAAATGACATCACTGATGACATCACTGATGACATCATCCAGTGACTGTGTGTTTCTGTAAAGTTTAAATATGTTTAATATATACAGGGAAAGGCGTATTGAAGAATGAGTGGGTGTATAAGTGTCTGAATGGATGATTTAGTACGTGCGTGACTGACTCTACAAGTGAGTGATTAAACGTATCTTACTGAATGCATGGGTTAGTGACTAAACTGTGTGAATGTCTGTATCCGTCTGTTTGTTGGTGTGTAAGTGGATGCATGGATTTGCGAATAGCTACATGAGTGTCTATATGGGTTATTGATTGGTTCTCTGAGTATCTGTATGGCTGCCTGAGTGTTTGTGTGGGTGGGGTGTGTGTGACTCTGTACATAGATGTGTGAGTGGGGGATTCACTGGGTGCATGATTTCAAGAGTGCATCTGTGATGGACTGCTTGGGTGGGTGAGTGTGTGTATGGGTGTGTTAGTGAGTGAATGTATATCTCAGTGGTACATGTGCGAGTAACTACATATGTAAAAGGCAGTATATATGTGTGTTAGAGTATTTAAATGGCTATAAGTGAGAGTGTGTGATTGTGAGAGTGGCTGTATGGATGCGTGTGTGCTTGTATCAGTTATTGTATAAGAGCGTAAGAATGTGCTAGTATGTGTATGAGTAAGTGAGCTGGTGTGTGTATAACTGTATAGGTGAGTAAATGGGTGTGTGATTAATTTTTTGCATGACTGACTAGGTGTGCGAGTACCTCTATGGATGAGTGGCGGTGTGTGAGTGTTTATATAGGTGTATGAGTGCATATGATAGTCCTCTACTGAGTGACTGTAAGTATGAGTGACTGTACGGGTGAGTGAGTAGATGTGTGTGTGTAGACCTAAGAATCAGTGAGTGGGTATGTAGTTATTGGTATTGGAGTGTATGGTTTTGAGAATGGCAGTCTGTAATTTAGAGTGGGTGTATCAAAAGTTATATTAGGGTGTGAGAAGATGCATGAAATTATCACATAGATGATGTCATCAGTGATGTCATCAGTGATGTCATTTGAGATGCCATCAGTGATGTCATCAGTGATGTCACTGACCATGTCATGAGTGATGTAATATGTGACGTCATCAGCAGTGCACTGCGGGGGCGCGAGTTATAGTTAGCTGAACTAACTATAACAGGGGAATTTCTATGGTTTTGTACGAGTGAAATGTCCAACTAACTATAACTGTCCCTAAAACCTATGGTTTTTTCAGTGAATTTCAAAGGTTTTTTAAATGCTAATTTCTAACTATAACGTGTCTGAAACCTATGGTTTTTTCAGTGAATTTCAAAGGTTTTTTAAATGCTAATTTCTAACTATAACGTGCCTGAAACCTATGATTTTTTAAGTGAATTTCAAAGGTTTTTTAAATGCTAGTTTCTAACTATGCCTACAGAGGTAGGACATGTGAAGAAAGAAGAAAAACGCACAGAAAGAAGCAAAAGAAATGCAGAAAGAAGCAACAGAAGTCCACAAAGACGAAGGAAAGTGCAGGAAGAAGCAAAAGATGTGCAGAAAGAACCAACAGAGGAGCAGAAAGAGGCCTTGTTGCAAAATCATCCTGTGCCCACAACTTTTTCAGACGGGTACTGGTGTTAACTGACTCTGACTAACCAGAGCCAGTGCTATGCTAAAAGACACTTAGAATACAGTGAAAACACCTACATACACTAGGGAACACAATGCGTTGGGGTACCCCTGTGATTAGCATGACCTCCTCTGTAAGTCCCTAGTACATAATAGGGCAGGGGATTAAAACTACCTCTTAAAACGCGCTACAGGGCGCGTTTGCACAGTGGTGAAGGGAGGGGGGCCTGAGGTGACGTGTGCAAACGAACCCGTGGCGTGTTTTAAGTTGCGGGATTAAGTCCCTTGAATCCTGAGGGTCCCTGGGGCTCAACTAGCCCCCAGGTACCTACAGTTAGGACCACAGAGCTGAGTTGCAGAGAGGCGTTCCGAGGCCACGCACCTTTTTCACCTCTCTGCAACGCAACTCTGTTGTGCTTACTGAAGGTACCTGGTGGGCTAGTTGGCCCCCAGGGTCCCTCAGGATTCTATGGGAATTAATTCCCCAACTTAAAACGCACCACAGGGCATGTTTGCGCACATGTCACCTGAGGCCCCGCCCCCTCCCTTCACCACTGTGCAAACGCGCCCCATGGCACGTTTTAAGTTGGGGGATTAGGTCACCTTGAATCCTGAGGGTCCCTGGGGCCCAACTAGCCCACCAGGTACTTCCAGTAAGCACCACAGTCCTGCGTTGCAACGCCTGTAACAAAGTGTGCAGTTGTGTTTAGGGTAGTGCAGTGGTGTTTGTGTAGTGTAGGGGGTCATGCTGGAGGTAGATTTAGGGTAGTGCAGTGGTGTTTGGGTAGTGGAGGGAGTCGTGCTGGGGGGAGTGTTTTAGGGTTTAGGGTAGTGCAGTGGTGTTTGGGTAGTGTAGGGGGTCGTGCTGGGGGTAGTGTTTTAGGGTTTAGGGTAGTGCAGTGGTGTTTGGATAGTGTAGGGGGTCGTGCTGGGGGTAGTGGTTTAGGGTTTAGGGTAGTGCAGTGGTGTTTGGGTAGTGTAGGGGTACTGCTGGGGGTAGTGTTTTAGGGTTTAGGGTAGTGCAGTGGTGTTTGGGTAGTGTAGGGGGTACTGCTGGGGGTAGTGTTTTAGGGTTTAGGGTAGTGCAGTGGTGTTTGGGTAGTGTAGGGGTTCGTGCTGGGGGTAGTTTTTTAGGGTTTAGGGTAGTGCAGTGGTGTTTGTGTAGTGGGTTGTGTTTTAGGGTTTAGGGTAGTGCAGTGGTGTTTGTGTAGTGTAGGGGGACGTGCTGAGGGTAGTGTTTTAGGGTTTAGGGTAGTGCAGTGGTGTTTGTGTAGTGTAGGTCGTGTTTTAGGGTTTAGGGTAGTGCAGTGGTCTTTGGGTAGTGTAGGGAGTCATGCGGGGGGTAGTGTTTTAGGGTTTAGGGTAGTGCATTAGTGTTTGGGTAGTGTAGGGGGTCATGCGGGGGGTAGTCTTTTAGGGTAGTGCAGTGGTGTTTGGGTAGTGTAGGGGGTCGTGCTGGGGGGAGTGTTTTAGGGTTTAGGGCAGTGCAGTGGTGTTCGGGTAGTGTAGGGGGTCGTGCTGGGGGGAGTGTTTTAAGGTTTAGGGCAGTGCAGTGGTGTTCGGGTAGTGTAGGGGGTCGTGCTGGGGAGTGTTTGATGGTTTAGGGCAGTGCAGTCGTGTTCGGGTAGTGTAGGGGGTCGTGCTGGGGGAGTATTTTAGGGTTTAGGGTAGTGCAGTGGTGTTCCGGTCATGTAGGGGGTCGTGCTGGGGGTAGTGTTTTAGGGTTTAGGGCAGTGCAGTGGTGTTCGGGCAGTGTAGGGGGTCGTGCTGGGGGTGGTATTTTCGGGTTTAGGGCAGTGCAGTGGTGTTCGGGCAGTGTAGGGGGTCGTGCTGGGGGTGGTGTTTCAGGGATTAGGGCAGTGCAGTGGTGTTCGGGCAGTGTAGGGGGTCGTGCAGGGGGTGGTGTTTCAGGGTTTAGGGCAGTGCAGTGGTGTTCCTCTCTAGCATCATGCCAACGCTCAGCTTATGATTTCACTACGTACATGGATGTAGTGCTTCGCTGCAACGCAGTTTCACGGGCTACGCGGTCTGCAAAGGCATTGCCTTGTCCTATTTTGTCAGTCACTTTCTTGTGTGCGCTACACTTCATAATAGCAACTCTCTTTGGGTATGTAAGTGCAGTCAAGAGATTATGCACTAACTCTCCGTGCATTATCTGCATCCCATGGGATGTAAGAAAGCCTCTTTCCTTCCAGAGTAGGCCGAAATCATGAACCACTCCAAAAGCATAGCGGCTATCCGTGTAAATGTTCACACACAAGTCAGTGCTAAGCTCACACGCTCGTGTCAAAGCTATTAGTTCAGCTGCTTGAGCTGACTTCTGAGGTATGCGAGCTGTTTCCACTACTGTCTCAAGCGTGGTAATTGCATAAGCAGCTGAAGTCGTGCCATCTGGTAACTTCAGACAGGACCCATCAACCCACAGTTCCCCATCTACATCTGGAAGGGGCGTATCTTGCAAATCGATGCGACCCTTTGTCTGCTCCTCAGTAAGGAATATGCAATCGTGAGGCTCCTTTGACTGAGACTGAGTCGCAGGATATGGCAACAAAGTGGCTGGGTTCAGTGTCGCACATCTCTTCAAGGTAATATGAGGTGCTAGCAGTGTCAATTCGTATCCTGTCAAACGAGCACTAGTTAAGTGCTGAGTCTTAGTCTGATTCAAAAGGGCATCTACTGCATGGGGTACTAGCACCAACAGTTTGTGTGACAAAACTATCCCTTCACTCTGACGTATGGACACAGCCGCCGCTGCAACTGAACGGAAGCACCCAGGTAATGCACGAGCAACAGGATCAAGAACTGCAGAAAGGTATGCACAAGGACGCTGTTTGTCCCCGTGTGTCTGTACTAAAACTGACAATGCACATCCTTCTTTCTCATGTACATAGAGTGTAAAAGCCTTCATGTAATCTGGTGTGCCTAACACTGGTGCAGAGCAAAGAGCTTGTCTCAACTGACAAAAAGCATTTTGACATTCATCTGTCCATGGAAGGGGGATCGGAGTGTTTTTAGTTAAAAGTGCTAGCAAGGGTTTAACAATGTGTGAAAAACCCAATATCCATTGCCTGCAAAACGAAGTCAGACCAATGAATGCACGGACATCTTTCTGCGTGGAAGGTACTGGGGTGTCTAAAATTGCTTGAATGCGATCTGGTGTCAGTGCACGGCCCTCCTTAGACAGAAGGTGTCCTAAATAGGTCACCTTCGGTCTACAATATTGCAATTTCTTCCGTGATACTTTATGGTGGTGTGTAGCAAGAAAAGAAAGCAAGGACAAAGTGCATTTCTCACACTGCTCAGGTGTATCAGCTGCCAACAAGATGTCATTGACATATTGTATGAGAGCCACTCCTTTAGGCAGGGTAAAGGAATCAAGCTGTCTCTTCAATGCTTGACTGTAAATACTAGGACTCTCAGTATAGCCTTGAGGAACTCTACAAAATCTGTATGATCTATTATTCAAAGTGAAACCGAACAAATATCGGCTATCAGGATGAATAGGAATCGAGAAGAAAGCATTCTTCAGATCAATTACAGAAAATGTATTTGCTGTTGGAGGGACCAGGGTAAGCAATGTCGTTATGTCAGATACTACAGGGTACTGTGGTACTACAATCTTGTTAACTTCTCTCAAATCGATGATAAATCTATAGATCCTAGTGTCAGTATCTTTTTTCAAAATGGGAAGAATCGGACTATTGCAAACATTGTAAGGAACTTCTTCCACAACCCCCACCTTAATTAAATCATGTACAATACGTGTGAGTGCTTCTTCTCCTTCTCGAGAAATTTTATACTGAGGCAGTCTTGGCAATAAAGCGCCCTCCTTAACACTAATATGTACTGGTGGAATAACCATTTGTCCTACATCAGTGTCCGAAGTAGCCCACAAAGTACTAGGGAGTGAGGCTAGTGCAATGTCCTCTTTAATAATACAAGATCTCTCAATCACAGGGTAGTTGTCATTCAAAATAACCCGTACTCCTTCCGGAGAACACCGTATCGTAGCCCTGAAATATTTAAGCATATCAAGACCCACAATATTGTCTGGTGTGTTTGGAGAAAGCAAAAACGGACATGGAGCAGTAAACTTATCAACATCGAATGCAAGTGGTTGTGACAATGGGCTAAGGGAAGGTGTTCCATCGAAACCTATCGATGTAATGGTTAAGCCAGACAGGGGAGCCCTTGGAACCAACTGTTTAGACAAGGCGCTACGAGTAGCTCCTGTATCAACCAGAAACTGATCAGTAGAGCCCAAAACATGTGCTGTAACATAGGGACCCCTCTGATCTACTGGAACTTCAACTGATTCCTTACCCCATCCTAGGCAATCCTATGCATAAGCAGAATCTTGAAAATCAGAGGGCACATAGTCAGACATTTGATATTGTTTCCTTCTATCAAAAGTGTTAAACCCATCCTGCCCACGTGTATTAGCATCAAACCGAGCACGATCATTCGCGCTTCCTCTAGGCCCTGGATATCCTGAACGATTTCTCATTTGTCCCCGACCACGTAGATTCTGCTGAGCACGCAGTACTGGACAATCAGAAAGCCAATGTCCAAATTTTTTGCAGTACGCACACTGATCAATAGACAAATTTGAACGAGTATAGGAAGGAAAGGACGAACCATAAGATCCACGTCCACCTCTATCATGACCTCTAGAAGGCGGACCATAAGCTTGAGCCAACATAACCTTTGTTTTCAACTCTTTAGACTTTTTGTCCTCATTACCTTTAGTTTCTAATTCTTGTCGCTCATAATACTGAGCCATAGTTAAAAGAGAAACCGGAGAAGAGGTAGTCCATGAACTCTCACTGGCCTTTAAGCGACTAGCTATCCCTGGCAAAAGGTTTGCGACATATTTATCAACAAACAGATGCCTACCCGTGTCATCTATCAATGACTGGCCACTAAAATCGTGGAATGCCTCTTCAAAGCGTGTGAAAAAGTCAGAAACTGATTCATCTACCTTTTGCTTGCAAGACGCTAACACTGTCCAATCTATCTTTTTAGGGGAATGATCGTCTTTAACTTAACTAATATAGCTGCCGGAAGATTTAAAATTAACTGACACGGTTTCTGTGCAGGTTCTCTATCTTCATCTAACCGCTCTAAATCTTTCCACAATGCTCCAAATGTCGCATTATCATCAATTTTAAGCACAGTTCTCCACATATCAGGCGGTAATATTAATCCAAAAAACAAATCAATATCAGACAAAGTCATAGTACAAGAGCTAATTGCACCCTCAACTTCCTCATAAAAGGCTGCTGGATTCTTTCGCGGGTCAGGCAATGCATTTTTAAGGGCCATAACATCTGCCCTATTCCAAGGAGTGTAAACCCAATTATAAATAAAGTAACCTTTCGCATTAGTAGAAGTCTTATCATCCTCTGTACCCGTTCCTTTAGGAGGAACATATAAAGGCGCGGCTTCCCGCATGGGTTTCACATGAATTACAACATTCTTATCTGTTTCAGGAGTAGGAGGTCGTGCCATGCTGATCTGAGATGCTAGTGCAGCTGCTTCTGCTGCCTTTTTCTCCTCTCGCAAACGGGCTGATTCAACACGCAGTTTAACCAAGCGTCTGATCGTGTCAGCCACCTGGGAGAAGACAAAAAGACCGTCACGTAATTGTTTACAATCAGCTGCTACATCATCGGGCTCCATATCTACCGAATGCTTCCTAAATCGTTCAATAACCTCTGCAGCAAATGTATCGGTAAAATATATTTGCTCCCTTTCCTGCCATCCTTTTATACTATCTAAAAGTTCTGAAGCAGTGGTAGTACTACAAACGGCTTTACGCGCAGCAGATCTAATGTCAGATGCACGCCCAGCAGATAACATTGAACGAGTTTCTCGAGTTTTGTCCTGGTCTGAAAAAGAGTCCTCATCTGACTCATGAGGAGCGGAAGAAAAAATATACGGAGGTGGAGAACGATCTAATAACAAAAAATCATCTTGCGGTTTATTAAGGATAGGATAAAGGGGCTGCCTAACAGCATATTGGCCAGTTACCTGTAAATGGCGTTCCCTATCTTCCTCTCTTTCATTTCTTTCATCTCCTTGTTTTTTAACTCTAATGCTTTCGCATAAATGGTCTTTCGCTGTTCTTTGTCAATCAAGGCTTGCTCACGCTTCATTCGCTCACACACTTCTTTCTCCCACATTCGCACACAATCAAACATATCTTGCCGAGTCTTTCGTTTAAACATACATTGTTCCACATACTGAATCTTTCGCAAATCAAATGACCCATACATCAGCCAACGCAACTCAGGATCTTTACTAGTATATTGTTCCATAACGTGCAGTACATTATAGAAGAAATACCATACTTAATATACATATCCCTATTAGGCGTCCCCTCCGGGGGCTGGTTGTGCTTCATCAAGTCTCAAATTGGTACCACTACAAAAGCAACACATCCTACGAAGTGTGCTGAAAACAGGCATGCCAAAAAATAGTGCAAAATATGCAGTATTATAATCAAAGTAGCGCTTAAGGTACTCTTCGTACGTTGCGCTGTTCAAACAATTTTAAATAGAGAAAATTCTCCTCATTACCTGCCTATATGTATTGCAATACATATATAATTACAAAACAGATTCCAAAATTGGCCAATCATACAAACAAAGCCGCAGTAAGTGTTACTAAACTACCTTACCAATCAAAGGCATCAAACCAACAGCAAGTGCCGCAAAACGGCTCTTACCAATCAAATGGTGTCCAGGTTCCAACTGCCAAGGTCTCAAATCGACCAAATGGTCACTGCACAGCGAATCAACAGAAGAGATCTCAGTCGAGGACCGGCGCCGCCGGGATGGTCAGATCAGAAAGAAAGGAAAAAACGCCGTGGGTGCCAAGACTCGGTTCTCCTCAGGCAGCGATCGCGTCCAGAAGCGAGATTCCAATCCTTCGTCTCGACCAATCCTTCGGGCATCCGAGTCGCCGATGAGCCCCACATTGGAAGCGCCAATTTGTTGTGGTGAGCCTCAACAAGGCCTACCAGTGCTTAGGGTTCTCCCTTTCTGCACAGAGTCCTCAGACCAATAGGAAGAAGTTGGCACAGAAACTGGAATAGAAAAAACAGAGTTTATTAAACCTCATGAGGTGGAGCTACATTCACACAGCACCCTTCGGTAATGCATAAAGTAGCACACTGAATGGAAGGCCCTTGGTCCTTTTATACCCACACAGGGGCTCAAATGAAGGCGGTACAAACACAAAAATGCTGGTTTTAGGTACATATAAGGTCATACAAGAAATGCACAGTCGACGAGTGGGTGGAGCTAACAGTTTCTACTTCTAGTAGACACATCCTGACATTTATAAACTCGGAACAGCTGCATGGACAGCTGCGAGCTCAACTGAGCATGTGCAAAGCAAAAGAAACTAAATATAACTCGTCTCGAGGCAGATTTCAAGAGCAGTTAACAGGAAGGTAGGACAGAGCACATGGCGAGCACATGGCAGCACATGGCAACCAAAATGGCTGCCAGAAATACAAAATGGATTCCACAAAGCGGACAATTTAGCCTCTGAATACAGGATGTCTTCGGCTAATGCTTAACTTAAGTGCTGCCAAATTACAACAGGGGGTCTTGCTGGGGGTGGTGTTTCAGGGTTTAGGGCAGTGCAGTGGTGTTCGGGCAGTGTAGGGGTCTTGCTGTGGCTGGTGTTTCAGGGTTTAGGGCAGTGCAGTGGTGTTCGGGCAGTGTAGGGGGTCTTGCTGGGGCTGGTGTTTCAGGGCTTAGGGTAGTGCAGTGGTGTTCGGGCAGTGTAGGGGGTCGTGCTGGGGCTGGTGTTTGAGGGTTTAGGGCAGTGCAGTGGTGTTTGGGCAGTGTAGGGGGTCGTGCTGGGGCTGGTGTTTCAGGGTTTAGGGCAGTGCAGTGGTTTTCGGGCAGTGTAGGCGGTCGTGCTGGGGCTGGTGTTTCAGGGTTTAGGGCAGTGCAGTGGTGTTCGGGCAGTGTACGGGGTTGTGCTGGGGCTGGTGTTTCAGGGTTTAGGGCAGTGTAGGGGGTCGTGCTGGGGGTGGTGTTTCAGGGTTTAGGGCAGTGCAGTGGTGTTCGGGCAGTGTAGGGGGTCGTGCTGGGGCTGGTGTTTCAGGGTTTAGGGCAGTGCAGTGGTGTTTGGGCAGTGTAGGGGGTCATGCTGGGGCTGGTGTTTCAGGGTTTTGGGCAGAGCAGTGGTGTTCGGACAGTGTAGGGGTCGTGCTGGGGGTGATGTTTCAGGGTTTACGGCAGTGCAGTGGTGTTCGGGCAGTGTAGGGGTCTTGCTGGGGGTGGTGTTTCAGGGTTTAGGGCAGTGGTGTTCGGGCAGTGTAGGGGGTCTTGCTGGGGGTGATGTTTCAGGGTTTAGGGCAGTGCAGTGGTGTTCGGGCAGTGTAGGGGGTCTTGCTGGGGGTAGTGTTTCAGGGTTTAGGGCAGTGCAGTGGTGTTCGTGCAGTGTAGGGGGTCATGCTGGGGGTGGTGTTTCAGGGTTTAGGGCAGTGCAGTAGTGTTCGGGCAGTGTAGGGGGTCGTGCAGGGGTGGTGTTTCAGGGTTTAGGGCAGTGCAGTGGTGTTCGGGCAGTGTAGGGGTCGTGCTGGGGGTGGTGTTTCAGGGTTTAGGGCAGTGCAGTGGTGTTTGGGCAGTGTAGGGGGTCGTGCAGGGGTGGTGTTTCAGGGTTTAGGGCAGTGCAGTGGTGTTCGGGCAGTGTAGGGGGTCGTGCTGGGGCTGGTGTTTCAGGGTTTAGGGCAGTGCAGTGGTGTTCGGGCAGTGTAGGGGTCTTGCTGGGGGTGGTGTTTCAGGGTTTAGGGCAGTGGTGTTCGGGCAGTGTAGGGGGTCTTGCTAGGGGTGGTGTTTCAGGGTTTAGTGCAGTGGTGTTCGGGCAGTGTAGGGGTCTTGCTGGGGGTAGTGTTTCAGGGTTTAGGGCAGTGCAGTGGTGTTCGTGCAGTGTAGGGGGTCGTGCTGGGGATGGTGTTTCAGGGTTTAGAGCAGTGCAGTAGTGTTCGGGCAGTGTAGGGGGTCGTGCAGGGGGTGGTGTTTCAGGGTTTAGGGCAGTGCAGTGGTGTTCGGGCAGTGTAGGGGGTCGAGCTGGGGGTGGTGTTTCAGGGTTTAGGGCAGTGCAGTGGTGTTTGGGCAGTGTAGGGGTTGTGCACGGGGTGGTGTTTCAGGGTTTAGGGCAGTGCAGTGGTATTCGGGCAGTGTAGGGGTTGTGCTGGGGCTGGTGTTTCAGGGTTTAGGGCAGTGCAGTGGTGTTCGGGCAGTGTAGGGGGTCGTGCTGGGGCTGGTGTTTCACGGTTTAGGGCAGTGCAGTGGTGTTCGGGCAGTGTAGGGGTCGTGCTGGGGCAGGTGTTTCAGGGTTTAGGGCAGTGCAGTGGTGTTCGGGCAGTGTAGGTGGTCGTGCTGGGGCTGGTGTTTCAGGGTTTAGGGCAGTGCAGTGGTGTTCGGGCAGTGTAGGGGGTCATGCTGGTGGTGGTGTTTCAGGGTTTAGGGTAGTGCAGTGGTGTTCGGGCAGTGTAGGGGGTCGTGCTGGGGCTGGTGTTTCAGGGTTTAGGGCAGTGCAGTGGTGTTCGGGCAGTGTAGGGGGTCGGGCTGGTGTTTCAGGGTTTTGGGGAGAGCAGTAGTGTTCGGGCAGTGTAGGGGGTCGTGCTGGGGGTGGTGTTTCAGGGTTTAGGGCAGTGCAGTGGTGTTCGGGCAGTGTAGGGGGTCGTGCTGGGGGTGGTGTTTCAGGGTTTAGGGCAGTGGTGTTCGGGTAGTGTAGGGGTGTTGCTGCGAGTAGTGTTTCAGGGTTTAGGGCAGTGCAGTGGTGTTCGGGCAGTGTAGGGGTCGTGCTGGGGGTGGTGTTTCAGGGTTTAGGGCAGTGCAGTGGTGTTCGGGCAGTGTAGGGGGTCGTGAAGGGGGTGGTGTTTCAGGGTTTAGGGCAGTGCAGTGGTGTTCGGGCAGTGTAGGGGGTCGTGCTGGGGGTGGTGTTTCAGGATTTAGGGCAGTGCAGTGGTGTTCAGCAGTGTAGGGGGTTGTGCTGGGGGTAGTGTTTTAGGGTTTAGGGTAGTGCAGTGGTGCTTGTGTAGTGTAGAGGGTCGTGCTGGGGGTAGTGTTTTAGGGTTTAGGGTAGTGCAGTGGTGTTTGTGTAGTGTAGGGGGTCATGTTTTAGGGTAGTGCAGTGGTGTTCGGGCAGTGTAGGGGGTCGTGCTGGGGGTGGTGTTTCAGGGTTTAGGGCAGTGCAGTGGTGTTCGGGCAGTGTAGGGGGTCGTGCAGGGGGTGGTGTTTCAGGGTTTAGGGCAGTGCAGTGGTGTTCGGGCAGTGTAGGGGGTCGTGCTGGGGCTGGTGTTTCAGGGTTTAGGGCAGTGCAGTGGTGTTCGGGCAGTGTAGGGGGTCTTGCTGGGGGTGGTGTTTCAGGGTTTAGGGCAGTGGTGTTCGGGCAGTGTAGGGGGTCTTGCTAGGGGTGGTGTTTCAGGGTTTAGTGCAGTGGTGTTCGGGCAGTGTAGGGGTCTTGCTGGGGGTAGTGTTTCAGGGTTTAGGGCAGTGCAGTGGTGTTCGTGCAGTGTAGGGGGTCGTGCTGGGGATGGTGTTTCAGGGTTTAGAGCAGTGCAGTAGTGTTCGGGCAGTGTAGGGGGTCGTGCAGGGGGTGGTGTTTCAGGGTTTAGGGCAGTGCAGTGGTGTTCGGGCAGTGTAGGGGGTCGAGCTGGGGGTGGTGTTTCAGGGTTTAGGGCAGTGCAGTGGTGTTTGGGCAGTGTAGGGGTTGTGCACGGGGTGGTGTTTCAGGGTTTAGGGCAGTGCAGTGGTATTCGGGCAGTGTAGGGGTTGTGCTGGGGCTGGTGTTTCAGGGTTTAGGGCAGTGCAGTGGTGTTCGGGCAGTGTAGGGGTCGTGCTGGGGCTGGTGTTTCACGGTTTAGGGCAGTGCAGTGGTGTTCGGGCAGTGTAGGGGGTCGTGCTGGGGCAGGTGTTTCAGGGTTTAGGGCAGTGCAGTGGTGTTCGGGCAGTGTAGGTGGTCGTGCTGGGGCTGGTGTTTCAGGGTTTAGGGCAGTGCAGTGGTGTTCGGGCAGTGTAGGGGTCATGCTGGTGGTGGTGTTTCAGGGTTTAGGGTAGTGCAGTGGTGTTCGGGCAGTGTAGGGGGTCGTGCTGGGGCTGGTGTTTCAGGGTTTAGGGCAGTGCAGTGGTGTTCGGGCAGTGTAGGGGGTCGGGCTGGTGTTTCAGGGTTTTGGGAGAGCAGTAGTGTTCGGGCAGTGTAGGGGGTCGTGCTGGGGGTGGTGTTTCAGGGTTTAGGGCAGTGCAGTGGTGTTCGGGCAGTGTAGGGGTCGTGCTGGGGGTGGTGTTTCAGGGTTTAGGGCAGTGGTGTTCGGGTAGTGTAGGGGTGTTGCTGCGAGTAGTGTTTCAGGGTTTAGGGCAGTGCAGTGGTGTTCGGGCAGTGTAGGGGGTCGTGCTGGGGGTGGTGTTTCAGGGTTTAGGGCAGTGCAGTGGTGTTCGGGCAGTGTAGGGGGTCGTGAAGGGGTGGTGTTTCAGGGTTTAGGGCAGTGCAGTGGTGTTCGGGCAG
Organism: Calotriton arnoldi; assembly: GCA_963921515.1. Classification (NCBI taxonomy): domain Eukaryota; kingdom Metazoa; phylum Chordata; class Amphibia; order Caudata; family Salamandridae; genus Calotriton; species Calotriton arnoldi. The sequence continues at coordinate 1,207,501 of CAWUFW010005904.1, read as the reverse complement.
TGTAGGGGGTCGTGCTGGGGGTGGTGTTTCAGGATTTAGGGCAGTGCAGTGGTGTTCAGCAGTGTAGGGGTTGTGCTGGGGGTAGTGTTTTAGGGTTTAGGGTAGTGCAGTGGTGCTTGTGTAGTGTAGAGGGTCGTGCTGGGGGTAGTGTTTTAGGGTTTAGGGTAGTGCAGTGGTGTTTGTGTAGTGTAGGGGGTCATGTTTTAGGGTAGTGCAGTGGTGTTTGGGTAGTGTAGGGGGTCGTGCTGGGGGTAGTGTTTTAGGATTTAGGTTAGTGCAGTGGTGTTTGGGTAGTGTAGGGGGTCATGCTGGGGGTAGTGTTTTAAGGTAGTGCAGTGGTGTTTGTGTAGTGTAGGGGGTCTTGCTGGGGGTAGTGTTTTAGGGTTTAGGGTAGTGCAGTGGTGAATGTGTAGTATAGGGGGTCGTGCTGGGGGTAGTGTTTTAGGGTTTAGGGTAGTGCAGTGGTGTTTGTGTAGTATAGGGGTCATGTTTTAGGGTAGTGCAGTTGTGTTTGGGTAGTGTAGGGGTCATGCTGGGGTAGTGTTTTAGGATTTAGGTTAGTGCAGTGGTGTTTGGGTAGTGTAGGGGTCATGCTGGGGGTAGTGTTTCAGGGTTTAGGATAGTGCAGTGGTGCTTGTGTTGTGTAGGGGTCGTGCTGGGGTAGTGTTTTAGGGTTTAGGGTAGTGCAGTGGTGTTTGTGTAGTATAGGGGTCATGTTTTAGGGTAGTGCAGTTGTGTTTGGGTAGTGTAGGGGTCGTGCTGGGGGTAGTGTTTTAGGATTTAGGTTAGTGCAGTGGTGTTTGGGTAGTGTAGGGGTCATGCTGGGGGTAGTGTTTTAAGGTAGTGCAGTGGTGTTTGTGTAGTGTAGGGGTCTTGCTGGGGGTAGTGTTTTAGGGTTTAGGGTAGTGCAGTGGTGAATGTGTAGTATAGGGGGTCGTGCTGGGGTAGTGTTTTAGGGTTTAGGGTAGTGCAGTGGTGTTTGTGTAGTATAGGGGGTCATGTTTTAGGGTAGTGCAGTTGTGTTTGGGTAGTGTAGGGGGTCATGCTGGGGGTAGTGTTTTAGGATTTAGGTTAGTGCAGTGGTGTTTGGGTAGTGTAGGGGGCCATGCTGGGGGTAGTGTTTCAGGGTTTAGGATAGTGCAGTGGTGCTTGTGTTGTGTAGGGGGTCGTGCTGGGGGTAGTGTTTTAGGGTTTAGGGTAGTGTAGTGGTGTTTTTGTAGTGTAGGGGGTCATGTTTTAAGATGCAACGCTCCAATACCTGACCAGTCTGCACTACATAAAACTGCAAAAAAACTAAAAATAAAAAGTGTTTTGCACACTTTTGTCATTGGGCTATATGTGGGCTACATCTGGGTAATATTTGTGCTACATTTGGGCTCTTTTTTCTCTGGTGGCCATCTTGGAAGACTTCTTTGTTATGAAGTTTCCTAATTTCCTCATTTACTGCAGTCTCCTCAGTAGGAAATGTTTTCAGTTTTTACTTTGATTCCATCAAGAAGGCATTCAGATGTGTCTCACATTTGCCATAAATTCAGAATGTTAGCACTCTAGTTGCTCATTAGATCACTGTAGTAAAGCTACTGCTCACCAGGGAGTTAACTGGAAGTCTGCTGCTGGTATTGAAAGTGATTGTTTCAGTCTGCATGTCAGACTTTTTTAATGAAATAGAAGAGGATTTGAGATCTCACTTAAAACATGCCCTAATTTTTCTTTCTGCAGCACTAACCATAATTTCTATTTCAAAAAGAACCCCCTCATTTTGTTCCTTTTTAAATTAAATGTTTTAAGTGTTACCGGTTTATTCCAATCAAGATGGCTTCAGGTGTGCCATACTTTTGTCATAAGTAAGGCTGTTAGCGCTCTAGTTGTTCTTTAGAACACTCTGGGAAGCTGCAGTAGAACACAAAGGCATCAACTGGCAGGCTGCTCCGGTTGAAATATAAGAGGAACATATTTGAGATCACACTTGAAACATGTCCTAATTTTTCTTTCTACAGCACTAACCATAATTTCTATGACAAAATGAACCCCATCATTTTGTTCCTTTTTAAATTAAATGTTTTAAGTGTTACCAGTTTATTCCAATCAAGATGGCTTCAGGTGTGCCCTACTTTTGTCATAAGTAAGGCTGTTAGCACTCTAGTTGTTCTTTAGAACACTCTGGGAAGCTGCAGTAGAACACAAAGGAATTAACTGACAGTCTCTGCCCTTGTTGGATGTACATGTTTTACATGACTGAGAAAGATCATGTGAATTTACAGAAAATATGCTCTCATTTTAGCTTCTGGAGCACCTTCCAAAACTCTATGGGACAAGCATGTAAAAATAGTTTTCTCTCAAACATGATTCATGATATCCCAGCAGAAGGTTTTTCACAGGGTAAAATCACCTTAGAACACACCACAATTCCTGAAATTAGTATGGTACCATCAACAAATGAATTCTAATGTAACTAAAGTCTGTTATCACCCTTTATAGTTCTCCTTTTGGTAACCCTCAAAATCTTTGATTCACTACAATGCATTTCAATGGGGTACTATCATGTATATTGGTCCCAAGATGGCTGCCAGCAATTCCAGGATGAAGTGCTGACAGCCAATCAGATCTCACAATGACATGTGTGGTTATTCTCCGCCCAGAGATATATGTGATTTTACTTTTGATTTTCTCAGGAACTACTGAACGGATTTACACCATTTAACCAAAAGGCATGACTCTGAACCAAGGGCTACCTTTTTGCCAAATTTGGTGTAATTCCGTTCAGCAGTTCGGGCTGTAGCTGCGACTAAAGGTTCCTATGGAAAATTGCATGTGGAAAACACGTTTTGGGACCCCCCTTTTTTCTCGGCCCCCACTTGACGAATCACCCGGAGACTTTCAGGATAGGAGCGGACCGGAGCGGGCCACAAGTTTTGAAAATTTCGCAGAGATTCGTCAACCGGCGCCAAAGTTATTGGCAATAGAATGTTGCAGATTTCCTATGGAAAATAGGTCCTAACTATAACTATCTACCTGCGACCGCCAGTAGATAATATGTGAACAAGGGCTGTTGTAGCCCGAAACGCGTCATCGTTTGTGAGGAGTGAGAATAAACAACATCTTGCCAATTACCTTGGGTCCGTTACTCTCTCTTCGCCGGAAAGGAGGTTGCGAGAGTTTGTACGTCTACAATTATCTACTGGCGGTCGCCAGTAGATAGTTATAGTTTCAACCTATTATCCATAGGAAATCCGCGACATTCTATTTGAAATAACTCTCTTGCCGGTTGACGTATCTTCGCAAAATTTTCAAACTTTGTGGGGCGCTCCGGTCCGCTCCTACCCTGAAAGTCTCGGGGATTCGTCAAGCGGGGGCCGAGAAAAAAGGGGGTCCCAAAACGTGTTTTCCCATGCAATTTTCCATAGGAAACTTTAGACACGGCTACAGCCCGAACTGCTGAACGGAATTACACCAAATTTGGCAAAGAGGTAGTTCTTGGTTCAGAAAGAACCCTTTTTGTTAAATGGTGTAAATCCGTTCAGTAGTTGCTGAGAAAATCAAAAGTAAAAGTACATATATATCTATGGGCACGGAGGATTCGCGCACCCTGAGCGCACCCTGCGCGCACCGTCCCGATCACGAGCTGCATGTTAATTGGCTGTCAGCTGGCTGTCAACATTCCGATTCAGGAAATGTTGGCAGCCATTTTGTCCCTCGGTAGAACCGAGGGACAGAAACAAGTGCGCAAAGCGCACAAAGGGGGCAGGGTAGAAACACCCTAACCCCCTAGGTTTGCTCAGGGGGTCCCACAAGAGAGGCCACACCCCTTTTTACACCTCTCTGCAACGCAGCTCTGTGGTGCTTTTTGGAGGTATATGGTGGGCTAGTTGGACTCCGGGGACCCTCAGGATTCAAGGGGACTTAATCCCCCAACTTAAAATGCGCCACGGGCGCGTTTGCACAGTGGTGAAGGGAGGGCGGGGCTTCAGGTGACATGTGTGCAAACAGGCCCCGTGGCGCGTTTAAGATGGGGAATTAAATCCCCTTCAATCCTGAGGGTCTCTGGGAGCCAACTAGCCCAACAGGTACATCCAGAAAGCGCCACAGAGCTGCGTTGCAGAGAGGTGTAAAAGGGGTGTGGCCTCTCTACACGTCTCTGCAACGCAGCCCCTGGCGCATATTGGAGGTTCCTGGTGGGCTAGTTGGCCCCTAGGGACCCTCAGGATTCAAGGGGACTTAATCTCCCAACTTAAAACGCGCCACGGGGCGCGTTTGCACAGATGTCACCTCATGCCCCGCCCCCTCCCTTCAACATTGTGCAAATATTCTTCTAAAATCATCCGAAATACGAATTCCGATTTACTCACCTGTTATCAGGAGAGACCTCAGTGCTGCATCTTTCAGCCCAGTACTGATCCTCAAAAGTAATTTTAACCGTACTTACCAGTAACTTGAATTTCCTTCCATAGGATATCATTGCCTGCTTTTTGCTGAAAAAGTTTCTAAGTGTTGATTTTTGAAACATACAAATATTCCTCTAAAATCAGCCGAAATACGAATTCCGATTTACTCACCTGTTATAAGGAGAGACCTCAGTGCTGTATCTTTCAGCCCAGTACTGGTCCTGAAAAGTAATTTTAACCGTACTTACCAGTAACTTGAATTTCCTTCCATAGGCTAACATTGACTGGTTTCACTTGGAAATTCTTCTAAGTGTGGAGTTTTGGAACTTTAAAATATTCCTCTAAAATCAGCCGAAATACGAATTCCGATTTACTGACCTGTTATCAGGAGAGACCTCAGTGCTGCATCTTTCAGCCCAGTACTAATCCTGAAAAGTAATTTTAACCGTACTTACCAGTAACTTGAATTACCTTCATAGGCTAACATTGACTGGTTTCACTTGGAAATTCTTCTAAGTGTGGAGTTTTTGAACTTTATAATATTCCTCTAAAATCAACCAAAGTACGAATACCAATTTACTCACCTGTTATCAGGAGAGAACCCAGTGCTGCATCTTTTAGCCCAGCACTGACCCTGAAAAGTAATTGTAACCGTACTTACCAGTAACTTATATTTTCTTCCATAGGAATCCATTGTCTGGTTTTCAGCAAAAAGTTTCAAAGTGTTGATTTTTACAAACTACAAATATTCCTTAAAAATCACCTGTATGACTTAAACGCATTCTTTCAACTGTTTACAGGAGATGCACCAGTGCTGGATCCAGGATCCAACACTGAGTAAGAAAAAGTAACGATAACAGTTTTTACCTGCTAAGTGAATTTCCTTCCATAGGATAACATTGGTGATTCTATGAGAAAAAGTTTCTAAGTGTCAACTTTTAAAATACAATAATATTCCTTAAAAATCACGACTGTAACCAAAACGCTTTTACTCAACTGTTTACAGGAGATGTACCAGGACTGAATCTAGGATCCAGTCCTGTGGTTAGAAAAGTAATCCATAAAGTAACTAATTGCATTTAACTAGAAATTCACATTGAGCTGAATGTTGCATTGTGTTTGAAAATGTGTTGCCCATTGCAACAACTGTAACTACTGTACTTAAAAGTCTATTGCCTATGTGCAAAGTATTTAAACTAAAGTAATTCATTCTGAGAAAGTATTTTTTGTAATGTAATGTATAATGTAATTACAATGTAATTTAAAAAATAAAATATGTAAAAAAAAATTGTTTCTAAAAATGTAGTAAATCAGTATGAAAAAAATTAATATAACAATTAATACATTTAAAAATTGTCATTTACAAAACCTTTGAAATTCACTGAAAAACCGTAGGTATCAGGCACGTTATAGTTAGAAATTAGCATTTAAAAACCTTTCAAATTCACTGAAAAAACCATAGGTTTCAGACACGTTATAGTTACAAATTAGCATTTAAAAACCTTTGAAATTCACTGAAAAACCATAGGTTTCAGACACGTTATAGTTACAAATTAGCATTTAAAAAACCTTTGAAATTCACTGAAAAAACCATAGGTTTTAGGGACAGTTATAGTTACTTGGACATTGCACTCGTACAAAACCCGTGAAATTCCCCGTTATAGTTAGTTCAGCTAACTATAACTCGCGCCCGCAATGCACTGCTGATGACGTCACATATTACATCACTCATGACATGGTCAGTGACATCACTGATGACATCACTGATGACATCTCAAATGACATCACTGATGACATCATCCACGTGATAATCTGATGCACCTCCTCACACCCTAATATAATCTTTGATACACCCACTCTAAATTACAGACTGCCATTCGCAAAACCATAGACACTCCAACACCAATAACTACATACCCACTCACTGATTCTTAGGTCTACCCACACACATCCACTCACTCACCCGTACAGTCACTCATACTTACGGTCACTCAGTACAGGACTATCATATGCACTCTTACTCCTATATAGACACTCAAACAACGCCACTCATCCATAGAGATACTCAGACACCTAGTCAGTCATGCAAATAATTAAACACACTGCCATTTACTCACCTATACAGTTATACACACACCAGCTCACTTACTCATACAAATAGTATCACATTGTTACGCTCTTATACAATCACTGATACAAGCACACACTCATCCATACAGCCACTATCACAATCACTCACTCTTGCTTATAGCTATTTATATACTCCAACACACATATATACTGCCTTTCACATATGTAGTTACTCACACATGTACCACTGGGACATACATTCACTCACTAACACACTCTTACACACACTTACCCACCCATACAGTCTATCACAGATGCACTCTTGAAACCATCCACCCAGTGAATCACCCACTCACACATCTATGCACAGAGTTGCACACACCCCTCCCACACAAACACTCAGGCACCCATACAGATACTCAGACAAGCATTCAATAACTCATATAGACACTCATTTAGCTATTCACAAACACATGCAGCCACTTACACAGCAACAGACAGACGGATACAGACATTCACCCAGATTAGTCACTAACCCATGCATTCAGTAAGATACGTTAAATCACTCACTTATAGAGTCAGTCACGCACCTACTAAATCATCCATACAGACACTTACACACCCACTCATTCTTCAATACGTCTTTTCCTATATATATTAAAAATATTTAAACTTTACAGAAACACACAGTCACTGGATGATGTCATCAGTGATGTCATTTGAGATGTCATCAGTGATGTCATCAGTGATGTCACTGACCATGTCATGAGTGATGTAATATTTGACGTCATCAGCAGTGCATTGCGGGGCGCGAGTTATAGTTAGCTGAACTAACTATAACGGGGGAATTTCACGGGTTTTGTACGAGTGCAATGTCCAAGTAACTATAACTGTCCCTAAAACCTATGGTTTTTTCAGTGAATTTCAAAGGTTTTTAAATGCTAATTTGTAACTATAACGTGTCTGAAACCTATGGTTTTTTCAGTGAATATATATATATATATGTATATATATATTATTTTTTTGTATATAATGATATTTGTTTCGATATATTTTTGTACTTACTATTATATGTATAGAAAAACAATATTTTTGTGATTGATATTTTTGACATGATATTTTGGTAGCACAATATTTATCGTTTCAATATTCCATCACTGAACTGGAGTCGGATTTGTAATAAATGTTTTGGGAAAGATACTTATAGAAAATTACCTTTTCCCTGCCTAAAGCCTTTGGAGGCCCATGTGCATTTGCTTAAACTGCCACCTGGCAGCTGAATAGCCCCTTTCAAGAGGTGTGAAAATTGTTCCCAGAGAAGGACAAAGGCTTGGGAGCGGAGAGGTGTTTTCTTATTCCTCTGGCAAGATGACCATGTTGGCTGAGCCCAAGGACTTGATTTACTTCAAAGAGGCCTACCCTGTCTCGGGCAAATGTTAGCTGACAGCTGGTTGGGTCCTTCTTTGATTCACCAGTCAGCCAGGCACCATAGCCAGTGGGAGAGGAGGTGGCCCCAGAACTGGTTTAGGGTGACTGCAGAAGAGGGGATGCTCATTTCCCTGTCCACACCTCTGGGGTGGGCACAGAAGCTCTGAGTAGATGAGAAAGCTTGTGCCATTTTTGTTTTAGATGGAGAGAGGCACTCTGGGACTATTTGCAATTGGGCACCCATGAAATGCTGCAAAAGTGGGTAGGGTCACCCCAGAGAACTTTTATACTATTGGTTAGGGAATGACCAGGAGTTTCCATCACCCACAGAATGGCGCCAGGCATAAATGTGGCGTTCCCAGTAACCTCCTCAGAACACTCTATGGATGTGTGGATGAACAGAAGAGAATTGGACCTGCTGTCTACAGCCTACATGAATGGACCTGTTCTCTCTCTTGTTCTCAGGACTAAAAAGAGGACTGCAAGGGTCCAAAGGCTGGCCTCCTGTTCAAGCTGCAGAGACAAAACAAGCCACAAAAGGCCTTTTCTGCAACTGCCCACCTGACCAATCCTAACCAGACCTGCTTTGGACCCTGATGCTGCCCTCTACTGGAGTGAGTATTGATGCCCATGTGCTGTCCCAAAGGTCCAGGATCCTTGACTAGGCCAATGAGAGAAGGGTGACAAAAATTCAGGCTGGTGAGAGACAGCTCAGAGTGAGTGAGGGAGACAGAGGAGAGAAAGAGACCAATGGAAAAGAGTCAGACCACTGAGAGAGATGAGGAGTACATACAGGTGGGAAATAAATGATAGACTAATGACAGAGGTTTGAAAGAGAGGCGAGAAACAAACAGACAGGTAAGAGACAGCTGAAAAAGATGCAAAGCGGGAAAGACAGGAGGTAGACAGAGGGTATGAAGAGAAGCAGACAGGTTAATAGAGAAGGCTGAGAAATGGATGTGGGAGGACGGATAGATGAGAGATAAAGAGGAGATACAGAAAGAGGTGAGAAAGCAAACGGTTAGAGAAATTGATGGGAAGCATGTGAGAGTAAAAAGAAAGAGATAGGTGACAAATATAGTTGGGAGAGCAGTGGAGACATGTTAGAGTTGATTAACACATGTACGAAACAGATGGCTAGTGGGGAGATAGGTAAAATAGGGATATATGATAAGGAGTCAAAAGCTGGTGAAAAAGAGACAACTGAGAAAGGCATGTGGAGGCCGGTGAAACAGAGTCAAATGATATAGAAAAGGGAGAGTAGAAAGATGACTACATGGAGAATCAAGAGAAATGTGAAAATGGCAGTAAACAGGAAGAGAGGGCCAGGGAGAGAGGTAAGATTAGGGTTGAAGCAAGGGATAAGACAACAACAGAACAGGACAAGAGAAAAGTGAAGGCAGAGCAGTGCACAGAAATATGCAGCACAGAAATTTGACAAATGAAGTAGAGATCTGAAATGAGAGAAGGGGAGGAATTAAAGAGGGAAACATGTCCAAGGAAAGTAGTAATTTTCTCTTGCACATAAATATTAATAATGTGGCACAGTATGACAGTTGTACGGCACACTAGCATTATGGTGGACAGGAGAGCAATGCTGATGAATGCCTGAGCATTCAATAGTTGTGCCAGAGCATTTAGGTTGCAATTTTTGCAAATTGATGAACAATGGTTTTAACTGGGCTGGCGATATCTATGCGTCTGTCATATCTTGGTGCCAGCTGCCTTAAGGTATAGGTGTTATAAAAATATGCACTGCATTTATATTATGGTTGTTACTTTCAGTGACATCACTTCCTAGGGTGATATAAGGTCAAAGGCCAATTGATGTTCCTTCTTGTGGTGTCATTGGTGTAGTTTCACTTCCTCTACCCCTGGCATTTTGGTTAATTGACGTCCATGGGAGAACCCTACAAATTTTTGTCTGATCACTTTGCTACCACCTGTTGCAAAATCCTTGAAAACATTGTGTCAAAACAGTTCTGCAACTATTTAGAAACAAGTTTTCTATTGCATGAGTCGCTGGTAGGAATGTATCCACACAGAAGTACTCAATGTGCATTAATCACTGCCGTGGATGTGCTTATGATGGCTACTGACACTAATTACACCAGCCTTCTAATCTGTCAACACCCTTCAGCAACCTTCGACAAAGTTGATGTTGACATTTTAATTGCGAGACTTTTAAATATTTGTAATATATTTTGATATTTTGAATTTCCTAATCATCTTTCATAAACAATTTACGAGTCTGTTTCTCAATTGCACAGCTGTAATGCCATGATTTGGAACGTCCTTTCACTTGGTGATAAAATGAATCCTCTGCAAATGCTGCAGACAATCAAGAGGGATCAAGGGAACAGCCCTAACATTGTTAATACATTCTTGACCGACCGCACCCAAGGAGTAAAGCTAAATACCATACTCTCCTCTCCTTCTTGTGTGCGCAAAACTGTGACACAGGTTCAAAGCTTTCACCTTAATTATTCACCATATATGTTAGTCCTCTTTTGCAAATTATTAGTAACTTTAGATGCTCTCTGTACCCCAATGCAGATTATCCACAGCTCATTTTTTTGTTTAACTGAGGCCAAATGTGCAGAATGAGCATTGCTGGATTGCCTAAATAATATTAAGCATCAATGGATTCAAATTGGCTCAAAATCAACTTATCAGTTGTAAATGTCTCCCTTTGAAAGCAACTTATTTTACATCAACTGTACATGCAGACACCCAATCAACAAGCACTCATACCCCTAATCTTGAATGAGTTGCATATACTGTGCTAAATTTGAGGAACAGATGATCACATTAGAAAAGAAATGGGTTTCTACTATGTGTTGTTTCTATTGATTTCTACAAATTAGCTTGAATCAATGACAGATGTCATTGTCTTGTATGTTTTCTCTCTTTTAATCATTGTGTCTATGTAGTTCCTAGGTACTTTTAAGTATTTTATGTTTAGCTTTGTTCTTGTAATGAAATGTTAGCCTATGAAACAACTGTAACGATTTTTGTCATACTGATTGAATTTTTATTAAACTTTGGAGGTATAAAGATTTGATTTATTGTGCAGTATTTGACTCATTCAAGATTGGGGGTATGAGTGTTTGTTGATTGGGCATCTGCATGTAGAGTCGATGTAAAATAAGTGGTTTTCAAAGGGAGCTATTTACGACTGGAAAGTCTTCTACGGAGCCCTGTCCCTTTGGATTGTAGGCCCCACTCAATGCGTTTACACTCAAAATCAAATTATGCCAAACAGAACAATCAAGTTTCCTGAGTCAATTCAGTCTGCTCTCCTTATTTCACATAAGATCAACCTATTCTTCCTCTGCTCTGTTTTGAGACTAGAAAATGCCTAGTTGCGTCCACTATTGACTGGTGGCTTGATTGCTGAAATTCTCTATACCTTGGTAATTGTAAACAACTAAGGAGTCTCAAGATTATCCAGAATCAGGCTGGTAGAGCAGTCACTCAAACAACTCACTACACTTCAGTCAAACCCAGTTTGACTAAGCTTCATTGCCTTTTCACACAAAAAAGGATCATTTTTAAATCACTTTGACCCGTCTATAAATGTCTATATGACCCTGCACCAAATTTTCTCAAGAACAGATTCAATTTGTACAAATTGTACAAGTCTGTGCTAAACCTTGGTTAATCTTAAAGACCTCTTTTGTCTAGTCCTCGTTTTAGAAAATATTTTATGATCCTGGCCTCCAAATTCTGGAATAAACTCCCTCCAGAGCTCAGATTGATACCTTCTCAGCTCCTCTTCAGAAAAAGAGTTAAAGCTCATCTTTTTTTGCACTTTCTTCCTATTACTCATTCAGTTTTAGGGCTTCAGCGCCAAGAGACTTGCGGGCACATGTAGAGCTTAAAAATCCCCTCTAACACAACATAGCTTATTAGGTTAAAAAAAAAAATCACAGAAAATAATTCAAATATAATTCTTAAGTCATAAAAGCCTCCTAGGGAAAAGAACGTTATGTTTTACAGGGACCAAGATCTTGTAATACTAAATGTGCATTTATAATTGCTTTTTGTATATTATTGCTTATTTACTTGAAAACGAGTGACTTTTCGGTGGGGACAGGTGCTCTCTCCTCTATTTACCTACTGCATGTTAACCTCAAACACAACAGCCCATCTCACCACAATGAGAGCAGTCCTTCTGTACTCTTCGAAATTGCAAGGCAAAAAAATAATTTCCAGGCAGCTGTTTACAAACAGAAGGCAACTGATAAAAAACTGAAACAAGACACAATGCTACATTAAGTTACATGATTCACCGACGAATCCGCTGGATCTACAGCAACAAAAAAAGTATTTCTGGAAAACATCCAGGAATTAAAAGGTGCAAACAAGCTGCCTAACGCCCTCGCGTAGATTGAATTCTTATGAAGAAAATAAAGTTTATTGTCTGGAAACAGAGAAAGCATGAGGAAAGCACTAAAGCAATGGAGGTGAACAATTAGACAGATGTTCACTTAAGGAAAGGAAGGGAACAGACAGAAGAAGCCATGCTGAGGAATTATACAAGTACATTGACAACTCTGCTCCTCGTCAAGGGCACTTGTACAGTTGAAGTCACTGAAGCCAGGGCCGCTTAACTTCCCCATGACTGCTGACGTGGCAAAACCAACGTTTTCAGGTGCGAGGGCTTTGCAGTGATGTTGCATTACATGCATCCGAGTGCCTCGCTTAATTCTTTTCCAGCACCGGCCATATATCTCAAAAATAATGAACAACATTTCCTTGTGGGCTATTACACGTCGACGAGAATCTTTTCCTGACAAACAGCTTCAATAAAAGGGAAATCTGTTAGGGGACTATTTTTTCGTAAGTAACATTAAATGCCACCTAGAGAGTCTAATTCTTTTGGAAAGGCAAAATGTGTTTTTTTTTCCTTTGTCTGCAAGTCATCTAGGCCTAGGAGAAATGTAATATAGGCCGGCGAAATTCTCAAAATTCCAAAATTTTGTGTCACGTGAAATTCACAAAATATCTCATAAAGTCACATTATTGGATTTAATTGATGCATTTTTCCTGTGGAAGAGAGGGTCACGCAGAAAATATGTGAGTTTTTTTTTTTTCAGAAGTGCGTCTTCACATGAAAAAAGTGACATCATTATGACCAGCAAACCACTTTTCCCGGTAAAAACCTAATTTTGCTTATATTTCATGAAATTTCGACACATTTTCCTACGAAGAATTACGCAATTTAAACACCACTGGTTACTTTGATAGATATTGCGCAGTAAAATTATCACACTGATAACTTTGAGTGTCTTTTTTTTGCTCCTTTGTAGTGAGCTGATCTCGCAGCTTCTATAACTCGACCAGCCTGCCCGCGCGATCCTTTTGTTACATTTTTGGCTGCCAAGACGAAAACAATTTATGGCTTCCTCAAGCGCCCAGCAGGAAACAAGCAGTAACAGTAACAAGCAGTAACAGCAATTTTTCTTAATCTAACCATCTACTACAGCTAATGAAACAGGCCCCGATCAAATTTTCAACTTGTCTTGCACAAGATGTATGTACGGGCCGCCTCGATCCGGTGCATCAGGGGTCAATGCATTCAACGGGGTCAGGTTTAACATTCGCAAATGTTTCCCCCCACTCCTTTCCATGCTCTGAAACAATAAAATATAGAGAAAACTGACTAGGGGAATCCGGCTCTATCCAGCAAACACAAAATGGCGCACACGCCCCCAGCATGTTTCAGCGTTTGAAAACAGATGACTACAGATTAAGTAGCATATGGAGCGCCCAATTAAATTTCTTAAACAGCTTTGATAAACAATATACGAGTTTGTTTCTCAATTGTAGCGTTGTTATGCCATGATTTGAAAACGTGCTTTCGCTTGGTAATAAAATGAATCCTCTAAAAATGCTGCAGACAAATCGTAAATAAAATAACGGTTTTCTTTTCTGGTTTTTGCAGTTTTATATGCGCTGCACTTATAGCGGAGGGAGAGAGCCTTTACTGTTGACGGTGAATCTTCACTGAATGGGTGAGTTCTCAAAAAGCCACTTGAAATCGTAAGCACGTGCGGCCAATCATAGAAAGGGATAGAGAACCCTAGCCCGCTCATATTGTGATGTAAAAAAGTGGCAAAATATGAATTAAACTCTGTGCACATAGCGGTTGAGAGCAAAACTATAAATCGTGAACGCTCTAAATTTAAGGATAATCTCAAAAAACGGCAACTAATATAAATTAGCGATTTTTTACATGTATTTTGCATCCCTGGAGAGAAGCTGTGCATTTTCTAAGGGTATAGGCAACTTCAGTTAAAATATTTTCTAAACTTTTCTTGATAAGCCTTTCTGCAAGTATTTCTAAAATATGATTTTGAAAAGCAAACCTGAATTTCCGTGTTGACGTCGTCTGCATTTATTATGAAACGTTAATTGCGTTTTACGTAAACGTCACGTGCATGCAGTCCGCAGCAGCACTGGTTAACACGAGTTTCAGAAAACCTACGGCTGCATTCGAAGTAGCAGCAACCCACAGGGCTCAGCTCTGTCCAATTCAGGCAAATCTGCTCATCAAATCTAGCAGCCAAAGCCAGGCGTGTTAATTCATCATCCTGTCAGCGTAATGACATTCATTCATAAATACTAGGCAATCCTTTCTACACCTGGCTGAGTACTCTGTTCAGCCCCGTGTAACTCACTAATTGCACACCTTCCTCTGCTGCCCTTTGTAACACAGGTCCCGTCCTGCCCAGGAAGAGTAATGAGACAGAGCTCGGAATTAGGCAAAAAAGGTTGAATCGAGACAGATACAATAACAGCTAAAATATGTTTCATAAAATGTATAAACAACCTTGACTCTTGAAGGCCTGAATGTGTCTACTCAGCAGATAGAAACAAGGCCCTGCTGTATCCTATGTTATCAGAAGGGACAGTGATGCAAACATGCAGCTTTCTATGTCTGTTAATCGAGTGCCCACTCCTTGTAAACACCTTATGACCCTTGCCCTCTGCCCTCTTATCAGCCTATGTTATTGGTAAATGTTTGTCAAAGCCTATAGGTTATCAGTTAAAGATGTAGCCTTTACTAGTAATAGCTACTGAAGTACAATGCCGGACAGGTAACCAGAAGCAAGCCTAGTAAAACATGTTCAAACCAGATATTAGTCTACATCTCCTACAACTGTGAACTCTATTCGTCCTCTACCGAATGTATCTATTACTAATATGTTGGGATGAACCTCTCCCTAAAGCGCCTCTGGTTTATATAAAAATGTTACAGACTATCTTATATAAAGTGATGGGTAATGTTGAACTTTTATAGGAAGTTGATCTGAAGGCTTCCTATGCTGTTGATTTATGGACAAATAATGGTTTACACTGTTCAAAACTTCAAGGGCAGCAAATATAACACAAACACATTTTGTTCAAAATTTATAATGGAGCCCTATGCACTCCAGCTCAAAATAATGTTTGATTGCTCTGCTTCCTCTCTGTGTTGGTCTTGTACCACTGTACATGGATCTATTGTACATATGTAATTTGATTGTAAGTATGTTAAATCGTTTTGGACTTTGGTTTGGTTTAAGTGTTCAAAACTTTTTTAAATTAATTCACCACTTACTTTTGCTAATATTTTTTGGGGATCTCTACTACCTGATTTTCATAGTTCTACTAATTTGCATAACTTGTTAGATGTTCCTATTGCAATTGCATATAAAGTGATATCTTGTTGGAAAGGGTTTTCAAAATTATGAGTTCTCACTTGGGGGATCTTCGTTTGTGATAATCATGGAATTGATGCTGTTTTTCTCTTTTAATCTTCAGCAACAGATAAAATTTGATATTTTCTGGTTACGACTCTCTAACTTTCTCTTAATACTGAATGTTTCCGTGTCTTCCTCTTAATTTTGTTTCTTTTCTTCTCTCTGCTCTGTTATTTCTTCCTTGTTCTATTCTTGATTATTTCTTTCTTTTGTCTCCCTTTTCATTTCCATTATAAAAAAAACACTCTTATTTTGTTGGATATATGAACGTTTTATGACTTACCTATTTATTTTTGTAATTTGACTGTCACTTTATCTCTTTACATCAATGAAAATTGATTAAACAAAAAAAAATAATGTCCAAACCTGCCTTGTTTCCTTTCCACTCTCTCATCTCTCTCTCTCCTTATCACTCTATTTCTTCTCCCCCATGCCTTCTGTAATCATGTGCAGAAGCTGAAGAAAGTGACGTTAGTGCCAGCAGTGGACTCCTGCTCTAAATTCTGGCCTCCAAAGGCTCCACCCAACCAGTGAAATGATGTTGAAAAAGCAGGCAGTCCGGGCCTGCTGAAGTATAAAACGCATGCAAAGATGTATTTAGCAAGATATCTATGCTTGATTATGGCAAATTGCACTGTAATGGCTATGATTGTGGGTATTCGTTTTGAATTCATGATGGTCTTATAGTCCGTCATAATGGGCTATACTGCCCAAAAATGCTTGCTGCAGGCACCATGACTTTAATGACCTTACATCTCGCAAAAGTGGGCGATAAGGAAAGCTGCCCCTGGTGGGGCTCTTGATGATAACATCTATCTTAATAAATCAACCTACATAATCTACATGGACCAGGCGTCTTTCATTTACAACAGTATGTTTAATAGATGTTGCGTCAAGTGCTGTCACAGCTGCAAATGACAAACATCAAACAAGGACTAAGGAAGCTGTAAAAAATGGTTGAAGTCAGTCCTTGATTCTCCCTCTGTTCAGTTAAACTGCTTGTCTTCATTTGGCAGAGCTGAGGGAGACATAGGAACCGAGGAGGATTCACTCTCTAGTTTTCCAGGATAGATGTGTGCCTTTGCCCAAATTTTTTGTCTCTCTCTATCCCCTGCCATCCATAGATCTTTGAGAGTTAAGAGAGAGGGAGAGAGAGAGGGGGTCAGAGTCTAAAAATTAGGCATTTCAATGTTAATAGCTACAGGCCTGTATCACCATTTATAGTCCTACATGGCCTTCAATAGCCTTGTCAACATACCAGTGTTCTAAAGCAAAAGTACGGATGTAATACGTTGTTGACACAAATATTTAAGAAAATCAGTATTTTCTTAAATATAATATAAGTATTGTGAGAAATGCGCATGCGCGCGACGCGCACATGTGCAGTTTTCGCAATGATCACCCAGAGACGGCGAGGAAGAGGAGGAGGGCAGCCCGGGGGCGCCGCAGTACAGGTAAGTGTTTTTTGTGTTAGTTTTAATTAATGTCTAATTAATTGTTAATAGGGGGGTGGAGGCGGGGGCTGGCCAACTCCGCTCCGCTGCGGAGTATGCAGAGATTTGCCTACTCCGCGTTCTCCGCAGAACGCAGAGTAGGCAAATCTCGGCACACTCCGCGGGCGGAGCAGAGTTCTCCGCCCGCGCCTAATCTTCTTTAGACTGAGGGCCTTATTTAGATTTTGGAGGACGGGTTACTCTGTCACAACGGTGACGGGTATCCCGTCTGCAGAAATATAAATCCCATAGGATATTAAGGGATATATAATTCGGCAGACGGGATATCCGTCACCGTTGTGACGGAGTAACTCATCTGCCAAAATCAAAATCAGGCCCTGAGTCTTCTGAGGTACCGGAATGTCCTGAAGAGCTGATGGTGGTGGAGGTGATAGATTTATCCTACTAGACAGTAATAGGAAATCAACCTTTTCTGTGTGGTCACCCTAGATTTTTTGCCTTTTGCTGGATCCTATATTTTTGCTGGCTTTTGAACTCTGTGCACTTTACCCCTGCTTACCAGCAGTAATTTGCTTGCGGTCTCTCTTTAAACATGGTCAAATTGGCATACTCCTAATTGGTATATTTAACTTGCCTATAAGTCCCTAGTTTAGGATAAAAAGTGTACCTAGGGCCTGGAAGTTAAATGCCCTATTTTGTCATCCACTATAGTGGGAGTGCAAACCTAGTATCAGACCTACCATCGTAGACTGACTGTAGCAGTGTACAAACTGCTATTCGACCTGTCCAAATAAACCTGTTTGACAGGTCAAAACCTTCCTTTCAAACGTGAATAAGTCACCTCTATGCAGGTCTTGTAGCCAAGAAGGCAGTGCACACAGTATTTAAGAGTAGGACATGTAGAAATTTATGGTTAACAATACAATGCCCTTCAGTGACGAGAACCAAAAAGCTATTTTCATTGTAGGAATGTTGGCTGGCCCTTAAAGAAACACTGGGAAGCAATATTAAATATTAATTCCACTATCTCAGGGTAGGGATCAGCTAGAAAAAAAATTCTGCAGCTCTTTTTAATATAAAAACCCAACTCACTGGTGAAGTCAGATTTTTTAAAATAACTATTAAGGAAAAGTAACATTTAGAATTTAATTTTTTCCCTGCCTAAAACTCCTAAAGACTAGTTTACATTGACATTTCAAATGGTAAATGGCCCTGAATAAGGGATGGAAATGTCATGTTATGTTAAGTTGATTTGTTGAGCGCACTTATTACCTCTGAGGGTATCCAGGCGCCTGAGCAGGTTTTCAGGTTGACCTGGAGTAGGGTGAGCCATCTGGAGGAGATCTTTGGGGTTAGTTGAAGAGACAGGTCTTCAGCTTCTTGTGGATGTCGAGTAGTGAGTGCGAGGTCCTGATGTTTTGGAAGAGGCCATTCCAGGTCTTGGCGGCAATGTAAGATAAATAGCGACCTCCAGCTCTGCTTCTGTGAATTCGGGGGAAATGTGTTACAGAAAGAAACATTGATCACAGTTGTCTGGTGGGTGGGCTAGTAGAAGTGTAGGTGGTGGTTGAGGTAGGCAGGTATGATGTTGTGGAGGGCGTTCAATGAGTGGGTGAGGAGTTTGATTGGCAGTGCTGTATGGGGAGACAGTGGAGCTCTCTGAGGTGAGGCGAGATGTGGGTGAGGCAAGGGAGGTGGAGGATGAGTCTTGCGGTGGCTTTCTGAATGTTCTGGAGTCTCTATGTGAGGAGGTTAGGGATTGCAGCATAGAGTGTGTTGCCATAATCTAGCCTGCTAATGATGAGGACTTGAGTCTTGCTGCATCTGGTGTTTTGGGGTAGCCACTTGAAGATCTTGCGTAGCATTCAAAGGATGAGAAAGCAAGAGGCGGTGACAGTGTTTACCTGGAATGCCATGTTGAGTTTATTGTCCACAATGATTCCTAGGTTTCTGACATGTTCTGATGGGATTGCAGTTTGTCCTAGTTCCACTGGTCACCAGGAGAAGTCCCATGATCAACTCTTGTTTCCGACGATCTGAACTTCTGTTTTGTCAATGAGGAGCTTTAGGCAGTTCTTTTTCATCCAGTCAGCCGTGCTGGTCATGCAGTTTGTGAAGTTGTTTCTGGTGGTATTGGCTCTGTCTGTCAGGGATAGGATGAGCTGCATGTCGTCGGTGTAGGATATGATGTTTATTCCATGGGCTCTGATGATGCATGCAAGGGGTGCCATGTAGATGTAAAAAAGTGTTGGTCTAAGAGATTATCTTTGTGGGGCTTCAAAGATGAGTTTCTTGGGTTCTGAGGTGTATGGTGGGACCTTGACTCTCTAAGAAGGCTATCCATCTTAGAACTGGTCCTTGTATTACCGTGTGGTGTAACCTTGAGATGAGGGTGTAGTGGGAGACGGTGTCAAAGGCTGGAGACAAATAGAGCAGGATGAGGTACTTCCGCGGTCGAGGATGGTCCGGATGTCGTCGGTGAATGCAATGAGGGCAGGTTCTGTTCTGTGGTTGCTGCAGAAGCCTGATTGCATGCTGTCCAGTAGTTTATGATGTTCTAGGTGACAGGCGAGTTGTTTGTTGATTGCCTTCTCCGTGACCTTGGTGGAGAAAGATCACAATGTGCTGGGTGAGTAGTTGCAGAGTTCACTAGGGTTGGCCAATGTTTTTTAGGAGGGCGTTGACTTCTGCATGCTTCTAGTAGACTGGGAAGGTTATGCATTTGATGGATGTGTTAAGTATTGATGTGAGCTTGGCGCTGATTGTTAATCCTCCAAAATTATAGATATGATTCGGGCATGGATCTTTAGGGGCCCCTGAGTGAATGGTTTTCATAATTGTGACCGTGTCCTGGATGGTGAGTGGTTTCCAATCTGTTAGGTGCTTGTCCTCGCACTTGGTGGTGGGCAGTTGGTCAAAGATGTCATCTGGGTTGGGCTAAAGGTTGAAGTTGCTGTAGACCTTTGTGATTTTGTTGTGGAAGAAGTAGGAGAGGTTGCTGCAGCGTTCTTGCAAAGGTGTGATGGAGTTGGTAGTTGCTGTGGGGTAGGAGAATTCCTTGATGATAATAAAGAGTTCCTTGCAATTATCGGAGCTGGTTTCTATCCTTAGTGCTAGGCCTTTGTTTCTTGCTTCTTTGATTTGGTGGTGGTAGCATCTGAGTGTAGCCTTGTAGGTGTTTCTGGCAGAGGTGTCCTGGCTGGTTCTCTATTTCCTTTCCAGTTGTTTGCAGTACCGTTTGGATTCTCTG
Organism: Calotriton arnoldi; assembly: GCA_963921515.1. NCBI lineage: Eukaryota > Metazoa > Chordata > Amphibia > Caudata > Salamandridae > Calotriton > Calotriton arnoldi. Next base: position 1,187,166 of record CAWUFW010005904.1, on the reverse strand, counting down.
AGGTTGTCGGTGTACCAGCTAGCTTGCTTATAAGTCCTCCTCTGTTTGGTGTGCTTGAGGAGTGCAAGGGTGTCAGCGCAGTTATATATCCATTTGTTGAAGTTTGTTTTGTCATGATTTGGGTCATTGGTGGGGAATTGGCTGTTTGGTCCCAAGGATGTTTGTCCAATCTGCTTCAGTAATGTTATTCCAGCTGCTTCTGGTGTTGCTGGGTAGAGTCGGAATGGTGGCTGGTGTTGTGTTGATGATAAAGTGAACCATGGAGTGGTCCATCCGGGTGAGCGGGGTGGTGTGGCTAAGTTTGATCTTGTTGCAGTAGGTGAATATGGGGACCAAGGTGTGTCCTGTGTTGGACCCTGAGTAAGCTGGGCAAATCTGATGTTGTCGAGGCTTTCGAGCAGGGCTGACGAGTTGGGGTACATGCGGTCATTGAGGTAGAAGTTGAGGTTGCCGAGGAAGATAAAGTACTTAGAGCTCTTGTCAAGGGCGGCCACAAAGTTTGTGATGAGGTTGCAGAAAGTGGTGCATGGTCCGGGGTGTCTTTTTTTGAGGGTTCCTCTGATGGGCATGTGTTCCATGAACAGTGCGTTCTTGTCTGTGGATGAGGTGCAGTGAATCGTGTCCTTGTAGATTATGGTGAGGACTCCTCCTCGCTTGTGGGGTTTGTCTTGGCACTCTATCTTGTAGCCTGTCAAGATGACTGTGGTGATGACCGAGGATGGCTCTGGGTTGAGTCAGGTTTCGGTGAGAAAGAGGATGTCTGGGGTGTGTGTTTTGATAAAGTCCAGATCTTGGTGACATGTTTACCAAGTGAGAATGTGTTGATAAGCATGCCAATGAGATGGGGGTGTTGGGACTGAGGCATGTGTAGTGGCTTGTGAGGGGGTGGAAGATGGGGGGGTTGTCGCTGGTGAAGTGTCAGTGTGAGCAGGTGAAAGGTCTTACCATGGTTTCAGGTGCAGCATGGAAGCAATGGTCATGGCTGTGAGGGTTGAGCATGGGAATGTCATTGGTGGTGTAGTTGTGGCATTCAGTTGGACCAGGGGTTGTGATGCTGGGCACGGTCCAGGTGCGGTGGGTGCAGACATGCTTTGCGTGCCTTCAGCATTCCAGCGGCACGCCTGCTGCTCATCGCACAGCGGTCACCACTAAGTAGGTCCTGGGAGGGGGAGGAGTGCAGGGGACTGTGGGCAGGGCTAACGGGAGGTAGGAAGTACAGACGGGAAGAAGATAGGGAAGAGTAGGTAAGGAGCGAGGGACCCAGGGAAGAAAAGCACAGGAGAGGGTTGGGCGGCTGGGGGAAAGCAGTGAGGCACAAAGACAGAGGCATAAATTGAAAAATGGCACACAGCAGAGAAGAATGGCAAAGAATGAAGAAGATTCACAAAGCAGTAAAGAGGCACAAAGCAGTAAAGAAAAGTGGCACAACAAGTGAAAGAGGCACAAGTGAAGGCAGAGAGTGAGAGAAAAGAGTCCAAGAGAGCAGTCAAGAGGCTCCCAGAGCAAAGAAAATGTCCTGGTTTTGGGGGAAGTGTATTTTTTTTATCCTGGAGGATGTCTAGTTGGGGAGGGACTTAATTTACTTCAAAGAGGCCTAGCATGTCACAGGTAAATGTTAGCTGACACCTGGGCAGCCCCCTTCCTTTGTTCATTCAGTCAGGCAGTGGACCCATTGGAAGGAGAATTACCCCCAGAACTGGTCTGGAATGACCACAGAAGAAGGGCTGCTCCTTACCTTGGCTACTCCTCTAGATGGACACACATGCTCTGCAAAAGGGTAAAAGTCTTTCACCATTTTGGATTTTAGGATTGAGGGGCACTGTGGGATTGGCTGCATTAGGGCACACACGAACCGTTTAAAAGTGAGTAGGATTACCTATGGGAACCTTTACTACATTGCTTACGGAGAGGCCAGAAGTCACCCCACACACAATCTATTTCCAGGCATAAATGTGGCATCCCCTGCACCCTTTTTGGAACACTACCTGGCCTGAGGAAGATCAGAAGAGGACTAAACCTGCTGTCTGTGACTTAAGAGACCCAAGAGGAGCCCTGAAGGACTGACCTGCTCTCTCTTATACCCAGGACAAGGAAGTGGACTCCAAGGGTCATAAGGCTGACATCCTTTTGAAGCTACAGGGCCACAGCAGTGTACAGGAGGCCTTTTCCTTAAACAGGCCAGATGACCAGTTCCAACTGGACCTGCCCTAAACCCTCCTGTTGGTCTCTCCAACAAGTAAGCCTGTCTTCAGGTCATAAGACACTCCTCTATTCAGATGAACTCTTCACCCATCCGAGAAGGTCAACACTGGTTCTCCATCCTATTCTGACTGGGTACTGGGTGTCTGGGAGTGTCCAATGAATAAATAGGAGAAGCCATCCTTGGCATCTCCGAGTAATAAAACGTAGTGCTAAAGCTGTGTTTTGTTCTGCCAGCTGTCCTGTCCACTCCTACATAGCTAATCACTTCTAAGCCTGCTAAATGGTCAGCAGTTAATGTCCATTGACCTTTCCTTGGTCTAGATGCAAACCATTGTCCTCTGAGACAGAGTTGTTAACTCTGCCAGTCAAGGATGTATATTCCAGCTCTGTAGATGCGATGAGTGTAAGGACTGGTTTTAAGGCAAGATGGAAGTCCTCATCTTTGGGAACAACACCTCTCCATGGAACGACGCATGGTGGCCTACGGAACCTGTCCCATCCCTCGCCCTGACAGACCATGACCACAATCTCGGAATCATCCTGGACAACAAGCTTTCCATGAAGAAACAGGTAAACACAGTTTCATCTGCCTGCTTCCACACCCTACACATGCTCCGCAAGATCTTCAGGTGGCTCCCAGTCAACACCAGAAGGACAGTCACACAGGCCTTCATCACCAGCAGGCTGGACTTCTGGAACATACTCTACGTAGGAATCACCAAACACCTCCTGAAGAGATTACAGACAATACAAAACTCACTGGTCCGACTCATCCTTGATCTCCCCACATCACAACCCATCTCAAGAAGCTACACTGGCTCCAGATCCAGAAGAGATGCCGGTTCAACATGTTGACCAATGTATACAAACCCTGCACAACAAAGGGCCAGCTTACATCAACAAATTCTAGACTTTCCACCAACCAACCGGACCCCTATGATCTGCCTCCCTCTTCCTCAGAGACCCCCCCCCCCCAGATCCACTGAAGAAACAGCAGAGGACGTTCCTTCTCACACCTGGCAGCCAAAGCATGGAACGACCTCCTCCTGCATCGCAGGATCACCCCATCTCTCCAGCAATTCCGGAAAACACTCAAGACCTGGCTGTTCGAATGAACAGATCACCACGAAGCACGCATTATCTCCAGAGCCTTGAGATCCTCACGGGTGATATGCAGCACTCTACAAATTGTTGATTGATTGATTGAAGTAATTTACTGATTCTGGCACCTTAAAAAAAAAAAAATAAATAAATTATTTTTTCTGCTTCAATTTCCTTAAAATCTGATTTTAATTCAGCATTAAATCAGATTTACAAAACCATGCAATATCTTTGAAACATTTTTCTAATCTGTTCCGAAGCAGAGAGAGGGGATTACAATTCTAATCCCATCTACATTAATTTAGGGAAAGACTAGATAGGCCTACACAGTGAAATAGTTTTTGACTTGTATTTGATTGTAAATTCATATTAACTTCAATATGTAGTGCACCCTATATTTATATGTATTCGCACCCTGTCCTGAGGTGATCGTGAAAATATAAAATAGTACTTTCTTACATAGTAGAGGCATTTTCCCTGACATGTCATTGCAGTGTATTTAAACTACCACTCCAGTCGGAGCACAGTTGTGCTTCTGGAATGCATATATTTTTGTTATATATTTGGGTGGTGTAAATATACACTGCAGGCCACATATGGCATTTAATTTTCTACACCATGAGTGTACTTTAGGTGCCATTTACAATGGACTTCTATAGAAGTTAATATGCCAAATAGGAAGTCCCAATGTAAAGCACATGTTTTAGATGGGAAGCACAGACACTTTAGTGCTATTTAGCAGTGATACAATACATGGAGTCCTAAAGGTTGCACATATAGGGTCCGGAAAAAGGCATACAATCTCGGTTTTGACCATAGAGAAAAGGTAGATTTGTCACAAAGACAACAATACAGCCTGAGGCTATACATTTTGGTATAGGCCTGCTGCTGTCAACATTTTAATGGTCTAATCCACACACACTGATTCTCCCTTTTCTGTGTCTTGCAGGATATGTGGATTGTGCAGGGGAGTGACAGACACAGCAGCTGTATAACAGAGAAAATAGTGAGCCTTAGCTCCTCCCGTACCTAATAGTGTTGCTGGTGTCACGGATAAAGGGAGAGGGGAATTCTCCACAGCTCATGTGTCTCCCTAGACTCTGCCAGAGAAAAGCAGTTTGGCAGAGCCCAATAAGCATTAGGAGTTTATTATTGCCCACTTTCCAAGCTGTGCATATTTGACGATTACTTTCACCACCCTGCGAGTGGACAGCATTTGTAAAACATTCACATCAGGGCTGTGAAAGAAAGCCTGAGAAGCTTCAGAGGCACTCGGGCATGAAGACCACATTTGTCTCTGGTGAGACTTTTGTTTTTAAACAAAACATTCTGCCCGCATGGGGTGGAATGTTCTTTTAGCCTTGTTGCCTACTGTAGCAAGCTTTACTAGCCATTAAAGTTCTGCTCCCATATTACAGGCCCTCACTTTTGGCTTGGGCTTATGATGCTTAAGTGGGATTTTAATTGTCGGTAGAGGCCTCTGCTGTGGACTATAGGGCTATATATACTAGGTATTTGCAAAGCTGTAATTTGTTAAAGCAAAGTTGGGTAAAGTCTGGGATCTTTACCCTCCATGAAGGTTTGTGAAATTTCCAGACATCGTACGAGGCATGGTGTAAGCCATCATTCCACTGCAGATGTATTTGGTCTGTAGATACAACTGGGCACCAGACACTTGCTGCAGCAAGTGTAGGGGTTAGATGTTAGGAAATGTGGCAGCAGTATGCCCTCAGGGTACCACTATACCATGTACTGAGAGGACATTGCTAAATTGATGCAATTTACTTCATATTATTTTGGGCTGCCCTTCATGCCGAGAAGCGTTAGGTAAAAACATATTGTTTGTAGCCATGCTCTGGTGTTCCTTGCCTCCATAAATTCTGCCCTTTACAAAGCGAGACATCAAGCAGCAGGGAATTGCAGGGTGCTGATAACAAAATGGAGGTTTTCTGGATACTGGTTGCACTTTGGAGCAGCAGCTCTGCTTAAGTGATTTCTGTACCCCACAAGGAACACAAATCTGCTATTTTCTTCTCCCTTTCAAGAGAGTTTTATTTTGTGAAGTTTGCAATTATTTTTTTAAATAAACACATAATCAATTTTGTGCAACAAGAACTGCTATTGTAAATCGGGACAGCTCCATCATTTCCTCAAGGGAAGGTGTATCATACTTCAGGTCACACTCTTAAAACTGGCTAGTTAAATTGAGGACTTTAGATTGGCAGGGGCATCCATGGGACACGGGTGACTAATTAATTCTTGGATGTAATGCTTATGGCTGGGAATGATTGATAGGGTTAAAGCCCAACTGTTACTCCAAATGATGATATCTTTGGAACATTCCTAGTTAGAGACATAATTCAAACAGTTGCAATATTAGGAAGTCAGTCATAGGGATTGATCCTAAGTTCTAGTCTGATAAACCTTTGTGTCATAATATCTCCTGCAAAGTCAGCAATGTTACAGGGCAGGCTAGATTGCAGGCCCGCACACTAGCTGTCTTTGAATGCTTCTATATATGCTTCAGCCTCCTGGCTACCTGAATCCTCTTGGTGTAGTTTACCCAGCTGGGATGTAATGTTTTCTGTGCTGCTGCAGTGTCCTTTGTTCACTTGTGCCTACATTTATTAAGGCTAATGTCAGATAGATCTTGCTCTTGGTTTACCCTGGCAGGTCCTTTCTCCACTCCACTTATAGGTGTTTACAGTTACTCTTTTTTCAGGGTAGGTCACATCAACAGTTCTTCTGTATTTTCCAGACCTATTTCTGGCCTAAATCTTCAGCTGAAGTAGGAAAACATTGTGCCCTCTGTAACTGGAAACGGACAGATAACAGATTCCACAAAGTTAGGAATGATAAGAGTTGGGTCTGGGTCATGGATGGTTCATCCTCACTACACTTGCAGGACTGGAATGACCCTAAAGGTAATGAACCTTCTGGAAAAGTAGATGCTTCTTGGCTGGGACCTAGACAGCTTGGTTGCAATGGCTTCTTGGCTCACGGGTACTCACTCACCATGACAACTTGCCTGTAAGCTTCATTGAGTGGGGCTTTACCCTTTATGCCCCTTATCATATATCTGCTCCTCTCCTCAATGATCAGCACGGCTTACTTTCTTACAACTTGTTCCAAGCCAGGTCACAACAGCAGGACCTGTCTGAAATCCTAGACTTGTTCATGGTCTTGAAAAAAAAGAGAATACACATGGTCCACTTTCAGACATATTGCTAAGGTCTCTTTGCATCAAATCTACATAAAATGTCAGATGATATACAGCTTCTGTCTAAAGAATGCAGGACATAACTGTGAAATAAGGGCCAACTAAAGCACAATCCTGGCTCTCCTGGCGCAGAGTTTGAATGTTTCATAGATCACCCTTAAGGCAACTTCATGTGCATTCTTGAAAGAGGTGGCAATAGCTGATAAACCCAAGTGGATTAGCTTATGGCTGAAAGCAAACTTTGCTTTCTTATTACTAGTGGCTACCTCAAACAACAATAAATGAAGAAAGGGAGTGTGGGTATCGTGAAAGCTGAATACTAGTTGCACATGTAATGAAGTAGTCCACATCGGGAGAAATACCCTTTTCCCTTCACGGTTGCAGTGCAGAATCCCAAGGATTTTGTTGAAGGTATCCTGTTTATGTGACTGAGAAATGAGTTAATTCCTCCTCAGTCACTATTTTCAAAATTCGCAATTGATTTCCACATGTGAATAAGATTAGGGGTCTGTGTAGCTCTGCGTTCTTTGTCTTCACATAAACATAATTGTCGCTTGATGCTCTTTATTTCTGTTCATCCCGAAGCTGACCCTATGAATTGTCCTTGTTTGAAATGCCATCAGCGCCACTGTGGATTAGACCAGTTGTCTAGAACATAAAAGTTGGATAACCTATGTTTATAATACTGTACCAACATTCCAAAGAGCTCTTCATTGGTTTATTACTGATCATGTACACACATTCTCTATGTACTATATTCACATTGTCAGTACACTTGAGAACTGAACATTTTGGATTCCTTAAGTTAAATACTGACTGAGTTAAATGACGGGATCAGTTAAAGTATGACATGGTGAAAAAGATTCCATTGATTTTTTGTTGTTGTAGTTTATTTGACCACAATGATGTAATGTTAATGATCAACCTTTGTTTGAATAATACCTTTGCAAACATTTGTTCTTTCATTTTGAATGCTTTGTCCAGGTTCCTGAGGATTTATAGGGCAGCCCCAGTCTCTATATGTATTACATATGCAGGTGCAGAGGCAAGATAGCTATCAGGGGGCACACTATTTGAGGTGTTGTCAGTGTACCCTCCTAAGGGTGCCCTTTGAAAGCAAGGATAGGTGGTCTCAATGACCTCTAGGCATCATCCTGCAAGTGTGTGCAGTCTATCACTTCACCCACCTGCAAGGGATTTACTTGTCTCCCTTCCTATTGCAGAAAATGTTGCCCCTGCAAAGTGAAAGGTGAGCTGACTGCTTCAAACAACAGGAATGCCTTTTCCAAATGTGCTGCTCATAAGGCAGGCACAAATCTGCTGCTACTCTGGGGGCAGAGCATTAACAGTAATAGGGCGCACTGACCCTTTTGACGCAGGGTGCACCCAATGAAAGGTGCACCGTGGTACAGATTAGGGATATGCTTCCTTTAGATAAAGGTCCTTCCCTATGCTGGTCACATATTTCCTTATTGAGGGTCCCCTTGATATAGGTAAATGTATGTTCATGAACGAATTCAAATATTTTACACCCGCCTGGAATCCACAAAGGTATGTCTGGCAGACAGAAATAGTGTTAGAAGAGTGGTTTCTCTGCCACACTCACAAATCCCAATCAATGGATGGGACAAAAGCATTCAAAGAAGTGGTTTTCCTAGGAAGTTTGGGAACACCCACAAACATTGATGTTATTGGAAATTTGAAAATTCCTCTTCCCCCTCTTCCTACCTTGTCAATGATCAGAGGTTTACTCTAATCAAGAGCTGCATTAACGCTCCTTCCAGGATGGAAAAGGGAAAGGCATCACTTCCTAGATTTGGCTGAGCTTTAATTCAAGGGATTTCTACATGTGGAAAATATGTAGGTAAATAGTGTGTGTTTGAACAGAGGGGAAGCATTCCCCCTGAGCTGACATCTGCACTATGGAGTTCTCTGCAAAGGGGAATTAGGAGCCCATGGGAAGAGTCATCTGACATTCCCAGTAGTACGACAGGAAACCTACGTTACGCACAGCTTTCCAGGAGGACTATTGGGAATACTGAAAACTACTACATCTGAACCTGCACATAGACATAAATCTATTGGTAGAGAATTTTTCTATCATTGATCAGGTCCTATAACTTTTCAGCCTTGCTCGATACGCATAATTGTAATACTTTTAAGTGACTCACACTTCATGAATTATGGCCAATGTTAACAAATGGTCTTCATTTGCCTGAGATTTAAATTCAAGCCCACTTGTTCGAGTCCTTCTTTTTAGTAAGTAAACATTTGTAATCTTCCTAATTATGCTAATACTCTGGATTTTTTTGTATTTTGGCTACTAACATGCCATTTCTCCAGCCTGGTGGTGAGAAGAGCTGGGACTTAAACCCTGACTGGATAATTGTAAGCTGTCCCAGACTGGGGTTTTAGCAGGTCTGCGTCTCAGGTTTTGTGAAAAAGGACTCTTTCCAGCTGATTTATTGCACACATACTTCACATTCCACATTTATAAAGTGTAAACTTAACACCCCTAAGGGTATCCAGGCGCTGGGGTGCCACCGGGGAGATTAAGTGAGCTATTGCCCAGAGTCACATGATGCTGAGCTGAGCTGCCGCCGGCGATCGAACCGTGAGCCCCGCGCTCTGGAGTCAGCCGCTCTGACCACTGCGCCTCACCTCTCCCTGCATGTACTAGCTGTATGCTTTGGATTACATTGCCCATTCCAAGGCAACCCTTTGTAACTATTTTTATTTTAGAGAAGAGAATGGGGCGTTATGGCCACAGCTGCCAACTTTGGAAATGGGGAACCAGGTTCTAGGCTTGGTGTTCACTCAACATCCTGTTATTCTGGGCATCTCACTAAGGGCTCCATGTACAAAGCATTTTTACCGTCGCAAACGGCCCAATCTGCAAAATCGGGCCGTTTGTGACAGCAAAAATGCTTTTCCAAATGTACAACCACCCAAACTGCGATTCTGGAGAATCGCATTTTGGGTGTAGAAATCGCTATTTGGAGGTGGCATGTTTAGGGCTTCCCTTCCAAATAGTGTTTTCCAGTGTTATGTATCAAGGTTTTATGACCGAAATGCAGGTCACAAAACCTTGATATTTTACCACCAATTCAAAGTTGGTGGTAATATATTTGCAATTGGAAGGGTCCCCATGGGACCCCTCCCTTTGTGAATGTTGGGAAAACATTTCTTAAGAGCCACTGCCTACTATAAAAAATTGAAAACATAAGTTTCATTTTTTATTGTTGTAACACATCCCGTTTTCCTTTAAGGCCACTATCCCTGTGATGGCAGGCATTCCTAATGGGTCGCAAACTGCAACCTACCTCATTAATATTCATGAGGTAGGTCCATTTACGACTTACTAGGAATCGCAAGTATGAAACAAAAAGATTCATACATAAGGGGTAGCGATTTCCAAATAGCGATGCGGATAAATTCGTTATTTGGAGATCGCTATTCCTACTCTTTGTACATCTTGCCCTTAATCTCCCCATGCCTAAAAAGGCGTATGACCTTTTAATGTAATTAATGCTCATGTAAAGCGCTCCAATACCTCCGGTCGAGTTCGTGCTATGTAAAATTGCCAAAAATATATTTAAAACAAAATATTTTAGAATTGTCATATTGCGTAACCTTTGCCCATTTTTTGATAGCTCATTTATTGGAAGCTCCATCTTGGTCACACCCAAATGTGTCAGACAACCGCTCCAGAAGAAGAGCAGCAACTTACAGCAGAAAATAAGCCTGTAAATTTAAATGCACCAACTAAAGCAATATGATGCAGCATTAAAAATAAAGCACATGCGCATAGTCATGCAATAGAAAACTATGCGTCAGCTATCACACCAACTACTAAACGAGAAAAATATTAAATCATAATTGTTGTTGAGGCATTTTTTTCTCCTGGCAAATGGCTGGAATATGCCAGCTTAAAAACTACAGCTTCAAATTGAAATATAAAATAAAATAATTCAAATCAAAATATATTTTCAGTGGTGTCTTAGTTTCCGACACGGTGAAGCAAGCATCACACAAGTAGATGGGAAAAAGTGGCTGCATTCTTTATTTGTAGATTTATCGGGCTCTGCAAAACTCCAATTACAAATACGATTCAATAAAATTAGATGTTGAAAGGGAGAGCTGTGCCTTTAATGGTTCATCCATAGTTCACAATAAAGCCCCAATTCCTTGTTTTGTGTTTTTGTTGTACTCTGTTCCAAGGTTCATAATCTGAAAATTGACTTTGGGGACATTTTGCTAGGTCTATTAAAATGATTCATGTTGCATTCAACATAAATTGTGCATACACAGAGGAGGTTTAGTGCACGTATTCACAGCATAATAACTAAAGTGAATTTTGTGCAAGCCGCTGTTTGTGGCGGCAGTGCGGTGTCATTTGTCTTAATTTTTCTTCAGCATTGCATTAGGCGAGTGCATTTACATTTTCAGGTAGGACTAACCACTTTAAAACTTTCTTTTCAAAGCAAGAGGAGAGAGAGAATCAAATCTGCATCTTTATGTGATATAGCACAAAGCAAGGCCGTTTTATTGTTTGGAGTACACATGAATTTGCTTAGATCAAAAACTACCCTGCCTTTTATGCAAAATGTATGAAATATACGCCATCAAAGACACAGGTAATGTTCTTTACTAGTAATACATTACTTCATTTTCATATAAAGAAAAAAAACATAAAAAGCATTCGCTTTTTGTAAGCGCCTCTTGGTGTGCAAGATGATTCATGTAAAATTGATGAGAATCGGTATATCTTCAGTGTCATGCCCTGGTGCAAAAATGTATGATGGTTCTCCAGATGAGTAAGGCACATGCAAAATTCACAATCTAATATAATGGTCGGGCCATATAAAGTGACCATCGAAAGTGCTAATTTAGGGCATCGTCTCTGCCACAGTTTTGGGCTAATTGAGGTCTTAAATATTTGAAGAGCTCGAGCAGCAGTAGTTTACCACTTTACAGTAAATTCTTGTTCAGCATTTGCTAACATCCCAAAAGTAATAATCAAACTCAGCACAACCACGTAACACATAGCAAAATAACGCCCAATAAAAACATAACACGGTAAAATGCTACAAAGTCATCAATGCTGAATGCATCACAACACGACAATAACAAAATGCAACAATGCAGCATAAAAATACACTTGCATAGAAAAACACTTCACCACCACTGCAAAATGGAACAAAATAAACATGCACAGATATTCTTGGCAGAAATTACCCGCTTCACAATTCTGATTTCAGTGTGCTTTGCAAGTAGAACAACATTTGAGAATCAATATCTCCCTAAAATGGAAAATGAATTAACATTAAATGCTAGCAATGACCTGTTTACCAGGGAGAATGCACATAGAAGAAGATCACTTACTAAAAACAAAGATGTGAGAGAGAAAGTTGGAGATGGGCTGTGAAAAAGGGAAGGATTAGAAGGATCAATAATCTCAGAAGAGGGGTCTGATTTTAGAGAAGGATAGAGTGACATGTTTTAGAACAAGACAGATAAAGAGGTTTGTGAGCTTTGAATGAGAGATGGGGAAAGAGAATATAGGGCCAATGAATAGGAGAGGGTAGGACAAAAGGCAGAGGTGAGTAATAGTAGGCGATAATCATACACATAAGAAAGAGGGCGGATACGAATGAGTAAAGTGCGAGAAGGAGGAGGAGCTGGTGACAGGTAAACAGTAGAGACAAGCTGACTCAATCTATTTCATGTATGCCGGACTGATCAATGAGTGCTCCCTGATTCATATTCTCCAGTTTCTCTGTTTGGGCAGATGATACTGTTCAGGGTTTCACCACCATAAACGTTGGGGGCGGATTGGGATTCACTCTATCTTTTGGCCTACCTGCCTTAGTAAATAGTTTAACATTTTCCTAAATGTTGCTCTCATGGTTATTTGTGTATTAACAGAGTAGGCAGTAATCTCTCTTCAGCTTGGGGAAGTAATCCATAGGGAAGACATTTGTATAATACCTCCTTCTCTCTGGGAGCCATTTTCGGGATATTTTAGAGAAAAGGGATAAAGTCATCATGCGAGAGAGTGCGTTATTCTAGTCTTATGCAAAATGAAGACGGAAGTGATATCCTACCACAGAGAATAGAAAGGATGTTATTGGCATAATTATTACATAGGACTCACACTAAGATAATTATTTAATTTCACTTTCATAACAGAAAAATACCTTTGCCAGAGAAACAGGACCATGGTGTCTGAGATTGCTTGACTTAAGAGAGAAACTGTGGACAACTATTGACTGCCATTTGCAAAAGGGAAGAACACATTTAAATAGGCAGAAAGCAAGTTGTGTGAGTGTTGTGATGGAAAGTAATTATAGAGAGATATAGTAGCAAACCCTACTCTTTTCAATATAAAAAGTGGCACTTACCACATGCAGAAGCATGGCTTTTGTGACCAAACACCATTTAAGAGAAACTCAATACATTTAATTAAATTTTTGAAATAAAGGAAAATGTTGCTAATTAATGAGGTAAAAGGAGACGAGAGGAACAGATAGATAGATAGATAGATAGATAGATAGACATTGGCGGCCCGTGCAGGTAGGCACGGTGGGGCAGGGCAGCGGTGGAGTGGGGTTGGGGGGTGACAGTGACAAACAGGATAGGGAAGGTAAAATAAATAAATAAATAGAACCATTTACCCTGCAAAAAAGCAGTTGTTAAAAAATACAATTGCATCAAAATTGCAAATATTCATGAATATGCAGCAAACTTTTTAAAAAAACAAGCACGTCTCCCCGCTTGTTTTTATTTAAGACCCTGGGTGGCTAGGTCCCGGGGGTATAGTTTAAAATAGGAAGGAGACACACACGGCCCCCCTCCTGTGGCTCTTTTGAGACCCAAAACCACCACCTCCCGGGGCTTTATTGCTATATTAGAGGGGGCTGTGCGGCCCCCCTCCTGCGGCTCTTAAGAGCCCCGGGGACCACCACCAACCTGGGGTTTTATTAACATATGGGATGGTGCTGTGCCGCACCCAACCTGTGGCTCTTAAGAGCCCCGGGGACCACCACCTCCCCAGGGCTTTATTTTCATATTGGAGATGGGGCCCAAAAATATCAGCTTGAGGGGGAGGGGGCACCACACAGCCCTCCTCCCAGGCCATATTCTGCCAGGTCTGGTGGCTTAGTGGACTAATCCGCTCACTGTAGGGGCTTGTGTTCAATCTCATGGTCACAGGTACAAATCCTGGTGGTTCCACTCAGCCTTTCATCCTTTCTGAGGTTGATAAAATGAGTACCATTGAATTGGGTAACAATGAACATCAGTTTTTCCGTGCCAAGATAACCTTAGGTGAAAGTGCGCTTTACAAATACAAATGTTATGTTATGTATTCGGTCCCAGGGACCACCACCTCTCCGGGGCAGGCCCTTCAACCAGAAAGGAGGGGGGCCCCCCTCCTGAGCCATTTATAGCCCTGGGGACAGCCACCTCTGAGGGCCGGCTCTCTATGTCTCGGATGGCCCACCCCCAGGACATAGCTGTTTTCCACTCTACTCTATACCATTCTATTATATACTTCTCTAATCTACGAAACTCCAAGCCACTCTACTCCAGTCCACTCTATGCCACTCTACTCCACTCTACTCTGCATCACTCTATACCACTGCACTCTACACCACTGTACTCTACGCCACTCCACATCACTGCACTCTACGCCATTAGACTCTGCTGTATGCCTCTGCACTCCACTCCACTCCACTCTACACTACTCTACTCTATGCCACTGCACTCTATGCCTCTGCACTGTATGTTATGTTATTTTATGTTACATGAATTTATATAGCGCAATGTATACCCAAGGGTGTCTTGGCACTGATAGCTAAGCAGAGTGAGGGAACGTGGTGGAAAGAACAGTTTACCTGTTGAAAAGCCAAGTTTTAAGAAGTTTTCTAAAGGCCAACAGAGATGATGAGGATCTGATATGGAGGGGCTGAGTATTCCAAAGTCTAGTGGCTTCTGCAAGGAAGCTGCTACCCCCCATTTGGTTTTCTTGAATATAATTGGTGTGCCTAAGTAGGTGCCCAGAGATCTGAGATTCCTATTGGGAATATACCAAGGGATTGCATTACTTAGAAATTCTGGACCCATGCCATGTAGGGCTTTAAAAATGAGAAAGAGGGTTTTGAATTTGATACGATTACTGACAGTAAGCCAGTGTAGTTATTTGATGGCAAGGGATACAGACTGATGTTTCGGAAGATCGAGAAGTACTCTGGCAGCTGAGTTCTGCAGGACCTGCAATTTACTGAAGTATTGTTTTCTGCAGATTGATATATAAGCCGTTGCAGTAATCTATTTTAGATAGAACGAGAGAAGATTTTTCTGGCGCTAATTGATATGTAAGGGAGGATTTTTCTGATAATTCTTAAGGTATTATAAGAGGTGGATATGATGGAGTTTACTTGTTTACTGAGGCTAAGTTTGTCGTCAAGAATCACTCCCAAGCTTTTAACCTTGGGAGTTGGAATTGGAAGTGTGCCCATCTCCGATGGCCAGCAGTCAGGAACCGAAAAGCGAGGGTTATTTCCAAAGAAAATGACCTCAGTCTTATCAGAATTTAACTTAAGGCAATGTCTATCCATCTAGGTACCGATTTCCTTCATACAGTTGTGAAGCTGAGTGCTCGTGTTATTGGCCTTGTTTGCTGCTGAGACCACAATTTGTGTGTCATCTGCATAAGATTTAAGTGAGAGACCAAAAGATTGGATCAATGGGGCAAGCTCAGCCACACATAGATTAAATAGGGAGGGACTGAGCGAGGACCCCTGTGGTACCCCGCACAGTAGAAAAAAGGTTTTCGAGCTGAAATTATCTAGCATCACAGTGTTTTCCCTATTATTTAGAAACGATCTTAGAAGATCTGAGGCTGTACCATTTATGCCCATGGTCTCTATGCGATGGCATAGTGTCAGGTGATCCACGGTTTCCAAGGGCGCGGATAGGTCCAACAGGATCAGAGCTGCGTTTCCTCCTTCGTCAAGGATCATTTAGATTTCACCTGTGGCTTTAATAAGCGCTGTCTCGGTGCTATTATCTGACCTAAAACCAAATTGAGATTGTGTTCCTTAATGAATTGGGTAAGTTGGGAGTTCATAATTTTTTCTATGACCTTAGACGGGAAAGGAATTCTGGAAATAGGTCTATAATTAGAAGGAGTGCCGGGGTCGAGGTTAGGTTTTTTTAGAAGAGGGAAAATAGATGCTTTCTTCCAAGATGACGGAAAAATGCCTGATAGGAACATGGAATTAAAAATGTTGGTCAGGTACTTCGCTACAGGCTCATGCATTTGTTTGAGCAATGAAGGGGGACACAGATCATTCAGGTATCCCAACTTAGGGGTCGATTACGATGTCGTCTGGAAAGGCTCCGAATGCCATTCGATTTGTCCGAATCCGATTCGGAACCCACCTTTTCGACCAACTTGGACACGTTTCCCAACGACCGATTACGATGGCTGGAA
The DNA here is from genome assembly GCA_963921515.1 of Calotriton arnoldi. Classification (NCBI taxonomy): domain Eukaryota; kingdom Metazoa; phylum Chordata; class Amphibia; order Caudata; family Salamandridae; genus Calotriton; species Calotriton arnoldi. Next base: position 1,171,144 of record CAWUFW010005904.1, on the reverse strand, counting down.
AGCGTTTAAACTGTCCGACTCGGTTCCGAAAGACTTTGGGAGTAACCGAGTCATTAGGAGCAGAATTGTAGCGGTCTATGAACCGCGTTTCCAGCCGAGCGATTAGGATGTCTGATTCGGACATCCTTTCCGATTCAGTTGTGCTGACATGGATCGGCTGTCGGAATCTGACTTTGGGGGCCCATAGCAGGCCCCCCTTCATCCTGGGCCCTCCGAATCGGGCCCGCGGGGTACTCATGGGTCCCCCCTTCCCATGCATGCACAGTGTGGCAGGACCATGGGGTGCCTGCCACAGGGTGCAAGGTTTTCCCCAACCACCCCTTTTGTCAATAGGAGCCTGTGTTCTCATTTGGAACACAGGCTCCCATTGAAGTCAATGTGAGTCTGACCGAACGATGTCCGGAAGCTTCATAATCGTTCGGCAGGACTCGCAGAACCTGATTCAGTCGGAAAAGATTCTGAAACCGATTCGGTTGGAAGAGTTTCCAGCCGACATCATAATCGTCCCCTTAGGGGACTGAATAACAAGTTCTACTTGAGTTGTAGAAACTGAACAGAAACTGGACATATCAATATGGGAAGGGTTGTTATACTTCTTATCATCATTTACTAAAATTTGCTGCGGCAAAGGGTAGTGATTCCCTGATGCGATCAAAAGATTATAGATATGATCCACCTTGTTCCTAAAAAATTGGGCAATGTCATCGCAGAGGGCTTGACTGCTGCTACTTCCTTTGGCTATTGGGACTTTGGTGAGTTTTTTAATAACTTAAAAAAGTTTCCTGGGTTAGTTGTTAGAAGATTCTATTTGAGCTGTAATTTACACTGTTTATCCTTTGACCAATAAGATTTTATATTTGGACAGAGAGAGTTTGTACACTTCCTTCTCCTGCGTTTCATAGTTGAGCCTCCATTTCCTTTCTTGTTGTCTACATTTTTGTTTTTCTAGGCGGAGAGCCTCTGAGTACCAGGGCTCGGAGGGTTTAATTCTCACTCTACTCTATGCTACTGCACTGTACGTCACTTCACTCTACCCCACTTCACTCTCCCCCACTTCACTCTATGCCACTCTACTCTTCCCTCCTCTAATCTAGGCCACTCTACTACTGTATGCCACTTTACTACAACACTCTACACCACACCAAGCCATTCTACCCCACTCCACTGTATTTGACTTTACTGTACTGCACTCTACCCCAATGCACTTTACGCCACTCGACTCTGCACCACTCTATGCCATTTCACCTTACACTACCCCACTCTACACCACTGTCATCTAATCTGTACCACTCTACTTTATGCCACTGCATTTAATGCTCTGCACTCTACTGTGCACCACTCTACTCTGTGCTATTGCCCTCTATGCCACTCTACTCTACGCCACTCAAAGCCACTCTACTTCACTTCACTGTACGCCACTGTACTCCCATTCACTCTACTCTATGACTGTGGAACTAATGAAATGTAAAAATAAATTATATGTAAAAGAATTCATACCAAAATAAACATTATATGATTAGAGACCAATTTTTCTTTAAAAACAATGTTCAAATTCAATGAAAAAACCTATGCAGACTAAATGAGCTATAACTTGCCCCCTACTATTCACAGCTTATGCCCTTTATTATTACATCACTTATGACATGTTAAATCATAGCATTCACCAAAAGCTCATTACATCTCAAATTACATCATTTCTGAAAATGTTTTGCATGTTAGAAGGTTGAGTTATACTTCATTTAGTCTGTGTAGCGAGTTCACAACATTGGGGCCGATTCCGATCTCGGCCGGTAGGGCTCCGAATCGGATTCGGCATTACCGGATCCGATTCGGAGCCCTGTTTCCCGACCGAATCGTACGCGGGTCCGGCCGAGCGAGTACGATGCAAGCGCCCGCGAAATCGCCGACCGACTCGAACGCGGCTACAACACGCTCCGACCGACTCGCACGGACACAACTCGCACCGCGCAATGGAGACGTTCCCCGGCCGGGTAAGTACGATGCGCACCGCGAGCAGTCCGACCGACTCGCGCCGTCCGGCTCGAAAGAGCTGTCGGAGCCGGACTTTGGGGGTCCGCGCCGGACCCCCCTGTACACGTAGCCGCGCAAGTCGCACACAGGGGGGACCCATGGGTCCCCCCTACCTGTGCCTGTACGACACGATGTGCTTCGACGCGTACCCGCTGTAGGGGGCGCCCTTGTTCGCCTCGCACCCATTGAGTCAATGGGAGCCCGCGTACGCGTTGTACGACCGGCTCCCATTGACTTCAATGGGAGTCCGACCGAATCGTGTCCGGGTGCATGCGTGCGCATCGTACTCGTTCGGTCGGACTGCCAGAGTCCGATTCGGTCGGAATTCTCTCCGGGTCCGGCTCGGTCGGAGAGATTTCCGGCCCGAATCGGAATCGGCCCCATTGTGTACGGAGGTGCACGTTATATTAAGTTTTGGGTGATGCACAAATTATAACCTTAAGTTATAACTATGACTTTAGAATTTCTAATATTTGTGTAGTTTAAGTTGGTTTTATGTACAAATAAATAAAATAAGCTTTCCTAAATATAACATATCTTCAACCTATGTTTTTTCAATGAATTTATATATATATTCACTGAAAAAACCAAAAGTTTCAGGCACGTTATAGTTAGAAATGAGCATTTAAAAAACCTTAGAAATTCACTGAAAAAACCATAGGTTTCAGGGGCGTTATAGTTAGTTGGACATTTCACTCGTACAAAACCATAGAAATTCCCCCGTTATAGTTAGTTCAGCTAACTATAACTCACGCGCCCGCAATGCACTGCTGATGCGGTCACATATTACATCACTCATGACATGGTCAGTGACATCACTCATGACATCACTGATGACATCTCAAATGACATCACTGATGACATCACTGATGACATCATCCTTGTGATAGAGTGGCAGACCTCCTCTCACCCTAATATAACCTTTGATACACAAACTCAAAAATACAAACTAACATTTTCAAAACAATGGACATACCAATACCAGTTACAACACACCTATTCAGTAATTCCAAGATCTACACACACATCCACTCATTCACCAACAGTCCCTATACAGTCACTCATACATGTACTCACTCATCATATGTACTCATACACCTATACATCCTGTTACACACCGCCACTCATCCATATAGTTACTCACACACATAGTCACACATGCAAACAAAGTATCAAACATCCATTTACTTGCATATACAGTTATACACACACTACCACACTTACTTCTACAGAAACTTACACATACTTACTCTCTTAAACAATCACTTATAGAAACACCTACTTATTTGTACAGGAACTCTTCCAATCTCTCACTCTCACATATACTCACTTATATACGCCAATACTCACATATACTAGTTTAAAACTTATGTAGTTACTCATAAAGACACTATTGAGACAGTCATTCACTCACTAACACACCCATACACATACTCATCCACCTATACAGTCCTGCACACATGCTGTCTTCAACACATACAAACAGTGAGTCACTCATTCATGCATCTATGCACTAAGTAATACCCCCACCGAACCATACAGACACTCAGACACTCATACTGATACTCAAAAACCAACTAATAACCCATATAGACACTCATGTAGCTACTCACCAACCCATGCAGCCACTTATACACAAAGTGAGAGACTGATACACATATTTTCATATTTAAACATTACTCACTAACCCATGTATTCACTAAGATACACTTAGTCAGTTATACAATCAATTTTACAAAACAAAATCATCCATTTAGACACTTATATACCCATTTATTCTTCCATCGACCTTGAGATATACATATATAAAACATATTTAATTTTCAGAAAAACACTCATTCACTGGATGATGTCATCAGTGATGTCATTTGAGATGTCATCAGTGATGTCATGAGTGATGTCACTGACCATGTCATGAGTGATGTAATATGTGACGTCATCAGCAGTGCATTGCGGATGCGCACGAGTTATAGTTAGCTGAACTAACTATAACGGGGGAATTTCTATGGTTTTGTACGAGTAAAATGTCCAACTAACTATAACGCCCCTGAAACCTATGGTTTTTTCAGTGAATTTCTAAGGTTTTTTAAATGCTCATTTCTAACTATAACGTGCCTGAAACCTATGGTTTTTTCAGTGAATTTCTAAGGTTTTTTAAATGCTAATTTCTAACTATAACGTGCCTGAAACCTATGGTTTTTTCAGTGAATATATATATATTTATTATACTATGTACACATGTGAAAATGTCTCGGTCCCCTGTTTGCCTCGGTGACACGGAAAAAATGGGTGGAACTGACGTCAGCACGCCGACGAGGTTCTCTTATGGCTCCGATGACGTCATACGGTGTCGCGAGCGGAGCCGTGCTATTATGACGTCCCCGTTGACGTGGGAGAGCTAGGAAAGAATTTCCGTGGAATGCTGGTGCAGGGGATATTCACCTAAGTGTTCAGGCTAGTCCTTTGGGAGCAACTGTTTATGTTGCCACTCCAGAAACCGAAACCAGTGATCCGAGGGCAGAGGCCCTGCAGATGGCACACGAGGTGGGGTGCCCAGTCGTGTGCACCGGCGGGGCAGCGAAGTGACAAGCACCACAACCCACAAAAAAGGTAACGAGGGCACTGAATAACACAGGATCTTCTCTTTGTATCTGGCAGGAACAACGAAGTTAAAATGCCCTAGTACCAAAATGTAGAATTAGTGCTACAACGGTCTTCAAGAGGACCTGCGCTGCCGCTTCTGCCTCCCGTACCCTGGAGGTGGCACATGGGTCAGGCGGTACGGTCATACTGCGGTGGAACGCACACTCGTTGACCTCTCATGGCACTGCTCCACACTTCAGGGAGGACGCATTCCATTAGCTATGTTTTCTGATGACATGTCGCGCCGGCCCCGTCCAACAACAGAACTCCTTTAGATCCAAACAGACTCTGCCACTCTCTCACCGGAAGTGAAACCAGGCCACGCGGACACTTTCACAATACAACAGCTGGGAATGCACTTTTCGGTAAAAAACACATTCCTTCCTCCTAATTAATCAAATAAACGTCTCACTGAAGAACAGGGGCCAGCTTCGATCGGTAAACAGCCGTTACAACGACTTTTTACTTTGCGATACCATTACAACGCATGCATTACCACGCATGCATTGTACATCACGAAGTCATTACTACGCATTTTTAGAACGCATGGTCATTTACCACGCATGCCTTTACAAAAAATTTTGTTGTAAAGGTATGTATGGTAAATGACCATGCGTTCTAAAAACATGTAGACGATCCATGTCGTTGTAAGGAAACAGAGGCTGTTCCGTTTCCTCACAACAACGTGCACCGCCCCTCAGAGACAAAGTGAAGCAGGAACCACGAGGAGAGAGGAACCATGAGGAGTGAGAGGTAAGGGGATTGGGCATGGGGTGGGGTTTCTTTTCTAGGGTTTAGGCTAGTGCAGTGGTGTTTGGGTGGTGTAGGGGGTCGTGCTGGGGGTAGTGTTTTAGGGTTTAGGGTAGTGCAGTGGTGTTTGGGTAGTGTAGGGGGTCGTGCTGGGGGTAGTGTTTTAGGGTTTAGGGTAGTGCAGTAGTGTAGGGGGTTGTGCTCGGGGTAGTGTTTTAGGGTTTAGGGTAGTGCAGTGGTGTTTGTGTACTGTAGGGGGTCGTGCTGGGTTCTAGTGTTTTAGGGTTTAGGGTAGTGCAGTGGTATTTGTGTAGTGTAGGGGGTAGATTTAGGGTTTAGGGTAGTGCAGTGGTGTTTGGGTAGTGTAGGGGGTCGTGCTGGGGGTAGTGTTTTTGAGTTTAGGGTAGTGCAGTTGTGTTTGGGTAGTGAAGGGGGTCGTGCTGGGGGTAGTGTTTTAGGGTTTAGGGTAGTGCAGTGGTGTTTGGGTAGTGTAGGGGTCAACCAACATGAATTTGTCCTTGTGTGATGTAACCAATGCTCATGTAAAGCACTCCAATACCTGACCAGTCTGCACTATATAAAACTACAAGAAAACAAAAAATAAAAAGTGTTTTGCACACTTCTGTCATTGGGCTATACGGGGCTACCTCTGGGTGATATTTGTGTTACATTTGGGCTCTTTTTTCTCTGGTGGCCATTTTGGGAGACTTATTTGTTATGAAGTTTCCTAATTTCCTCATTTACTACAGTCTCCTCAGTAGGAAATGCTTTCAGTTTTTTACTTTGATTCCATCAAGAAGGCATTCAGATGTCACACATTTGCCATAAATTCAGAATGTTAGCACTCTAGTTGTTCATTAGATCACTGTAGTAAAGCTACTGCTCACCAAGGAGTTAACTGGAAGTCTACTGCTGGTATTGAAAGTGATTGTTTCAGTCTGCATGTCAGAATTTTCTAATGAAATAGAAGAGGATTTGAGATCTCACTTAAAACATGCCCTAAATTTTCTTTTTGCAGCACTAACCATAATTTCTATGGCAAAATGAACCCCTCATTTTGTTCCTTTTTAAATTAAATGTTTTAAGTGTTACCAGTTTATTCCAATCAAGATGGCTTCAGGTGTGCCATACTTTTGTCATAAGTAAGGCTGTTAGCACTCTAGTTGTTCTTTAGAACACTCTGGGAAGCTGCAGTAAAACACAAAGGCATCAACTGACAGGCTGCTCCTGTTGAAATATAACAGGAAGATATTTGAGATCTCACTTAAAACATGTCCTAATTTTTCTTTCTACAGCACTAACCATAATTTCTATGGCAAAATGAACCCCCTCATTTTGTTCCTTTTTAAATTAAATGTTTTAAGTGTTACCAGTTTATTCCAATCAAGATGGCTTCAGGTGTGCCATACTTTTGTCATAAGTAAGACTGTTAGCACTCTAGTTGTTCTTTAGAACACTCTGGGAAGCTGCAGTAGAACACAAAGGCATCAACTGACAGGCTGCTCCTGTTGAAATATAACAGGAAGATATTTGAGATCACACTTGAAACATGTCCTAATTTTTCTTTCTACAGCACTAACCATAATTTCTATGACAAAATGAACCCCATCATTTTGTTCCTTTTAAATTAAATGTTTTAAGTGTTACCAGTTTATTCCAATCAAGATGGCTTCAGGTGTGCCATACTTTTGTCATAAGTAAGGCTGTTAGCACTCTAGTTGTTCTTTAGAACACTCTGGGAAGCTGCAGTAAAACACAAAGGCATCAACTGACAGGCTGCTCCTGTTGAAATATAACAGGAAGATATTTGAGATCTCACTTAAAACATGTCCTAATTTTTCTTTCTACAGCACTAACCATAATTTCTATGGCAAAATGAACCCCCTCATTTTGTTCCTTTTAAATTAAATGTTTTAAGTGTTACCAGTTTATTCCAATCAAGATGGCTTCAGGTGTGCCATACTTTTGTCATAAGTAAGACTGTTAGCATTCTAGTTGTTCTTTAGAACACTCTGGGAAGCTGCAGTAGAACACAAAGGCATCAACTGACAGGCTGCTCCTGCTGAAATATAACAGGAAGATATTTGAGATCTCACTTAAAACATGTCCTAATTTTTCTTTCTACAGCACTAACCATAATTTCTATGGCAAAATGAACCCCCTCATTTTGTTCCTTTTTAAATTAAATGTTTTAAGTGTTACCAGTTTATTCCAATCAAGATGGCTTCAGGTGTGCCATACTTTTGTCATAAGTAAGGCTGTTAGCACTCTAGTTGTTCTTTAGAACACTCTGGGAAGCTGCAGTAGAACACAAAGGAATCAACTGACAGTCTCTGCCATTGTTGGATGTACATGTTTTACTGAGAATGTCAGACTTCATTCTCACATGACTGAGAAAGATAATGTGAATTTACAGAAAATATGCTCTCATTTTAGCTTCTGGAGCACCTTCCAAAACTGTATGGGACAAGCATGTGAAAATAGTTTTCTCTCAAACATGATTCATGATATCCCAGCAGAAGGTTTTTCACAGGGTAAAATCACCTTAGAACACACCACAATTCCTGAAATTAGTATGGTACCATCAACAAATGAATTCTAATGTAACTAAAGTCTGTTATCACCCTTTATAGTTCTCCTTTTGGTAACCCTCAAAATCTTCGATTCACTACAATGCATTTCAATGGGGTACTATCATTTATATTGGTCCCAAGATGGCTGCCAGCAATTCCAGGATGAAGTGCTGACAGCCAATCAGATCTCACGATGACATGTGTGGTTAGGCTCCGCCCAGATATATATGTGTTTTTACTTTTGATTTTCTCAGCAACTACTGAACGGATTTACACCATTTAACAAAAGGGTTCTTTCTGAACCAAGAACTACCTCTTTGCCAAATTTGGTGTAATTCCGTTCAGCAGTTCGGGCTGTAGCCTTGCATAAAGTTTCCTATGGGAAATTGATTTTTGACTCTTATTTTTTAATTTCTCCGCAACTACTGAACGGATTTACACCATTTAACAAAAAGGGTTCTTTCTGAACCAAGAACTACCTCTTTGCCAAATTTTGTGTAATTCCGTTCAGCAGTTCGGGCTGTAGCCGTGGCTAAAGTTTCCTATGGGAAAATGAATGGGGAAAACATGTTTTGGGACCCCCCTTTTCTCGGCCCTCGCTTGACGAATCACCCCGAAACTTTCAGGGTAGGAGCGGACCGGAGCGGGCCATAAAGTTAGAAAATTTTGCGAAGATTCGTCAACCGACCAAGAGTTATTTCAAATAGAATGTTGCGGATTTCCTATGGAAAATAGGTCCTAACTATAACTATCTACTGGCGACCGCCAGTAGATAATATATATATATATATATATATATATATATATATATATATATATATATATATATATATATATATATATATATTATCTACTGGCGGTCGCCAGTAGATAGTTATAGTTAAAACCTATTATCCATAGGAAATCCGCGACATTCTATTTGAAATAACGTTGGCGCCGGTTGACGAATCTTTGCGAAAGTTTCCAACTTGTTGGGGCGCTCCGGTCCGCTCCTATCCTGAAAGTCTCGGGTGATACGTCAAGCGGGGCCGAGAAAAAGGGGGGTCCCAAAACGCGTTTTCCCATTCATTTTTCCATAGGAACCTTTAGTCGCAGCTACAGCCCGAACTGCTGAACGGAATTACACCAAATTTGGCAAAGAGGTAGCCCTTGGTTCAGTGTCGTGCCTTTTGCTTAAATGGTGTAAATCCGTTCAGTAGTTCCTGAGAAAATCAAAAGTAAAATCACATATATATCTGGGCGGAGCCTAATCACACATGTCATCGTGAGATCTGATTGGCTGTCAGCACTTCATCCTGGAATTGCTGGCAGCCATCTTGGGACCAATATAAATGATAGTACCTCATTGAAATGCATTGTAGTGAATAGAAGATTTTGAGGGTCACCAAAAGGAGAACTATAAAGGGTGATAACAGGCTTTAGTTACATTAGAATTTATTTGTTGATGGTACCATACTAATTTTAGGAATTGTGGTGTATTCTAAGGTGATTTTACCATGTGAAAAACCTTCTGCTGGGAAATCATGAATCATGTTTGAGAGAACACTATTTTCTCATGCTTGTCCCTTGGAGGTTTGGAAGGTGCTCCTGAAGCTAAAATGAGAGCATATTTTCTGTAAATTCACATTATCTTTCTCACTCATGTGAGAATGAAGTCTGACATTCTCACTAAAACATGTACATCCAACAAGGGCAGAGACTGTCAGTTGATTCCTTTGTGTTCTACTGCAGCTTCCCAGAGTGTTCTAAAGAACAACTAGAGTGCTAACAGCCTTACTTATGACAAAAGTATGGCACACCTGAAGCCATCTTGATTGGAATAAACTGGTAACACTTAAACAATTTAATTTAAAAAGGAACAAAATGATGGGGTTCATTTTGTCATAGAAATTATGGTTAGTGCTGTAGAAAGAAAAATTAGGACATGTTTCAAGTGTGATCTCAAATATCTTCCTGTTATATTTCAACAGGAGCAGCCTGCCAGTTGATGCCTTTGTGTTCTACTGCAGCTTCCCAGAGTGTTCTAAAGAACAACTAGAGTGCTAACAGCCTTACTTATGACAAAAGTATGGCACACCTGAAGCCATCTTGATTGGAATAAACTGGTACCACTTAAAACATTTAATTTAAAAAGGAACAAAATGAGGGGGTTCATTTTGTCATAGAAATTATGGTTAGGGCTGTAGAAAGAAAAATTAGGACATATTTCAAGTGTGATCTCAAATATCTTCCTGTTATATTTCAACAGGAGCAGCCTGCCAGTTGATGCCTTTGTGTTCTACTGCAGCTTCCCAGAGTGTTCTACAGAACAACTAGAGCGCTAACAGCCTTACTTATGACAAAAGTATGGCACACCTGAAGCCATCTTGATTGGAATAAACCGGTAACACTTAAAATATTTAATTTAAAAAGGAACAAAATGAGGGGTTCTTTTGAAATAGAAATTATGGTTAGTGCTGCAGAAAGAAAAATTAGGGCATGTTTTAAGTGAGATCTCATATCCTCTTCTATTTCATTAGAAAATTCTGACATGCAGACTGAAACAATCACTTTCAATACCAGCAGCAGACTACCAGTTAACTCCCTGGTGAGCAGTAGCTTTACTCCAGTGATCTAATGAGCAACTAGAGTGCTAACATTCTGAATTTATGGCAGATGTGAGACACATCTGAATGCCTTCTTGAGGAATCAAAGTAAAAACTGAAAGCATTTCCTACTGAGAAGACTGCAGTAAATGAAGAAATTAGGAAACTTCATAACAAAGAAGTCTTCCAAGATGGCCACCAGTGAAAAAAGAGCCCAAATGTAGCACAAATATTACCCAGATGTAGCCCACATATAGCCCAATGACAAAACTGTGCAAAACACTTTTTATTTTTAGTTTTTTTGCAGTTTTATGTAGTGCAGACTGGTCAGGTATTGGAGCATTGCATCTTAAAACATGACCCCCTACACTACAAAAACACCACTGCACTACCTTAAACCCTAAAACACTACCCCCAGCACGACCCCTACACTACACAAGCACCACTGCACTATCCTAAACCCTAAAACACTACCCCCAGCACGACCCCTACACTACCCAAACACCACTGCACTAACCTAAATCCTAAAACACTACCACCAGCATGACCCCCTACACTACCCAAACACCACTGCACTACCCTAAAACATGACCCCCTACACTACACGAACACCACTGCACTGCCCTAAACCCTGAAACACCAGCCCCTGCATGACCCCCTACACTGCCCGAACACCACTGCACTGCCCTAAACCCTGAAACACCACCCCTAGCACGACCCCCTACACTGCCCGAACACCACTGCACTGCCCTAAACCCTGAAACACCACCCCTTTCACGACCCCCTACACTGCCCTAACACCACTGCACTGCCCTAAACCCTAAAACACCACCCCCAGCATGACCCCCTACACTGCCCGAACACCACTGCACTGCCCTAAACCCTGAAACACTACCCCCAGCAAGACCCCCTACACTGCCCGAACACCACTGCACTGCCCTAAACCTTGAAACATCACCCCCAGCAAGACCCCCTACACTGCCCGAACACCACTGACCTAAACCCTGAAACACCACCCCCAGCACGACCCCCTACACTGCCCGAACACCACTGCACTGCCCTAAACCCTGAAACACCACCCCCAGCAAGACCCCCTACACTGCCCGAACACCACTGCACTGCTCTAAACCCTGAAACACCCCCCCAGCACGACCCCCTACACTGCCCGAACACCACTGCTCTGCCCAAAACCCTGAAACACCAGCCCCAGCACGACCCCCTACACTGCCCGAACACCACTGCACTGCCCTAAACCCTGAAACACCAGCCCCAGCACGACCCCCTACACTGCCCGAACACCACTGCACTGCCCTAAACCCTGAAACACCACCCCCAGCACGACCCCCTACACTGCCCGAACACCAGTGCACTGCCCTAAACCCTGAAACACCAGCCCCAGCACAACCCCGTACACTGCCCGCACACCACTGCACTGCCCTAAACCCTGAAACACCAGCCCCAGCACAACCCCGTACACTGCCCGAACACCACTGCACTGCCCTAGACCCTGAAACACCAGCCCCAGCACAACCGCCTACACTACCCGAAAACTACTGCACTGCCCTAAACCCTGAAACACCACCCCCAGCAAGACTACCTACTAAGCCTGGGCGTAGTTCGCGACGTAGCGCTACGCGAAGCTACGCAGTGCAGTTCGCACTACGCGAGCTACGCCGTAGCACTACGCGAACTGCGTAGTGCACTGTCTCGCAATGATTGCACAGTGCCGGATGCTTGTCCGCACTGTGCAATCATTGAAAACGGCATCTTGCACAGTGCGAAGCAGTCATTACTGCCGCCGAGTAGATTTTTACTCGAGCGGCAGCTTCTCAACGCGGACTGGTAGTTTCTCATCGCGAGCGGTCGCGAGCATACGCGACCACTCGCAATGAGAAACCTGACCTCCCCGCGTTGAGAATCTCGCCGGGAGGTTTATTTTCCACGCCGCGATCGGCAACTTGATGTTGCTGATCGCGAACGAGGAAAAAGTCTCGCCGGGATAGTCATTTGCTTGCTCGCGGTCGCCAACTTGACGTTGAGGACCGCGAGCAAGCAAAATATGACCGCTGCACTACGCTACGCTATGCGTGTTTGCACTGTGCTACGTGCACTCGCGCAGGCGAAGTAGCGCAAACTTCGCAAACTACGCGAGCGTAGCGTAGTGCTTTGCCCAGGGTTACTACCTACACTGGCCGAACACCACTGCACTGCCCTAAACCCTGAAACACCACCCCCTGCACGACCCCCTACACTGCCCAAACACTACTGCACTGCCCAAAACCCTAAAACACCACCCCTCAGCACGACACCCTACACTGCCCGAACACCACTGCACTGCCCTAAACCCTGAAACACCACCCCAGCACGACCCCCTACACTGCACGAACACCACTGCACTAAACCCTGAAACACCACCCCTGCACGACCCCCTACACTGCCGGAACACCACTGCACTGCCCTAAACCCTGAAACACCACCCCCAGCACGACCCCCTACACTGCCCTAACACCACTGCACTGCCATAAACACTGAAACATCACCCCAGCACAACCCCCTACACTGCCTGAGCACCATTGCTCTGCCCTAAACCCTGAAACACTAGCCCCAGCACGACCCCCTACACTGCCCGAACACCACTGCACTGCCCTAAACCCTGAAACACCACCCCCAGCACGACCCCCTACACTGCCCGAACACCACTGCACTGCCCTAAACCCTGAAACACCAGCCCCAGCAAGACCCCCTACACTGCCCGAACACCACTGCATTGCCCTAGACTCTGAAACACCAGCCCCAGCAAGACCCCTACACTGCCCGAACACCACTGCACTGCCCTAAACCCTGAAACACCAGCCCCAACACGACCCCCTACACTGCCCGAACACCACTGCACTGCCCTAAACCCTGAAACACCAGCCCCAGCACGACCCCCTACACTGCCCGAACACCACTGCACTGCCCTAAACCCTGAAACACCAGCCCCAGCATGACCCCCTACACTGCCCGAACACCACTGCACTGCCCTAAACCCTGAAACACCAGCCCCAGCACCACCCCCTACAATGCCCGAACACCACTGTACTGCCCTAAACCCTGAAACACCACCCCCTGCACCGCCCCCTACACTGCCCGAACACCACTGCACTGCCCTAAACCCTGAAACACCACCCCTGCACGACCCCCTACACTGCCCGAACACCACTGCACTGCCCTAAACCCTGAAACACCACCCCCTGCACCACCCCCTACACTGCCCGAACACCACTGCACTGCCCTAAACCCTGAAACACCACCCCTGCACTGCCCCCTACACTGCCCGAACACCACTGCACTGCCCTAAACCCTGAAACACCACCCCCAGCATGACCCCTTTACTGCTCGAACACCACTGCACTGCCCTAAACCCTGAAACACCACCCCCAGCATGACCCCCTACACTGCCTGAACACCACTGCCCTAAACCCTGAAACACCACCCCTGCACGACCCCCTACACTGCCCGAACACCACTGCACTGCCCTAAACCCTGAAACACCACCCCTGCACGACCCCCTACACTGCCCGAACACCACTGCACTGCCCTAAACCCTGAAACACCACCCCCAAGACGACCCCCTACACTGCCCGAACACCACTGCACTGCCCTAAACCCTAAAACACCACCCCCAGCACGACCCCCTACACTGCCCGAACACCACTGCACTGCCCTAAACCCTAGAACACTACCCCCAGCATGACCCCCTACACTACCCGAACACCACTGCACTACCCTAAACCCTAAAATACTCCCCCAGCACGACCCCCTACACTACCCGAACACGACTGCACTGCCCTAAACCCTAAAACACTCCCCCAGCACGACCCCCTACACTGCCCAAACACTACTGCACTGCCCTAAACCCTGAAACACCACCCTCAGCACGACACCCTACACTGCCCGAACACTACTGCACTGCCCTAAACCCTGAAACACCACCCCAGCACGACCCCCTACACTGCCCGAACACCACTGCACTAAACCCTGAAACACCACCCCCTGCACGACCCCCTACACTGCCGGAACACCACTGCACTGCCCTAAACCCTGAAACACCACCCCCAGCACGACCCCCTTTACTGCTCGAACACCACTGCACTGCCCCAAACCCTGAAACACCACCCCCAGCATGACCCCCTACACTGCCCGAACACCACTGCCCTAAACCCTGAAACACCACCCCTGCACGACCCCCTACACTGCCCGAACACCACTGCACTGCCCTAAACCCTGAAACACCACCCCTGCACGACCCCCTACACTGCCCGAACACCACTGCACTGCCCTAAACCCTGAAACACCACCCCCAGCACGACCCCCTACACTGTCCGAACACCACTGCACTGCCCTAAACCCTAAAACACCACCCCCAGCACGACCCCCTACACTGCCCGAACACCACTGCACTGCCCTAAACCCTAGAACACTACCCCCAGCATGACCCCCTACACTACCCGAATACCACTGCACTACCCTAAACCCTAAAATACTCCCCCAGCACGACCCCCTACACTACCCGAACACCACTGCACTGCCCTAAACCCTAAAACACTCCCCCAGCACGACCCCCTACACTACCTAAACACCACTGCACTGCCCTAAACCCTAAAACACTACCCCCGCATGACCCCTACACTATCCAAATACCAATGCACTACCCTAATCCCTAAAACACTACCCCCGCACAACCCCTACACTACCCAAAGACCACTGCACTACCCTAAACTCTAAATCAATACCCCGCATGACTCCCTACACTACCCAAAGACCACTGCACTACCCTAAACCCTAAAACACGACCTCCTACACTACACAAACACCACTGCACTACCCTAAACCCTAAAATACTACCCCAGCACGAACCCCTACACTACCCAAACACCACTGCACTACCCTAAACCATAAAACACTACCCCCAGCAGTACCCCCTACGCTACCCAAACACCACTGCACTACCCTAAACCCTAAAACACTACCCCCAGCAGTACCCCCTACACTACCCAAACACCATTGCACTACCCTAAACCCTAAAACACTACCCCCATCAGTATCCCCTACACTACCCAAACACCACTGCACTACCCTAAACCCTAAAACCCTAAAACACTAACCCCCAGCATGACCCCCTACACTACCCAAACACCACTGTACTACCCTAAACCCTAAAACACTCCCCCCAGCACGACTCCCTACACTACCCAAACACCACTGCACTACGCTAAACCCTAAATCTACCCCCAGCATGACCCCCTACACTACACAAACACCACTGCACTACCCTAAACCCTAAAACACTACCCCCAGCACGACCCTCTTCACTACCTAAACACAACTGCACAATTTGTTACAGGTGTTGCAACGCAGGCCTGTGGTGCTTACTGGAAGTACCTGGTGGGCTAGTTGGGCCCCAGGGTCTCTCAGGATTCAAGGTGACCTAATCCCCCAACTTAAAACGCGCCACGGGGCGCATTTGCACAGTGGTGAAGGGAGGGGCGGGGCCTCAGGTGACATGTGCGCAAACACGCCCTGTGGTGCGTTTTAAGTTGGGGAGTTAATTCCTTTGAATCCTGGGGGCCAACTAGCCCACCAGGTACCTTCAGTAAGCACAACAGAGTTGCGTTGCAGAGAGGTGAAAAAAGGTGCGTGGCCTCGGAACGCCTCTCTGCAACTCAGCTCTGTGGTCCTAACTGTAGGTACCTGGGGGCTAGTTGGGCCCCAGGGACCCTCAGGATTCACGGGGACTTAATCCCGCAACTTAAAACGCGCCACGGGGCGCGTTTGCACACATGTCACCTCAGGCCCTCCGTCCCTTCACCTCTGTGCAAACGCGCACTGGCTCTGGTTAGTCAGAGTCAGTTACCACCAGTACCCGTCTGAAAAAGCTGTGGGCACAGGATGATTTTGCAACAAGGCCTCTTTCTGCTCCTCTGTTGGTTCTTTCTGCACATCTTTTGTTTCTTTCTGTGCGTTTTTTCTTCTTTCTTCACATGTCCTACCTCTGTTGGCATAGTTAGAAACTAGCATTTAAAAAACCTTTGAAATTCACTTAAAAATCATAGGTTTCAGGCACGTTATAGTTAGAAATTAGCATTTAAAAACCTTTGAAATTCACTGAAAAAACATAGGTTTCAGGCACGTTATAGTTAGAAATTAGCATTTAAAAAACCTTTGAAATTCACTGAAAAACCATAGGTTTCAGGCACGTTATAGTTAGAAATTAGCATTTAAAAACCTTTGAAATTCACTGAAAAAAACATAGGTTTCAGACACATTATAGTTAGAAATTAGCATTTAAAAAACCTTTGAAATTCACTGAAAAAACCATAGGTTTTAGGGACAGTTATAGTTAGTTGGACATTGCACTCGTACAAAACCCGTGAAATTCCCCTGTTATAGTTAGTTCAGCTAACTATAACTCGCGCCCCGCAATGCACTGCTGATGACGTCACATATTACATCACTAATGACATGGTCAGTGACATCACTGATGATGACATCTCAAATGACATCACTGATGACATCATCCATGTGATAATTTCATGCATCTTCTCACACCCTAATATAACTTTTGATACACCCACTCTAAATTACAGACTGCCATTCTCAAAACCATAGACACTCCAACACCAAAAACTACATACCCGCTCACTGATTCTTAGGTCTACACACACATCCACTCACTCACCTGTACAGTCACTCATACTTACAGTCACTCAGTACAGGACTATCATATGCACTCATACACCTATATAAACACTCACACACCGCCACTCATCCATAGAGGTACTCACACACCTAGTCAGTCATGCAAAAATTAATCACACACCCATTTACTCACCTATACAGTTATACACACACCAGCTCACTTACTCATACAAATACTAGCACATTCTTACGCTCTTATACAATAACTGATACAAGCACACACGCATCCATACAGCCACTCTCACAATAACACACTCTCACTTATAGCCATTTAAATACTCTAACACACATATATACTGCCTTTTACATATGTAGTTACTCGCACATGTACCACTGAGATATACATTCACTCACTAACACACCCATACACACACTCACCCACCCAAGCAGTCCATCACAGATGCACTCTTGAAATCATGCACCCAGTGAATCACCCACTCACACATCTATGTATAGAGTCACACACACCCCACCCACACAAACACTCAGGCAGCCATACAGATACTCAGAGAACCAATCAATAACCTATATAGACACTCATGTAGCTATTCGCAAATCCATGCATCCACTTACACACCAACAAACAGATGGATACAGACATTCACACAGTTTAGTCACTAACCCATGCATTTAGTAAGATACGTTTAATCACTCACTTGTAGAGTCAGTCACTCATGTACTAAATCATCCATTCAGACACTTATACACCCACTCATTCTTCAATACGCCTTTCCCTATATATATTAAACATATTTAAACTTTACAGAAACACAGTCACTGGATGATGTCATCAGTGATGTCATTTGAGATGTCATCAGTGATGTCATCAGTGATGTCACTGACCATGTCATGAGTGATGTAATATGTGACGTCATCAGCAGTGCATTGCGGGCGCGAGTTATAGTTAGCTGAACTAACTATAACAGGGAATTTCACGGGTTTTGTACGAGTGCAATGTCCAACTAACTATAACTGTCCCTAAAACCTATGGTTTTTTCAGTGAATTTCAAAGGTTTTTTAAATGCTAATTTCTAACTATAATGTGTCTGAAACCTATGGTTTTTTCAGTGAATTTCAAAGGTTTTTTAAATGCTAATTTCTAACTATAACGTGCCTGAAACCTATGGTTTTTTCAGTGAATATATATATATATCCAACAAAGAGAGAAGCTCATTAGGGAAAGGCCTCCATGGTGAACCCCGTCTTGTACCTGGAATGCAGCGGGTTGTGCACATAATCAATGTCCTGTTATTCTTTCGCCAAACGCGTTTCGGGCTACATGCCCTTGTTCACTGGCAACAAGCGAGACACACACTGAATGGTTTGAACACCTGCTTTTATTCAATTCAGCCCCGCCCCAACAGGCTTCCGGGCATTCTGGTCTTTGCAGTGCTCACTCTATCACTCCGCAGTGGGTATCAGCGTGTGCTCGCAAATATACAAAAATTAAAAACCACAGTGGGCGGCATTGGTTACTGCTGCAAGTCCGTTCTGCCATAAACATAGTCACAGGAGGAGACTTCACCAAGTCTAGTCACCACGTTATCGCGGTTCCAGATCCGCTTGATAGGCGGCGGGCGGATCCCACGACCGAGGCCAGCCGTAAATAAATCCAACAAAGAGAGAAGCTCATTAGGGAAAGGCCTCCATGGTGAACCCCGTCTCGCACCTGGAATGCAGCGGGTTGTGCACATAATCAATGTCCTGTTATTCTTTCGACAAACGCGTTTCGGGCTACATGCCCTTGTTCACTGGCAACAAGCGAGACACACACTGAATGGTTTGAACACCTGCTTTTATTCAATTCAGCCCCGCCCCAACAGGCTTCCGGGCATTCTGGTCTTTGCAGTGCTCACTCTATCACTCCGCAGTGGGTATCAGCGTGTGCTCGCAAATATACAAAAATTAAAAACCACAGTGGGCGGCATTGGTTACTGCTGCAAGTCCGTTCTGCCATAAACATAGTCACAGGAGGAGACTTCACCAAGTCTAGTCACCACGTTATCGCGGTTCCAGATCCGCTTGATAGGCGGCGGGCGGATCCCACGACCGAGGCCAGCCGTAAATAAATCCAACAAAGAGAGAAGCTCATTAGGGAAAGGCCTCCATGGTGAACCCCTGTCTCGTACCTGGAATGCAGCGGGCTGTGCACATAATCAATGTCCTGTTATTCTTTCGCCAAACGCGTTTCGGACTACATGCCCTTGTTCACTGGCAACAAGCGAGACACACACTGAATGTTTTGAACACCTGCTTTTATTCAATTCAGCCCCGCCCCAACAGGCTTCCGGGCATTCTGGTCTTTGCAGTGCTCACTCTATCACTCCGCAGTGGGTATCAGCGTGTGCTCGCAAATATACAAAAATTAAAAACCACAGTGGGCGGCATTGGTTACTGCTGCAAGTCCGTTCTGCCATAAACATAGTCACAGGAGGAGACTTCACCAAGTCTAGTCACCACGTTATCGCGGTTCCAGATCCGCTTGATAGGCGGCGGGCGGATCCCACGACCGAGGCCAGCCGTAAATAAATCCAACAAAGAGACACACACTGAATGGTTTGAACACCTGCTTTTATTCAATTCAGCCCCGCCCCAACAATTTTTGTATATTTGCGAGCACACGCTGATACCCACTGCGGAGTGATAGAGTGAGCACTGCAAAGACCAGAATGCCCGGAAGCCTGTTGGGGCGGGGCTGAATTGAATAAAAGCAGGTGTTCAAAACATTCAGTGTGTGTCTCGCTTGTTGCCAGTGAACAAGGGCATGTAGCCCGAAACGCGTTTGGCGAAAGAATAACAGGACATTGATTATGTGCACAACCCGCTGCATTCCAGGTACGAGACGGGGTTCACCATGGAGGCCTTTCCCTAATGAGCTTCTCTTTGTTGGATTTATTTACGGCTGGCCTCGGTCGTGGGATCCGCCCGCCGCCTATCAAGCGGATCTGGAACCGCGATAACGTGGTGACTAGACTTGGTGAAGTCTCCTCCTGTGACTATGTTTATGGCAGAACGGACTTGCAGCAGTAACCAATGCCGCCCACTGTGGTTTTTAATTTTTGTATATTTGCGAGCACACGCTGATACCCACTGCGGAGTGATAGAGTGAGCACTGCAAAGACCAGAATGCCCGGAAGCCTGTTGGGGCGGGGCTGAATTGAATAAAAGCAGGTGTTCAAAACATTCAGTGTGTGTCTCGCTTGTTGCCAGTGAACAAGGGCATGTTGTCCGAAACGCGTTTGGCGAAAGAATAACAGGACATTGATTATGTGCACAACCCGCTGCATTCCAGGTACGAGACGGGGTTCACCATGGAGGCCTTTCCCTAATGAGCTTCTCTCTTTGTTGGATATATATATATATATATATATATTCACTGAAAAACCGTAGGTTTCAGGCACGTTATAGTTACAAATTAGCATTTAAAAAACCTTTGAAATTCACTGAAAAAACCATAAGTTTTAGGGACAGTTATACTTAGTTGGACATTGCACTCGTACAAAACCCGTGAAATTCCCCCGCTATAGTTAGTTCAGCTAACTATAACTCGCGCCCCGCAATGCACTGCTGATGACGCCACATATTACATCACTCATGACATGGTCAGTGACATCACTGATGACATCACTGATGACATCTCAAATGACATCACTGATGACATCATCCAGTGACTGTGTGTTTCTGTAAAGTTTAAATATGTTTAATATATATAGGGAAAGGCGTATTGAAGAATGAGTGGGTGTATAAGTGTCTGAATGGATGATTTAGTACGTGCGTGACTGACTCTACAAGTGAGTGATTAAACGTATCTTACTGAATGCATGGGTTAGTGACTAAACTGTGTGAATGTCTGTATCCGTCTGTTGGTGTGTAAGTGGATGCATGGATTTGCGAATAGCTACATGAGTGTCTATATGGGTTATTGATTGGTTCTATGAGTATCTGTATGGGTGCCTGAGTGTTTGTGTGGATGGGGTGTGTGCGACTGTGCATAGATGTGTGAGTGGGTGATTCACTGGGTGGATGGTTTCAAGAGTGCATCTGTGATAGACTGTATGGGTGGGTAAGTGTGTGTAAGAGTGTGTTAGTGAGTGAATGTATGTCCCAGTGGTACATGTGTGAGCAACTACATATGTGAAAGGCAGTATATATGTGTATTGGAGTATATAAATAGCTATAAGCGAGAGTGAGTGATTGTGATAGTGGCTGTATGGATGAGTGTGTGCTTGTATCAGTGATTGTATAAGAGCGTAACAATGTGCTAGTATTTGTATGATTAAGTGAGCTGGTGTGTGTATAACTGTATAGGTGAGTAAATGGCAGTGTGTTTAATTATTTGCATGACTGACTAGGTGTGTGAGTACCTCTATGGATGAGTGGCGGTGTTTGAGTGTCTATATAGGAGTAAGAGTGCATATGATAGTCCTGTACTGAGTGACCATAAGTATGAGTGACTGTACGGGTGAGTGAGTGGATGTGTGTGTGTAGACCTAAGAATCAGTGAGTGGGTATGTAGTTATTGGTGTTGGAGTGTCTATGGTTTTGCGAATGGCACTCTGTAATTTAGATTGGGTGTATCAAAGGTTATATTAGGGTGTGAGGAGCTGCATCAGATTATCACGTGGATGATGTCATCAGTGATGTCATTTGAGATGTCATCAGTGATGTCATCAGTGATGTCACTGACCATGTCATGAGTGATGTAATATGTGACGTCATCAGCAGTGCATTGCGGGCGCGAGTTATAGTTAGCTGAACTAACTATAACGGGGGAATTTCACGGGTTTTGTACGAGTGCAATGTCCAACTAAGTATAACTGTCCCTAAAACTTATGGTTTTTTCAGTGAATTTCAAAGGTTTTTTAAATGCTAATTTCTAACTATAACGTGTCTGAAACCTATGGTTTTTTCAGTGAATTTCAAAGGTTTTTAAAATGCTAATTTGTAACTATAACGTGCCTGAAACCTACGGTTTTTTCAGTGAATTTCAAAGGTTTTTTAAATGACAATTTTTAAATGTATTAATTTTTATATTAATTTTTTTCATACTGATTTACTACATTTTTAGAAACAATTTCTTTTACATATTTTATTTTTAAATTACATTGTAATTACATTATACATTACATTACAAAAATACTTTCTCAGAATGAATTACTTTAGTTTAAATACTTTGCACATAGGCAATAGACTTTTAAGTACAGTAGTTACAGTTGTTGCAATGGGCAACACATTTTCAAACACAATGCAACATTCAGCACAATGTGAATTTCTAGTTAAATGCAATTAGTTACTTTATGGATTACTTTTTCTAACCACAGGACTGGATCCTAGATTCAGTCCTGGTACATCTCCTGTAAACAGTTGAGTAAAAGCGTTTTGGTTACAGTCGTGATTTTTAAGGAATATTATTGTATTTTAAAAGTTGACACTTAGAAACTTTTTCTCATAGAATCACCAATGTTATCCTATGGAAGGAAATTCACTTAGCAGGTAAAAACTGTTATCGTTACTTTTTCTTACTCAGTGTTGGATCCTGGATCCAGCACTGGTGCATCTCCTGTAAACAGTTGAAAGAATGCGTTTAAGTCATACAGGCGATTTTTAAGGAATATTTGTAGTTTGTGAAAATCGACACTTTGAAACTTTTCTGCTGAAAACCAGACAATGGATTCCTATGGAAGAAAATATAAGTTACTGGTAAGTACGGTTAAAATTACTTTTCAGGACCAGTACTGGGCTGAAAGATACAGCACTGAGGTCTCTCCTTATAACAGGTGAGTAAATCGGAATTCGTATTTCGGCTGATTTTAGAGGAATATTTTAAAGTTCCAAAACTCCACACTTAGAAGAATTTCCAAGTGAAACCAGTCAATGTTAGCCTATGGAAGGAAATTCAAGTTACTGGTAAGTACGGTTAAAATTACTTTTCAGGACCAGTACTGGGCTGAAAGATGCAGCACTGAGGTCTCTCCTGATAACAGGTGAGTAAATCAGAATTCGGATTTCGGCTGATTTTAGAGGAATATCTGTATGTTTCAAAAATCAACACAGAAACTTTTCAGCAAAAAGCAGGCAATGATATCCTATGGAAGGAAATTCAAGTTACTGGTAAGTACGGTTAAAATTACTTTTGAGGATCAGTACTGGGCTGAAAGATGCAGCACTGAGGTCTCTCCTGATAACAGGTGAGTAAATCGGAATTCGTATTTCGGCTGATTTTAGAGGAATATTTTAAAGTTCCAAAACTCCACACTTAGAAGAATTTCCAAGTGAAACCAGTCAATGTTAGCCTATGAAGGAAATTCAAGTTACCGGTAAGTACGGTTAAAATTACTTTTGAGGATCAGTACTGGGCTGAAAGATGCAGCACTGAGGTCTCTCCTGATAACAGGTGAGTAAATCGGAATTCGTATTTCGGCTGATTTTAGAGGAATATTTTAAAGTTCCAAAACTCCACACTTAGAAGAATTTCCAAGTGAAACCAGTCAATGTTAGCCTATGGAAGGAAATTCAAGTTACTGGTAAGTACGGTTAAAATTACTTTTCAGGACCAGTACTGGGCTGAAAGATGCAGCACTGAGGTCTCTCCTGATAACAGGTGAGTAAATCAGAATTCGGATTTAGGCTGATTTTAGAGGAATATTTGTATGTTTCAAAAATCAACACAGAAACTTTTTCAGCAAAAAGCAGGCAATGATATCCTATGGAAGGAAGTTCAAGTTACTGGTAAGTACGGTTAAAATTACTTTTGAGGATCAGTACTGGGCTGAAAGATGCAGCACTGAGGTCTCTCCTGATAACAGGTGAGTAAATCGGAATTCGTATTTCGGCTGATTTTAGAGGAATATTTTAAAGTTCCAAAACTCCACACTTAGAAGAATTTCCAAGTGAAACCAGTCAATGTTAGCCTATGAAGGAAATTCAAGTTACCGGTAAGTACGTGTAGGAAAGTGGCTCTGTATATACTGCACCAAAGTAAGGTTCAGTGTGCACAGAGTCCACAGTCCCCAGAGGTTTGGCAGAGGCTAAAGTTAGATATAACCTTACTCTCTAAAGTGGTAGCTTGGTCGAGCAGTAAGGCAGTATCAGAGGACAGTGTAAAGCATTTGTTGTACACACTCAGTCAGCAAATGAAGCCACACACTCAAGAACTGAACTCTAGGCCAATGGTTTGTATATAAAAATATAGTTGTTTTATTTTAGAACCAACAATGGGTGTCAAAATATACTTTCTCAGAATGAGATGCTTTAGTTAACTACTGTTCAATTGGCAATAGACTTTTGAATGCAATAGTTACAGTTGTTGCAATATGCAACACAATTTTAAACACAATTATACATTGAGCTCAATGGAAATTTCTGGTTAAATGCAATAGATTACTTTTGGATTACTTTTCTAACCACGGGACTGGATCTTGGATTCAGTCCCGGGACACTTCCTGTAAACAGGTGAGAAAAGCGTTTTGGTTATGGTAGTGATTTTTGAGGAATATTACTGTATTTCAAAAGTTGACACTTAGAAACTTTTCTGGGTAAAATTACCAATGTTATCCTAGGGAAGGAAATACAGTTTGCAAGCAAAGTATGTTTACGTTACTTTTGTAATCCAGTGCTGGACTCCTAGGTTCAGCACTGGGACATTTACTTAAAACAGGTAAGTAATTACGTTTTTGTAGTTTGTACGATTTTTAAAGAATATTTGTATGATTCAGAAATCGACACTTAGAAACTTTTTCAACAAAAAGCAGGCAATGATATCCTATGAGAGGAATTTTCAGTTACTGGTAAGTACGGTAAAAATTACTTTTCATGGTCGGTACTGGACTAAAAGATGCAGTACTGAGGTCTCTCCTGATAGTAGGTGAGTAATTCGGAATTCGTTACTGTTGTGATTTTTAAGCAATATTTTGGTATTTCAAAAGTGGACACTTAGAAGAAATTTCACAGAAAACCAGTCAATGGATCCCTATGTAAGAAAATTCAATTCGCCGGTAAGTTACTTTTAACGTTACTTTTGTAATCCAGTGCTGGACTCCTAGGTTCAGCCCTGGGACATTTACTTAAAACAGGTAAGTAATTACGCTTTGGTAGTCTGTACGATTTTTAAAGAATATTCTTGTTTTCAAAAGTCGACACTTAGAAACTTTTTGGAAGAAAAAGTGTCCATGTTATCCTATGAGGAAAAATGAGTTATCGGTCTCGAGGTAAGTAATCGGTCTTTTGAGTTAGGGTTCTGGGGTTAGACTCAGGGGTCTCCCAGGGTCAGTGATGCACTGTTGTTGCACCCTCAGCGGCACTAGGGCGGCCGGGTGCAGAGTGTTGAGGCCCAATGTTATCCTATGGAGGATAGGGGGACTCCGGTTGGTGGCGGCTGGCAAGCAGGCCACGGGGTTGTGGGAGCAAAGCTCCTAGGGTTAAGATCAGGGCACGTTGGGGACCAAGTTAGCACTCAAAGAGGCACCCTCAGCGGCACTAGGGCGGCCGGGTGCAGAGTGCTGTTTTGAGGTCGGGTGCCCTGTTGATTTCAATGGAAATTTTCGGTTTTGGTTTTCAGCTGCAGGCTCTGGTCCAGGAAGACTTCCAGGAGGAACCAACAGCTGGGCAGGTAAGTTGGAGGGCTCGGGGACGTAGGTGCACCTCGGGTTCCTTTCTCCAGGGCGCAGGGCGTCTGGATGCAGGGGTGTCTTTTGAGGTCGGATTTCACCTTACCGGGCCACTCGCGGTTGGGGGTTCTCCGTGCAGAGGCTGCAGGCGACGTCGGGGAGTCCTGGAGGGGTCAACCCACGGTGGACTCGGACTCTGGAGAGCTGGGGACCTCGCTGGGACCGGTGGGCCACTTGAACTCGGGCTGTAGGCGACGGGTGCAGTGGTGGTTCCAGGCGTCGGGTTTCTTTCTCCTCAGCAGGCTCGGAGTCTTTGTTTGGTGTTTCTTTTGAACAGAGCTGCTGTTCACAGGAGATCCGGTCTTTGTTGAAGGCAGTCAGTCCTCCCTGGGGTTCTGGAGGTCGCTGGCTGCAGGACAAGACTATTTTTGGCGCAGGATCTCTGGAAACTGCAGACGGGCCGGTAGGGCTGGGGCCAAGTCAGTTGTTCTCTGCAGTCTCCTCTGCTGGGCGTCTTCTTTCGTCCTTTTTCTTCTTAGGTTGCGGGAATCTAAGGAAGGAAGGTTCAGGGTGCCCCTAAATACTAGATTTAGGGGCGTTACAGGTAGGTAAGGGCAGGGACCAATGGGTCCCTGCCCTGGGGTGGGTACACCCCTATCCTGCCACTCTCCTGTGGGAGGGGGCAGGAGCCTAGTCCTGATTGGGCAGGGCTCCCCATCTTCAAGATGGCGAGAGCCCGGAGATGTGCTTCACCTCGCCTCCCCCACCTGAGGGGTGGGGTTGGCAGAGGGTGGCACACCCCTTTCCTCCCTTGGTGTTTCCCTCCAGTCTTCCCACCAGGATGGGGAGGAACCGGTGGGGACCAGTTGCTGAGTACAGCAAGTGGTCTGGGGAAGCTCACAAAGGCGGAATGCCTTTGAAGCTTCCCCTGCCCATCCTGGGGGAGGGGCCTAGCACCTCACCCAGGACGTGCATTGTTGCAGGCCCGGGAGAGCGGATGGCTCTCTACCCAGGGGTCCAGCAACATGTCTGCTGTGTGGCAGCCTAGGCAGCCCCTCAGACAAGACGTGGATTGTAGGTTAGGTTCAGGGGTAACTCTAAGTTGCCCTCTGACGTGCATTTTACAGGTAAATCCCACACTGGCATCAGTGTGGGTTTACTGTGCTGAGGAGTTTGATACCAAACTTCTCAGTCTTCAGTGCAGCCATCATGGTGCTGTGGAGTACGTGCTGACGACCTCCCAGCACCATATACTCGGAATGGCAGCCCTGCACTTACAGTGCCCAGGAATGGGCCTGGTACTGTAGGGGCACAGGGCTCATGCACCTGTGCCCTCACCACTGGCATAGGGCACCCAGCTAGAGGGGTGACTGAGGTATGCCAGGGCAGTGTGGTTGTGGGCATGGCACACAGGGATGTGTGCCATGTCGACTCTCTGTTTTGTTCTGCACCAAGACACTCAGCCTGCAAGGGCAGTGTGTGTGTGTCAGGGTACAGTGCCTCTAAGGGTGGCACAATAAGTGCTGCAGCCCTTAGGGTCTTCTCTGGTCACAGTGCCCTGGGTACCTAGGGTACCATTTACCAGGGGCTTACCTGTGGCCAGAGATGCCAATTGGGTTTAGGCTGAGTACAGTTTTTAGGGAAGGAACACAGGCCCTGGGTACCTGATTGGCAGGGATCCAGGGCACACCAAGGAAAAGTGCATCAGTTATCAGGCAAAAAGTGGGGGGGTTACTGCAACAGAAACCCACTTTCCTACAGTACGGTTAAAATTACTTTTCAGGACCAGTACTGGGCTGAAAGATGCAGCACTGAGGTCTCTCCTGATAACAGGTGAGTAAATCAGAATTCGATTTCGGCTGATTTTAGAGGAATATTTGTATGTTTCAAAAATCAACACTTAGAAGAATTTCCAAGTGAAACTAGTCAATGTTAGCCTATGGAAGGAAATTCAAGTTACTGGTAAGTACGGTTAAAATTACTTTTCAGGACCAGTACTGGGCTGAAAGATGCAGCACTGAGGTCTCTCCTGATAACAGGTGAGTAAATCGGAATTCGTATTTCGGCTGATTTTAGAGGAATATTTTAAAGTTCCAAAACTCCACACTTAGAAGAATTTCCAAGTGAAACCAGTCAATGTTAGCCTATGGAAGGAAATTCAAGTTACTGGTAAGTACGGTTAAAATTACTTTTCAGGATTAGTACTGGGCTGAAAGATGCAGCACTGAGGTCTCTCCTGATAACAGGTGAGTAAATCAGAATTCGTATTTCGGCTGATTTTAGAGGAATATTTGCACAATGGTGAAGGGAGGGGCGGGGCCTGAGGTGACATCTGTGCAAACGCGCCCGTGGCGCGTTTTAAGTTGGGGGATTAAGTCCCCTTGAATCATGAGGGTCCCTACGGGCCAACTAGCCCACCAGGAACCTCCAGTATGCGCCAGGGGCTGCGTTGCAGAGACAAGTACAGAGGCCACACCCCTTTTACACCTCTCTGCAACGCAGCTCTGTGGCGCTTTCTGGACGTACCTGTTGGGCTAGTTGGCCCTCAGGGACCCTCAGGATTGAAGAGGATTTAATTCCCCATCTTAAAACGCGCCACGGGGCCTGTTTGCACACATGTCACCTGAAGCCCCGCCCCTCCTTCACCACTGTGCAAACGCGCCCCGTGGCGCGTTTTTAAGTCGGGGGATTAACTCCCTTGAATCCTGAGGGTCCCTGGGGTGCAACTAGCCCACCATATACCTCCAAAGTGCCATAGAGCTGCGTTGCAGAGAGGTGTAAAAGGGCGTGGCCTCTGTACACCTCTCTGCAAGGCAGCCCCTGGCGCATACTGGAGGTTCCTGGTGGGCTAGTTGGCCCCAGGGACCCCCAGTATTCAAGGGGAATTCGTTCTCTCTGCAAACGCGCCAGGGGCGCGTTTGCAGAGTGGTGAAGGAAGGGGCGGGGCCTACGGGCCCGATTGTTTTTTTTGTTTTGTTTTTTTTCCTCTGAAGGGGGGCTGTGTGGCCCCTTCCTTTTTCCTATTTTTAGGCCCTGGGGACCCCATCCCTCAGGGCCTTACCCCTTTTTTTAAATTAAAATAAATTTAAAAACGGGAAGGGGGCCGCGAGGCCCCCTTCCCTGGGCCTGTATTGGCCCCGGGGACCCCATCCCCGGGCATGGCCTCTTTTTTTATTTGGAGGGGGCTGCGTGGCCCCCTCCTCAGGCCATTTAAGGCGCCGGGGACCCCATCCCCGGGCCGGCCTTGCACTTTTTTTTTTATTTTTTTCAATTTTTACTTTGGGGAGGGGGCTGTGTGGCCCCCTCCGTGGCCACTTATGGCCCCGGGACCCCATCCCCCGGGCCTGGCTCTCGTTGGGGACTGTGGGGGTCCCCAAGCCCCCACAGTCCCGCCGGCTCCCCGTGTCCTACGGGAGCCGGCATTAGCTTTACACATGGGGAGCTGCTAAGATGCAGCTCCCCATGTGGAAAGCAATCGGCTTTGGATATTGAAGAGAGAGCAGGTTTCCTGCTCTCTTCCAACATCCAAAGCAGTTTGCAATGACAGGACGGGAGCCGCGAGGCTCCCGTCCTGTCATTGCAAACAGCAGTGTCCCGGGGTAGGCACCCCGGACACTGCAGGAGCCGGCTCTGGGGGTGGCGGTCCCCAGGGCCACCACAGGCTCCAGGAGTGGGGCCGCGCGGCCCTCTCCCTACATTTTGAAAGCCCCGGGAGGTGGTGGTCCCGGGCTCTGGGGGTCCAAAACGGACCCCATTGTAATTTTTCTTAGTGCCCCGGGAGGTGGTGGTCTCAGGGCGTGTGGGGGCTGGAGCCCCCACACAGGTTTTTGTTAAATAAAAAAGAAGCCCCGGGAGGTGGCGGTCTCGGGCTGCGGGAGGGCTCAGAGCCCTCCCGCACCATTATACATAAAGCCCCGGGGGTGGTGGTCCCTCGGGCTTGGGGGCCCTTAGAGGCCCCCACACATAAAATTAACCCCCCCAGCATGCCCCCGGGACTTGGCCCACCCGGCGGCCACTAACATCGAAGCGCGGCAGACCGCGCTTCGATTTTTTTTTCTCGGCAGGATTCGCGCACCCTGAGCGCATCCTGCCGAGTCAGACCCAAGGATCAGGTGGTGTTTCTACCCTGCCCTCTAGGCGCTCAAGATTCTCTGCTTCTGTGCCTCGGTCTCTACCGAGGATAAAATGGCTGCCAACATTTCCTGAATCGGAATGTTGACAGCCAGCTGACAGCCACTAACATGCAGCTCGTGATCGGGACGGTGCGCAGGGTGCGCAGGGCGCGACTCCGCGCCCATAGATATCACTATCTTTTTACTTTTGATTTTCTCAGCAACTACTGAACGGATTTACACCATTTAACAAAAGGGTTCTTTCTGAACCAAGAACTACCTCTTGCCAAATTTGGTGTAATTCCGTTCAGCAGTTCGGGCTGAAGCCGTGTCTAAAGTTTCCTATGGAAAATTGCATGGGGAAAACGTGTTTTGGGACCCCTTTTCTCGGCCCCGCTGACGAATCTCCCGAGACTTTCAGGGTAGGAGCGGACCGGAGCGGGCCACAAAGTTTGAAAATTTTGCGAAGATACGTCAACCGGCAAGAGAGTTATTTCAAATAGAATGTCGCGGATTTCCTATGGATAATAGGTTGTAACTATAACTATCTACTGGCGACCGCCAGTAGATAATATATATATATATATATATATATATATATATATATATATATATATATATATATATATTATCTACTGGCGGTCGCCAGTAGATAGTTATAGTTAGGACCTATTATCCATAGGAAATCCGCGACATTCTATTTGCAATAACGTTGGCGCCGGTTGACGAATCTTCGCGAAAGCTTCCAACTTGTTGGGGCGCTCCGGTCCGCTCCTACCCTGAAAGTCTCGGGTGATACGTCAAGCGGGGGCCGAGAAAAAGGGGGTCCCAAAACGCGTTTTCCCCATTCATTTTTCCATAGGAACCTTTAGTCGCAGCTACAGCTCGAACTGCTGAACGGAATTACCCCAAATTTGGCAAAGAGGTAGCCCTTGGTTCAGACTGGTGCCTTTGCTAAAATGGTGTAAATCAGTTCAGTAGTTCCTGAGAAATTCACAATTAAAATCACATATATATCTATGGGCGCGTCGGATCCGCGTACCCTCCCGATCACGAGCTGCATAGCTAATTGGCTGTCAACACTCCAAATCAAGAAGTGTTGGCAGTTATTTTGTCCCTCGGTAGAACCGAGGGACAGAAACAAGTGCGCAAAGCGCAAAGGGGCAGGGTAGAAACACCCTGACCTCTAGGTCTGCTCAGGGGTCCCACAAGGACCCCTGGGCAGAAAAAGCATTTTTTTTTAAATCGGCGGGATGCGCTTAGGGTGCGCGGATCCCGCCGAGAAAAAAAGAAACAAGTGCGCAAAACGCACAAAGGGGGCAGGGTAGAAACACCCTAACCCCTAGGCCTGCTCAGGGGTCCCACAAGGACCCCCTGGGCAAAAAAAAGCATTTTTTAAAAAAAAATCGGCAGGATGCGCTCAGGGAGCGCGGATCCTGCCGAAAAAATCGAAGCGCGGTCTCCCGCGCTTCGATAGTTAATTTGCCCCCGGGTGGGCCAAGTCCCGGGGCATGCTGGGGGTTTATTTTATGTATGGGGGCCTCTGAGGCCCCTCAAGCCCCGGGGACCGCCACCCCCGGGGCTTTATTAGAAAAGCTGCGGGAGGGCTCTGAGCCCTCCCGCAGCCCCGGGGACCACCACCTCCCCGGGCTTCTTTATTTATTAAATTAACCTGTGTGGGGGACTCCAGCCCTCCACACGCCCGGGACCACCACCTCCCCGGGCACTAACAAAATTGAAAATGGTGGTCCGTTTTGGACCCCCAAGCCCCGGGGACCACCACCTCCCCGGGGCTTTGAAAATGTGGGGAGGGGGGCCGCGCGCCCCTCCTGGAGCCAGTGATGGCCCTGGGGACCGCCACCCCCAGGGCCGGCTCCTGCAGTGTCCCGGGTGCCTACCCCCGGGACACTGCTGTTTGCAATGACAGGACGGGAGCCTCGCGGCTCCCGTCCTGTCATTGCAAACTGCTTTGAATTTTGGAAGCGAGAGCAGGGAAAGCTGCTCTTGCTTCCAAAATTCAGCAGAATTAGCTTTCCACATGGGGAGCTGCATATTAGCAGCTCCCCATGTGGAAAAGCAATGCCGCAGGAGGCGGGGAGCCAGCAGGGTCCGTGGGGGAGTTGGGGTCCCCCACGGACCCCAAAAGGATAGGGCCAGCCCCGGGGATGGGGTCCCCGGGGCCTAAGGAGGCCTTAGGAGGGGGGCCAGGCAGCCCCCTCCATCAAATAAAAAAAAGGTGGCTATGGCCCGGGGGATGGGGTCCCCGGGTCGAAATTGGCCACGGGAGTGGGGCCCACGCGGTCCCCTTCCCAGTCCTTTTTTATTTTATTTTTTTAGAAAGGTAGGACAGGCCCTGGGGGATGGGGTCCCCAGGGCTCAAAAATTACTAAAAAGGGGGCCACACAGCCCCTTTTAAAAAAAAAAAAAAAAATTTAAAAACGGCATCGCGAGGGAGGCCACGCCCTCTTTGACAGCACTTCTGCAAACGCGCCCTGGCGCGTTTGCAGAGGGGAACGACTCCCTTGAATACTGGGGTCCCTGGGGCCAACTAGCCCACCAGGAACCTCCAGTATGCGCCAGGGGCTGCGTTGCACAGAGGTGGACAGAGGCCACGCCCCTTTTACACCTCTGTGCAACGCAGCTCTGTGGCGCTTAATGGAGGTAGCTGGTGGGCTAGTTGCACCCCAGGGACCCTCAGGATTCAAGGGAGTTAATCCCTCGACTTAAAATGCGCCACGGGGCGCGCTTGCACAGTGGTGAAGGGAGGCGGGCCTGAGGTGACATGTGTGCAAACAGGCCCCATGGCGCGTTTTAAGATGGGGAATTAAATCCCTTCAATCCTGAGGGTCCTGGGGTCAACTAGCCCAACAGGTACATCCAGAAAGCGCCACAGAGCTGCGTTGCAGAGAGGTGTAAAGGGGTGTGGCCTCTGTACATGTCTCTGCAACGCAGCCCCTGGCGCATACTGGAGGTTCCTGGTGGGCTAGTTGGCCCCTAGGGACCCTCATGATTCAAGGGGACTTAATCCCCCAACTTAAAACGCGCCACAGGGCGCGTTTGCACAGATGTCACCTCAGGCCCCGCCCCTCCCTTCACCATTGTGCAAATATTCCTCTAAAATCTGCCGAACTACGAATTCTGATTTACTCACCTGTTATCAGGAGAGACCTCAGTGCTGCATCTTTCAGCCCAGTACTAATCCTGAAAAGTAATTTTAACCGTACTTACCAGTAACTTAAATTTCCTTCCATAGGATATCATTGCCTGCTTTTGCTGAAAAAGTTTCTAAGTGTTGATTTTTGAAACATACAAATATTCCTCTAAAATCAGCCGAAATACGAATTCCGATTTACTCACCTGTTATCAGGAGAGACCTCAGTGCTGTATCTTTCAGCCCAGTACTGGTCCTGAAAAGTAATTTTAACCGTACTTACCAGTAACTTGAATTTCCTTCCATAGGCTAACATTGACTGGTTTCACTTGGAAATTCTTCTAAGTGTGGAGTTTTGGAACTTTAAAATATTCCTCTAAAATCAGCCGAAATACGAATTCCGATTTACTCACCTGTTATCAGGAGAGACCTCAGTGCTGCATCTTTCAGCCCAGTACTGATCCTCAAAAGTAATTTTAACCGTACTTACCAGTAACTTGAATTTCCTTCATAGGCTAACATTGACTGGTTTCACTTGGAAATTCTTCTAAGTGTGGAGTTTTGGAACTTTATAATATTCCTCTAAAATCAACCAAAGTACGAATTCCAATTTACTCACCTGTTATCAGGAGAGAACCCAGTGCTGCATCTTTTAGCCCAGCACTGACCCTGAAAAGTAATTCTAACCGTACTTACCAGTAACTTGTATTTCCTTCCATAGGAATCCATTGTCTGGTTTTCAGCAGAAAAGTTTCAAGTGTCGATTTTCACAAACTACAAATATTCCTTAAAAATCGCCTGTATGACTTAAACGCATTCTTTCAACTGTTTACAGGAGATGCACCAGTGCTGGATCCAGGATCCAACACTGAGTAAGAAAAAGTAACGATAACAGTTTTTACCTGCTAAGTGAATTTCCTTCCATAGGATAACATTGGTGATTCTATGAGAAAAAGTTTCTAAGTGTCAACTTTTAAAATACAATAATATTCCTTAAAAATCACTACTGTAACCAAAACGCTTTTACTCAACTGTTTACAGGAGATGTCCCAGGACTGAATCTAGGATCCAGTCCTGTGGTTAGAAAAGTAATCCATAAAGTAACTAATTGCATTTAACTAGAAATTCACATTGAGCTGAATGTTGCATTGTGTTTGAAAATGTGTTGCCCATTGCAACAACTGTAACTACTGTACTTAAAAGTCTATTGCCTATGTGCAAAGTATTTAAACTAAAGTAATTCATTCTGAGAAAGTATTTTTTGTAATGTATAATGTAATTACAATGTAATTTAAAAAATAAAATATGTAAAAAAAATTGTTTCTAAAAATGTAGTAAATCAGTATGAAAAAATAAATATAACAATTAATACATTTAAAAATTGTCATTTACAAAACCTTTGAAATTCACTGAAAAAACCGTAGGTTTCAGACATGTTATAGTTAGGAATTAGCATTTAAAAACCTTTGAAATTCACTGAAAAAACCATAGGTTTCAGACACGTTATAATTAGAAATTAGCATTTAAAAACCTTTGAAATTCACTGAAAAACCATAGGTTTCAGGCACGTTATAGTTAGAAATTAGCATTTAAAAACCTTAGAAATTCACTGAAAAAACCATAAGGTTTTAGGGACAGTTATAGTTAGTTGGACATTGCACTCGTACAAAACCCGTGAAATTCCCCCGTTATAGTTAGTTCAGGTAACTATAACTCGCGCCCGCAATGCACTGCTGATGACGTCACATATTACATCACTCATGACATGGTCAGTGACATCACTGATGACATCACTGATGACATCTCAATGACATCACTGATGACATCACTGATGACATCATCCATGTGAGAATTTAATGCATCTTCTCACACCCTAATATAAGTTTTGAAACACCCACTCTAAATTACAGACTGCCATTCTCAAAACGATACACACTCCAATACCAATAAGTACATACCCACTCACTGATTCTTAGGTCTACACACACACATCTACTCACTCACCCGTACAGTCACTCATACTTACGGTCACTCAGTACAGGACTATCATATGCACTCATACACCTATATAAACACTCACACAACGCAACTCATCCATAGAGGTACTCACACACCTAGTCAGTCATGCAAATAATTAATCACACTCCAATTTACTCACCTATACAGTTATACACACCAGCTCACTTACTCATAAAAATACTAGCACATTCTTACGCTCCTATGCAATCACTGATGCAAGTACACACTCATCCATATAGCCACTCTCACAATCACACACTCTCACTTATAGCCATTTATATACTCCAACCAACATATATACTGCCTTTCACATATGTAGTTACTCACACATGTACCACTGAGATATACATTCAATCACTAACACACCCATACACACACTCACCCACCCATACAGTCCATCACAGACGCACTCTTGAAACCATGCACCCAGTGAATCACCCACTCACACATCTATGCACAGAGTCACACACACCCCACTCCACACAAACACTGAGGCACCCATACAGATACTCAGAGAACCAATCCATAACCCATATAGACACTCATTTAGCTAGTCAGAAACCCATGCAGTTGCTTACACAACAA
The DNA here is from genome assembly GCA_963921515.1 of Calotriton arnoldi. Lineage (NCBI taxonomy): Eukaryota > Metazoa > Chordata > Amphibia > Caudata > Salamandridae > Calotriton > Calotriton arnoldi. The sequence goes on along the minus strand of CAWUFW010005904.1, from coordinate 1,135,348 downwards.
CAGACAGACGGATACAGACATTCACACAGTTTAGTCACTCACCCATGCATCCAGTAAGATACGTTTAATCACTCACTTATAGACTCAGTCACGCACCTACTAAATCATCCATTCAGGCGCTTCTACACCCACTCATTCTTCAATACGCCTTTCCCTATATATATTAAACATATTTAAACTTTACAGAAACACACAGTCACTGGATGATGTCATCAGTGATGTCATCAGTGATGTCATTTGAGATGTCATCAGTGATGTCATCAGTGATGTCACTGACCATGTCATGAGTGATGTAATATGTGACGTCATCAGCAGTGCATTGCGGGGCGCGAGTTATAGTTACCTGAACTAACTATAACGGGGGAATTTCACGGGTTTTGTACGAGTGCAATGTCCAACTAACTATAACTGTCCCTAAAACCTTATGGTTTTTTCAGTGAATATATATATATATGAATCTATACACACATATCCAGCTATATCACCAAGATCCAAGGTACCTCATCTCTGTTACTGCTGTTGACTCTGAACTGTAAAAACAATAATAATAATAAAAGAAATAGGTAAATACGAGGGCTACAGCTTTATACACCAGGGGCCACATTTCTGAGACCAGTTTTGTCGAACTTGCACCAGGCAACGTGGTGCGTGCGAAACCCAACTCAAAAATTAGATTTATGAAGCCATGCATAAATTTGGAGAAATGCAACACAGTGCAAATCGCTGCGTTACTCCGCCCTGGCATGGCGTTCCATGAGCGTTCCCATTGCAACTCCCATGGTTTTTTATACATTCCCAGATTTACCAGCAGTGGTGGACCTGGGAATGCGCCAAAAAGATACGCCTTCCCAGGGGAGGTGTAACAAGGAGAAATATATTTATTTCTCTTCGTTGCCTCCTCTTTCAATGTGGGCTGCATTCTTTTTGGTAACCGTGATTGCACTTTGACGGTGTTCTTTCAATAATAGTTTTTAGATTTTTTTTCAAGTACTTTAATGTTCTATGACCAATGCTAGTCATAACTTTAAACTTAGTTTTTTTAAGTGAAAAATTACATATGTATGATAAATATCAAGCAGCTATGTAACATGGTACAAAGTTGCCATTGAGAAGTTATTATACCGTCATAAGCCACAAGACCAAAGACCAAGTGGTCTGTAAATGTCACCAAAACCCCAAGATGTCAATATAGGATCATATTAAACAGGTTACTCAGTATGTGTTATTTATTTTGGGGTAGTTCACTTGAAAAGCAGTTTTCTTCCCAATATATCTAGCAGTGGGCACTGGATGGAATTAGAATGTTTAGGTTTTGTTTACTTTTATGAATTTTGTGAGCCAGTAGAATTATGCAATTCTGTGGCTGCAGCATTTATAGTTTTACCATAGTTTGCAAAATTTGCAGTTAACCAACAAAAATGCTATTTCTAGAAAAAATGGTTCAAAATGATACTTCCAGAAAATGAGCTAATAATTTATTGCGATAATATTTAGATAACCTTGCAGCATAATGTGATCCTTCATACCACATAATCCTAACAGCCCCAACAATGGTAAAGCTCTGCAGAGTGGTTTGGATGCCACCATGGTGAAGATGAAATCCATATTTCACAGAGAACTCTGAAATATTACCACTGTGAAATATGGGTTTTCATATTTTATTTATTTATTTATTTAAGAGTTTTATAAAGCGCCTGAATCACTCCCGAAGGGGTATCTCTGCGCTAAGCGAACCTGCGGGCAGGTAAAAACAGATTAAAATAGGGAGGCTTTAAGCAGTTTCCTGAAATGTAGATAATCCGGGCATTGTCTGAGCTGTAGGAGGAGCTCATTCCAGTATAGTGGAGCGAGGAGGGAAAAAGATTTCCCACCGAGTCTAGCTTCCTAACCCTTGGAACCTGTAAAAGAAGTTTACAGCTGGATCTCAGTGTCCTGATGCGGAGAGTAGGCCTTCAGTTTGCCCGAGATGTAAGAAGGACCCTTGTTATGAATGGCTCTATAGACTATGCAGCCAGTCTTAAATCTTTATCCGCTGACTGGTAACCAATGAAGACTACGGAGCAACGGCAAAGAAGGGGTTCCCGGAGTGGAATTCGTGAGGAGCCGGGCCGCAGTATTCTGGACCACCTGGAGTCTATTAAGGGAAGACTCGCTTACGGAAAGCAAAAGAGCATTGCAATAATCAAGGCGGCCCAGAATCATGATCTGAATAAGAGTTTTCCGTGTGTAATCCGGCAGAAATGGAAAGACTCGGCGTAGCATGCCCAGCACATGGAAGCAGTTGCTGACGGTTCGGGAGATATCGTCCTTCAGAGTAAGAGCCTGATCAAGATGAATGCCCAGGTTCTTAACTGAAGTTTTGGGAGTAGGGGGTGGACCAAGAGCGGGCGGCCACCAGTCCGGAGACCAGAGTAAAGACATATCATTGTATTGTGTGCAATAAAAGTACCCAAATGTACTTCCACAAAGAGACAAATGACAAATGAGCCAGTATTCTTTACAAAACGAAGGTGCACCAGCATAGAAGTCCACAAGGATCCAAACGAGTCCAAATTTGTCTTCTTTATTAAATATCAAAATTATTAAAAATGGCAATCAGCCAACGCGTTTCGTTCCAGAATGGAACTTCATCAGGGCTGAAACATCAACAAATAACATAACATAAATATATGCAAAGACAAACCAAGAAAGACATTCACATCAAAATGTAAATCAAAACATTAAAAAAACACATCAATATTTACATTAAACACAAGACATAACATAATAAACCAAACAACGAAAACACATCAATATATATCTGATATCACAAAGCTGACAGTTCGTCTTATTGAGAAAACGCAAATGTGCAAAACATTTAAAAACATAAACATTATGCGAGTGACATATAAACATCACATATGTAACATAAGATATAAGCTTCAAACATGTATACATAAGAAGAAAGAGACTTGTATTTCTTAAAATTCATCATCGACCATTTAAGAACAGTACACCAAAGCTACATGGACCATAATTTAAAACGCTAATTATAAACGAAAAAGAACAAGTATAGAATGAAACCATCAAAGTTGCTCAGTGCGGGCCAACACCATAGATATAAAAAGAAAATAAAAATAAAAAATAAATAAAAACACCATGAGAGGAAATAATAAAAAATGATACATAATAATATCCCAATGGTGAATGTCAAAATTCAAAAGACACCTTATCCCGACCAAAAGTACGAACAGAGTGCAGTCACAAGGCTCACCTTGAACGGATACAAGATCGTTAGTTATCAAATGTGTAACAAAAATCAGAATAATATTTCCATTATCAAATGAGCACACAGCCAGTCTTCCTATAAACAGAAACTTAATATTAGGTTATAACTGAATTCAGTATAGACATAAAATCCGAAATAACTGGGCAGTAATTCAAAATAAAAGCCCGTTAATATTAGAATCGGTTTACTAATGTGTTGTGGTTTGGTATTTTAGAAACCACTTACTACTGGATGGGCTTTTATTTTGAATTACTGCCCAGTTATTTCGGATTTTATGTCTATACTGAATTCAGTTACGGCCTAACATTAAGTTTCTGTTGATAGGAAGACTGGCTTCCGCCCTCAGTTGGGGACCGAGACTGCCCTCCTCGCGGTAACTGAGGAGGCCAGAAGGATACTGGACCAGGGAGGTACTACCGCAATCGTGCTCCTTGATCCTCCGTCTTAAGAGCTTAGGAGTATCCGGCACTGCACTAGCATGGTTCCAGTCCTTCCTCAGTGACCGCTTTTTCCAGGTGTTTGAAGGAGATGTTGTCTCCAATCGGCTGCCGCTCAGTTGTGGGGTACCCCAGGGCTCCTCTTTAAGCCCCACACTGTTTAACATCTATATGAGACCCCTGGCGGAGATTGTCCATCCATTTGGCATAAAGATCATCACCTATGCAGATGACACGCAACTCGTGGTGGCTCTAAATCACCCTGAGCGGTCATCTAGCACCCTAGGCCCTTGCCTAGAGGAGGTCGCCAGGTGGATGGAACTCTCCTACCTCAAACTGAACGGAGATAAAACTGAGCTCATGCTTCTCGGCAACTCTCCCTCCTTCAACCCTGCACTGCTATGGCCTCCCTGTCTCGGTCCGGCACCAGACTCAAAAGACCAGATCAAGAGCCTTGGCATCTGGCTTGACCACTCCCTTAGCTTTAACTATCAGGCTACTAAACTCTCAGCTTCCTGCTTTGGCCTGCTGAGGATGCTCCGTAAGATCCTCCCCTCCTCCCATTCCAGGCGAGAAGAATCCTGGTCCAGGCCCTCATCCTCTCTCGCCTGGATTATGGAAATGCTTCTTTATCTGGGAGCGCCTTTATCCACCATCTATAAGCTCCAGATCATCCAAAATTGTGCTGCCCGTCTGCTTCTTCAGATTCCCCACAGGCAATCTGCCAAACCAGCATTAAGGAACCTTCATTGGCTCCCCATCAGGGCAAGGATCCTGTTTAAAGCCATGTGCCTGGCACACAAGGCCTTCTGGAAGTGTGGCCTGGCTATTTCCCAATCTCTGGTCACACCCTATCACCCAGCCAGGAACCTCCGTTCCGGCCTCACCTTCTCTGCCGTTACACATAGAATACGGAGAGCCAGATGGGGCGGGCGCTCCTTCTCTTTCAATGCTGCCAACTCCTGGAACTCCCTCCCTCTCCATCTGCGGAAGGAGTCCAACCTGTTAGCTTTCCAAAAACTCCTGAAAACCCATCTTTTTAACATCCCTTTCTAACACTCGCTTCTGGCCCGCTTGATCCGTCCACAGCGCTGGGAGGCCTCAGGGTAGCCATGCGCTATACAAGTTTCACTTCATTCATTCAGCTCTCTTCCTCACCTTCCCATGTTTTTTCCATTATCTTCAATAATCAGTACTTTAGCACACGTGCATGATGTCTATGTACTAATCTAATATTCATGCATATTTTTTTTATGTTTATTATGTGTGCACTTCATTTGAAGGAGGCATTATAAGTACCTCCCTTTATTCTTGCTCGACTGATACCTTTGTTTTTTACCAGTCTTAAAATAAGCTCAACCCTATTTTAAAATCCTATGTTTAATGTTCTATCAAGCGCAACATTAAATAATTCTATTAAACCCCGAATAACAATTTCACTAAATAGACCCATACAGAGAAAGGGGCACTATCACAGCAGTAGTTCTTTTTTATTTGTTCATTAATTCCCTTTACCATCATTCACGACTGTCTTTCTTTTAATCTAGTTTTGTTTCATAATAGATACAGTGAAATGTGTTTAGGATTTATAAAATTAAAGTATTACCACTTCCCGACATATCCTATTATTGATATTTTGCGAGACATCAAAACTGAAATGTTTTTTCTTGATGTGTACGACAGATAGTAAGTACTTATTCTAAATGGTTTCTCAGAAATGTCTGAAATTCAACAGCTTGCATAGGCAGATTTTTAGCAATAAAACAGATGCAACTACAAACAGAGGAGGCCAGAACATTACCAACAAAAACATAATTATACGAAAAAATGATGTGAAAACATATGGCTATGAATGGGAAAACAATGACGATAAACATCTGGCAACAACTCATACGCTTTACTAGTTGTTAATATGCCAAGGTTTAAAAACAAATACTTAATTTTCCCTGATTCTGAAGTCTGCTCCCTGTTTTCAGACAGTCAGTCAGTATCAGCACTCTAATGTATATTTGAACACTGAAATCTTAGCCATTTCATGTTTTCAATTTCTGAATTTAAACGTATGTTACTTAATTTATTATATGTGCCACGGTCAAAATTATCGCACTGTTAGGGAACCAATCAGGGATCGAGCATAAACATTTTAAATGTAAACATTATTGGTTTCTGTTTTAAGGTTTAATGTAGTTTACAGAAGATAGCAAGCAGTACAGTATAATGATTGTATAGATGAAAGAAGGAAAATATCAAAATTTAAATAAAAAAGTTATTTAGCATCTTAAACGAAAGTTAGCTTTTCTTGAGCATGAGCAGAACTAATTCTGCGTGCACATATAAAAAAAAATATAAAACAATATAAAAATATAGGTTAACATTTTTACAGATGATCATACCCAATTATGACATAGAGGAGGAAAATAGCACACATTTAAAAAAAAAAAAAAAAATTGAGGCTCAAAAGTTAGCTAAAACTAGTTCTATGTTCACAGAAAAAGACTGCACAGAGGAAGCAAGTCATATAATTTCTATTGACAGTGCCACTTAAATTATTGAATAAGCAAAACATAGCAAGGACAACATACTGAGTTTTGCCTGTTCAGTATGTACGCCAACAGGCCCTAGTGCAAAACATATATTTATGACTGCAAAAGAGCAACCCTTAATGTCCTGTGCAAACTCCTTCATGACTGATGTGAACCCTTTCTAAAATGGCGTCACTGTGTCTACTGCCCTTCGAAATGGAGTTAGTCACTTGACAGCAATGCACAGTTTGTAGTGAATTGTGGCAAAAGAGGGAATTATTTTCTCCTGCAGTTTAAAGCAGAAGTACGCCTAACATGCAACAAACACATGTGACAACAGCTATAATTTATAAATCACAAACTGTAAAGGCACTCGTCCATTAAGAGTTGAGTGCTGCTACTGGAGGTAATGCCCTGCAGTGGTGATCAGGTTACCAATCAGTATCACCTCCAGATTTGGAGGTGATACTGAGTGGTAACAGGACTACTACATTAGGAATAACATGTGATAACAATGTTACGCTCCGAGGGGTATATTTACTAAGAACTCGTGGAGCTCAGCGAATCAACTTGCTTGAGAGGGAGAGAGCTAGAAAGCTACATATCTACTAATATATGACATTGTCCTGCTCTCTCCCTAGCCCTGGCGCACAATTAGGGTGCCTAGCACCATGCACACACCTTTGCACCACAGTGAAAATATATGTGTGTGATGTCTTGCATAGGTTCTGTACTGGTAGGGTACTCTACCAGTACAAAATGCTATGCCTCAAAAAACTTTAAAACTTTTCCCATTTTGAAAGCATGCTGCACAGTGCAGCATACATCTAAAGTTGGAAAAAGCTGGTGAAATAAAAGTATTTCTACAAGTAAACACCAGTTTGAAAAAATGTGTTATTTTTGGTGCAAAACTCCATCTACCATTGTTAGTAGATGCACAGTCAAAACCCAAGGATGGTTCCATGGGAATGACCCTCTACCACCCATGAAATGACCCCCTGATGCAAAGTAATGCAAAGTAGCACAAAGCACTGCTTTGCCTACTTTCAGGCGAGTTTCCAGCGCAAAATGAGTTTTGCACTGGAAAGTAAATTCAAAATAAACATTCTAGTAGGCTTGCATTATTCTTGTGACACAAACCTAGCACACAATGGGGTATATTCACAAGAACGTGCGATAACTACCGCAAGAGTAGCGTAACGCAACTTTCAATATCGCAGCCTATCACGGGAAAATAACCCCGTGTCAACGTGGAATTCACAACAAGGCGGTAGCATGCGATAGTCACCAGATAACGCGTCAAATGTCAGCGTGAAAATCAACGCCACGCCGAAAAAATGCGAAACGCGAGAAATCATGCGATGAGGCCAATCACGGTACAAAAAGTAGCGAAAAGCAGCCACAGGCCTGCAAATCCCACGCGTCTGGTGGGAAATTGCACCATAAAAACGACAGAAACAACACACCAGAAACAAGCCAAAGCACGTAGCAACATGGATGCACCCTGACCCAGCGCAGAGGTCAACGCGAACCCCACAACCCCCACAGACCACCAGCAAGGAACAATGGGGTCGGGGAAGGCCAAGGAGAAAAGGGAGAGGAAGACGGGGTGCAGACCGCAGGAAAACAAGACCAGCGCCACGGAGTCACAGAACACTACCAGCAACTGACCCACAAGCAGACCACCTGGAATGCAGTCGGAGTGCCGAGAAGGCCAATCCAGGAGGCCAAGAGGCGCCGCCAGGACGTGACAACCTAAACCAGGCAGACAAACCCGCTGCCAACAGGAAGGCAGCAACGGCGACAGGAGGTGGCAGTCCAGCGCCACAGGAGGAGCTGGAGGAAACCCAGGCCACAGTCATCAGTGTGGAGACGGTGCAAGGAGGTGGGAGTACGGACACAGCTCGACAGGACCGGACACAACAACAACAGGGTGAGGATCCAACAGGGACTGGGGGACGGGGGTGATGGGCACAATGGTACACATGCACAACGAGGTGTAGCACACTGCACACCCACAATTACTCAGGGACATGTCCCCCATCCCCGTGGCACACTGCAGCACACACACATAGCAATCACAGCACATACCATGACAATGTGGCACAAAGTGCAACACCCACACTGCAGAACAGGGGACACAAATGGTCCGCCCAGGCGCAGAAACAGAACAATCACATTGGACAGAGCAGGGAACTGTGAGATGCATATCTATGGCTACAACCCCACATCAGCCATGTAGGCCAAAATGTACACTGTCCCAACTCAAATAGCCACCACCGCCCAAAAAGTCACAATGTACATTGTCACACAGTCTGCATGTCGACAAGAACAAGGCGCCAACACAATGCCAACATGCACCTCCCCTTCACAATGCAGAGGGACAAACAACACCTCCAGCAGGTCAGAACAGACAACCCATCAGTGATGCCGGAGACGAACACTACACCTTCGACACCCGACGCCCTACAACAGCCCATGGACATCCCACACAACCCACCACCAGGACCAGGGCAGACACGCTACTCAGAGGAGAACCCAGCCCCTGCAACAGACCACACAGCATGAAGCACCCGCGAATCACGGCTGGCTCACAACACTTCACCGACCCACACATGGCACTCCCAATGCCAGGTGTCAGAACACCAAAAGGAGGTGGCCCAACAGGTGCGGGTGTTGCCGAACCCATGGAATGCGAACTAGAACACATACGTGGGTGTTCAATACCCTTCAGGGACCACCTACACCCCACAAAGGAGACCCACACTGCCATAGAGACACATGCAGATGCACATACCCAGTACAGAACCAAGCCCAGGGGCACGCACATACCAGTCACACACCCACGTTGGCTCTGTGTACGACGGCACAGTCCACTCCCCTTACGAATTGAGTGGGTGACGACAAAGCTACATGTCCAGGTTCTAGCCTGCTGTCTGCGGTGACATGTCTGCGTCCGATGTACACAGCACAATGTAATGTCGTAGGGCCCAGGGACCCCATGCATACAACAACACCACAGGAACACATGCACATATCATGTTGAACTGGCTACGGGCATGTGCGCCCGGCCCTTTATTGGCAGGGCCACATGTACAGTGACGCCTGTGCTGGATGTGTGTGGGTGAGAGTAAGCCAGCCCGCACGGAGTGCTTGGTGCTGGCAACAACCTGAACAGTGGACACCAGTGTAATGGAAACAGAAAACACCAGCATAATAGAGTCAACTTCAGAGCAACATGGAGGGATCCGGAGTAAGGACAGAGGTCACCCAATATTCAGTCAGGAGGTTCCGTGAGTTGCGGTGCACTTAGGTAGGGGCACTAGAGAAGAGTGCGCTCATGTGAAGAAATTGCTAGGATTGTGTCCCTTCGGGTTAGTCCTGATGCAGATGCAGTGGGGTGTGTTACACCTGCATCAACTTCCTCATCAACATCCCAGGTCTCCCACACTGCCTGAGGTGACAGTTGCGTCCGCAGTCCACAACGCAATACCCAGTAATAGATCCGGGTGTGTAGCTTGACTACCACCACCAGTCTGCATTCCTGCCTTGGGGCTGTTGCCTCCTGCCCTCCCATCGTCTGTGCCTTCTCCCGTCCGCACACTTGACACATCTTCCTCATCATAGTCCCAGGTCTTCCCCACTGCATGAGGTGACATTGCTGCGCAACCTCACAACAGCACAAAACTCAATCAGTAACGGATAATGGCTTGCGGTGCACTGAGTCACTGGCACCTGGAGTGCTGAGCAGGGTATCAGGCCGATGATGGCATCCACGACAGGTCTGAGCAACTCCGTTGGTCTGTCAGGACCACGGTTTCGACTCTGGCAGATGGCGGTTGGAGGTGGTCCTTGCGGTGGTGGTGTGTGCCTCCTGCGGTGATGCGACATCCGGGCCTGTCAAGACTCGATGCTATGTGTGGGCCCTGGTGGCCAGCAGTTGAGACCAGAGGATGCGGACAGCGCAGGGCCACAGGCACATGGTGTTGATGACCCCAAGACCATCGCTACAGAGGCCATTCAATGTCTCAGAAGAAGGGGTCCCAGGCCTGAGCAGCACAGAGTTAGTGGCCCTGGATGCACTGCGGCCGGCACAGGCACCCAGCCACGGGACGGTGACTTGCGGTGCAGTCAGATGGGCCATGCGACCTGAGCGGGTCCCCATCAATGTCTGAGGTGTATGTTGCGGAGGGTTGCGGGGGACAGTGGAAGGTGTCCTCCAGGGCATGATGCGGAAGGTCTGATGTTATCTGGAAGCAGCAACTGGAGGAGTGGAAAGCACAACCCTCGTTTTCACCAACTATTGGGTATCAGCTACATGAGGATGAAAACTAGCCCCTATTCCATAGACTCAAACGCCACTAATGTACAACCAGTGAGTGTCCATGAATGTCGGGGAACACACTTAGTGGCACAGGTGCTGAGAGTGGATGCTGTCTGCGATGATGCCGGTACACAGATGTGAACTCCAACATTGCCAAATCAAGACTCTGTGACCTACTGGACCGCAGTGTAGGCCGGCGGCAGCGTTCAGCATGGTCCCACAGACACGTGTTGTGTGCTTGTGATGCATTCGTTTGCTTCACTGATAGCAGGGAGTTTAGTGATATCACCCCTGCTGTAGACATCTGATCACTGCCATTCATGACTCGGGACACAGTTTCACACATGGGACCTACTGGTCCGACGAGTGGGCCGAAGGCGGCTGTAGAGTGCGTCAACGAGAAAGGGGTAAGGCGGGCCTGTGTCGTGGAGGCCGTGATGGTCTGAGGAGGCTGCCAAGATCACGGGCCTCGGGCTTGGAGCTTGCGCCAGCATGTGGTGGGCCCTCCTTGACACACGCCCCTTGACACACGCTGGTGTCGGCAGGTGATCAGTGTGGCCTGGCTGCGCAGGGGCGGGCCTGACAGGTTCGTGGTCCAGCGTGCCGGGGTCCGGCAGGCGCACAGCATTGCAGGCAACTCCGCTCACGAGGACGGCGTCGGCCTCGTGGCGGGGTGGGAGGCGCCGCCCTGGCAGAGACGTGGGTCTTTCCGGAAGAGGACCACGCCCATGCCTATGTGCTTTTTATTCACACCCCTACGCTGGCGTGGCGTACGCCGGGCCATCCCACTCCGGTGACGCTTAGGGGGGGGCGTAACAGGCAACATTTCCGCGAGGTCCCCCACTGGCTGGGGTGACATGGTGGCGTCCACTGTCCACTACACTCCATACACCAGCGGTGTATGTCGCCATGGATATGGGTGTGTTCTGCATACTGCGGTGTGTCCAGCACATCTCCTCCACTCTTGGCATTGTGTACTTTCCCAATCATGGTTCTACTGCATCCTTCACACATGCCTGGTTGCCACCTCTCCACACATTCGGCTATTATCTGGCTGAGGTGCCATGCCGTTGCTGGCTCATGTTCAGGGCTTCCCCATGTGAACATTGTAAGTTGTTCTGTCGTGTCTGGTGGGTGGGCATGTTGTTGTGCCTGTTGTATGTGATTTTGTGATGTGTGCATTGCCAGAGTTGTGAGTTGCATGGTTGTGGAGTTGAGGTGTGTGGGGTGTTCATTTGGATATTGCCAAGGGTCTGTGCATTTCCCTTGTTGCCATCCTGGGAATGCTGGTTGATGATGGACTGTCGGAGGATGAAGGTATCATGCACACTGGCTGTGTATTTGAAGGCGACATTGTTGGGGGTTCTACGGTGTTCTGTTGTTGCCTGCACATTGATGTGAGACGTGTGCTTCCTGTTGCGGTGATTGTGTGCTGTGTCACCAGGGGGCACAGGTAGTACATTTGTGCTGTGTATTGCCCCCAACACGTGCGTGCATCCTGCTTGGGCGTATGGTCCTTGCTTGATCTCCAGCGGATCCTGCACATTGTGTTGTACGTATGGGGACTGGGGTACCAGGGTGATGGTGATGTCCAGGACAGGTGTGGGGGACTTGGATGAGGCTGGCTGTCAGACTCCTCCGACTCTGGCGGGTGTTGGTTGGGGGGTACCAGGGGCCAACAGGTGCAGCCAAGCCAGCAGCTTTGTGTGGGGTGGGATGTTGGTTGTCCGCTGTGTTGGTGCTGTAGGCCTGTTAGGCAATGATGGTCAGGATGCATAGGATGTTTGTCACTTTCAGCCTGTAGTGGACGGTGACATTGTCAGATGTTGGGCCTGTGCAGCTGGTACGCTTCCTGGGGGTCCGCTGTCTTTGTCTGCGCTGCGTCTGTGTTGGTCCGGGGGGGGGTTCCGGGTGTGGGTTGGGGTCCTGGGGTGGTGGCTGTGGGTGTTGTGGCCCTCTTGGGTGTCCGGGCCGCATGATGAGTGGCTCCATGGCATCTGTTGCCCTTCGGATGTGGCCCTGGGCTGTGCTCCCTTTTGTGGTGCTGGCTGCCGTCCGACTTTACTCCAGGTCAGAGCAGGTGTAAATTTCCTAGTGCTAACGCGCCTTATCACCTGTTTTGTGTTCTTATCGCCGATGTGGCTGGTCGTTGTGAATGTTGAGGTGTGATGTTGTCTCGACTTTTGGCACGGGAACGCCTACTCTGCATCTCATTAGCGATATTTGCGGGGGTCCTCTGTGGCGATGTTTTTTGCAGCTGCTATTGCGGGTAAACTGGTGCTGTGGGCTGTTAACACCGGCTTGTGAATGGGGAGGTAAATTTATCACGACTTTGGCTGCGATAAAGTGCTGTTAATTCGGCGATAGCTCCTTGTGAATATGCCCCAATGTTTGTAAATCTGCCCCCATGTTCCTCTTTCATTTGTACCCATGTCCCAACAGCTGTTGCTGGTGGAAATATTCACAGACTTTTCCATGGTATGATGTATGTTACTGCAAAAGCATCACATTGCTCTAAATCCACAAAAAGGGCAAAAATGTGCTGTTGCTGTAATGTGGATGGCATTTTTTCTTGCCCAGAAATGACCTTATTGCTATACTTTAAATGGCATGTCTTGCCTTTTATTCCCTAACACGTTCAAGATGACTATTGTAACTAAAATGTTGGTGGCATGCTTAACCCAAAGTATTGGATTACAGACTTGTGAGGCCTAGTCAGAAACCTTTCATTCCACATGTGCTTAGATTGCATAAAAGAGTTCATGTTGCACCTTCACAAATCCTGCAAACGGAAAATATATCTGCACCAAGTGTGCTACTTGGAAACAAATGAATCTCTTTCACACACACAATTTTACCACAAACAAAGTTCGCACTTTAGGTGAGTCTGGTGCTTGGCTAGCATTGAGTCATTTTCATTACCCTTTCATAGTGGCATGGAACAGCCTCTGTGTTCTCTTCCTGTGCCCCTTTGCCAGGTGTAAATCCTCACCAGAAAGTGCAATATCAAAAAGCAACATGCTGACTAAGATCAAATGCTTGGGGATCTGCTATTGTAATTCTATTAGGGATACTCTTAAAATCAATATGGATGAATTAGTTATTAAATCCGTCATCTTACAAAAAAATAGACTCCTTTATTTTTATCTTGGTGGGGTCGCATTGACACAATCAAGATGGTGATTCTCCCAATTGTAAACTTTTTCTTATGATATTGCCGGTTAAAATTTCGAAAAGGTTTTTTGCTACCTTCAACAGCATATTATCTAAGTTTTTTTGGAATGGGAAGAAACCTAGAATTTCCCTACATAGATTGAAAAATCCCATAGTGTCTGGAGGTATTAATTTTCTAGATTTCTCTACCTATCACAGGGCATTTGGGATTACACAAATTTTGGTTTATTTAGTGGATCCTGTCTGCAACATTGGCGAGTTATGGTTCTATCTAGAGTGGGCTTTGGTTTTCCCTTTTTTTTCACAGAAATATTCTTTTTATGTTTAATCTGCCTACATTTTGGTTGCGGTCTAATGTATGACACTCTTGTTCATTATTGAAATCATTCATGGTTTCAAATTTATCACCTTCGGATCAGTTTGTTAGCATCTGGTATAATAAATTGATTAAGAAAAATGGCAAAACCATATTGTGTAAAAAGTGGACAGATAAGGGCATTTTCAACATTTCAACATTATTAAAGGATAACTCTATTGTTTATTTTCCAGAACTAACCAACACATACAATTTCTCAAACAATATGTTTACACAGTATAATGAGCTTAAAGATCTCCTCCACATTGTACTTAGGTCACTCACTTCTTCTAGCCTTGCGGCTCCTCATGTGCAGAATAGTCCTATTTCTAGGAATTTGCTCTCAACAGCTACTGTCATATACATATTGCTCCAACCACCCAATATGGACAGACCTAAGTTTCCTAACGAAGTTTTGTGAAAATTGGAGCTGCACTGTACTGGGCTGGTTTCCACCTGGGATACAATCTGGACCAAAGTGCATTCTACAGCTCGTTCTGCTACTTTAACACAAACTCAGTTTTTTTCTATAATCTATTATTTTACACTCCTGTTTTTCTTTTTAAAACTAATCTCATTTAACAAGAAACGTGTTGGTGTTGAGATGCACATGCTCATTCATACCTGCATATGTTTTTTCTGGTGCAGAGACAGAATATCGAGTAAAAAATATCGAGTTGCACAAATATTGAGTCATTAATATCATGGTTCAGAAATATCGTTAGCAAGAATATCATGGGCAAGAATATCGACTTAAGGTAAGTAATATCGATTTTAAAAATATCGAAGTGTTTAATATCGGTTGCAAAAATATAGTTGTTAAAAATATCGTTTTTTTATTAATGTTATGTATTTTAGTATATATTTTATATGTATGTGATGTATGTTTTGTTGTATAAGAATTGTTTGCATTTTTAATAGGTGTGTTAAATTTGTAGTAGTTATTAATTTTTTTATATTTGAATTTTCCGTTTTTAGTTCCGTAGCGGGTTGTGGGTTTATAGGGGAAGAGGGTGGGAAGCAATTTAATTATATTAAATTTATTTATTATGTTTTATTTATTAATATTTGTTTAATTGAGATGTTTTAGTGTTAAATGTGTAAAGTGTTTTATTATTAATTAATTAATAATTGGCTGTTAATTAATTGTAACTAATTAATTGGTAATTAATTATGGTAATTGTGTAATACATTTTAGGTGTGTGTTTTGGTGTTTATAGGTGTAAAGGGTGGGAATTTATTTATTTTTAATTGATGAATTAATAATTGGATGTTAATTTTAATTATTTAATTGGTAATTGATTATGGTAATTGTGTAATTAATTTTAGGTGTGTGTTGTGGTGTTTATATGAGTAAAGGTTGGGAAGTAATTTGTATTTAATTAATTAATTTAATATATAGTTGTTAATTAATGTTAATTATTTGATATTTATTTTGGGTAATTGTTTATTTTTGTGTGTGTTGTTTTTACTTTTAAAGGTGTAAAGGGTGGGTATTAAATACATTTTAATTACTTAATTATTAGTTGTTAATAGTTTTTAATTTAAAAATAGGTTTTAGTTGTGTTTTATTATCTTATAGTTTTATTTAGGTGTGTGTTGTAGATATTATAGTGTTAAAGTGTGTGTAGTCAATTAATGTTTATTAACTTTTTTATTAATATTTTTTTAATTGATTATTAATTCTGTTAATTATGGAAGTACATTTAATTAAAAGTGTTGAAGTGTTTTGTTATTGGTGTGGTGTTATTGGTTAGGAAATAAAATAAATACATTTATGTATTAATTATTTTTTTTGTTTGTAAATATTTTTTAGTTTAAAAGAATTATTTTCTTAATAAATTTATTTATTATTTTATTTTATAAAGTTTATTTTTGTAGGTTTTGTTATATGTAATTAATACTATAATATGTTTTCTTTTTATATATTTAATATATTTGATTTTTCATTTTTTAAATATTGTTTATTTAGTTTTATGATTTTTTTTATTTTTTATTTTTGTTTTAACTGTTTGAGTGTGAATACTAATTTTTGTCTGGCCGCTATCAAGCACTTTCCCTAATGTTGCACTCACTGGAGTGGGAATAGTAATTTTTACCTCTCCGCTATCCAGCACTTTCCCTACTATTGCACTCATCGGAGTGGGAATAGTAATTTTTACCCCTCCGCTATCCAACACTTTCTTTACTTTTGCACTCTTTGGAGTGGGAATAGTAATTTTTGCCCCTCCTCTATCCAACACTTTCCCTACTGTTGCTCTCACCAGAGTGGGAATACATTTTTTTACCCCTCCGCTATCCAACACTTATCCTACTGTTGCATTCAGTGGAGTGGTAATACATTTTTTTACCCCTCCGCTATCCAACACTTATCCTACTGTTGCACTCTTTGGAGAGAGACTAGTAGTTTTTGCCCCTCCTCTATCCAACACTTTCCCTACTGTTGCTCTCACTGGAGTGGGAATAGTAAATTTTACCCCTTTGCTATCCAACACTTTCCCTATTGTTGCACTCACTGGAGTTGGAGTACTAATGTTTACCCCTCCGCTATCCAACACTTTCCCTACTGCTGCCCTCACTGGAGTGGGAATAGTAATTTGTATCCCTCCGCTATCCAGCACTTTCCCCTACTGTTGCACTCACTGGAGTGGGAATAGTAATTTTTACCCCTCCGCTATCCAACATTTATGCTGTATTCCAGAAGTAAGACGCTGGACACAGGAAGGCTGTTAACTAGTGGTTTATTCCTAAAAGAAGATCCCATCCAACAGCCAAGGCTACAGCTTCAACTGACACTCAGCCTCAAGCACAAACAAGCCAATACATAGAAACTACGATGACATATTTAACATTCCAATGTGACAAGGGTATGAGCATAAAAAATGGAGGCATGCTAGCAGACTGTTCCAATCTAGAATGGTGGCACTGCAGCACACCACACACCTCCCTTCCTTAACAAACTATATACATTATCATGCAAAGAGGATAGACAATAAGCAAATTAAGCATAATCATCGAGATAGCCAGGACGTTTGATCGTCCTGGAGGAACGACGTCTATTACCCATGCAATTAGCATATTTATCCATTTTCGGCAAGGGACGACCAAGGGAAGTGGTGTCATTGCCTGGGCTTACACTAAACCTCCCATTAAGTTTCCCTTTCACGACCACCACTCTGTTAAGATTCCAGATGCGATGGTATTGAGTCTTAACGACATTGTGGAAAACTTTGATGACCATTAAAGGTTTCATGAACTTAGAAAGAGAACTACCTACAAGACCAGGGTGTTTAATCATGACCCAATCTCCTACATTTACCACAACTTTTTTCACAGCCTTCCTAGTATCAAAATAGTTTTTTCTTTCAGCGGCTTTTCACTCTTCCCTCCGTTGCACATCACTTCCTTCACACTCACATTCCTTACCCCTGGATAGTTCATACTTGTTGACCCAAGAAGGTTCAAGACAGGTGTTTGGCACTCTACCTCGGAATAATAAAAAGGGAGTTTTCCCAGTGGTGCCATGAGGAGTCATCCTATACTCCTCTACTTTCTTAAGAACCTCACCCTTCCACTCCAGGGACAATGACTTTGCTAAGGCAATAGTCTCCTTAAGTACTCTATTGAATCTCTCGACCATCCCGTTTTACTCAGGATGATAGAGAGAACATGTTTTGTGAGTTATACCTCTCGAGGATAGAAACTCCTCCATTTCTCTTGAAATCAGTTGGACTCCATTGTCAGTTAGAATAGACTCTGGCACACCTTCCCTGGAAAATAACTCTTTCAAACACTTAATGACATGTGTAGAATCTATCACTGACATGAAGAAAACTTCGGGCCAACGGGAGTACATGTCAACCGTGACCAATAGAAAGGTTTGTAGGCCACCACTATGTACGGGTCCTAAAATGTTCAATGCAATGTCTTGCCAAGGACGTGAAGGACGCCTCCTCACAATCATAGGTTGCACCCGAGGACATTTTGATTTATCACTCATGGATCAAGGAAGACAATCTCACACCACACGCTCCACAAACTTGTCCATGCCGGGCCACCAGTAGGACATGCGCAATCTTTCTTTGGTTTTCGTAAGACCCACATGGGTAGCGTGGGCTAAGTCCACCAATTGTTTCCTGAGACTACTGGGTGGAATCAACCTCGTTCCACGAAACAACAGCCCATTCTCGACAGACAATTCATCCCGTAGGTACCAAAAGGGTCTTGTAAGATCAGATCCCGCCTTAACACTAGACCAATCCTTCTGCATGAATGACATTACCTCTTTAAGTGTAGGGTCGATAGCTAACTCCTCTCACCATCTCTCTTCAGAGATAATGCTATGGTCCAGCGCGCACACCCATTCGTTACTCGCTTCTAAGTCATCACCCTCGGGAGTTTCTTTAGGGATGAGACGTTATAACACATCTGCAACTCCATTTTCAATGCCAGGAATGTACTTAAGTGTAAAACTATATTCTTGCAAACCAATGACCCATTTAGTGATCCTACTGGAAATCAAATCAAGACCTTTCTTATTAAAGATCTCCACTAAGGGTTTGTGATCTGTCCGGACCTCGAAATCAACTCCCCAGAGGAATTTCTTTAACTTTTTGTTGGCCCAGAAGACCGCAAGAGATTCCCTTTCCACAACAGAATAACGTGTTTCAGCATCTCTTAAACTGCGAGATAAGAACATGACAGTTTGCATTCCAGAGGGGCCATGCTGCTGCAAAACTGCACCTAAGCCTCTCTCACTGGCATCAGCGGTAAGAATGGGCTTAATCCTGGGGTCAAAGCTCTGAAGAGAAGGAGCAGAACTCAAATTTTCTTTCACACAGGTGAATTCTCTCTCGCAGAGCTCAGACCACTCAAACTCAACGCCCTTGCGTAGCAGGCACCTCATGCTTGTAGTAGAATCAGCAAAATTCTTAACAAACTTAGCATAATATTCCACCATGCCCAAGAATTTCATCAATTCACCCGTGTTGGTGGGAGAGCTCATGTTTTGGATAGTAGTAACCAAATCACTCTTAGGCTTGATCCCATCACCAGTTATGTTGTGTCCTAGATAGTTTATGGAATCAGATCTAAATTTACATTTTTCCATTTTAATTGTAAGATTGCAGTCGCACAGCTTCCCTAGAACCAATCTCAATCGAGCATCGTGTTCATCCACATTATCACCAAATATAAGAATGTCGTCTTGATATATGCAAACCCCAGCCAGATCTTTAAGGACATTCTCCATGGCACGCTGGAAAACAGATGAAGCTGAAACTAAGCCAAAGGGCATTCTGATGAACCTAAACGTGCCAAAAGGTGTTATGAATGCTGTAAAGTCTCTGCACGATTCTTCCAACTCAATCTGATGGTACGCGGAGGTGAGGTCGATAGTGCTAAAAACCTTCGCCCCACCTAGTAAAACCAGCAACTCTGTAATGTTTGGAAGAGGATATCTATCCACTATTACACACTTGTTTAATTGTCGCAAGTCAATGCAAAGACGTAAATCCCCATTGGGCTTCCTGGCAGCGACTACTGGAGCCAACCATTCCGTGCCCTCTACCTCTTCAATAATGCCACAACTTTTGAGTTTGGAGATTTCTTTTTGCATATCATCTCTCACTGAAAGAGGTACATTCTTCACTTTGCAGCATACAGGAACAGCATCATTCTTTAACTTAATTTTGTGTTGGTACCCCTTCAAACACCCCAACTCATGCTTGAAAACACCAGGAAATTCTTTCCTAAGAACATGCAGGAACTCGTTCTCTCCAGATTTCTCTATTGAGCATACCCTATCCTTAATTAGGATGACAGGGTCAGAATTTGGATCAAGAAACGCACCTAAGTCTCCCTGGTGTAGTCAACTGATAATGCTATCTCCCTTCTTAGACACATACATTTTCCCTGATACCAGCCTGTTCTTATATTCAATCAGGCCGACGAAATAACCACGTAACTTGATAAGCTCACCCCCGTAAGCCAAAGGCGTGATGTCGGGCTTTAGGAGCGAGACCTTGTTCTTCAATTTTGTGAGATAAAATTCATTGGAGACAATCGTGATCTTATCACCTGAATCAAATAAGACACGAGTGGTTTCCCCTTCAACAGTAATAGTGTCAAAGGGACATGACTTCTTACCAGCTGCATTCTGGACCTGTATCACGATTTGCCCACATTCGAAGTCATCAGAATTTATTTCAGTATTGTCACCCTCGTAAACCTCAACCCTCTTGACTCTTGGGTCTGATCTACTTCAACACGCTATAGAAAAATGGCCTTTCCTTTTGCACTTAGTGCAGGTTTGACCCAATGCAGGACATTTTTTATCATTAGCGAGGTGACCGACTCTACCACATCTGTAAGATTTACGCTCTACCACATTCCCCTTATACATTTCTTTGCCGGAGAGAGACTTGTCTTTATATTTTTCAACCCACTTTTGGTTTTTGTCTCTAACTACTTGTACCTTGACGTCTTCTTCACTCTCCTTTTTTATCACTGCAACACATTTCATTGAATGTTCAATTCTTTTAGCTACAGAAAGAACTTCATCTAAAGTTGGCTCATCTTGCAACCAAAGTTCTTCCCTTACTTTCTCCATATTGCATCCAAACATAAATTGATCGCGGATGCGTTCATCAGTTAGGTTATCAAACTTGCAGGATGAAGCAAGTTTTCTTAGATCAGTCACGTAGCTTTCCACAGACTCTTCCTCTCTTTGCGTTCTCTTTGCAAAGTGGTATCTTTCTAAGATGGTACTAATCTTGGGCAAATAGTTTTTATCAAGTTTCTTTATGCAGATCTCATAGTCATTTAATCCTTCTGCTTCCGTAGCCGACAAGTCAGGAAGATGATCAAACACATCTTGACCCTCTGAGCCCAAACAATGGAGTAATAAAGAGGATTTCCTCTCCGCACTGAGAGAAGCACCACAAACCTTGGCATATCTTTCAAAAACATTTTTACACTTTTGCCATTTTATGGGTGGAACTCCAGTATTGGGCATGAAAAAGGGTGCTGCAGTAACATTTTGCATTATGCTTCTTTTGAGTAATCACACAACTAAGCAAGACAAATGTAAGATAAAATTCTATACAATTTGTAATAAAATATGAGAAGCACAAGAGTTGCAAGCAGTGAAAGACACAAGAACAGAATGTATATTATTGAAACATACACATTATTTTGATAGTGAAGAAATTGTAATATGACTATGCTGTGACTGATTGAAAGTCACATGACATGATACACATGAGCATAAAATCCGTGAACTGTGGGTGTGCGTATCACCGTATCCAGCAAGGTCTGCAAACGTAAATCACCTGCTTTTCAAGATGTAAATGTGTGTATCATTGATATGACACGCAATGCTAGTAAATCCCTTATCTATAAAGACAAAGTGCATGCCATTGAGAAGGAGAACAATTCCAGGCGTGAACTCAACAATATGAATGTTATTGAGTGGACACACAGTGAATTTAATGAAGAGTGCAGCACCAGAGCGTAGAAAATGTGCGCATCATTGACACGCTATTTGCGACCTTGATATTAGACGCAGGACATTGGCAAAATAAATGTGCGCATCATTGACACGCCAATAACAAGATGCACAAACGTGAGCATGTATTTTTAAATGTGCGTATCATTGACACGCACGGCGACCAGTAGAAACCAAGTAGCAGCTTGAAAGCGCGAGAGGATCGTGAAGTCCAGCCTCTCGACACGCCTCCTCTACGAAACAGCCAATTGAGCAGCGCGGAGGGAAACTGGAAGTGCTGGCAGGAAGAAGGCAAGGCAAAGTGAGGAAGCTGCAGGCAAGCCTGTCGTGCGTGCATTGATATGAAGTAGGCAGATGGGAAGCCGTGGAGGCTAAAACCAGGTAAGAAATGCTTTTTGGTTTTGACAATACGTTGTAAACCGGGCCCCAAGTTGTATAAATAGAAGTCAAGGGAAGCGGACCACAGGCTCGAATTTCAAAGAACGCGCCTGAGCCGGGCTGGCGGCCGTTAGAATGCTCGAGCCAGGATTGCGCTTCAGATTGCACAAGAACGTATAAAAATGATGTTGTATATTGTCGTTGAAGCAACAAAAGTAAAGTACATGCAAGACGTGCCAATAGACTAGGCGTTCTGACGCTTGGGTTGTACAGGTCCCTTTACATTGGGCTCTCAGGGAGCCTTCAAGGCAGTTAAAGCTTAATTTCAAAGTTTTAAGTAGTAGATGAGTGAAGCGGAGCTGAGTTTAATAAGGTGTGCCACCAATAAATGGGAGATATATTAGCGCCACTTCTAGTGTGCGAACAAAAGTCACAAAAGATTATCTCTCACCGGATTTCAATGAAGGAGCCTTGTTCTTGTGTTGAGATCTTCTTAGGGCTGCCGACTACGCCAGTGTTGTATTCCAGAAGTAAGACGCTGGACACAGGAAGGCTGTTAACTGGTGGTTTATTCCTATAAGAAGATCCCATCCAACAGCCAAGACTACAGCTTCAACTGACACTCAGCCTCAAGCACAAACAAGCCAATACATAGAAACTACTATGACATATTTAACATTCCAATGTGACATGGCTATGAGCATACAAAATGGAGGCATGCTAGCAGAGTGTTCCAATCTAGAATGGTGGCACTGCAGCACACCACACATTATCCTACTGTTGCACTCACTGGAGTGGGTATAGTAGTTTTTACCACTCCGCTATCCAACACTTTCCCTACTATTGCACTCTTTGGAGTGGGAATAGTACGTTTTACCCCTCCGCTATCCAACACTTTCCCTATTGTTGCACTCACTGGAGTTGGAATAGTAATTTGTACCCCTCCGTTATCCAACACTTTCCCTACTGTTGCACTCACTGGAGTGGGAATAGTAATTTTTACCCCTCCACTATCCAGCACTTTTCCTACTGTTGCACTCACTGGAGTGGGAATAGTAATTTTTACCCCTCCGCTATCCAACACTTATCCCACTGTTGCACTCACTGGAGTGGGAATAGTAATTTTTAACCCTCCGCTATCCGACACTTTCCCTACTGTTGCACTCTTTGGAGTGGGAATAGTACTTTTTACCCCTCCGCTATCCAACACTTTCCCTACTGTTGCACTCTTTGGAGTGGGAATAGTAACTTTTCCTTTTCCGCTATCCAACACTTTCCCTACTGTTGCACTCACTGGAGTGGGATTAGTTATTTTTACCCCTTTGCTATCCAACACTTTCCCTACTGTTGCACTGATTGTATTGTGAAATGTAAGTTTACATATTTTTAATAGTTTAATGTTTTAGTTTTTATAGATTTTTATTTTTTTATATTTTAAATCATTAATATATATTGCTATTTTTTATATTATTTTAACCTTCTAACATAAATTAAAAATAATAGTTTATTAATTGTTTTAAAGTAAATATATATGTATAAGTTATGTTTTTTTTATTAAGCTTATTTGTTATACTGTATTAAAATGTATATTACATTTATTATATTTTGTTAAAATTATATTTAATATTGAATATATTTAATATATATTATTTTATTTTATATTTATATAAAAGTCGGTATTTTATACATCTATATGTTTTACAGCGATATTTTTTAGTCCATATTTTTGTACTTAGATGTTTAAGTATATGAGTCGATATTTTTGTTGTCTATATTTTTTACTCAATATTTTTTACATCAATATTTTTTACATCAATGTCGTGTCAGTGAACCGTTTTTTCTATGCCCTGTTGTTTCAGAATTTGAGCTCATGTTTGGAAAAATGTTGAAGTTATTATCAATTTTTCCTCACCTTTTTCATTAGATAAATTATTTTTACTAGAGGTACACTCTGGTCTCATAGCATATTGCTAGGAAAACGTGTAGACCTTTTAATAGCAATTGCTTTACAGATCATTACTTCTGACAGGAAATCTAAAGAAAATTATTCTATTATCTGTTGGTGGAATTTAGTGTGTCACAAGAACAGATTGGACAGATTTAGTCTGAACTCCCTACAGTTTGACAAACTCAGGTTACCAATTACCAATTATTTATCTCATAGTGCTTTCGTTAATACTACTATGTCTTCACAAGCCTAACCACCATTTTTTTATGAATTTCATCTATTTTATGAGTTATGATTCATGTCATATTTAACTCAGATTTTAATAGAATATTTTGTTATCATCTCTTACTATATTATAACGTTGTCGCCACATGCACTTGATATCCTTCTTACTTTCTTCTTTCCACCCTCTCCTTTTTCCTTCTCTTTTTTCTCCTTCTAGCATTTTTCTTCTTTTCTGTTATAATATCACTCCATTTTTGTGACTTATTCATTTTGATTGTTTAATCTCTCTTTATTTTGATATATTGTTCACATCCTACTATGTTATTGACTTTATGATGTACTGGCTTAAGTTATGATTTATTGTTTTGATTCTTCAATAAAAAAAATTAACTTAAAAAAAAAAGAGCAAGTACAAGTCTCATGAATCTGTTTCACGGATTTGCTGTTTGTATAGCTTGTTTTCGTGCACAGGATTTAATGTCTCGAAATTAAACCTTTCATGTTTTCTTAGATGGGACCTTTAAGGTCTGTCTATGAAAATTCACTCCATGACCCTCATGGGTGAAGAGCCAGGGTCTGCGGACATAAAATCTCCTTTTGTCGCACTGGAGCAAAGGAACACATTAGAAGTATAC
This sequence comes from Calotriton arnoldi, assembly GCA_963921515.1. Classification (NCBI taxonomy): domain Eukaryota; kingdom Metazoa; phylum Chordata; class Amphibia; order Caudata; family Salamandridae; genus Calotriton; species Calotriton arnoldi. Next base: position 1,110,575 of record CAWUFW010005904.1, on the reverse strand, counting down.
CTCCTGTATTCGCATGCATGGAGAGCCAGCTCAAACAGAGTGTGTTGCACTTTTCCGGCAAGCTCAACCCTAATCTTGAATACAGATTACTTTGTTGAAGTAAGCCTATTTCGGGAAGCCTATGCACACACACCTCTCTGTAAGGAGCAAACTCCATCTCATAATCCTGCCTGTAAGGATCTGTGAATCTGGCCTTTTGTTGCCTACACATGCCAGTAACCGGGACAGGTTTCAGTCTAGTTCAGGCAGGACCTCCTGAGACCTTAATTTGTCATTAGAGGTGCTTCTCTGGACTGAATAAAGTACAAGTTCCTGCACCTTACGGAACACTCATGTAGAAGTGAGTGTTCCATAACAGGAGACTTATTGACATAAAATCCTGTTCAGCTTCATAGGGAAATCATAGCAATATTTGTGGATGCCAGTGTGTCAGCCATAATTCTTCAACCAAACTATGAAAAATAATGACAGGCAATCCCCTTACCCTTACTTGACACAACTATACAAGGACTCACCTCAGACAAAGTAGACTAAACTTTACTGAAAATGTACTAATCCCACCATAAAGCGGCAATGAAACGTAAAAGGAAATTATGACTATCACCACGGACTATATTTAGTTAAGTCCAAGGGTCAACAAAGTTGGTAAACTTTGTTTCTGCAAACTTCAGGACATATTTTTAAAATAAACTTCACCATGTTCAAGAACTTCATGAATTTTATCTAGTTTAAAAAAAACAGATAAGAAACAATGGATTTTTCAGGAAAAATAATATCAGCCAAAGATGTTTGTTGGTGCATTCCATGTATAATAATTTTTGCAGGAGGAATCTATCACAAATTCTTGTCTTTGAACTGATTTTAACCTGCAGGCCAAGTTGTGTTAAGTTTGAAAGGTCTGAAACTTCATAAGCTTGCAGAATTATCAACTTCAAGTTCTAACTATTTCGATAGCAGAATTTTACTTATCCATAACCCTAGTTAATACACAGGATAGTCTGACCAGTACAGTTTATAAGGCAAACCTAAGATGTCTTTGGCTTGTGAAGGGAAGTGGCACCTGTTGTGTATCCCACCCCTGGGAATGGCACAACAAGAAGTTGGGAATGGAGAAATTACTGGGTTCGTCTACAGTGAAATACCCAGACAAAGATAGAATACCAGCATATACATTTTCTGGGATGAAAACTAGTGAGCCTCCCAAAAAACCAACTGAGCAGAAACTGATATAAATACACTTCAGCGCACACAACCCTTATCCTCAATGCTGTCGGAAACTAAGAGTCCCCTAACATACATGTTCAACAAAAAGCATCCAGGTAATGGAAGAGGGCATGCTGTAGCCACAGCTCTTAGACAGTGTACTTATAAAGAAGAGCACTATTGCAGTTACTAATAACATGATAACTACATGAGAAGCTGCAGCACTAGCACTCAAAAGAAGGTTATGCGTTGTGGATAGAGGCAAAAATTGGGCTCTGGTGAAAGAATTGTGCCCTGAGTTTGAAGCCTGTGTGTGATGATAGAAAGCCATGTAACATGATAAAACAGGTATGTAAAATTGCTTCTTTAAAGGGGGCTGAAAAACATAATTTAAATATAAGCAAAAGCAGCAGAAAGAAGAAAAGGAAAAGGGACAAATGAAATGCTATTATTAGTAGGGATTTGTGTACATTATTTTATTTATTATATTTATTTAACTTTTTTCTTTTATAGCGTAAACACGACTTAAAAAGTGACAAAGCACTTTATATAAGAAAAGTTGCAATACATAAAACCAGTTATAGCACCAAACCACTTCAGGAGCATTGCACAACCTTATATTATATTTGATCCATACTCGCGTACGCCTGGGTTATTAAGAGTGTGTGTGATAATTTTTCTATTATTTGTCACTGTATTTATTGCAATATTTTATTCATGTAAATTTGACATTGTCGCATATTATTGACTTGTATAATAAAACTAGGGTATACAACCTTAAATATTTGTTTTACGGCATACTTATGAACTTTCCTCTTGCTTTGCACACTATGTCATGACAAATGGGATGGGGTAACCTAATTTCTCCCTTCTTGATCCTTGACGCTAAGCTGATTAATTAAATTACTTTCAGGCAGTGGTGTTATGTTTGATTGATACAACTTTAAATATGGACACGTTTCAAGAGGAAAAGATAAATGTTGCTGTGCCTGTGCCAATATTTCGGTCAACAAACAGGCAAGACATTTAACCTGCCCCTTTGCTAGGCAGCAATCACAATTTGCTGTGGATGCACCACTAGTACTAACCAGGGCCCCTCCTACCTATAATATCAGAAGTTAGGTATTCCTAGGATTGATTCTGTGTCTAAGTTTAATTCACTGACAAATATTTTTGTCCCAATTTTGTTTACCTTTATTGAAAGTTAAGAACAAACAAAAAAAATCTCACATGGTCATGGCTATTCAGGTTACATCATTGTATCAGAAGTATACTCTTCTAAAATCACATTGACAGCAACCAATCGCTTTCCTAGTCTTGGGTTACAAAGAAAATATGGCAAAGCATGTTTCATCCACAGACAATCGGTATTCACTGACAAATAATTATTGACATTTTCAGTAGTATGACATTCTTGTTGAACTGATTTGAAAAGTGGGTAGTGGTAGAATGGTGGGTGGCCATATATAACTAGTTTCAATTTGCAGGATGGGGGGTCTAGTTGTATAAAAAGCCTAAAGAGCCAGTCTTGACATGGGATCCCAATATTGTTGCCTTCAAAGTAACTTCTAAATGCCTGGAGGTCTCTCCTAAGAGGAACTCTGAAGGGGACAAACACCCCTTCACTATGGTGTTCCAAATCTTGTGCCACTGTTCATTCACTCCTCCCATGGTACCAGTGAGTATTCCAGTGCAAACCTGACATTGTTAGGAACTAAAGCAGACTGCAACCCAATGCCCAGCAGGGCAACAGGTATCTCACCTTCTTCTCCTGGCACAGGGTCCAGACATTTCCTCCAATGACTGCCCCAGATCTCAGGGCCAGGCCCCAATTCTGCAGAAATCATGTTGGACCAATTCCTCAGAGACCAACATGTAGAAAAGTGTTAGGCCTGTCAACCTTAGGGTGGTCTTCCCCAAACTCTTTTGCCTTACACCTCTGTATTTTGCTGATCTCATTTGTGTTGGCCTTAGGACTCTGTGCACTTTACCACAGCTAACCAGTGCTAGAGTGTGTGTGCTCACTCCTTAAAACATGGTAACATTAGCTTATCCCCAAATGGCACATTTATAAGTTTCTAGTTAAGTGATACTACATGTATTCAGGGCCTGTAAATTAAATGCTACTAGTTGGCCTGCAGCACTCATTGTGCCACCCACTTCAGTAGCTCTTAAAACATGTCTCAGGCCTGCTATTACAGCCTCTGTGTACAGTTTTAAACTGTCAATATACTTTTTGCCAGGCTCAACCCTTCCTTTTTAATGTATATAAGTCACCCATAGGGTAGGCCCCATGCAACCCACAGTATAGGTTGCAATATATTTAAAAAGTAGGACTTTAACTCTTCAGTTTTACATGTCCTGATGGTGAAAATTCTTAAATTAGTTTTTCTGTATTGCATGACCTACCTCTCCCATAGGTTTAAATTGGAGTTACATTATTACATTTACTAAGGATATCTCCCACATGGGAGCAGCTAAACAGTTCACTTTTGGTGTCTTTGGAATTGTAGTGAAAAATACTCATTTATAGTAAAGTCAGATTTTGAATTACAATTGTGAAAAAAGCCACTTTTAAAAAGTTGGCATTTTCCTGCCCTAGCCATTTAGGCCTTGTGGCCTGTCTCTGGGTCTCATGACTAGGTGTAGTTGGAAGTTGGTCTTTGTGTATTCTTCCTAGACAGCCACACACAATTGAGAGCTTAGGTGTGCCAGGATGGGCCATCACTAGCAGATGGGAAGGTAGAGCTGGGCACAGCCCCACTTACACCTGAATAGGCTGCATCCTGCCCTCACACAAAGGATTGCATACTCCATGTAGTTAGTCTGGAGCCAGGGCACGGGAGGTAGGAAAGTGTTGAAATTCAAAGAGAATCCTCTTGAAGCTTCTCCCACTTCAAAGAAGGCACCAGGTATAAATATTGGACTTCAGACACCAACTCTTGAGTACACTTCTGGACCTGTGGAAGACTCTGCCAGGAAGCAGGACTGCTGTGCTGCTGAAAGGACTGCCACTCTGCTGGACTGATGTCCTAAAGGACTGCTGCCTGCTGTGCTGCCCTGCTGTCTTCTTGCCTGGGTGGGAAGGACTGGACCTGCAACCTGCACCCAGGACCACCAGAGTGACTCCAAGGGCTAATCTTCTGTAACCAACACCTGGACTCTGCAACTTAGAGTCCTACCCTGCCAGTAGTGCCACCTCAGGCCTGGACTCTTGGAGGTGGGCCAGAAGGTGCTATGCAAGCCCATCTGTGAACCCAGTACAACCAATGCATCTCCTCTGCTGCACGGCACAATCCCAAGCAGAACCGACACCTCACCTCTGCTGAGAGGACTCTTCCAGCGCAAGGACTTAACAATGACCTCGCAGCCCACACACTGCTGCACGACACATCTCTGACACAGGCCCTCACATCACAAGCCCTGCATCAACAGCAGCCTCAACTACGCCTTTGCATCGCAAGGAGCCAGCCAGTGCTTGACACATCCTCGATGCAGGACTTTGCATAGCAAGCCCCCTCATCAACGGCCTCCACGACGACGATGCAGGATCTCACATCACAGCCTCGCTGATCCTCAAAACTGACGATATGTGATGCATCCTTGACACTGGACCTCGCAATACTCCACAACCAGGATTTAAGGTACTCATGTTACTCAGGCTTAAATGGGTCCCTGCAGCTGGCTCAAGCTCCATTGCGGTGCTACCAGATAACCACAGTTGACGCTTTGGGCTTTTTGGCACTATAATTACTGAAACCTTAAAAATTGCATATCTCCGATTCTACTGATTGAATTTTGACCATTTTGGTCTGTTTTCTTTATTAAAATGTTTTCTAATCTGGAGTAGGATTCTTCTTGTGTTGTGTTTTCACTTTATTGCTGTTTGAAGTGTTGCATAAATACTGTACACATTGCCTCTAAGTTGAGCCTGACTGCTCTGTGCCAAGCTGCCAGAGAGTTGAGCACAGGTTAATTTGGGGTCGATTGTGGCATCACAGGATTGTGGTTGCTGCTTGAGAATGGTTTCACCCCCTCAACCAGTAACCCAATGTTTTACAGAAAGGAATTGTCAATAACAGTGGCATCCCTTGGCAACTCAGAGTCATGGCAGCCTCAAGAACCAACGGTATCCGAGGTGAGGTGCTGATTATCTCAGTATTGCTTGTCAGTCGAGAATGAGGAAGGGCAGTGGAAGGGCACCAGAGCTCGTGGTATTTCATATTTGTCAAGATTTGTTGTAAAGCTACTGACATAATACCCTTGATATTACAGGAGAATTCATAAATGTTTTTTCAGTACAAAAAAAATTGCTGTGCAATTACTGCACACCCTGATGGCGATTGCCACAAGGAAGAAAACGGAGCCCCATGACCCCCCCTGACATCCTCCTGCAGGCGGGTGCAGTCATTCACTGCATGAGCCTGCAGAGAGACCTCTACCCCCCTCTCAAAAACAGGCCATGTGCCACTTGCCTTGTAAAAGATAGATTGTCTGCTTCAAACAGTCTATCTGCCTTTTCACTAATGTGCTGCCCTAGGGATGCACAAGTTTGCAGCTGCCCGGGGCTCAGCACATTATATGTAATAGCGCACACTGACAAGATCTGTGGCTGGCACGTATGTGGCGCAAACCAAGGCAGTGCGCCCAATATATAATATGGCCACCTGCTGCTTACGTTCAACACCCACAAAAGTAGATGGTGAATTTTATGCAGCCTGGATCCCTATCTCTGAAGAGTTCATTGCAACCACCAAACATATTCCATTTCCAGTGCTGCTTAAGTGACCAGTTGAGGTACTTAGGGTCGTCATGGAGAACGTAAACATGTTTACAGCTGGTAAACATCTGTACAGGTACTGTTTTCTGAAACCTCACTAGGGAACAACGAATACAAATAAAATCAGACTATGCATTATGAACTGTAAATGTTGGAAGTGGAATAAATCATTAGAAGAGACAAAAGTAGTTTTTCTATTACTACACAGAATACAGTTGAAGACATTCTTATTATAATTACAAAACACAATTGGCAGAGCAATGAAAACATTGTCTCATAATTGGTACATGCTGGAAGTTAAACTTTAAAAATGTTTTTGTCAAAAATATATTAAAACAATGTAACACAAAGATTTTTAACCAGATAACCACTCCTTCAAATGTATGAAACAAAGCTAGTATCAGCCAGTTACCATCTCCACAGTAGCATACTACAAAGAACCCTCTTTCCTAAACCAAGCATTAATTTTTTTTTTTTAAGGTGGCTCATTATCTGCCACCATCAGGAATATATTAATTACTGTCCTAATGAAAACTGCCATTTTACAACTTCCCACTTCTGTCTTGTCAAACAGGGCAATAAAATACAAGCCAAAAAGGCGTGTGTGTCACATGCAATGTTTAAAACATTTGTATCCAAAAATCTCTTTAGTTCAAATTCACAATCTGACATTAGACACAGCACCTGCTACCAAGTGTACATAAACATAATAAAATAACTTATAGCAGCTACACAGAACAGAAGAGTTGTTAGGAAACATAAAGGGGATATGGATATTTAGAATGTACTTACTACCCAAAGATGATTATCCTAGATCAAATTCTGTACCTAAATACATGTTCACAGCCCATCCGTGACAAGATAAAATAGAAAACAATAATTTAGAGTAATGTGCCTTTCTGATACAATAATGGGCCTGTCTTCGACATACTATACTGACAGGGTATAATAACAGCTGAGCATATTACAAACTGCCTTATTCCCACAGTTCATCAAATCCTGATTTAGGTGGAAACTCTTTTTATCTCCTGAATTAGGAGTGCACCTGGGGCCATATTACAGAAGTGCCTTGGGGCACATCCGGCATTAGTGCCGGCTTTGTGTGCCCCCAGGGCACTTTGGTATTAAAGAAGGGCCAACAGACACTTGTTCGGCCCCTTGTGTAATACTGATAGAGCTGGCACACATCTAGCACCAGAGATAACGAGATAGGGGGTTCCCCATTTACATGAGGGTGTGGCCCACCCAGGACACCCACAAACCACACGTTGGAGGGCTGCGGGGGGAGCCCCAGGGCCCCAGCCAGCTCCCCCACATGGTGCTGGCTGATGGCATTTCTCCCGCCTGTTGGGAGAAGCTATCATTGCTTGCTCCCTTCGGCGGGAGCAATATCTGTTCTGTTTCCTTACCTGCAGTAGTGCGGGCAGGGATGCAGAACAGACGTTTGCTCCCACCTGAAGGGAGTAAGTTTAAATCTTCCGTCGGCTGGTGGCAGACTTGCCTTCCCTGGCCACACTACTGTAGGCAGGGAAGCCATGTTTGCTACTGTTTGGTGAGAGAATTAAAAATGCTCCCACCAGGCAGGAGCAAACACATGTTTCCCTACCCACTCTGATGCAGGCAGGGAAACAAATGTGTCCCAAGGATGGGGTACCTGGGACACAGTAACTGAACTGGCCCCAGGGAATGGGGTCCTTGGGGCCTTTAAAGGCTCAGGGAGTGGGGCTGCATGGCCCCCTTCCCTTTAAAGTTAATTTTGGCCCCGCAGGATGGGGTCCTCTGGACTACAAGGGCTCCGGGAGGGGGACAGCGTGGCCCCCTCCCCTTTTTTTACATCAATCCACCTCAGGTGATGGGGTCCTTGGTTCAGGGTATAGAGAAAACTTTGAAGATAGTTTTCTTCTGATGGACCACCCTTGTAGAACCTTGTTATTATGAATGAATTAGTAAATCAAGTTTTGGAAATTGATGGTTTTCTAGGGAGCCCAGGAACTTCCGGAGAAGGGACTGGACCTTGTGCTATCCCTAAGGAGTGTTAGAATTGCAAGATGCACCTGTATTGGTGTAAAAAAACTGAAAGACTGAAGAATTCCTCTTAGCAGATTTCCTATAGGCCATAATCCTTCTTTGTTTTTATCCTATCTCCTCCAATTGAATAGTCTCACGTTTTTTCTCAAATAAATGTGTGTCTTATTAGCACTGTATCCAAACATCATCAGTGGACAATTTGTCTTGCTTCTTTAAGCTCATTTTATCCTTTAGATTCCTACAGTGCCTTTGCACTGAGGAGTGGTTAATTTAATTGGGTGTCCAAGAGACATGAGCTGGAATGTTGGACACTACAGATTGGCAAAGCTGCACTCATACACATGGTTCCTTAGTAGATAAGTCTGGTTTTGCCTAGCACTGGCTCATTGGTATTATTATACTTAAGCAATGTTCTATTAGACAACTGGATTAGGGGCAGCATAACACAATCTCCTTGTGGTTTGTTCCATCTGAGCTATTGCCCAAAAAAATTCATCACTTTCTTGAACTGAGGATCAATTACGAACTATATCTTATAGTAGCCCATGTCCATCTTTTCCCATCTGGATGAACAGTTTCAGTGTACTGAGGTGTTCAAAATCTAGCATCAGGTTACTGGACCATCTATTACTACATTTGAAAGTGAACAGAACTTGGAACACATTTTTCAATGGGTTAGATGTGGTCTTCCAGGTGAGCATATTGTATTAGGCCTTTCTGTCAGTCTAGAAACTTTACATAGAACACTGGATGCCTGTGCCACCACCAGTATGTTATTGATTACTGCGAACCATAGTTTCTTCCGTGGTTGCGTTTGTGTATTAACTATCTCCTGATGAACATCATGAGCTAGTATAATTTGCTAAAAAGTCAGTAAATGTGGTGTCACCAGCCTTCTACCTCCCTTTTAAAAACAATATATGTTTATCAGTGTATTTGGACAGGGCTATGCAGAACAATAACAGCGAGTTGTGCAGTGGTACAGTCCAAATAATTAGTGCGGTAGATCAGCACCAGTATACAGATATTTAGAAGATGCCAACATACAATTTTCCAATTTTAAGTTACATCTGTTGTCATAGGAGCTTGTAGTAAATCCAATAAAAACATACCAGCTATCCCCATCTTTTCCCCCAACCCAGCCACTGATAGTCTCCAATATCAGTATATCCAAACTAACCTAACAGTCCCATAGTGTTTCAAGTAAGGTAGTAGGGAAGGGAAAACATCCCAAAGTATCGAAATCAGGTGGTCGTTCACTAATGTGCAGTATAACTGCATAAAAGAAGGAAGAATAATTGGTGAATAAAGGTAAAAGATATAGTTGTCAGAGGAAACTCATGGTGGGTGAGTATAAACTTTGTTACACTCTTTGAACCCCTCCACTAATGTATCCCATGTCTGAGAAATGAAGTATTTCTTCAGACCAACTTGCTCTTCTCTGTGTAACAAGGTGCTCTCTGAGTACAATCACACATCGAGACTTTGTTCCAAGTTACAATAGTCAAGAGAGTTGAGCTCTTCCAGTGTATAGTAACATTGCGTTTTGCTAGAAGAAGGGCCAGGTGACGGAATCTAGTAGAGCGTTTCTTGAGTTTAGAATCAGAAAATAAGCCCAACAGCACTACCCCGGGAGAATTTGTTAGTGTGTGGCCTGTCACCGTCAACATCAACTTGAGGATTCCTAAACAGTATAAGAGGAGCGAAGGGCAGGACCAGAGATTATGGAGTAGATCAGCATTTCAGGTGTGTACAGCAAGGGCACATATACTCACCCAGGCACTCCTGCATGCCCCACCAATTACAGTGGATCATACTATGGAAAGGAATTAGTGCCATGGAAAATTAGGCTTGTGGCGCACACCTCGTCTCACCACTGGAAGTGGAATTATCTACAATATTTGGAGACTGAGACACCATGGTATAAAGTCCCATTATTTCCAGAATGGAGACAAAGTAATGAGAGTCGAGTGACCACTATTTCACTGTTTCAGCACTGGGGTACACACAGGAGACAGAGCATTTGAATATTAAAGCAAGGTGATGTTTGCGCTTTATATGTGCCAGTTAGCTGAGACTTTGTTAAATAAGTATGTTCCTTATACATTACATCACCCTTGATAAAATATAAAACACTTGTATATTCACTAAACTTTCTTTCAAAAAGGTCTCCATCACTTGGAGTGATGATATGACATTCAATTGTCTTGAGTTCATCACTTGTCAATCTGTGTAGTCTTCAACACGGATGACATTGAATGGGATTGGAGGGCACACCGTTTATAATCATTGAAGATTAACTATTTGAAGGGTGAAGAAGGTTTTCAGGGTGGGTCATTCCATTGAAGTAATGGGATGTATTCTGCTTGCTTTGAGTTTAAAGATCAGTCCGAAGACAATGATTCCCTCCAAGTGAGTATGAATTAAGAGCTAATCTTTAAGTGCAACTCATGCACTTGCCTGTTGATTGTCTGTTGTGAACTTACTTATGGTGGAGCTGGATTTTAAAACTTTCTTTACTTTACTTCAGCAGTAGATTTAGAGACCAATAAGAAATAATATAGCCCTCATTCCCAGATCTTTTGCAAATTCCAAACTAGGGGCAGATAGGAATTTGCTCCCAAATCATGGTTTCAACTGCTGGGATAACACTACTCCTCATGGGAATTTGACTTCAAGATTTGTATCAGGTAAAACCTGGGGCAATTCAAACAGACAAATACCCAAACTACCTAATTTAGGTACCTAGGATCATAGGAAAAATTGTGGTGTTAGCCTGTCATGCTCTATTTTGATGCCTGAAACTAGAAATTTCACTTGTAGTTGAGCATCTGCGGCCCTAATATGGAAAGGACACCAGAGGCTCAACAAGCATTTCAGTCTGCTTTCCTGGGGCACTTTGGTATTGCAGAAGAGGCCACAGATTCTTGTGTTGCCCCTTCTATAATTCAGAGCACACTGAGGCTACATATATACTGCCAAGATTTCAAGTGGGTATTCCCTCATTTGCATGGGGGTGTCCCTTGAGAATTAGGAAATCCTTTGCCTTTGCACCATCACCAAAGGCAGATCACCCATTGGAGGCACGTCTATGTGGCGCACATTCCCCATGAGCACCCCCCCCCCCTCTGAGGGAGGCACAGGAGTCTCAGTGACCCTCCTGGCAACCCCTGATTGTGGGTGCAATCACTTACTGCACCTGCCTGCAGGGGCATCCCTTCTCCCTCTATACACAAGGTCGGGTCTGTTGCCTCAGTGAAAGGTGGACCTGCTGTTTTAAACAGCTTGTCCACCTTCCCTTAATGTGCAGTTCTTAATGCAAGCATGGTTTCATGCCTGCACTGGGAATAGCACATTTCTTATAATATTGTGGAGCGTCCTAGTCTACGCTCGGCACTTGTATTTAAGGTGGCGCCATAGTGGAGGCCAGGGTCCTACACCCCATCTCTAATATGGCTCCTGGTACCATACCACTTCTGGCGGTACCGCCATTTAATGAGTGCCTAACTATCATCCTGATTTACATGTATCTGGAGCCATGTAGTCTGGTATGTGTTCTAAAATGAGTCAATGTGTGTATATTTTCTAGCACAATGATGTATGCCACTTCTAAACGTTTTCAAGCAATACCTACAACCAATAATGTGATTGTCATTTATAGTGATTAAAAATATTGTCTACCTCATGATACTATATGAGAATTAGAACCGAAGGGCCAGATTTACCAGTTTCTCATGCAGCGCAGTGCAGCAGTCGCAAATGCTGAGCTGCGTGAGAAGGAGAGAGCAGGAGAGCACCATATTTACAGAAACATGGCATTCTCCTCCCCTCTCCCTACTACTGGTGCAGAAATGTGCAGCCGTGACCCACGGACACACCTTTTCACCATAGCGCAAGGGTGTCTCCGTGAGCCTAGCATAGGTTTAGTACTGAAAGGATACCCTTCCAGTACAAAATACTATGCTTAGACTAACTTTAAACATTTTCCCATTTTGTATGTGTGCTGTACAGTGCAGCATCCATGCAAACTCGGAAAATAAAGGAGAAAAAAAGCACTTCTCCTTCATAGCGCCTATCTGAAACGGCCGCTGTTTTCCGATGTTAAACCTTGTCTACTTTTTTAAGAAAAAGGGTTTAGCATCAGAAACCTTGGTGGTTGCATGGGAACACCCATGCACCACCCATGGTATGCCCCCTTGGCGTTAAGTAATGCAACATTACTTTCAAATGATTTTCCAATGTAAAGCAGTTTTTATTATGGAAAGTAAATAGGTAACAAAAGATTTAGAGTCATTTTGCGTCACTTTTGTGACGCAAACACAGCGTTAAATCTTAGTAAATAGGCCCAACCAGTGAGTATGTTAACAGATATGTTTGCTATGCAGCTTCTGGTTTGAAAATAGCTACTCGTGGTATCTCCCAATGCTAAAAAAAGACCAAACCACTCATGATGGGAAAGCTCGCTACACCTGGGTAACTATATAGCTCTCATAAATTTGTGGCTTAGTAACACTGGAAAGACTACACTTCTGAAGGGATATTAGGCAGCCCGTCTTCCATGATATCTGGCGATATGCTTGCACGCACACAGATTAAAGCATACTTCACCCACTCTGATCTACAGACAAAGGCTCTTTTGTAAAAATTTCCATCTGCACATAAATATATTCTGAATACCCAGAGAGGAAATCCGATGAAAAAAGAGTGGCGCCCAATGCTAAGAATATCTTTGAAGGTTAAACTCTTGAATTGCATGATTTGCTGTGTTAGCGTAGACCGAAAAAATATGTGTTATACTCAAATACCACTGATGTAACAAAAGAGTGGATGGCCTAAAACCTCAGCGAGGATGGTACACAAGAAACCATGCTAACCTTGTAAACAGAGTCATAAGTTTACATTTTAAAACACACATACCTTAAATAAAACGTGGGCTGAATTGTAGAGCGCTCACTGGTTTTGGTTGATTGGCAATGTTGCACCATCATATGCACCATTTAACCAGTGTAAAGTCTACTATTGCACTGCCCGACCCTTGCAAAACTGTTCCCACACAAAGAGGAGTGGTAAATGTCTTTGGTGCACTGGCAGGTGGCTGTGTCATTTCTGCACCAAATGAATTGGGCAAATTATTTTGCAAAATATTGAAACTGTTGCACCTTAATTTGAAAGGGGGCGCGAAGGACTAATTGCGATTGTGTAGAATAGTAACACACTTGAAAAGCATTATCCACGGCTTGAAATATAATGACTATTTACATTCTAACCCTTAACGAGCATTGTCAATGCCAGTAAGTCTAGTTCATGAAGTCACATACAGAGACATGCAACTTTAAGGCACACATAGGTGCAGGTATGCAAACAAAGCAACATAAATACTTCCAATGATGCATATGCAGAATAACATACCTGCAGACAACCATGACCAACAAACTTACATATACCAATACACACAGAATGCCTGACAAAAATGAACCCAGTGCTTATTGTGTAGAAGAATGTCAGTGCCCACACCTCTGATCAGAAGCCCTTGGTTGGTGCAACTAAATGTCGGTGCACCCAACACTGAGGCTTCTTAATCTTGAATCTACATCATGCCTCTTTAACCACCCCCAGACACACTTTTCCCCTTTATCTCACTCTTGCAAGTTCCTGCTTTCTCCCTTCATTACGGTTTTTCCATCTTTCTCTTTCTGCATATTTTACCTTTGTGTGTTTTCTCTCTCTTGCTCTCGATAAATGTCTGATGCAGAACAATAAATGCTTGTCACCAAAAATGAGTGTTGGTGGCCCACACCGGCAACCACTGGCTCAAATTAAGCATTGCAGATACCCTTTCACACAGAACAACACACACACATACACACGCTTATAAAGATGGCCGTGGGTATGTAGCAGACAGAGAGTCAAATAGACAGTATACAGGGCTCATATATTAGCAGTATTTAATCCTACGAGGGGGAAATAACATCCACGTTTGACAAAAGAGTGGAATACCAACTCCCATTCCGTCCTTGGCTTGGCATCATGTAGTAGATGATAGAATACTTTTAGCTCCTCGTCTATCCGTGGTTGAAGTGTTAACAAAAGTGGTGCAACTGTGATCTATAATTTCTACATGGAAGAAATATTTAGCCCTCATTAGAAGTGGCCTGTATTAATTCCTGTTATTTTCCCACTTTGGAAATTTCATTATCAGGGGTCCCTGCTAAGGTGGAGGTGCTTCGCCCCACTGCTTTAAAGCAGTGTGATGGAAAAAATAAAATGATAATAACGGAAGATATTATTATTTTATTTTTTGTATTCCAGTTGCAGTCAGGTTAGGGTGCGGTGGGGCTGGGGTCCCGTGATGTCGGGGAGGAGGATTGGCTGATGCTGCACCTAAAGTGCACATGACTGTTTGGCCGGCCGCCTCGAGCCGGACAATCATGCGCACTTTGCATGTTCTCCACCCAGGCTGCATTACAGCCTGGTTGGAAAACGTGCCCAGGCTTCCTTTCCCTCTCTGAGCACCAAACCATGGCGCTCAGACCAATCACGACGCTGCTATCAGCAGCGTCGGGATTGGTCAGGGCAGTCTGTAAGCCTAGGTGCTTCCTGTTCCTGGTTCCTGTGAGGAGAGGCAGCAGTTGGCGATTGCGACGGCAACCAGCAGGTACATTTTCTTTTTTTAAATTTTCTAATCCACCCCCCATCATCCCCTACCAGCCGCCACTGGGTCCCTGTAATTCCGGCAGCAGAGAAATAACAGAAATTATGTTTTAGTGGAGTAACACATGGAACTTGGATGTACATGTTGATTTCTGCATGATTCTACCTGGAGACTTTGCCCGTTTGCAGCATGTGACATCTTGGGTGAAAATACAAGGGAGCTGAGGTGTTCCTGCAAAACATATCATTCTGATGGGGCAGGTATCTCTCATTACTGGGACCTTACTTGGGTGGATGAGCACAAACACCCATAAGTTTTGACACAAGGCTGAATCTACTAAGATAGCCAGACTGTGCTTTGCATAAAAAAATTCCACCTTGAATCAGGCATTAACAAAAATAAATGTTTTCTTTTCTCAAAAAATCTCTGTCATTGCATGTGGTGGAATTGCTTATGACTGGCTCCTGTTTGAGATGGCATAGTTGGCAAAAATACGATGGACTGCATAGTGTCAGAGATCAATTCAAGCAATCTGCCCATCAATTTTTTGTTTTCTCAGTGGGATGCCCTATATGCAACAGGTGTGCCCCAATGTGGGTCCAGTGCTCACTGTGCCATAGGACTTATGCTGCACCCTACTGATGAGGCCAACATTCAAATCTAATCTGGGTTTTTTGTGTTCCTGCCCAGGGGTGTCATAGCCTGGCAGGTTGAGCTGGACTGTCCCTATTGGAGCAAGACTAAGGCTGATTAGTTTATGGCTCATTTCTGTCTGAGATGACATAGTTCGCCATACAATGATGAACTGGGTTGTGGCCCATGGCAATTACTAATGGCTGATATTAATTCAAGCAATCCACACATCAAAGTTATACTCTCAAAACAACCACAAGTGGGGGCAGTATGACCAGAAGCTGAACCTCTGAATTATGAATAAGTGCCAAAGGGTACCCCATCTGATGTTTAATTGCACAACAAAATCATGCCGAGTTTCATGCTGAGTTCGGTATACCATTCAATGGTTCATATACCTCTTGTATTGTTTCCCAGTCCATGTCTGAAATGTTTGCAGAACTTACACTCAGGTTTGCAAACTTGCGGAATTTATTGGGGCACCTTTTCACAAAAAAGTTTGTGAACACACTAGGTGATGAACGTGAGAACTATATGGAATAAATGCTGTCCTGGCTCTAAAGAGAAACCACATTGGTGACTGAGAAGTCACCCGACTGTTCAGAGCCTGTGTTGGGTGCTATAGAAGGCTGGCTAGTATATGGTGCACAAGTATTTAAGTGATGCACCTTGCACTAATCCAGGCAACCTTATAGTGATTTTAGTGGTCTTTGATAACCATAGAAAGCTCTCAATGTGGTTGCTGTGGAGAGCAGCCTTCATTATCTTGAAGGAGTGTTAAGCAGCTTGGTTTACCAGTTTAATTATAGGAGGTAAGTTAAATGAAAAAGAACCACGTAGTGTTTATAAAAATACTTCTATTTATTACACAACACTCACTAACAGATTGGTATATCTCCTAACCGGAGATATCAACACAATACACAACAATACTTCAAATGCAATAAGGTAAGTTGCACAAAATACAGTGGTCGCCAGGGCGGAGACCAAACCATATATTAAGAAAGTGGAATGCAAACTAGAAAGGAGGACAGGACTTGGACCAGAAGACCCAGAGGAGCCGGGTACACAAGGAACCACCCAAGGTAAGTACCCAGGAACCCAACGGAGGCTGTGTGCAGAGTGGGAACACAGCTGCGTGACCAATGGAAGTAAATGGAGTAGTCACGGTTGCAGTTTTTTCAGAAGAAGGACCCTTCCCAGAGGACCCTGAAGAATTCCCTTGGAGGACAGAAGGTTAGAGAGCCACCCCACCCGTGGATGCCTGGGGAACCAGGTTACCTACACCAGGAAGCCAGGTGCATAGGGGTGTAGACACGTCGGAAACCTCTGTAGATGACAAGGGAAGACTTGGAAGAAAATGTCTCCTGAGAAGGTAAAGTAGTCCGATGGTATCCATGGGTGGATTCTGGATGTGAAGAACCTTCAAGCAGAGGGTACAGAGTCTATGCCACTCAGGAGTGATCAGGAGGCACTGAAGAGCAATGCCCACTGATGTCGTAAGGTTCAGGAGAGTCGATGGTGACCTTGTGTCTGCAGCTGTGAGGACCAGGCGAGGCTGAGGAAAACCAGGAGCCATGCACAAGCTGTCCTATGTTGGATGTCAGTGACTAGGTGGTCGGTGTCCGGTGGGAGCACCAACGAGCCTTGGTAGCCGCAACTGGCGCGGAGAACGAAGAAGAAGCAATGTTGGGATCAGCAAGGTCCAATGGACTCACCAACAGCAGGTGAGTCAGAGCAAGCCCCAAGCAAGCAGGGTAGCCCACTGAAGCAGGAGAAGACCCTCAGGAGGACCCAGAGACTGAAGGCATAGGAGTCGCAAGAGGACCTCGGGCAGTTCACCAAGAACGAAGGCCCACGGTGCAGAGGATGCCGCGAGGACACTTAGCTTGGAGGAAAGAGATGCTGGAACTTCTTGTATCCCGAAGATCTCTGGAGTTTGGAGCCAACAAGCCTTGGCAATGGCAAGTCGATGCGGTGCACAGGGGTTTGGTCCCAGTGGTTCCAACGAGGGACACTGGCCTCATAATTGCAGAGAGGACAGGTCAGGGTTGAGGGAGTTGCAGAACCACCACTGGGTTGCTGAGCCTCTGGATGTCCATAGGACGACAGGAACAGCAGACCGGTCAACTTCATTGCAGTGCTTGCAGATGCAGGGGAATGACTCCTTCACTCCAAGGAGGATTACTTCAGGTGTCCTTGAATCCCACAGGTCTGTCGAAGAACATAGAAGAAGCACAGACACAGATGACGAAGAAGACTTGCAGAACAGCGAGACCAGGAGCATCAGGAGTCTTCCTTGGTGCAGTCTCCATTCCAGGTGAAGTCCAGTGAAGTCCAAGTGTCCAGACGGTCGAAGAGTGACGTGGTTTCAGCCTTGAGTCTGAGGACCCACCCACAGGTAAGTCCTTATGTACCCTAAGGGAAGGGTTGGACAAACTCTAGGATCCCTCCCAGAGGAGGGGCTGGACAGAGGGGAGCATACTCCCACATCCTTTGTCCAGTTTCGCGCCAAACCGGGAGCCAAGGGCTCCCTGAACTGGCTCAAACTGGAGTATGCAAGGAGGGCACCAAATGTGCCCTCCAAAGCAGTCTGGTGGCGCTTGCAAGCGCCCCACCCCAGCCCAATACACTAAGTCCTGTCTGGGAGGTGGTCACACCTCCCTGTGACAGGAAACCTATTGTTCTGATTTCCCCTGCTTGAGCTTGGCTCAGGATCAGGAGGGCAGAATTGTGTCTGGGATTAGCATCAGCACTAGCTTGCTGTCAGACCCTGAAAGGCTGTTACCGGTAGTACAGGGGGGTACCCCAAGGGACCCCCCAGTACATGGGATCATATTTCCAACATTGGAATCGGTGTTGGGGTATGATTCCAACATGTTTGATACCAACCACTATATAGTTAGACATCTCGTAATGACTAATGTCCACTACAAGTATTAAAATGGCTGACCATACTTACAAAGCCTGGAGAATCGACTCCGGGGTCTGGAGGGTTGTCCTGCTCATGCTGGGGCATCCTCACACTTATAACCAAGCACCCTGCCCACAGGACTGAAGAGCCTGCCATTTTAATTTTTTTTTTAAGGGATTTGTAGTCGCATAGCTGCCTGAGGGCTTCCTAGCGCTAAAGGAGAATTCTACCAGTGAAATGCTGAGTCACCGCATAATTAGCGGGGAAATAGACAGGTTTTCAGCTTTTTTATGAAAGAGGTTTTGTTAGATGCAGCTCGTATTTCAAGTGGGAGGGCATTCCACAACTTGGGTACCAGATGGGCAAAAGATCTGCCGCCCCATCTAGCCCTTTTAATTCTGGTTGTCTTAAGGAGCTGTTGTTGGGAGGATCTGAGGTGTCTAGTCGGGGCGTACCTAGATATCAGATTCCTCAGCTGTTCAGGCCCAGTATTATTAATGGCTCTGCGAGCTATGCAGAGGGTTTTAAACTTAACTCTGGCTTCGATAGGCAACCAGTGCAGCTGTTTGAGTGGTTCCTTTGCAGACACGCGGTTGGGGATTTTTAACTGCTGCGTTCTGTACCACTTGGAGTCTCTTTATAACATACTTTGGTGAACCCAGATACAGCGAGTTGCCATAGTCCAGTCGTGAGATAAGGAGGGATTGAATCACTGTTTTCTTCAGGTGCTCAGGAACCACATCAATGATTTTCCTTAGCATTTTAAGAAGGGCAAAACATGTCCCTGAAAGCTTCTTGGATTGGCAATCCAGTGTGAGGGTATCCTCCAGCCAAATTCTCAGGTTTTTATGGCTGGTTTGGGGATAGGTGGATCTCCCATACATTTGGGCCAGTGTGTCAGGAGTGAGTGGATGTCCAGGTTTCCCAGCAGCATGAGCTCTGTTTTCCCACCAATCAGCTTCAGACAGCTGTTGGACATCCAGTTGACCACTCTCTCCAGACAAGCGGGCAGCTGATAATTGCTAGGGTTGGAGCCGCTGGTAAAAGACACAACTAGCTGGGTGTTGTCAGCACAAGACACCACTGATATTCCAAATTCCTGCACCACCTCGGCCAGCTGTCGTACATAGATATTAAATAAGGTCGGGCTAAGGGATGAACCCTGCGGGACGCCACATGTGATAGGGCGGTGTTCTGAGACACAGTCCCCTTCCATCACCTGGAAAGTTCTGTTCTCCAGGAAGGAGGCAAGCCAATCCAAGGCTTTTCCCTGAATGCCAACTTCCCCTAATCTCCATTTTAGGATGGTATGATCTACGGTGTCGAAGACGGCGCTGAGGTCCAGCAGGAGGATGACGGCTGACCCACCCTCATCGAGTATCGATTTTAGCCCCTCAGTGGCCGTCAGTAGTGCCGAATCAGTGCTGTGTGCGGCTCGAAAGCCCATCTAGGTGGGATGGAGGATGCCATTAGTCTCCAAGAAATTGGTCAGAGAATGATTAACATGCTTCTCCAAAACTTTACCCAGGTACGGTAAGAGGGAGATGGGACGGAGGTTATTATAAATGGTAGGGTCGAGATTGGATTTCTTTTGTAGAGGCTTAATGATTGCATGCTTCCACGATTTGGGGACTAGGGCCGAATCTAGGGAGAGATTGAGTAGTTCAGTCACTGATGGTAAGAGGATCTCTAGAGCATCCGCTAGGAGACGTGGGGGTGCTGGGTCCATCGGAGAGCCGGATTTGGTAGACGTGATTAAGTGTCGGACATTTTCTTTCTCCAATCTGGGGAAATGAACTAATGAAGAAATTCAGGGTATCCTACTCATTTTAGCTGTAGCATGTTCCCTGTTTTTCAGGAACTGATCGTATATTTCTGTCACCTTTTTAGAGAAAAAGGCTGCTATGTCGTTGCATCTCTTAACAGATGTGGGGGGCGTTGGTATTTTCGTGAGGGTTGGTCAAAGTTTTGACTACTTTAAATAGCTCTTTGGGGGAGTTTGCTGCCCGAGCTATTTTGCCTTCATAATATTTAGATTGGGCTGTCTTCATTTCATTGTGATAAGTTCTGATTAACAGCTTGTAATCAGACTTGAGGGAAGGGTCATCATTTTTCCTCCAGCGTCTCTCTAATTTCTTGCATTGTTTTTTCAATGCGAAGAGCTGTTCATTGAACCATGGGGTGATTTTGGGGTGTGATTTACTGTTAAGAGTTCTTTTGGGAGCACAGATGTCGGCTGATTGGGTGATCCAGTTTTCCCACTGCTGGTATTTCTCGTCTATATTTCCGGAAAAGATAGGGGGGTTGTCCTTCAGGACTGCCTGCCACGTTTTAGGGTCCAGTTTGGACCAGCTCCTAGTGGTGATGGTTTGTACTAAAGTTTTTTCTGAATGAAGGGTCTTGGTAATCTGAACATGATTAAAGAGTGGTCTGACCAAGGTACTGGGATAGGTTTAGAGACTATGATCTGCGGGTCATTAGAGAAAATGAGGTCCGATATATGCCCTTTCTCGTGCGTAGGTGATGTTATGAGTTGGGTTAGTTGTAATACTTCCATGTCACCCTGCAGCTGTCTGATGTGGGGGGAATCGTGTTTATCAAAGTGTAGACTGAAGTCACCAAGAATTGTCAGATGGGCCTTTTCCATTGTGAGGCTGGATATAGAATTGGGTAGTGCCTCTAAAAATCTACTGCTAGTGCCTGGGGGCCTGTAGATAAGTATTCCTGAGAATGTACGGCTAGGAGATAAGGCTATGCAAAACTGGGCGCTTTCACACTCAGGAAGAGAGAGTTGAGATATGGTGCATTTGAATTCGTCTTTTAAGATGATAGCAATGCCGCCCCCAATTCAGTCTGGTCGGTCTAGCCTGTGTAGCTGGTAGCCCAGGGGGAGAGCGAGATGGATATCCGGGCCTGAGCTAACATTGAGCCAAGTTTCAGTTACGAACAATATGTCTAGGGGCTCTTCCTCTAGCATGCTTCTAATGTCTGAGATGTGTTTTGGGATGGAGCGGGCATTGATCAATCCCATCTTCCAAGTATCCTCTTTAGAAGATTTTGACCAGACCTGTCTTGTCAGGTTAGTGTGTGTCTTATATCCACATTGTTGACAGGTTACCCGAGAAAAAGGTGTGTTATCAACTCCTAGTTGAATTGCACAGGCCGGATGTGGCGATGGCCTGATCGCTAGTAGCTGCTTGCTGGAGTAGCTATATTTACCTGTGTTGTGGGGTCCAGGGGTTCTGGCCCCTGGGCCCATTCGGGCGCAGACTGGCGCAGACGGGCTTGCCTTCGGCTCGCCAGCGGCGCGACCACTGCGCGCCGGCCCACAGTGGTCATTTAAAGAAGAGGTGGAGTCGGCAACTAGACCGCCGACCTCCCGCCTCTGTTAAAACTCTATGGTGCAAGTGTCCCGCCCGCACTCTATGATCCCTGAGTAGGGAAGTGCTAATTACCCCGTATTAGCTGCTCAAGAACAAATTCATGCAGTTTTTATGTTTCAAATTCAAAGACAGTTCACACAGAATTAAAAGCAAGTGCAACAACAATTTTAAAAATGAATGAATAGTGAGTAACATATGCGCGAGGCAGAGCTTCACTGGCAATGCTCTTAGGGGTGACTCATAGGTTTTAGGTGTACTGACCTCAGATATAAGGAAACGTATATCTGTCGTGAGAGGTGCAAGCACCAACTCCCACAGGCTGCAATGGCAGGCCTGTAGTGACAGTTTAAGTGGACACCCATGAGAGGCACAATACATGCTGCAGCTCATGGGAGATCCCTGGTGTACCTATTCCCTGGGTACCTTTGTACCATATACTAGGGACTTACAAGGGTACACCAGTAGCCAATTGTGGATGTGCAAAAGTACTTACCATGGTCAATTTTGGGAGAAAGCACAGTGACTGGGGTCTTGATTAGCAGGATCCCAGTCAGACTAGGTAAAAAATATACTGACACCAAGCAAAAAGTGGGGGTAACCGTGAAAGCAGATCCTTCTTTCCTACAGCTGCCCTTGGCGGGATGACAGCATACCTGACCAAAGGCTACTTCACTAAGACCCCATTAGTTAATAAACTGGATCATGTGATGAATTTCTAGAAGTAAGAAATTGGGCCATAAAAGAGCATAGTTTAAATATCTACAGATGTATAACCATAATTACCTCCCAAACTTACCCAGAAAGGCTCTCCCTCTCACAATGCCAAACTAAACAGATACCTCCCAGAAGCTACATTCACTTGAATCTATTATTCTACTTGCTGTCTTCAGAATTGATACCATCACCTACTAATAACTTATGCTAAGAAGACGTAACAGCTAATGACAGACACTCAGTCCAACAATGTTTTGAATCACCTTAGATATTATGCTTCATGTCAATCATTCATAGAGCAGAGTCAGAAAGCCCTGCTCTAAACCACTCCTGTGCTTGTTGCAGAATCCACAGAATTTACTAGCAATGTGCAATGATCAATGGTGCTAATGTTCCTAAGCACTTCCCATGAGATATCAAGTAAATGAACCCTCCAATAGGATCATTATCATTTTCAAATTCCAAAATTAAAAATAGAAAATTACATTACTTTTCATCATTTAACTTTCAACAACTTATTGTGATTTGCAGTAATTCATATTACTCAGAGCAGTGCGGTCCAGCTCACCTTTTGATGTGGTACCATACATCCTACACTAAAGCACATTATAACATCCTATACCTCATATCTTTGAAATAACATCAAAATAATTACCCCACCCTCCCATCTTTGGATCCCACTTTTATTTATAATTAGAGACTCAACCTCCCATTACATTGACTGTGTCTTACATAAGGAGGTTTCTCCAGAGTTGTCAATAAAGTAGATCAAAACTTTACTAGCCATATTGGGCTCTTTGTATTCCTGTTCTATTAATCTCACATGCTTATTGAGAGGATGCCAAATGCTTTTAAATGTTTTCTATTGATTATCCATATTGCAAGTGAGTTTTTCCAAAGCAAAAACTGTCCATAGCTTATCCTACCATTAAGTCACTGAAGGCTGCTCTGATTTCTTCCATGTTGCCACAATCATTTGTTTTACAGCTACCAGCAAATGTTTCAATAGGATCACCAATAAGATTTTCTTGTGTCTAGTCATTGCTTCGGCTCGAGAGTCCTCCAACCCAGGATTATCATCTCTGGTATCTCTGAAATTATGTATCCCAATATCTCTTTAAAGCAGCCTTCCACCTTTTTTCAAAAAGCTTGTACTGTTGGGCATGTTCACCAAATATGAATAGTAGAACCCTCATTCAGCAGCATCTCCAGTATATTCCCTGCTGGTTTTAATAGGTCTTTTTAAGTCTATTTTCTGTTACGTACCAATTGAACATTAATGCATAGTATTGTTCCTTATGTTGAGTGATTTTTTTTATATTCTGAACAATCATAGCTATAGTAACGGTATTTGTGGAATGCAACAATCACCTTTACAGGTTTCTTGGAGCAGGACCAGTTTGTTTTGGGTTGAGCGATTATTAATGCCTTTCTAAATGTAAATCAAGAGGTTATTGGAAGTGAGTTCCAGGCTTTTTTCAATGGAGGCAGAGAAGGGTATGTCGCTGTTGCTTGAGAATCGAGTTTTCGATACCTAGAGAAAAAGTTAAGATTGTATCTCACGTTTTTCAGTGAGCCATGTCATTGATATTATTCTGAAAGAAAGAGTAGAGGAGATTGTGCACTCCTGTTCATAAAATGGTAATCTTAATTCACTGTTCCAACCGATTAGCGTGCTACGCTTTCTAAAAGCCTGCCTAGCTTGAGCTAAACATGTTTGGGGTGGCCAAGTTCCAGAAGGCAACTTGGACTAAAACGTGCACTGCTGGTGACGTCTAGTCACGAAATGCTGCAACTTGATCGATCAGTTTACTTGCATTCATTTGTTTTTATTTTCATTTTCATTTTTTCTCTTCATTATAGAGCATAACAATTTGTTTGAGAATTGTAAAATCAGTTACTTTCCCACAATTAACTTTTTTAAAAATGCACTGTTTCACAACATAATGTGACACAAAACATTAAACGCAAATCATAATCTGTTAAACAATGTTAACATTATTCAATTCCGGCGCCCAATGCATTTCGGGACTGGTGTCCCTTCATCAGGGGCAAACCTGTGAAAAACAAATATATGTATATAAAACACATTGGTGTACAAAATGTGGTTCGAAAATACTTTTAAAAATTACAACAGCTATTTAAATACTTATTCTCATTCCACCATTATGCCCAAGTGAACACAAGATTCAAAATGCATGCCACCGAAATTCTGTGCATACCCCTAGATAGCGTGTCCAGATTCACGATCACACACAGCTAGTGTCAACCTTATCACCAAAGCACTGCATGAAAAACAAGCCTCTACTCACTAGGAGTTGTTACTAGCCACAACTGTCTGTAATGAGCCAGAACCTATAGTATTGGGAGAACCACAAACCTTAAAATACCACTACAAAGCAATCCAATCAAACTAAAAGCATCCTGTCGACTTGAACATACCTGTAGCAGGTAATCACGATGCTTAATGTAAGTACTCCTTTTACTGTAAAGAAAAACAAAAACAGCAGGCCATGAGTCATCATAAGACTCACCAGCTGTCAACTTCAGCCCTTCCCTTAACTTTAGCCCTCGCTCAAATCTCTGGCTTACCTGCTCCGTCTACTGTCCTGTCATCTTTGCTGCCAGTGCTTCAGGCATCAATTCCATTACAAAGCTATTCATAGTGTCGAGCTCTCGTGAGAGTTCGCTATCAATTAGTGAGCACCATGTCTAACTAGGCGAATATCATGCCGAAGTAAGCCTAAATGGTATTGTAGTTATTACGCTGCTACTCAAACAATTCATGTCCTAACCACCAGCCCTACGACCACCGCATCTATCCTGACATAACTGAGGATACGCTAACAATTAGCTCGTCCGATCCCCCAATGCAAATACAGCGGCGCCATCTTTAAATGGTGCTTAACTGTTCAAAACAGTGTTTTCCCGGTGTATAACAAACTACGGTGATTTGCCATCTCGAAGATGTGCAAGATGGCTATTCCACTCGTTCAAAAGCAGTGTTTAACACAACCATCTACCTCAATAAGCAGTAAAACATCTTTGCGTCCCCGACGCCATCTTGGAATGATGACTCGCTGCTCAAGTCTATGTCTTCCCTATAAACAGAATGTTCCCAGTTGGATTACTGCTAGACAGGTTCTGTGTGCTTAAAAGGTGCTAGCCATACTATCGCTTGATTACACGATGAATCCTCTCGAAAATATTCAAAGAGAGGATTTACCAATCTGACATGCACATATGATCAGTGATGTCAATCGGTGGCATACTTTTGGAGTCCCGAGTGCACATATTTGGTCATTGCGTGGCAAAGAACTGAGTTTAAGTGGACATTGTCAATTTGGTTACAGAAATCACGTTCTTAACACTATATTCTTAATTGACAACAGCATAACAAATATCAATGTGTTGTACCCATCAGGAACAGTCTTATCATAAACAGCCTTATTCAGTCTAAACCTGGTAAGCCTGGTATCGACTATGAATCCATGCGTATAATGTTGTCTGAGTAAAGACTGGGTGTACTAACTAGAGATTATCTGGGCGAAAACGAGGTCTACTGATGAAAAACTATTACAAGAAACAAGCCATCTCAAAGTTGTCGTTTAACCCTTTCGGGATTAAGGTATCTAATTTTTTTATCCAGAAGGCTTCTCGTTGCAAAAGCATCTTGGAGTTATCAATGCCTTGTAGAATTGGTGTCTGTTCTATAAATTGAAAACGCATTTGTGCGATCGTATGTCGGTTCTGGTTTCAATGCAGTGCCAAGCTGGTGTTGATGTTATTTTTCTGAATCTTGCTTTTGTGTTCAGTCAAGGGAATCTTCATTTTTCGTTCAGTTTTGAGTATATATAATAGGCCACATGGACATTTTATTGCATATTCTACGTTAGTAGCATTACAATCTGCAGAGTGATTCAGTTTAATGCGTTCTCCTGTTCTCGGGTGAAGGATTGTATCCCCGAGGATAACGTTATTGCAGGGAATGCAATTGAAGCATTTCTTTGTGCCTGTTTTGCCAGATGGTGCCTTTGTTCTTTTGCTTGATAAAATGTCCGTAATATTGTGTGATCTTGTGTACGCAAACAATGGTTTTCAGCAAATAATCCCATGAAATCCGGTTATTCCTCTAGGAGTTCCCAACGTTTGCATATGATGGTTTTAATTTCCTTAGCCATTGTCTAAGACTCATGGCCTGCTGTTTTTGGTCGACAGGATGCTTTTAGTTTTGATTGGATTGCTTTGTAGTGGTATTTTAAGGTTTGTGGTTCTCCCAATACTATAGGTTCTGGCTCATTACATACAGTTGTGGCTAGTGACCACTCCTAGTGAGTAGAGGCTTGTTTTTCATGCAGTGCATTGGTGATAAGGTTGACACTAGCTGTGTGTTATCGTGAATTTGGATGCGCTATCTAGGGGTATGCACAGAATTTAGGTGGCATGCATTTTGAATCTTGTGTTCACTTGGACATAATGGCGGAATGAGAATAAGTATTTAAATAGCTGTTGTAATTTTTGAAAGTATTTTCGAACCACGTTTTCTACACCAATGTGTTTTATATACATATTGTTCGAAATGTGGTTCTCTAGTTGGCAGAGGTAGGTACCTCTGTCCAAATAGGGACATTTGCTTCTAGTCAGGGTAAGGGGGATACACACTTTAGATAACCCCTGTTCACCCCCTTGGTAGCTTGGCACGAGCAGGCAGGCTTATCCCAAAGGCAATGTGTAAAGTATTTGTACCAACACTCACAATAACACAGTGAAAACAGCACAAAAGGACACAACACCAGTTTAGAAAAATAAAATATCTTTATCTAAACTAAACAAGACCAAAATGACAAAAATCCAACATACACAGTTAAAAATATGACTTTAAAAAGGTTTCAAGAACTGGTACCATAGAAAACTATGGATGCGTGACTTTTCACCAAAGTACCTGTAGATGCGTCAAAGTTCTCAAGCCAAACAGCCGCAGCGTCGGAAAACAAAGAGATGCAACACTCCTGAGACCTTGGGGAGGCGATGTGACAGTCCCGGTGCATGCAGAGGAAGGGTTGCGTCGAATTCGGTCTGTATGGGGAGTGATGCGTCGATTCTTCATGACGGATCCGGTCCGCGGGTGATATGTCGGAAGAACTTGCTGCACAGGTACGATGCGTGGAAATCCGGGATGCGTCAGCGATTGATGCGGCAGCATCGAGCGGCGCTGCGTCGGTCTTCTTCAGCCACGATCCCTCGATGCGTCGATTCTTGCAGTGGCGATAGGCGCTGCAGCGGTTTCCGCAGCGGCGTGGCAATGGGTGGAAATTCTTCTCGCGCCGTGGAGATGCATCGGGAAAACAGCCACAAGAAGTCTAGAACTCACAGCAGCAGATTTCAGGGGAGCTGCGGATGAAGTCTTTGTGTCCCTGAGACTCCAGAACAGGAGGCCAGCTCACTTCAGGCCCTTGGAGATCTCCTTCAAGCAGGGGACACAGCACACAGCAAAGTCCTTCTCCTTTCCTTGGCAGAAACAGCAGCTGCAGGCCAACCCCAGACACACAGCAAGGGCAGTACTTCTCCTCAGTCTCTCCAGCTCTTCTCCTTGGCAAAGGTTCCTCTTGAATTCCAGGAATGATCTAAAGTTCAGGGGTTTTAGGTCTAATACTTATACCCCAAAATGTCTTTGTTCTCTTTGTGCAAGAAGCTCTGAGCCCAGTTCAAACCGGTTCTGGGGGGCACTCTGCAAGTGTACAACAACATCCATTGTCAGTGTGAACCTTGGCTCCAGGCACACCACAGGGGGGCGGAGCCACAATTGTGTAAGGCAGGCACAGCCCTATTCAGGTACAGGTGCTACTCCTCCCACCCCTCCAAATGCAGGACAGGACTATTCAGCCTAGTGCTGACTCATCCAGACTCCTGGAGCCACTGCACCTCCCCAGCCCCCGTCACTCCAAAGCCAGACAGTCAATCCACAAACAGGCAGAGCCACACAGGATGGTTGAACAAGAAAGTAGCCACTTTCTGAAAGTGGTATTTTCAAACACACAATTTAAAAACCATCTTTACCAAAAGATGTGTTATCAAATTCTGAGTTCAGGGATACCAAACTCCATTTTTCTATCTTATCCCTCTGGGAAGATATGCTTGTAAAATGTTACAAAGCATTCCTCATTCCGTCGTATGTGGCAAGATAGCCTTTCAATACTGGAAAATGAAATTGGCAGTATTTCACTATCAGGACATGTTACACACACCAGTACATGTCCTACCTTTCACATACACTGCACCCTGCCCAGGGGGTTACCTTGGGCCTACCATAGGGATGCCCTATATGTAAGAAAAGGGAAGGTTAGGGCCTGGCAAGTGGGTGCACTTGCCAAGTAGACATGGCAGTTAACAAACAGGCCTGTGACATCTTTTCAGGGCTACTCATGTGGGTGGCACAATCAGTGCTGCAGGCCCACTAGTAGCATTTGTTTTACCAGCCCAGGCACACTCAGTGCACTTTACTAGAAACCTACAGGTAAATCAAATTCGCCAATCATGGATAACCAATCACAACAACAATTTACACAGAGAGCATATGCACTTTAGCACTGATCAGCAGTGGTAAAGTGCCCACCGTCCTATAGCCAACAAACACAGGTCAGGAAAAAATAGGAGGAAGAAGCAAAAGGTTTGGGTATAACCCTGCAAAAAGTGCCATTTCCAACACATATATTTGTTTTTCACAGGTTTGCCCCTGATGAAGGGACACTAGTCCCGAAATATATTGGGCGCCGGAATTGAATAATGTTAACATTGTTTAACAGACTATGATGTGTGTTTAATGTTTTTTGTTGTTCACATTATGTTGTGGTGCAGTGCATTTTGAAAAAAGTTTATTGTGGGAAAGTAACTGATTTTACAATTCTCAAACAAATCGTTATGCTTTATAATGAAGAGAAAAAATGAAAATAAAAACAATTGAATGAAAGTAAACTGATCGATCAAGTTGCAGCATTTCGTGACTAGACGTCACCAGCAGTGCACGTTTTAGTCCAAGTTGCCTTCTGGAACTTGGCCACCCCAAACACAGTGAGATTATTTTGCCATAAAAGAGATCTTTGAGAATAAACAGCATTGTGAAAAATATTCATAGCTTTGAACGTCACCCAAGAGGGTACTGGAAGCCAATGACGTTCTTTTCTGTCCTTTTATACAGTCTGTATAAAAGACAGACTGTCCCATTCTGAACTAGTTTGACCTGTGCACGATAAATAAACTCTCACACATACTCCCATTCCTCCTCTTTCATTTCTTCACCAATTGCATTTTCCCTGTGTATCATAGGCGCTGGAAGTAGGGATGCGGTGAGTGCTGAAGCACCACCAAAATAATTATGCTGCAGTTTAGAAGGTGAATGGGCAATAAAGATGCCTTTCCATTTTGTTTTTATCTTATCACATAGGCTGTGCTTTCAAAGACAGACGTCAAACACCAAGATATGTCTTCTGACAAATTCCTGCTTATTCTTTTAACATTAGACTGAAGTTGACTTTTTTTTCTCTGACTGCAAAAGTGAGAAGCTTTTGAAAAGTGAACTTTGTGCCAATCTTGCTGGGGCACAGGACTGTGAAAAAAAAAGCTGTAG
Source organism: Calotriton arnoldi (assembly GCA_963921515.1). Lineage (NCBI taxonomy): Eukaryota > Metazoa > Chordata > Amphibia > Caudata > Salamandridae > Calotriton > Calotriton arnoldi. The sequence goes on along the minus strand of CAWUFW010005904.1, from coordinate 1,080,644 downwards.
GTTGTAATTTATTTTCTAAAATAACAAAAAACAACAACATTTGAATACCTCTACATAATATGTAGAAATATTTCAAAATATAAAAGCAGTTAGGAAAGTGCAAAAAGGAAGCACATTTTTTTGTAATTATGGAGTTTGATGGAAACAAATGATTTATTATTATCAAGACAAATCAAGTGCCTTAAATTGGTGATGCGCAAATAATAAATATTTGCTGAAACCCGATTCCCACACATTATTATTTGTGTGCTATATAGTTTTATCAGTAAAGCTATATGTTTGTGGAAATTTAGCGTTCATTCCAATGAAAGATGTGCTGTCTATAAATGAGGGTCCACTACCACTAATGCACTACCACACCATACTTTAGTAGTATATTTACAACACTGTGCTCCAAAATACTCCATAGTGTACATAACTACAGACTTACTACACTCTTGCTAAATAGTCCTGGCTCATAGTCTATATTTGACTTTGTCTGATGCTTGAGTTTTTCACAATCTCAATAACTTCAGTGACATAACATTGATGGCAGCACCCCCACTCGGAAAATTGTTCCAGCACCACTGCAGTGGATTGGTACTTCCATTTCCTTTGTGTTTGACCTTCTTCCAGTAGTGTATATATAGTTTAGATCACTCCCTTGGATGAGGCACACTTGATTATGAACTGTTCAAAGTCAGTCAAATTTCGCATAACTGTGGCATTATTATCCAGATGCATCATCTATTGCCAGAGTTGGGTGTAAGTCAGCCTGTCTTCTTTCTTTGATCAAAATTTCTATTTGCACTGAGACAAAAAATTAACAGTTTCATAAGGCCTAGGAAATCTTGCATAATATCTAGCATTTCACACTACACTTTTTATGCACCAACTTCACACCCCAACCCACCTCAGAAGACATCATCATGTAACCTCCCACCAACACCTAGAGCACCCACCTCTTAACTTGAACTGAAGCCCTCACATCACAGAAGACACCACCAGAATTATGCAGATCAACCATTCAGGGGCCACCACCAACCCCTGCCCCCACCACATGTACAACCTGAAAAGAACACTGATCAGAGCCAGGAGAAAGATCAACAGACAACTTTCCGTCTCTATAAAGCAGCATCACCTCCTGGACTCCACTCAGTCAGGGTTCCGCAGCAACCACACAATGGAAATCATCCTCCTGGCAGCAACAGACCATCATGGAGAGAGGGGAAACCTTCAGTCTCACCCTGCTTGACCTCTTGGCTGCCTCCGATAACGTCTCCCATGGCACCCTCATCACCAGACTCCAGGACTCAGGAATTCAAGGGCCTGCCGGGAGCTGGATCGCCTCCTTCCTCTCCAACAGAACTCAGTGAGTCAGACTCTCCCTTTACACCTCCAAACACAAGAAGCTCATCTGCAGAGCCCCCAAGGCTCCTCCCTCAGCCCAATCCTGTTCAACATGTACATGGTACACCTTGCCTGCATCATAAGAGCCCCTGTAATAAACATAGTCTCATACGCCGGAGACACTCAGCTCATCTTTTACCTCTCCAACCCAAACAACACCACCTGGGCCAATTTCACCTCCTGCATGTCCCACATGGCCAACTGGATGCAAGAGAACTGCTGATCCAGCGCGATACTAGCAAACAGCATTCATTCACCAGATACTCACTTGGGCCCATTCATGCATACTACGCTAGTATTTTCGCTGGTGAGTCAGTTGTACTCTTTATCAAAATCCCTGCTACCAATTACTTTTCTGATTGAAGAGTAATGACTTACCAATGAATCCTTTGCTAATTGGGAAGTTTAAAATGAGTGACATTCATTACAATTCATAATCCTGAAATAATCACTGAGTCAGGAAGTTTTAAAATGTTTATCTAAAGTTTTAGCAGAGTAATTTACAGAATTGCATGATACTTAATCGCATATCAAGGATGAAGCATAGAATATCAATTATCGATTAATGACGGTCCCTCAGAAAGGAGAAGATAGAGACAGCAGCGCAACTTATAGGTTGCATGTATATTTACCTAAAGTGCGAGAACCAAACCCCTTGGCCAAGGAGTTGGAAAAGATAGGACCCAGGAAGGATGAAGAACAAAGACCTCCTCCAGGTTCAAGACAGGACCGGTGACCTCTCTACCAACGACGCCTGCGTCGTTCCCCTCTCTGATACTTGACTTCTCCTCGATTCTCCCGTGCCTTCCTTCTAATAGACTCCGCCGCCCCCTCCTCAGGACCTCTCTGGACAGCGGTTCAGTCTGCAATCGATCAGCTTGTCGGTCTGGAGCTTATGCCTCTCTGTGTGGACGCCTGTTCTCTGAGCTCCTCTGCCTGCTAATTAACTAATTCTATATCTGTTATACCCTTCTACGCCCATGTACCTCCCATTAATGTTGCCAAAATATGGGACCACTATTTCTGATTGGACGGGGACAGGGGGTTGATCCTCACACCATATTGATTTAGTTCAATTTCCTAAAGCCCATTGTTTTAAAATACCGCCCATCACATTTAATACATTTGCTTTATTTCCCACCCGTCTCATGACAAAGTTTATACATTCTTCATGTACATTGTTGCATATTAGTAGGGACATTCATGGGTACAGCAGTGTTGGCCATCAGGTCACGGCCTTGGACGACGTCCAGGTTGACTTCATCCCTTTCTCTTGGCAGCCATGCAGGACGCATGCGCAGGATCATTGTCACACGAGTTTTCAGTTCACCAACCCCAGGCCCAAATTTACGAACTAATAAAAGTCAAAGAAGAAAATATTAAAATCACAAATAAAATGTTTCCCTGTATACCCACTCTTTCTACTCTATTCCCATTTACTTATAAATTCTGTCCCGCATTAATAGCGTTAAGAAAACGACAATTTAATTACAACACGAGAGCAAGCTGTAGCACGTGAAAACATAAAGCAGCCATTTTAATGCACACTGCGCAGAAGCAGGAGTTTCCCACCAAGCAAAGAGAGACGACACACCACGTGATATGGTTGAGACATGCGCAGTAAAGTTCCTGTGTTTTAGCGGCCATTTTAGAATAGACAAGCGTTATTTGTTAGTTTAGACACATAGGCAAGCTTCCTTGCTACTTATGTTTGTGTATGCAAGAGTTAGTATGAACAATACAAAGTTTAATAAATTAATACTGTGAGAAGATTGCATCCGAGCAAGTCTCATTTGTGAGTCCTTGCTCCATCACTGCCATAAACTCAACATGAACAAAATGGAGATCCTGATCTTCAGAAACCAGAGCTCCCCTTGGGACTCCTCATGGTGGCAACCCTTACTAGGTCCCATGCCCATCCCCACAGACCACGCCAGAAAGCTTGGCATCATTGCTGGAAGGTGGATTATTAGTAAGGGTAAGTATTCACCTACCACTAGAAATAAGGCCACCAACGCAATATAAGGTCCAGACCAGATCTCAATCAATTATTCCCTTACTCAACCCCTGGTAGCTGGCAACGAGCAGGCAGGCTTAACTTAGGAGACAGGTGTGTAAAGCATTTCAAAACACCAATACATTAAATAAGTAAGACACAAGGCAGAATAAAAATCCAACACCAATTTAAATAATAGGAAATATCTTTATCTTTAAAATGACAAAAATCCAATGTAGGGAACTGGAGATATGAATTTTTAAAGAACAAACACTTTCTAGTACTTAATAACCAGTAGCGCCAACTCAGGACATCTGGTCGCGCTGGACCGTGTCAAAGGTCCTGATTACGAACGATCTTGTCGGATGGGATACTCGATCACAGATATCCCGTCCACTGTATTGCAAGTTCCATAGGATATAATGTACTTGTAATATGGTGGACAGGACATCCGTCATGTTTGTGACAGAGTAACCCTGCCCGCCAAGATTGCGATAAGGCCCAAAGTCAAAGTTTGAGGAAGATTGCGATGGAGCCCTGGTCGGATACACTAAGCGTGAGGCCTCGGTCAAAATTTTACCTTCATACTTAGAAACTTTTCTGGAGGATTTTCTCTCAACTTCGATTGAGCCTCTCCAGCAGGCTAGATTCGCAGCGGCTTCGTCAGCTTGGTTCCTTGGGAGCCCCAGGTCAAGACCTGCATGCCTGAGCTCCAGAGCTTTCAGTGGGACAAACCTGAAATCCGGGCCGGAGTCGGCTTGACTCTAGATGTTGGGTCAGTCACCTTATGGAGCTTTTTCAAAAAAGTTCTCCAAACTTCAGGAGGCGCTCCCTCAAGTTCCTTTTGGGGTTGAAAGTGTCCACAGCAAAATCCAAGGTTCCAGAGTCTCTGAGTGGCTCCTCGAAAGTTGAGACTACAGTTCCCACAATGCACCTGCCCAAATCCTTTAAAGTTCAGCTGAAGGCAGTCAGCTGGGTACTTATTACTAGAGATGATGCAGGTGAAGCTCTTTTTACCTTTTGCTTTTAGGGAGTTCACTCCTTCTGTTTTTGAAGCAAGGCAAAGTCCTTAGGGCTGTAGTTCCTTACTGTGCAGCAGGCGCATTCATTCAGAGTGCAGTCTTTTTGGTGCAGGCCAGGGTTCCAGCTGGGCAGTCATTCTTCTTCTTGTAGTTTCAGGCAGCAGATCCAAGTTGCTATGCAGCTCTCACATATTTATCCAATGTGCTGGGGCGACAAGTAGTGGGGCCCTCTGTCGAATGGGGTGCAGGGTGCCACCCAAAAGCATGATAGCTTCCTCCAAAGTGTGGCATATTCTTGTCCCACAAAGCACTGCACTTTAAAATTCAACATGTAAAATCTTTTTCCGGAGAGTGAAAACCTGGCTGAGCCAATATACTGGTGTGGTTCATTTCCCTTAACACTACCTTTCCAGACCTCTTGCAAGTTCCACTCTTGGTGCTGCCATCTGGCTGGGGAGGGGGGGGGGGTTGGAAGAGGGTGTAGGCCTGGCTGGCTTTGAAGCTCAGTTTGATTTATCCAGCCCCCCCGTCCTGGCCTGTTCTCTGCACCTGCAGAGCTCCCCCATCAGATAGCCTCTGCCTCTATGCAGGCCACTCATCACCTCAAAGCAATTTGGCTAAGCCTAGTAGGACTGGCCAATCAGGAGAGGCTGCTAGAAGACTGGATTGCGGCTCACAGAAAAGACAGTTCTATAACTTCTTTTCTGTATTAGTTATGATACTTTCAACAGTGGCAAGTTGTTGGATTTATTATTACCAATCTGTCAAGTCCTTGAAATATTATTTTACCTCACTCCAGTCAATAGATACACTGTATTACAATATCCCCATGTTAGCCTATGGAACTAAAAGGGCTACAATGGGAAAAAATTAAATTGGTAGTTTTTCCCTCATCGGGACCTATAAAACATCTTTTAAAATGTCCCTGTTTATTTGTACATGGCTACCTACCCTGGGGGCACCTAGGGTAGACTTTAGGGTAACTTATATGTAACAATAAGGTAGTTTGATACTTTGGAAGTACCTTTAAATCCAAAGTCGAATTTGCATATAATTTCAGGGGACTGACTTTTAAAATGCCATCAGGCAACAGAGCAGTGCACACCTAAGGGCCTTCAAGCTGCTGTGCCTCTAAATCTACATGCCCTACCATATACTAGGGACTTACAGGTAGGTTGTCAGTGCCAATTGTAATTACGCCTAATTACCATATACCTTTTTAATCAGAGCACTGGCCTTGGGGGCCTGGCTAGCCCAGGGTGCAGTCAGAGTCAATTCCCACCAGTATCAGTCAAAAAATGAGGGTGATCAGGGTCAAAAGGATTACTTTCTCACAATCATCCTAGATGACAAACTCACATCGAATAAACAGGTCAATGCTGTGATCACATCCTGCTGCCTAATCCTCAGAATGCTTCGCAAAATTTTCAAATGTCTCCCCAGGCACACCAAACGCACGGTCACCCAGGCCCTCTTTACCAGCAGACTCGACTACGGCAATGCACTCTACATTGCCATATCCAACCAGCTCACGCAAAGACTCCAGACCATCCAAAACCCCACCGCCACACTCATCCTAGATGTCCCCAGAAGCAATCATATCACTCCCTACCTCACTGAACTACACTTGTTACTCCTACAGGAATGTTGTCAATTCAAGCTTCTCATCCACGCCTACAAAACCCTCCACAGCACGGACCAGCATACCTCAATGACCAACTTTAACTCTATCAGGCTTAAAGTCCTCTCTCTCCCCGCACGAGTCCCCAACATCCGCAAAAGCAAGTCAGGAGGTTGCACTTTCTCCTTCATCTCCACCACGAACTGGAATGAACTTCCTAAACACATTGAGACAGCAACCTAAGTTCTCAATCTTTGCAACTGAAACTGAAACTGAAACTGAAACTGAAGACCTGGCTGTTCCACTAGGAGAGCCACCCGGCCTGTGTTTCTGCTCCAGCATCAGGATACCCTCACTGTGATAAGATGCATCATACAAATGAACATAACATAACATTTATCCTTCTCGTTAGGATCCATTAGTTGCCCTTGCATCAAAGATTCACGTTCAACTTCCTACGCTGCGGTCATCTTGATTCCTTCCCCTTATTTTCATATTTATCACTAAATAACATTACATGCCATTGTTAATTGCTACACACATTCAACCTTTGGCAATGCAAACTACACCACCAATCTAAGATCCTGACTTATGTCTCTGCTACCTACAATCTCATGTCATGAAAGTCCCCTTTATTTTCAAACTAAGTGGTCTTCCCTACCTGTTTTGCTTCACACCTCCACTGCATTGCCTAGTTCAATTGGACCAGGCTCTGGATCTCAGTAGCATAGGGCTGGAATTGATAAACAACAGTGTTGGATAAAAGGGAAAGCCATGGGTGGGTTGTTGAGAAGGAATGTTGTTATCGCTGGTGCAGGGGTCTAGGGCTGCCCCGCATTGAACACTACTACACAGCCCTCCACATTGCCCACTTGTCCTCCATGTAGCCTAAGATGACTGATTCCCCCTTTGAGGTATACCTGGAGTGTGCTCTTAGTCTAGACCTCCTGTATAGACTTAAAACCCCCGCCAACACCCACCTCTAACCCCATTGTTCAGCACACTGAGCAGACCTGAAACCAGGCCATAAGATATTACTGAGCTATGTCTGCCTACTTCTCCATTTGCCAGTGTGGAATATTGCTGCTATCCAGGTAGATGGCAGACCCATTCTTTGGAGACCTTGGAAAGAGGCTGGTATAGTGACTCTGAATGACCTTTTGACCTTGGGCAAAATAAAAACTTTTGACAACCTCTGTACAAAATGTCTATCTCAGTCTCAGCAGTGAAGATATCTCCAACTGAGACATGGCCACCACAGTGCCCTGAGAGCCCGCTCATGGGTCCTATTGGCCTCCCCTATCACCGAATACTTGAAGGTCTCCGAGTCCTGCGAGTGGATCGTGTCCAGTTTTTACAATCTCATCATAAATCATCTGCACTTCCTAGCCCTTCTGTGGGTCAAATAGCAGGAGAGGCTACAGATAGAGTATGAGGGACAGGACTGGGTGGATCTGATAGCAGAATTGGAGAGGGAGGCTCATGAAACCAGGATGAAGTTTTGCCTCTTTAAGACAATCCAGGCTTGGTACTGGACTCCACAAAATCTAGCGACCTCTGTTCTCTTACACCATTCAAAGGTGCTGGCACTGCAATGCTCCCGATTGTAACACTAACCATATTCTCTATGACTGCCCGACCATATCACAGTTGTGGCCTCACATTTGTTCTCTCCTTAATTACACCCTGGAACTTTCCCTACTGCTGCCAAGCACGGTAGTCATGCTTCATGACATGGGAGACCTTCTGGACTCACTAGCCATGTGCGCAGGCTGTTGACTACTGCACATTCTATGACAAAATTGTGTATCATATGACTGGAGATCCCTGCAAACCCCCACATGTGACAATTGGCTGGTTGAGATATACAAAGTGTTGTTGTACGAAAAGATTCTATACCACCTCCAGGATCGGATGGATCTTTCACTGCTATTTTGTCCTCCCTGCATGAGGATGGACTGTGCCACCCCTTGATTTTCTCTGGGGACCACCACGCTGACAACCTGCTCATCCCTCTCATACCCTTTTACCAACTCGGAATACCTCCCCATGAACCTCTATCCCCCCTCCCCTCCCTCCAGTCGCTCCAAGCCCCATTCCCTGCCCTCCCTCCCTCAGTCTTGGACTGTCCTTCACTGTTCTTAATAAACACCTGCAGCACACAGCATGACCTATCATTGTTATATTACTTTACGTGAATGGGCGGGAGAGATGGGGGAGGGGTTGACTGTTTGTTTACTTGCCCCATGCTCACAGTTTCTCTGCTCCCCTATGTGCCTATTTGGTTGCATACGGTATTTCTTTGTCTGAGCTGTGGCCCCCTACAGTCCTGTACACACCGTTACGATTTTTTGAGCAAGTGCTTTTATTTTCTGTTGACGTTGTCTGCCTGATGCCTGAAATATGTTACTTTGTACTGCTGACCCACATTGATACTAAAAAAGCGTTTGAAAATCAAAAAAAGAGGAGTGGTGACGATGAGGAGTTGGTAGAACGTTGGTAAATCAGAGGCCCGGGACGTTAGGATGAGGTATGCAGCAGGACAGACTAAGAATAGTCTGCCAAGAAAGAGAAGAATATGCCAAACGTGTTGCTATGTTCTCTCCACTGGATTTCTTCTGATACCAAAAGTTCTCAGTTGTAACTTCCGCAAGATGTTGGTTTTTTTGTTAAATAATTTTTATTGAGAGAATGAACACAAAGTTAAACATTACATAACTGGGAAGAGATGTTTATCAGCCACTGGCAGTCCGATAACAGGTCTGAAGTTGACTGTGTCAGCCATGTTGGGGGAATGATTCTTCATCTGCCAAATAACCGCTTGCTTCTTATTGAAAGGAAATGGAACAATGTCTGCTTCTATGATAAGGCTAAAGAAAGATCGATCAGGTCGCAGAATACTGGTGGAAAAGTATATTTTAAATGTGTCCACAAGAATGATTCAAGCACGAAGTCCAACTTTGCACTCTCAGTCAGGGAAAAAAAATTGAGAGAAGCTCAATGGTTTGCAGTGATAAAGTACTCTGCTACTCACCTCACACATTTCCCGTGTCTGCATGTGGGTAGCAGGGAGATGGAATATGGTGCACATAGTAATGGTTTGTATCTTGTCAGAAAATAGCCTTTATATGGGCATATATGTTCTGAGGTATACCCTACTATGTTGTGTGCATTATCACATAATAATAATGCTGGAGACACTATTGTAGACCTAGCCTTTACATTGCAGGTAAGTATGAATAAGTAAAGTAGGAGTTATATACTTACCCCGAAATGTAGTGGTTTGGAGTTAAGAATCCTAACCTTAAAATTACCCTACAAAGTAGTAGACAGGTCTGTGTGGCGGATGCAATTTTATTGCAGATCGAGGTTATTGATCTGAGTACAGACCGCACAACCTTCCTTTGAATGATGGAATAGAGCTGTGCGTTGTCTTATCCTTATCCCTTCCACTAATAACAGTGGACAGTGACATGCTGTGATTCTATACCGCCACAATTCAATACATGGCAAATATGTACAGATCAGCTGGGCAGAAGCTTGAAGGCTTACCTTTAGTGGCAATACTGGCATTAGATCATGGAATTTATCTCACTTTGTGTACCTTAAATGTTATTGAGAACTCTGCACAACCTTCTTCTGCACACATACAGGTCACCATAATATAAACGCTATAACATAACAGAACATATTTATGTAACCATAACATAAACACTCTTTAATTCTCATACCTGATCATTTTTTTTATGCTTAATGTTTTACAAGCAATACTTTTCTCCGACTTCCTTGTGTAGTATTTTCGTTAGACTTTCCCCTAAAGCATAAGCATAAAATAGGAGTGAAGAGGCGCATCTCAGAGAGCATAAAGGCACAGCCCCCCATCCCCCCCACCTGCACACACACTCCAGAGGACCACTGAGGGCTGTGAAGATCAAATCGGAGACCCCTGCGACTCCAAGTCAGCGAGCATGCTTTGATATATGAAAGGCTCATCTAGGCAGTCACTCGGACCGGAGTCCCACGAAAAACATCGGGTGACAAAAGCCCCTTAGAGCAATCTGCAAGAAGGAGAAATAAATTAATCAAACTGCCAAACGAAGAAGGCTGGGTTTGACCTCTTTCTGATCTCATTACTTCTCTATTACCCTTATGAAAAACATCCTCTTAGAAAGATCACTAATTGAAGATTATGTGGAGGGAAATCACACCTCTCCATCACCGTGGTAACTTTGACTCATTTGTCATTCGAATAATTCGCTTCTTTTCTTTCTGAACAGACAGAGGCACTAATGGACAATCATCTGTTTAAAAGGCAATTTTTCCATTTAATTGCACTCATTAAAAACTGCAAGGGAACAATTGGAAAAGGGATACTCTCAATATTTAATCATGCTATTGTAATAATGAAAGATTGTTTCCAAATAAGCCTGGTGACATTTACAGTGTAACAAATAGGAGACTTACTGTAGAGTATAATTGCTGGACTTCTTCTTTGAAAGATAATGGCACTGCTTTTGTTATGAATGTATACAGCACTGCGCACTTACTTTCACATTTAGATACCAAAGCTGCACATCTTTTGAACTGTAAAGCTTTATTTAGATTTTCATGTTAATTTTAAGTTGGCAAAAGAACACTTCCATTAGAGAAGGTCAAAGACACAGAGTTGGGTTGTATCTCAGACAACAAGTTCTATTATCTCCTTCACTGTCTTCAAAATACTATGTTAAACAACACCAAGTACAGGTGAGTTATAGAGTAGATAAATATGAATAGAAACGAGAGTTAAATGTGGTTTGGAGTGTACTTATGAAATGTGAGAAGCATAGCAGTAGGTGTAGCACATCGACTAATAGTTTTGTATAGAAGAAAATACTATGACATGTAAAATGAGTAAATAGTTAAATAGTTGTAAAGCTAGTCAAACAGAAAGTACAATACGGTGCCTGCCAATAGAGTTGTATGCTATAAAATGAAGATTATGGCAATGTGCAGAGGCAAACAAATGCAAAAAATAGTTTATGAGTAAATACATCAACTAAGCCTCAGCTAACTAGAAAAATAAAAAAAATCAAGTATTTTGTCGTTGCCATGGCTGAGATTGCTTCAGTGGCACGAACTCCATTTGATCAAAATATAATCAGCCAGCAAAACCTGTTTAAAAATAAACCTCATATGGAAATGGTAAGAATCACAAACACTTCCATGTACAACAGCTTAGTAGTGGTGAAGACAGTAACCCCGCTTTTAACCCCAGCAGGTATAAATATGCGATTTACAGTAACAGCTTCACTAGCACAACCTTCTCGATTCACGCTCAGTGTAGTTGCAGATCTCTGAAGAACTTAGAATATTGCGTTCAAGTGATTGGAATATACACAAAACTGACTTGGGTGATAACTACAACCGCCTGCATCATCATGGATGTAGCAGTGGTATTTGCTTTTGCTATCTTTATAAGACTAGCTATGATGGCCGTGTGTACTCCATCGTGCACCAAGTCACAGAGAGCAAGTGAGGTCAGCTGTGAAAGGTCACTTAGTTGTATATGTACCCCAAGTGTTTCACTTTGATGAGGTCCAGCCAAGAAAAAGCATTGAAGTTTGGCAGAATTGAAGGACATTCAGCCCTTGACAATTGTGTTGGTCGTTATTTTTTACTAATCGTAATTTTATAATTAAATGCTATGCGGGTTAAAAAAAACTGGAAAGCAGATGCACTGTCACAAACATCAGACGCCAACACATATAACCTTGGATAAGAAAAGCCATTCTAGCCCCATTCTAGCCCCTATTGCAAAAGAACCATCAACATGTGGGTCACACGGGTGTTTGCTGTATCATGTGGTTTGTACATATATACAAATTATGCCCTTACAACAAAGAATGTTACTGTGGATTATGACACACATTTGGCACATTTTGTTGAACACTCATGCACAACTAGAACTCATGTGTAACTCAATACTTTTGGTGGGAAAATCTAAGATGGGAACCAAAAGTATGAAACCAAGTGTGACCATGTGTGACATTTGTGTTCGATTTAAAACCAAAGCTACAAAACCAACTGCTTTTCTACATCCTTTACCTAGGCCCTTCCAACATTGACATACAATCTCTATGGATTTGTTATCAATCTGCCAAAGAACAAGGGTTACACTACTATTCTCATAATGGTAAGCACTTTGAATAAAATGAGTCAAGGCAAGTCAAGAATGCTTTAGTCGACAACTTAATGTCATAAAAGTAGACATAACATACAACAATGCATTTCATTAACACATTTTTTTTTAAAAAGTTCAAAACTTTTCTAAAAAAAAGCAATAAAATGAGTCATTAAATTGTCCTGAAGGGGTTACCTATGGCATCAGAGTTGGCTGAGTGTTTTCCCAGCACATCATCCAATCACATGGTATTATAACATATATAATCTGGGTTCTGAATTTGTTTTGAAAATCTGGAAGGCTTATTGTGAACATTTAAGGATTTATCTTTGTCTCTTCACTGCTTACCATCCAGTGAAAAATGGTCAAATTAGGAAATGAAATAACAAATTAGAGAAATAGCTCTGTTGTTGGGTTGATGAACAAGAGGAGTGGGTATGACACCTGTGACTGGTCGAGTTGTGTGTTAACAACTTTACCATAGTTTCACTCCATTCTTCTCTGTTTTTGCATTGTGTCTCAACCATCTTTGTATGCATCCATTCATGTTCCTGAACCATCAACCAATAACTAGACTGTGGAAAAACAGGTAGCTCATGTGCGCTGTTCCCTTACAGATGCACAGAAAAATCTAACTGGGAAGGAAGATCCAGTGAAGATGATTCCTTCCCCAAGACCAGTGGAAGCAAGCCCAGCACCCACCTGTACCTCTGCGACGTCTCCGCTTCTGAATCAAAAGCACATAGCTGCACACACCTGCCTTGCTGGGTTCAGGACTATATTCGAAAAAGGGGTTTTGACCTCATACTCCACCCGCACCTGGGCAAATTAAACACCAAAAAACAAAACTTGATGCGGCGGAATTGATCAAACAACAATGAGTAATTTTTGTCACTGAAGGAAACCTTAATTAATCCCTCAGTGGAGAAATATTCTCATGAGACATATATCTTATTACACAAGCACTCACACCAAGCTGATATCTAGATAGTTTATCTCTATGTATATATTTGTCAACAAAATTTCAAATATTTACATTTATATACAACACAACAACATAAATAATACAAAAACTGAGAAAAAAATTACAAAAATATATACGAAAAACATATATACATATATAATCTCTTTAACCGAAACCTTGTTGCCCAAATTTCTTGGGGGTTGCGCACAGTTATTATGTGCACAATTATAGTTCGCAACCCGTATCTTTAAGATAGCCCATATATCAACACCCATCTGGGGAATAATGAATCTCAACCCTTTCTATATTATATGGGGTTGTACATTTCTTTCTCATCAAAGTCAAAATTGTAAGGGCTTCTTTCGTCTATAAAGTCGACGCGTTTCAGCCCGTTTCCTCTGGGCCTCATCAGGACTAGGGGCATAAAGGTAACCGATTACACTACATCTATCGGGAAACAGTAAACGGAACCAGGAGTACAGGACTACTCTGTGAAGGGCCGATTTGTTAACGTATGGAGTTAAAAAGAAAATTCAATCGCCAATCCGGGGAAGGAGGATTAATTCGGTTCACCCGGCGTCATTATATCACCTCGGTCAAATTCGGGGAGCTGAATTCCCAAATAGCGATTCCTCTCGGTCCCGACAATCCAGGCGCCAAAACAGCGCTATGTCAGAGTCAATGCTGTTTCTCCTTAGAGACTGCATGCAAGGCCGCACACAAGCAGGACCAGTGATTAGGCACCCACTGACAGCACAGAACAGAAGAAACCCACATTCAGGACATAAAAGTAACAGGGTGCATCCAGTCTTACAGAGACCAACATTAAGTGTAGCACACACCAGGGCAGGTACCCATCAAGCCTTGCAGCAGTTTACTGTATTCCATCTAGAACCTCAATCACAACCTGTAGGCAACAGCGAGTAGCCTGACCTAGGAACAGGCTAGCTCGCTGCCCCTATGCTTCTGTAGAGATGACTGTGTGCTTTTTGCCCTCTTTATTTCCATGTTTAGTATTTATTTGAATGCTGTCAATAATTTAGTAGGTAAAAGGACTGGTTTGACCCTGATTAAATATAAGTGTTTATGGGGTTGATTAAGTCTAAATTCTTTACCCCACACCTCCTCCCTGACGTAGCACTGGACCACTCTGCATCGGCACCCTTAGGGTCGTTGGCAAAAGGGATGTGCTCGGTGTTCAGTTTTGGGTCCAACAGTAGAGTAAGCACCAGGACATCAGAGCTTAAATTATATTATTATTACAATTTTTGCCCTCTAACCCCTAATTGCCCTGAAATGTCTGAAAACATTCCCATGGTAGGACCTGGCCTGTCTTGAGAACCTCTGCCAAGATGCCTTGAGTAAAGTAGGAATTTATTCTTATAAGCAGGGGTAGGAGAGCTTCTCCACAGTGATTTGATGAGGACAAGAGTAAGAAGTTGCACCGTACTGGTTGCAAGATAATATTACATGCAATTTTGTAATTACAATGTGGAAGATCTAAACAAGTACTGTGCAATTACAAGTTTAACCCCTTGGAAAGGGGAATTACCATGTGGGACCAATCTGTTTAGTCGTACAACCACAAGGAATTCTGAATTCCCTGAGCTTTTGGCATACATTTACCACATGCACTGAACTGATGTAATATGTATGTGTGAACCTGTCATTAGAGTGGGGAGCAGGGAAGTGTGATGGGTGAAGTAGGGCAGAGAAGGGGAAAGTGTTTTCTGGTAAAGGGGAGAATTTATCTACCCCCATCAGAAAAAGATAGGGAACGTGACTTGGCTGCAGCGGTCTCATGTGATTTAAACTTGCAGAAATGTTGCACTGTAATAATGGATCTGGTTCAGCCACACATGGAAAAATGAACAACTTGGAGACAGGCAGAGTGGAATTCCATGGGGTAATTTCACTCCATTTGATTTGTAATAATGGCCGACATCAATTCCTTAGAAGGTGGCTTTGAAAGAGTTGAGGATTTCAGCAAGATCAGTGAGAGACACAGGATTGAAAAAGGATTATTTGCTGGATTTTTCTCCAAGTGGTGAGTCTAAGGTTGGAAGAAGGATTAATGTTGATGTGTTCTGAACACTGCTCTGTTTTACTGAAGAAGAGAACTTGTCTGTGGAGTGTGTGACAGGATGGCCAGTCAAAGGACTGATACAGTGCTCGATAGACTTGAAGAGTGCTCTGCTGCTATTGGCAGCTTCTTTGATGGTATGTATGTAATACTTTTCTTTGGCTAATGTGAGGAGTTGTCTACATATCTCTCGGAAGGACATCAGTGCATGAGATCATTGGGGGGTTCTGGTTCTCTTCCATTTTCTTTCCTGTCTGCCAGTAGAATACATTTTGTTGGTGAGATCTTTGAAATATAGGGTTGATGAAGGCTTCACCTTGCACCTGTGCATTTTATTTAGAGTGGTGAGTTTAAATGTTTTTTTCCAGCCCCGTATTGAAGTTTTTTAATGGGTTTTCACACTGGATGTCAAAATAATTTGAGTTTGTTGCTCTATTTTGGGTTAACCTTAGTGTGTTGACGCGCTGCATGGCAGAATTAAAAAACTGAATGGTGAGGTGGTCAGTTAAGTCCAGGGGTATGGGAGATTTGCAGTTCATGGTTTCTAATGTCATGAGCTCTTGGACATTAAGGGTTTTGGTTGGATGACATACTGTATAACAATTTGTGTTGTTGAGGTTGAGGAGGGTACCTCTTGTTGTTTTTGTGCTTGAATTGACTGAGAGGTTAAAGTCACCTAAGAAGTTGATATGGGTTTGACAAATGGATGAGACACTGAGAAGCTGTGAACATTTGGCTGTAAAGCCTTTGTTCTGTCTGGGAGGCCTGTAAATGAGATGGAAGTTGGCAGACTAAGTTGCAGGAAGTTGGAAAAGTCACACGAGGAGATTTGTGGACTCAGATGGCATTTGCTTGCCAAGGGTGTTGGACCAGGGGTATTTGTGATAAAGGACTTGTCCTACCCCTTCTTATGTGTGTGGTCTGCATGCTAAATTATGTGCCCTGTGGCAACAAGAACATCTAGGGTTGGTAAGGATGTTGGGGTAAGCCATGTCTCTGTGATGAAGAGTGCATTATATTTGTGATAAGTGATGAGGTCTGTGTTATCTAGGTTGTGAAGCATTGTACAGCATGCATTAATGAACATGAGCTAGAGTAGCTGCTTGGTAGTTTGTGGGAAGTGATTGGCGGGTTGTGAAGAAGCTTGGATCTATGTGCTGTGCAGATATGATGTGAATGTTTGTGTGATCTAGGTCTCTGTGAGAGTGTGGGGCTGGGTAGTGTACTGTGTTGAGCAAGAAACATGATGAGATATTATCATGTAGGTGCTTGCTTTGGTGAAAGTTGAGTATGGGTTCTAGCTGTAGTCTCTTTCCGACACTAACAGCCCAAACAGGTAACACAATTTTTTTGGCCCTTTGTTGGGGACAACCAGACAGTGGGATGCCATCTAGTAAGCTTATTTAAGTACAGTGGTGCATGGACCTTCCTCCTTATTTCGGTCTGAGTTTTTATTTACATTTAGTGTAGAGCTGTTCAGTAGACTTTAATTAGCAAATTAAACATAAATAGTTGTCTGGATGGAAAAACTCCAGAAGTCACATCCACAGACTGCTTTTTTATGAATTACTTTGGACTAATATTTTCCGTGTGGAGCTAAATCATTTGGCTCCATCTGCATTATCTTCTTAGATTCTCAGACCTCTAGAAAGTAAGCTGACCTTGTTGTGGAAAGTAATTTCTTGGACCATGTTTGCTGGTCAGACCTATGGTCCAGTGGGGCATTATTAATTCACAGTAGATTCAGAAAAAATGGCATTACTTAGCCACCATGCTTGTGAATTGTTTTCTGATAAGCCTGGGCAAAGTTTTTATTACATCAGCATCATTTCAGGTGTTTCATGTTGCACTTGGGACACACAATGCCTGAGATTTTGCCATTATGCCATGTTGCGTAAACACAGTTTTGTTCGGTTGAAATGTATTGCATGGCCATAAGAAAAGAGAAAAGGCTTTTCTAAATGTGAGTTGCTGTTGTACTCACTGTTGTTTGTGGCCTGGTACTGACTATTGCATGTGTGAAAATCATGTTGAGTTTTTTTAACACCATTTAGGGATCTGTTTTAGCATTAAATCCATTTTTATTTTACATGGAAAGTGCCTTCGCAAGTGACAATATTGTTCATACACTATCAGCTTCCATTTCTTGGCCTAAACACTCCATCTTGTTCTATATGGAGCTCTTAGCCATTTGAGATTTGGATTCTGGTGGGAAGCATCACCCGTCCCATGTCTGCAATCTGTGTTGCATCGTCCATCCTTTGTCTTATATGTTTTCAGAAAATCAAGTAAGTTCACTTCAGTACTTTTGCAAAATATTTCATTGATGGGCTGATGTTTGATGGGATGCAGTCACCATCATTTTTCCTCTTTTTGTTTTCTTTTTTTCATTTTGTGTGCTACTGGAGCTTCTGACTTTTTTTACTTGGGGAAGTAGGGCAGACACTTTTGAGAATGGAGGGATAAGAGCATAATAATGACAAAGGGCATTTTGGGGTGCTGGAGGTCCAGGAATATATTTAGTCCTCTTACTTATTTTCATCCAGATATGTGATTATACTGGGCTATTTTACTTTTTGAGGCCTAGTTTGCAATAGACATTAATATTTAATGTCAATTATTAGTATTTTTTCACTTTATCAGTGCTGTTGTGCTAAAGATAATTTAGGGAGTTGAGGGGCATTGAATACATGCCAAATGTAGATCGTTTTTTGTTAGCTGTGTGTTTTGATGGTTGGGGGTGGGGGGATCCAGGAGCCCAGGGGAAGCAGCTAGCCATTTTCGTTTGATCTCAGCTGCCTTCTACCCTATGCACTTGGCCGCCAATATGCATGTCTGTCTGAGAGAGAGAGAGAGAGAGAGAGAGAGAGAGAGAGAGAGAGAGAGAGAGAGAGAAAGAGATGGAGACAGTTGAATGATATGTATTTTCTTCACATTTTAGAAGTCTTTGCCTGGAGTAACCATTGTCTATTGCTCTTTGTTTTTGGGGTATTTTTATATTTTATTTTAATAATTTTTTTTATCGGTTCTACATTGCTGTGCTGTTATTTTTTTATTTTAGATGATATTTTTGCTTTGTTATTAGTGTCTTAGTGGAGTTGTATTGGCCTTTGGATTGTCCTAGGCACATTTCTGGTATTTATTTTCACAATCCTTGCTCCACAAAATTGTATATGTTTCCTGGGGGTGAGGGAAAGGATGGACTCTAGGGTAGGCAAACATTTTATCTTTGTTCTCCATACCTTGTCAACGCTTGCCATAAGCTTGTCGCTCTTTTAATGAAAGCAGTGTGTGTCTGACAGGTGGCCATTTTGTCTTTGACTCCATGCTTTCTTTCTCCTCAAATGCAAAAAAAAAAAGATGATGGATGGAATGCATATGGCTGGGTCCAAACTGGGGTGGCATGGTGTTCAAAAGAATGATGGATGTAACCCAGATCTCTTGACTGGGGGTGAATGTTTGATCTGTTCTGCATTCTGTCCATCATTTGTTTGAGCAGCATTCTGTCTTCTCAACCCATGCTCTAATCCATCATTTTGTGTGTGTGTGATTGACGTCTGTTTTGTCATTGTTAACCATGCCTTCATACATGCCAAGCCATATATTTGTCTACCATCTGTGAAACCAGTGTGTGTCTGTTGGTTGGTTCTGTGCCATTTTCTACCACTTTTAAAAAATCACTCAGTATTTGTCAGCGCTGCTGTTCACCTGTGATGGTCTCCAGGTGCTAGGTTGCTGGTCTCAGTTGAAATGCCATGTCTTGAGTCTCTTCCTGAATTCTGCCTGAGAGAGTGATGTCCAGAGGTGGAGGAGAAGGCTGTTTCTGGACTTGGCGGCGAGGTAGGAGAAGGAACAGCCTCCACTGATGCATCGGTGGATGGGCAGTGTCTGGGCAAGGGAGGCGTATCAACGGACTCTGAAGGGATGTGGGTTTTCGCTGGTCTTAATTTTGGTGCTGCCTCCTATTTAGGCCCTATTAATGGGTTTTGAGGCGGAACGCCCACCGCAACACCCATTGCAAGCCTCTTTCACGCTAAGTGTAGCGTGAAAGGGGGCCTTTAATGGCTTAACGCCGCCTTTTAAATAAGGCAAAGAGTTTATCACCACAGGAACATCATAATCAACAAGAACACGCCGTACCACTGAACCCATAATTTGATCTATGTATGTGATCGGAATCTGACCAATGTGTAGGAGGTTGACTTCCTCCCGTTTCCTTTCGTAACAAGAGGGGTTTATGCAATTTCTGGAGACACTAGGGCATATTTACAAGGAGTTAACACCAATAGAATGTCACTTTTGTGATGCTCTGATGATGGTAATTCCTTCGCCTTATTTACAAGGCGGAGTTAGGCCTCTTAATGTGGCGTAACATGGCCTTGTCAATAATACCCCTATTCACGCAGCACTTAGCGTGAAAGGGACAGGCAATGGGTGTTGCAATGGGCGTTCTGCCACAACACCCATTGCATTTTGATGCTGCCCCACATTTACAAGCTATGGGGCAGTGCCAAAAATAAGACCAGGAAATACCTGATCTTAAACAGGCGATTCGAGTAGAAATGTTTTATTTCTGCACGTATTTTGCTCTTTCCACATGTGCTGCATTCTGCAGCACACATAGAGGAAATCGCCTGTTAAGATTGTTTATGTGCAGGAGCACATACTTCAAAACAAGAAGGGAGTGGCCCCGCTTACCAAGAGAAGGGGTACCAAATACAGGAAATATAAAATGAAGGTTTTCTCTTGGGTACTGAATCACAAAAAGTCAGGCGTCACTACATTCAGCCATACATAAAACATAAATCAATTAAATATGTTCAAACCACTCAAATCATAATCCATATAAATGTGCTAAGGATCCTGGACCCGTAAATCCGTCATAAAAACACAAAGACTTATTTTTTAGAAAATGTCACAAAAGTTCATTTATTAAAACCATAAATAAAAACTATAATATGGAAGAAAAAAGACAATAAAAAAATATACATCAACAAATATATATGTGTCAGAAACAATAAACTTATATCAGTATGTATGAGAGACAAAAAACAAGTTAAATGATTTTTAATGTTTTAGGTGCACTGTGAAGAGCTATGATTCATTACTAAGGCAATGAAAGAGAGCACTGTGCATTCCATTCATCTCAAAATTGACATGTGGGTCCCTTGATAAGCTACACACTATGGCCCTTATTATGAGTTGAGATATTTAACCTGGATCTACAAACTCCACACCCAATAACTCTGGGCCATCAACCTGATAGTAGAGAAGGAAGAAGTTGGAGACAACTTATTGGTCACATTTTGGAGGATTTGCACTGAATTTTAGCTATTCATTTAAAGCACAGAATTATTGCAGATTCCTCGGCGAGCTAATAAAGTCCCTGTAAAAGCTCTCTGCGAGGATATTTCTAACCCCAATATGTGACCTCATCTATGCAACAATGTGTATATGAGCATACATGTCTATAAATGATTATGTACAACAAAAGAAAGGAGATGCTACTGACAAAGCTATGTCAATGGATGTTGATAGACAAGGTTAAATAGCGCATCTGATCAAAATGTTAACACCTTTTGAGATTTTGATGTGGTACGTCAGTAATGAAGGTTGTACTATGAGGCAAGCCTTCACATTGTCCCACTTGCTGTTCATCAAATTGCACAAAGCGGTAGAAACACTTATACATGTTAATGAAGTTAGTTCTTTGTGTGTATACAAACACCACGCTGCAACAACAGTGTGTCCTCTGAAAAGTACATCTGTTCCTCAATATTGGCACCACGCCATAAACATGGGCTGTCTATTTTCTTTCCTTTGTCAGCACTGCATGCCTCAACTTATAAGACTTGGATTCTCATGAAAGGGTCTGAATTTGAAAACGAATTCTGACTTCAAGGGAAAACAAGAAATGAAGTGCTATCTTCACCTACCTCTGGAGAGAATGGTGGTGGCTCCAGCAGCATGTCACAACAGCAGCTTCACTACTAGTAAAACAATAACCATTAAAAGTAACACCTTCTACAAAACTAACTTGAGGAATATCACTAGAAACATTCTCTACAGGTCATTAGTGTTTCAGAGCTCCAGAGTAGCATCAAGCGGGAACATGCAGTAATCTCAGGAGCAGACAATGTCAACTATAACACCAGGGCTGCTGTTACATGAGTCCTTGGCTGATCAAAGGGAATTCCCAGTAGACCAAGGCCTACAGATCTATTGGCAAGGGATAAATGAGCAGTGGCTAGAACACAGTGGACTGGCATTAAAATATAAGGCATATTGTCTACCCCCGTATCCTCTAAGTGGATTTTTTTCGGACAGCTGGCGCAATTGTCATGTCAGAAGCACCGGTCTGCTAAAAATGTGGCGAAATAAATGGAGATCAAAATGATTAGGGATTTTCTCCCTAAAAATGATCCACATAACACAAATGGATGACAGAAATCCAGCCATCACAAGTATAGTGAGTGATTCTCCAAAGAAAGTCTGTGAGTATGAAGATATGAAGATGAACTGGACATATTGGACTAAAAAATAAACTGTAAAATAACAGTGTCTGCTGTAAAAATTATAACTCATTTGTACTATATTTGATAAGCCAAGACATGAAAATTAACAAAAATGCAATAGTGTGCTCAGTTTGCTATGCATATATTGTTAGTTAATACCACAATATTTTGTCCTGGTGAGCGGTGATAAAAACAACTCATTCAACTTTAAGATCAACCATAGTCTTTTCAATGAACAATACCATCTAATTCTGCAATGGACGCTGACATTTCCTGAAAGAACTAGATGCAACGGTTGCATTCCCTTTCATTGCCATGCTTGGCTGTCACTAAAATTGAGATGACGTACTGCTTCTGTGTGTGCATTCCATGGACAAAGAAAAGCATCAATATACATTGATTTGGAAACAAGAGACTTGGATTTACTAAGGAATGCCAAATGATTATTGTGATGCATGGGAGATTCGTTGCTACATTTTAAATTTAAGGTGATCTTTCTGGGTGCACGATTCTATATGACAGAGGGAGTACTACTTAATTGGCTTTCAATTAACTCCACTCAAGCATTTTTGTTTCGTCTGAGACGTGTCAGTTTCCCTTGACTCTATAAATTTATTATTCTTTTTTTGTTTAACAGGGCTGCCTTAATAGAAAACCTGCACGTTCCGTCCACATCAATCAGAAAGAGGAAACTTCTCTGAATATCTACTTCCATGGGCAAACAGACACAACCTTTTAGAGTGGAAGAGGTAATTTGTTAGCAGTAATGCACCCTAGTGGTTTGAATGGCAAATATAATAATATTTATGATTAATGTGGCAGCCATGATGGGCATATTTAAAATTCAACTTATTAATATTTGGGTGATCAATCATTCACGGTACTTGCAACTAGTTGTCTGGGATTGGTACCGTATTGGTCTTTAATTAATGGTGTATATTTCAGCTTATGCTATTGATTCTGAGACCCCTCGCACCCTGTGTACCTTGACTTTCAAATATGACCCTTTTCTTTTCTCATTCAACATGTCTTGTCTTCTGAATGAAACCTACATCGCCCTTTCGTTCTGTGGTCCAGCCCTGTGCCTAAACTAGACAATGCCACAATACAGCTGTACTCTCTTTATGTAATATCACTTTTACTTATTATAAATATTTTTGAACTATTAGTGTCCGTCCTGTTTTGTATTCTAGCCTAGGCACCTAACTTGGGAGTTTGTGGATGCCAATGAATGTTTAAATTGTGTTAACTTAACGGTCATCTTTCTTCCATGGCACTTGTGCTGTGCATATGGGAGTAGTTGAATGCAGTGTCTGTGTCTTTCAACTTTTCCATAATTCACCTTACCCATCCTTTGACTAATTCCCTGTATCAGCTACTTACTTGTAACAGTGTCTCCCTACACTGGTTGTTGATTTACCCTGATAAATGTTTAGAGAAATTGGTTGCCGCTCATAACAATGCTTTTGGCATTAGTTTGGACAATGCCCCTAACAATGCTGATATTGAAGCTGTTTTTATCAATATATATTGGGGTGTTAAAGAGGGGTTAATTATATCCCCCTTCTTGCCTAGTACTGGTAGTGCAGGTTGGTTTGATCGCAATTGCTGTACTCCCCAAAAGTCTCTAATGGCTGCCATTACATGAGACCCCTCACTGCCTGCTGGAAGTAAGAGCTTGTAAGCCTGAGTACAGTTTAGCACTGATAGCCAGGACGAAAGAGCTAAAGGATATGGCATGGGATCCCCTGGTTGAAGCCAGTTCGACTATGGACTCCTCACCCTATTTGCGGGTTATTAATGGCCCTCTGCTGAAAGACGATAGTGCCACTAGACTTAAGGATACTATCGGCGAGTTCGAGTGGGTGCCTAATTTTTTCTATCATTTATTCTATTTCTCGCACTCAGAGTCAGGGGGTGGAAAGCTTGGCCCCGGGTACTTGCAATTTATGCTTCACTCCAGATTAAATTATTCTGGCTCTTGAGGGCAGTAAGGGTGGTAACGCTCCCGGCCCATACAGTGTACTGTGGATCTTTTTAAAGCCAAAGCACCATTGTGGGGCACTATTTTGATTAGAGTGTTGGGGGCTTGCTGTTGTTCGGGCATTTTGGAGGCATGGTCGGAATCTGTGATAGTGCCTATCTTCAAGAAAGGGGATCGATCTAACCCCATGTGTTACCATCCTATTTCTCTACTTGACTCCTTGGTAAAAGTGATTAGAAACATGGGCTGTGGATAATGATGCACTTTCAGACCTTCAATACGTTTTTGTAGAGGAATGGGGACAATAGAACAAGGTTTAGATCTTAACCTGGTAAATTGCAAATATACTTCATTGAAAAAGGACCAGTTGGTTTTAGCATTTGTTCATTTGTCAAGTGTCTTTGACTGTGTCCTCCATGACAAATTGTGGGAGATCCTTTCTGTCCTTGGGGTGGAACCACTGTAATATCCCTTCTTAAATACATGTATGCAGGGGGCAGGGCTAGAGTGCACTATGGCACTAGGGGTGAGTGCACTTGCACTTTTGACCTCTTGAGAAGTGTCAGACAGGGTTGCTTTCTTGCACCTCTTCTATACGCTTTGTTCATCAACATTCTGGGTTGTGTTTTAAGTAAATCCTGTAAGGATCTTCCCCAGATTGGCCATAGAACCTTTCCCTGTCTACTGTATGCTGATGATGCAGTTCTTATGTCCTGCACTCCGTTGGGTCTTCAGGGACTACTAACCTGCTTTGTCAACTAAATGAATGATTTGGGCCTGAATGTTAATATTGATTAGACATTCATTATGAAATGCAGGAGTACAGTTAAGAAGTGTCGAGATTTTATGATTAATAATGTAATATTATGTTTTACCCCAACGTTTTATTACTTAGGTATTTTTGTTAGGCTCAGGGTTCCTGGATTCCAGCAGTTAACACTAGGAAGTTATCTTTTAACAAATCGACTTCTGCCCTTCATAAATTTGCCACTAAACTTGGCAGGAAGCCAATTAAAAAGATGCTAAACATATATAAGGCAAAATGTGTGTCAACCGCATTATATGGGGTGGGAAACTGCAGCTTCAGTAATACCAATCAGTTCCAGATTTCAGAGAATGTTTTCTCAGAAACCTTTTGTCAATTCCTCATACTTGTTATTCGTCTGTATGTCATGCCGAACTGAGGGTTCCTTTTTTGTCCAACTTGATTAGAGTTAAGCCAGTATTACTTTGGCATATAGTCTGGACCTAAGAATACACTGTGTTAAACTGGAAAGTTATTAATCATTGTTTGAAATTGGCTTGGGCACATTCATTACCGTGGTTCAATTTTGTTGAACAATTTTGTTCAGACCTCGGCCATATTGAATACTTTGAGAACCCTACTGTTCTTCACTCAATCAGCAGGAAGGAGCTCAAGGCTCAATGTCTAAATTTGTTGAATGACCGAAGGTTATCTACAGAATTAGAGAAACCTAGCATCATAAAATATCAGCTGATTCTTGTCAAAGGTCTACAGCCTAATCCTAATTTTGTACATAACTGTCAACAGAAGTTTGTTTTGAAGTGTTTTAGATTAGATATTTTTAATAGTTTAGTTTTGTTTTCTAGAAATAATGGCTGATTGTATGTTCTTATTAATTGTCCATGTGATGATGTGTCTGCCCAATGCACTTTGCACATTATGTTCCTTTGTCCTTTTTATAAGGTTTCACGTAAACATTTTATATTGCCATTATTAACGAAAATATTTAAGCAATGTTGACCTGCACTCTTGTTTTTATAACATCTTATTTCTTTAACAATTTGTTTTAGGATTTCTAGTTTCTTATGTTCAGTGATTCTCTACAGGAACAATCTGTCTATGTAATTATGAATTTTCTCCAGCTATTTTTAGACTTTTTATCTTTTTAACTTCAATAATTTTAATTGTGCATGCTCAAGTTTGTGTAATTTATTTTATCGTTTTGTTGCTTTCATGATTATACTTATGTAAATCGAATAAAACTTTAATAAGATTGAAAAAAAATGAATGAATCCTTAACCCTCTTACCCCAGTTGGGAGATCAATTGTGCTGTAATCTATTTCCACCATCAACACTTTCATAACCAATGCTAAACCACTTTGGAATTGGCCAAAATAAAAAATGTTAACCACATCATTGCTCCTACCCTGCCCATGGGACTTCCTGAATATGGAAGTGGTTGATGGTAGCCTATCTAATGTGAACTTCTTTTGTACAATCTATGCACCACAAAGGATCCATTTGCCCAAAAATTCTTGACTTGTACACGAGCATATAATAATCCATACTTTTGTATAAAATATATATCTTTGTCATATTTATTTTCTTTTATAAAAAATATAGTATGCTTGATTTATTAAATGACTCTTCAGCTGACTCTTTTTTCTTGAAGAATCATTTTGCTGTTCACATGCTCCTCTTGAATTAAGAAACTTTGCTTCCTGCGGCATTTTACAGTTTTGTGACTATTATGGTGCCCAGTTAATTGTTAAAACAAAACCTGCACTGCATCGGGTGCCACAGGCATTGGAGGACTTGACAGTCATCCCTTCTCAGGTGAGGAGGAAGGAGAGGTTGGATTTATGGGATGTCAGTGTAATGTTGCATCGAGTTACTGGATTATTAGTGGTGAATTCAGAGGTGGCAGTCTAGTGCTGTCTAGTGTTATTACTAACAAAAGGGAGATCAAGCGCCAAGTCAAGAAGTAGGTGATAGTGGCCTGGTCAGATTTCACACACTGGCTGCAAGGAAGATGGTCTAAAGCATGTGGATAGAGGAGCAGAGGATGACAGAACTTCTTTTTTCTTTGTGAAAGGCCGCATTTCTGCTTCTCTCACTAAATGGACATTCCCTGGTTTATCCTGAATGTCCTTTATTAAATAGTAAAGCAATCCACCACACTAATAGAGGAAGAGACTACAGTGTAAGACATCAATACTATTATTTTAAAGAAAAAACTATCCACCCACACCACCAGCAACAGACACTGCACCTCCCTAAGCCTAAAACAAAGTACACTACCCTTTCCCCAGCTCATCACACCCCAACCACCCATCACAGACCCACCCATTCCCAAACGCTAAAAACACACTTTACTACTCCTTACCCAACTTATCCCACCTAGAACACCTCAACAGACCCATCTCCTCCCTAAGCCCTAAAAACAAAAAAACTCTCCACACTTTCTCCAACACAGAATCCTCACACAACCCACAACAGACCTACCTCCTCCTTAAAAAAGCATCCTTCTAAATATTGTAGTCTTTTTATTGTGTCATCCTGGCCTGTTGCAGTGTCACCAGCCCTTCGAGGGGCTTATGAAGGATGACACTGGTCGGTGTGGAATGAGGGGTTGTGGGTGGTTGGTGTGGGAAGGTTGTCTGTGACTCAGCTGACACCAGCAGTTGGACAGTCTAGCTGTGGCACAGAGGTGCTTACAGCTGCTGATGCAGCTGCGTCCTTTTCTTTCCCCTCAAGGTCTCCTAGCTGGCAGAAGGCTGCTGCAACAACTTTGATATTCTCAAGTGGCAGCAGATTATCTCTCAGCAAGCCTTGTGCCATGAGCCTTCAGGAAATCAGCAGAAGGCCGTGCACAGCGGGGCTTGGCCGCAAGGCCTGGTATGCAGCCAGGCCATTTACCCAAATTGCTGTGTGGCGCCCAACCCATGCTGCACATTATCTTTGCCCATGTGCAGCATGGCCAGGCACAACACTCATCCTGAAAGAACAAGCCTTGCTGCACACAGCGTAGGTTGTTACTCACGCTCGATCAAGGATTCCTACCAAATTGTAAGGATCCTGTTTGTTATGCTGTTGACTTACTAATGGTGCAATATACACAGTATCGATTTGTGTCCTGGCTATTCTGTTGGGAGGAAACAGATTTTTTCTTCCTAGAGTCCTTATTGTGCTGGTCATTATTTTTACAGCATATAGTATGTAAGATCACATGACACTAGTGAAAACATTCAAAAAGTGCATAGCAGAAGAAAGTGTGAAAACTGAAGTAAAAGCTTGTGTTATTAAGGACTGATCAAAACAAAAGATTTCCACATATTAATGGAGAGGGCAAGAATGAAATACCAATCATCAACACTGTAACCAATGACACTGCAGCTGCCTTATTGGCTCATCTGGTTTTGTAAAAGTAGTAGACTGGCACATTAAAAATATAAGACAGTGCACAAATTAAAACATTTTTAAAAAATCACTTTGTACGGACAAGTAGTCATGACAAAATTAATATCTAACCCTAATAGGTGATTTTCTGCATCGTCATAACATCAGGCATACATATTCATTCAAAAATTATCCAGCTTATTAGTACATGGATGAGGTAGCATTTGTACCTGAATCTCTGGGCAATAGTCGTTTTCTCATTTTTTAAAAGACAGGCAAATACTACAATTTCTTTGTGCACACAGTATTTCCCCATAGGGACTGCTTAGTTTAAGACATGTTAAATGGCTGCTTTTGGCATGCATCAGAATGTTGCCTGCTGTATCTTTGCACTGCAGACTGATATGCAGGTATCCATCTTTTAATTCTGAACTAAGATCTGAGTAATGAACAGAATGATAGCTAACAGTATGAAAAAATATAAATACAAATAATTAATAATCAGCCTATTTTCTAACTCATAGGCATACAATTTACTACCATGCCAAATTATAAGGCCAGGCTAGAGGCCAGGCCATGGAGCCAATCTTCCCAGTACATGGCTAAAGGCCATGTCTGTAGTCACTTGAGCACAAGGCCTGGAGGTCAGGCCAGACACTACAGTCAAGGGTCACAGTGCACAGCTCAAGTCGTGTGCAGGAGGAGTTGGTCATCCATTGCAGGTTGAGCACTGGGTCTGTTTGGAGGCATTAGAGGACATGAGTATTATATATTAAGGCTCATATTTATCAAGGTTTTGCATTGCCCTTGCACCATGCAAGGGGACACAAAAACGACACAAAACCTAAATGAGATTTATCAAGCCACACAAGGCCACCTTGTGTGGCCCTGAGTGGCTTGATAATTCTAAAGTAACGCACATCGCTGCCTTGTGTTACTCTGTGGCAGGGAGGCATGCCATGGATGGAGCGTGAGCGTTCCCACGCATCCCCCCATGCATTCTGACACATTCCCAGATTTACCAACACTGGTGGACCTGAGGCTGCGTCAGAATTTTGCGCCTCCCCACCAGAGGTGCAACAAGGAGAAATATGTTTATTTCCTCTTTCTATGTGTGCTGCATTCTGCAGCACACTTAAAAAGAGGAAAATGTCTCTGTGGAATGTGCAAGGGTGCTTACATTGGTGCTAGGCAACAGTTTGTGTGCCAGTGCAGGCAAAGAGGAATGCACTCTATAATGTTAAATACGGCTCATTCCTGCCCTCTCCATTTCACGCAGCAAACTGGCTTGCTGTGTTGCGTTGCCTGGCATATTGATAAATATGGGCCTAAGTTCACAAACACTTACCTGTCTCTGCCACCTCAATGAGGAGGAGGTCGAGCAGGCCCTGTTTCTGGTCAAGGTTATCAGCCCAGCTTTGCTCTTCATTTCACTGGGACCGTTTCACCCTGTTGCAGTGGCCGGTCGCTTCCAGTAATGTTAGTACTCTGGTAGGCTTTAACCTTTGCTGGGCCTGACTTCTGACACCAACATGAGGAGGTGGTGGCGCAGCATGATAACAATTAGTGCTGCCACCTCCTCTTCAGACAAAAGTATTCCAGTGTCATGCCCAAACAGCGCCAGCAGGACAGCGAGCTATCTCTCTCACCTGCCAGGGCAGGTTATTAAAGGATAAACAATTAAAAAGCCAAACAATTTACAAATACATGTGTATGAAGATGTAACAGGAAAGAAAATACAGATAAAGTCAAAAAGGGAACATATAGGAAGGAGCTGAGTAAGACTGGAGAGGGCTGGGTGGGACAACTGGCAAGCAGGAGCAGATTGGAGTGAGGAATGCTACACCCAAGTCAAAAAAGTGGAAAAACGTGCTGGTGATGTCATGCATGATTTCTCTCACACAAAGTGCCTCATCATGTACATTTTCAGACATGAGGTGCTTCCAATGCATTACATGTAGTTTGGCATATTTTTTGGAACTTTCATATATTTCGTATATGAAAATTACATGAATGATGTACACCTTTATATTCCAACAATATGCAAAAAAGTTTTAAAGGTGTATGTCTGGTCTAGTGACATTGACATACCTCTGCCTGTAGTGAAAATTATTGACATTAACCCTATGCCTCAAACAAAACCACTGTTAACTCTGCAACAGCACTAGTATCTATTTCACCCAGAGCCATTCACTGTCCCCTGTACCACAGTAATGGCATATGCTGGTACAGTGTACAGTTGCAGAAAAAACATATTTTTGATTGCTTAAAACGTTGGTCTTTTATGATGTACATGCACACATTTTCCAAATTATATCTTCAAATTTGCATACCATATATTCAAGAGAGTAGGGAGATATAAGAGCACTGAAAATTTGTATTTTGCAACAAATGTTCTATAGCAATTTTTTGACAAGAGACAATGCGCATGGAAAGCAAGGGCACTGATTTAGAATTTGGCGGATGGATACTTAGTTGCAAACGAGACAGATATTTTGTCTGCATTATTACAAGTGCATTAGGAGATAATGCACATGTAATTAGGTGAACAGGAATGCCCATCCACCAAAACTCTAAAACAAAACAGGCCCAAAGTTCTGTATTACTGAATCATTAACATTGACGGCAAGGATTCTAAGCACAGAGGAAAGCAAAATACAAGCAGTTAATAAGATCAGGAGTACTATAAGCATGCTGCGGCCATCCATGTATCCACTGGCATGAAAAAGGCTCAGGGTAAATGGGCACTGCTGGAAAGGATACATCATACATTGTGTAGCCAAAGCGTCCTCCCATTGCAGGACGATCACTGCAGAAAGGAGTACTGGTGCCATAATCCAGCTTGCAAAGGGGTACTGGTCACAGAGTATGGCCAAAGAAAATATCAGGGTCAAATGGTGGCGTGGCAGACATGCTGACTTAGGTCTCTGCAACACAGGGCCGAAATCTGCTTCATTTATGCAGCTAGGGGTAGAATCCACTAGCAGAAGACAGAGAAGTGGCTGTGCTGAATGAGGAGTTCTGGCAGAGAATTAGTGTGCTGCTAAACTGACCTCCGCAGAGAGAGGATGAGCTGCGGGAGACTGAGGCCTAGCACACTCAAGAAGCAGTCGCGACTGGAAGACTGGAACGGACATGCCCCTCCTTCCTACTTCCTGAAGGCTTGCAGCAGGCCAGGTTTCACTTGACTTGGCTGTGCTGGTATGGCTATGGAGAGCTACTGGGCTGGCTCCTGAGACTGGAGACGACGTGAGCGAGTTTTCTGGTGAGAGCTGACGCTGGCCGGTCCGAGATGGTTGGTGTGGAGGCCTGTCCTGCTACTGGAAGATCTGTGGTGGACCCGACAGACGTATGGATGCTTTCTCTCTCTCCCTCCTGCAGAGCCGAGTGGTGAGCCCTGCGTCGGCTGGGAAGGAGCATTTAGTCACAGGAATGGAGTGCCGGGAGGAGGGCGGGATGGATCAGGGGCCTGCAGTTTTTTCACTGAGCCCACAGCAGTGAGTGCGAGATGGATACAGGGCCCTGGGGCTGATGGGGTGGGGGCACTGAAGAAGCAAAGAAACGTAGACCCCCACAGCTGCAGAGGGGAAAAAAGTTAAACTGGGAGGAATTTGCCTGCATCCCCCCTTACCTCTGCTTGGGCAATTATTGTACGAAGTGATATAACAGACATGACATAAGGCTGCTCATGCCTCCCAAGCTCCTGTTGGGTGGAGCGGATGGTGCTGGGGGATGGTGGGCCTACTGCAGTCGTTGCAACTGCAGGGAGAGCCTGGCACATCAGGCGGGCTCACAGGCTGGGAGAGAGAGCCCCCCATCAGGGTCAAGTGGGAACTGAGGCTGCAGCAAGAGGTCATGCCAATGACATGACCCAACATCGATTAAAGACCACCTTCATGTGTGCTCCAATGCCCTTTATCCCTGGAGAACAGCAGGGCTGCTCATTCCTCCTCAGCTCATGCAGACCCAGGGGGTAGAACTGGGGAATGGCGGGCCTCTGTAATTGATACTTACATTCTGCCAGCCTCAGGCACATTCTGTGCTTTTATTGAAACTCCAGACATTATCAGGAATGGTACTGCAAAAAAGTGTAAAGCTTTCAAGTGCGGCACAGACATTTGAGGGGGCACGCTCTGAGATGGCGACTGCTACTGTTCCCCCCCCTAGAACCCTCGGTTCTGCCTGGAACGTGGACCACGCAATTGAACACTATTCTGCAAGCCATTAGAGACACCAGTCTGGACCTCAGGGGCAGCATAGACGCGGTGGCCCTGGAGATGGGGCTCCTAACGGAGGAGCAACATAAGCTTTCGGACGGGGTAAAGCACAATGAGACTGTTCTTAATGATCTGCAACCCAAAACTTGAGCTCTCAGCGCTCAGATTGAAATTCTAGCCAACACAGTCAAACTCCCTCAGGAGAAGTTGGATGATCTGGAGGGCCAAACTAGATGCAACAACACCCAAATCATAGGCTTCCCAGAGGACTCAGAAGGCAACAACCACACTGCCTTCTTTGAAAATTGGCTCTCTCTGTGTGTTGCGCCAAATGGACTATCCCCTCGCTTCCTAGTGGAGCGGGCACAAAGATTTCCGGCCAGACGGCTCCCACCTGGCAGTCCATCGAGACCAGTGGTGGCAAGAACTCAGACTTTCAGGGACAAAACTGAATTGATATATATAATTAGCTAGATGACTGGGACAGTTTACCTTTAAGAAAGCTCAGAATCTTCTCTTCCCAGAGTATACTATCAATGTGAAGCATAAGAGGGCCTCTTTAATGGGGGTAAAATGTAAACTGCGGAAGGTTGGCCTTAAGTACACATTACTGTTCCCTGCAAGACTAAAAGCGCTAGCTAACGAGAAACCCTACTTTTTCACAGAGCCTGGGGAGCCTTAGACTGGGCCAAGCAATGCAGATATGACTCACTGGAGACAAGGGACTACCCCGCACGAAGGTGTAACCTGAGGCCTTCTGGTCCTCAACCAGGGATGTGGCGTAATCACCCTTGCATGGACTACCCTGCTCCGGAAAAGCAAGTGCTCCATCTCCAGCGCAGGAATGCCGTGAGAGAAAAATGGCCCTCACCACGGCGGCTCACCTGCATGCGCCTGTAACAACTAGCTCTACGGAGGGGTCAGATGATTATACAGCTTTGGATAAGGGGTCTGCCGACTTCCAGGACAGTGCATCCTCCATGGTACCCCCTTCAGTTATGCGGCAGGCGTCCAATGAAATAATCTAACTCCCAGCAGCACTGTTGGGCACTTCCCCCTGCCCCCTCCAGACTGGTATCCTGAGAACCCAAGAACAAGCATAACTGGCAGTATGGGGGGAGCTTGTCCTCACCCTGGGAGACACAACACCTCTGAGTGGCCTGCCACCAGCTATTATGGTTGCCTCCACCCTAACATTCGACAACTGCATGAATGCATAAGCGTACCATTGGATGGGCTGCTTTTGACATCCCCTCCTTTTGAAATGACACCTTGTATTTGTATCTTTTTCGGTCCTTTCTCTATTTTCCCAGGTGTCAGCTGGGACCCCCTCCCATTACAGCCCTATGGCCCGTGGGCCAGTGAGGCTACACCCAGAAGGGTGTTTTTGCTATACAAATATGTTTGTTTTCCTTGTTTGAGCAGTCAGGTGTTGCTCTACCACCCTGGGGTTTGGGAACTGGGAAGTTCATGTTGCCAAGGCTATTGTGTATCATACGGGTTGGGATGCCTTGGTGGGGTTGGCCCATGTGGTGCTGATTCCTCTTTGTCTTTAACCCCCTATTACATCCCTAAGTGACCCCCTTAGACATTATACTTGATAGGTAAAGTAACAATACTGACCAAACATCTGTGGTATGAAGATTGCGTGGAGGTGCTACTCTGTGTATCAGTATATTAAGAGACATGTAGCGCACATCAATTATTTTGCAAGAAACTCACCTTGCCAGGGCGAAGATGCAAAACTTCAAAAACATTGGAGAGGCAGTGTTACATCACTGATTACTCTCAATACACACATGGTGTGCTTATATGGATTCAACCAGCTGTGTCATTCCACCAGGCTGCGGTGGAAAATGACCGTGAGGGTGTATTTTCTGGTTGAGGGAATCTTGGACGGCGTTGCAGTATTATTGGGCAGTGTTTACTGACTGAATTCTGGACAATCTCAGCTTTTGGCTGCACTGTCAGCCCAATTATTGAGATGGTCACACCTACCCAGGATATTAGGGGGGACTGTAACTGTGTCCTGGATACTGTGTTAGATCGCTCACACACTCCAATACTCTTCTACCGTCCAAACTGCAACATGTTTCATGCAATGAACCACTCAATGGTCATTGGTTGACAGCTGAAGTGTGTTGCACCCATACATTAGAGAATATTCCTTCTATTCCCTCCTCACGATTTATATGTCCATCTTGATCATTTCCTACGCCACCTGGCTACACAAGTACTGCCATCAGAATCCAAGTATTTGGATAAGACCCTCTATGATCACAACCCTCTCCTTTTATGACTTAACTGGGGGGGTACATTCCTCCAGTCTCCACTTGGCGTCTCCAACCCACAACGATAGAGGATCCAATGTTTTGCACCGGCACGCATGACATACTCACAACTTACTTTACTGAAAATGCACACATGGCTTCTATATGGCTGGTGGAATGGGATGCAATGAAAACAGTAATCAGGAGGCATTGTATACAGATGCTCATTGGCTCACAGGGCACATTAAGTCAGGAACTGGACCACTTTGAGAGGGACCTGCAAAGTCTTGAAGCTAAAGCCATTGTGGATATTGTGACTCGTTCCACGTTGCGTGAAGCACATGACTGCCACACTCACCTTCTTGAGTCCTTATGATGTCTGGATTCTAAAGCATACCAAGAAAAAATGAATGCGGAGGGTGAGAAGCCAGGCTGCTTGCTCACCTGGTTCCTAAAAAGAGAGATGGTATACATGCCTGTGATCACTATACATACGGACCCCTCTTCTGTAGTATACTCACAGGCAGACATCCATAAGGCTTTTGTCACTCATTATCAATCTCTCTATAGCCCCAGGTACGACCCACAAAGCCCAGGGCACTATGACTATTCGTCCAATATCGAGCCCCCGACTGTGACCGCACGGCAGGGGTTGGTCTTGAACTCCTCGATATCAGAGCAGGAGATTAGGTGCACCTCCCGGGACTCTCCCACATGCAAGACTCTTGGACTTGATGGTCTGCCCATCGAATTCTGTAAGACATATGCTGATTTACTGATCCTGACTGAATTATACTCTTTGGAACTTGATGCGAGGATCCTGCCAAACTCTATGTGGGAAGCCCTGTTAGTTTCCCTCACCAAGCCAGGCAGAGCCCTTTTAGAAGTTGCCTCCTTTCACCCATTGTCTTTAATGAGATGCGACTACAAAATACTCAGTAACATACTTGCAATCTGACTGTTGGACTGTATTACACATCTGGTCCATTCCAACCAGAACAGGTTCATATTGGGCAGGTCTACCTCCCTCTACCTGAGGTGCGGTCATCGGATCTAGAGGAAGCGCCATACCATTTGCCTTACTCTGCCTGCCTGGTCTTGGATCTTGAGAAAGTGTTTGATATGCTGGACTGGGATTATTTGTTTGCAGTCCTTCGGCGCGTGGCCATGGGAGATAAGATGATGCAGTTGGCCAAACTACTCTACATGGAATAGGTAGCTAGAGTGAGGATTGGTCAGTTGATATCTGCCTCATTTTTGGTGGGCTGAGGAACACCCCAGTGCTGTCCATTGGCACTGTTGCTCTTTGCACTGGCTATGGAACCCCTGGCTCTGTCTGGAGAGGCTTGGAGAGTTCTGTTACGTGGTGCAACCCATGCAGTAACATTGTATGCTGATGAAGTACTCATATATATTTGAGATATCAGAGACGGGATGGATGCCATAGCCCAGGAGCTGGATACCTTTAAGGTTGCCTCAGGTCTGAGGGTTAATTGATCAAAAACCTGCTTGTTCCCAGTACTTCAGGGGTGCCCGGTTCAACCAATCATGGTTGACGGACGCTGGATTTAGTGGAATCCTTAAACATTTCGATACTTGGGAATTAATCTATACTACTCTACTCACGATCTCCTAGAGGGCAACTTGATAATTGCTATCTTTCCCCTCCGGCATCAAATTGCATTTTGGAACTCAGTCCCTCTCATGGTACAGGGCTGGACTGCACTCTGCGAGATGGTGATGCTACCGAGGTTACTATATTGTTTTGCTAACTTACCCATCCTTTTCCCTTGTAAAGTGTTCCAAATGTTGGATGGAATGCTGACAGACATAGAGTGGCTTTGTCCAGGTTACAATTACCTACAGACAGCAGTGGACTGGGGGCACCGATTTTCAATCATTACTGTCTTGCAACCCAACTCCAGTAGGTGGAGAGCTGGCTAGCAGGACTCAATCTGATGGAAATTTCAGCTGCTGTCGGTGGGGATACACTGAAAATAAATATGAGAGTTAAAGCTTCCTAAAACATCATTAACTGCAATCTCAAACAATCTACTCCTGGTGGCACATGCCAGCTACCAGCGAGCATTGCGAGTCTTACTTGGGTTGAAACCTTATTCACTTGGAATACCACTGCAGTCTGTGGCAGCATTTTAAGAAGCAGCGGGAAGGGAAGGAGTGGAGATGTGGGAATCACTGGGTCTGGGTACACTGGGCAACCTATTTCAAGAAAGCAACCTAACCCCTTTTGACTTATTGTCAGAACAAACCGGCCTTCCGGTGGGAGAGTTTTTGACACAGAGACACCGTTTCCTTGAAGTAGAACGAATTTGGGGAGTCATAGTAAGCGAACCTCCCATACACCTGTTAACACAACGATTTTTTTCACTAGGCACTTGAAAGCGGCTTGTATCCTGGATAGTAAGAGCCATCCTGGACAGGACTACTGACCCCCTGGTTGACTTGCGGCATTCACATCCGTAGGGCCTGGGGCATCCACTGACTCCCAAGGAATGGCAAAGGGCACTTATAGATCCATGCAAGGTCTCTCACAATGCCCGTTTTCAATATATTCAGCATAAAATCCTCCATAAAGCGAATATGACACCATCCAGACTCCACAGGATTTACCCTGCGGTATCAGCCACCTGCCCTCATTGCCCAGCTCCTCACGCTGATTTTACATATGTTTTGAGGCTGCCCCCTTGCAAGAGCCTTTTGGGATGCTGTTTGCTCAATACTCCTATGAGTGACAGGTCTGCAGGACCTCAACAACATAGACAGTAGTGTTTTGGGTCTTTACAAGTGACAACGAGTGAGAGGGGCCACCGCCCTTTTCATTGACTCTGCGCTGTTGTATGCTCAGCGCGTAATCGCGATGTGCTGAAAAGCAGTGATATTCCCGGGGCTTCCCATTGGCAGGCTGGTTTAACTAAACATGAAGAGGTGGAATCTGTGGCATAGAGATGAGAGGAAATGCGTGGTTTACCCAGATGTGCCATAGAGATAGCCTGGGGCAAAATCATTCATGCACTCCAAGCTGACCCGAAGGATGATACCCGACCATAACAGCCACTGATGAGGCCATTGGCATGGCATGGTGTGGACTAGAGCATGGTGCAAGACTAGTGCTTCCTCTAGGCTGCACTCCAACACCCTTTTCAAGGATGCAGCTTGCCCACTTGGGCCGTCACAAGCCTAATTAATCTCCTATGATGCATTAACCCAGATCAGAGACAAAGGCTCGATGTTGTTGTTTCCTACAATGTTTTGGACTGTTATAAATTCCCTGAGTTCTTATTCTGTAACGAGATACTACTGTTTTTTGAGTATTTGGTGTAATGCTGTTCAATGTATGCAATCATAGTATAATCCAATGCTGTAAAACTCAATAAAGATACCTAAAAGAAAAAGCAGGGCCAAGATGGCAAGCAGGAAAACAAGGCACAAGGTATGACTAATGACAACATTCTGTTTCCAGCAGGTCTCTGGGCAAAGGCCACGAACATTATGTTTAAAACCCATATATTTTCCCAAAAGACTTTTTAAAGAAAATTAGGTGTCATTAGAAAGTTCATAAACTCCTTATAATTTCCCTTCAAAAAGCTTCAATTGAATGTATGTTATGTTTTCTCTGAGGTAAAAGATATGTTTTTTAAGAAACTCTTGCAGGCAAGATACTTGAAGTGATTCCTGCCTATATCAGGATTGTGTAGGAACAAATTAAACAAGATTCTACTTCTATCACTAAATCTGTTAGTAGATTGCAGATTATGAGCTGTCATTGTCATGAGCTGCAATGAGTGAATGCAATTTTGATTTCACTAAGTATCAGTCAGTGCTTAATGGGTGCAGGCAGTTGCATTCCTATTTAGGGATTAGGGCTTACTTTTCATTACAGACTTGGACCCAGAGCAAAAGAGAGGTAGGCAGATAAAAGAGAGCGAAAGAGGAAGAGACACATAGGAAAACAGTGACAAAGGGAGAAATAAGGGATGACTAAGAACTTTCAAGTCTGAGAATGGAAGTGTAGGGTAGTGGAAGAAAAGGTTCTTAGATGAGATTTGATATTCAGCTTCCCCCATTTTCAGCCACTGTGACGGTAGGCTCCTAGGAAAATAGTTGGATCCCTGCATGTATTTATTTTTGATTTTACAAATTAAGCAATGTTGCAAAAAACAAAAGTAACAAAACATGTAGGTAGAGATTAAAACGATGGTGCATTTGTTGAATTCTGAATAATTTATTGGTGACTTTTTTTATAAAGAGCAATAGGACAGAACGTGATCACTGGGAGTGTTAATTTAAGCGAGATCTCTGGCCCAGTTTTGGGCTGGCTTTCTCTTTAGTAGCTCGAGAGTTTGAGCAGCGCTATTTTACCACTAAAGACAGTGGTAAATAGTAGCTTTTCACAGGAACTTCAAAGGCATGATATGCTTCCAGATGGAAAAATAGCTGCGTCTTTTGACATATTAAAGTAAACAACAGAGCAAACACAATAATATACACAAAGTAAAATAACAGCACAAAACATAACAGATGACAACATAACAGTAGAAACAAGACGCAATACTACCATAGGACAACACAAAAATACTTTACAATGATGCAGCACAAAAAACACAGCAGCACAAAAAAAAACAACAGAATACGTCCTCAATTCAACTAAATGCGACACAACAAATATGTACATACATTCTTGCCACATATTACCCCCTCTCAAAACCTGCTTTCATAATACTGTGGTAAAAGATGTGTGCACTAAGCACTGCCGTAACTTACCACCAAAGACATGAAATACCGCCACTCTAAAATGTTTTGTGACCTGGCCCCTTGTTTTCGTTCTCAGTTATTCTCAATGCATCTTCAAAATGTATGCGACTCCTTATGTCGGGGAATGCAAAATAGTCGTTCCTTCAGTCCAGGCAGCTTTTTCTTTCTCTATATTTATACAAACATGTCTTAAGGGCAAAAGTGTTTAGTGCGAAAAAAAAGAGACTACATATTTTTTTAAAACATGTTATTTCTTGATGTACTGTACAGAATCGAAAATCCAGCTCTTTGGTACTGATTTCGTTCATTAAAAAATAAATCGTGTTATAACCCTTAGGATGTTGATTTGTACAATGTAAAACTATGATATTTCCCATGAGAAAAAAAGGCATAATTTCTTTGTGCAATAGTTTTCGCTGCTTTGAATTTGATGCCTGCGTAAAGCAAAGTATGAAAATGAAAATAAAAACATAATGAAAGATTTCTAGCTTTTATAGATGAAAACAATATGTGCACCTCATTTCAAGCTTGGAAAGAGTATATATTTTTCAAAGCATGAAATTACATTAGAGCCTTACCCAGATAACCAAGTTCACAAACAAATGATCCATACAAAACAGAAGCGTGCATTATTCCAATATTAAGCGTTAGATTTTCTTTTCAGGCAATTTAAAACATAAAACATAAAATAATTATCACTATGGTAAAAATAAACAGTGCATAAAAGAATATTTTTATAATAAGAAAATATTTATGAGTAACTAAATTACAAACAAAACAACATGTTTTTCCTTAATGCTTAGTTCCAAAATTAAATCGCCCAGCAAACCAGGCGACAGACAAAGGCATGTAAAGCAAACTGGGGCACTCCAATCAACATAAACCCGCAATGACGTTAACCTAAGGATGGAGTATAATAGCTACAGCATCCCATTCATAAGATATACGGGCCATATTATCAAGAACGGCGATAACATTATCGCCGCTTTAGCGGCAGGAAACTGCCGCTAAAGCGGCGATAAGGGGCTTGATAATATGCCCTATAGAATTCCAATAGAAGCCCAGGTTCTGGTGTGAAGGACATCAAACCTGGCCTTCTATTGGAATCCTATAGGGCATATTATCAAGCCCCTTATCGCCGCTTTAGCGGCAGTTTCCTGCCGCTAAAGCGGCGATAATGTTATCGCTGTTCTTGATAATATGGCCCGAGTCTCCAATTAATACTAAAATGCACGATGTCACTCTGCATGGGAAGACCCCAACCTGCACAGCGACTTATGGTACTCGAACCATATCCTTCCCTCCACATTTCACAAGCATGTCTATCCTATCTTCTCCCTCCAACGAGAAGATGGAGGACAAACTTTGATTTCCTTCCCAGTATCAATTTGATATAATTCATGTCATCAGGGAAAACAATGTATGAAAGGACAAGTTGAACCTTTCTGGCAACTGGCTGGCTTAGATACAGGCTATACCAGCCTGCTTAAATAGCCATTCGATCATAACTTGACAGGCCTTCCAAATCCAACGAAATCTGTCATAAATTGCTGGTCATCCGAGTGGTCTAATATAGTCCAGCCTGCAGGTCCTGAATAGTCAATATAGTCAAATAGTCACTCCGAGTACTGATATTCTACAGTGAAAAAATGATGAAGATAACCCGGTTTATCTTGAAACTGCCGTCAATTGACATTTCATAATGGCAACCATGTAAAGGAGGACTGTATGCAGTTTAACTAGGCATATATCAGAATCCCTCTTACTCATTATCAAAACCTGTTACCTCTAAAGCTATACTACTAACATGGTAAAAGACATAAAGAGCTAATCAGTGTTGCCAGCTTCACAAAAATCATAAAATTGCTTGTCTTTCTCTCACAATTCCTCAGTCATCACACCGGTAGGCATTGCGACCTATAACACGATAAGCGCACCTCAGAAGTCATAACGCTGCATACGGAAACTGTAAAGAAATGCCTCTTCTTGCATGTTCACCCTCACATTTTTGGACAGATACTGCTGGTTTTTCGACTCTGAGAGTGCACTGAAGCTTGCTAACCAGACCTCAGTGCCAGTGTTCTAACCCTATACTAAAGTTATGTTGAATTGGATACACCTAATTGGCAAGTACAGACTTACTTATACGTCACTAGTATTTGGTACCCAGGGGCCCAGGGCATGTAAGATAAAGTGTTCACCCAGGGCTGCTGCACTGGTTGTGCCACCCTGCATGTGATAGAGACAATATGGGCCCAGCCTGCTACTACAGGCTGACAGGGCAGTGTGTGAAACTGCCAGTTCGTCTTTGCCATTACACTTAATGGCTAAGCCACCACTTCTCTTAAATCTCCCCTAAGGAAGGCCTATAGAGTCCTATGCCAGGGAGCTGTATGTTACTAAGTAAGACTTATGGTTTTCTATATGTCTTAACAGCAACACTTCCAAATTGTCATTTTGCAGTGGAAAGGTTAGGAGCCCCTTTGGCTAACACAGGGTTAAACGGTTGGCACTCCAACGCGTCTAACTCCTGAATGGGATCACCTAACAAGGTTAAGTAAGGTATCAAATTAATTGTGACATTAAATCTGACCTGATGCCCAGACCAGATTTAAAGTCAATATTAATATTAAGCAACTTATAGAAAGTTGCCACTCTGCACTCCAGCTAGTAGAGTGACCTCACAAAGGCACTGAAACATAGACAGGTTTCTGACCACCTGGGGAAACGTGTGAATGACCCACAGGCCTGCGAACAAAAGCAGTTACCCTAGTGCGAGGTAACACCCCCTCTCCCAGGATGGCAACTCAGGGTGTTATCACAAAAGGCAGGCCTCAAAGGTGAAGCCGCCTTTGAGGGGCCGTTTGTGACAACATCCCTGTTGCTCCCATGCCTTTTGTTCCTACAGACAATTTAAAGACTGAGCTAAAGGAGGGAAACCTGTGTCCAAACCAGGATTTCCATAGGCGTATAGCCCACTGGTAGTCACACCTTTAGGGCGGGCTACCCTGCTCCCGAGGACCAAAGAAATGTTGTGCTATCTTGAAGGGGACAAGAATGGGGCACTCTGGGATAGCCAGGTACCACACATCGCAGGAAGTTTGTCATTACACAGGAGGGGACCCAGTAGCCCATTGGCTAGTGACCACGTGGTCCCCTAAGGGCACTTTCCTTGGATAAGTAGGGCACCCCTGGCACCCTGCCCCTCAGTTCACATTGAAGAAAGAAAAGGACTAAAGAGGGACTACCCTGCTACCTTTGAACCGTGCAAAGAGAAGCTGCACCATCGAGAGGTCTGCACCTGCTGCACATTTGGGCTAGCAAGACTGGGACTGTGCCTGCGGCTCCTGACCCTGGAAAAAGTAGATTTACCAGCTTCATCAATACCAGTGACTCTGAGGATCAGTTTGCTGTTATCCTGGAACCAGTTCCAGAACACCAAGAGCTGAAAGAGCTCAAACAGACAAAGTGGTGGAGGCCGCAGACGTTTTGCCTCTACAAAGTCGCCGGGCACAACAGAAGACAAATCTGAAATAGCCAAAACCTGCACCCAAGTCTGGCAGACCTGGGAGGGCTGTTCAAGTTTGGATTCGTCATTTCCAAGGGACACCACCCCCCACCAAAGAGTTTGTATCCAACCACAGTGCAGCATGACCAATAGTGCAGCATCAGCTGTCCAGCTACTGCAATGTAGAGGACTTTGAGAGACCCTGATCTCCATGGCCAAAGTCGCCCCACATCACCCGTGGACCGAGGAACCACCGTCAAGACACCACTGTTGACTGCACCACAACCGGAAGATCCTTTTGAGCATCGTTGCCTGCATCCCTCAGCGTCAGGACCACTCCATTGACTTTTGTGGTGGTTGTCTGTAAAGTTGGGAACTTGCTTCAAAAATACTCTGGTGGCCAAGGAACAGCCTATACTCGCACTAACTTTTCCATAGTTTTCAAACTTTCCAATTGCCATTGCTTGTCTGCAGTTGCATTTAAAAGTGATAAAAAGTTCTAAAATCTGTATCTCCGAAACCCTCCATTGGATTTTGATGATCAAGGTGTCTAAAAATTCATTAAATTAAATCTATTTTTATAAAAGGCTGTGTTTTTTTATTGGTGTGTGATCTTCTTATTTCGCTGCTTGGTGCTGTTAAAAGCATTACACTAGTTTCCTTTGCCAAGCCTTACTGCTCGCAGCCACAGCTGCCCAGGTTTGAGCTTAAGGTTGAGTAAACAATACTGACTGGACCCAAGATGGTGTCTGTCAGTGTACTCCATGATAAGGCCCCACAGCCATATCATATAGCACACCCGGATCCTCACAGAAACACTTCCCATGTAGGCTCAATGCAAAGACAACAATTTTCTAACAAACATGCTGTATAGCATTCTGCCCAGTGCTTTGGCGCCCTCACATGGGGTAGTAAGTGCCATACAAATACCAAACTACTTTATTTTAATCATTAAACACTCATGCCACTCTTGACCTTCT
This sequence comes from Calotriton arnoldi, assembly GCA_963921515.1. Classification (NCBI taxonomy): domain Eukaryota; kingdom Metazoa; phylum Chordata; class Amphibia; order Caudata; family Salamandridae; genus Calotriton; species Calotriton arnoldi. The sequence goes on along the minus strand of CAWUFW010005904.1, from coordinate 1,037,014 downwards.
CATGACAATTGTTTTACATTTGTTTCTTGCTATTGAGGAGCAATGTATTGTGAAAGTTGATATTGTTGCTCTGCTTGAAATCACGCATCAATATACCAATACCTCTCAGTTCCTTCCTTGAGTTTTAGGAAGACTTCCATAGCATTTTTAGGTGCATGCTTCTTGAACTAAATGCATATGAGAGGAGTAGAGTAAGATAAGTGGACAAATCATGTCATTGATGTGTCAATTACTGTGCTCTTGGTCCCTCTCCTAGTGAAAGGTGATTGAATGTTGTCACAGTGCTCTATTACAGCTTCTGGAAAGAAAGGGCCTACAAAAGAACTTCAGTGTGACAATCTCATAATCAATTTCTCTTATCCAGTGCCAAAAATAATATAAACAAGTACTGACAAGGCCAATATTACTGGATTCAAGGCGCTAATTCATGCAAACACAAAGATCCACAAATGTGCTCAGACTATTTGTGCTGTGATTTTGTGCAACCTTGATCTTTCGCTTGCTTCTATGTCTGGAACCTATTTTGTGCTCCCAAGCATGTGTGCTGTATGGCATGAGTCCCACAAGTTTAGGGAATAGAAATTTGCCACACACTTTGGAGGAAATATAAGAAACAGATTACCAAAAGGCATTGCACAAGTAGTTTGTGCACATTTGTGCATGCATGGGTTTGAATGTGTTTTCTCATTTAAGCCAGACATGTTGACTTAGATCATGCAGATGCTCAATGTGTTTAGGGTCTCTAGATTTAAACGTTCTGTCTCTAGTTTAGCTTTTGGCAGGTGCCATACAGCCAGGATTCTGAACGAAATTACAACTTTTTCGACAAATCCAATTTGAAAAGATAACATTTATGAATGTGATGTTTCCTTATGAAGCTAAGACATTGAGGGGGATATTTACAAAGAAGTGGCGGAGTGAGGCGTTAGCCATCATGGCTTAACGCCTCACTCCACCAATTCAGAAATGCAAGGCTGCACCATATTTACAAGGGTATGGTGCAGCCTTGCGTTTCCCCCTGCACTGGCGCTACACTTAGCAGTTTAGCGCCAACGCAGGCACCCTTGCACCATAGTGCAAGGGTGTCTGCGTGCAGGGGAAGATTGTTTATGTGTAGGAAGGTGTCCCTTCCTGCACATAAACAATCTTTAAATGCCGTTTTGTCACTTCTATGTGTGCTGCTTAATGCAGCACACATGGAAGTTACAAAATGTCTTTTTTTTTAAGGATTATTTATGTGCATGAAGGGTCACCTACCTACACATAAACAATCCAAGGCATTTTGCTTTTTCCATGTGTGCTGCACGAGGCAGCACACATAGAAAAAGCAAAAACGAGGAGAAATAAAGCATTTCTCCTCGTTTCGCCAAGTTAAGACCAGGTGTTCCATGGTCTTAATTTTGGCGCTGCCTCCTATTTACGCTGCCCTTGTAAATAGGGGGCAGCGTCAAAATCAATGGGTGTTGCTGTGGAACTCCCACTGCAACACCCACTGCCCACCCCTTTCACGCTAAGCATGGCGTGAAAGGGTGCCTTATTTACAAGGCAGCATTAAGCCATGATAAGTGGCTTAACGCTGCCTTGTAAATAAAGCAAAGCCCCTATCGCCACGGAAACGTCACAAAAAGTGATGTTCCCGTTGCGATAGGAGCTTGTACATATGCCCCTGAATTTGTAATGTTTTGCGCTGTTGATTCTAGTAATAGCATGTATTGTCAGATGTCTGATCACACAATAAACAGGTGTGTGGGATTTTTTACAGAAGTGCTCTTTAGCATTTAGGTGGATATAAGTGTTGCATTTGTCTAGCGTAGGTATGGTGAGTGAGGTATGACAGGTGAGAGGAGTTTAAAAAATACTTCTTGGGGTACATTCCTTGTGGGAGAGAGTTGGAGAATGTGCTTTGAAGACATTTTATTATCTTTTGCAAGTGAGCCAGATGTAATTTGATATCAAGCTGACAATCTGGGGGACAGAATAGGATTTGTTCTCTAGTCAGTAGTAAGTGGCAGTAATGAAATATGAAGAGAGGGCCCGATTCACAGAACTAACTTAAGACAAAATCCTAAACTTACTACCATTTTGGTATTAACAGAAGGCACTTACTCATTTTGGTATTCACAGAAGGCACTTACTCATTTTGGTATTCACAGAAGGCACTTACTCATTGATGAGTAAGTGCCTTCTGTGAATACCAAAATGAGTAAGTGCCTTCTGTGAATACCAAAATGAGTAAGTGCCTTCTGTGAATACCAAAATGTTAGTAAGTTTAGGATTTTGTCTTAGGTTAGTTCTGTGAATCGGGCCCAGAGTATTTGTACCTCTTAGGCGAGTCATGCCTATGTGTGGTTGTGTTCTTCTGTTGAAAGTTATTTAGTGGTCTGTTGTTTTGGCATAGCTGGACTGAAGTGTCAAGTTTGCTGACAGAGGAAAGTTGTAATGAGTCATGCTGGTTGTAAATAAAAGAACTGCAGGTTTGGTCCTTGTAAAGGACACATTTCAATCTGTGTCAGTGTAGGAGTAGCTTAGTTCGAAGTTATGATCCAGATTGCCTTAATTTACGTTGACATTATCCTTTCTAGTGTATTTCCCTAAGATGTGTGAGAGTGAGAATGGAGAAATTAAGGATTAGTTAGGTATGCACTAGTCAGTAGAGACAGTAGCATTGAACCATTGTTAACATCCTTACGTATGTTTAAAGCTTTTATGGACTTCAGGGTATCAAATATTGTAGTGACGATATGAAGGTTGAGATCTGGGAATTGAATCATGACCTTCCCATGCAGGGTGATGCATATCGCACATTTCGTGTTACGGTAACCTGAGATAGTAAACTTTTTTCTCATTAGGGGCTTCTGTGCTCTTTGAGCTCAAGAAGAAAAGGCAAAGTGTATTGGACCGTGAGGGTGAGTCCTTAGTAAAAAAACAAAAACTAACAGATCAGTTTTAATGAAGTTCTTCAGAGGCTATGCAATTTTCCACATTGAAGAAGATTTGTGATGTGGTTCTCTGATGTGATATCCTTAGTGATATCATTTGAGATGTCATCAGTGATGTCATAAGTGATGTCACTGACCATGTCATGAGTGATGTAATATGTGAGGTCATAAGCAGTGCATTGTGGGGGTGTAAGTAAGAGTTGGCTCAGGTAACTATAACTGCAGAATTTTAATGGTTTTGTAGGAGTGAAATCTGAGCCTAACTATAATGTTCCTGTGCCCTTTGGTTTTTCAGAGAATTTCTAAGGTTTTTTATATCCTATTTCCAAAGTATAGTGTCCCTGTAACCTTTGTTTATTTCTGTGAATTTCTACTTTTTTAATGTTATTTCCTAACAATAATGTCCCTGTAACCTTTGTTTTAAAAAAAAGAATTTCTACTGTTTTTAATGTTATTTCCTAACTATAACAGCCCTGTAACCAGTAACCTTTGTGAGTAGGTGTGTGATTGCATGTATGAGTCTGTGAGTGAGTGTGTAAGTGGCTGTATGAGTCTGTGAGTGAGTGTGTGAGTGGCTGTATGGGTCTGTGAGTGGGTGTGTCAGTGGTTATATGGGTGTGTGAGTGGCTCTATGGGTGTGTGAGTGGGCGTGTGAGTGGTTGTGTGGGTCTGTGAGTGGGTGTGTTAGTGGCTGTAAGGGTGTGTGAGTGGGTGTGTGAATGGTTGTGTGGGTCTGTAAGTATATGTGATAAAGGCTGAATGGGTGTGTCAGTAGGCGTGTAAGTGTTGGTGTTGGTGTGGGTGTGTCAGTAGCTTTGTCAGTGACTGGGCCAGAATGGAACATCGCCTTGCCCTTTATCAAACAAGAATCCACATTTTTGAAGAAAAAGTCAACCCAACAGGAGAACTTTCTACTGCTTAATTAGTAGGTGCTACCTCACTGGGTAATAACTAGTGTATATTCTACACTGCAACTGTGCAATGGACCATGAGGAAATGTCTCCAGTGACCTAGTGTACCTAGTGTGCATGTAATTTCAGCAACGTGATTGTGTCCTGAGCGTCTTCATTCACAAATCTGTGTTAACATAAGTCTTCATTAAGAGGAGACAACGAAACTGCAAAGAGGGGAATCTCTGCCAAGCAAGGGTACTTCCTCCCAGCTATATAAAGTAAGTGCTTCTTTGTTTGGTGGAGATGTACACAAATTTCCTCTGCATCAAGAACACTTCACCAAAATCAGTGGGAAATGTGCTCAGGGACCTTTTGGCAAGCGGTTCATCAATGTGGGAAAAGGCGGGAAGACTTTTGCATAAAACTAAGGAAATGGGGTGTGGTCAAATGGGTAGACTTTGCAGATGATTTTGGGCATTGATATGTTATGTTATGTTATTCGGGATTTATAGAGCACACGGCTACTCTATTGAGTGTCCCGGCGCTAAACATCCTGGTGGCTGACAGAAAGGCACTAGGCTCGCTGAGATGAAATACTATTGCTGAAATAACCAGGGGGTCGATTACGATGGCGGTCGGAAAAACATACCGACCGCCATGGTAGCGGCAAAAAACCGCCCGCATGGCCACCGGGAAAAACGCCGGATACATTACGATGAACCGGCACAATAATCCGTCCGCGGCGGTGGGAGACAACGAAAAACCGCCCGCACACGCCGGACCAGCTGAAAATCCGACCGCAACGGCCGGATACTCAGCGGAAAAGCCAAGAACCGCCGCCATGCACACGGAGTAACCGCCCGTGACATTATGACATCCCCGCTACCACCATGGTACCTACCTATGAATCCGACCGCATCGTACGCGAACAGTGATGAATCCGATAGGCGGCGGAAGGGCTGCAGCATAGCCACCGCTGCCGAGGAACCGCTGCGGAGGAACCGCAAAAAAAATGGCAGACGTAGAAAAAATACGAATAAACAAACAAACAATGCACACACTGAAGTAGACCTGTCCCAACACAAACCAAAAGTGCCCAATGACAACAGCCCCAGAAATTTCAAAATAACCAATCACAGGACAACACACACAACACACCTGACAGCAACATACCAGCTTGCCACACCCCCCATAGCCGAGCATAAAACCAGCCCCTCCCTGACCACAATCCTTTGCTACACTCCACAACTGAAGGTCCCAACCCCAGAGAACAAAGGAGAGGCAAACCTGCACACAGCACCACCACAACACACACACCACCTATACCACCCACAACACCCACAACACCCACACAACTGCACCACAGAACATCTGCACAGCACACACCATGGCACCACACAAAATGCCAAAATTCACTGATGCAGAGCTTGCAGTCATGGTAGATGAGATAATAAGAGTTGAACCACAACTCTATGGCAACATGGTCCAACACACCCCATTAGCCACAAGAACCCAAATGTGGGTGAGGATAGTCAATAAGGTCAATGCAGTAGGGACCACCCCCGCAACAAGCAGGAAATACAGAAGCGGTGGCATGACCTGAAGACCGTGGTGAAGAGGAAGAGGGCCAAGAACCGTCAGCTGGCTGACGGGACTGGTGGAGGCACTCCCATCCCACCCAAACCATACAGTCCGTGGGAGGAGAAGGTCCTTGGAATCCTACATCCAGAGAGTCTTGAAGGAATCCGCGGGGGACTGGAAGCTGGTAAGTACAAACCAATGTATATCATCACATTGCCATGTACCGTCTTGCACAAATTCAAACCTACAACCCCTAGGCCAAAGGACATTCGTCTGACCCACAATACCCAAAACAGGTCACACAGATGTAACCACCACTCAACCTGAAAAAGCACAAAGCTAAACAAAACCAACTGGGATGCATGTGTACAGACAAAAAGCACTACAACACACACCAGGCCCCCATCTCCCACCCCTCAGCAGGATGGAGCACCACACCCAGAAGCATGTGTCAGCCATTGAACGCTCCCCCACCACCTAACAGGTAGGTAGTCATCTTCACAGGGATGGGGAATGTGTATCTGGAGGCAGCACTACAACTCCCAACAGGCCCCCCTCTCCCACCCCTCAGCAGGATGGAGCACCCCACCCAGAAGCATGTGTCAGCCATTGAACGCTCCCCCACCACCTAACAGGTAGGTAGCCATCTTCACAGGGATGGGGAATGTGTATCTGGAGGCAGCACTACAACTCCCAACAGGCCCCCTCTCACACCCCTCAGCAGGATGGAGCACCCCACCCAGAAGCATGTGTCAGCCATTGAACGCTCCCCCACCACCAAACAGGTAGGTAGCCATCTTCACAGGGATGGGGAATGTGTATCTGGAGGCAGCACTACAACTCCCAACAGGCCCCCTCTCCCACCCCTCAGCAGGATGGAGCACCCCACCCAGAAGCATGTGTCAGCCATTGAACGCTCCCCCACCACCTAACAGGTAGGTAGCCATCTTCACAGGGTTGGGGAATGTGTATCTGGAGGCAGCACTACAACTCCCAACAGGCCCCCTCTCACACCCCTCAGGAGGATGGAGCACCCCACCCAGAAGCATGTGTCAGCCATTGAACGCTCCCCCACCACCAAACAGGTAGGTAGCCATCTTCACAGGGATGGGGAATGTGTATCTGGAGGCAGCACTACAACTCCCAACAGGCCCCCTCTCACACCCCTCAGCAGGATGGAGCACCCCACCCAGAAGCATGTGTCAGCCATTGAAAGCTCCCCACCACCTAACAGGTAGGTAGCCATCTTCACAGGGTTGGGGAATGTGTATCTGGAGGCAGCACTACAACTCCCAACAGGCCCCCTCTCCCACCCCTCAGCAGGATGGAGCACCCCACCCAGAAGCATGTGTCAGCCATTGAACGCTCCCCCACCACCTAACAGGTAGGTAGCCATCTTCACAGGGATGGGGAATGTGTATCTGGAGGCAGCACTACAACTCCCAACAGGCCCCCTCTCCCACCCCTCAGCAGGATGGAGCACCCCACCCAGAAGCATGTGTCAGCCATTGAACGCTCCCCCACCACCAAACAGGTAGGTAGCCATCTTCACAGGGATGGGGAATGTGTATCTGGAGGCAGCACTACAACTCCCAACAGGCCCCCCTCTCCCACCCCTCAGCAGGATGGAGCACCCCACCCAGAAGCATGTGTCAGCCATTGAACGCGCCCCCACCACCGAACAGGTAGGTAGCCATCTTCACAGGGTTGGGTAATGTGTATCTGGAGGCAGCACTACAACTCCCAACAGGCCCCCTCTCACACCCCTCAGCAGGTTGGGGCACCCCACCCAGAAGCATGTGTCTGTAAGTAAAAACCAAAGTGACACTGCACAGGTAATCAGACAGTGCATGCACACCACCATCACTCAACAAAAGCATTGAGAGACATGACAACATGAGGCTCTACTTCACCCAAAAATAGAAAAGTAAAGCACAGCCATTGACAGGATGCAGACAGCTCAGCGTACGTAACTGTGACAGAAACAGAACTGTGACTCTCAACAAATATGTCCAAGCAAACGGGCCTCTGACATGCATCACCCAGACTTCCCTCTGTAGCGTACATGGGTGCTGATCATGAAGGACCATGGGAAAACCAAACTAGCATGGTCTGCTGTATAAAGAAATACAAGCACAGGACATGTCAACGGTATGCATGTGATGACAATGGCTAGTCCATGCACACAGGTAATGTCTGCCAGGCAGAGTGATCAGCAAAGATGCTGAACATCAACTTGTAGTCATGCCAGTTGTCAGATGACAACCTCACATTGAAATCACCAATACTAGACGTGTGGCATGCTAACCAATCACAGGTCACACCATTGTGAAATGATGAATGTAACTCCACTTCATGGCATGCGGCACATCACTGTGCAGACATACAATGTGTGAAAAAGGCAACTGTGTGTAGCATAACATGTAAATAAGAGACATCAAACACAGCAACCCTGAGGTGTGTAAGGCAATTACCATCTACTTCCTGTCCCACAGGTGACCAACAACTGACTGCAGAGGACGACAACCTCAACCAGTACAGCCAGTCACCAGCTCCCGAACATCTCCCCTCGGATGCAGACTCCCTGGGTAATGATGAGGAGGAGGACCAACCCGGACCATCTGGTGTGGCAGGGCGTAATGTGTCCCAGGACCCCACAGCCCCACCACCCTCAGCAACAACATCAACGCAGAGCCCTGCTGCAACGACCTGTGCCACCACCACCACCTCCACCACCACTACCACTACCACTGCTACCTGCAACACTCGCCCTGCTCCACAGGCCAACCAGACCACAACAACTGCGGAGGTACGGGAGAGTAGGCCGGTGCCCACAGGAGGGAGGCAACAGGGCCGTGACAGCAGGCCAGGTGTGAGGACAAGGCTGACCCAAAGGGAAGAAGACCCTGCCACTGAATCACTGGCACACATTCACAGAGTTGTGGGGGCCTATGAACACACCCAGGGACAGTTGAGGCAGGCTCAGCAGGATGCCCGTGAGCAACAACAGATGCTGCGCTCAATTGACAACTGCATGGGCCAAATCAGGGACCTCCTGGGCCAGCTAGTGGGGGTCCTCAGGGACAGGCATGCGGCACCGCCAACACCTACAGCTCCCTCCGTTGTGACGCAGGATGACAGACCCCCACCCTCCCCTGCGTCCAGCGAGCATGGGGACTCATCAGACACCACTGGCCATGCACCTGTGTCCCCCCTGCCAAAAGAGCAAGGGGCCGCCCGAAAAAATCATTGGGAGCATCCCGTGGCAAAGCACCAGGCAAAAGCCAGTCAAGTAGCCAGCCATGATGGCACCCCTCTTCACCCTGCTGTGTACCCTGCAGACTGTCCCCACACACAATGGCGTGGGAATGGCAAATGACTGTTTGACTGTGTTGCCATACTGATCTAGTGTATACTCTATTGTCTCATCTACCATCACTGACAAATCTGTTATTCACCATTCACAAATCTGTCAATATCCACATCTACATCACATGTATCCACTGTAAATAAACACTAATAACGCACCAATGTAGTTGTCACTGTTCCATGTTCATCACAGTATGTTAACTCACACCCATGATTACAATGTCACAGGAGCAGGGATACTCCGCAGGCAAGTAGAGGCTGAAGGGACCTAGGAAAACACAACAGAACATCAGTTGCTACTCAGGTGGTGGACTAACAACCATCACACAACACAGCACATCAAGGTACGACAATCTGCACATGTCACAAGGAGCAACTGTACCAACATAGACATCAAGTAGCTGTGTCAAAAGATCCCTTGCCATACACATCTGCAGCCAGCACTGACTCTGCAACATGCTGTAGTCACAAAACTCACATACACATATTCACCAAGCACAACATCATCAGACAACAGCCAGTATTGACATTGCCACTGACCATCAAGTGAAGTAGTTGTTGATGAGCTGCTGACGCTGTCCAACACCTTCCTCCTCTCCACTATCCTCGTCACTTGACGTTTGGGTGTTTGCAGGTGGGGGCTGTGGCTGGTCATCATCATCCTGGATTAAGGGGATCCCCTTCCGCACGGCCAGGTTGTGTAGCATGCAGCATGCTACCACTATCTGACACACCTTGACGGGTGAGTACTGCAGAGCCCCTCCGGTCTTGTCGAGGCATCGAAAACGCGATTTCAGGAGTCCAAATGTTCGCTCAATGACCCGACGTGTCCTCCCATGGGCATTGTTGTAGCGCACTTCAGCTGGTGTCCTGGGATTGCGAAGTGGACTCAGCAACCAAGGTTCGTTGGGATATGCAGAGTCACCTAAGTGTGAAAGACACATACAGATTGAGTGTCTGACATGTGTCCGAGGACAGCATGGCACACAAACAGCACACGACTCGACCCTTTGTACTCACCCACAATCCATGCCCACCTCCGGCGCCAGATTGGCCATCAGCTGTGGTAAAATGCTGTTGCGCATTATGTGTGAATCGTGGGCTGATCCTGGAAACTTTGCACAGACGTGTGAGATGACCATATCTGCCTGGCACACCACCTGCACATTGATGGAATGATAATGTTTCCTATTTCGGTAAATATGCTCCCGTGCTTGGGGTGGAATCAGGGAAACATGTGTGCCATCTATTGCACCAACTACATTAGGAACGTGTCCAAGTGCATAAAATTCGCCCTTCACATCCGCCAACTCATGCCGCCTGGGGAAATGTATGAATTGGTCCCTGTGTTGCATCATAGCCAACAGGACATCACGTAGCACCATGCTGAATGTTGGTTGGGACATCCCCCTGCAATGCCCACAGTTTGCTGGAAGGATCCCGTAGCCACGAAATGTAGGAATGCCATCACCTTTGCCGTTGCCGTGAGTGCTGTTGGGTATGTCCTGCGTGGAAGCAGGTGTGGCTCCAATAGTGCACAAAGTTCCAGGAGGTTTGTCCGATCCAGACGGAATCGCCTTATGATGTCGGTATCCTCCATGTTAGCCAGCAGGGTGAAGGTACGAAACACATTAGGTCGCCTCCTAGGTGAGATGAAAGGGGACACGTCATAGCAACATAAATTAGGATGTGCACAAATTCATAAAGTCTGTCCTGTCACGGCGCTAACATTGACTGTCATCCCTGAAAGCACACAGTGCAATTCAGTGTTGTCCCAACATGAGACAGATTAATTGTACAACTGTCATGGATGTGCACAGTCAGTAGACACAATACGAACACTGTCTATGTGAATGCCAAGAGTCACATATCGAGCTGAGGTGGACTCAGCCTTGGGTGTACATGACACAGGACATGTGTGAAGCAGAGACACTGCTGGCTTCCACGTTGCTGCTGTACCTGCCACACCTCCTTGGCCAATAATTGCAGGGGACACATCAACAACACAATGTGGATAGATCATTGGGATTGTCTTTGTACTCAATGCCACTTCGAACACACTCAAATTCAATGACATTCACATCCCAAACCCATACATGTGCCAATGTCATCAGTACACAGGCCATATCTGCTGCTGACTTGAATACAAAGTCGGACAGTGACAGATGATGTCACGCCTGTGCAGAGTATGTGTACCACTGTAACAGGCCACCATTACCCCACTGCCCAATACTCTCTACAAGCACACAGATAGCCAATGTGGCACACATTAACAATAGATGAGGGACGTGATCAGCAGGGCCTGTATGCACCCTTAATCTTCCCCCATTTTGGACATTTACATGCAGCATCAAGGAGGGACTGCCCAAGGACACATGTGCACCACAACACATACCATGGTGATACACATCCAGCTGTTTCAAGACACAACAGTGCCACAACACATACATACAACACTACATGGACAATGCCAAGCCAGTACGCCAACAAGTCCACGCATGAACATACTGTATGCATGACATATGGACTACTGGCTCAGACACCTGACACCAGTGGATGTAATTTTATACCACATGTCCCAAAGGACATGCATCCTGACCCTCATTCCACACAGGCTGTCAGGCCCAACACAGCATACAATCAATATCCCACATCTAACAAACATGCTGGCTGTGCATGAGTAGTGGGACACTGGTACCTCACATTGACCAAATGTCGGAGTTGGATGAGTGTCACAGGCACAACAGTCAAGGTACATCTCACCTGTCTTGGGTGCCCACACAATCCTGATACACCAGCAGATGTGATCCACCCACACAGTGCTGGAATAGATGGTGAGCAAGGATGGCTAGCACCCCATAGCATGCACATACACTAGTGTTGGTGGCAACACACTGCACACGTGTGCCACTTGTGCTGACCATCCAACATTGCAGACAATTCCCGCTAATCAGTGCACACACATTGCACAGGCAAAACTGGACACCCATAGCCTGTGGACAAATGTCGCATACTATATTCCATACAGTTAGCACAATCCACAACCGTGCATGCAGTCCATCTGCCAACGCAACATTCCTGATGTGAACAATGGACATGCACTGGTGGCAGGTGAGTAGCACCGGAACACAGCACAACACTCAAAAACATAGTGTAGCTAAGCACCATTGTTGAAATGTACATGTCACTGATTCACATACAACAGTCCAAACAACATGAGCACAGACCTGACACTACCACATAGGTCCCTGTGGTTACAGGTGGCAGACATGTAGCAAAGACATCTGCTCTGGCGGCCGTCTACCCAAGTGACAAACAATAATAATGCAACGGATGCCAGGTGTGGTGCTGAAGTACTTGTCATCCTTTAGCAGGTCGAGCCCCCCTGTACATGTGGACATACACTGCAGGAGTTGCCAGTGTGTACAAAGACATAACATGCGGCATGTAATTGGTCTTAGCAATAACACAACAGGGTGACATCTGTTTCCAATGATGACAGTCATGCTGAATAAATGAGTTCATCTGGGTTTTCAGTGTAACACATGGGCTCAGGTGTGAGATAGTGGTCAGCATGGGTGGCAGATACGACATTGTGTGTAAATATTGCTCAACATAATGGAGTACAGTGTTCCATTTGGTGTGAGACGTTACACAGTGGCTGACATTTGTGACAGGAGACCATATCAATGTTATCCAGTGCCATGTGCCACTGTACGTATCCACTGTGCGTAGTACAGTAATGACCATTGATCCACACACAACAAGAACTGTCCGTAGGTGCCTTAAACGTGCCCCATAAACACAATGACGCACAGAGTGTACGATGTGATGCTGCATATTCCCCATAGCGGACGCACATACTGTCCGTGAATTGGGTGGCGGAGCATGCCAACCACCATTTGTACCTGTGTCGATGCCCACCACAGACGCAAGTGTGTCATGTGCTGCACATGACACATTGGTGTTAGTGATGCCCCTCTACATAGCTGCAGATGGCGTTTGTCATGCTCCACCAGCCACATCCCGGTCACCCATGTCACTCTATGGCAATCAAACAGCGGTAGCGCCGGCCAGGACCCCACGGTGTGTCACCGCCATGAACCATGCCCTTGCAGCCAATGGGGACCGCTATCGCGGTGGCATGATGCAGATTCAAAAATCGAGGTAGGCGTACTCCGCCCCCAGCGGATGCGGAGATAGGATGCATATGTAAGATGCACCACCGCGGTAGCGCCGGCCAGGACCCCGCGGTGTGTCACCGCCATGAACCATGCCCTTGCAGCCAATGGGGACCGCTATCGCGGTGGCATGATGCAGATTCAAAAATCGCGGTAGGCGTGCTCCGCCCCAGCGGATGCGGAGATAGGATGCATATGTAAGATGCACCACCGCGGTAGCGCCGGCCAGGACCCCGCGGTGTGTCACCGCCATGAACCATGTCCTTGCAGCCAATGGGGACCGCTATCGCGGTGGCATGATGCAGATTCAAAAATCGCGGTAGGCGTGCTCCGCCCCCAGCGGATGCGGAGATAGGATGCATTTGTAAGATGCACCACCGCGGTAGCGCCGGCCAGGACCCCGCGGTGTGTCACCGCCATGAACCATGCCCTTGCAGCCAATGGGGACCGCTATCGCGGTGGCATGATGCAGATTCAAAAATCGCGGTAGGCGTGCTCCGCCCCCAGCGGATGCGGAGATAGGATGCATTTGTAAGATGCACCACCGCGATAGCGCCGGCCAGGACCCCGCGGTGTGTCACCGCCATGAACCATGCCCTTGCAGCCAATGGGGACCGCTATCGCGGTGGCATGATGCAGATTCAAAAATCGCGGTAGGCGTGCTCCGCCCCCAGCGGATGCGGAGATAGGATGCATTTGTAAGATGCACCACCGCGGTAGCGCCGGCCAGGACCACGCGGTGTGTCACCGCCATTAACCATGCCCTTGCAGCCAATGGGGACCGCTATCGCGGTGGCATGTTGCAGATTCAAAAATCGCGGTAGGCGTGCTCCGCCCCGCGGAGGCGGTCATTGGATGCTTTTGAAGAAGGCTGACCTGGAACACCAATGGCAGAAGACTATGACCACTGAAACGAGTCCAGGGCCCTATATATGTGTGGAAGGGAGCACCACATTTCCACTGCTCACAGAGCCTGCTGCCTGGGACCCCTCACCTGCTGCTGCCTCCAGGGACTGCTGCCTGAGACCCCTCACCTGCTGCTGCCTCCAGGGACTGCTGCCTGGGATCCCTCACCTGCTGCTGCCTCCAGGGACTGCTGCCTGGGACCCCTCACCTGCTGCTGCCTCCAGGGACTGCTGCCTGAGACCCCTCACCTGCTGCTGCCTCCAGGGACTGCTGCCTGGGACCCCTCACCTGCTGCTGCCTCCAGGGACTGCTGCCTGAGACCCCTCACCTGCTGCTGCCTCCAGGGCCTGCTGCCTGGGACCCCTCACCTGCTGCTGCCTCCAGGGACTGCTGCCTGGGACCCCTCACCTGCTGCTGCCTCCAGGGACTGCTGCCTGGGACCCCTCACCGCCCACTGCCGCAGCTGATGTCTCATGTCCACAGTGATGGCTAGGACGGAGAAGATCCGTGCCAGTCCATTTACAAGCGAGGAGCTGGATGTACTGGTGGACGAGGTGCTGACACAGTACCCACGGCTATATGGTGGCCCAAATGTTGTGGTGAGTCTCCAACAGTGGGGGTGTGAGTGCAAGGGGGGCACACATGTAGTCGATCAGATGGTGTATGTGCCTGAGAGTGTGGGGTTGTGTAATGCACTGGCTAACATACTGTTTCCTAGTTGTTAAGGGGGTGTATGCAACCCACACATTAAATGCATGGACATGAAGGGTGGATGGACATGTGTTGTGTACACATCTATATGGTGTGACAGCTATCTGGTGATGCATGTTTCGGGACAGTTATTGTTCATGTGACTGTGTGGGTCCTCGTTGTCCATCTCTGTGTGATTCTACCTGGCATGGACTGTCCACGCCCAATGTGACAAGGACACATCACTGACTGTACAGAGTGTGATACGTGTGTGGTTGGCATGAGTGTACATCAATGACCCATATCTGCCGTGTGGAGATGAGTCTGTGTCATGCCACTGTTCAGAGAGAGAGGTTTTACCATGAGAGTGTGTCACTGATGTTTTCCCCCTCTTGTCTCCCACACCTGCAGCTCAAGGTACACCAGCGTAAGGCCGTGTGGAGGTCCATTGCAACCAAGGTGCGGGCTCTGGGAGTGTCAAACCGCCGGCGCACCCACTGCCACAAGAGGTGGGACGACATATCACGACTGGCAAAGAACGTTGCCGAGATGACACTGGGGATACTCCCTCGCAGTGGCAGGTTGTCACGACGCAGCTTGACACCACTGATGTGCCGCATCTTGGCTGTGACACAGCCTGAGCTGGACGCACGTTTGAAGGAGCATCAACAGCAAGCTAGGGGTGAGTATTCTGTGAAGGTTGATTTTGTCTGTGAGTGGCTGCATGTGTACCAAGCCTGTACCTGCGCTGGTGTACGTGATGTGGTTACTGTGATGCAGTGGGTTGTAAGTGGCCCCTGTGCTGGGTGTGGCAGTCACGGATATTACATACATGCACTTACTGATGTTTTTCCAATCCTGGGAATTTCAATGGCATTGTGGGTGGTGTGCTGCAGGCCTGGTCCATTGGTGTTAGTGTTTGTACGCCCCAACATGCATGATGTTGTGCTGTCTGCCCATCACATGGCTCAGCTATGCGGTGTTTAGATGTTTGTACGCACTGTTTGAGGTAGTGTAGTGTGTCTGCATGGTGAGATTGCACGGGGTGGCCTGCAACATGTAGACTTTGTCATCCTCAGTGTTGATTTGCTTGAATATGTTTGTCCTGTTGCTGTCACTTTGCTGACCCTACATGTCTCTCTGTTATGCAGCATCTCCCATGGGCACGGAGGGACAGGGGACGGCACCAGTGGTGGTGAAACAAGCACAACAGCTGCACAGGATCCCAGTGACACAGATGTGACCAGCGCCTCGGAGGGGGATAGGAGTATGCTGGAGGAATCACAGCCCGAGACGCAAAGTTCAACATCATCTGATGACGGCGGTGGTGCAGACATCTTGGAGGACACAGGGAACGGAGAGTCTGCTACATCTTCCAGCACACAGCGTGCAGTGCCCACCCTCCCAGCCACTTCCTCTGTTGCTGCCCGTGTTCGCACCACAAAGAGGGGAAGAGTGTCCTTCATTCCAGGCACCGCTGCCCCTGTGCCCCCTGCTGCCATCAGTGCAGAGTGTGTGGACCTTATGCGCCAGCTGTGTGTGGGGCAGACAGGGCTCCTCAATGCATTGTCAGACCACGACCGCAAATTGGCACAGGTGTTAGCTTTCATGGAGGGCATACATTCAGACGTGGGTGGGCTGCACCGCACTGGCGGCTGCACTTCAACTGGCTCAATCTCGTAGTCCAATTCCAGTCCCTTTGTCCACCCCCATGCCAGTGGCGACCTCTGACGACGGTGACCACGCTTCACACACCTCAACGTCACGATACTGCACATGTAGCACACAGTAGCAGCAGCCCAAGCGGTCAAGGTCACAGACACCTTCCCCTACGAAGAAAAAAACAACCCCAGAGCGCAAAGGGAAGAGCCCGTCAGGCGTTGCAAAGGCACATGATTCAAGGAGGAAGTACTCAGGGTCACAAGCCTCAGAGCAATGCCCGGCCACAGACTCTGTGGTCCCCAAAACGTCTCGCAAAGGCATGCAGACACTCTCCATGCCCACTGTGAAGGTGGGGCCTGGCAAGGCTACACATAGTAAGGTATCCAAGGCTGTTTCACCAACTACCTCTACTCCCATTCCAAGTCCAGTGAAGCAGGGACAGGAGGGCACTGTAGGGGGCACACAGGGTAAAGAGGGGATGGAGGGGCAGAGGCAATGCCAGGCTAAGCGTCCTTCTGGATCCAGCACATCCCCAAAGGGAGGTCCAGCGTGTGCACCTGCGGCAGCCTTGGTGATGAGTGTGCCGTTTGTGTCCACACCACTTCCCATTGATACCAAGACAGGCAAGCCATTTAGAATCCCCAAGAAGTGGAAAGGCACCCCTCCACTGTCTCCCTCCCACACTGTGTCCCACGTCGGCCTGAGTCCACCTCCACGTGCCACTACACCACCTGGTCCAAGCAGCCCTCCAGCGTCCAAGGCCACTGATAGCTCTTCCTCAGCTGGGCGTCTCACTCCCCAGTCAAGTGGTCCAACTGTGCCCGACACACAGTCAGCTCCCAGTCAGACTGACAGCCAAGTCTGAATGTTGATCAATGTCACAGACCTGTCTCTCCCACACCGGTACCTGTGCTGCCCATCGTGACACACCAGACTGTGTTGCTGACCATGGCGGAGTTTGGTGACACACATTCCCTGTGCAGCTTCTCATTGACTCTGTCAAGGCCACTGGCCTTGCAGTTTGCCCCCTGCCTGTGCAGCTTCTCATTGTCTCTGTCATCACCTTGGACTGGCCACTGGCCTTGCAGTTTGCCCCCTGCCTGTGCAGCTTCTCATTGTCTCTGTCAGCACCTTGGACTGGCCACTGGCCTTGCAGTTTGCCCCCTGCCTGTGCAGCTTCTCATTGTCTCTGTCAGCACCTTGGACTGGCCACTGGCCTAGCAGTTTGCCCCCTGCCTGTGCAGCTTCTCATTGACTCTGTCAGCACCTTGGACTGGCCACTGGCCTTGCAGTTTGCCCCCTGCCTGTGCAGCTTCTCATGTTCAGGCTCTGCATCTTGTGCCTTGGTCTTGTCTGATATTGTTGCCTATCAGTGCTATTTGTGAATAAAAACAGTTGCTCATGTTGTCAGTTGTGTCATTGTCCTTACTGAATAAGGCTTTCCCTGTATGTCTCACATTTACTGGGCCACATGCTCTGTGTGCCACTTCAACTGTGCCACTGGCTTGTTTGACTTATCATTTATTTTACAGGGGTGACGGGGACTTCAGTTCTTCATGACTCGGATACTTGTGGGGTCAGTGATGTTGTTTTCGGTGACATACCAGACTCATGTTCCTTCCTTGTTGCTGTTGGCTATGTTTTACTGCATCCTGGTATGTGGGCACTGCAAACACATAGAGGGGTCATATACACGGGATTGCAGGCAGGCTGACCAGGCTCAACATGTATGTGCGTTCTTGCTTTCATGTATGCCTAGCAGTGTAGATGTGTAGTCATGTTGTGATGGGCAGTCATCCTAGTCACAACGGTTACTTACATGGTGTGCATTTGGGTGGTCAAGGGTTGTACGGTGTGTTGGTTGTGGCTTTGTCGTGTGTGTTGATGGGTGTGTTAATGGCGTGTGACTCATGGCTGTGTGGGACTGTTGTGTGTTTGTGTGCACACACTGCTTGTTGTGCATTCAGTGCTGTGGGTGTATGTTGCCTTGTGCTGTCCTAGTGTACATCCCCTGATGTACTGCTGTGTTTGCTATGTGCTTTGTGGTGTTGTGCATCTGTTGTGTGTTTGATGTGTCTGTGTTGTTCTGTGATGGTGCACTTCTTGTCTGTGTTGTGGTATGTAGCCTATGCATTTTTCCTGACTGATGAGGTGGTGCACTCCTGTTGTGTGTGTGCACCCATTGCCTTCCCCTAGTTTGGCTGCACAGGTGATGTGTGTTATTTTTGTGGTTCTGTATGTGTTTCTGTTTTGAATTGTGTTTGCCATTTTTGTTTTGGTGCAGACGTTGGTACTGAAATCCCTGTGTGTGTGTGATGTTTGTGGATGCCCCCAGGGGGTTTGATTGTTTGTCTGTATCTTGTCTGGACATTATGTAGGCCCTTCTGTGTGTCTGGCATTGGGGTTGTGTGCTGCAGATATGAGGGGGGTATGTTTGGGGACTCCTACTTGTGTTTGACAGTCATTGAGTGTGCCAATGTGCCTGTGTGATACTCATGTGTACTTGCTGTTCACTGTTTGACTTGAGGTCCTTCCTTTCATCCCTGTCCCTATACATGGGTTACCTTGCTGTCTCCCTGAGTTGTTGCACTGAGGTGACTGTTGTTTGACTTCACTCACTGTGTCAGCCATGTGCTTGGATGGGGTGTGGATGTTGTTCTAGGTTCCTTGTCCTGCATGTGTCTGTTCACCTGGTTGTTGGTTGTCTCCTTGCCCTCCCATTTGTGTGCACATAATTTTTGCTTTCCTCTATGTTGTGCTCCATTGCTGGTGGCATGTAGTCTGTGTATGTGGCTGTGTGTTGGTGTGGGGTATGTCTGTGTGAGTTGGCAGGGTGTGTGTCCAGTAGTCTGTATGTTTCTTGTGTGTGTGTATGTTAATTTTGTGCTTGTATTCTGCTTTCTTGCCATGTATGTGGTGTTGTGGTGTGTGTGTGTTGCCCTGGGCCTGTGCCTCTGTGCTGTGTGTTAATCTACACCCAATGCTGCTGTGTCTGTCTCCCTAGGTGTTAGTTGTGTGCTGCTGGGTGTGGATTTAGCTCGCTTGGTGTTGGACATGGGGGTGCACAGGGGGGGGATTGGCATGTTTCTTGCTGTGTGCGGCGGAGCTGTGGGTGGTGGGTGGTGGTGGTGGCCTGTGGTCTTTCTGGCCTTTCCGTTGCTGTACATGCATTCTGCTTTGTGCGATGGATTTCCCGCATACTCACCGCTGCGGTGTCGTCAGCAACACATTACATTATGTTCGCGGTAATTTGGTGGGCTTGATGCAGGGTGTGAATTGGTGCCAGCTGAGACATGTGTGGGTACACTGATGGATGTGTTCCTGTCCACACCAGTGTGTCTGGTGTGGCCAGGTGCCCTGTTTCAGCCCGTGGAATTCGTGTTCTGTTTTGTGTTGTATTGTGGTTTTTTTACGTACCTGCGGCGGCGTCCGCGGCGGGCAATGTTGACCTGGTGATGTATCACATACAGCACCGGGAGGACGTGTAGTGCTGGATCCATGGCGTTCGGCTCCGGGTGGAGGGCTCCGGAAGTCTCGTTTCATGCTCCGCTGTCGAGATTCCGCCGTGTCTGGAAGGGCGGTTTCTCCCCTGCGGTTCGACGGGTTGTTTGGCGCATCCTAATTTGTTGAGCGGACGGGACGTCATTCCGCACGGCGGTGAGTCTCCATTGGCTCCCACCAGCGCGGTGGCGTGCGCAATTTCATGGCGGTCGGCGTTGCACCGCGGAGGTCGGGAAATGGGGCATATTTGCCCTTCATAATATGGCGGCCGTGAGGACCGCTGCTGGCGGGCGGTAAAAGGCATTTTTCCGCACCGCCGGCACCGCGGTACTGACACCGACCGCCATCGTAATCGGCCCCCAGGTTTTTAATGACTTCCTAAAGGTCAGAAGGTCCTGTGTCAGTCTAAGTGCCGGAGGGAGACTATTCCAGAGGTGCGCTGCATGCACCTGAAAGGAGCGACCCCCTATTCGTGCCCAATGGCATTTAGGAATACGTGCGAGATGAAGCGCCGAGGATCTCAGAGCATGAGGTGGGTGGTAAAATTGGACTCTATTCCTAAGATATGGGGCCCCCGAACCATGGAGTGCTTTGAAGGCCAACACCATTGCTTTAAAAGTTATCCTCTTGCGGATCGGGAGCCAGTGCATAGCATTCAGGTGGGAGGACATCCGAGTTCTGGGGCCGAGCATGAGTATCGTCCTAGCCGCTGCGTTCTGTACTACCTGAGGTCGATTCAGCAGGTATTCAGGGATACCCAAGTACAGAACATTGACGTAGTCCAGCCTAGAAATAACTAGTGCCTGGACCACAATTTTTCTGTGTGCTACTGACAGCAGAGGAAGGAACTGCTTGAGCATCTTAAGTACTCCAAAGCAGGCACCCACTACAGATTGAATTTGGGAGTTCATAGATAAGTTATCCTCGAGCCTGACACCTACGTTTTTTACCGTTGTGACTGAGGAGTTGGGGGAGACATGTCCTGGGGCCACCAATTTCACCAGATATTATCTATAGGGAAGCCAAAAAGCATAATCTCCGATTTCTCAGAGTTACATTTCAATTGATGTGATTGGAGCCAGGAAAATACCTCGGCGAGGCAGGTGTTGATCACTTCTCCTCTAAAGACTGCCTCCTTGTCGCAGGTAAAAAGTAGTTGTGTATCGTCCGCGTATGATACTATCTTGGCTCAATGGGCTTCAGCTAGATAAGCCAGGGGGGTCATATAAAGATTAAAGAGGGTGGGGCTCAAAATTGAGCCCTGTGGGACCCCCACCTTTAGAACGGGAATGGATGCTGCAAAGGGCGGAGCCCAGACTGTTTGTTGGCGGTCTTTCAAAAAGGAGGAGAACCACCGAAGTACCGTGCCCCCGCAGCCGCACTCTTGAAGTCTCAGAAGGAGCTGATCGTGGGGCACGGTATCGAAAGCCGCAGATAAGTCCAATAATATCAACACAGCCTTCCCACCGCTATCTAGAGTCTCCTTGATGGTCTCCGAGACTTCTAGAAGCGCGGTTTCAATGCTAAAGTTTGACCTGAAACCGGACTGGCTCTGATGGAAGATTTGATTAGTTTCAGCATATGATGTGATAACACTGTTGACATATTTTTCCAGGACTTTAGAGAAGGAAGGAAGCAGAGATATTGGCCTATAATTGGCGGCTGATTCAGGGTCTAACCGAGGTTTTTTTAACAGGGGGAGAATTTTGGCCTTCTTCCACCTGTCAGGAACAGTCCCCAACTCCAAAGAGGCATTTAGGATCCGGTTTAACGCAGGGTTAATTACCTCTGCTATAGATGCCAGCACTTTGGCTGGACAAGGGTCAGAAGGTGAACCTGATTTAAGGGTCTTCATGATATCCAGTGATTTCTCCAGGGGTATAGGAGGGAACTGCAAAAGCTGAGGGCCTTCTGGCTAACAGGGCAGGGAGGCGAGAGCTTGGTTTGCACTGTCGGCCTGGGGCAACAAAGAAAAAGTGTCTTGAATTTTTTTAATTTTCTCGTAAAAGTAGGAGGCTAGGTGGTTCGTCCAGGCCTCAGTCGGCGTGAACGGCCTTGCCACCGCACTGGGAGAAGAAAACTCTTTAACTGTTTTGAAAAGTTCTTTGCTTTGGTTCGCAGCCTGTGTGATTTTAACAGAGAGAAATAGTTTTTTCCCCTCCACAATTTTTTTATAATGCCCCTTCAGCGCCAGCTTGTAAGCTATTTTGTCGTTGGGGGTCATAGTTTTTTTGCCACGTCCTCTCTAGGCGTTTGCAAGCACTCTTGCTTTCCCTAAGGGCCGCCGTGAACCATGGCGCTGAGGCACACAATACCTTAGCGTGTCGCACGGAGGAGGGGGCAAGCTCGTCTAAATGGCACTGGAGCCAATTGTCTAGACCGTTCACATCCTCCTCCAAAGTATCGCAGACGGGGATCGGGTGGCTGATTAAGGCAGTGGTAAGGGCATCTGTGGTCATTCAGGGTAATTAAATGGGAGAACCATGGACTCTGCTCTCAAGTCAAGAAATAAAAAACTTGTCACAGTCACTACAGATTAGATTGCGCTCTAATATATCAACAATGCATTCACCTCCATTGAGAATTTCAGATAGTTTTTCAATGTGGAATACGAGAGCTTCATCCAGAACAAAATCCTCGCCAACTCCAGCAAGTCGAAGGGACTCTTCAGCATCATTCAGGAATTCATTAAACCCCCCAGCGAAGCCTCAGACTTCACACCTTCCCAGGACCTCTGCAACAAACTCGTGCCGACTTCCATCTCAAGATCAAGTCCCTCTAAGACAACTTCAACTAATAGACACCTGACGCTGAAACCACACCACCTCCAGCAATGCCAGCCAGCCCACCATCTCCGCCTGGACCCTGGTCACCACTGAAGACACTGCCACGACCATGAAGAGCATCCACTCAGGAGCCCCCACGGACCCCTGCCCGTCGCACATTTTTCACAGAGCTGCCACCGCCATAGCATCCGAGCTACGATGCACCATCAATGCCACCTTTGAATCCGGCACTTTCCCCGATGACTGGAAATGCGCAGAAGTCAAGCCCCTCCTCAAGAAGCCCTCCGCAGACCCGATGCACCTCAAAAACTTCAGACCCATCTCTCTCCTCCCCTTCGCGGCTAAAGTCACCGAGAAGATCGTCAACAGCCAGCTCACGAACTTCATCGAAGACAACTCCATCCTCGACTCTTCCCAATCCGGATTCCTCAGCAACCACAGCACCGAGACCGCCCTCCTCACCGCCACCGATGACATCCGCACTCTCCTCGACCAGGGCCACACGGCACCCTCGTCTTACTTGACCTCTTTGCAGCCTTCGACACCGTCTCCCACAGCACTCTCACCGCCAGACTCCACGACGCCAGCATGCAGGGAACTGCCCTCGAATGGATCCGCTCCTTCTTCACTGGCCGAACCCAAAGAATCAGACTCCCGCCCTTCCTCTCTGAACCTATAGAGATCAACTGCAGAGTACCTCAAGGATCGTCGCTCAGCCCCACGCTCTTCAACATCTACCTGGCCCCCCTCGCCACCATTGTAAGACAGCATGGGCTCAGCATATTATCCTACGTCGATGACACCCAACTCATTCTCTCCCTCACGAGGCAACCCAACACCACCAAACTTAGCTTCCAGGAAGGAATGAGAGACGTTGCATCCTGGATGAGCAGCAGCTGTCTCAAGCTCAACTCGGAGAAGACAGAAGTCCTTGTCCTCGGACCCACCCCCTCAGTGCGGGACAACACCTAGTGGTCCTCTGCCCTCGACAGCCCCCCTACTCCCACTGACCACGCCCGGAACCTCGGCATCATACTCGACTCCTCCCTCACCATGACCCGACACATCAACGCCGTCTCCTCCGTGTGCTACACACCCTCCGCATCCTTCGTAAGACTTTCAAGTGGATCCCCAAAATCCAGAAACACCATCACCCACGCACTCATAACCAGCAGACTGGACTACGGAAATGCCCTCTACGCCGAAATCAACCAATCCCTGCTCCGGAAACTCCAGACCATCTAGAACACCGCTGCCAGGCTCAACCTCGGCATCCCTCAACATGAACACATCACCAGCACCTACAAGACCTCCACTGTCTCCCCATCGAGAAGAGAGTCACCTTTAAGCTACTCACTCACGCCAACAAATCCTTCCACAACACCGGACCCCAAACCCTCAACACAAGAGTCTCCTTCCACGCACCCAATGAAAACTCTGGTCAGCCGACCTCGCCCTCACCGAAATCCCGCGCATCCGCAGAGCCAGAAAGGGTGGAGGAGCTTAGTCCTACATCGCGGCAAAGACCTGGAACGAACTCCAGCTCAACATCAGACGTTCCCCCACTCTGCACATTTTCAAGAAAAGCCTCAAGACCTGGCTCTTCAGCTGATTCGGAGCTGCAAGACCCCCCCAGCACCTTGAGACCCTCTCGGGTGAGTAGAGCGCTTCACAAATCCTTGATTGATTGATTGATTGATTGAGAGGGAACACACATGCTTTGCCTTCAACAGGGCCATGAATTTAGGATCCTTTGTGCTTTACAAAGTGGAGCTTCAACTGGGGCTCCTGCTCTATTTATATTTGTAAGTACTTCCCGTTGAGGTTTAATTGCCGTGAAATGAGCATCTGGCCAGAATAGAACTTCATTATTTCGAAGAAGATTCCACAGTTTTGCTGTAAATTTCTACCCAACTGGACTACTTTCTACTGGTTAATTAGTAAGTGCTACCTCGTTGGATTAATGTATAGTGCATAATCTACACTACAGCTGTGTAAAGGACCATGAGGTAATGTCTCCAGTGATGTTAAAAGTGCTGCAAAGCACCAAAATTTGAATGCCACTGTAGGATCAAACAGGATGTGAGAGGCCCCAGAGAGGGCTGCCAAGTTTTCAGTTTGCATATGTATGACAGTTCTACATTTGAGATGTACTTATGTGTGACATTTTCAGGTCATATGGGACATATTGAGTGACATTTTATCACTGGCAGTTAAATGACCTTTATTGTTTTTGCATGCATCTCACATGTATCAAAGAACAATTAATACATGACAGCACCTCACACTTTTCATGTTCCTCAACATCCCTTATCTTATCCTATACAACACTTGTATTGTGCATAGCTACCCATAGGCATCCCAGCACTGATAGTGTGACACAGAGTTGTTAAGGGGATTTAGAAGGGCCTGTCTTGAAAAAGCCAGATTTTCAGTGATTTCCGAAAGCCGAGTTCCTTTTTGATCAGTATTGGCGAGGGGGAGAGGCTATCCCACAATTTGGCCACCTTGCAGGTGAAGGATCGCCCTCCATAGTTTACCCTTTTAATGATGGGAGTTTTGGCCAGATGGGCATTTCAAGAGCAAAAAGATCTCCCAGGACAGTAGGGAGATGACAGTGAATGGGAGATCTGAGGGCCTTTGCAGAGGAGTGCCCTGAGGGCAATGCAAACTGATTTGAATTTTATGATCTCGGTCACGTGGAGCTAGTGAAAAGAATGCAAGGCTTGTCTAACAGATTGGTGTCTGAGGATGTTGTACATTAATCGAGCCGTGGAATTCTGTACTAACTGTAGTTTTCTTATTGTGACTTTGGGGGTTCCCCGGTAGAGTGAATTACCGTAGTCCAGGTGAGCAAGAATGAGTGCCTGTACTAACAGCCTTTTTGCTGTGGAAGGAAGAAAAGGGAGAATTTTCTGAAGTATCCTCAGCTATCCTCAGCATGCCATAACAAGTGGCTGCAAGCTATATTGCCTGGGAGTCAAATTTGAAGGATTTATCGAGGCACATTCGAAGGCTCTTTATGGCTGTTTTTGGGGAGGGAGAGTTCCCCATACAGAGTGGCCAGCCCAGGTCCAAGGCTGAGTTAAAGTTGTTGCCTAGGATCATAAACTCCATCTTGTCTCCGTTTAATTTGAGGCAGGAGCTATTCATTCACTTGCCCACCTTCTCTAAACAGGGACCCAATGATGGACAGGGGGAGGTTTGACTTGAAATGAGGGAGAATACCAGTTGTGTCTCGTCAGCATAGGATACTAGTGAGAAACCATAGGGAAGGATGATCTCAGCAAGTGGTCTCAAGTACAAATTGAAAAGCGTCAGACTAAACGAGGGGCCCTGAGGAACCTCAAATTTAGGGGGAGAATTTCAGAATTACATCTCCTATCGAAGACCTGAAAGGTCCTGTCCTAGAAGAAGGACTTCAACCAGACTAGGGCAGTTCGGGAGAGTCCAGCACTCTAGTCTGTTGGCAAGAATGTCATGGCTTACGGTATCATAAGAAGAGCTTAGATCAAGGTGGATGATTGCTGCTGAACCTCCTTCATCTAGCTGCCTTTTAGCTTCTTTTACCACAGCCAGAAGGACTGTCTCTGTGCTGTGGTAGTTGTGAAATCCTGTCTGGGTGGAATGCAGAATATCGTGATTTTTCCAAACCTCTGACAGCGTTAGATTCACATGTTTTTCTAGGGTTTTACTTATTCCCAGAAGGAAAGAAATAGGGCGATCATTTCCCAGTTCAAGAGGGTCCAGATTGGGCTTTTTTAAAGAGCCCAATATATTTGTACACACTTGCAGGTCACTCACACACACTCATGTGAGCACTCACAAACACACTCAGACACTTATACACCCATCACATACCCACTCACACACTTATACATCCAGTTGCATACCCACTCAGATACTCATGCACCCACTTACAGACTCACTCAGAGAATGACGCTCTCATGTATGATCCACTTATAGACTCATGCGTACAGTCTCATATCTACTTAGATACTCTTACACCCACTCGCAGAACCAGCTGGGCACTCATGCACCCATTCACAGACCCACTTAGAGACTCATGCA
This sequence comes from Calotriton arnoldi, assembly GCA_963921515.1. Classification (NCBI taxonomy): domain Eukaryota; kingdom Metazoa; phylum Chordata; class Amphibia; order Caudata; family Salamandridae; genus Calotriton; species Calotriton arnoldi. Next base: position 1,010,435 of record CAWUFW010005904.1, on the reverse strand, counting down.
CCCACTCACAGAGCCACTCAGATACTCATGCACCCACTTACAGACTCACTCGGAGAGTCACGCACCCATGTACAGACCCACGCAGAGACTCAGGCACATACTTACAGACCCACTCATGTATGTACTCACAGACCCACTGAGACACTCATACACCCACTTACAGATCCACTCAGAAAGTCACACACCCACTCACAAACTCACTGAGATATACACACACCCACTCACTCACCCATACAAGACTCATGCATCCACGCACAGACCCGCACAGACACGTGCCCTCCCAGTCACAGACCCACTCAGACAATCATGCATGCACTCATTCACTCACCCACTCATATTTTATTTGAATTCTGAGAGTTGTAGTCTTATTTGTTCCATTATTAAGGATGAATACAACATTCAGTTTTGAAAGTGGAATTTATGCATTATAACTGTATATGAATTATGGATCTGAATTGATCTGTTCATCGAGGTTTATTGGTAGGGCTGTCTTATCACTTAAAACTGCTACACAAGGTATACATTTTTATTAAACCATATATAACTGAACAGTGAGGTAGGCTGTAGCTAGTCCGCAGTAGAGGGAGCTATTTGCTTAAAAATTAAAAGATGCACTTTGATGTTTCAGTGGGCTATTTGCACTCATAGAAACCTATGTGTCCAATTATACACCCAGCCTACACCCAGAGTTAAATCCGAGATACCTAAGTAGAAAAGCAGCCAGACACTGAAACACCTAGGGGCAGATGTATCAAGGATTGCATTTGCGATTCCTTAATAGCGAATTTTAGCGAATTGCTATTAAGGAATCGCAAAATGCTATGTATGTAGGAATCGCAATAATAATTGCGATTCCTTAATATTCCTTAATTGCGAATTGCAAATTGCGATTCGCAATTAAGGAATACCTTCCCATTCATTCCTATGGGCATTGAGGCCCATAGGAATGAATGGGAAGACATTCTCAATTTGCGAATCGCAATTAGAGAATCGCAAATTGGGAATGCAATTTCAAGGGTGCCAGGGTGTCCTTTTGACACCCTGTTGCACCCCTGAAATATTTATGTGTGCACATGTGGCGCACATACATACCCTTCATGTATGTGCGCCACATGGCACTTTGAAAAATGCTAAAAAGTGCATTTTTCAAAGAAATCGCATATTACCACCAACTTGAAGTTGGTGGTAATTTGCGATTCCTTAAGGCCAAATTGCACTTTTTTGGTGCTTCTTACATTGGATTTAAGGAATCGCAATTTGCAATTCCTTAAATGCAATCGCAAAATAGGGAATCGCAAATTTTGCGATTCCTTATTTTGCGAGGCAGTTTTGCCTTAATACATACCACTAAGCAAAACGCCGAAATTCTGCGAATTTCGGCGTTTGCGAACGCAATTTTGCTTGATACATCTGGCCCCTAGTGAGGTAGTTAAAGAAGCATGCAAAGATTCACTCACACAGACAGGCACAACTGATATCTACTTTGTGGTAATGAAGGCAGTTACTTACACACTTAAACCAATATTCACTAGTACACTCAGGTGGGAATCTATGCAGGCCCTTAGACACATTTAGCTAATCACATATCACTTATAGAGAAGCAGTGATTTAGTAAAAGATTTACATACATATGGAATCACAGCCCTAGATAGGAACTTAAAAACCCATTCAGATATCTGCTAAACAACTGATACTTTCAAGTTTACCATGCAAACCAGTAGTCCTTGCATTATGTTTCAGGCAGGGTATACTTGAGCTTGGGCAGGTAGTTTTACTGGTAGAGGTGTATTAGCACTTAAAAGTGCTTCTCAAGGCGTAAACTGAATGAATATTTATTAACTATTCAATTAATTAAAACCATTACAGTATGAGAGGGACAGGTTGTTTAAAACAATTCAATTGTTTAAAGCGATTCCACTCTGCCCCTTACCCCCTCCCCTTCAATCCGATTGTCCTTATAGTTGGCTTGTCGCCCTCAATTCATTTCAGTGAGTTCTCGGGTATTACTTATAAAAAAAACAAATAAAAATTAGAAACTGTAGTATTAAAGACTAATTTAAAATAATTATGGCTTATGAATAATACGATGAGCCTCCATGATGTCTGGCTGGGACCACTCTGCTGCTTTCGACATGTTGTAGATCGTGGCATGCCAATGTGGATGGGGTCTTCAAAATAAGACAGGAGTGACTTCTCCTTGTGGCGCCTCCTTTATGGCGGTCCTAATTAGGTGCATGAATTTCCCCAGTCTTGCCACAATACTTGCCATTGAACCGGAGAAACACAGAGCCGAGGCCTCCCTGCAGGTCCTTGCTCCGTTTGTGATGAATAGAGGGTGAAGGAGGCACCGGCGCTCATTTTTCAGTTTGGGGCAACAGCACAGGAGATGTAACCAGGATTCTTTAGCAAAGGAACATAGCCTGCACTGAATATTGTCCCCCTTACGAGCCCACGCTGGATTGAAATCTGTGATTCCTAGCTTTAAGAGTCTCATATAGAGTATTTTCCTGTGGACTTCCTTTGACAGTGCCTCCCACAAATAGGGTTGAGCATTTCCCGGAGTGTATGATTTGTCCAGTGGCTCTGTGAGCGAGCTGGGGCTGAGGGATTCAAAGTCTAAAGCGAATTATATTTTCTGGACCTGCTAATTCACTGCTGTCTTCCAGGCGGGTAGAGGTATTGCTGGTATTTGTAGGCTTGATGCCTCTATTCTTAAGATGGTTGTGACCTGGCCAAGGCTGGCGTACCAGGCTGAGCCTTTCTCCTTGAAAACGGACCTCAGTCCATATCTAAGTGAATCTTCTGGTGCCCTCATGATCCTGATGTATAGCTTTATCAGGTCCCCCTGGCATATCAAGTCTGGCATCCAGAGGCCGAGCTCTAGTCTCACCCTTGTTTTCCTCGCTGATTGTGAATGAGCAGCACTGATTTATATGCCTTGATTTGAGTTGCATTTAGGAACTTGTACAGCGCTCCAGGAAAGGCCAGGTGGCCATAGCTGATGGCAGTAAACAATTTTGCTCTTAGGACAGCCAGTATCGGCTCAGCTGTTGGACTTAACAAATGGTGGCTGAGTTGTCTTAATAAGTGGATGACATTGGTGGCTTTAGTTTTAAGATGTTTTTGACGAATGTTTAAATTAGCCCTTTCTGAGAGCCAGACCCCAAGGTAGTTATAGGCTGCTACTGTGTCAATTCGCAGTTCACCCAGGTGCCAGTGGACTTACCTTTTGTGCTGATGTTTTCCAAACACCACTACCATGGTCTTCCCCTGATTGACCAGTAGATGGTTGGCCTGGTTGAAGCGATCCAGAACGTGCAAGGCTCTCTGCAGTCCCACTTTATTGTGGTTCATTAGTACTGTATCATCTGCGTATTGTGGTACCGGCAGCCTCATGCCACCCAGCTGGCGCCACGCAGAGCAGTCTCCAAATCTGCGGTGTAAAGATTAAACAAAAGGGGGGCCAGTACACAGCCCTGTTTGAGACCGTTGCTTGTTGGAATTTTAGAGGTCACTGTGTTGGCGCTTGTTTTGACCCAGACCCAAGAATCTTCATATAGCGATGTTATTGCTTTTAACAGTGTGGGTGGGATCCCCCAGCTGGATAGTTTCCACCATAGCCTTCTGTGGTCCACTTTATCGAAAGCTGTTCTGTAATCGATAAAGCAACAGAACAGTGGGAGACTCTTTTTCTTAACCTCCTGAGTTGATAGATGGGCTAATGCTAGGATGTTGTCCATGGTTAAGGAATGTGACCTGAATCCTGATTGGTAAAACGGAATGGGCCCTTTTTCTTGTACCCATGACTCCAGGTCCTTCAGAATGAGTCGAGCGTAGGCCTTTGCTTCTGTCGAGAAGGGCGACAAGCCTGTAATTTGATGGTTTAGAGCGGTCACCCTTCTTGAAAATAGGAAAAAGTGTGGAACCCCTCCAGGAATCCGGTGTCCTTGCTGTCTAATAGATGTTATCAAAGAGCGGGGTTAGGACTGCTGCCCAAAAACCCGGCACTGATTTAAATCCCGGTGCTGGTATCCCATTTGGCCCTGGTACTCCATGGTTCCTCATTTTCCTAATGGTCTTAATGACTGCATCTGTTTTTTTGGTGTGCCTGGGGACCTGCGGTGCCCTACTTCTCGGCTGTTCAGTTCTATGTGGTCTTTGTCAAGATTGAAAGTCGGTGCTGTTGTTTTGCATTGGTTGTCCCACGATGCCCCGCTCCCCACTTGGTTGCTTCCGTGGGACATCTGTCAAGGCAATTACTTGAATTTAGTTGTTTTACGTGGTTTAACCAGTCACTCTCTGCCACCCTGTCCTCTCTCGACACTCCTCAATTGCTCAGATGATTGATGTGCCTCCAGAATCCAGTGTGATTCTTCTCTTTCACCAGGGAGAACACTTAGAGCCATTCCTTTTATGTATGTTCCTTTTTGTGTTCCCAAACCTTCTTTTGGTGAGCGGACCTCAAGGCTGTGATGGAGAGGCCCTCTGTTGGATTGCCCCCTCTTTTCTTGACTGACAGGGCCTTTCGAATGGCTCGTTTGCTTTTGATTATTTCCTTAAAATGGCGTGGATTACCAGTTGTCAGCAGGGGCTTATTGCTTGGGTGCTGTTGTCGTGCGTTTCCCATGTGTAATTGTTGGTCCCTTACAATATTCTCCCAGTCTTTTATTGATTGAGCTTGCAATAGTGTGGTTGTGCCATGCTGCTTAGTTTCAATCCATGCTCATAATTTGTCTCCCATTTTCACGGACCATTCTATCCTTTGTGGTACCTTACATGTTTCTTCTCCGCTCGTAACTCCTATTGGAAAGAAGGAGGTTGCTGTCGGTACTTCTAGTTGTATCGTGGCCCCCAAGGGCCTGTGATCACTTTCAGCCCTGTCTCCAACTTCGAATTCTGTCAGTCCGGCAGCGATAAGATCACTGACCAAGATATAATCGATTGTCAAGACATTCCGGAAGGTTGGTTTTGAGTGCCAGGATGGAGAGCATTCTTCTTTTAGTGCGTGAATTGAGCGTAACTTGTGGTTATTAAAAAGACTGAATAGGGGTTCTGCCCGACCCCTGCAAAGGGGTGTAATTTTCCTTTTATCTAAGTCCCTCAAGTTGAAATCCCCCACAGTTATTTCTTGATGGAGCTTATATTTAGTTAAGAGATCATCTAGTGAGCTTGTGTGGCCATCCAAAGATTCTTTTATGTTGATGTTTGCTGGATTAATGTTGCAGTTTATTAGCAGGAGGCAAAGTGGTAGAAAGTTTGAATTCAGGCCTTTGATCAGCAAAGCTTGTAGCTCTGGTGTTCTTGTTTGAACAACTGTGGCCGTGAGTCAGCAAGCATGTTTTAGAAAGATGGAGAGTCCACCCGATGGCCGTCCGAAGATATTCTGTTTAGTTGCTGCGACGTGGTGCTCATAGTACCCTCTCAGGGGAGTGCTGGCCAGTGCCCATGTCTCCTGAAAGCATAATATATCACCCTTGTCTAAGAATTCCAGTGTGTGTTTTCCCTTTACTATTTTGCTGATCCCTGCAATGTTCCATGAAATTATTGTAAGTTGTTGCTTGGGAGGGTTTGCATCCCTTTCCTCGGCCCGGCAGAGCTGGCTGTTGTTTTTGTTAGGAATAGAGCTGCTGCTTTCTTTGTATTCCTATGTAATCTTGGGTTAAAGACTTGTATGTACAGCTCGTTGATTGCTACAATATGTCATCCTGATGTTAGCTGGGGTGTTTGGGCTGGTCAGACTGCTGTGGCGGGCTGCATTACTGTGGGTCCCGTGCAAGACTGAGCGGGCACCCTTGTCGCCTATGTTCTCAGCAAGAATGTACAGATATTTCAATCAGTGGGGGGCTGGGCATCTATGCCCCACTCAGCAAGCTGCTGGGATTCGTCCAGTACCGCTTGTTGAAGACTCTGTAGCCTCACTACCCCCAGGGTTGAATAACCGTGAGTGTTCCCCTGTAGTTTCATGAATCTCAACCATTCAAGGTCTTCTGTTTGGATTTGTTCCAAAGAGGCTATGTGTTTGAAGAGGCAGAGAATATTACTCCTGTTCAGAATGTCATGCTGAGCCTTAATGCAGTATCTAGGAGTGAGAACGACCTCGTAAATATTTGTTATTGCCCCCGAGGAAGGCATTTCTTCTATTCTTTGCTCCTGGTCTTCCGGGCTTGTCGCTGAACTTGAACTGGCTAGATGATTCAAAATATTGCCTTGTTCGTTACGGGCTTGATTTTCAGGTATACACGGCCTTATTGTCTTCATCGCTGATACTTCCTGGAATTGCAAGGGTGCGTCTACTTCCTTTGTTAAAGAGGCTGCCGTTGCTTGAGTGCTGGCGTCTACCGTCACATGACCAATTCCTGCTGCTGTTTTTGCACCTGTTTTGCTCTCTAAACTATCAGGGGGCGTGCAGTCCTGTACATGGTTGTGGTCTTCTGGATTTGCCTGACCTGGGGTTTGTCCATCCAGCAGGCCCTGTGGCGCGTCCCTCTTGACTCCCCTCTTAACTGTAAATATTTGATAGTGTTGCCTATCTTTAGAATCATTTTGTAATGGAGGATGGTTTATGGCAAGTGGCTGTACTTGCCTCCTTTTTGCTTTGTAGTTGTTTTCTCTTCTTTTTCTTTGCTCTCTTTGATAGGAGGGCGTCTAGCATGGCTGAAGGATTTGGGGCCCCTGAAACTTGGCTGTGCCTTGTGGGTTCGTCCCTTTTACTGTTATTGGCCCTAGGTTGGCCGGATGTTACTTAGGGCCCTTGCGCGGGACGGCCAGGCCATTGTGCCAGGTTTTCTGGACCCACATTTACTTTCAGACTTGATGAGGCTACTTCCTTCTCACTTCGGTCTAGGCTGTAGTTGCTTGGTGCTGTCGAAATTTTTGTTAGACTGGGTGTCAATGTATCCCTTCTCTCTTTTGCCATCTCCACTATATCCCCTAAGATCATCAGTAGGGAAGCCCACATGACGATGATTGTTGCACAGGAGCATGAACACGGTTTGATGTCCATATTTCTCACAATCTTGTCTTCCAGTAACTCCACCCTGTTACTTAGATTTACTAGGCGTAATGCTATTCATTGCAGGAGGTCTATCTGGACCTCCATCTTTGGCGACTGCCATAGCAGGGCTCTGCTTATGGAGTTGTTTGTTTCATTTGTAGGTCTCGATTGTGAGTCTTCTTTGTTGTTATCCTTCTGTTTTTGACTTTCTTGCTGTATGGTCCCTGCTGCCTCTGATAGCCTGAGCAGCTTAGGGGTCAGCTCCAAGGTCCTTTCTATTTTTTGTCCTCAATTTTGGAGAAAGGAGGCGGTGAAGACTCCTTCCACTGGGGAGACTGTGGAGACTGGTATTGGATTGCTTGTGGGTAAGAAAGGGCTTGAGATTTGTGATGAGGTCTCAGATTTCCAGTCTTCTTGGCAATGGCCTTCGCCCTGGTGGATTTGAGCCAACACCTCTATTTTCGATCTGCTTTAGGTTGCGCTGCCTCGTTGTTCTCTTTAGTAGGGGAGACAAACATCTTTCCTTGAAGATGGGGGTGGTATCACTGAAAAGCCTCCTTATGATGATGGGGGAGGTATCGACTTCAAGCTCCCTCCGACTAGCTAGACTTAAAATCGCTCTCCTTTTGGTGATGAGTGAACTTCAAGGGGTCTCATTGTTCATGCTTTAATTGCAGTTTTCCTTGGAGGGAGAGGTGACAAAATCGGCATTTATTTCATCCAATAAACAATCCGTTTGGGAGCCCGGAGTCGTACTGGTTTTTCATCTTGTTAGAAAGAACTACGTAATTGATCCTCTTGAAGGAATATCCTGTGAGGTCATTTTGGAGCTGAGTGGCTGGGTGGAGCTCCTTGGGGCCCTTTTTGTGGGTGTCTGTGGGCTCAACTTTTCTGGAGGTGCCAGGTTTTTTTTGGGCCACATTTCTCTGTTGGCACACAAGTGACGAGCAGGCGGCCTGGGCGGGCAGTCTACGGGGCTTTGTGTACTGGTGAAAGTGGTCGAACCCCCGAGAACCGTCTTTGGGTGTTGTGGGGCTTTGTAGTTTCTAGCGACCTCGAGAAAGTCCTAAACTGAGAAAAATCCTAACTTTAAGACTTTCGGTATTCACAGAAGGCATTTAGGAGTCCTAAAGTTAGGAGTCCTAACTTCACTACTCCTAAACTGAGAAAAATCCTAACTTTAAGACTTTCGGTATTCACAGAAGGCATTTAGGAGTCCTAAAGTTAGGACTACTAACTTCTGTGAATACCGAAATGAGTAAGTTCATTCTGTGAATACCAAAATGAGTAAGTGTATTCTGTGAATACCAAAAAGTACTAACTTTACGTTTTTGACGTAAGTTAGTTCTGTGAATCAGGCCCACTGGCTGCAAATACCCACATATAGGATATGCATGCAAAGGCAGGGTCTGTGGAGCTGATACCAATGGTGATGTTATAAATGCAACTCAAAGACAATACTCACAGTGAACGAGAAACACCACCTAGGTAGTCAGCTGTGCCCACGGATCCTGGCGATCAAACAGGAACACGCAAGGCAGTAACAGCAAGGGGGTAGAACTAAACACAAGCACAATAGACAATGAGCTAGCAAGGAGGAGTGCTTAACAGGAAGGGAAAGAAATCACAGGGCACACTTGGCAGAAAGCAGGTAACAAACATACAAGGTAACAGAAGCAAGACAGCAGAATAGAAAGACAGCAAACTAGGAACTGGAACCAAGGAAATGGGAAGAAAGGCAGGGACTTGAAAAGGATATACAGAAACGGAGACTACAAGGGTATACAAGAATAGTGCTGGTTCAGGAATCAGGAAAACAAAGTAGCACTGAAGGCAGTGCTGGAGCAGGAACTAGAATTGAGCAAAAGCTCAGGAGTCAAAGTAGCACTGCAGGCAGTGCTAGTTCAGGAGAAGGGAAACTGCTGCAGGTCAGAATCAAGGAATGCTAAGTCTCAGGAGTCAAGGTAGCACTGCAGGCAGTGCTAGTTCAGGAACAAGGGAAACTGCTGCAGTTCAGGAACAAGGAATGCTAAGGCTCAGGAGTCAAGGTAGCACTGCAGGCAGTGCTAGTTCAGGAACAAGGGAAACTGCTGCAGTTCAGGAACAAGGAATGCTAAGGCTCAGGAGTCAAGGTAGCACTGCAGGCAGTGCTAGTTCAGGAACAAGGGAAACTGCTACAGTTCAGGAACAAGGAATACTAAGGCTCAGGAGTCAAGGTAGCACTGCAGGCAGTGCTAGTTCAGGAACAAGGGAAACTGCTGCAGGTTAGAAACAAGGAATGCTAAGGCTCAGGAGTCAAGGTAGCACTGCAGGCAGTGCTAGTTCAGGAACAAGGGAAACTGCAGTAGCTCAGGAACAAGGAATACCTAAAGCTCAGGAAACACTGGAAACAAAGATATCAAAAGCTCAGGAAACACTGGAAACAAGGATCGGTCTCACCGGTATACAGCTGCAATGACCAACCTTGGCCTGAAGGGAGCTGGGGCTTAAAAGAGCTCACAGTAATCACATGCATCAGGTGTGAGCAGGCTAGCAGCAGCCCGCCACAGGTGAGCTGAATTCCTCCACCCATCTTGGCCTGCAGGGGTGGAGAGGAAGCAGTGAGCAGGGGATTATAGGTAATGGAGTTTCCAGCATGAGCAGACTGGCTTCCACAAAACCCGGCATGGATTGGCAGTGGATGTCAATTCCTAAATAGTGTCCAAATGCCTAGAAGTCAAGATATGCATGCAGGGGAGTGACTGGAAGCATATTAGAACACTGGAAAGCCCCACAATTTGACACCCTGGTGGTGTGCATGAGAGCACAGGGAGTGAATCGTGACAGATCCTGACCAGGAACACCGACAGCTTGCCCCCCTCCTACTCCTCTGTAGGGTTCCAATTCAGCAGCCTCTTTTTTGGATCCTTTGAGCGGGTGCTCGACCAGGGTACTGTACTGTTCCTGGGTTTGCTGGATCACTAAATACCTGCATGAATGACTGAAGGGCCACTGAAGAGATGGCTGTTATGCTGACAGAAGTGCCTGCAGGACTGGAGAGTACTAGTCTCTGGTGCCTGTCCCCTCAGTTGGAAGCGGATTTACAGTCCTTGTAACACTTATCCTAGGGGGGCTTGGGGCTTGGGAGGAGTCTCATGTGACAAACTTCCGTATTGTTGAGACTCAGCTATGTTATTGGGGGGGGAGAGGGCAGCTTAGCAGCTCCACAAGCTCCACCAGCAGTCAACAACCAGCAGAGATCCCCCTGTAGAAGTTCTGCATCCCCCACCCACCACTTGCCCTCTGCACTTGCCCTCTGCATCGCAGGCCGGACTAACCTTTTTCCCCCCTACCTCCAGCCTCCGGGCTCCAAGTCCTGTGTCCTGCTCCCTGTAGATGGCTGCAATGTGGAGGCAAGGCTGGCAGTATGATTGGTGGGCGGATAGGCCTTATTTAAGGGAGCCCTAGCATAGTTGAGGGCATAGGAGTGGGAGTGAGCAGGTCCCCGGCTGCGAGTGGGGGCCGCCAGGCGCCACAGGCGGCACCCGAAACTAACTGGGCCGCCTCCTCGGAACGCCTGGGACACTCACTTAGCTGTTGTATCAGATATAAGTGAACACTAAGGTAGGCTGTAGCAAGTGCATAGCACAGGGAGCTGTAGTCACTTAAAAAGAAAAAGATGTACTTTGATGTTTCAGTGAGCTTTGTGCACTTATAGAAACCTATGTGCCCAATCATACATCCAGGCTACACCCAGACTTAAATCCGAAATATCTAAGTACAAAAACAGACAGACACTGAAACACCTAGTGAGGTAGTTAGATATGCATGCAAAGATTGACTCACACAGACAGGCACAACTGATAGGTATCTTGTGGTAATGAAGGTAGTTTCTTACACACTTAAATGATCCCTGTCCGGTATCGGTAATCAAACGTGCTCCGGGACCCGTTGCCCTTTTACTCACCTCCCTGTTTAACCCCCGGCCATCACGCGTCACGGTGGGCGTGTGCGCACGACGGCCGGGGGCTGTCCGAATCCCGCCCACTAATAGAAACCCCCGCACAGCGCGAAAATTCGCCGTGCACCCAAGGGGTTAATACAATGTTTGAAGTAGGGGAGTTCCCGAAACTTTGGAAGGTTGCCTCAATACTGCCTCTACTAAAAAAGCCCAACCTCGATCCTAAACATCCCAATAACGTCCGTCCAATCTCTCGCCTCCCGTTACCAGCTAAACTGGTCGAGAAATCAATGAATGTACAACTTAGTGCTTTCTTAGACGAAACCCATGTCCTGGATCCTACTCAATATGGGTTCAGAGAGGGACATAGCACAGAGTCCGCCCTCATTAAATCCACCGAAGAGATTAGAGAAGTTCTGGATAGGGGAGGCAAGGCCGCCCTGATTATGCTAGACCTGTCAGCTGCCTTTGACACGGTCCATCATGATTTATTGATGGACCGTTTGTCAACATGTGGGGTCCAGGGTAAGGCATGGAAGTTGCTGAAGTCCTTCCTAACTGACATCTCAAATTGTGGCGCTTGACGAATTCTGTTCTAAACCCTTCTCCCTGCCCTGCGGAGTACCACAGGGGTCCTCCCTCAGCCCGACACTTTTTAACGTGTATGTCTCTTCCTTAGCGTCCCTAATTGGCTCCTTTGGTTTTAACCTTACCTCCTACGCAGACGACACACAAATTGTGGTGGCTCTGCGTCCTGGACAGGGAGCAGGAATTGACATTCGGTTCCACGACTGTATGGAGGCAGTTGGGAGGTGGATGTCTCAAAATTGCCTAAAACTCAATTCAGGCAAGACTGAGGTCATTTTATTCGGGAATGATCCCAATTTCTGGGCCCCAAACTGGTGGCCAGATGCATTCGGCACTCTTCCCACACCTACCAGGAAGGCAAAGAACCTGGGAGTGATAGTTGACGATAAGCTCAACTTTGGTGACCAGATAAATGCTGTAGCTTCAATCACCTTCTATACCCTCAAAATGATTAAGAAAATTCTACATTTCCTGCCGGTAGACAGTAGGCGGACAGTTGTCACAGCACTTATCATGTCTAGGCTAGATTACTGTAATAGTCTCTACCTAAACATTCAAGAACGCTTTATGAACAAGCTCCAACTGTTTCAAAACGCAGCAGCGAGATTGCTCACCGGTACACCAAAATGTATGCCAATTGCTAAGGAAATCAAAAAACTCCACTGGATGCCCGTGAGGAAAAGAGTACGTTTTAAAGCTCTGTGCATCGTGTATAAGGCACTGCAGGGCACGGGCCCAGACTACCTCAAGCAGCAGCTGCAGTGGTACCAGCCCAAAAGAACACTTTGCTCCCTGGGGGCAAAGCTGGTATCAGTACCGCCCATAAAAAGAGTTTCATGGGGTGGGAGAAGCTTCATTGCTGGTGCTGCAAGGGCCTGGAACGATCTCCCCTTCCACTTGAGAAATACCACCAATCTCCTAACATTCAGGAAACAACTGAAAACATGGCTCTTTAACCTGTAAATGTGCCTCCACCTCAATGCCTATAGAAAAGCAGCTAGCGCCAGGACACCCTTGGGTAACCGTTCACGCTTTAGAAATGCCCTTAACATAACATAACATAACATAACATAACATAACATAACAAATAACCCAATATTCACAAGTACGCCCAGGAAGCATATTATGCAGGCTGTTACAGACACTTTCAGGCAATCACATATCACAGAAAGAGAGGCAGTGATTTTGTAATACATTCACATACACATGGAATCACAGCCCCAAATAGGAAGTGAAATACTCATTGAGATGTCTGCTAAACAACTGACACTTTCAAGTTTACTATGCAGAGAAATAACCCTTGCAATATATCTCACAGCTGGTTTACTTGAGCTTGGGCTTATTGTTTTTTCTGGTAAAGTTGTCCTATCACTTAAAAGTGCTATACAAGGCGAAGACTGTTGTTGTACCACACTTAAGTGAACACTGAGATAGGCTGTAGCTAGGTCGTAGCGCAGGGAGCTATTCGCTTAAAAAGTAAAAGATGCACTGATTTTTCAGTGAGATTTATGCACTCATAGAATTCTATGTGCCCAATTATGCATCCAGCCTACACTCAGACTTAAATCAGAGCAAGCTAAGTAGAAAAGCATAAACACACTGAAACACCTAGTGAGGTAGTTAGAGAAGCACACAAAGAATGACTCACACAGACAGGCACAACTGATATGTATCTTGTGATAATTAAGGCAGTTTCTTACACACTTAAATAACCCAATATTCACTAGTATACCCAGGAGGCAATCTATGCAGGCCCTTACAGACACATTTACACAATGACATATCACTTAAAGAAAGGCAGGGATTTAGTAAAAGAATTACATATATATGGAATCCCAGCCCTAGAGAGGAACTGAAAAACCCATTCAGATATCTGCTAAACAACTAACACTTTCAGGTTTACCATGCAGACAAGTAGTCCTTGCATTATGTTTCAGGCCTGGTATACTTGAGGTTGGGCAGGTAGTTTTACTGGTAGAGGTGTATTATCACTTAAAAGATGCTACACAAGGCGTTAACTGTTGTTGTACCAGCTATAAGTCAACACTAAGGTAGAATGTAGCACAGGGAGCTATTCGCTTTAAAAGTAAAAGATGCACTTTGATGTTTCAGTGAGCTATATGCACTCATAGAAACCATTGTGCCCAACTATACATCCAGCCTACACCAGACGTAAATCTGAAATAACTAAGTACAAAAGCAGACAGACACTGAAACACCTAGTGAGTTAGTTAGAGAAGCATGCAAAGACTGACTCACACAGACAGGCACAACTGATATGTATTTTGTGGTAATGAAAGCAGTTTATAACACACTTAAATAAACCAATCTTCACTAGTTAACCCAGGAGGCAATTTATGCAGGCTGTTACGGAGGCAATCACATATCACATAAAGAGAGGCAGTGATTTAGTAATACATTCACATACACATTGAATCACAGCCCCAGATAGGAAGTGAAATACTCATTGAGATGTCTGCTAAACAACTTACACTTTCCTGTTTACTATGCAGAGAAATAGCCCTTGCAATTAGGCCTGGGCGGTGAACTTCGCTCTGTTCATGGTGTTTGCAGAGTTTTTTGTGCTCCGCGGAGCTCGTGGAGTGCAGAAAACTCAGCTCCATGTAGTGCAGCTGAGTTTTTTCCCCGCTCGTGAATGGTAAGTTTGCGAGCGCGAGCTGCCGCTCGGGTAGAATTTCTACACAAGCGGCAGGACGATCAACGTGAACAGCAGTTTGCACTGTACTCTGCCACTTGCGGAACTCCGTGGAGTTTTTTTGTCACTTCGGGGCGTTCCGCGTAGCGAAACACAGCAAACTACGCCCAGGCCTGCTTGCAATATATCTCACGGCTGGTATACTTGAGCTTGGGCATGCAGTTTTTCTGGTAGAGCTATCTTTTCACTTAAAAATGCTACACAAGGTAAAGACAAGTGTTGTAGTACATTTAGGTGAAGACTGAGATAGGCTGTAGCTAGGCCATAGTGCAGGGAGCTTAAAAATGAAAAGATGCACTTTGATGTTTCAGTGAGCTATATGCATTCATAGAAACCTATGTGCCCAATTATACATCTAGCCAACACCCAGACTTAAATCCGAGATAGCTAAGTAGAAAAACAGACAGACACTGAAACACCTAGTGAGGTAGTTAGAGAAGCATGCAAAGATTCACTCACACAGACAGGCACTACTGATATGTATTTTGGGGTAATGGAGGCAGTTTGTTACACACTTAAATAACCCAATATTCACTAGTACATCCAGGAAACAAACTATGCAGTCCCTTATAGACACATTTAGACAATCATATATCACTTAAAGAGAGGCAGTGATTTATTAAAATATTTACATACATATGGAATCACAGCCTCAGGTAGGAACTGAAAAACCCATTCAGATATCTGCAAAACAATTGACACTTTCAAGTTTACCATGCAGATAAGTAGTCCTTGCATTATGTTTCAGGCCTGGTATACTTGATTTTGGGCAGGTAGTTTTACTGGTAGAGGTGTCTTATCACTTAACAGTGCTCTTCAAGGCATAAACTGTTGTTGTACCAGATATGAGAACACTAAGGTAGGCTGTAGCTAGGCCATAGTGCAGGGAGCTATTCGCTTAAAAAGTAAAAGATGCACTTTGATGTTTCAGTGAGCTATATGAACTCATAGAAACCTATGTGCCCAATTATATATCCAGCCTACACCAAGACTTAAATTCGAGATACCTAAGTCGAAAAGTAGACAGGCCCTGAAACACCCAGTGAGGTAGTTAGAGAAGCATGCACGGATTCACTCACACAGACAGGCACAACTGATATGTATTTTGTGGTGATGAAGGCAGTTTCTTACACATTTAAATATCCTAATATTCACAAGTACACCCAGTAGGCAATCTATGCAGGCCCTTACAGAGACATTTAGATAATCACATATCACATAAATAGAGGCAGTGCTTCAGTAAAATATTTACATACACATGGAATCACAGTCCCAGACAGGAATATCTGCTAAACAACTGACACTTTCAAGTTTACCATGCAGACAAGTAGCACTTGCATTATGTTTCACGCCTGGTATACTTGAGTTTGGGCATGTCGTTTTTCTGGTAGAGCTGTCTTATCACTTAAAAGTGCTACACAAGGTGAAGACTGTTCTTGTACCACATTTAAGTGAACACTATGGTAGGCTGTAGCTAGGCCACAGCGAAGGGAGCTATTTGCTTAAAAAGTAAAAGATGCAGTTTGATGTTTCATTGAGCTATATGCACTTATAGAAACCTTTGTGCCCAATTATACATCCAGCCTACACCCAGATTTAAATCCAAGATACCTAAATACAAAAGCAGACAGACACTGAAACACCTAGTGAGGTGGTTAGAGAAGCACACAAAGATTCACTCACAAAGACAGGCACAACTGATATGTATTATGTTGTAATGAAGGCAGTTTCTTACACACTTAAATAGCCCAATATTTTATAGACACATTTAGAAGATCGTATATATCACATAGACTGACAACCATTTATGAACAAACTTACATATTCATGGAATATCAGCTCCTGATAGGGACTCACACAGTTATTCACATATAAGTGAAAAAACTGACACATTCAAGTCTAACATGCAAAGCCCTTGTCAAGTTTTAAACTAATCTTCTACATCATATGACTGTCCCCTGAGGTAGGCTGTAGTTAGCAAACACAAGGAGATGATGGACTGAGCACTGAAACTTTTCAGACACTCACCCCCAATCACAGATCTGGTTTAAATCCATCATCGTTCTTTAGCTCACTTTGCCACCAGAGTTCAGACCCAGCCATATGCAAATCAGTCTTGACCCTATTCCTCATGGGAACAGTCCAGCCTGAACTGCCAAGCCAGGTCTTCCCTGGACCGGAAACAAGCATCCTGGGACCGGTTTCAGGGTAACACACCTCATCAGCCAGGCTAGCTTGAATCCAGTGGCAAAGTGAGCAAAGGACCCACATCTGTGCATACCCTGCCAACTTAGGAAGAACAAAGCAAACACAAGAAGGCTGTAGTTAGTCAATGGGGTATGCTCATTTAAGTTAATGTCTGTTTAAGTAGGTGTATGGGTGAGTGAGAGGATGTGTGAGTAACTATGAGTAAGTGTGAGTAGCTGTATGAACAACCTCTCACTTACCCATATATATAACTGAGCAGTAAGGTAGGCTGTCGGTAGTTAATAGGATGGGTGGCATGTACTTAAAAGTGAACATATGTAGTCTAAAGATTGCCTAAGCTATATATCCTCATGTAACTTAAATGGTCAAATAGTTAAAATATGTAATGTAACACAATATAATTAAGGGATGAATGTACTTTTCTATTTTTATTTTCAGACATCAATATCTAGTTATCTACACAGAATTACCATGCCAACAAAAAGTCAGAGAAGAAAGAAGCAGCAGCAAATAGAGCGTCTCCTTAGAACTAAGAAACAAAAAGGGCAAAATGCAGAAAAGATGGTCAAAGAGGAAAGGCTTGCTGCTAGGAGGACCATGACATTTCTTAAAATTGTTTGTGCACAACTGGGAAAAGTACAAAAAGAAATAAAGAAAAAGAAATCTATAACCCCGAGTACTAAAGCACAAAAAGTCTCTGATGTAAAAAGTAAGAAGTCATTGAAAAAAGGAAAGACTTTAAGCAGAAGTCAGAGGCAGTTCAAGGAAATCAGAGGTAGGATGTTCCGCACTAGAGTAATTTGTAAGTTGCTATCATCTATGAAGAAGTATAAAAGAAGAACACAAGCAATCAGACAAAAGGAATATGTTTAAGGTGAGTTGATAAGGCGTTTGCTCTGAAGAGGAAACTATTTATCTTGGTTTTAAACCGAATGAAGGCCCTGGACAAAATAGTGTTGAGACAGAGCAAACACAAGAAGATGATGGATGGAGCGCTGAAACTTTTCAGACACTCACCCACAGTCACAGATTTGGGTTTAATCCATCTTCATTCTTTAGCTCACTTTGCCAGCCCAGTTCAGACACAGACATATGCAAATCAGTCTTGAACCTGTTCCTCTGGGAACAGTCTAGCCCGAACTGTCAAGCCATGTCTCCCCTGGACCATAAACAAGCATCCTGGAACTGGTTTCTGGGTAACACCCCTCATCAGCCAGGCTTGCTTGAATCCAGTGGCAAAGTGAGCAAGGGACCCACATCTAGGCATACCCTGCCAACTTAGGGCAAACAAAGCAAACACAGGGGGATGATGGATGGAGCGCTGGTTTCTAACACTCAATTGTGATGAGTATGCTTGGGATGACCTGCTTCAATTCTTGTGAGAGGCAAATTCAAATATAAAAGACATCGATCTTAAGACACCAGGAGAACTCTGCTCATTTGATCCTGCAAATGTTTGCAGATATTTTAACCACAGATTTCAAGCCATGATGGTTTTGTTTTCTGCAACAAGAGTAATCCACCTCTCGGTGAAGTGACTGATTTCTTTTAGCGCAAGGAATACAAAGCCAGAGGTGCACCACATATTCACATGCTATTATGGGTAAAAGATGCCCCAAACTTTGGAACAGATACAGATGAGTCTTTGTTACTTTTCATAGAGCAGTATGTCACTTGCATCATCCCAAAGTAGAGTGATGACAAAATGTTAAGACAACAAGTTCTATGATTCTAAAACCATAGGTGTATAAAATACTGTTGTGGAAAATATAAATCTAAAGGAAAATTGTATACAAAATGTTGTTTTGGATTTCCACGAACTGTGATCTCAGAAGAAATAGTTAATAGATTTTTGTGTGCAGTCAGACACTCTCACACAGAACTCACCAAAGAACACATACAACCTCAGAAGGACAGAAGCCTCAGAATACATCAATGACTAAAATCCTGTGATTTTGAAGATGTGGAATGCGATTATGGATCTACAGTTTGTTGCAGATAACTCAATGGCTGTTGCTCTGTACGGCACCTCTTATATAACAAAGTCAGAGAAAGCCAAGTTGAAGGAGATGTGGGAGGAGATTTCAGCAGATAAGAGTCTTACAAAGAAATTGTACAGTTTTAGTTTCAAAAATGTTTTCTCACAGAGAGATCAGCTCTTATGAATGTGCAGACCATTTAAGCTCAGCTAGCTTGTTTATTAAATCTAGACGAGTTGTATGGGTGAGTTTAGGGCTTGCTAATACTCATAACAGAGTACTGAAGTCTTTTCCTGAAATCCAATATCTTGTGAAATTTGAGCCACAGAGTACAGATAACATGCTGGATACATACTATCTAAGAAGGAGTCCTCATCTAGAAGGGATAGGTCTGTATGAAATACTTCAACATTATACATACAGAAATAATGTCAGTGATAACATAGAAAAAGGAAAATTTGCTGTCGATGGATGTGAAGGATGTTCGGTCAGACATAAAAGAGGAAGTTTATTCAACCATCAAAAGCTAGATTGCCAAACTCCAGATAAAAGTGATTTTTTCTATTTAGCCTTGTTACAGTTGATCAAGCCATCGCGAACTGAAAGCAAGCTACTTGGAGAATTTGACTGTTATGAAGACTCATTCAACGCAGTGAAAGACACCATTGAGTGCTCTGTGTTTCCAGTGTATCTTCAAATGTTGAAAGATGAAATTGAACAAGATGAAACAATTACTGCTGAGACAGCAAGAGAGAGTTCTCAGAGCAGTCAAAGGTCAGCACCTGGAAGTCAAGATCCTATTGGACAGCCAATCATTCAAAATTAAGCTGCAATAGCCATGGATGAAGTGGAGAATGCAATGAAGCAAGCACAAGAGGCTACTCTGGATATAGAACAACTAATACAGCAATTGAATACAGATCAGAAAGACATTTTTGATGAAGTCAAAGGTAAAATAGAACATGGATTTCTGCATGAGAAAAAAGAGTATGCTTGTTCTACATATAAACCAATTCATTGTACATAAGCTGTCGAAGCTGGAACTGGAAAAAGCTTCTTGATTAAAGTACTGACAAGTTATCTACAGAAGACAACAGATTCCAATTTGTCATGTGTAGTTACAGTACCAACAGGGTTAGCTACACATAATATTAAAGGAGTTACCCTTCATCGACTATTAATGCTGCCCATTGAACACGATAACAAATTAGAATTAAACAAATTATCTGGTGATGCTTGCCATGAAGTGGAAAGAGTATTAAAGAAATTAAAGCACTAATTATTGATGAAGTCAACTTGGTATCTAACCTAATGCTAGCTTTTATACATTTAAGAATGCAGCAAATAATAAAAACTGACTAGAATGGGCTTTTTGGAGGAAAACACTTAATAGTCTTTGGAAACCTGCTACAACTAACTCCAGTCAAAGGACATCCTGTATTCAAGACACTATAACATAATGAAGCTAGATATTTACTAAAAAGTATTGGAAATGTAAACATTTGGTAAAACTTTGAATACAAAGAGTTAATGAGAAATATGCGCCAAGCATCAGATATGCAATGTGAGGATATACTAAAGAACATTAGAGTGGGAGTTCTCACAAAATAAGGAAAGAGAGCATTACAAATCCGTCTCATCAAAAATCTATTTCCAATTAATGTTTCTGCTGCAGAAGTAATTTTTTTTAATTTTTTTATTTCAAATCATTTTTATTGAATTTCAAGAAAGGAACAAAAAGTGAGACACAGTAGTAGTGCAACATATTAGATCACAGAAATTAGTCTACGAAAGTTATATTGCTGTTAAGTCATGTGAAATACAAAGTAAGTCGGTGGAAATCAAATCAAATATAGAGAGAGAGAGAGAAAGAAGGAAAGATAGAGAGAAATAAATAATAATAGCTACTCAAGTGCCTTGTCAGGTGAAATACAATGAAGCTTTAGAGACACCATACATGGTCGACATTTGGTTATTACTCAGATTATTATACAGTCAAGGTGTATCAAGCACTGATAGGTGTCATAGTTGTGCTAAAGGAAAGTACAATACACTACAATCCAGATATATCAAACGGGTACAGTTACACGTTCGCGTTAGGGGCAATACAATACATTACAAGTACGTGACTTCACGAGTGTAGTCTTTTTTAATTAGGGCCTTGCGAGGAATTAGATCCCCTCACGGTGGATCAAATGTGAAAGAATGAGCGTCCAAGGTTTTCCATAGTTTCCTGTGTGATTTACGCCATGGAGAGGCATGAAGTGCAACGCTGTCTGCTCCTCTGAGGAAGGCTAGCCACTCCCGCCACATCCTGAATG
Organism: Calotriton arnoldi; assembly: GCA_963921515.1. Taxonomy (NCBI): domain Eukaryota; kingdom Metazoa; phylum Chordata; class Amphibia; order Caudata; family Salamandridae; genus Calotriton; species Calotriton arnoldi. The sequence continues at coordinate 989,689 of CAWUFW010005904.1, read as the reverse complement.
AGACCTCTTTAGAGTTTTTCCACTTATTCAGAATGATTTTACAGGCTAAAGTAAGCATAAGATCTAACAAGTATCGATCATTTATATTGGTGATTTTAGGGTCCAGAGCACCTAGCAGGACGTAGGAGAAATCCCTCGGGGGGGTTATGTTGAAAGTGTTGCCTATGCACTTGTAAATCTCATCCCAATATGTTTGTATAAGAGGGCAATGAAAGAGCATGTGTGAAAGGTTACCGTCGTGAGTTTTACAGTTCCAGCATATGGGGCTTTCGCTGAGATTGAGTTTAAAAATCCTTTCAGGTGTCCAGTATATCCTATTTATTAACATCAGTTTGGTTTGCGCTAGTATTGGAGAAATTTTGTTAGAGAAGGGAGTGATATGTATCTTATCCCAGTCGAATTTGATATTGCTAGAATTGGCTTCGGATTCCCACTTTTCTTCACATTTCGTGTGAGATTTGCGAGGTTTGGGGGATAAGATTTTATACACTTTTGAGACAGTGTGTCCTGACTTTAGTAGCTGTGACAACTTTGAGAGTATGGACGGATCGGCGGGTTTAATAGAGCGCAGCGTGAGGAGAGATTTTAGTTTCAGGAATTTATAAAAGTCTAACTCAGCCCATGGCGAGTCTGAAGCATGGAGAAGGGTAGGGGGAGGTTTCCTGTAAAAAGGTCTTTGACTAGATTTATGCCGTTATTTGACCAATGGGTCCAGTGGAACATGTTTCCGTCAATCTTCAGATTCGGATTATTCCAGAGCGATGGCAAATTGGATTTGTTAGTTTTTAATGGGGAAAAATGTTCCAGTCGTAGTAGGGCTCGTTTGGTGTTAAGCAAGATATACTTCGAGTGGGGTAAAGAGGGAATATCTATGGTGAGGAGAGCAGGTAGAGGCATGCCGTGGATGATTGATCTTTCTATGTCCAACCAGACTGGTTTGTATTCAGTCTGAGGGATTAGCCAATTAGATCCCTGTTTACAAAGATATGCAGTTTGATAGTTCCTAAAGTTTGGAAGGCCCAGACCACCTTTTTCTTTGGGTAATTGTAGTTTTTTCATAGATATTCTGGGTTTCTTACCTTGCCAGAGGAACGTGTTTAAAAGCTTATAGATCTTGTTTAAAAATCGTTGGAAAATGTCATCGGTAGCATGCTGGCTAGATAATTGACGAGAGGGGTAATCATAATTTTTAATGTCTCTGCCCTTCCCCACCAAGATAGGAATTTAGGTGACCAGCCATCTAGCAGTGAAGAGATTTTCTTAAGGAGAGCATTTTCATTGGTTTGAAGGGTGGTGATCAGATCTTTCGTGAAGTCTAGGCCTAGGTATTTAAAGCACTTGGGTTGCCACTGTAGGCCCGAGTTACCAATGATTTCTTTCCCTCCCAGATTATTCAGGAGTTTCACCTCCGTTTTGTCTTTGTTCAACTTGTACCCGGATACTGCAGCAAAGTCATCAATTGAGGACATAAGTGCAGGGATAGCTGCTTCCGCATGTTCGGAGACAACTAACACGTCATCAGCATAAGCCGTAATCTTGGCAGTGCAGTTGTTGAAACATATCCCTGTGATCTGTTGATTGTTCCTAAGATGTTGGAGGAAAGGTTCAATTGCAAGGAGGAATAGAGAGGGTGAAAGAGGGCAGCCTTGCCTAGTTCCCTGTTCTAATTTAAAGGATGATGAGAGGCAACCTCCCGCTCTGACTCTAGCCGATGGGTTGAAATATAGTGCCATTACCATGCGTTTAAAATTCTCACCCAGGTTAAATTTATCAAGTGTTGTTTCCAAGCACGCCCAATCAACCTTGTCAAATGCCTTTTCGGCGTCCAAGGTGATAGCAACTGTTGGCGAATCGGTAAGTTTGGCTTTCTCCAAGACATGTGCTAGGATACGTGTATTATCGCTGGAGAGTCTGTTTTTTAAGAAACCCACCTGCGAGGGGTGAATGAGTTTTGGTAAAAAAATTTGAATACGTTTAGCAAGTATCATTGCATAAATTTTGCAGTCTAAATTAATTAGGGATATCGGTCTGTAGTTTTTAGGTAGTGTTGGGTCTTTGCCGTCCTTTGGGATTACTGCTATGATGGCTTCTGCCGGTGTTCCATCAACCTTGCCAGAGTCACTAAATTCCTTGAACAGGTTTAGTAGTGGGAGGGACAGTGTCGAAGAGAAGCACTTATAAAATTTGGCGCTTAACCCATCAGGGCCCGGGGCTTTCCCAATTTTGAGGGCCTTTATTGAGCTTTCAATTTCTGAAACAGTAATTGGGCTGTTAAGTTCAGATTTTTCATGTTCTGAAAGGGCAGGTAGTGTGTATTTATTCAGATATTCCTGTGTTTTCATATTATCCAGGTCTTGATTCTTACTATATAGAGTTGAGTAGAATTTCTTAAAAACCTCTGCAATTTTGTCGGGGTCAGAGTGAGCTAAGCCATCTTGGTCTATGAGGTTTTTAATCGAATTCTTCTGTATTTTGAACTTTAAGTATGATGCTAAGCTTTTTCCTGCCTTGTTGGATTCACAAAGCTTAAAACTTTTTTGTTGGTTTATCCATACTCCAGCCCTGTCACTGACTATTTTATTGTACTCATATTTCTTTTTCATTAGTTCATTCAAGGTTGAGACATCCCTGGAAGTGATATGTTTTTGTTCTAAAATAGCAATCTCTGTCTCTAATTTATCAAGGTTTTTATTGGAGTCTCTATTCATGGCCGCTCTAATTTTGATGATCTCACCTCTAATAGTGCTTTTTAATGCCTCCCATCTTGTGAGGTCTGAAGTATCTCCTATTTTATTAACTCTGAGATAGTTCAGTATCGTGTTTTCAATAGTTTGTCTATGCGCTTCTTTTTCTAGGATTTCGTTGTTGAGTCTCCATAGGGTTTGCTTTTTAAAGGGTTTCAGGTCTGAAATGGTCAGAGTAATGCATGAGTGGTCTGAGACCACCCTAGGTTCAATCGAGGTATGCTCGATCCTGGCTATGGCGTTGCCAGAGATAAGTAGGTGATCAATACGGGAATAGGAATTATGTGGATGAGAATAGAAGGTATAATCCCTCCCTGTGGGGTTTTGCAACCTCCAAGTATCTATAAAGTTGAAGCGAGTACAAAGATTAATGAGTGCTTTGTGTGAGTTATTGGGACGAAAAGGGCAGTGTGAGTCTCTGTCTAAGATCGGGTCCATGGGCAGGTTAAAGTCGCCCGCTAGTATGTGCATAGCGGTATTCGGGACTGTGTCAATGTGCCTGCTCAGATCTTCCCAAAAGCCTGGCTCGTCTCTGGTGGGGGCATAAATATTAGTAATGTAAAATTCCGTCTTGTCTTTAATCAATTTTGTTGTAATCTATCTCCCTTTAGTGTCAGACGTACTTATTGCCAAGTCTATGTTTGAATTTTTAGCTATCAGAGTCAGGACACCATTCTTTTTCCCCATTGCATCAGATCCAGCAACATCACTGTAAAACCTATTTCTAAGTGAGTTGAATTGTTTGGAGTCTATATTTGTTTCCTGTAGCAGGAGGACGTCACCCTTCTGTTTGTGGAGATAGTCAAGGATCTTCTTCCTTTTAATAGGGTGATTTAAGCCCTTGACATTCAGTGAGACTACCTTGAGGGAGCTACGTATTAAAGTTGTGGCAGCGACGTGTGACATCCTGTGTGCATTATATACATTGTTAGTGATTCTCTGGTCCCAGGGTAAGTTTTGTACAGTTCACTTACGATATGGGATAAGGTTGTACTCCTATCTTGCATTCGAGGTGAGATTGGTGGGCACAAATGTGGTGGGTCGAATAACCATCTGCATAAGACATGTATCTGCATCTTACCATTCGGGGAGGAACTATATGCATATACACTCCTGTCACAGTAAAACATTTGAGTCGAGGCAACAATAAAAGGTATATCATACGTTGAGTTGTTCCTTTTTTGTACAAAGCTGGTACCTGGATAAAGAGGCATATCGCTTTTACAACACTTACCATTCATCTTGGTACTCTGTATAAGTAAATTGGCAATACAGTGGGGCAATACATTTGAACAAGCGAGCATGGTCTTTGAGTAAGAAGGCATCACATGTACATAGAGCGTATTTCCCACCAAAATGACACCTGTATGTACAAGGCTAACATCGTGTGAAACATTGAAAAGACATTGCAGAACTATTGCATCATTGCTAGAGGAAAGAGGCAAGGCACTTGAGTAAGGAAAGCAGTTACAGCATAAAAAAAGGAAGAAGAAAACAATAAGGAAAATAAGATCCAAAACCCCAACCCTACCCACCCTCAACCCCAACCCTCCCACCCAACCCTGAAAGTAGATGCTTGGCATGGTGACAAGGGAAGAGAGCTCCCCTCCCATGGGAACCAGACAAAGTGTCCTGGGCGCATGAGGCCAGCCTGTATCATAGCATAAGGTATAGTAAACTTTACGGTGAGGAACATGAGAACTAATAAAACTGAGTACAGTTATACTGCGGTTTTAACTCATTGTTATCCATAGATGTGCAGTTAGTCTGTGCATGTTGATCTATTCATTCTGCGTTTTAATAGTCTAGTCGCGTAGCGTGGCTGTGACTATAGGTGGACAAAACTGGGCAATACTGGTTATCTAACCATATCTAACCATATAAACAATAACAGATTGGCTGACGTCCTGCATAAGGTCCAGTATAAGTCCAGACACACTAAGGATGGCAAACCGAGTATGGAGCACTGGATTTGCATCATTAACACAAAAAATAAACGTATTTCTAGCCTATACATTGTGAACTCTAGCATTCTAACACGTCAGGTGAAACACTTAGTGCCGCTGCATTGAGGATCTATCAGGAATCCAGAGTCAATAAGAAAAGGATATACGAACCAGATCCCTGTGATTGCCTTGTCATTAATGCTTCAATCTACCGTGGGGATAGATATTACCGGTACAAGGCCTGTGAAACTAAAACATTGATACAGAGTAAAGAGTCTTCCTTATTTGTCCGGTGAAGAGCATGTCGCATCAGGTGGGATCAGAAGACTAATACTTGATATAGGTTAAAGAGTCTGCCTTTTATGCCGATGAGTATCAAGGTGCTTCAGATGAGATCAGAAGAGCATAGAAACACTTTCCTGTGATGACTCATAGATTGGAAGTACACATGTAATTCAAGTATTTCAAGTAATCCAAGTAATTCAAGTACACAAGATGCCGCTGAGAAGCTCACTATTTTGTTCTTGGGTTGTGGCGCAACGGAGATTTAAGAGATTATGAAGAAGATCCGGAGGCCGTTGTTTCCATAGAGGGATCATCCGGTCCGTTGAGGAACCTTTTCAGCAGTAGGTGGTCTGTGAAGAAGTGAGGAGTACCTTGAATCATTACGCAAAATTTTGCTGGTCCTGCAAAAGCAAACTGGTAGTTCAGGTGTTTTAGTCTAGGTCGAAGTGCTAGAAAGCCTTTTCTAGTGTCCACCGTTTCTTTGCTATAATCTTGAAAGATAAAAATGTTGTTGTTTTTCCAGAGAATATGGTTATTCTTACGCATGAAGGCATGGATCTGTTCTACGTGTTGATGTCGGAGAGGTTTACATACAATTGGTCTCGTTTTTTTTTGGTGTGGTATGATTCTTGTTGGGACCCGGTGGGCCCTATCAAACTCTAGAGGTTTGTTAAAGGACAGGTTAGTAGCTTGCGTAAACCAGTTTTCTAAAAAAGTGATGCACGACCCTGAGTGATCCTCTTCCCCTTCAGGAATACCAAAAATTCTTAGGTTCCCTCTTCTGTTTCTGTCTTCGAGTCCCGACAGGCGTCTCGTTAGAGAGTCCGTAGTGATGGTTAGGTTTTTGAGGGATTTACATACTTTGGCATCATTGTCCTCCAACTGGATGATTCTGTTTTCCGTTTCTGCTAGTCTGATGTTGGTGTCTCTTATGTCCTGTCTGATTGCGGAGACTTCTTCCTTCGTGGATTTTGCCAGATCATGGACCTCAGCTAATTTATTCAATATGGTATCCATCGTTGCATTGATGTCGCGTTTGCCTTTAGTGGGTGATTCTGGGTTCGGAGGGTCAGCTTTAAGTCTCTTAAGTGTCTTGGTTTCCTTCTCGGTCATTTTGATTGGTTATTGTTTTCTTTCAATGTGTATGTATGTGAGATAGTGTACTGTGTACTGTGTACTGTGTACGATGCTCACTCTATTGACTCTGCTGCAACAGCGTTTGGCGTTGGCGTCTGCTAAGCTTGGTGAGCACTGGTGTTCACTAGAGTGGAGTTGTGTGGCTATTGCTGGCTGACACTGAATCAATGCAGACACCGGAGAGCCCAGAATTACACTGAATAATCTGCGTGCACCGATGCTTAGAGACGTACAGTAATGTTCACAGACGATGCGCAAAATACACAAAATACGCAAAATACACGTCGAGTACACGCCGAGTACCTCCGGGGGCCTTCAGAGACTATATAGGCTTTCAGAAACTTCCAGAGTACTATAGAGGCTTCTAGAGTGCTGCCAGGGCTGTCACAGCAGGGTCAGGCGTGTGGTTGTAACTGGTATGATTCTGCATTCAAGGTAGATGTCCTGTAAAGAGCATAGATTGATTAAGGGCTCTTAGAGCAACTTTAGGCATCACCACCGAGAGATTCAAAGTGGGTTCAGAGCAGATCTGAGCAGGATAGGCAAGCATGTACCTCTTCTGTCACTCGCCATCTTAGGGTCAGGCATCCAGGTGCAAGAAGACTTATACATTAGACCATCATTCAGCAGTACAGCTACATACTGGTGGACAAGTAGACATACGTTGCTTGTCTCGCATGTGACAACATTCCTATGTCACTCTGTCTCGGGGGTTAAAGCGCGAGCATTTTAGCCTGTCTAGTCTGACTGGTGCTTCGTGCCGCCATTTTGTGTGCAGACTGCTGATATGAAAGTATATTTATGACACAGCCTTGTGCTTGTTTCATGTATGTATGTGAACTCAGCATACAGCATTCAGTATTTGGTATATGGCATCTGGCATGTGATATTTGGCATCTGTTATTTGACTGCTGCAGCGGTACGCGGTGCGCTGGCAGAAAGCCAGAATCAGACAGCCGCCATATTACGTGCAGGCGCGCGACCTTATTTGATATCGATTGAAAGCTGGAAGACTGTAGCCTTATATGTTAATGCGACCCCAGGCCTGAGGTCGCTTTGTTGTGCAGTCGGACTCGGAGTCGGATCGATGCGCTTTGCTCCCACACTGAGAGCCGATATCCTTGAGGCGCGATAGGAATCAGCGTGTAGCCGGGACAAGTGACGGCCCGATACGGTAGAGACGCTGGGATCTCCCCAGCCTTCACAGATTGGCAAAATGTCCAAAATTTGTGGCGCTGGACTCCTGAAGTGTTCCACCGTTTTATTGTTGCTTGTAGTGGCGTCCGGTCGTGCGAGAGATGAATGAAAATGCGAAGTCCGGCATTACCATGAGAGGAGACGAAGGCTCACGCCGCCATCTTCACCAGCATCCAAACCACGCCCCCTGCAGAAGTAATTTATAATTTTGTTAAGGAAGAGAAGTCTATTGTTTGTTTGATGCCAACTCTTGAGGAGTGTTGTAAATTCAATGAACAATTATTGCAACTGGAAGAAGAAGAGATGATAAAAATTTGAGCAAATGATAAAATGGAACATCAAGGAGTTACAATGCTACTAACAGAAAAACTCCAAGCAAAATTGGATAGCTTAGAAATGTCTCTGTCAAAAACTGCAGGATTAGAAAACAGTTACATATCTGTAAAAATTGTTGTGTATTCGTACATCATATTTTAAATGTTGAAGAAGGGCTAGTGAATGGCGCAATGGGTAAAGTTATGACATTTATTAATTATCCAAACAGAAATGAGGTAGAATACATAGCCATAAAATTTGATGATGTTGGCGAAATTAAGCAGATTGGTAGATGTGTTGTACGTTTCCTACTCATGAAAGACTTGTATGTGCAGCAAAAGCAGTTCCCATTGTCTTTAGCGTATGGAGTAACTATCCACAAATCACAAGGTTTAAGTGTAGATACAGCTCTTGTTATTATTGGTAGTAGTGCATTCAAAGAAGGTATGTCCTATGAGGCTTTGCCACAAATCAAAACATTGTCTGGTTTATTTCTGATTGATTTTGATGAAAGAAAGTAAGTGCTGATGTGAGCTGTGTAAGGGAGTATAATCGGTTAAGAGCTCAATATGGTCCTTATTTAGACCTGTGTTTGAAAAGCTGATAATGTGTGCAAAGCGGAAAATATCAAAGCAGTTTATCAGAGATGAACAGAAAGATGAACAAAAAGAAAAACAACAAGGACCTAACAAAAGAAAACTACAGCATAATGAGGAAATAGAAGGTTATTACTTTGATAATAAATCTGGAGTGAACTGTTATGCAAATGTAGTGCTAAATGGACTATATCATTAGCCTCATTTTACAAATTCTATTAAAGAAAAAGTAGATAAAAGACTGTCTTCACAACTATATAGTTTACTTGAAGAATTAAGAAGTGACAGAAGTATTATACATTCTGCTACTGGAATAGGCAAACTTACAGATGACTGTACTGGATCAGTAGTGTTTTCTCAAAATCTTCAGCAGGATGCTCAAGAATTTTTAATGGTAATGCTAGATAATGGTAATTAGAGGAAGAAGATGTGAATATCAATGTATTATTTGGTTTAACTTATAAATAACCCTGGGCGGAGCTCGCGTAGCCGCGATACGCAAAATTCCGCGAAGTTGCAAAAGAACTCCACGAGCTACACGGAGTTCGCGAGCACGCGGAGTTGCTTGTTCCGCCCGTTCGCGATGCGTTTGTGACGTTCGGGAACGTGTATTGCGTGTTTGGGAATGCGTATTGCATGCACGGGGAGAGATATCGTGCAAACTTCACTACGCGGTCGCCGATGGGCGCTGCCATCTTGTTTTTCATGTTTGCTATGGTTCTGTGCCTGTTTTTCTATCCTCCCTATATCTTTTCAATCCTTTGTTTCTAAAAACTTTTTTCTGATCTTTTTATTTATTATTTATCCCTCTCTTTTCCTGATTGTATATTTTGCGTTTTTTTTAACTTTTTGTGTGTTTTTTATTGCGTTTTTCACTAATTTTCTATACTTGCTTTTTTTATTTTTTTTACTTCCTTTCTTACTTCCTACATTTTCTTTTCCGCCCACGGCCCCCCAGAACCATGCTGAAGAGTGTGAAGAAGATTAAGGGCCAGGGGAAGAGGAGGAGGAGCGCGAGCTGCGACCGCCTTCCTTGGGGAAGGCGTCGCCCGGAAGGGATGCAGGTCCGGGCCTTGTTTTTGGAGGTGGAGGTGGCCGGACTGGTTTTTTTTGTCCAGCTCAACCTCCCCTTAACACTGGCAGCAGGCGGCAGGCCTGGGTCCGGGTCCGGGCTCCGGGAGCATCACCGGCGGTGGGTGAGGGTATGCCAGGCAGTGTTTCTCTGCTCTGGGGTCCGGCACACCCATAACCAACTGACGCACTGGTGGTCCGACATCCTGGACCGGGAGGAGGACCTGCTGGACCTGCTAGGTGTTGAGGTTCCGGGGCTTGGTGAGTAACTAATCATATTACTATTGGGTTCTTCTGTTCTGTGTTATTGCAAATATTATTTTTTTTCTCAAACAGCTAACATGCTGCTGCTGCTTACATGCAGGTAACTTATGTTTAAAAATCTTATATTATGTGATTGTTATTCTTCCAGACAGGTTCTCGGCGCTACTAACTAACCGTACTTGTTTGCAACTTTGCGCTCTCTTGGGTTGGTTATATAAGAGAGGTTAGAGAATTTAAGTTAGGTAATGCAGATAGGAAAGACTCCAGTCCTTTCCTTTGTCCTGTCAGGCTGTCCTGTCACTAAGATAGTGGTAGTAGTTAGTTAGTTACAATTTCGTAATTTAGCAGCATGCGTGACGCGTCCTCTCACATGACTTCAGTCCTAGTAGAACCTTTTTTTGTTTGTATAGTGAGTGAATAGCAACCAACCAATTTGGTGTATGCAATATGCATGCGTCCCTCTATGCATTTGAGAAGAATAAATGCAGACTTAGTAATTGGCCCATCAAAGGGGGTTGGAGTTGCGACAGAGAGATGATTGGGAATGAGATCGGAACTTAGAAGCAAATATAATTGTTTTGCAATTCATTCCAAAGTCTGGAATAGGTGGGCTAGGTATGTTTAGGATTCAGGATTCAGGAATCGGAATGGAACTGTGGAATAATAAAGATAGGATGGTGCACGACTAGTCTGCAATACTAGTCTACTACTAGTCGATCTGATTTAGAAAAGGTCAATGTTATTGCAATTGCCGTTTCCTGTCTAAAAATATTTTTAGAGCGATTATTTAATATTTATTTATTTAACACAAATCATTTTTTGTCTCTTTAATTCTGTCTTACATGATCAGCATCCAGGGGCAAGAAGAAGAAGACTGGGTCTGCTGAGGCGGGTGCGGGAGCCGGAGGGGCCTCCCAGGAGCAGCAGGAAGCGTCCTCAGGTGCAGATGGCTCTGCTGGCCCCAGTAAGTCCTTCTGGTGTTGTTATATTAATATTTCCCTAACTTTTACTGCTCTATTATTTCCATTTCCTAATTTTAATTTTTCCCAAATCCTCTTTGATCTATCTGTTTCTAAATTCTTGTTTTTGCTCCATTACCTACTTGTACTACTAACATTGTTTCTAGTGTCTGTTTTTTTTTTTTTACATCAAATCAAACTGCCTCTGACTCTGTATTAGTCTGTCTGTTGCTTGCTTTCTTCTGGTTTTCCACTCAGCTTTCCCTCTCCCCTTATATATTTTGTGGATTGCCTAGTAGTGGTACTGTAAGACTCAGAGAACCCATTGGTCCTAGGCTACTACTAGTTCTAGTAGTAGTAAGGACCCCTTACTAGTAGTACTAGTAGCACTAATCTGCTGTGCAGATTGCATGCCCAAGTAAGGTATTCTACGTAGGTTTGTTGAGATGATTTACTGTCTCCTGCTCAATCAGTAAATGATAGTCACTCACGTTGGACACCCCAAAGTGGTGTATTTTACTTTTTCTAATCCAGGCCTAGTACTTTTTGTATTAGCAGCAGTTGATGGTGAACACTGAACAACTGATTACCATGGCTGGAAGGAAGTATGAGGAGTAGGCCTGGGCGGAAAACTACGCTACGCTCGCGTAGTTTGTGCAACTACGCGCTACACGAATTGCGCGTAGCACAGTGCAAAAACGCATAGCGTAGCAGGCATTTTTTGCTTGCTCGCGGTCCTCAACATCAAGTTGGCGACCGCGAGCGAGCAAAATGACATCCCGGCGAGACTTTTTCCTCGTTCGCGATCAGCAACATCAAGTTGCCGATCGCGAGCGGGGAAAATAAACCTCCCGGCGAGATTCTCAACGCGGGGAGGTCAGGTTTCTCATTGCGAGTGGTCACGTATGCTCGCGACCGCTCGCGATGAGAAACTACCAGTCCGCGTTGAGAAAACTGCAGCTCGAGTACAAATCTACTCGAGCGGCAGAAAACGACCGCTTGCACTGTGCAAGATGCCGTTTGCAATTATTGCACAGTGCGGACAAGCATCCGGCACTGTGCAATCATTGCGAACAGCATTTCCTACCGCACTACGCAGTTCGAGTAGTGCAAGGCGTAGCTCGCGAAGTGCACTCCGCATAGCGCTACTACACGAATTACGCCCAGGGTTAATGAGGAGGAGAACAGCACCATTATTTTCCAACTAAGATATACCTCATATCTGCCCAGTTGGCCACTCTTTCTTCTTTTCAAAAAATGAGATGCACCAATAGCTCTAGCCACTGAGTCCAGTCCTTTGGGTTGTCCTCTTCTTGAGAGGCTTTTCAAAATTGCCACCAACAAAATGCCCAACCGGAAATTTTGTTATTTTTGATAGGACATACTGTCTACTATACTCTAGTATCCGAATTGTAGATAGTGATGTGTGTGGTGTATGACAGTATTTTCAATCTTGCTAATGAAAATAGTAAATAGGGGAGGCGTATATGGCATCTAAAAAATGTGAAATGTTTTTTCGGAGCGTACCGACCACCAGTGCCGGGGCCAGCGGCGAGGGCCATGCTAGTCCAGAGGGAGCGAATGCCGCAAATGCAGGGGGTGAGCCAGCAGCAGTGGCAGGCGGTGGTAAGTCATATTCCTTACTTATTGAGAATGATGAATACACTCGCTGCAAGGGTGCCGATGTACACTGTACGTCTGCTGAGACAAAGTTGTTGTGAACACTGAACAGTTGAAGAAGACACCCTTTACTTAACATTAGCATTAGCGGGGGTTGAGTAACTGATGGCCTATTCTATTGTGTCTTCAACTCAGCAGAGAAAGTTTTATGACAAAGACAAAGAGTCAGACGACATGTAATATATAACTGGCAGAGAATGATGCGAGGTGAAGGAAGGGGCGCCGGGATGCATATAGGTGGCTGATAGGATGCATGGGTGGTTGAAGGATGGGTGAAAGGGTAGAGAAAGCAGAAATAATAAAAAAAAAACACACAAGATGATGGACGGAATGTTGCACATTGGCAAAACATTCACCCCCAGTCACAGATCTGGGTTTAATCCATCGTTATTTTGCTCACCACGCCACCCCAGTTCAGACATGGCCATATGCAAATCAGTCTTGACCCTGTGCCTCATGGGAACAGTCCAGCCCGAACTGCCAAGCCATGTCTTCCCTGGACCGGAATTAAGCATCCTAGGACTGGTTTCTGGCTATCAGCCGTCATCAGCCAGGATAGCTTGACTCCAGTGGCGTAGTGAGCACGGGACCCACGTCTGGGCATACCCTTCCCACATAGGGTGAACAGCAAAACACACAAGATGATGGACGGAATGTTGCACATTGGCAAAACATTCACCCCCAGTCACAGATCTGGGTTTAATCCATCGTTATTTTGCTCACCACGCCACCCCAGTTCAGACATGGCCATATGCAAATCAGTCTTGACCCTGTGCCTCATGGGAACAGTCCAGCCCGAACTGCCAAGCCATGTCTTCCCTGGACCGGAATCAAGCATCCTAGGACCGGTTTCTGGCTATCAGCCGTCATCAGCCAGGATAGCTTGACTCCAGTGGCGTAGTGAGCACGGGACCCACGTCTGGGCATACCCTTCCCACATAGGGTGAACAGCAAAACACACAAGATGATGGACGGAATGTTGCACATTGGCAAAACATTCACCCCCAGTCACAGATCTGGGTTTAATCCATCGTTATTTTGCTCACCACGCCACCCCAGTTCAGACATGGCCATATGCAAATCAGTCTTGACCCTGTGCCTCATGGGAACAGTCCAGCCCGAACTGCCAAGCCATGTCTTCCCTGGACCGGAATCAAGCATCCTAGGACCGGTTTCTGGCTATCAGCCATCATCAGCCAGGATAGCTGTTCGGTCTGGACTGTTCCCATGAGGCACAGGGTCAAGACTGATTTGCATATGGCTATGTCTGAACTGGGGTGGCATGGTGAAGCAAAATAACGATGGATTAAACCCAGATCTGTGACTGGGGGTGAATGTTTGCCAATGTGCAGCATTCCGTCCATCATCTTGTGTGTTTTGCATTTTGCCCTAAGTGGGAAGGGTATGCCCAGACGTGGGTCCCGTGCTCACTACGCCACTGGAGTCAAGCTAGCCTGGCTGATGAAGGCTGACAGCCTGAAACCAGTCCTAGGATGCTTGATTCCGGTCCAGGAAGACATGGCTTGGCAGTTCGGTCTGGACTGTTCCCATGAGGCACAGGGTCAAGACTGATTTGCATATGGCTATGTCTGAACTGGGGTGGCGTGGTGAAGCAAAATAACGATGGATTAAACCCAGATCTGTGACTGGGAGTGAATGTTTGCCAATGTGCAGCATTCCGTCCATCATCTTGTGTGTTTTGCATTTTGCCCTAAGTGGGAAGGGTATGCCCAGACGTGGGTCCCGTGCTCACTACGCCACTGGAGTCAAGCTAGCCTGGCTGATGAAGGCTGACAGCCTGAAACCGGTCCTAGGATGCTTGATTCCGGTCCAGGGAAGACATGGCTTGGCAGTTCGGTCTGTACTGTTCCCATGAGGCACAGGGTCAAGACTGATTTGCATATGGCTATGTCTGAACTGGAGTGGCGTGGTGAAGCAAAATAACGATGGATTAAACCCAGATCTGTGACTGGGGGTGAATGTTTGCCAATGTGCAGCATTCCGTCCATCATCTTGTGTGTTTTGCATTTTGCCCTAAGTGGGAAGGGTATGCCCAGACGTGGGTCCCGTGCTCACTACGCCACTGGAGTCAAGCTAGCCTGGCTGATGAAGGCTGAGAGCCTGAAACCGGTCCTAGGATGCTTGATTCCGGTCCAGGGAAGACATGGCTTGGCAGTTCGGTCTGGACTGTTCCCATGAGGCACAGGGTCAAGACTGATTTGCATATGGCTATGTCTGAACTGGGGTGGCGTGGTGAAGCAAAATAACGATGGATTAAACCCAGATCTGTGACTGGGGGTGAATGTTTGCCAATGTGCAGCATTCCGTCCATCATCTTGTGTGTTTTGCATTTTGCCCTAAGTGGGAAGGGTATGCCCAGACGTGGGTCCCGTGCTCACTACGCCACTGGAGTCAAGCTAGCCTGGCTGATGAAGGCTGACAGCCTGAAACCGGTCCTAGGATGCTTGATTCCGGTCCAGGGAAGACATGGCTTGGCAGTTCGGTCTGGACTGTTCCCATGAGGCACAGGGTCAAGACTGATTTGCATATGGCTATGTCTGAACTGGGGTGGCGTGGTGAAGCAAAATAATGATGGATTAAACCCAGATCTGTGACTGGGGGTGAATGTTTGCCAATGTGCAGCATTCCGTCCATCATCTTGTGTGTTTTGCATTTTGCCCTAAGTGGAAAGGGTATGCCCAGACGTGGGTCCCGTGCTCACTACGCCACTGGAGTCAAGCTAGCCTGGCTGATGAAGGCTGACAGCCTGAAACCGGTCCTAGGATGCTTGATTCCGGTCCAGGGAAGACATTGTGAGAAGTTGGCCTGGCATATGCTGTCCACTAATTATAGTGGGCACCTTGCACCAGTCCAAACAACCCCGTATTGGAGATAGGTTAAAGACAACCTTTATTGAAAGCTATCCTAGTGGTAGCTATGGAGAGCAGCCTTCAGGCTAAGTCTTGAAGGAATGTAAAGCAGCTTGTTTTACCAGTCTATAATCTCTTGAGTGACCAAATGAAAGAGCACCACACCAGGTATATATTCAAAATATATGTATTTATTGCTAAACACACCCCTCTAGTCTCTTTATGAGGCTAGAGTTCGAAGTACACAAGTTATAAGTTATTTAAACACAGTAATAGCACAAATACACGTTTGGGCCCTAGGGGCGTACCAAACCATATACCAATAAAGTGGTATAAGAACCACGACTGAACTAGACACTAGGCCTAGAGCCTCTAGAAGTGCTTGGACCACAAGGAACCACCCAAGGTAGTGACACAGGGGACCCACGGGGGACGCGTGCAGTGTAAATACACAACCGCGATACGCCGTTAACTTCTATGGAGAAAGTCGCGATCAGGAAATTAGAGAAAAGGGACACTTAAAGGAGGACTTGGAGAAACCCTTTGAGAACTAGGTCGTTCTAGAGTCTCTACCCACGGGAGCACCGGAGTACTCGTGTTACCTCACCCAGGGAAGCCGGGTGCATAGGTGTCTTTCGGGGTCGGGTTTCGTCGTCGATTTGAATGGCGATCTGCTGCAAAGTGCTGCTGGCGACCAAGTGGAAAGTGTCCGGTTGGATCCAAGAGTGGATCGGAGATCTGAAGAACCTGAAAGCAGAGGGGACAGAGTCTGGGTCACTAGCCAGTGACCAGGATGGCGATGAGCGGATGCCCACCGATGTCGAGTGCTTCAGGTGCATTGACGGTCGTGTTGACTCTTCAGCCACGAGGTCCAGGAGGCGTTGTCGGCGACCAGGAGCAGGATTCGGGCTGTTACACAATGTTTGTCGAGTGCTGAGGTGTCGGCGACCGGATTGGACCCAACAAGCCTTGGCAACGGCAAGTCTTGGTGAAGATGAAGATCGTCGATGGTGCAGACCAGCAAAGTCTGAGGAACTCACCCAGTGAGGGTAAGTGAGGGCAGGCCTGGAGCAATCAGGATGCCCAAGAAGAAAAAGATTGGCCTTCGTGAAGGGCTAGTAGCCAACGGGCTAGCGACCGTGAAGGAGCCTCAAGACGTCGCACGTGGATCTGGCTCACAGGACACTCGTGGAGTGGAGGCCAGTGATCTTCAGTGCAGTTAGTGCTGGAGGATAGGGCTACTCGGAGCCCAAAGCATGACTTCGTGGAAGACCCAGAAGAGGATGCACTTGCAAATGTGCTCGGTGTCCAGGGGTCACGGTCTCACGTTACCCACGATAGCTACAGGCCTCAGCTCTACTGGGGACTCAGGGTAGCCTCGGCGAAGTCTGAGAATCTACCTCTGGTGATGCGAAGACTTCGGCGTCCGACGGGAGCTTCAGAAATGCAGGCTGGACAGATGCGTCTTTGGTGCCTGCCAAGCAGGGGAGTCACTCCTTGACCCCAAGGGAGATTCTTCTGTCCTCTAATCTTGAGTAGAGCGTCGAAGGTCCAGGATTCTGTTTCAGAGTTTCGTCCAGGGATAATCTAAAGTCCTAAGGACTGGGTTCCTATACTTATACCAAGTTTAGGGGTTGGACTACTCTATGGCCCCACCTATGGGTGGGTCAGGGCAGAGGGGTGGCTACACCCCTTTCCCTTTGTCCAGTTCGCGCCAAAGCAGGGGCTGCAAGCCCCTGATCCGGTTTGAACTGGGGTATGCACAGGGACACCAAATGTGCCCCCAGTGCAGGACTTCAAAGCACCCGAAAGGGCTCCCGCCCAGCCCCAATACACATTATCCTGTCTGGGGAGGTGGTCAGACCTCCCTGGGACAGGAAACCTATTGTCCAGGCCTCCCCTGCCGGAGTTTCGTCCAGCAGCAGGAGGCCAGACTCGTGTCTGTGGCAGCAGCATCCATTTTGTGATGCCAGGGCTTTAGAAAGAAGTTACCGGGCTAGCCAGAGTTAACATGTCTTTCCCTCTAGAAGGGTGGAATGCTACCCCCGCCGCCAGAATTGGCGGGGGGTAGTATTCCAAGATGTTTGACACCAAACACGACATGTTTAGGTGCAGCCATTCCAAAGTTAGCATTTAACGCGAGGTTATAATGCGCTTAAGAGTATATGGTCAGGCTGCACTACAAACAGCATCAGAGAAGGGTCTCCGAACGCTGCAGAGGGGCCCTGCTCATGCAGGGGCACCCTCTCACATAGGAACCATGCACTCTGCCTTCAGGATTGATAAGGCCTGCCATAGGAGTGACTTATAGGTTTATATGTGTGTATGTATTTAGTGATATAGGTAACCTATATCACAGTAAGGGGTGCATGCACCACCTTACCCAGGCTGCAGTAGCAGACCTGTGGTGTCAGTTTGGATGGCCTTCCAGGGGTGGCATAATACATGCTGCAGCCCCTGGTAGGCCTCTGAGGTACCTATGCCCTTGGTACATAGTATACCATATACTAGGGACTTATAAGGGCACTCCAGATTCCAATCAGTGATGTGCCTAAGGCACATGGAAACCTTTTACAGAGAAAGCAGATAGACTGGGGCCCTGAATAGCAGGATCCCAGTCCAACTAAGTCATAAACCAGCAAAACACCATAAAAAAAGTGGGGGCAACCATATAGTCAGATTCCACCTTCCTACATAACCCCCCAAACGAAAGGAGATAAGGCTAACCTTGGCCAGTTGAGCCTTCATTGACTAAGTGGCCATATAAGGAAGCACCTGCACTAGCATGGTTGCCCCCTGTCTTATGGTCCACTAAGCAATCCCTCACCCTAAGGGTATGAGAGGGTCTCCACCATGGGGAATCACTACCTGTGGTGTGCTTAGGTAAAGTACAAGGCTGGTAAGTTGTCTGAGTAGGGAAGTGAGGCCCTAGGAATGTTGGTCTTAGCTTCCTCAGATCACTGGTCACCATGTATGCCTGTCTTTCCATGACTGAGTTGCACTTTGCTCTAAGGGTCAACCTTTGGCTGCCTACAGCTGGGGGTTGGGTCCCTTTGGATGGACTACTGGAGGGACATGGCAGGTTTGGAACCTTCTGGTCCCAGGTTTGCCCTTGCCTACCAGAGTCCTTCTGGGGGAGGTCCCTACATAAAGGTATGGGGCATCCCTCAGTGTGTAGAGGAGTTTTCACCTGGCTAGGGCTACTAGCCTGGGTGCCCCTAATCTGCTGATGGGGGGTTCCTCTGGACAGGGGGCCCTGGGGGTCCACTGACCTCCCTGACCTCTGCAGCCCTGGGCTGGCTGAGGCAGGGTAGAGAGGGGCAGGTTACCTGCTCCAGACTGGGTACCACCTTGGAAGGGTCCTCTGCCATCAGGGGGGTGGCCAAGCCAGGCCTGACTACCTCTGGGGCAGTTCCTTCACTAGGGGTAGGGTCAGTTCCCTGAGGAGGCTGACCCTTACCTACTGTCTGGAGGGAAGAAGACACTTCTTCAACCCTTATGCTCTCTTTTGGGGGAGAGTGGGCCATTCTTCCAGGCTCCATCTCTCCAAAATCTTGGGCTGGGGCTGTGGCCATTACAGCCCCACTAACCTTACAGGGACGCCCAGCATCCTGAGATGGGTTTGGTGTTCAACTTCAGCCCAGGCTGAAATTTCCAGATCATTGCCCATCAGGCAATCTACAGGTAGGGTTGGGGACACTGCCACTCTTTTTGGGCCTGTGACCCCCTCCCAGCTGAGATTGACTATGGCCATGGGGTGATCTGTTCTGACACCATCAATGTTGGTCACCTGGTATTTAAACTCAGGTAAAAGCTGGTGAGGGGGGACTAGTTTCCCTGCCACCATGGTGACACTAGCCCCTGTGTCCCTAAATGCCACAGCTTTCTGACCATTAATTTTTGGCTCCAATCTGTACCTGCCCATTGCTGTGGGACCCATGGTAAAGGTGGCAAATCCTACACCACCATCAGAGTCAGAGGAGTCTGTTGAGGGGTCCCTGTCTATACCAGGGCCCACCTCTGTTCCTGTTGCAAAAGCACCTAACGTTTTGGGTGCACTACCCCCAACTGGAGGATTACTACTGGTAGTACCAGGAGGGGTGGTAGTAGTTGTTGGAGGAACATTTTCTTTATTGCCAATCCTGGGGCAACTGGGATCAGATTTCCAGTGCCCAGGCTTTTTACAGACATGGCAATATGGTTTCTTTTCAGGAGAGGAAGGAGTTTGGGACCCACCCCCAGAAGAGGAATTTTGCGGCCCTGTAGTGGACTTATCCTTGGATTTATCCCCTCCTTTCTCTTGGGACTTAGTAGAATCTTTCTTCTGGTCACCACCCTGATTTTTAGTTTTTACTCTGGTTCTGACCCATTTGTCTGCCTTCTTTCCCAATTCTTGGGGAGAGGTCAGATCAGAGGCCACCAGATACTGGTGCAAAAGCTGGTTTTGACAATTATTAAGGATCTGCTCCCTCATAATCAAATTGTACAATCCTAAAAAGTCATGCACTTTGTTGCCATGTATCCAACCTTCCAGAGCCTTAGTAGCACAGTCTACAAAATCAACCCAGTCTTGAGTCTGAGCTTTCTGGGTGTCTCTGAACTTCAACCTATACTGTTCAGTGGTTAGGCCAAACCCATCTATCAGAGCACTCTTCAAGACTGTGTAATTGTCAGCATCCTCTTCTCTTACAGTGAGGAGCTTGTCTCTACCTTTGTCTGCAAAGGAGAGCCACAATATTGCTGCCCACTGCTTCTGGGGGACCTTCTGAACTTTACAGGCCCTCTCCAGTGCAGTTATCCATTTGTGGATGTCATCCCCACTCTGGTAGGGAGGGACAATCTTGTTTAGGTTTCTATGGTCATAAGACCTTTCCCTATCTTTAGGGATATTGCTGCCACCATGGGACTCTAGTCCCAACTTTTGTCTCTCTTTAAAGAGATCTAGGGACTCCCTGTCTAAGGCTACTTGCTTCCTTCTGAGTTCAAGCTGAGCTTCCTCATACTGAATCAGCCTTGTTCTCCTCTCATGAGAGGATTCCCTCCTATGAGATGAGACAGAGCTCCCTATTGAGGTGCCAGATTGGTTAGACTCCTGAGAAGGAGATCTAGACTTTCTGGGCACACTCATAATCCTTCCTGGGGGGACAAAGAGGGCATCATCCTGATCATCCTCTTCATCTTCCACAGGAGGGATTGGGTTATCCAGGTCAGGGTCATTGTCACCCTCCTGGCCAGTTTCAGAGGGGGGGCTGGGGGTATTGCTACCCCTGGCACCACCCTCATCTTCTGCCCCACCCTCTGCTCCTACCCCTTCAGTCCCCAAGGGCTTACTAAGGTCATAAGCTACCAACAACTCCTTAAGGTGTTGAGTGGTGGGACTTTGGCCTGTCCTTAATTTCCTCAAGTTACATAATGCTCTCAATTCCAAGAATGGGAGTGTATCATACTTGGAGGGAGAAGCCCAGTGGCTTCTGGTAAGGATTCTCTAGATCCTACCTTTAAAGACATTACTAGTGTGGTGTGGTGTATGCACTACCTACTCTAGTGTGGCCTACTAAACTCTCTTGAGTTGTAGAAAGGGTGTGCTATCCCTTAGCACACAACTCTAAGTTCAGTAGAACTTACTGTATTCTAAGCTTAAATTATATGTACCTTAGGTACCTTTAGTGGTTTTCAGTTGATCAATTCAATTGAGATTATCTGGTAAAACAATAGCAAGCTGGAATCCCACACGCTGCACACCAATGTGAGAAGTTGGCCTGGCATATACTGTCCACTAATTATAGTGGGCACCTTGCACCAGTCCAAACAACCCCTTATTGGAGATAGGTTAAAGACAACCTTTATTGAAAGCTATCCTAGTGGTAGCTATGGAGAGCAGCCTTCAGGCTAAGTCTTGAAGGAATGTAAAGCAGCTTGTTTTACCAGTCTATAATCTCTTGAGTGACCAAATGAAAGAGCACCACACCAGGTATATATTCAAAATATATGTATTTATTGCTAAACACACCCCTCTAGTCTCTTTATGAGGCTAGAGTTCGAAATACACAAGTTATAAGTTATTTAAACACAGTAATAGCACAAATACACGTTTGGGCCCTAGGGGCGTACCAAACCATATACCAATAAAGTGGTATAAGAACCACGACTGAACTAGACACTAGGCTTAGAGCCTCTAGAAGTGCTTGGACCACAAGGAACCACCCAAGGTAGTGACACAGGAGACCCACGGGGGACGCGTGCAGTGTAAATACACAACCGCGATACGCCGTTAACTTCTATGGAGAAAGTTGCGATCAGGAAATTAGAGAAAAGGGACACTTAAAGGAGGACTTGGAGCAAACCCTTTGAGAACTAGGTCGTTCTAGAGTCTCTACCCACGGGAGCACCAGAGTACTCGTGTTACCTCACCCAGGGAAGCCGGGTGCATAGGTGTCTTTCGGGGTTGGGTTTCGTCGTCGATTTGAATGGCGATCTGTTGCAAAGTGCTGCTGGCGACCAAGTGGAAAGTGTCCGGTTGGATCCAAGAGTGGATCGGAGATCTGAAGAACCTGAAAGCAGAGGGGACAGAGTCTCGGTCACTAGCCAGTGACCAGGATGGCGATGAGCGGATGCCCACCGATGTCGAGTGCTTCAGGTGTGTTGACGGTCGTGTTGACTCTTCAGCCACGAGGTCCAGGAGGCATTGTCGGCAACCAGGAGCAGGATTCGGGCTGCTACACAATGTCTGTCGAGTGCTGAGGTATCGGCGACTGGATTGGACCCAACAAGCCTTGGCAACGGCAAGTCTCGGTGAAGATGAAGATCGTCGATGGTGCAGACCAGCAAGGCCTGAGAAACTCACCCAGGGAGGGTAAGTGAGGGCAGGCCTGGAGCAACCAGGATGCCCAAGATGAAAAAGATTGACCTTCGTGAAGGGCTACTAGCCAATGGGCTAGCGACCGCGAAGGAGCCTCGAGACGTCACACGTGGATCTGGCTCACAGGACACTCGTGGAGTGGAGGCCAGTGATCTTCAGAGCAGTTGGTGTTGGAGGGTAGGGCTACTCAGAGCCCAAAGCACGACTTCGTGGGAGACCCAGAAGAGGATGCACTTGCAAATGTGCTCGGTGTCCAGGGGTCACGGTCTCACGTTACCCACGATAGCTATGGGCCTCAGCTTTGCTGAGGACTCAGGGTAGCCTCGGGGAAGTCTGAGATTCCACCTCTGGTGATGCGAAGACTTCGGCGTCCGACGGGAGCTTCAGAAATGCAGACCGGACATATGCGTCTTTGGTGCCTGCCAAGCAGGGGAGTCACTCCTTGACCCCAAGGGAGATTCTTCTGTCCTCTAATCTTGAGTAGAGCGTCGAAGGTCCAGGATTCTGTTTCAGAGTTTCGTCCAGGGATAATCTAAAGTCCTAAGGACTGGGTTCCTATACTTATACCAAGTTTAGGGGTTGGACTACTCTGTGGCCCCACCTATGGGTGGGTCAGGGCAGAGGGGTGGCTACACCCCTTTCCCTTTGTCCAGTTTGCGCCAAAGCAGGGGCTGCAAGCCCCTGATCCGGTTTGAACTGGGGTATGCACAGGGACACCAAATGTGCCCCCAGTGCAGGACTTCAAAGCACCCGAAAGTGCTCCCGCCCAGCCCCAATACACATTATCCTGTCTGGGGAGGTGGTCACACCTCCCTGGGACAGGAAACCTATTGTCCAGGCCTCCCCTGCCGGAGTTTCGTCCAGCAGCAGGAGGCCAGACTCGTGTCTGTGGCAGCAGCATCCATTTTGTGATGCCAGGGCTTTAGAAAGAAGTTACCGGGCTAGCCAGAGTTAACATGTCTTTCCCTCTAGAAGGGTGGAATGCTACCCCCGCCGCCAGAATTGGCGGGGGGTAGTATTCCAAGATGTTTGACACCAAACACGACATGTTTAGGTGCAGCCATTCCAAAGTTAGCATTTAACGCGAGGTTATAATGCGCTTAAGAGTATATGGTCAGGCTGCACTACAAAGAGCATCAGAGAAGGGTCTCCGAACGCTGCAGAGGGGCCCTGCTCATGCAGGGGCACCCTCTCACATAGGAACCATGCACTCTGCCTTCAGAATTGATAAGGCCTGCCATAGGAGTGACTTATAGGTTTATATGTGTGTATGTATTTAGTGATATAGGTAACCTATATCACAGTAAGGGGTGCATGCACCACCTTACCCAGGCTGCAGTAGCAGACCTGTGGTGTCAGTTTGGATGGCCTTCCAGGGGTGGCATAATACTTGCTGCAGCCCCTGGTAGGCCTCTGAGGTACCTATGCCCTTGGTACATAGTATACCATATACTAGGGACTTATAAGGGCACTCCAGATTCCAATCAGTGATGTGCCTAAGGCACATGGAAACCTTTTTACAGAGAAAGCAGATAGACTGGGGCCCTGAATAGCAGGATCCCAGTCCAACTAAGTCATAAACCAGCAAAACACCATAAAAAAAGTGGGGGCAACCATATAGTCAGATTCCACCTTACTACAGACATGGCTTGGCAGTTCGGTCTGGACTTTTCCCATGAGGCCCAGGGTCAAGACTGATTTGCATATGGCTATGTCTGAACTGGGGTGGCGTGGTGAAGCAAAATAACGATGGATTAAACCCAGATCTGTGACTGGGGGTGAATGTTTGCCAATGTGCAGCATTCCGTCCATCATCTTGTGGGTTTTGCATTTTGCCCTAAGTGGGAAGGGTATGCCCAGACGTGGGTCCCGTGCTCACTACGCCACTGGAGTCAAGCTAGCCTGGCTGATGAAGGCTGACAGCCTGAAACCGGTCCTAGGATGCTTGATTCCGGTCCAGGGAAGACATGGCTTGGCAGTTCGGTCTGGACTGTTCCCATGAGGCACAGGGTCAAGACTGATTTGCATATGGCTATGTCTGAACTGGGGTGGCGTGGTGAAGCAAAATAACGATGGATTAAACCCAGATCTGTGACTGGGGGTGAATGTTTGCCAATGTGCAGCATTCCGTCCATCATCTTGTGTGTTTTGCATTTTGCCCTAAGTGGGAAGGGTATGCCCAGACGTGGGTCCCGTGCTCACTACGCCACTGGAGTCAAGCTAGCCTGGCTGATGAAGGCTGACAGCCTGAAACCGGTCCTAGGATGCTTGATTCCGGTCCAGGGAAGACATGGCTTGGCAGTTCGGTCTGGACTGTTCCCATGAGGCACAGGGTCAAGACTGATTTGCATATGGCTATGTCTGAACTGGGGTGGCGTGGTGAAGCAAAATAACGATGGATTAAACCCAGATCTGTGACTGGGGGTGAATGTTTGCCAATGTGCAGCATTCCGTCCATCATCTTGTGTGTTTTGCAAAGCAGAAATAATGCCTGGCTGGGTGGGTGGGTGAAACTGTATGGGTGAAAGGAATCCTCCGGGGGGTTTGAGGGATCAAACTCAAAGGCAAGCAAGGACGCATGGGTGGTGGTTAAATGACAGATGTATGTTGTCGGTGAAAGGTTTATGATTGCTATGTTTGGATTGATGGATGCCTGGATGGTATCATAGTAGGTGAAGAGTCAGACTGGATGAAGAGAATGTAAAAGAAAATTAAACTGTGCAAGAGTACCAAAGCCAAGGGTGAAGAATAAAATAATGCTAGAAGAGCAATGCAATGATAAATGAAAAAAGCCCTGGGAAGAATAAACAAGGACTGTTTTTTCCAAGGTTTTTGATTCAAAGGTTTGAGGTTGTATTTCAGAATGGAATACTGCCTTAACTCACAGTAGTTTACAAGCACAACATATATATTGTGCATGACTATGTATTAAGTACCCTACCCACCCAACATCAATCGCCTCCCTCCGACTCTGAGGACCACTTCCGCTCCAGTCCCTACCCATGTCATTTTGACCGTGTCAGCCATGGGTTGACCTATCGGCTGCATGGTTAACTACTTACAAATCAGTATGTCATCATCATCACGTGAGTGACGTGACGTTGTGCCGTATATCATCATCATTCATATTAAGCATATATCATGTGCCTTATTGTATTAGTCAGGGTGAAAGTGAAATTGAGCATTTGCCATTGACTTAACAGAGTATGACCGTAATGGAAAAATAGATAAAAATTGTCTAGTACAGCTGCCCCACCTGCAGACAGTAGTAAAGTAACATGAGTCTGCAACATGAGTATGTCTGTCTAGGGCACAAGCTGACTGAGCTGACATGCCTACAAGATTAATTGCGCTAAACAAGAGAGAGAAGAAGAATACTTGTCTACTCCATAGTGCCTAATGCCTGAAAGTCTAATCATCAATTATCACATCCAAATCTTAGGGGCAGAGGAAGTGAGGATACCACAAATGTTATGTACTCACTGCTAGTGCTACTGTGCCACTATATTTTTATGTGTATAATTTTGTGTTACTGTTTTGCAAAGAGTAATGGTTACAATTGTCTTTTTTCTTTCTTGATATAGCTACTCATTCCCAACCCAACAGGCAGGAGTTAGCAGCAAGGGCACGACAACGCAAGCTGGAGGCCATCCGGGCCGAATATCGCAGGCTGATTGTACTGGCGGAGGAGGAGGTGGCAGCTGTAGGTTCCTCCAATGCCCCGGGCCCCAGCCAGGTCCCCCCATGCCTCCGGCGGTACGGTACCGTGTTCTGGCAGCCATCCGCAGCACCTCGTCCTCAACCACTGCTGCCCACCCCTGTTGTTCCTGCATGAACATTCGGTACCGCATGGTCCTCCGGATGGCGCATGTGGCTGGAGGAGGTCCTGGAGCTCACTAGCTGGCACGCCCATCGCTAGACCTCAGTCTTAATCTTGCCCCTTGCCCCTTTTTTAATCTTTTTTTTGGTGGGTGGGATGTGTTGGGGAGAGGGTAGGAATGTTGGGAGTTGGGGAAAATTTGGGTGTTCTTTTTTTATGGACATTTACTGGACATTGGTTGGCATTAGGGAGAGGGGTGGGTCAGGTGTTGTGGGTTCTTCTAGTTTATTTGTTAGGGTAATAAATTATTTATAGTTTTACAATACATATGACGTAAATATTTTCTGGGGGGGTTATTCTTTTACGTCGCCTTGTTTGTTTCCTCCTTTGCTGCAGGGCCAAAGCCAGTTTTTGAAATCTGCCAATAGCGTAACACACCAACAGATAGATACGGTACGGTACCCTCACTTGTCCTACTACTGTCAGTCTCTCCTCCTAGTCTATGCATTCTGCAACTAAAACCCCTATGTAGTATGTACTCGGAAGGATGTGGATGTGTGAATTAGTTAATTTCCATAGTATATACATTATTGCCTCCCCCATACTTCTTCTCTTACCTGTGATTGATGTTTAGGCAAAGCGATGGCTGCATGGTGATGGTTTGGTTTCCCAGGGTGCCATGCTGGGTAGTGGTAGCAGTAGTCGACAGTTGCATTTGCAAAAAAAGAAAATGAGACAGTCAGTCACCTGAGGGAGACTAGGGAACGAGTAGTAGAAGTACAGTACACAACAAGGAGACTGCCAAACAACAAACCATGATGATGATAAGCAATGCTAAAGTAAATAATGGTGGCAGGGATAGCCTAGTACAAGTTACAAACTGAAGTTGACTCCACCTATGAAGTGGACAAGCGTAACCTTTAGTGCTGGAAGGATGATAAATTGATGCTGGCAATTAATAATTATGATGGATTATGTTCCTCTGGAAAAAAAAATTGAATAGCGAATACTGAGCAAGAGTGGGCAATCTAATCTATATGTTGCCAGTGTGAGCTATATACTTAGAGCAGAAGAAGATCCTCGCCCTGCCTTGAGCTAGTGTTGCTTTCACCACATCCTCCCCAGCAAGTGTGTGATCAATTATTGGAGTAAATTTATAATTTAGTCACACCTCAATATAAAATCACACAGCCCGGGGGAAGAAAATGAAAAAATATCTGTAGGAGTCAAATATAAGCAAACATAATAATAACAACACACACAGTCGTAATGATTGAAGATAAAAAATGAATCAAATGAAAAGAATATGATATTATAACTATGTTATGGTCAAATTGGGAGTTGCATCTAGGCTGTCAGCATTCCTCTTGGTCCTTCCTTCCTTCCATGGACGCTCCCTCCGTCAATCTTGGGTGCCTGCCTGGCGGATGCAGATTGATAAGGTAAGTGTGAGTTGTTTTCCCAGTATAGCAGAGGGTAAAGGCCGGCCTGTAAGTGTAGATGGAAAAACAAAAGGGATATTGAAAAATCAAGAAGAAAAGTAAAATTAAACTGCATAAATTAAGGAGGAGTGCAACAAGAAAACTTTCAGAGGCGGCATAGCTAAATCATGTCTACTCTGTTTCCAGCATCTACAACAACAACAGAAGCAGGCCCGCGGCGCCCACCCAACCTCCACTTAGCTTAGATTTTGAGCCAGGCAGCACTGAGCACACACACATACACAGCAAGATAGCATTTTCCAAATTAAGTTACTAAATCAATGCACCGCTGTCAGTCATACCACTACACTCGCCTCCACCACTACACAGACATGTAGGTCTGGTGTTGTTGTTGTTGACTTGTTTACCTTTTAGGCCACTTCATGAAACTCCCGAGTTATTCCATCAATCATCTCCGATCCTACTGACTGACTGCGAGTATGGTATGGTCATCATGGTGTCCAACTCTGTAGTGTACTGAGTGAGCCCAGAATAAAAAATGCAGTAGATCGGCCTGCAGTAGTAAAATTTTGTTATTGAACAACAAGAAGGGAAACATTGAGTTGAGTCACTTTTTGGTGTGTAGATTAAATACTAGTAGACTAGACATCATGCACAACAACAACACAAACACCAATCACTCAGAGTCAGCGTCCAATGAATGCCATCATTTACCTGTTCTTACGGAGCAGTCCCTCTGGGCTCGGAAAGGAGGATAGCTTTAGTCAAGTTCTTTGGAGGGACTCGACGAGGCAGGCACACATTTCACATTTCTTGTATCATTCTCGATCCAATGTCTGGCTTGAGGGAAATGGATTTAGGGCGAGTCAGGACTGGAGCAGGACTCAGGAAGTGGACTTACTTCTTCACTGACTGCACACATTTGCAACTCCAATCCGGCAATACAAGTGTAAGACGGTGGTGTTGGATTTCCTGTGATTCGAACCAGAAAGACAGTGATATACACAAATAATAAAAGTAAATTATATTCCTTAGCTGTATATTTTTGGGGTGCTTTTTTGGGGGCGTCAAATCAAGAAAGAAAGTAACAAGTCGAAAGCCTAGTTGCTGTCAGGGAAGTAGAGCTCGTCCTCAAACTCTGGTGGTTCACCCAGAAGGAGGTCATCTAACACACTATTTCCATCATGACCAAAGTCTCCGTCATCATCTTCCTGTTGTGCTACTTCAGGTATGGTGTAATCCGGTGGTATAAAGTGCTGATTCATTTTGATCATGGTTAACCTCCCACATTTTGGGGTGAGAGACTGGTCCTTCTCACTGTCAGAACGGCACCAGCACCACTGAAAACACGTTCAGAAGAGACACTTGTGACAGGGCAAGCCAGATAGTTTATCGCCATCCTGCTGAGCACTGGCCATTGGTGCCTTTTCCCATACCAATACAGCAATGGGTTTTGATCAATGAAGACCTCTGTTGGGTCATCCAGATAGGCCTGGACCATCCGCTCAATGCTCAGGGGTGCTCCGCTTTGCTCGGCCTCTTTTGCCTTTGCCTTAGCACTGGACCTAACAAGCCCTTGCTGTATAAACCATTCCTGTGCCGATTTTGGTGGGGCTGATGCTCCTGTTATTGTTGATGTTGTTCTTGGTGTTGTTGGTGGTTTTGGCTGCTGTGAGCCAATCGCACTGCCCTCAGGCTCTGAAGTTGAACTTGACGCCGGCTGCCCTGCAGTACTTGTTGTGGCCGGGACTAGCGGGCCTCTAATTCCCGCCCATTCTTTTTCTAAGCGACTGGCTTCCGCAGCTATTCAAGTTTTGTAGTTGGCAACATCCCCTTCTGAAAAAGGAATCAATGTGTTCAGTACTGGTTTGTACCGTGGAGCCAGAATTGTGGCACAAATGTAATGGTTGGATGACACAATGCCTCTTTGCACCCTTGTATTTTCAGATAAGCGAAGGGTTAAGCTCTCCACCAACACATATGCTTCTTTTTTTTTTCCTCCACACCTGTGTACATTGCAGACACCCCCTTCAGCTGTTCCTGTAGCATGTGTAGCAATGGGATAGCTTTGCCCATAGTACAGTCCTCCTTGCTGACTTCACTTGTGAAGAGCTCTAAAGTTAGTAGCATCTCTGTCAGGCCTTTAACTAGGCCCCATTGGGGGGCGTGGCCAAGATGGCGGCGGAGTAGCACTGTTTCTTTGGTGCTCCGCTCGCCGAGGCCGAAACAAGGCATCAATCTGCAGTTTGAGACCCCCGAGGTGGCTACAGAGAGGTCCCTGGGGGCCCTGGACGTCGGGAGCCGGTGCAGGTCAGAGGGCGACTCCTGGTTTCAGCTGTACCCGGCTGCGGTGATCCCGGTGATGCGAGCGGCAGCTGAGAAGGGGACAGCGCGGAGGCCGCCACGAGGAGCCCGTTGGTGAAGGAAGGGCACGGAGGCTGCGGTGCCTGCTGCCATCAGAGCCGGCGGAGCCTCGGTGGTTCACGGAGGTGAGGCGGCGGCATGGAGAGGCGCCTGTGCTGGCGGGAGTGCTGCCTTGCAAGGAGCGGCGAGGAGACCTCCTCGGGGCCCGGGACCGCGGGGCGGCGGTCTCGGGGGAGGCCCTGTGCCTGGTCCCGGGCAGCGGACGCGCAGCCCGTAGGGGACCCCTGCCTGAGGAGGCAGGCAGCGACAGTTCCCCAGACTTGGGCAGCAGCGGTGGGAGGCTTAGGCATCGGCACCCGGCGCTTGCTGCAAGCGGCAGAGTAGAGGTGGGAGCTGCGGCCGGCGGCCGTGTTTGGGGCCGAGTGGAGGTTGCCACGAGGAGCTGCAGGCAGGAGGAGAGCAAAGAGCCAGCTGCGCTTGGAGACAGTGGCGCCGACGGATCCACCGGCGGAGTGTGGGAGAGAGGAAAGGCACAGAGTGGTGCCAGTGCAACGGGGGTGAAACGGTGAGAGGTGCGTTGAAGAGGCCTCGCTGGACACCGATTGGAGATGGTCCCACAGGTTGGATTAGCAGTTCTGTGGGACAGGGGACCGGACAGCCTACAGGCTGCGATATCTGAGTGGATTCCTGGTCCAGGCCCTGAAGTTGACTCGGCAAACTGTGAGTACCTACTTACGGACAGCCCCCGACGGCGGACTCAGCCCTGAATCCTTGCCACATCCTTGCCAGTACCTGGGGTTCTGGTCACACCTAGACTCTCCCAAGCGGACAGACCGGCCAGGCGGGGAACTAGGAGCCAGTAGCCAGAAGACAGCGCCGCGCTCCCACTGTTGTGGCCTGCCCTGTGCCAGGGCCGGAGGTACATCTCTTCAAGGAGGGTGTGGGCAGTGGAGTGCGGGCCCCTGTGGAGAGGCCTTGTTGGAACCTACACCCAACTGGAGGAACGGCCATTTTGATTGCCACAACCAGGCCCAGATCTCGTGCCAGAAGTAATAACCCAGAGGTCTAAACAGCGGTCATTGGCGGTGTGAGGGCTGACGGGGGGACGGAGAGCTCCGGAGGCTGGTGGGCAGGTACAGTCCCCACCCGCACCTTCTGTCGACGGGTCACAGGCCTCAGCGAACAGATCTTCCAGACCACTGCCTAGTGGGTGAGTGGAGGGGAACTGGTCCCCATCTGAAGATATTTAGTCTGGAGGGTCCTCAGACCAACACAACACCGGACCACTGCAATGACTACGCCGCGGTCAAAGAAGGATGCAACGATTAAAGATCTTTTACAGAAGCCGGGCGCGAAGAAAACAGGGGGTTCTGGATCCGAACATTAGATGGCCCAGCCCGTCGAGAAGGAGATGGATCCGGACGCTGGGCGAGCAGACGACCCGATCACGCGGGGATTCCTGGAGAAGCTGTTCAGTTCAGTCAGGGATGATTTTGCAGGCCTGCAGCAAGATGTGGCCTCCGACATCAAACAGTTGCGAACGGAGATCCAGGAAGTGGGAGATCGTGTGGACTCCCTGGAACGCAATGGGAACCGCAGGGAAGAAGAAATCACTGAACAAGCCCAGGAACTCGTAGATCTTTGCGAACGGAATGAGGAGCTCTATCTCAAACTGGAAGATTTGGAAAACCGCTCGAGCCGATCCAATATCTGCATCAAAGGCATGCCACTCCAAGCGGACGGAGGCAAATTGGAGGACTGGGTACTCCGCTTCTTTCGACATATAGTGCCAGACCTGCAGGATAAAGAGATTATACTGGATCGCATCCATCGCACCGGGAGGCCTGCCTCCGGCCCAGGTCAGCAACAGGACATTCTCACCTGTCTGCACTCATACCGACAGAAGGAGATCATCATGACGGCCACACGTGACCGGACGACTGTGGAGTTCGAGGGGCTACAGGTGGGAGTCTTCCAGGACCTCTCGCCACTTACTCTTCAGAGACGCAAAGATCTGAGGCCAGCAACAGCCTTCCTCCGAGACCAAGGAGTGCGCTACAGATGGGGGCATCCGTTCAGACTGTCTTTTGTTTGGAATAAGGAGCTACAAGTGGTACGGAATCTACATGACGTGAAGGAAATCCTCAGGAACGCACTGGCTGAAGCAGGAGGCTCGGGCCGCTGGAGGAAGGCCCATCATCTGAGAAGCCACTTAAGCCGAATCGGAGAAGAGGCCTCAGAAAAGGAAACAACACGAAGCCGTCGGAGGAAGAGTGCCAGAAAGAAAGGGAAGCCCTTCTGCATCAGATACAGGATCTGGAGGGTACTGGCGACCACGCCAGTGAGTGATCTCCACAGCCGCAGACCCGGGGCCCAAAGGTGGAGATGATGGTCCAAACCCAGGAGCAAGTGACTTTGGCCTTGGTGGGGGGAGCTCCACTTCCGGAGTGGTGATGACCGGCCGCAGGACACATGGACCCATGCACGATAGTGCTAAGCATTGTCGATGGACGGCGAAATGGTTGTTTACTTGTTCTCTCTTGCTCTGTTTTTCCTTTCCTTCTTTTCCTCTCTTTCCTACTCTCAGGAGCTCTGAGGTCCTCACTCAGACAGGAAGGGTAACATTCCGAGTTGGGAGCCTACCGGTAACAAGCAGAGGCGAGGGTCACTGTGTGTCACATCTACAGGGGGCGGGGGAGACATGGGAGGCTATACAATGACTGCGTTCCCTGGCTGAATTCTTCCTAGGGGGAGCTATAGGGCCTCAGGACGAGCAGCTGCGACCTACACCCCACCACACACGGGTTACCCATTACATTCCACCTGACGGGAGGTGCGTGGCATTGGGGAAGGGGGAGACGGGTAGGGGGTCTTTTGACAGGCTTTTGCGGGTGGATGGGACTGGGGGACTGTGCGTAGTCAGGCTTCCTACCCTGCATCCAGCAGCTGCCAAGGCTTATGCTCATGACATTTGCCAATGACAGGCCTTAAGGTGGTTATTTTGAGCTTCAATGTTCGGGGTCTTAACTCACCTGTGAAGAGATGAGCGCTTCTTGCTTTGTTGAGAGATGCCAAGTGTGATATCTGCCTCTTACAAGAGACTCATCTCCTGCGCGCTGACTGGAAACGACTCCGGTCGAAATGGTTCGACAGACAGTACTTCTCATCGGGTGTGGGGAAGAGGGCCGGGGTGGCTATCCTCTTTTCAACGCACTTCCAAGGAACGGTGATTGGAGTGCACACAGATGTACCGGGTAGGCTGTTGGCACTGAGGGTATCGATGGGGGCCCACGCATACACGATAGCCTCCGCTTATAGCCCCAATGAGCAACAGGAACCCTTCTTCCGGGACTCGTTGCACACTATCCTTGTGTCTCCACACGAGGACTTGGTGATAGGGGGAGATTTCAATTTGGTCCCGGATGATCAATTGGATAGATCGGATCTCCGTGTGGGGCACTCAGGATCCATTTCGGATTTGCTGCTACATAGATTGAGGGAGGTTGGACTCACGGATGCCTGGAGACACCGTTATCTAACAGCCCGGGAGTATACCTTCTTTTCCGCGGCGCGCCAAACATACGCATGCATAGACCTGTTCTGGACCTTGCCTCGGGTCACGGCGGCTACAGCCGATGTGGCTATCAGGACGGCGGCACTTTCAGACCATTCCCCAATTGCTCTAACGCTACTCCTCCCTGGGGGAACCTCCCCGATGAGGGACGTGGAGACTGAACCATAAGCTGCTCACATACGATGCCAATATTGTTGAAATACGGGGTGCTATTAACGCATACCTGGCTGTGAACGATGTGGGCACGGTTGATATAGTCATCGTATGGGATGCCCTAAAGGCAGTCCTGAGGGGCCGCTTTATAGCCATTGCGGCGGGCCTTAACAGGGAACGGAGAGCTAAGTGTGAGAACTTGGAAGACCAAATCAAGAAGCTGGAGGGAGTCCACCGCCGTACTGGGGCAGTTCAAACGCATCGGTTACTTACTAAGGCGAGGAAACAGTTGAGGGCCCTTGACCTTGACCACACCGAATATGCTCTTTTACGCACCGGACAGCGTTATTATGAGGGGGGGGACAAAGTCAGGAAGCTCTTGGCACACGCACTCCTTGCCGAGACAGCTGCACGTCGGATAGCAGAGATCAGGAACGACCAAGGAGAGATCCTGCGGTCGTATACGGACAATGAGGCCAAATTCGAGGCTTTCTATACTGCCCTCTACTCGGCGGAATGTCTGGACTCGGTGGCGGCCGAAGAGTATATGCTCGGGGCTCCGGTGTCTCCTCTCCCGGCCTCGGAGGCGGCCCACTTAGAAGCGGATATCAGACCCGAGGAAGTCTTACAAGCTATCCAAGAACTCTCTCCCAGGAAAGCTCCGGGCGAGGACGGCTTTTCGGCCGACTTCTACAAAATCTTTGCATCAGATCTTACCACCCTCCTGACACGGCTGTTTAATACTTTTAGCGAGACTGGGAGACTGGCCCCATCGATGTCAATGGCTGAAGTGGTCGTGATCCCCAAACCAGGGAAGGACCCCCTGGAATGTGCATCGTACAGCCCTATTTCTCTGCTCACTGTTGATCTGAAGATCTTTATGAGTGTTTTGGCGGCGCAGCTCGCTCCTCACATGCAAGGACTGGTGGACCCGGATCAATTGGGCTTTATCCCGGATCGTAATTGCAGTGACGGGACCAGGCGTTTATGCCACCTCCTGGATAAGACAGTAAAGGGAACAAGGAGACCCTGGAAGTCAGCGGGGACCAAGGGTAGATTTATGCTTCGTAGAACAAGGGTCCCACACAAGGTGAATTTTAAAAGGAATATCACAATTTTATAATAAAAATCGGATTTAACAAATGTCTTGATACACAAGTAAGCTATTTAATGAGTAGGTCAATAAAACGTAGAAATAGTAAACACAAAAAAAATAAAGTGAGCCAAACGTGACAAGGCAGAGGGAAATCAGCCGATTTCCTTACCACAGGCAAGTGACTTTAAAAAGTGACTTTCCAGTATATGAGAATATAGATAAACAAAAGTCACAGTTGGGGTTACATCTCATACTCCACAGTAGAATATAAGTAATGGTATAGAGTTAAAGATGTATGTGTCGACGACGTTTCAATCCCAGAGAGGGTATCGGGATCTCATCAGGACTAACGAATAGATCAAGTGCCTGAAAAGTTGCCAAAATTGCAGCAAGGAAAGGAGCGCAGGAAAATGGCCAGAGGGTACGGCTGAAAGTGGGTATAAGCATACAGGGCCACGGTATCCGGGTGAGTGGCGACAGTTCAATAGGGTCAGCAAGAAGACCACCGGTGCGGTCAACGTGCTCTCAGAGGCTGCGGCTCCTGGCCGGGAGCCTGCGATAATGACGGTGTAAAATGAGCGCTTGCCGTGCGGCTCGCCTGCCGGACCCTCCGGCCTTCCGCCACCCACCCCGCATTAGACACTGAGCTGGCGAATGGCACGCTCAAATTGCTCCCTTTTCCGGTCGATCGCTGACTGCTGGTGACCACTCCGGCTCATGGCAGACAGTACCTTCCCACTAATCCAGCGCTGGCGCATGGCAAGCGCTCATTTTACACCGTCATTATCGTAGGCTTCCGGCCGGGAGCCGCAGCCTCTGAGAGCACGTTGACCGCACTGGTGGTCTTCTTGCTGACCCTATTGAACTGTCGCCACTCACCCGGATACCGTGGCCCTGTATGCTTATACCCACTTTCAGCCGTACCCTCTGGCCATTTTCCTGCGCTCCTTTCCTTGCTGCAATTTTGGCAACTTTTCAGGCACTTGATCTATTCGTTAGTCCTGATGAGATCCTGATACCCTCTCTGGGATTGAAACGTCGTCGACACATACATCTTTAATTCTATACCATTACTTATATTCTACTGTGGAGTATGAGATGTAACCCCAACTGTGACTTTTGTTTATCTATATTCTCATATACTAGAAAGTCACTTTTTAAAGTCACTTGCCTGTGGTAAGGAAATCGGCTGATTTCCCTCTGCCTTGTCACGTTTGGCTCACTTTATTTTTTTCGTGTTTACTATTTCTACGTTTTATTGACCTACTCATTAAATAGCTTACTTGTGTATCAAGACATTTGTTAAATCCGATTTTTATTATAAAATTGTGATATTCCTTTTAAAATTCACCTTGTGTGGGACCCTTGTTCTACGAAGCATACCTCCTGGATAAGAGGCAACGCCCCCAGACCCCGGCGGTACTCCTGTCAGTAGACGCCGAGAAGGCATTTGACCATGTTCATTGGCCCTATCTCTGACAGGTACTAAGCAGATTTGATATTGGGGAGCGATTTATGCGGTGGGTAAACTGTATATACCATAGCCCACAGGCACGCATCAGAGTGAATGGGGTCACCTCTCGTCCTTTTCAGATTGGTCGGGGCACGAGACAGGGGTGCCCACTCTCACCTCTCCTCTTTGCGCTCTATATGGAGCTGTTTGCCGAAAGAGTTAGGCAACTCCCTACCATCACCAGGATCCGGATGGGAGATAGAGAGCATAAGATTTCGCTCTATGCGGATGACGGGGTGCTATTTCTGACTCAACCGCTAATCTCTCTCCCTCCCCTTCTAGAAGAGATAGAGGCATTTAGTGCGGCCTCAGGTTTTAAAATCAACCTGCGAAAGACGCAGGCCCTCAGCCTAACATTGCACAACATAGACCAGCAACAAGTAGCGGCACAGTTCCCATTCTCATGGGCCCCTAGTGCCATTTCGTATCTGGGGATCCGGGTTTCCCCAACAGTTGATAAGATTGCTCAGGTGAACTACTTGGAGATCCTATCCAAAGTACGAAAGGAGCTGCTCAGCTGGAAGAAACACGTCCTCTCATGGTTGGGCAAGATCGCTGCAATCAAGATGACGATTTTGCCCCGTATTCTTTACATAATGCAGACGCTCCCACTATGTCCGATGCCCCAAATATTAGCCAAGCTACAGCAGCTCGTTGATGGATTCATATGGGGTGGGAAGAGGGCACGCATAGCTCGTCACCTGACGTATCTGAGACAAGAGGATGGGGGACTCGGGGTCCCACATCTGGGACGTTATTATGAGGTAGCGCAATTACGCTATATGATAGAGTGATATCAACTGGAATCAGAAAAACATTGGTGTTTTATCGACCGCGAGGTAGCCGATATACACATCTGGAAGGTCCCCTGGCTTCCTAAACAACACCGTCCACAGGGCGTGTACATCTCTCCGGTCTTGAGGCCCAGCATGAAGGTATGGGACAGAGTACAAGAGAGATGCGAGCTCTCGACTGTCGTGTCCCCTTTGACCCCTTTTATAGGTAACCCGGATTTCCCCCCTGCCAATACAGGGAATGCGTACTTGAAATGGCAGGAAGCCAATTGCAAACGCATAGGAGACCTTTTTGATACACAGGGAGTTATGGACTTCCCCCAATTAGTGTCGGCTTTGGGATCCCCAAAGAAGCGTATTGGCAGTACTTGGCACTGCGCCACTGGGTCACCCAGCCCCAGGTAAGTCCACACGCAGGTCGCCCTCTTACTAAGTTTAAGCTCTGGTTCATCACCCGTAACTCAAATAAACGTCTCTTATCAGATATCTACAACTTTCTGAACAAAGCTAAGAACCCCTCCAAATCCCCGGCGCAGCACAGGTGGGAATCAGAATTGGAGTGGGAATTTTCACAGAAGGAGTGGGCGGACATTATCCATAGGGCCAGGGCCTCCTCCTGCAGTACCACGGGTAAGGAAATGTTATTGAAAATTGCGCATTATTGGTACTATACCCCGGCACGCACCTCCCGGTGGAAACCACGCAGCGATGATCTCTGTTGGCGCCGGTGTGGGTAGTCAGGCACACTGACGCACATTCTATGGCAATGTCCTAAGATACAAGACTTTTGGGACACTATCCTATCTGATATTGATACCATATACCATACGGAACTCCCTAGATTTCCTAGTTACATCCTATTGGGACTCCCCAAACCTCTTACATATCCCCTTAAGTCCTGTAGGGGCAGAGCAATTACTTTTGCACTAGGGGTGGCTAAACAAGTGCTACTATCAAGGTGGGGCACAGAAGATATCCCAGCAAAATTAGACTGGCTTCATAGAGTCTGGGAGGTAGTGGGTATGGAAAGGATCACAGCTGGGATTAACCGCACACTGCCCAAATTTGATGACTGAATGAATGAATGAATATGAAATTTGTAGAGCGCGAACTAAGCCCAAGGGCGTCAAGGCGCTATAAGCGAACATAAGGGTGCAGAACAAAGAGACATGCTCATACCGAGGTCAGTGAAAAAAGCCAGGTCTTTATGGCCCTGCGGAAAAGAGAATGGGACACCTGACTTGAGAGCTGTTCCGGGAGGGAGTTGATAAGACCTGGGGCTCCACCGTGGCCTATTTATCCTCGGAGTTTGTAGAGCTCACATGCCCAAGGTATTTACGGGTACTCCGGTTCCCCACTACTCCCCCCGCAGGCGAGCAACCTGCCCAGGAAGAGGTGGTGCTTCCCATTGGCTAGAACCCTACTCAGTCGAGTGATGGGAAATGTGTAGGCCTCTGACTATCTCCTTTTCTATCCCTTTGGTTTTCTTTCTCTTTCTTCTTTCTCTATCTTTTACAATACACGTATAATTCTTGCTATTCCCCACCGGCCATTGGTTGTAGGTGGGTGTTGTGTTTAAATTGTTCACCTAAAACTGAAATAAAATGACTTAAACCATAACTAGGCCCCATTAGTCCATCTCAATGATCATGCCTTTCACAGTAGCATCCCCTCTTTGCATGACATATTCATTGATTGGTCTGTACTGCTTAAACAGACGTTCAAGCATGTAATAAGTTGAGTTCCAACGTTTTGGCACCTCCTGGATGATTGCTTTAACTGGCATTCTATGCTCACATTGAATGATCCTCAGCTACTTCTGGGCTTTAAAAGAATGGCTGAAATGTGTGCAGATTCTTCTGCAGGTGGTCAGTAAGTTGCTCACTCGGTGTTCTTTTTTCAGAAAGTCTTGAACAATGATGTTAATGCAGTGCGCCAAACATAGGACCCTGAAATAGCCACCATCGGACATGGCCATAACTATATTACTGCCATTGTCCGTGGCAACAAAACCAATGTTAAGCCCTCTTGGGCGCAGCCATTCAAAGACCTTGCTGTCAAGGTCTTCCAAAATGTTTGCAGCAGTATGAGATTTCTCCATGGCGAACATGGCTACAGTTGCATGTTTCCGAGTGGCATTAAAAATCTCAGCAGAGTCAACAACACCTGCTGCAGATATCTTTTCTCTAACCACCACAAAAGAGATCCAGTGTGCAGTGATGCACATGTAATCAGTGGCTTGGCAACTGGTCCACATGTCTGTTGTCAGGTGGATAGTGTGAACAGCACTCTGCTGCAAAGCTTGTCCAAGCAATTCAAGCAAATCGTGATGTAGTGCTGGAACAGCAACTCTGGCGAAATAGGACCGGCTGGGAACCTTCCATTTTGGGCAGATGGCTGTCACAAATTCAAGAAAACCCACCCCATCCACAAAAGAAAAAGGGAGGACGTCCAGCGCTGACATTTTAGCCAGCTTCGCGTTGTACAAACGTACCGTTGGGTGGTTGCGTTCGTACTGCCACTCCGACCTAAACATGCTGAGAATGGTAGCCTGGATTATTTTCTATACTGGTGCCACTGATGCAGGTGACTTCTTGACGCCAGATGTTGTTAGGCTCAACACATGTTTTTTCGTTGCGGTACTCTTTTGCCTGGGACCCCTTGGTGTCTCACTCTCAGCCTGACTCTTAGTCTTGTGCCACTGCGATGTTGCTGATGAGGATGTGGGCAGTACCACTGCACTGCTGGGGACAGGGCTACTTTGTGTACCAGAGAAAATGTCTCCCTCTTGTTCACCTTCCACCACGATCGGATCCTCTACTTATTCATCCCCACCAACAACAATGGGTGCAGTTTTTTGGCCGCTAAGGTGCGCCTCCCACTGGATCAAGTGGTGTTTTTTCAGATGTGTTGTTTGGCCTCCGGTACCATAGTTTGTACCAAGCTTACCCCGACTAACACCTTGTCCACAAATGGAGCATATAGCAATGTTCACCTCCGTCCTGCTAACTGAAAAGAAGTCCAAATTGGGGAGGTCAACTTTCTAGCACTGCTGGTGCCACTTGCAATGCCGGATGAACTGGTAGGTGGGTGTGAAGTTTGACTCTCTGCAGTACCTACTTCTGAGGTGGTTGTGGTGGATGTAGGTAGCTGCCGGCGAAATATGGAAGCTAGAGGTGGTGTTGGTGGTATCCGTGCCACATCCCTCACAGCAATTTGGGATGTGGTAATGTTGGTCTCCACTGGGGCGGGACTAATGCCCATGATGACTGGCTCGTCATCATCCTCCTCTTCTACATCTACCTCCATAACTCTAAGGCTTTCTGGAACCTTCCTTTTCCCTAGCCTTGTCTCGTGGCGTGTCTCACTCTCAGACCGAGTTAGTGGCATCTAGATCATCAGAAGGGGGGCTTGCAGATGAAGTCGATAGACTAACCCTCCTTTTCCTTGCTGGGGATCTGGAAGACAAAGGATTTTCTGAAAGAGTGGCTTGCTCTTCTTCCTCTGCGGGAAGCTCTATTTCCTGAACTGCCCCTTCCTTGGGAGGAACAACTACTATTGGGGGTGGTGGTTGCTGTTGTTGATGCGGCTGTTGTTGATTGGGTACTACTTTGCGATAAGTCAATTTCAACATCACTGCTCGTCTGCGTTGGACTCGTGATTAGACTGGCTGCCTCTGCGACAGACATAGGCTTGGGCCTAGGGTGGTAGGGTGGGTCTGTTGATGCGGGGGTGCTACTCCCAGCTTGCTCCCCGGCACCGCTGCTGCAGGCACAATTTTTGTTTTCCCAAAAAAGGTCTTGGGCGACAAACCGGTCTTCTTGGTAATAAGTGGCAGTGCCTTCTTCTCACTGCCACTGGCAACTTTCTTGGTACTACTGGACCTGGTACCTTTCTTTGGGGCCATCTTCAAGATCTCAGCAGCATGCAGTGGCACAAGTTGAAGAGATGTCTGTGGTCACACGTCACGTGACATCGTCCGCAGCAGGACTTCTGTCTGGCAGTACAAAGGGTGATGTTGTCTACTCCTATTTTGTGCACCTAAAAGCAAAGAAGCAAGAAGAACATCAGTGCATCGTGGTTTTCATTGTGGTTCACTTACTACTAGTACAAACAAACAAATATAATATATAACTTAGTGTGGGGTGGTCACACTTGTTAGTGTTATTATTAATATTATTACATTTATTGCCTCAGTTATTAATAAAACATAACAACAGTGTAGCCATTTGTGAGGCTTTGACAACAAGGGCTTTCATGGTGTACTGTACACTCAGGAAGGATAGGAAAGAAGAAGAACAACAACAAAAATATAAATGTAATGGACCCTGTTTGGCATTGTGCATCACGTGGGATTCAGCATTCAGGGA
Source organism: Calotriton arnoldi (assembly GCA_963921515.1). Taxonomy (NCBI): domain Eukaryota; kingdom Metazoa; phylum Chordata; class Amphibia; order Caudata; family Salamandridae; genus Calotriton; species Calotriton arnoldi. The sequence goes on along the minus strand of CAWUFW010005904.1, from coordinate 948,640 downwards.
GCTGCAGCTGACAATGGATAGAAGCAATAGGCCAAGAGGAACAAAGGAAAGAGAAAGACATGCAGGCCTAATGTAGAAGCACACTGGCTGCCTTCACAAAATGGCTGCCAGCCACATAGCCAGGCCACACCAACAAGAAAGGGAAGACAGACAATGCAGGCCTATGGCAAAAGCACACTGGCTGCCTTCACAAAATGGCCGCCAGCCACATGGTCAGTCAATCACAACAACAAGCAGGAGGCCTGGAAAACAATGAACTCAAGCAGGCCTATATGGACACAGACTTTTCAAAATGGCCTCTGGCCACACGGGGAGGCTCAGCCAAGGCAAATGCTGGCCCACTATTACAAACACACTCACACACTGGCCAGACAAAGGAGGCATGCTAAACAACACAGCTTTAATACGACAATGCCAAAAACAAAAATCCACAGGGCTAAAAAAGGTTTGCAAGTTACACAACAACCACACACATCCAACAAAGGCATTTATTTAACACACATGAAAAAAAGTGAAAACCCCCCAAAAACACATTTTGCATTTCAATCCAATGCCATCCATGCCTTAAATGATCCTTTAAATTCAACAGACACCACAGAAACAGTTGTTTCATGCACCCATGAGTAGCTCTGGGCCTATTGGTTGGAAAACCCATTGGCCGACTAGGCCACATAGTGAATCAATCAATTCAAATCAATATTGCAAATTTATTAGACAATGTAGTGAACTGTGCTACATTTTTTGCTGGATAAAAGAAAAAAAAATTGAATGCAAAACAACAATGAGCAAGAAGGCATGGCCACCACAAAGAAGGCTTGCAGGCCTAATGCAGAAGCACACTGGCTGCCCCTTCACAAATTGGCCACCAGCCACATGGCCAGGCCAGAACAACAAAAAAGGGAAGACAGACAATGCAGGCCCATGGCAAAAGCACACTGGCAGTCTTCACAAAATGGCCGCCAGCCACATGGCCAGGCCACAACAACAAGAAAGGGAAGACAGACAATGCAGCCCTATGGCAAAAGCACACTGGCTGCCTTCACAAAATGGCAGCCAGCCACATGGCCAGGCAGGCCACAAAAACAAGAAAGTGAAGACAGACAATGTAGTCCTTTGGCAAAAGCACAATGGCTGACTTAACAAAATGGCAGTCAGCCACATGGCCAGGCCACAGCAACAAGAAAGGGAAGACAGACAATGCAGGCCTATGGCAAAAGCACACTGGTTGCCTTCACAAAATGGCTGCCAGCCACATGGCCAGGCAGGCCACCACAACAACAAGAAAGTGAAGACAGACAATTCAGGCCTATGGCAAAAGCACACTGGCTGCCTTCACAAAATGGCCGCCAGCCACATGGTCAGTCACTCACAACAACAAGCAGGATGCCTGGAAAACAATGAACTCAAGCAGGCCTATTTGGACACAGACTTTACAAAATGGCCTCTGGCCACACGGGGAGGCTCAGCCAAGGCAAATGCTGACCCCCTATTACAAACATACTCACACACTGACCAAACAAAGGAGGCATGCTAAACAACACAGCTTTAATACAACAATGCCAAAAACGAAAATCCACAGGGCTAAAAAAGGTTTTCAAGTTACACAACAACCACACCCACCCAACAAAGACATTTATTTAGCACACATGAAAAAAGTGAAAAATCGCCCCAAAAACATTTTGCATTTCAATCCAATGCCATCCATGCCTTAAATGGTGTTTAAATTCAACAGACACCACAGAAACAGTTGTTTCATGCACCCATGAGTAGCTCTGGGCCTAGTGGCTGAAAGGCCTAGTGGCAGACTACTGGGCTAGTGAATTAAATAAATATTGCTAATTGATTTCAAAAGTTGGAGAAAATGTAGTGAACTTTGCAACATGTTACCTTTATAAAAGAAGAAAAATTACTTACAAAGAAACAACTAGGCCCCTACTGAAACTACAGGCCACCCACCACAATAAATTTTAAAAAAAGGATTAAAAGTACAAATAAATGTAGGTGCAATGCCCCAATCAAACAAACAAAACCAATTTTCCAACTTACTTGTGAAATCTCAAATTAAAAAGTCCTCAAATCCAATGATATATGATGCAGCAGACACAAAGAGGGATCCTTCCAGCTCCAAATCCAAATGAAAATTGAACAGGAGATGGACAAAGCACTCGGAGGAGCCTGCTGGACAGGAACGGGAAGTTGGAGACACTGGGGCACTTTCTTCCTCTTAATGGAGAAAGAAAGTAAAAAAGAAAAACGACTCCTTGCACAAAAAAGTACAGCTAAATGTCAATCTGAGGAGTTTTTTTAATCCAAATCATCATTTCAAGAAGGTTTTGATGCTGCTCGAGAGAGATTCTTCTCCAGATTGCAAATTATGCGTGTTTGGGATCACGATCTTCACAAAACTTCCGCCGGAAGTCCGATGGCGAGCCCGAATGACGTGTTCGCGATCGCACACTCTCGCAGGACCGTGCGGCCAGCTACCAAATCTCGTGGCGCTCGCAAAAGGATGGGAAATCTCGTCGGCGATCGCAGGCATCCAGGTAAGTCACTCCAGCGCGCGCAAAAATGCATTTTGAGCGTGCGAACTAAAAAAAAACTCCGCTCTGGTGCGGAGCGCGGAGTTTTGGTAACTCAGAGTTCTACGCGGAATGCAGAGTTGCCAAAAATCCACAAACTCAGCGAGCGGAGCGGAGTTTTACGCCCAGGGTTACTTATAAATGAAACCATAACTGTGAAGATTGTGCATTTACATCTAGAACTGAAATCAATTCAGAACAATTCCTCTACTGGACATTACCAGATTGTAAAGCTGTGCCCTTTGAAAATGTAACTAAAAACACCCATCAAGATGTGACCTGTCCAAACTGCAGATCAGAACTTAGGTCAATGTTGTTTCTACACAGGTATGGAAATTATGTCATAGTTATGCTACAACGATGCAGAGTGGATGGTACTAAATTAGGAACTGAAATTACAAACTTTGTAGCTGGACAAATTTCCATTTCAAAAAGAACTTTCACAACTATAGCAATCATATTTCATGACAGAGTTAATATAACCTCTGGACACTGCACAATATATTTAAGATGTCAAACAGGATGGACAGAGTGCAATGAAATACAAGTGACATTCAAATCAAGAGTATCTAAAAAGTTACCAAACTCATATCTGCTATTTGTAGGACCGAAGTTCTAAGGAGAATTTAGAATAAGAAAATGTGGTATTGTGTTGACATATATATGGATTATGTGTTTCTGAGACATTATTCAGTCTATTAGGGGTATTGTCTACAGCAAGCTCTGTTTTGAAAGACTATTTTTAACTGCAGGAAAGGAATTTATAAAACATTTAAGGACTACATTCTGTTACCAAAGATAAAAACTAAATGGAGGTCGATAATACCAGTAGCCTTAAGTTGCATCTAAGAAGTCTCTTCACCACTAACAAAATGCCCCCTTTTGTTTCTGCTATAGCAAATTGTATGTAGTACTGTGTGTTATGTTTTTTGTACATGGACCAAGAACCTTTTAGGCATCATTTGGCCTAAAAGAGATGATGTTTATAAAAGGATATTAAAAAATGAAGACTGCTTTTTAATTGTTGGATAGTTTGTACCATATATAAAAATATCAGAAACAGTTTTAACATACTGTTGCTTTCATTAAGGCAGGAACCTATCAGCAAGCCACTATTAAAAAAATTGTAGTGAGTGGAGTGCACAGTATGACATATTTGTAATGATGTACTGTGCACATTTTTTTTTTTTTTTTAACACTCCATTGATTGTATTTTTCCCACTGTTTGATGATGATGTTTCATACAGGGTACTGCTGAAAGTGAAGAAGTATGGAAGCTGAAAACAGTAAAAAACAGGAAAACATTTGTCTATGTTGAATTAAAGTTTTGGAGAAAAAATATTGTGTGTTGTTTTGGTTGCCTAATGTTCAAAATGAAATTATAATCCATTTTTCTCTGTTTATATTTTTTCACAGTGGTTGGAGATCGGGATATATTACGTGTGTCAAGTCAAGTCAAGAATACTTTATTCAATCTAAAATACACATAGATCATAAAAGCACAAATCACATCATTTTCATATAAAAAATCTATTTTCAAAGATTCATCATCTTATGAGTGCATATTAAAAGAAAACAATAAATACATCAAGTAAAATCTATCCATAAAATAACTATATGTCATAATTACTTAATAAGCCATCTTACCTTTAGCGATAGACATATAAAGGATGGTACCGAATAGCAGACATAGTGATCATGGAGCATTTGCAGGAAATATAAACCTGGTCGACATTGCCTAAAATTATATTTCTGCATAACTGGGAGATTAACATTTTTCCGATACAGTGTGTAATATTTACAGAAAAAGTGAAGATAATTTTTTGTTGATACTCCATCACATGGACACGGAGGCCTAGCATGCTGTGAATAGATACCAGAGGGATAACCCTATATACAAAGTATAAGGTTTAATCTGAACCATAACAGTCCAAATCGAGGCTGAGAATTAGTTACAAATGTCAAGTAGGTAGCTGATCCCTCAGGCAAGGCCGGTATATTCATATAGGTTGAGACCGTAGTTTTATTATAATTATGTTTATATCTTTCTCTCTCCATTTTACATAAAAGTTGTTTTTTAATTAATTTTTTAGAGATAGATACCCATGAAGATAGGGTCTCAAAAGATGTTGTAAACCTAGGGTGGTAAAAGTATGTCGGATATACATGATCCATGGGATCTTCTGAGCATTATCAAGGGAAAGACAATCCTTAATAACATCTTGTGTTAGGTAAAGAGAGTCCCTTCTCCATATTGAGTGCCACAGCAAGATCGGAGCTAGGCGAACCTATATATAAGGTACTTCCAACTCACGATGACAATTAAAAGTGGAACAAGATCTAGGGAGAGCTACTAATTTTTTCAGGAAAGTATCTTCTATCGACTGAAGTGTCTCCGAATTTCCATATCCCCATTCTCCTGCTCCATATGTCGCAACAGAGGTTGCTTTGGCCCTATTTATCTTTTTAATAACATCCAGTGGTTTGGAACCCAATTTTTTTAATTAAAGTAAAAATTGCATTAATGCTTTTTTCTAAAAAGAGACTTCTATTAGCAACCATATGGTTCCAAGAGGCGGATTTGTTAAACAATATTCCCAAATACGAAAAGGTATCTATTTGCTCAATTTTGCGGCCATCTATGTGAAAGATAGGAATTTTTTTAGCTCTATGGCCTGCCACTAACACAAAAGATTTAGCCTCATTTACATGAAGCTGCAACTTTTTCATGAATTTCACATACTCCTTTATCAGTTTCTGCAGTGCCATGCCCGTCCGGGAAATTAGCACTGCACCATCCGCATAAAGGAAGTATGGGAATACAAGTCTGATTTATCATAGGGACGTCTAGGGTAGGATCCAGCAGAGGCTTCTCCACACTGTTGGTATATAGTGTAAATAAAAAAGGGGCCAAGATGCATCCCTTTCTGACCCCTCTTTCAATCTTGAACCATCTGGTACATTCTCCGTTATTTCCTTATGGTATGCACGCTGTAGCCTGTGCATACATTTGCCTTATAAAGGAAATCATCGCTTTATCAATGCCCATCTCTTCCATGATGTGCCATTATTGAGAATGGGAAACACAGTCAATGGCCGCTGACAGATGCATAAAGGCCATGTAGATCCTTCCCTTTTTGACTAGGGTGTATTTAGAAACAATCAGACTTAAATTTAAACATTGATCCATAATACCTTTTTCCTTCTTAAAGCCATACTGCAAAGGGGTCAAAATATTTCTCTGATTAGCCCATTCCTCTAATCTATTTAATAAGACATGTCCCAATAATTTGGCTTTGCCGTCCATCAATGAGATAGGTCTGTCATTTTTGCGGATAGATTTATCGCCTTTCTTGTGTATTGGAACTATAATTGATTTGGACCAAGAGTCTGGTGGCCCTGCTCTAGCTATTGCATTAAAAATATTAGTTAAAAAAGTTCCCCACAGGTCTGGTTTATCAAAAAAGAAATCAATTGGTGCACCGTCCTGTCCAGGAGCCTTATTACATGTGTCAAATCACTAATCTAGTGATGGATTCATTGAGTCACTACTCGTATACTCATCCGATCTCCCAGGCACTATAGTTCCACTCATCCAATCACCCAGCCACTACCTAGGCAGTCATCCATTCACTCAGGCAGTACCCATGCAGTCACGCAATCACCCAAGCACTGCGCTTGCACTCATTTATTCACCCAGGCACTGCACCTGCATTCATCCATTCATTCAGGCACTACATTTGCACTCATCCATTCACCCAGGCAGTACACTTGCAGCGATACAATCACTCAGGCACTACCCATGCAATCTTGGAATCACCCAGGCCCTGCACTTGTACTCATCCCTTCACCCAGGCACTGCACTTGCAATCATTCATTCATCCAGACACTGCAGTTGCACTTAGTCATTTATCCAGGCACTGCACTTGCACTAATGTAATCATCCAGGCAGTGCACTTCGACTCATACAATCACTCAGGCATTACCCATGCAGTTTTGCAATCACCCAGCACTGCACTTGCACTCATCCAATTATCGAGGCACTGCACTTGCACTTATAAATTCACCCAGGCACTGCCCTTGCACTCATCCATTCACTCAGGTACTACCCATATAGGCATGCAATCATCCAGGCACTGCACTTGCACTCATACAATCACACAGGCAACGACTATGCACTCAACTATTCACCCAGGCACTGCAGTTATAGTCATCCATTCACCCAGGCACTGTACTCATTAAGTCACCCAGGCAATACTGAGGCACTCATCCAATCATCCTGGCACAACCCATGCACTCATCCAAATACCCAGACACTACTCATGCACACATCCAATCACCCAGGTATTACTCATGCACTCATTCAATCACCCAGGCACTAAATTTGCACTCATGCATTCATCTAGGCACTACACTTGCATTATCCATTCACCAAGGCACTGCACTTGCACTCATCCAATTATCCAGGCACTGACCTTGCACTCATGCAATCATCCAGGCAGTACACTTGCACTCATACAATCACTCAATCACTACCAATGCAGTCATGGAATCACCCAGGCACTGCACTTGTACTCGTTCATTTACTCAAGCACTGCACTTGCAATCATTTATTTACCCAGCACTGCACTTCCACTTATCCAATCATCCAGGCTCTGTACTTGCACTAATGCAATAATCCAGGCAGTGCACTTGTACTCATACAATCACTCAGGCATTACCAATGCAGTCATCCAATCACCCAGACTCTGCACTTGCACTCATCCATTCACACATGCACTGTACTTGCACTTATCAATTCACCCAGGCACTGCACTCGCACTCATCTATTCACTCAGGCACTACCCATGCAGTCATGCAATCACCCAGGCACTACACTTGCACTCATTCGTTCACCCAGGCACTGCACTTGCACTCATCCAATGATCCAAGCACTGCACTTGCACTTGTGCAATCATGTAGGCACTGCACTTGCACTCATGCAACCACTCAGACATTACCCATGCAGTCATGCAATCTCCCTGGCACTACCCATGCACTCATCCAATCACCCAGCCACTACTTATAACAACACTAAAGTCCATGCAATTTGTGGCCATTCTTGACAACTCTGGAGCCATATCTGTTGTAGTAGTCTGCACCTCTGAAGAGACATTCTGGCCAGCAATTGTTGCTGCTGCCACTGCTGTAGATGGTCCTCCAGCTTCCCTCTGCTTGATCGCCAGTTGGAGACGTTTTCCATGATAGGTTTTAAGATGATATAACATGAAATTGTCCCACATCAATAATTTTTGTTCGTCCCTCTAGAGAGGGTCTTGTCACATATTGTGCAGTGCACTAGTTTTGCAGCAGTTTTTGATTCCCCAGATGGGATTTAAAAAAAAAACCAAGCCACACTTGCCCTCTTCTGGGGAGGCCCCTCATCTTCAATATCTTCTCTTTCGACCTCCTCCACATCCTGCTCCTGCTGTTGTTGTAGCTGATCCCCATCTCCTTGCTCTGTTGCCATTTTTGGTACCAAAAATACCCTAGAAAGTCTCCAGACAAAATCAAACAACTGCTCACAATAAAGTTCTGGAAAAGAAGATTCAAGTAGGAGGAGTGGGTGTGTACTTCAAATTCATTTTGCTGAAAAGTATATTATTCAATCATATTCCTTGCTTTCCCAGACACGTGATAATCGTGGTGACCGACATAATCGCGGTTAACCACATATCCGCGGTTACCGCACGAAAGCGGAAATTCAAAATACAAGTTTAAAGTAGTTTTCTTTAAAAATGGAAACAAAAGCAGAACTTTCAATACTATATTAGTGAACAGCTATACTGAAACTTGTTCACAATATCTCTATATATATATGTTTCAGAGTTGTTGAAAAACTTGCGGTAACTGCCATTACTGACGTCATCATGACTTCCGCTGTCGTCGCAAAAACTGGAACTAAATAAAAATGATTTTGTTAAAAAATTACAATAGGCAGACACTTTTAAACAAGAGAGCAGTAAACAACTAGTGTCAAATATCAATTAAAATAGGTGTATATATGTGTTTTAGAGTTTCTGAAAAATGAGCGATGTCTGCGACTTCCAACGTCATCGAGATGTCCGACCTCACAGTGAAAATGGAAAATAGACTTTGAAGATGAGTTTTCTGGAACACACTACAAAAATATGAGTTTGAAAAGTACACTAATAAAGCTCTACTGTTAAATGTACTGTAGAATGTGTCTATATATATATTTAACACTTTGTACAAAACACGCGCTCTTCGTGACTAATGATGTCACCAAGACGACATTGGTAGTCGTGAATAATATTGTAAAGGTGGTTTTCTCCTAAATTGATCATAGAAAGAAAAGTCAAGACAATTTCTTACTAAATATTTAGACAAACTTTATTTCAAAAGTGTTTTAGGTGTATTTTTCAGTATGTCAAATACATTTGCTGATCACGGATTCTCCACAGACAATGGGACACTGTGACAATGTTGTCCGGACTCAAAAATTTCTTACAAATAGAACCAGTTATTAATGAACTTTCTGATAAACACATACCAAATCAAAAAATTAGTGGTATATAATATAAATATAATATACAATATACAATTATGGAATGAAAATACGAAAATCTTAGAAGCTCTCTTAAAAAAAATGAAAGTTGCAATTAAGGAATAGAATGTAAAAAACCTTTGAAATTCACTGAAAAAACCCCCAAAAAACCAAAGGTTACAGGGATGTAATAGTTAGGAATTCGCGTTTAAAAAACCTTAGAAATTCACTGAAATAACCAAAGGTTACAGGGACATTATAGTTAGGCTGACATTTCACTTGCACAAAACCAGACAAATTCAGCAGTTATAGTTAGCTGAGCTAACTATAACTCGCGCCCCCTACAATTCACTGCTTATGACCTCACATATTACATCACTCATGACATGGTCAGTGACATCACTGATGACTTCACTCACTTCACTCATGACATCTCAAATGTCATCAATGATGACATCACTGATTACAGATTACAGAATTTCTCTGGTTTTGTACGAGTGAAAAGTCAGCCTAACTATAATGTTCCTGTCACATTTGTTTTTTTCAATGAATATATATATATATATATATATATATATATATATATATATATATATATATATATATATATATATATCAGCAGAAGGTCCCGTAGCAGTTTGCAGGCAGCAAAAGAACACACGGGGACAGACCACGTCAGCAGGTACAATGGTGAGTTTATTCACATCATAAAGTGGTCCACATAACGCGTTTCGGCCGCCGACCTGCGGCCTTGATCACATAAACACGCTACGTGCAAGTAGCAGCTTTTAAAGGCAGGTAAGTGTATTGCATTACGTTAGGCAGTCACGAATGCTGGTGCTTTACGGTAACTGTAAAAGTTAACCATGACAATGCAAATTGTGTTTTACTGTAGTTTTACTGTAGTTAAAAAAAATGCATGGAAAAGACATGAACAATGGTCACGTTGTAGCCCCAAGTCATGGAAAGGAAGCTCATGACGTAAATAGAAATGGTGCCAAGTTCGGTGAAAGAAAGGAAAAGAATAGTAAACAGACTGAAAACAACAGCGCGGTGCGTGAAAGAAAATGACAAAAGAGACGCGCTGCTAACTACCGAGTGTGGGAACTAAAGGCGAAAGCCAGGTAAGAAGCAAGTGCTATCTCAGGCTTAGTATGGCAGTTGGCCATATACCAGCACAGTTCTCAAAAGTGCTTAAAAAATAAATATATACGCCACTGTAACTCGCACAGGAATTCCACACACACCTGAAGGTGAAAGACTAGCGCGCGCATAGACCACACCGCGCTATCCTAGAGATCGGCACGATAAAACGGGCACCTGGAATAGAAGTGGGAGCAGGCTGACGACTGGCAGCTCTACGTGAGCAATAGAAAACTTCGGATATAACAGTAAAACTTAAAGGACCAAATTCAAGAAAAAAGGAGTGCAGTTGGACAGTGGCCCTGAGTGGGAATCCAAACTCAGATGCCGGGCGAATATCGACAGTCCATTTGACAAAGCACTGTGTAAATAGGGAACCGTGTGGTGAAGTGGGGCTAACAGTGGTGAATGGTGCAACAGTATAATACGTGACAATGTGCACTACTGCGACGCAAAGTGAAATAATGGCAAAAGATATTAGATTAAACTATGACCTAGAGAGACAAAGTTCATAATAGGAACTATGCTCATGACCCAGCCGGGTCAGAGAGAATCAATAATAGTCAGAAAATAGTCGCTTAAATGCGTGGTACTTCATTCCAGAGTCGGAGAAAGACAACAAACAGGAGATAACTGCGTGAATGCGCGAATGTGAACTCCATATAGGGAGAAGCAGGGGAAAGGTATCCCTTAGAGCAGAGGGTAAAAGTGTAGAAAATACAGATTAAAGCTATAAAAGAACATTAAAAGTCAGATGGCCAGTTACAGAGAGAGTAATATACATAAACAACTGGGCCTCAGTGTATATACACCCTGCTGAGACAGTGATAAGGGGAGAGAAAAAAAAAACTGAACGCTAACAGTTTCAAAGAAACACATAAGCACATACATGCACATTGAGAGGTTTCATGAAGTGGTTGCTGCTGTGAATCAAAGGGTAATATGATCTCAGAGATAGTTATACAAATCCTCACTACTATTAAGCCCATAAGGAGCCTTGGTGTCTAGCTCAATGATGTAACGGGTTTCGAGTTGTCTCAACTTTTTCTCTCGGTTGCCCCCTCGCCTGAGTGTAGGCACACTGTCAATTACAAAGTATTGGAGGTGCTCGAGGTTGTTGCTGTGTACCTCTTTGAAATGCCTGGCTACAGGGTAATTGGGATCATTATTGACAATTGCTCTCAAGTGCTGGAGGATCCGCACATGTACCTGAAGCTTGGTACTACCCACATACTTAAGCTTGCAGCTGCACTGAAGGATGTAGACTGCATATTCAGTTCTGCAGGTATACTTGTGTTGTAGTATAATGGGCTTGTTGCAGAATTTGGCAGTAACTTGGGTGGTGTTAACGCCAAATCTGCAAGCTCTACATGTGTTGCACTTATGGAAGCCCTTAATGTCAGTCAACCAGTTAGTTTTGGTGATGACCTCGGGGCTGCTGGTGACAAGGGCGTCCCTCATTGAAAAGGCCCGCCGGTAAGTAATGGTAGGTCTGCTCTCAACCATGGGTCCCAGAACTGGATCAGATTGGACAATGCGCCAATGTTTGTTAATGATAGACTTGATTGCTCGTTCCTCCCTGCTGTAAGTAATGATGAGGTGGGTGTCAACTGTGCCCTGTGTAGAAACTTCGGGGTACTAGTGTTGTCAGTGGTCTCAGCGAGTAGTTTAGGAGCTAAAAGGGTGTCCCTAGGTATGGAATTAGCTCTGATTCTAGCTTTGTGTAGAGAGGTGGTACTGTAACCCCTGGCTAGAAAACGCTCATGGGCTTCTTCCTGGCAGACTCTCAGATCTGATTCAGAGCTACAGATTCTCCTCAGACGGAGCATTTCCCCATACGGTATACTGGCTATCAAGTGTTTAGGGTGGAAACTCGTGGCGTGGAGAGTAGAGTTCCCAGCTGTGGTTTTACGATGGAGTTTAGAGTGTAGTGATCCTGCCTCAATGTAAACAGTGACATCCAGGAATTCGATTTCTCCACTACTGATCTGAGCATTGAACTCCAAATTCAGGGCATTCCTATTAATGGAAGAAACAAACTCTTGGGCACTTTTAGGGGAACCATTCCATACAACAAAGACGTCATATATATACCTGAGCCAAGTGACAATGTTGTTGTTCCATGCCATACTGTGGTTTACCCTGAGTACCTGTTCCTCCCACCATCCAACATGCAGGCATGCATAGCTGGGAGAGAAACAGGCACCCATGGCAACACCACGCATTTGTTGATATATGGTTTTGTCAAACATAAAATAGTTATGATTCAGGCACCACTTAATCATAAACAAGAGCAGTTCGTTGTGGCGATGATAAGTGATGGGGCGTTCCTGTAGGTAATGTTCGACAGCCAATAGTCCATCTTTGTGTTTGATGCTGGTGTAAAGGGAGGTTATGTCCATTGACATCAGGATGTAGTTGTCGGACCATTGTAATCCCATGATTTTATTGAGAAAATCACCAGTATCTCGTAAGTATGAAGGCAAGGAAACAACAAAGTCTTGCAGAAAAAAGTCCACGTACTTGGATATATTCTCGCAGAGGCTATTGCATGCGGAGATGATAGGGCGGCCCGGGATGGGAGAGATGCCTTTGTGGACCTTCGGGAGAAAGTAAAGTACTGGCAATACAGGTGTCTCGTGATGCAGAAATGCAAATTCCTCTTTGCTAATGAGGCCTTCCATTCTGAAGCCATTGAGTTTCTTTTTCAGCGAAATTCTGCTTTTGTTGACCTCCTCGATGTTAATTGCCTTGTAGCATGTGGCGTCGCCGAGATGTCTCTGTGCTTCCTCCAAGTATAAATGTCTCGGCCAGAGAACAATGTTGCCCCCTTTGTCGGATTTATTTATGACAATCTGGTTGTTGCTACGTAGTTTTTTGATCAGAGCATGAAGATGTCTGTTGTGGATTACGAGACTGTCTGTGTCTGCTGGTCTGATGTAACTCCTTGAGGTCCTCAATCACTATATCATTAAAAGTGTCAATCACGTCTCTAGGCATCGTAGGTGTGAAGGTTGACGGGGGTTTGAAAGGGCTGGGGACCCTGGCAGAGGTGCCCAATCCTTCAGTAAGAAGTAGTTGAGTATTCGTCTCGGGTAAGGGGTCAGATTGTAGTTCCTTCATGGTCCTGATGGTAGAGATATCCGAGACCGTAAGGTTGCTGTCACAGATATAAGGTGCATGTGAAATCGGGGACAAGGGGAGGTTGGAGTGCTTGATTTTGAAGAACTTAATAAGCTTTAATTTACGGATGAATTTGTAGATATCCACACGGGTTCTACTGTAGTTAAAGCTGCTTTCGGCACAGAAAGTGAGACCAAGGGAGAGAAGCTGAGTCTCAGCTTTGCTTAAAACACAGTCAGTGAGGTTGATGACAGTGTTGGTGTTCTCCTTCATTTCCGACGCCTGTTGTTCTGTCTTTTGTTGCTGTTTTGCCTTGAATTGCTGGCGTTTCCTCCTCTTGCGTCTTCTTTGGTTTCGCCGATGTCTTGTTTCTTTGGAAGTCGTGGGCGCAATGTCTGGCGCCGATCTAACCTTAAAAAATCAAGCTCTTCCGCTAGAGTAAAGTTATTAGTTGTAGATTCACCTCGTGAAGGTCTGTCGCACCCATCCTCAGAGTCGGTACCACTTTCAAGTGCGGAGCTCAAATCCGAGATAGAGGTGGAGTCAGACACCGGGTTGCCACCTTGGGCTATGTGTAGGGCCGGAGTGGGTTTGTTCATCCGTTGGCGTTTAACATTATCAAACTTTCTTGCAAATGTAAATATTTGCCCGGTCTCGTAATCTGTTCTGTCCCTTGCGAATTTAAACGCTTTCCTCGTTTTTATAGTTTCCTCCTGTTTCTTGAGTCTGGCAGTCATTTCATCACGACCTTTAGAGATGAGGTCTTGTTGGTTGGATTTGTCGAGTTCGCCATTAATTCTCTCGATTTCTTTCATAGTAGCCAGTCGATCGATCTCAGCGTATTTGATAAGAATATTAATGAGTCTCGTTGATGCTTCCAGATTGCTCTCGGCCCACTCTTTAAGCATGAGTGGGTTCGGGTTCTCAAAGCTGGGGGCTAGCATGATTCTCAGCCCCCGAGGCACTCGTCCAACATCACGGTACTTCTGAAAGGATCTGCATTCCCACCACTTGGTGAGTTCAGTTCTCATATGCTTCTCCAATTGTTTGAGTAATGTTTTGTGGTCATTGTTGCTAGTCTCATGACTAGAACCGGGTGTAGCGGCTGGGTTACGAATGTCAGGTAAATTGTCAAACAGAGCATCAGCAGCTGCCTCGCGCTCACGTAGCGCATCAGTGGACATTATATATATATATATATATATATTCCCTACTGGCGGTTGCCAGTAGGTAGTTATAGTTAGGACCTTGTTTCTATTCAAAAAGCGTTTTTTCTTTTGCCAATATCTTTGGCGCCGTTTGATGAATCTTCGCGAAATTTTCAAAACTAATGGGGCCCTCCGGTCAGTTCCTGTTTTGAAAGTTTCGGGGTGATTCATCAAGCAGGGGCCGAGAAAAAAGGGGGTCCCAAAACGTGTTTTCTCCATGTTAATATACATAGGAAATTTTAGACAAAGCTACAGCCCGAACTGCTGAATTGAATTACACCAAATTTGGCAAAAAGGTAGGTCTTGGTCTAGAAAGCGTGCTTTTTTTAAATAGTGTAAATCCGTTCAGTAGTTGCTGAGAAATTAAAAAAATAAAAATATCGATATCTGAGCACCGAGGAGGATTCGCGAACCCTCCCGAGCACGAGCACAATTCTGATTCTGCCAACACTCCAAACCAGAATGTGTTGGCTGCCATCTTGTGACTCGGTAACCGAGTCACAAGAAAACAGTGGAAAAAAGGTTAAAAAACAAGAAAAGGGAGCATGGTAGAAACACCCTGACCCCCTAGGCCTGCTCAGGGGGTCCCACAGGGTTCAAAAAATTATTTATTTTTTTTAAAATCATCGAATTCGCGCTGGGTGCGCAAATCTGGCCGAGGAAAAAAAAACGCTGACTCCCGTGCTTTGTTTTGTATAGGCCCCCGGGTGGGCCAGGTCCCGGTGGCAATGTGCAGTTAATTAGTGGGGGCCCGCATGGACCCCCACAGCCCCGGGGTCCGCCACCTCCCCGGGGCTTTATTAATTATGTGCGGGGGCACACAGCTCCCCCGCAGCCCCGGGGACTGCCACCTCCCCGGAGCTTCTAAAAAAATGCGTGGGGAGGCTCCTGCCCCCCCACGCTGCCCCAGGGACCGCCACCTCCCCGGGGCATTCATCAATATGGGTGGGGGGGCCTAACGGGCCACCCCAAGCCACGGGGACAGCCACCTCCCCGGGGCTTAAATTAAAATAAAAAAAGTGTGGGGGGGCTCCTGCCCCCCCACACTGCCCCAGGGACCACCACCTCCTCGGGGCACTAATTATTTAAATATGGGGGTCTGTTGTGGACCCCCAAGCCCCAGGGACCACCACCTCCCCGGGGCTTTAAAAATGCTGGGAGGGGGGCCGTGCAGCCCCCCTCCTGGAGCCCTCTATGGCCCTGGGGACTGCCACCCCCCAGGGCCAGCTCCTGCAATGTCCCGGGGTGCCTAGCCCCGGGACATTGCCGTTTGCAATGACAGGGCGGGAGCCGTGCAGCTCCTGCCCTGTCATTGCAAACACTGCTCTCGCTTCCAAGAAGCAAAGCAGTATTGCTTTTGGGCAAGGGGAGCTGCATGTCAGCAGCTCTCCTTGCCCAAAAGCAATGCCGGCTCCTGCAGGAGGCGGGGAGCTGGCAGGGACCATGGGGGCATTGGGGCTCCCCCCATGGTCCCCATAAAAGAGGCCAGGCCCCGGGGGATGGGGTCCCTGGTGCCAGGAGTGGCCCGTGAGGGGGGCCACGTGGCCACCCTGTTTTAAAAAAAATGCAGGCTGGACATGTCCCGGGGATGGGGTCCCCAGGGCCATTCTTGGCCTGAGGAGGGGGGCCAAGCGGTCCCCCTCCCTATTTTTTATTTTTTATTTTTAAATGGTGGCAGGCCCCGGGGCGAATACTAAATACTGGCAGTGGATCAGCATTTTTTTTTTTTCGAGTTTGGAGTCGCGACCCCAACATGGCTCTCAGCGTGGCCCCCCGTGTAACGTTGCGTTGGATTCGCGGATCCACCTTAAATAAATAATTAAGTAGTATATAATGTAGAAGGTAGTGTTGTATTTGTGAAGTTGTTTTAAAGAAGTACTGTGATTAAAGTTAATGACAAGATTACAATTGATAGAGTTGTTAAAAATATATAAAATGACAAATTAATAGTTAAACTTGAAAAGTGTGTTGTGTTGTAGTGCATTGAATTTGTGCTTTTGTTTTGTGAATTCGCGACGGGTTCGCGAATCTGAAAAAAATGTAAAAAAATTTGTATGTGTAAAAAAAATTATAAGCAGTATTATGTTATAGGGTGGCTCTAAAAAGAGCCCTTGTTTTTATTGAGAGTTTTTTGCAGCTACATGTAAGTGCCGATGCAGAGCTCAAGGTTGTTGAGAAAGACTCTGTTTCCTTGATCTGTGAAGTGTACTCCATCACTTCTGTAGATGTCATCCATATCAAAACGTAGATTGTTGTTATATATGGAGCCCATCATATGGTCTCTGAGGTAAGCAGAAACAGCTTTATTGACATTCTTTCTAGCTTTCTCAATCTGTGGACAGAATTGATTTGACCACTTCCATTTCTGTCTTTGGCATATGTTAGAGTATACAAAGACAGTTTGAGGTAAAAGCAACTTGAATTGTGCAAAGGTGTCCTTCATTAGTATTTCCAGACCTACCCCAGTCAATGTGCCTAGGTCATTGCCACCACAGTGCACAATCATGAGGTCAGGGGGTTGGAGATGCAAAAACGTTTTAACCAAAGGCATCAATTGGTGCCACTTTAATCCTCTCTGTGCAATCCATTTAATATCCACATTTTGCAAACCTAGTCTTTGTCAATAGCTCTGCGTTCAGCATACCTTTTGCACCAGAAAACATAGCTGTGCCCAACAATCCACACTGTAAGCATCTTGAAGGGATGTCTGGAAGTATTGAAAAGATGTTTGTAGCTGAGGTAGTCAGTTGGTAGAATGAGCGGTATTTAAAATGGTGGACAAGATGCTGTTTTTGAAAAAGTAGAGAATTGATTGGCTGTTTAAGAACAATGTACATTGAAAAATAGGGTGCATTTTACGTTCTTTAAAAAGCATGTTTCTTATTGGGTAGTAAAAAATGTTTGAAAAGTACAGTAGATAGGATAAGCTCATATTTTGGAAATGTCAACCACACCTGCTGTTTGCATTTGTAACATTGTGTGGTGAACTTGAAAATATGGTGAACTTGTGAGTTCAGTTCAATGTTCCATGAATTGTTACTATGGAAACTGTCATTAAGCAGAATGGGGGAAGGGTTGAAACTTAACTGTGGAATTAAAATGTGAAATTGTAATTTATATATAAGTGAAATCTTATTAAAGTAAGATTTCCCAAGTCAGTAGTATGTTTAGAAGTGGTGTGTTCTTAAAAAATAATGGTATTTTTATTTGTAATATATTTTTGAACTCCCGTATGGATTCGCGGCTCCATCGCGTTGGTGCACGGTGAAGTCCCGACTCCAAAAAATTCCAGAAACAGTTTGGGCACTTTTAGTAGTCAGTTGGTAAGGGTTCATATGTCTAACCAATAGAAATGTGTTTTATAATTTGAAATAATGTAGGAAGGTAGGTGATTTGTTACCTACATGTACTTGTGTGGAGAAAGAGAGGGAAACTTTGCCATTACTGGTTTACCTTGCTGAGACTGGTGCATTACATTGATTGTGTGCATAAGAAAATCATTTATGAGTTTGTAATATTTTAAATTCTACAAATCTATTTAGAAGGTAAGTTATAAATTTGTGAGGTGTATTATGTATTAGGTTTATTTTAAATTATAAAAATAATTTAAAAAATGTGATGTTTGAAATATATTATTAAATGTACAGATGCATATTGTAGTTTGTTTTATTGAAGTTAAATGTTGTTTGAAATAGATTCTGTATAGTAATATGTGTATATTAGAAGATGGATTAGTGATTATGGTAGTTTGTTTTAGTGTGTGTGGATATGTACATTTGTAGTATACCGCATAAGCTTAGCTCTTGCTTTAAATTTGGAGGTGGAGTCTGTCAAGTTTTGAGGTGTGCATGGACTTCTATCTCAAGTATGTTTCTGCTTGTATATGTTTTTTCATATGTCTTATACATTTGAAGGTGCATGATGTATAACATAGAGATGTTGTTGCTTTTTATGTGGTTGGCTCAAGACTGTGAGTACTAGTAGAATGGTGATGATGCAGCACAAAAGTGTGGTTTAAAAGATGGCGACATAAGGTGTTAATGATTAGGCTTCTTTTTTTAAGTTTCTAGAGAGGTACATTTGAAATATGCCGCATAATTTTTGATGTTTGCTTGAAATTGAAAGTTTGTTCTGTGAATTTTTAAGGTTTGGATAGTGTTATGGTACAGACATATTCATGTATGCTTTTAGTAATATGGTGAGACTTTTACTAAAGATATGTGAAGGGTTCCTACTTTGTATTTGGGTAGGTGTAATGTTATAAGTAGTTGTAAAATGGTTAAGCAGCAGCCTGAAAGTGAGGGTTGAGATGTTTGTAGAGATGTTATTTACTAGAGTAATTTGTATGATGTGAGGAAAGTTATATCCATATATACCGCATAATTTTCAGTGTCTGTTTGAAAATTGAAGTGTACTCTGTGACGTTTTGAGCTGTGCATGGTGTTCTGACTGAGATATGTGTCTACTTGCTCATATATTATGGTATGTGTTATGTGTTTGAAGATGATAGATGTATAAAACACACATATACATTTATCTGTTTTTTACTTATATATATGATGCTGGTAGGAAAAGGCATAGACATATGCATACATGGATTTAGAAATATGGGGAGGCTTTTATGAAAGATAAGTGAAGTGTTGCTTTGCTGTTATCTATGCTCGATACCTGTTTTTTGCTAGAATAGTGAAGCAGTAGTATTGGAAAAATGATGTTTATGATATGTTGGGAGAGGAATTATTTTTTATGGTACTTTATAAGAGTCTACTTATGTAATCACTCAGCCAGTAGTCATGCTGTTATGAAATCACCCAGGCGTTAACTCTGTACTCCTTTAATTCTCCAGACGATACCCCTGTACTTATGCAATCACCAATGCGTTAGGTATACAGTGCTACAATCACCCAGGCACTATCTTTCCACTCTTTCAATCACGCAGGCACTACTTTTGTACTTATGTAATCACTCAACCAGTAGTCATGCACTTATAAATTCACCCAGGCACTACCTTTGCACTCCTGTAATCCTTCAGGTAGTACCTTAGTTGTTCTGTAATCACCCAGGCAGTACTCATGGACTTATAAAATCACCCACTCACTTCCCATGTATTCCAGTAATCCCCCAGATATTACCCCTGCAGTCATGTAATCACCCAGGCACTAGTTATGTACTATCCCTGCAGTCATGCAATCCTGCAGGCTGAACCTATGCTGTTAAGAAATCACCCAGGCACTACCTTTGCACTCCTTTATTCACTCAGGCACTACCTCAGTAGTCCTGCAATGACCCAAGAAGTATTCATGCACTTTTAAAATCACCCAGTCACTTCGTATGTAGTCATATAAATCCCCAGATATTACCCTTGTAGTCATTCAATCACCCAGGCATTACCTATGTACTCCTTTAATCCCCCAGACGTTACCCCTGTACTCATGCAATCACCAATGCATTAGGTATACAGTGCTTCAATCACCCAGGCACTATCTTTGCACTCTTTCAATCACGCAGGCACTACTTTTGTACTTATGTAATCACTCGGCCAGTACTCATGCAGTTATAAATTCAACCAGGCATTACCTTTGCAGTCCTGTAATCACTCAGGTAGTACCTTCGTACTTCTGTAATCACCCAGGCAGTACTCATGGAGTTATAAAATCACCCACTCACTTCCTATGTATTTCAGTAATCCCCCTGCTGTCATGCAATCAGCCAGGCACTAGTTATGTACCACCCCTGCAGTCATGCAATCATGCAGGCTGTACCTATGCAGTCAAGTAATAACCCACACACTACCCTTGCAGTCATAGAATCACCCAGGCCCTACTCTTGCACTCATCTATTCACATAGGTACTACTCCATGACTCATCTATGCCTTCAGGTGCTATTTTTACACTTATCCATGCAATCAATGTTTATGTGTGCACTCATGGAATTAGCCAGTCACTATCCCTCTTTCTCCTGTAATTACCCACTGACTACCCATGCACTCATATAATCACCCAAGCACTACCCATGGAGTTATGCAATCACTCAGGCAGATCTATTACATGTCTCAGTTTCTAGGTTTCACTATATTCCACAAATATTATGTACATATTTCTTTTAGATATGATGATGATTTGAAAATGTAGAGACATATGCATGTATGCTTCTAACAATATGGAGAGAGTTGTATTTGAGTTATGTAATAGTCTGCTGCTCTATATTTCGCTAGGCCCAACACTCATGCAGTTATAAAAACACCCAAGTACTACCCATGCAGTGTTCCAATGATCCAGGCACTACATATGCACTGCTGTAATCACTCAGGCATCACTGTGCACTCATTCAATCAGCCAGGCACTACCTATGCACTCATGCAATCACCAAGGTATTACCCATGCACTCTTTCAGTCATGTAGCCACTACTTATGCACTTATATAATCACCCAGACACTACCGTTGCACTACTTCAATCACTGAGGCACTACTCTTGTACTTATGTAGTCACTCAGCCAGTAGTCATGCTGTTTAGAAATCACCCAGGCACTACCTTTGCACTCCTTTATTCACTCAGGCACTACCTCAGTAGTCCGGCAATCACCCAAGAAGTATTCATGCACTTTTAAAATCACCCTGTCACTTCGTATGTAGTCATGTAAATCCCCAGATATTACCCTTGTGGTCATGCAATCACCCAGGCGTTACCTATGTACTCCTTTAATCTCCCAGACGTTACCTCTGTACTCATGCAATCACCAATGCATTAGGTATACAGTGCTTCATTCAGCCAGCCACTATCTTAGCACTCTTTCAATCACGCAGGCACTACTCTTGTACTTATGTAATCACTAAGCCAGTACTTATGCACTTATAAAATCACCCAGGCACTACCTTTGCACTCCTGTAATCACTCAGGTAGTACCTTAGTACTTCTGTAATCATCCAGGCAGTACTTATGGACTTATAAAATCACCCACTCACTTCCTATGTATTCTAGTAATCCCCCAGATATTACCCCTGCAGTCATATAATCACCCAGGCACTAGTTAGGTACTATCCCTGCAGTCATGCAATCATGCAGGTTGTACCTATGCTGTTAAGAAATTACTCAGGCACTACCTCTGCACTCCTTTATTCACTCAGGCACTACCTCAGTAGTCCTGCAATCACCCAAGAAGTATCCATGCACTTATAAAATCACCCAGTCTCTTCCTATGTAGTCATGTAAATCCCCAGATATTACCCCTGTAGTCATGCAATCAGCCAGATGTATTACATGTCTCAGTTTGTAGGTTTCACTATATTCCAGAAATATTGTATACATATTTCTTTTAGATATGATGATGATTTGAAAATGTAGAGACATATGTATGCATGCTTCTAACAATATGGAGACACTTGTAGTTGAGTCATGTAATACTCTGTTGCTGTATATTTTGCTAGGCCCAACACTCATGCAGTTATAAAAACACCCAAGTAGTACCCATGCAGTGTTCCAATGATCAGGCACTACATATGCACTGCTGTAATCACTCAGGAATTACTGTTACAGTCATGCAGTCACCCAGGCACTACCTATGCACTCATGCAATCACCAAGGTATTACCCATGCACTCTTTCAATCATGTAGCCACTACTCATGCACTTATATAATCACTCAGGCACTACCGTTGCACTACTCAATCACGGAGGCACTACCCTTGTGCTTATGTAATCACTCAGCCAGTAGTCATGCTGTTAAGAAATCACCCAGCACTACCTTTGCACTCCCTTATTCACTCAGGCACTACCTCAGTAGTCCTGCAATCACCCAAGAAGTACCCATGCACTTATAAAATCACCCAGTGGCTTCCTATGTAGTCATGTAAATCCCCAGATATTACCCCTGTAGTCATGCAACCACCCTGGCGTTACCTATGTACTCCTTTAATCCCCCAGACGTTACCCCTGTACTCATGCAATCACCAATGCATTAAGTATACATTGCTTCATTCAGCCAGCCACTATCTTTGCACTTTTTCAATCACGCAGGCACTACTCTTGTACTTATGCAATAACTCAGCCAGTACTCATGCACTTATAAAATCACCCAGGCACTACCTTTGCACTCTTGTAATCACTCAGGTAGTACCTTAGTACTTCTGTAATCACCCAGGCAGTACTCATGCACTTACAAAATCACTCACTCACTTCCTATGTATTCCAGTAATCCCCTAGATATTACCCCTGCAGTCATGCAATCACCCAGGCACTAGTTATGTACTACGCCTGCAGTCATGCAATCATGCAGGCTGTACCTATGCAGTCAAGTAATAACACACACACTACCCTTGCAGTCATAGAATCACCCAGGCCCTACTGTTGCACTCATCTATTCACATAGGTACTACTCCATGACTCATCTATGCCTTCAGGTTCTATTTTTACACTTATCCATGCACTCAATGTTTATGTGTGCACTCATGCAATTAGTCAGTCACTATCCATCTTCTCCTGCAATTACCCAGGGACTACCCTTGCACTCATAGAATCACCCAATCACTACCCATGGAGTTATGCAATCACTCAGGCAGATCTATTACATGTTTTAGTTTCTAGGTTTCACTATATTCTAAAAATATCGTATACCTATTTCTTTTAGATATGATGATTTGAAAACTTAGAGACATATGTATGCATGCTTCTAACAATATGGAGAGACTTGTAGTTGAGTCATGTAATAGTGTGCTGCTTTATATTTCGCTAGGCCCAACACTCATGCACCTATGAAAACGCCCAAGTACTACCTATGCAGTCTTTGAATGATCCAGGCACTACATATGCACTGCTGTAATCACTCAGGCATTACTGCTGCACTCATGCAATCACCCATGCACCACATATGCACTCATGCAATCACCAGGGTATTACCCATGCACTCTTTCAATCATGTAGCCACTACTCATGCACTTATATAATCACCCAGGCACTACCCCTCCACTCATGCAATTACCCAGGCATTATCCCTGTAGTCATGGAATCACCTAGGCATTATCGCTGCAGTATACAATTACACAGGCATTACCAAACCACTTCTTAAATCATCCAGCTAGTACACATGCACTTATGTAATGACCCAGGCACTACCCTTGCATTCTTCAAATCACCCAGGCACTAGGCCTGTACTCTTTGAATCACCCAACCAGTATCTATGCATTTATAAAATCACCCAGGAACTATCTATGCACTGCTCCAATCCCCCAGGCATTACCACTACACTCATACAACCTCCCACACATTACCCCTGCACTCATGCAATCAGCCATACTTTAGTCATGCACTCCGCCAATCTCCCAGATATTACCCCTGCACTTATGCAATCACCCAGGCATTAGCCATGCACTCTTTCAATTACTTAGGCAGTACCCATGGAGTCTGCACCTCTGTTCCTTCTTTCTGCACTTCCTTTGTGTCTTTCTGCAGCTGTCGCTTCTTTCTGCACCCCTTTTAGGTCTTTCTGGACCCCTGTTTCCTCTTTCTACATCCCTGTTACCTCTTTCTACACTTCTGTTCCTTCTTTCTGCACTTCTTTTGTTTTTTTATGTACATCTCTTGCTTCTTTCTGCACCTTTCATGCCTCTTTCTGCACTCCTCTTCTCTCTTTTTGTACCCCCTTGCCTCTTTCTGCACCTCTGTTGCTTTTTTCTGCACTCCTCTTGCTTCTTTGCACACCTCCATTGCTTCTTTCTGCACTCCTCATGTGTCTTTCACACCCCTCTTCGCTCTTTCTGCACCCCTCTTGCCTCTTTCTGTACCTTTGTTCCTTCTTTCTGCACTTCTTTTGTTTCTTTCTGCACCTCTCTTGTTTGTTTCTGTATCCCTTTTGCATCTTTCTACACCCCACTTCTCCCTTTTTGCATCTCTGTTGTTTCTTTATGCACTTCTCTTGCTTCTTTCTGCACCTCTCTTGCTTCTTTCTGCACCCCTCTTCCCTCTCTGTCGACCCCTCTTCCCTCTTTCTGCACTTCTGTTACTTCTTTCTGCACTTATCTTGCTTATTTCTGCACCTCACTTGCCTCTTTCTGCACTTCTGTTGCCTCTTTTTGCAGTTCTCTTGCCTCCTTCTGCAGTTCACTTGTCTCTTTCTGCAACTGTCTTGCCTCTTTCTGCACCTCCCTTGCCTCTTTCAGTACCTCTGTTGCTTCTTTCTGCACTTCTTTTTCTTATTTCTGCACCCCTTGTACCTCTTTCTGCACCCTTTTTCCGTTTTCCTGCACGTCTATTGGTTCTTTCTGCACAGGTCTTCCCTCTTTGTGCACATCTGTTTCCTTCTTCTGTATCTCTATCATTTCTTACTGCACTGATCTTGCTTCTTGCTGCACCTCTGTTGCAGTCCATTTCCTTACATGCCTTAAACGTCACTTTTGTCCTGCTGCTTTACCATACTAGTAATGCTGAGAGTGTGGGGCCTAGGCAAATATAAAAAAAAACCTATAACATGTCTCTGGTGTAAGTCTCACCATATGTCAGGATGTATCAGTCAGAAACTGCCATAGTACTACTCCAATCACCCAGGAAGTACCCACGCAGTTATAAAATCACCCAGGCACTTCCTATGTACTTTTGTAATCCCCCAGACATTACCCCTGCATTCATGCAATCACTAATGCTTTAGCTATACACTGATTGAATCACCCATGCACTATCCTTGCACTCCTCCAATCACCCTGTCAGGATCTATACACTCCTCCAATCACTTAGGAAGTACCCATGCACTTATAAAATCACCCAGGCAGTTCCTATGTGTTCTTGTAATCCCTCAGATAGTACCCCTCAACTTATGCAATCACCCAGACATTACGTATGTAGTTCTCTAATCATCTAGATATTATCTCTGCACTCATGCAATCACCAATGCATTAGCTATACAGTAGTTCAATCACCCAAGCACAACCCTTGCACTCCTGCAATGACTGTGTCGGGATCTATGCATTCCTCCAATCACTTTGCCAGTACTCCTGCAGTTATAAAATCACTGAACCACTACGTATGCACTTATGCAATCACCCAGGCAGTACCCTAGTACTCCTCCAATCATCCAGGCAGTACCTTTCTTCTCATGCACTCACCCAGGCACTACAGAGTGCACTTCAAATTTGATTTGGATAGCAGAAGAGAAATGTTTTAGTTGTGCTCTGTGGTTCTGTTGTATAGGTTGTGATGTCTTCTAATTGTAGGAATTCTGCAGTGTCTGACATACCTTTGCAATATATTTATATATGAGAATATTTGTATATTATTATTTTATTACTATTAAATGATTTAACGAAAGTATTTAAACTTTTCTTTCTTTTCAGATACTCACCATTATTAGTAATAAAGATTGAGTATGGCAAGAAAAGATCAAAAGAAAAGAAAAGAAAAAAACAGTACTATTTAAAGGAAAGATAAAAGGAGAAATTAGATAAAGTACAACATGTGACATTGAAGAAAAAGGCTTCTGGTAAGAGAACTAAAGAATTTTTTTAAAGAGTTTTAAAGAAGATAACGATTTTTCAAAATGGAGAAAAGAAAAAGAAAAGTAGTACAACCATTCAGAAGGAAACAAAAAAAGGATATATTAATAGAAAATTAGGTTATGGGAAAACAATCTATGTTGAAAGAAGGATGAAACAATATAAAGACATTAGAAAGAGAATGTATAAAAGTAGAGTACTGCAAAATTTATTAAAAGATTGCAAAAAATATGAAAGAAAATCAGCATTTTACAAGAAAAAAAACAGATTGAAAGTGTAGTCGAAAACGCTTTTGGATTGAAAAGAAGATTGTTTATATTAGTATTGAAGAGAATGAAAACATTGAATAAAACAATGCATTTTATGAAGGAGAAAAGTAAAAGAAAAAGACTGGTTAATAGAACTAACTTTTGCCAAATTTGTTTGGGTGAATGGAAGCACACTTCTAGTTCAGAACCTTTTTTTAATGAAGAAAGTTATTTCAACAAAATACATTAGTTCACGCAGTTGATACCAGTGGTCGTTCCTATGAGGTTAAAAACGGTTGTCCAGTAATGGCTGAAGAAGTTCAAGGGAGACGTTCACAAGCTCCAGTGTATAGGTGGGATTGTAATAGTATTTGTAGTATACAACAGGAATCTATTGATAGTTTACGAAATTTCTTACGAGAGTATAGTAAAAAAAAGTGTAAAACAGAAGATTAAGATGTTGCAAGGACTAGATCCTTGAAAAGTGAGAAAAAATACTGCCTTGCAGGGTCATTCTCTGGCTTGTCTTTCTAGAAAAGTGTGTAAAAGTACTTTTCATCAATTGAGAATGTTAGCAGTACATCACTCAGAAATGCGTAAGTTAGTAAGAAGATTGTACTATGTAAAAAGTCCTGCATTATCTTTAAGTGAAAAAAACACTGCCCTTTTGCATGGTTCAGTGTTGGATGTAAAAAAAGTTTGTGATGATATAGAGTTTCGTTTCTTTGGTACTGAAGAAGAGTGTAGAGAAAGTGAGAGTTTGAAGAAGGGGTGGAAAATAGTACTACTGAGAAGTTTGTAGAAGAAATTACAAAGTTTAAGGTAGTTTGTTGTGAAAAACCAAACTATGTTTGTATTTGTTGTCGACGTACTCACTATAGAAGTCAAACTAGGAATGTTGAAGTGTATTTAAAAAGTGAAAAGGAAAACAATGGTAAGTGGGAGAAATTTGGTGCTTATTTGTTGGTGGAAGGTCGTTTTGAGTTGGGTAGTGAACAGCGTATTTGTAAATATTGTTACAGCAAACTAGAAGAGAACAAAATGCCAGCAAGAGCTGTACATAATAACCTAGAGTTGGTAGCTATTCCTCCGGAACTGGTAGATTTAAATACATATGAGTCCATTCTAATTCAATCTGTGCACCCATTTCAGGCTATAGTTCGTATAGAGCCTAAAACAGGTACGCTGCCTCCCACAGATTTACAAAGAGGTTTAAAAGGAAGAGTTGTGTATTTACCTTTAGATTTTAAGAAAAATATTGAAACTGTTGGTGTAGAGAGAGATGAAACTGAACCTGTAGTTATTCTAGTTAATGATGTACCAACAAAGAGTCGGAAAATATGGCAAGAGTTAGTAGATGTCACCAAAGTTCAAAAGGCTACGTTATATCTCATAGAAAACAATATTTATTATAAAAATGTATATCTGGAAGAACAAGAAATATCTTTAGGAGATGATAGAGAAATTTCAACTGGCCAAATCCCGGAGTGAAGAAATTTATGAACATTATAGCATACATCCTTTACATTCAAAAGAAGTGATTGGAAATACTATTGAATTATTCCAAATGAAGAAAGCGAAGGGAACTGCCATTAGTTTTTGGGAACGAAGTTTAGAAGCTCGTTGTTTTCCACAGCTTTTCCCCACTGGAAAAGGTGGACGGTATGATGAACGACCAGTACAGATTCCAGCTTCAGAATACCGTTCAACAAGATTAATTCAGAAGATCCAAGATTTCGACAGTGTGTTCCATATTTATTTCATCTTCTGTTTGAAAGTGACTTGTCTGGACTTTCATATGAAGTGAGCCACATATTAAAAACAGGAGTTCATCTTACACATCTTTCTGCAAAATAATTTGATGGCATGTCAACGTGGTACCAATGAGTATTGGTATCGTCGTCATGGAGAACTTAAATGTATGTTAAGGAACTTAGGGCCATATGTAGCAAAATAGGATTTTGCGAGTCCTTAATAGCGATTTTTTGCGAATCACTATTAAGGACTCGCAAACTACTATGTAGGTAGGAATCTGCTAATATTATTTAGCGATTCCTACATGAGTCGCAAATAAGGAATGGCCTCCCAATCATTCCCATGGGCCAAGAGGCCCATAGGAATGAATGGGCATAGCGTGCGCAATTTGCGAGTACCTAATAGGTACTCGCAAATTGCGCACGCAATTTCAGGGATGCAAGGGTTCCTAAAGGACACCCTGTTGCACCCCTGAAATTTGCAGGTGTGCACATGTGGCGCACATACATGCCCAAAGGACATGTATGTGTGCCACATGGCACTTCGAAACATGCATAAAATTGCATTTTTAAAGGAAATCGCATTTTACCACCAACTTGAAGTTGGTGGTAATTTGCGATTCCTTACAGCAAAATCGCAATTTGTGATGTCTCCCAGAATAGCATTTAGGGAATCGCAAATTGCGATTCTCTAAATGCTTGCGCAAAATAGGGAATCGCTAATTTTGCGATTCCTTATTTTGCGAGTGGGTTTTTCACTTCCTACATTGCACAGGGCTATTTTGCGGTCGCAAACGTTGACATTCTGCGAATTTCAGCGTCTGCGATCGCTATTTCGCTTCCTACATCTGGCCCTTAGGAACCCCTACATGGTTTGTTACGCTTAGCTGTGCTGAATACGCATGGGACGATTTACTTGAATTTCTACGAGAAGCAAATTCAAATATTAAAAACATTGAATTGAAGACAGCTGGAGAACTGTGTTCCTTGGATCCTGTAAATGGGTGCAGATATTTTAATCATATGTTTCAAGCTATGATGTCTTTTATCTTCAATAAAAATAATCCACCTCTTGGAGAAGCTATTGATTTCTTTTGGAGAAAGGAGTACCAAGCCAGAGGTGCTCCTCATATACACATGCTATTATGGATCAAGGATGCACCTAAATTTGGAACCGATTCTGATGAAACTGTTTTGTCTTTCATTGAAGACTATGTTACCTGTGCTATTCCAAAAACAGGAGGAGAAAATAGCTTAAGGCAACAAGTTTTACGGTTTCAAAGTCATCGATGTGGGTAATATTTTTCGACGGAAATACAAGTCAAAGGGAACATTTTATACGAAATGTCGTTTTGGATTCCCACGTCCAGTAATTTCGAAAGGAAGAGTCAACAGTTTCATGTCAGCAGTAAGGCATACTATAAATCGGAAATCTCCGAAGAATACTTACAATATAAAAAGAAGTGACGATTCAAAGTATATTAATGACTACAATCCAGTGATTTTGATGATGTGGAATGCAAATATGGATATCAAATATGTTGCAGATAATTTGATTGCTGTTGCTCGCCATGTTACATTATATATAACCAAATCTGAAAAGACGGAGTTGAAAGAAATGTGGGAAGAAATTTCACAAGAGAAAACTCTTAGTAACAAATTGTACAGCTTTAGTTTGAAGATGCTTTCCCATCGAGAGATTGGATCCTACGAAAGTCTAGGTCTTGCTGCAACACGAAATCGAGTATTGAAATCTCTACAAGAAATTGAATACTTAGCATTGAATGAACCAGCATTCTGCAGCACACATAGAAACAGGAAAAAGCCTCTTCTGATTATTTTTGTACAGAAAGGTTTCCTTTCCGTACAAAACAAATCACCCCCTCAATGCAGGCACCGTTGCACCATGGTTCAAAGGTGCCTGCGTTGGTGCACGGCAGCCCATTGTATACTGGTGGAGGGGGAAAGGACAGGAATGCGCCGTATCTTATAGATATGGCGCATCCCTGCCCTTTTCTTTTGCCATAGGGCAGCGCAGGAGGAAGGCCTGCTGCGCTGCCCTACGGAAAAACTTCATAAATGAGGCCCCCAGACATTACCCTTACAGTCATGCAATCACCCAGACACTACACATGCACTCTTCCAATCACTCAGGCACTATCCTTGCAGTCCTCCAATCATCCAGGCACTACCCATGCACCTATGTAATCACCCAGATATTATCCATGCACTTCTTCATACAACACATACAAATTTGTCTTTTTTTAACCAAATAGGCGGTTCTAAGAAGAACCATTTATTTTCTTCTTTTTTTGTTTTAAATTGTTTAACCAAATAGGCGGTTCTAACAAGAACCATTTTTTTTCTTCTTTTTTTGTTTTAATTTTTTTTTGCGTTTTGTAAAACTCTTTTTTATATTTTTTTGGTGTTTTTTTAAAAACGAACAAACAGCAAAAATAACTGAATAACTTTTCTATAACTTTTTGCAATTAAAAAATCATTGCAAACAAAAAAATGAACAGTGGTGGCTTCGTGCAGCAAAAACAATGGCGTCGATGGACTGTTCGCCATAACAGACAACTTTTTTGCATTTCACACATCTTTGCTCCAGACCAGCAAATTCTGGCCTAATATCAGGTCCTCTGCTTGAACTTGTAGAACCAGTTGATGTACTTGGTCCTGGTTGTTGGTCATCTTGCTGGGCTTGTTGTTCCAGCTCTCGGTTTCGTTGCTCCTGTGCTGACGAGGATGAATTGTTTGAAGGTGCTTCAGCATAGAGGAAGTACCACACAAGTATTTTTTCTCGGATCCCCAAGATAATATATGCTTGCAGATGCTGCAGGTCACCTTTCTCGCATTGACCTTCTTTTCTCCATCCGGAAAAGTGAAGATGGCCCACATGACACTCTCCTTTCTTCTTCTTGTTGGTTCCTCCAACTCATCTTCTTCACCATAGATGTCAACAGGTGGATTAGAAGATGCCATTTTTGTTGTTTTTGAAAAAAAAAAAAAATAGACCAAGAGCAGTAAACCAAGCATTTGAGATGTCATCAGTGATGTCATCAGTGATGTCACTGACCATGTCATGAATGATGTAATATGTGACGTCATAAGCAGTGCATTGCGGGGGCGCGAGTTATAGTTAGCTCAACTAACTATAACGGCTAAATTTCTCTGGTTTTGTACGAGTAAAATGTCCAACTACCTATAACGTCCCTGAAACCTGTGGTTTTTTCAGTGAATATATATATATATATATATATATTACCTACTGGCGGTCACCAGTAGGTAGTTACAGTTAGGACCTTGTTTCAATTCAAAAAGCATTTTTTCTTTTGTCAATTTCTTTGACACCATTTGACAAATCTTCGCGAAATTTTTAAAACTAATGGGGCGGTCAGTTCACCTCCTGTGTTGAAAGTTTCAGGGTGATTCGTCAAGCGGGGCCAAGAAAAACTTTAGACAAGGCTACAGCCCGAACTGTTGAACAGAATTACACCAAATTTGCCAAAAAGATAGCCCTTGGTCCAGAAAGCACTCTTTTCATTAAATGGTGTAAATCCGATCAGTAGTTGCTGAGAAATGTAAACATTTCTCAGATTTCCATATATCTCAAGTGTGCTATCTGATTGGCTGCCAACAGTTCCAACCAGCAAGTGTTGGCAGCCATCCTTTTCGGTTCAACCGAGTCACAAGAAAAAAGGTAAGAAAAGGATAAAAAAAACAAGAAAAGGGGCAGGGTAGAAACACCCTGACCACCTAGGACTGCTCAGGGGGTCCCACAGAGAACCCTAGGGCCGAAAAAAGCATATATTTTTTTTACTTTTTGGCGGTAGTTGTGTTGGACGTGCAAATGTTTTTTAAAAATCGCAGTCTTCCGCTCTACATTTATTTTTAGCCCCCGGGTGGGCCTGGTCCCTGGGGCAATTACAAATAATGATCAGCCCCAGGGAACGCCACCTCCCGGGGCTTAATTTCTGAACAATAATGTGTTGGGGGCTCCAGCCCTCCCCCGCAGCCCCGGGGACCGCCACCTCCCCAGGGCTATATTCATTAAATGCTGGGGCCACGCGGCCCCCCCGCAGCCCCGGGGACCACCACCTCCTAGGGGAGCAAATTAAGTAAATGCGGGGGTCCATTGTGCACCGCCGGCCCCTGGGACCACCACCTCCCTGGGGCAACATAGAAGATGGTAGGGGGCCCATGCTGCCCCCCTCCAGGAGCCCTCCATGGCCCTGAGGAGCACCACCCCTCAGGGCCGCCTTCAGCAATGTCCCAGGGTGTCCACCCCCGGGACATTGCAGTTTGCTACGGCATGGTGGGAGCACTGCTTCAGCCAAGCCATAGCAAACACTGCTTCGCTTCATGGAAGCAAGAGCATGGAATATGCTCTTGCTTCCATGAAGCGAAGCAGAATTGCTTTCGGGTAGAGGGAGCTGCATGTTTGCAGCTCCCTCTGCCCAAAAGCAATGCTGGCTCCCGCAGGAGGTAGGGAGCTTGCAGGGACTGCGGGGGCATTGGGGGTCCCCCATGGTCCCCAAGGACGTGGCCATGCCCCAGGGGATGGGGTCCCCTTGGCCGAAAATGGCCCGGTGAGGGGGGCCGTGCAGGCCCCCTTACCCATTTTTTTTAATGGTCGGTCCCCATGGTCCCCATGTCTAAAATCAGCCTGGGGAGGGGGGCTGCATGGCCCCCCTCCTTTAAAATAAATAAAAGAAATGGTCAAGCCCTGGGGGATGGGGTCCCAGGGGCGGAAATCGGCCTGGGGAGGAGGGCCACACAGCCCCCTTCCCCTTAAAAAAAAATACACACAAAGGCCCAGCCCCGGGGATGGGGTCCCCGGGGCATATATCGGCCTAGGGAGGGAAGCCACGTGCCCCCCTCTGTTTAAATTAAATAAAAATAAAAAATTGGGTCAGGCCCCGGGGGATGGGGTCCATGGGGCCCAAAAGCACCAAGGGAAGGGGGGTCACACAGCCCCCTTTCCTAAATAAAAAAAAGATATAGGAACCAGCAACTCGCCAGAGGCCTCGCCTCTTTCTCCACTAATCTGCAAATATGCCTCCTGGTGCACTCTTGGTTGGGGATGAAGTCCCCATTGCTGCTGAGGGTCTTTAGGGGCCAACTAGCCCACCAGGTACCTCCAGTAAGCCCCTCACAGTGGGATTGCTGAGATGTGTCGAAGGCCACGCCCCTTTATACAACACTCTGCAAATGCGCCTCTTGGCACACTGCTGGTGGGGGGATGAGGTTCCCTTGTGTCCTGAGGGCCTCAGGACTAAAATGGACTTCATCCTCCAAGCAGCAGTGTGCCAGGAGGTGCATTTGCAGAGTGGTGGAGAAAGGAGCCGTGGCCTCACACCAGCTCTCAGCAATCCAGCTGTGTGGGGATTACTGGAGGGAGGGCTAGTTTGCTCCCAGGGGCCCTCAAGAGACAAAGGGACTTCACCCCCCAACCAAGAGCGTGCCAGGAGGCGTGTTTGCAGAGTGGTGGAGAAAAGTGGTGTGGCCTGCAACCACTTCTCAGCAATCCCACTGTGTGGGGCTTTCTTGAGGTAACAGGTAGGCTAGTTGGCCCCTAAGGACCCCTAGCAGCAAAGGGGATTTTATCCCCCAACCAAGAGCGCACCAGGAAGCGTGCTTACAGAGTGGTAGTAGACAAAGGGGGCGGGCCTGCTATCAGAACTCAGGACGTCCTTGGGGGCCAATTACCCCTCCTGTTACCTCCAGTAAGTCCCACACAGTGGGATTGCTAAGAGTTCTTCGGAGGCCACACCCCCCTTACTCCACCACTCTGCAAATGCGCCTCCTGGCGCATTACTGTTTGGGGGATGAAGTCTACTTTACTCCTGAGGTGCCTTGGGGGCCAAGAAGCCCTCCTGGTAGCTCCTGTAAGTCCTACGTAGCGGAATTCCTGAGCGCTGGTTGGAGGCCTAGCCCCCTTTCTCTACCACTCTGCAAATGCAACTTCTAGTTAAAAAACCTTAGAAATTCACTGAAAAAAACACAGGTTTCAGGGACATTATAGTTAGAAATTAGCATTTAAAAAACTTTAGAAATTCACTGAAAAAAACACAGGTTTCAATGACGTTATAGTTAGAAAATAGCATTTAAAAAACCTTAGAAATTCACTGAAAAAACCACAGGTTTCTGGGACGTTATAGTTAGAAATTAGCATTTCTAAAACCTTAGAAATTCAATGAAAACACCACAGGTTTCTGGGACGTTATAGTTAGAAATTAGCATTTAAAAAAACCTTAGATATTCACAGAAAAAAACAAACGTTAGAGGGACGTTATAGATAGTCTGACATTTCACTTGCACATATACCCCGTCACTCACATATACTGCCTTTCACATACTCAGTTTCTCACCCATACTGAAACATGCACTCAATCACCGACACAGCCATACAGACACTCACTCACTCACAACTTTTCACACACCCAACAGTACAACATACAGCCACTGACTCACCCACTCACTGATCCATACAGGCAGTCACACACCTCTTCACCCACAACCACAGACACCCAGAAAACCATAAACGTAGTCAGACAACCAATCACCCATATAGCCATTCACGTACCCACTAACAAACTCATACGCCCACTTAGGCATTAACTGACAGACAGATACACACATTCACACAACCAGTCACTCACCCATTTATTCACTTAGACACCTAATCACTCACTTATACAGTCAGTCAGTCACGCACCCACTGAGTCATCCATACAGTCACTCATAAACCCATTGATTCACCAATACATCTTGGTATATGTATTTAACACTCATACATTTTTAAAAAACACTCACAGTCACTGGCTGATGTCATCCCTGATGTCATCAGTGATGTCATTTGAGATGTCATCAGTGATGTCATTGACCTTGTCATGAGTGATGTAATATATGAGATCATAAGCAGTGCATTGCAGGTGCACGAGTTATAGTTACCTCAGCTAAATATAACGGATGATTCCTTCCCAGAATTGTTGTCACATGTCACCTGTGATGCTTGGGTTGCTCACTTTTTGGGAATTTTTAACTCCCCAACGGCTGAAACGGTGACAGTTTTAACCAAGGAAAATCTGATTTGGCCTCCTTACCTCTGGACATTACGAGCCAAGAAGTGTCATGGACCCTGAAGGGAAGTAAAGGGGGCAAGGCCCCAGGCCCAGATGGGGTCCCTGTCGATGTTTTCAAGATAGCCATTGACTTATGGGCCCCAATCCTAACTAGAATTTTTTATTTGGGTGCGACAACAACGGTCCCGCATTCATAGGGTACGTCTATTAGAGTCCCCATTTTCAAGAAGTGTAATGAATCAGACCCTAAGAACTATCGGCCAATCGCATTGTTAGATTCATCGGCAAAAGTGATGAGCTAAATCCTGCTCAAAAGACTAGAAGAATGGGCCTGGGATTGCTCAATACTTTCACCGGCACAGTTGGCTTCAGGAAAGGTGTGGGGACGCTTGAGCAATGTTTGAATCTGGATCTACTTATAGGGAAGTATACATGTGCCAAAGGCGGAAGATTATATCTCTGCTTTGCTGACCTGAGCAGTGCTTTTGATCTAGACCATAAAATTCTCTCTGGACCACTTTGCTCGCTATGGGGGCGCCTTTACCAATCATCTGATTTCTGGCAAGTCTATATGAGAATCTGGTGAGTAAAGTACGCTATGGCCCATGGGATGAATGTACCACCAACTTCACAGTCAAATGCGGCATTCGGCAAGGCTGTGTACTTGCCCCCTTGTTATTTTCTTTATTTATGAATGGGGTGGACCAGACTTTACAATCTGTGCATGCAGATGACCCAAAAGTGGCTGGGTGCCCCACACCAGTGCTCTTGTACACAGATGATGCTGTCCTGCTGGCCAGGACTCCAGTGGGGCTGTAACGTTTAATGGATACCATTGGGGATTTTATTGCTGCTAGAAAACTGATTATTAACAAAAGCAAATCTTACACAATGGCCTGTGGGTTAAGGGACAAGCATTGTAGAACATTCTTTATTGATAAGTCGCCAGTAGCCTCTGTTGATACCTTTTGCTACCTGGGAATTACCTTTTCATGTAACAGTTCATGGTCCCATGAAATCACTAATGTTAGGCGCAAAAAGAACAGAAACACCCATGAAGTTTTTAGATTTTCTGCCAAGTTGGGCTCCAGGCCAGTTAGGGAGATGACAGCAATTTATAAGGCAAGGGTTTTATCTATTGCCACATATGGGGCTGGTGTGTGGGGCTACCACAACAGTAAAGTGCTTCAGATTGAGGAAAATGATTTCCTCAAATGCCTGCTTTGTCTGCCTACTGGGGCTTCTTCTGAGATCATTCATAGAAAAGTAGGGCTCCAGCACCTTGCAGAGATAGTTGCACTTCCTCCTCTGCTGCTCTGGCGTTCTATATGGACCAAATAGGAAATTAGTTTTACAAAGTCCATCATTTTAGATTGTTTTACCTTGGACAATGCACTGGTGATTCCTTGGTTACTACATTGATTTTATGTACAGTAAACTACTTAAGATGTCAGTACGGACTAACCCTCTGCTACTTACATCACTTAGCAAGCAGTCTATTACAGAACCTTTTATGAATTATAAGAGGGAAGTCTGGCTGGATTGCTAGATAAGGAAACCAACTGTCAAGTTTTATCTAACGCTTACTGTAACGGAGGGTTGCCAAGACTATTTAACTTATATTCCTAATCTCATGCATCGTTTTGCACTAGTTAGATTCAGATTGGGAATTGTCCACCACCTTGTTGCCTACCCTAACATGAAAATGTACCCCCCGGATTCGACTCCTTGTCCATGTGATGGACAGAGTAAGCAAAGCACTGTGCATTTTATGTTGTTTTATGGTTTTTATTCTGGTTTTAGAAGTTATTACCTAAAACCACTTCTACTTGCGTAAGGCAATGTATTGCATATTGCTGCCCTAAAATACTTGTCTGAATTAAATGATGCTAGGGTTTGTCTCAATGTAGCACTTTTTATTATTAATGCAATTAACATACATAAAAGCATCGCTGTTTAATTATAGGGACGACTCAACCAAGTTTTTAAATGGAGATTGTCCCCCTTTTAAACATTTCTAAGGGTTTTCAGACATGACCGACTTTGTTTCCTGTTGAATATTGAGTATTACTTTGGACTATCTTTTATAACCTTTATGCTACCTATGTGTAATGCATCTAGTTTTTATCTATGTATCCTTTCATGGTTGTTTTAAACACACCGAATAAAGTTTTCAAAATCGAAATCGAGTACCTGATTCAAGTGAGAATCCCAGAGGTCCTTCAACTCCAAAAGAGGCGCACTTCAACCAATGTGACTGCCACACAGACACCACCTGTACCCAACTAGAATGAAGGAAAAAGCATTTAGAAGTATATTTTGACTGATTACACATTATTAAAATCATTATGTATTTTCACAGAAAGTAACAAAGATAGGTGAAGTAGAATGGGAGAGAGGCATGGAGGAGAGTTCACATTTTGAATGGAGTATGTTGCTGGTGTCTTCATCATATCCCAGGAAGGATACTTCTACTGTGATTTGGAATGAATAAGATTGAAAGAAACTAGAAAGAAAGAGGCTGTAACTACCAGTATCCAGAGGATCTGCAAAAGGGATACTAGTGACTGAATTAAAGACCGCTATGACCTGTAATCACTGACTGTTAGACCTGAAATCTTCTTTGGTGCAGTTTCACCTAAACTTGTTGCCTTCAATCCTTGTGTTTTATGAGTTTGTTTTTGTTAGCATTAGGACTCTGTGCACTTTACAACTGCTAACCAGTGCTAAAATGCTTGTGCTCACTCACTTAAACATGGTAAAACTTACCTACACCTAATTGGCACTTTTAATTTGCGTGTGAATCCCTACTATTTGGTACTCTGAAGTGAAGAATGCAGACCTCTCCTTAAGCCAATTGGTTAATGAAATCTGCCAGTACCTACATATCAAATAATCAACTTCAAGCCTCAGTCACCTGATCCGGTACCTTGGTGCAACATCAACAGGAGAGTGACAACAATTGCATGAGACAAAACCATACTCAGTTGCAAATTACCTTTTAGGCGGATACTTCATCACTTTAATGTACAAAATGTACTTGGAGCAAAATCAGAAGTCATGTGAAAACTGTTAGAAGAGCAAAAATCATATTTAGGTGTAAAAATACATTTGCAAATTAACATATAGGTGCAACACCACATTTAGCTGAAAAACTATGACTGGTGAAACATCAACAGGGCATAGAAAATAAATACATTCACTTGCATTAATCATATTCAGGAGCAGAAGTATATTTTGGTGCAAAAGCATTCCTGGTTCAATATCACTAAGGGCCTGATTTATACTTAGGCGGTAGGCCCGCCATTCTGCCACGGGGACGTAGTAAATTACTCTGTCCCCATGGTGGAGAGGCCACCCACCTAATTTATAAATGACCGCCAAGCAGGCGGTCATTTATAAAGGCATTAGCAGGAATCGCCACCTATGCACATTTCACAAACTATTGCACAACCTGACCATTGGTATAAACATATTCACACCATTGGTCGAAATGTCAATTCAAACATTTGTGTACAATTGAAACAGCTGAATCTATGAAATCCAAAATATTGGGCCAGAACTGCCAGAAAACTTGCAATCTCGGTAATTTTGCCAGTGACCATAATAAATTGTTTTTTAAGTATAAGTTTTTCTTGGCATTTAACATCAGCAAGACAATATGGTATCGCAGGTCAGCATGATGACAGAATATAACCATAGCAATGTACATTCGGATACAAAATGAATTCCCACCCACCCAGAGCCCCACGGCCTATAACCAGTCGCACTGCAGGATAATGAGACACTAAACATGTCAGTTTTCTGAAACCAAGCTCATCTACACCCCCCATCCCGAATCCAGGGGCGACTCCTCCACAACGGCGGAGGAGTATCCTCCCACTGGCTCAGAGTTAGCAGCTGAAAAATAAAATAATATTTTATTGGTATATTTTTTAGCTGCTGGCTCAGCCAGCATGTGTAGGGAGGGGTGGGAGGACTGATTGATGCACTTCTAAGTGTGCATGTTTGTTGGACTGACTGTCTAAGGCTGGCCACACACACATGCGCACTTAGGTTACTCCAACCCAGCTATATTGAATAGCCGGGTTGGAGAAACATTACAGACTCCCTGTGCCTGAGTGGAGCATTAAACCATCTCACTCGGGCCAATCTGTGGGCTGCTCTCATAGCATGAGAGCAACTATGAGATTGCACAGTGAGTCTATGATACTGTCCCAATTTCTGCTGGGACCAGGAAGCACAGGAAGACCGAGGTGCGAGGCGGCCGTCAGCTTAAGGTAAGTCTTCCTTTTTTTAAATTATTATCAAACCTCCCCTCCCGTGCTCCCGCCGTACCCCCTCCAACCTGCTCCACCACTTTTTGTTTGTGGCAGCCGCCACTGCCAGAGTCCCAGGGACCCTTGACCCCCCTCCTTCAAGCATGGGCCAACCTTCACGCCCAGCTCAGCCCTTGGAGGATGAGTGTCCGGGGGGGGGTCCAACAGCTCAGTGAGCATCGCAATCCATGCCCGCAAATCATCTGCAAGTTTATCATCCCTGTGGGTTGTCCGCATATAGCATTCTTCCGCATTTGCCCATTCAGCCATGTCACTTTTCCACTCAGCAAATGAGGGGGCCCTCGGGGACAACCATTGTATAGCTAACAGTGACCATAATAATGGTAACATTTTCTACATCAATAATTATTTGATATAGATCACTGCATACATTTTGTCATCAAGTGATGATGAAATTGTATTTGTTCACGTGCAGTTAAAGGTGGCAAATGTGGATCTGCATAGATGACAACAGCTTGCACAAAATTAAACACAGCAGGCACGAATAAGGAGGCTATAGGCCTTGCTGCCATATTTGCTGAACAATAAAATAATTGCCAATATTACTTTGAAGCACTTCATTAATCAAATATGATTGCTTAGTATTTCAGGAAGACAGAAATAAAGCACAGCATTTTACTTTTTTTGAATGACAAGACGTTTAAAAGTAGTGAGCCAACCTTGAGCTATGTTTTACAAACCCACAATACATTACCATTACCATATCAGGGTTGGGTGAACAGCGCATCAGGAAGTAAATTAACCTGCCCAAGGTGACAGTGTGATAGAGGTGTCAACAGGCATCAACCTTCATTAGGGAAAGGCAAACTGCCTTTGCGAAGGTTAAGCTAGTTGTATCTACAAATATTGGCCTCAGATATTCTAAAATTATACACAGTTTTTTTTTCGAGTTTAACAAAACATTCGAAAATCCACATGTTAAAATTGGAGCTAAACAGAGCGTGACAGACCAGTACCTTTGTGCTTTTAGGTAAAAATTGGGTACCATGCTATGCATGTAAAAAACACAGAGGTTAACCATGCATTATTTAAGTAGCTAGATGTCACCCTCCCATGGAAGACCAACTGATCATGGTCAACACAGCGAACGCTGATAGGACTACCCACACTTGGAGTTACAAGAGCGCTTTGGAAATATCTCTCTGTATCATTTCCCAAAACATGACATGGCGTGGCTTGAAATGAAATGACATGATGTTATATATAATTTTGAAAAATCTCAAATAGGAAAAATCGCTTTCATCGAATGTTATCATATGAACAGTGTGCACAAAATAAGCGTATTGGAGGAGGGAGGAGCTCGAGCAGCCGATTCATTGAAATGGCCCAAGCTTGCAACTTACTGTTCTGTCCTAAACAACGTTTCATTCTCGTTCTGCAATTTGAGTAGCTGAATTGTGCTGCTGTTTGAAAGAGCATTTAAATGTTGAGGAACGAGAGGAATACTTCAGTAGGTGGCCCCTTGATCTATGGCGGACGGGAGACTGTCAGAGAGCTCAAGCCCAGCTCTGCCAGTCTCAAGTGTAAGAAAGAACCCAAACCAAGAGGCATATTTAAAAGCACCTATCGCCACCGGAGCGTCACTTATTTTGACGCTACGGTGGCATAGTGCTATTTTCAATATTTACAAGGTGGCGCTAAGCCACTTAGCGTGGCTTAACGCCACCTTGTAAATATGCGCCTTTCCGTCACAGTCCTCTGTGGCAAAGGGGCGTGCAATGGGTGTTGCAGTATGCGTTCCACCGTGACACACATTGCTTTTTGACGCTGCCCCAGATTTACAAGGCGGTGTAAATCTGTGGCAGTGCCAAAAACTAGCACCATGCAAGAGCAGGCGTTAGAATGGCGTTCGAGGAGAAATGCTTTTATTTCTCCTGTTTTTGCTTTTTCTATGTGTGCTGCAGCAGCACACAAACAGCAAAAAGACATTAATGAATGTTTATGTGCAGGAAGGAACACTTTCCTGCTCATACACAATCATTCCCTGCAGCACAGGCACCCTTGCACTATGGTGCAAGGGTTCCTGCTTTGGCGTTAGGAAGCTAATTTTAGCACCAGCGCTAGGAAAAACACTGGGCTGTGCCATATTTTAGTAAATATGGTGCATCTATGCATTTTGAAAATGTTGGAGCACTGCACTGCCAAATTTGGCACTGCTCCATTCTCCAACATTTTCTAGTAAATATGCCCATAAATGAGATTCAGAAGTGTGAAATAGTCCAAATGTCCTGAGGTTTCTAAGCTGTAAAACTATAAAGTCTTTGCTAAGAACTGGATGAATTTGTTGTTTTGCAAAATGGACAACTCATTGAGATCAAGTGAGAGCTTTTCCACAAGCAGTTTGGTTATCTCAGTCTCAAACACCTGCAAACCACTACAGCTCTAGGGAGAGAGCAAGAATGTTAACGAGGAAGGGGCTTACCTAAGGGAAATGCATGCAATGTGCAGGCCGAAACCAATTTATCAGGGGATACTTGGGTATAATAGTAATGAGAAGGGAAATATAGAGTACACTAAAACTGAGTGTTGAAACAGAAATGTCCCCTGCATGGTAAATGGGCATGTAACTGGTCAAGGATGCGTGGCTGCATGGTTAACCTATATTTGCTTGGCCTGGTGTCATGCTAATATAGTGTGTGTGCAGAGGCCTAGGCTTGTCCATGGTAATATGAGATCCAGAACCTATTCTGTGACCTGGAAGGGTGAACAATGCATGCCTTCATACTGGAGACTGGACTACTGTACTGTACATGTCCTGGGTGTGTCACATAAAGCACAGTTAACAGAGTACTGTGTTTTGTGACTCAATACTGTGACCAGAACATTTTCTCTATGTCCATCAGAGGTGCGTTTACTGGCTCCTTTCTTGTAAAGGTTCACAGTTTGTGAAAACCAGAACCTTACGCAGACAATGCTGCCCACAGGGCAGGGCAGGAACCGAATCACATCTACCACACTGCTACAACTGCAGAACTAACCAGGAGGTAAACACAGGTCTTACCCTGCCCCAGGAACAAGAGAAACGTGCACACAGATGGCAACTCAGCTATGTACCCTTGTGATGTTTGCTGAAGGGATAAAAGTAATAGAACTGAGTCACTTTTTTGAGCTGTGAGAGTTTTTGATACCATCTGCACCTGTGTCTGATCAGTGCCTGAGTTGTAGTGTGTTGGGCACTGTAATCTTGATATCCTGACCCTAACTGGGGCGAAAGGACATTGAGAAATGGGGGGTGTAGCACCTCACTGTTCAAAACAACTTATTTGATAACCTTGTATTACGTTTCCTTCGCATTGTGTTTTTTTATAGTTCTGCTGTGAGATTAAAGTGTTTTTTATTTACATAAAAGATAACCTCTGGTCTCAAAAATATGTTATTGTGTCTGTTCGTTGACTATTGAGTACTGAGCTCTTGAGGCCTACACTACTTCCCTGAGAAACCTTTGACCACTCGCCCATTAGAACTAAGTACAGAAAGTGGTGTACTTGGCCTACTAGATGCAAAGGTCCTCATCATCCACGATGAGTCCCAGTATGCCCTGTAGCCCCCTAGACGAGGTCTGCCTCTGAGATAAAGAAAAAAAGAGACTAAATGGTTTTTGAGGGGAGGGACAGGGAGGAAGGGAAGGGGGCAAAGGAAGGGAAGGGAAGGGGAAGGAATGGAAGGGAACATAACTCTGCCTCCCCCATTGGCTCCATAAAAAGTGTGCTAGGCAGGTGGGGAGACCTTTGATGTGCCCAGTGGATACTCTGCTCTCCCTGCTACAGTTTGTATGAGTGTAATGTGTGTGTGTGTGTGTGTGCATTGTCTTCCCACCTAAGCCCTCGGGAATGTCGACAAACCACATCTCCTGTCTGGGCATTTCAATCCCCACCTCTACTAACCTTTCCATGCCCTGGGCTTTCAAAGGGAGCCCATAGGCGTCCATGTTATGTACAAGGCACAAGCACATGTACATCACATCACTCAAATGCAAATATCACAAGCTGTCCAGCCCTACAGACAATCACCATACAGGCCAAGGAGGAGTTAAGTACACTGCAGTGGAACTTTACGTGAGTAGTCCGGTAGGCACAATTACCATGACACAGGTAAAAAGGCCTCTTCACACTACTGATCACTACTAAACACAAAACAGGCATGCTGCCACCACCACACTCATGTCATTTCAATCCAGGTAAATGCAGTGGCCCTCTACCACTATGAGGCTAGCACTTGGTGGGCCCTTCCACTCTAACAAGACCACATTGCCATGAGACAGATCTAGGTCATGGCGCAAATGCATGATTCGTTTTTGCCCATAATCAAAAATCAGTACCAGGGATCCAGATATCCATTCAGCAGGAGCACTCGGGAACTCATGGCAGGGATGCATGTCCATCACTATCCAGGGGACTTTTCCAACCCAACAATTGTTAAAAGGAAATTTCGAATTATGGACTTATCACTGCTTATGTTGAGCAAGAAAAAATTGTTGAGAATCAAAATGAACAGTTGGCCACCAAAAGTTTGTAAAACTAAGTCAAACATAACCCTAACCTCTCTATGACTAAAAATGGCAGAGTAATGACATATTCTCATTATATACAACTGTAGTTCATTGACTGGCAGAAAGGAAGCCTGTTGGCTGAAATACAAGTTCCTTTCATCTAACTAGAGGAGAACATTTGTTTCTGAGCAATCTTAGCTTTACGCAAAAAAAGACTGAACTATTCCAGCCACATGTTGAAATGTATTTACAGGTTGATTATAAGTGAGTGGTGACCCAGAATAGTAATGTGATAGGTCATCTACCAAAACATATTTTGACCCAGAACGTAAACAGTAATGAAATCATATTCTGCAAAGAAAAATGTTCATCTGGCTTGATGTCTATCTTTAATTGAAGATATTGCAAACATTGCAA
Organism: Calotriton arnoldi; assembly: GCA_963921515.1. Classification (NCBI taxonomy): domain Eukaryota; kingdom Metazoa; phylum Chordata; class Amphibia; order Caudata; family Salamandridae; genus Calotriton; species Calotriton arnoldi. Next base: position 904,226 of record CAWUFW010005904.1, on the reverse strand, counting down.
ATTTCAATGAATTGTTTAAATTTCAAATTGGTATCTAATATCCATCAAAATATGAAATTAATCTCTACAAGTCATCTTCATGACTAAATGTTCTCTTTCAAGAACTGAGTAGTCCTGTTACGATTCTAGCAAAACATGAAAACCTGCAACAAATAAAATACAAGAAGTTCTTGCCCATCACCCTCTTGCTCTTATGACAAAACTGGCCAATAAATCTTTTGGAGTCAATTGCTACCCCGATAAACGTTTGTGAAGGGTCAGGCCAATACACAATTAGTGCTTGAGTAAACGTCTTATTTGATTGTATTAAAAGTTCTTTTAGATTGACCAGCACAGTAAAAGTCTCTCTTCATAGACTTCTTCAAACCAGAAGTCTTGTCACTGATTATCTCTGCAAATGTTTTTATAAGTTGATGATATGGAAATGCCAAGGAATTTTTAGGCCTGATTTAGTGTATGACAGATGGAGTAAAGGGTTGTGGAGGAGTTTACGCCCTCCACCCTGCCTTTACTCCCCCTGAGAAATTGAATGTTCATCGCTGATCCGGCGGTGAACTCTATGGATTACCACTATCACAACATTTCATACAAAGCCATTGAAGTTTGGTGTGTGTCCATCATTGGTGATTGACGGTTGCACCAACGTTTTTAAAGTTTTACATTTTTTAACAAAAAACTCCCAAAGCTAATGGCCCCTACAAAATGGGAGTTTACTCCCATGGTGTAGGGGCAGTTGGTTTTTTTTGTGTTTTTTTTTACTGTCTCTCACCACCAGGTTTAACTTGGAGGTGACAGACAGCAAAAAAAAAGCCATCCGCCAGCCACTCTAAATTGGGCAGAAGTTCGGACGGCTTACCTCCGATGGCGCATACTCAAGTGAGCTTTTATTTCGACATACTGTGATTACGCCAAGCCCTAAATTGGGTGGGCAGATCCTGTCAGTCTCAATAAAATTAGTGGGAGAAGGCTAATCCAAAATAGCTGAAACTTTGTTTGGGTCCAGGGAAAGTCCAGAAACTCTCAATCTAAATCCAAGATTCTCTATATCTTCCTCTTCAAACCCTTATCGGATTTGCAAGAGAAACAATGTTGCTGGAGTCTTGATAAAACAATCCAAACTGATAGGAGAAATCCCAAAATACTGAATCAATAAAATGCTAAAAATCACAGAAGCTTTGCACAGAAAATGCAGCATTTTACAATACACTCAATTGACCACATGGGGTGCAGAAAGCCTTCTTCCACCTTCACCTTCCTTTTCACACAACAGATAAGTAGCTAATATATCACATTAAGTAAAGGCTCATGGTCCTTGGACAGACTGCAAGATTCCTTATATTAGAGGTAAAGGATATATAGCTTTGAACAACATGTGATTTAATACTAAATACTAAATAGAATGTTGAAGATCTTGATCTTCCTGTGGTGCAAAAAGCAAAGGTGTCCCAGTCCATTATGAAGATGGCACAATCAAACCACTTTGCAAATTCTTCCGCAAACAGGCCTTCAGTATTCTCTTCTCTTTCTCACTTAAGGAATAAACATACCCAAATGTAACAGCTGTACCAATGGTTAACTCATATTATGCAGTCATATTTTTAATGGGAGGAAGTGAACTGAGTATAGGCTTAATAAAAATAGAGAAAAATAATGGTACTGCTGTGGCAATATAGAAAGATTAACCACTATTAAATTAGATATGAAGTCCTTTGTCTCATCACTAGGTGGCTAAAGACATTGGGAAGCTTAACAGTGATCTTGGCAAAACTGTATAGTGAAGATATCGTACAAGCAGACCAATTGACATACAGATTATGCCTCCTTAATAAAGGAATTCCCAAACTAAAAGTGGATTTGGAAGATACATTAATTTCAAAATATATTTATGTGTGATCTCCAAATTAGTTTTGCAATGGTGAAGAAGCCTCTTCTTCTAGACCTGAAGTTAATGGTGAGCCTTCAACGGGCCTAATTACTTCAGGAGTCTTCCTAACTCTCACAGGAATGCTATCCTTAGTGCCTTAGTCCTGATCAATGAACATTCCACATGACACTTGTTGGACTTGGTCCTTTTTGCAGGGTTATCCCCAAACTTGTTTGCTTCTTCCTCCTATTTTTTCCTGACCAGTTGTTGTTGGCTTTAGGACTCTGGGCACTTTTACCACTGCCAAACAGTGCTAAAGTGCATATGCTCTTGGTGTAAATTGTGAACATGATTGAATATCCATGATTGGCATATTTGATTTACTGGTAAGTCCCTAGTAAAGTGCACTGAGTGTGCCAGGGCCTGTAAATCAAATGCTACTAGTGGGCCTGCAGCACTGATTGTGCCACCCACATAAGTAGCCCTGAAAAGGTATCTCAGACCTGACACTGCAGTGTCTGCGCAGAGTTTTTACTGCCATGTCGACTTGACAAGTGCACACACTTGCCAGGCCCTAACCTTCCCTTTTATTACATGTGAGTTACCCCTAAGGTAGGCCCAATGTACCCCTGTGGGCAGGGTGCAGTGTATGTGAAAGGTAGGACATATCCTGGTGTGTGTGACATGTCCTGATAGTGAACTACAGTGTCATTTGTTTTTTACTATGGAAAGGCTATCTGTCCCATAGGATACAATGGCAGTTTATTTATAACATCTTATTAGTATAACTTCCCATTGGGACAAGATATAGAAATAAAGTTTAGGCTCTCTGAACTCAGAATTTAATAACACATCTTTTAGTAAAGATGGTTTTTAAATTATGTGTTTGAAAATGCGACTTTTAGAAAGTAATACCAAAGGGGGATGATGGACGGAGCGTTAGAGCAAATTAAACACTCACCCCAGTCAACTGATCTGGGTTTAATCCATCATCATTCTTTAGCTCACTCCACCACCACAGTTCAGACATGGCCATATGCAAATCAGTCTGACCCTGTGCCTCATGGGAACAGTCCAGCCCGAACTGCCAAGCCATGTCTTCCCTGGACCGGAAACAAGCATCCTGGGACCGGTTTCGGGTTCATAACCCTCATCAGCCAGGCTATCTTGAATCCAGTGGCAAAGTGAGCAAGGGACCCACGTCTGGGCATACCCTGCCAACTTAGGGCGAACAAAGCGATACCAAAGGGGGGATGATGGCCTGGCTGATGAGGGCTGTGAGCCCGAAACCGGTCCCAGGATGCTTGTTTCCGGTCCAGGGAAGACATGGCTTGGCAGTTCGGGCTGGACTGTTCCCATGAGGCACAGGGTCAGACTGATTTGCATATGGCCATGTCTGAACTGGGGTGGCGGAGTGAGCTAAAGAATGATGATGGATTAAACCCAGATCAGTTGACTGAGGGTGAGTGCTTGCAATGTTCAACACTCCGTCCATCATCCCCTTTGGTTTTGCATTGTTCGCCCTAAGTTGGCAGGGTATGCCCAGACGTGGGTCCCTTGCTCACTTTGCCACTGGATTCAAGATTGCCTGGCTGATGAGGGCTGTGAGCCCGAAACCGGTCCCAGGATGCTTGTTTCCGGTCCAGGGAAGACATGGCTTGGCAGTTCGGGCTGGACTGTTCCCATGAGGCACAGGGTCAGTCTGATTTGCATATGGTCCTGTCTGAACTGGGGTGGCGGAGTGAGCTAAAGAATGATGATGGATTAAACCCAGATCAGTTGACTGGGGGTGAGTGCTTGCAATGTTCAACACTTCGTCCATCATCCCCTTTGGTTTTGCACTTTTAGAAAGTAGGCATTTTCTTGTTTAACTATTCTGTGTGCCTCTGCCTGTTTGTGGATTGACTGTCTGGTTTTGTAGTGAAAGGGGCTGGGGATGTGCATTCACTGTAGACAGTCACTGGTGGGGGGGAGGTTAGGTGTGCCTGGCCCTTCCTGGATGACTCAGAGCTGGGCTGAATAGACCTTGGCTGCATTTAAAGTAGTGGGAGGAGTTTTCCTTGCACTTGAATAGGGCCTTTCTAACGCTGCACAATGCTGTCTCCACCCCCTGTCGTCATACTGCACCAGTGAGGACAGAACTGGCTTGGACTGGGTTCAGAGACCCTTGCACAAAGAGAACAAAGACAAAATGGGATATAAGTAGTAGACCTTAAACCCCAGAACTTTAGATTACTTCTGGACTCAAGAGGAACCTTTGCCAAGGATAAGAGCTGATGAGCTGTGAGGAGGAGTACTGCCCCTTTTCTGTGTGCTGTGTGGGGTTGGCCTGCAGTTGCTGTTTCTTCCAAGGAAAGTACAAAGACTGGAACTTTGCTGAGAACCTGCTTGAAGAAGATCTCCAAGGGCCTGTGTGTGCTGAAGTCTCAGGGACACAAAGACCTCACCCCCCAGCTCCCCTGAACTCTGTTTGTGAGAGTTCTGACCTGCCAGGAGGTGCCTATTCCAGTTGTGGGCCTCTGGAGGTTGTCCCTGCTTCCCAGAGCTGGAAGAAAATAAGAGCTGAAGAAATTGACCCATCACTCTTCTTGCGGCTGTTTTTTCCGACACAGCACCGATGTGCGAGAAGAATCTTCATGCATCGCCATGCCACTGCAGAACCGATGCAGCGCCTGTTGCGGCTGCAAGAGCTGACGCATCGAGGGATCGTGGCTGAAGAAACCGATGCAGCGCCGCTAGTTGCCCGCACATCAACCGCCACCGCATCCCAGATTTCCACACATCACACCTGTGCGGCAAGTTTTACCGACGCAGCACCCGCAGACCAGAATCGTCATGGATTCGACCCATCCCTTCCCCCTACAGACCGGATTCAACGCATCACTTCTCCTGCATGCAGCAGAACTGTTGCATCGCCTCCCCAAGGTCTCAGGAACTGATGCATCACTTTGTTTTCGACTCTTCTCATCTCTGCGGCAGTTTGGCCTTGTGAATTTTGATGCATCGTGTACTTTGTGAGAAATCACGCATCTATAGTTTTCTATGGACCAAGTTGTTTGAAACCTTTGAAAAGTCATATTCTTATTACATGTATGTTGGATTTTTGTCGTTTTGGTCTTGTTGAGTTTAGATAAAGATACTTTATTTTTATAAACTGGTGTGGTGTCCATTTGTGGTATTATCACTGTATTACTGTGTGTTTTGAGTACAAATACTTTACACATTGCCTTTGGGAACAGCCTGTCTGCTCGTGCCAAGCTACCCAGGGGGTGAGCAGGGGTTACCTAAAGGGTGTACCCCCCTTACCCTGACTGGAAGCAAGGGTCCCTATTTGGACACTGCTAACTAGAGACCTACATTTTCTACCAAAACTCTTCAGCAATACTGAGGGAACAAATGATTATTGGTATTGTTTATAGATATCAAATCTAATGGTACTAACATAATGCTGTTTTATATCTTAGGAGACGATTGAGATCTTCCTACATTCTTCTGAGGCTATTTAGCATAAGCTGTCATCTTTTGTGTAAAATCATCACAATGTAGACATAGTGCAAACATCTGCTGGTATTCTGTTTCATTTGTGTTTAAAGAACTCCTTACCATCCCTGCTTACCTAGTCTTTTTTTGAGCCAACACGACTATTGAAACTCTGACTGACCAAGACAATTTTTTTCTTTACCCAATCTGAGAAACAAGAAAGCATGTGAAATGAGGTCTCTTCTAATGACTGCTTTGTGAGAGTCCTATACCTCATCCCCAGTTAACCCAATAATCTGTATTTTCCATGAAACGATGATCTAACAGCTTCCATATAGACACTCTCAGTATGAGATCTGTAAATTCAATTTAAATCATTTGCCATTCACTATATGCTTTGGGGCTTTAAGGCAGCATCTTCATTGTCATTGCCACTGAGGAGCGAACTGAGAGAACCCCAGTTCCATTTTTCATTATCATCTCAAAGATCACCAAGCTATTGACTCAACATGAGGAAAACGGTCTGAATTTTTCGCATCACAGTTCCTCAATAAAGGGAATTGTTTTGTGCTACATTTGAGTATTATATCAGCCATGAAAAGTTCATTTGTTGAAAGAGATTTCTGTGCCTTTTGTTTTGCTTTCAAATTTTGACCTTTCTAGTTCTACTTTTGGCTAACCTTTGGAAGTGAAACTGTCTGAGATACTGTTCATTTGACAGTGATCAATACAGCACACTCGACGGCGAACTGTCAAAGCCGCACTTCACTGTTCTGTTTCTTCTTCTGTATACTTTATATTTTAAATGCAGATGTGCACAAAAATTTCTGCACCTGCCATCGTTCAGTGCAACTGCAACGCAGAACAGAAATCTTGAATTTTGGAATGGTGCACCATCAAACTTATTGTCCACAATCAATAAGGATATGCGTAAGCTCCGGTAATCCTTTTAATTCTTTCTTTATTTATTAAATTCAGATTCTTTGCATCAACGCACAACATCCAGCCAACGCGTTTCGTTCAGTTTACACTTGAACTTCATCAGGGCTTTTACAATAATAACTCATTGGATTGTCCAAATTCCTCTCAAGATGCTTCATATGTAAAATCAATTCGGCTGGAGATGTGACGGGTACCACTACGTTACAGCAAATTTGACGGGCTATCATACCCCTGGCCTTATTATGGGCCGATGTTTCTTCGAAGTCTGCCTGCTTGGGACGTGACGGAAATACATATTTTCGAAATATATACATGCCATATTTTACATATGAGTTTACAACAGAGGGTTGTTTGGGCGTGCGTTTTGAATTACTGAATTCAACAAACCACTCTCACAACTAGAGTGGTTAGGTGTTTTTATTTATGGCAGGCTTTTAGAGTGTGACTATGTAAACAATTTGTGCCGCCATTGTATCAGTGTCGAATTTAGGACTGGTCTATTGTTTCTTTTGTCAGTTTTTGTAATGTTTTGTGTATATTGGTCATTTATTTGTTGAATGTTAATTGTGCTGTTAGTAGTCTTTTGATGTAGTGGTGAATGTCACTAAAAATGTATTGTTTCTTTCTATGACATGCCTCACATGGTCAAAGTATTATATAAGTAAATGAAAAAGAGAAAGGTGAAATAAAAACACCTAACCACTCTAGTTGTGAGAGTGGTTTGTTGAATGCAGTAATTAAAAATGCATGCCCAAACAACCCTCTGTTGTAAACTATTATTGTGGCCTAGCTTGGGCGGTAGTATAGGCTCAACCCCTGTATTGTTTACAAAATATTTTACATATGCAGCATTTTGAGAGGAATTTGGACAATCCAATGAGTTATTATTGTAAAAGCCCTGATGAAGTTCAAGTGTAAACTGAACGAAACGCGTTGGCTGGATGTTGTGCATTGTTGCAAAGAATCTGAATTGAATAAATAAAGAAAGAATTAAAAGGATTACCGGAGCTTACACATATCCTTATTGATTGTGGACAACAAGTTTGGTCATAATTTGACAGTGATGGTTTATTATTCTTGTAAGACCACGCCTAAGTTAAAAAAAATCAGTGGAGGTCATACTGAAAAGGGGTTATAATTTAATTTACGAACACAAAGTTCTTTCATGTGCTGAAAGCTTCTGTTCATGGCTAGTCTCTGTGTCTGAAACCCTGGCTATCATGCAAGAGTCATAACCAATGAAACGTGGGGACCTTGCAAGGTGTAAGTCACTTTTTAGATTATGGGAGAACTCTGATATAGTTTAGTGTGTCCTTCCTCCTGGCAGTATCCATGCCGTAATTGGTATCTTAACCTGGGCAGACAACGCAAAACTGCAACTTAAGGTGAGACACATGATCAAGTATCCACACTAGAATAATTGTTACACTGTTAATCCCATGTTTTACCAGCAGGACTCTAAGGTATGAAAATGAAGAGCTTTTTCCTAGTCCTGCTTCAGCCTTGGCCCCACTCTGAAAATCATTAAGGGTAGCAGCAAGTCAACTGTTCCTTCAATGGCCCAGGCCCCCACTCTCAACCTCCGAGGTACTCCAATCCCTCCCTGTAAACACTTCCAGGACATGTATTTGTGTGTGTATTATTTGCTTCTTTGTGGGAGGACTCATTAGCATGCCCTGTAAATCTTGTATTACCCTTTAGGGATTGACGCAGATCCATCTACTAATCCTATCATGGCGCAACAGCCAATCTATCACCTCCAATGTGAACACTCCCTATGCACTATCTGAGGGCACCCATCTCCTCACCTAAGCTGCTCCTCATCTAAGGCTCTATCTCACTCTGTTCAGCAGAGTCAGTCACGGAAGCTTGACCCAGGGCTATGCAGATGTCCCGCTTCCTAGCGAATCTTCAGCAATGGGTAAGGAGACACTAAGTGCTCATTACAAGTGTCGCTAGACCACAGAATGAACTTCTAAACAATTGTGAAACCAGCAGCCATCTTGGTGGGTGCTTTTACTTGAAAATGGATGAGGTTGCAGGTGCTGGTTTTATCGCTGGTAAGTAAACTCTGTTGTTCCTTTCTGCTTTCAGTATCTGGATTTTATAACTGCTTGAATTTTGATAATATTTAACCCACACTAATCTCCATTGCATATGCCCAGATCCGAACACACATCAGAAACATGTATTGATGTATCCTAGCTTAGGCCATGCACCCGGTAGAAGCCTCCGTTGGTTAGGTGGTTGGTCGAGAGATGGTGAGTAATGTTCTGTTCTTGCCAGCACAATTAATCTTTGACTTAGCTACTTTCATAAGACAGAAAGGGGTATCTCTCTTCCAATGACCCATAGTTTGAAGGTATGAGGTGAAGTTACCTGATTCACAGGCCTGCTTTAGATCCATAAGAACAGAAGAGGACTTGACCTGCTGTCTTTGACCTGTGAACACCTGAGAGGCTTGACCTGCTCCCACTTATACCCAGGACTAAGATCAGTCTGATCTCAGCTTATTGTGTGTGTTGACATAATACATTGTTAGCCAGCCTGAAGACAGTACTCTTCCACAGAAGAAGCCAAACATTTAAGAACATTTGTGGCTGAACAACAGCCTTTTGAAACTGGATGGCAATGGAGCAGGAAGTGATTGTAGCAAGGGTTGTTGATTATGTGAGACTTGATGCCAGCCTGAGATGAGGTTGAGATTTGTGAAAACTTAATAAAGGGGCTGATTGATCAGAGGACATGACAAAAGAGAATGCAACATACACCACAATTTTTTTAACACAGAAGATATGTACGTAGTTGTAGAACAGGCCATAGGTTACATTCTACTGCCGACAACGGCCCAAAGACAAAGAAGTTAGGTTTGGGAACAAATGGTGGGGGTATTAGGTACTGGCTACCCTGGAAACTAGGATGGATATCCGTAGCATAGCAAGGGTGCCATGTGGCTGAGTGCAAGCAAGGCAAGTAGCCCTGTTTCTGCCGGTTGACTAACTAACAATAAACAAGGTTCAGTTGGCCACTAAGGGCTCTGGGCCCCAGTGCCACTACACCTTCTGCACCAGTGATAGCTACGCCCCCATGGACAGGCAAACCAGGACCAAATAATGAGGAATCAAAGGACTATTCAACTTGAGGTGGCATTTACTAACATTGCTAATGCCAAGTACATTGGTTCCCTTCATCTAAAGAAACAATATAAGCCATTAAATTGCTGTGAAGGAAATAAAAATTGTTAGGCGTGTGTTGGGCTGCAATTACGAGCACAAAAGCTTCAAACAAAAAAACACATAATAAACTAAAATCCATTGGATCGACATGACACCTAAATGATAGGGTTTACTAGCATACTGAGTTTAACAATATAAAGGCACCTCTTGAGCAACAACTTGGCAACCCACAAGATCAGGTCTCTTGGTACCACCTTTTCTCCCACACAGGATCCTTTAATCCCACAAGACCACTAGAGTGCCATACAGATAATGGGGTCAAGCATCAGAAGCACCCAATTGTCACGATTCACTCCCTGTGCTCTCGTTCCCACCACCAGGGGGCCGAATTGTGGGGCTTTCCAGTATTCTAATATGCTTCCAGACACTCCCCTGTATGCATATCCTGACTTCCAGGCATTTGGACATCATTTAGGAATTGACATCCATTCCCAATCCATGCCGGGTTTTGTGGAAGCCAGTCTGCTCATGCTGGAAACTCCATTACCTATAATCCCCTGCTCACTGCTTTGTCTCCACCCCTGCAGGCCAAGGATGGGTGGAGGAATTCAGTTCACCTGTGGCTGGCTGCTGCTATCCTGCTCACACCTGATGCATGTGATTACTGTGAGCTCTTTTAAGCTCCAGCTCCCTTCAGCCCAGTGTTGGTCATTGTAGCTGTTTTCCGGTGAGACCGATCCTTGTTTCCTGAGCTTTTGATATTCCTTGATTCCTGAGCTATAGCTATTCCTTGTGCCTGAATTAGCACTGCCTGCAGTGCTACCTTGTTTCCTGAGTTCCTGAGCTATAGTTAATCATTGTTCCTGTTCCTGGGCTTCAGCTATTTCTTGTTCCTGATTTGCACTGCTTGCAGTGCTCTCTTGACTCCTTGTTTCCTGAGCTGTAGCTATTTCCTGTTTCCTTGAACCAGTACTGCCTGCAGTGCTACCTTGACTCCTGAGCCTTAGCATTCCTTGTTCCTGAACTGCAGCAGTTTCCCTTGTTCCTGAACTAGCACTGCCTGCAGTGCTACCTTGACTCCTGAGCCTTAGAATTCCTTGTTCCTGACCTGCAGCAGTTTCCTTTCTCCTGAACTAGCACTGCCTGCAGTGCTACCTTGACTCCTGAGCCTTAGCATTCCTTGTTCCTGACCTGCAGCAGTTTCCCTTCTCCTGAACTAGCACTACCTGCAGTGCTACTTTGACTCCTGAGCTTTTGCTCAATTCTTGTTCCTGCCCCAGCACTGCCTTCTATGCTACTTTGTTTTTTTTTATTCCTGACCCTGCACTACTCTAGTATACCCTTGTAGCCTCCCCTTCTGTATATCCTTTTCCAGTCCCTGCCTTTCTTCCCATTTCCTTGGTTCCAGTTCTAGTTTGCTGTCTTTCTTTTTCTGCTGTCTTGCTTCTGTTACCTTGTATGTTTGTTACCTGCTTTCTGCCAAGTGTGCCCTGTGATTTCCTTCCTTTCCTGTTAAGCACTCCTCCTTGCTAGCTCCTTGTCTATTGTGCTTGTGTTTAGTTCTACCCCTTGCTGTTACTGCCTTGCGTGTTCCTGTTTGATCACCAGGATCCGTGGGCACAGCTGTCTACCTAGGTGGTGTTTCTTGTTCACTGTGTGTATTGTCTTTGAGTTACATTTATAACATCACCATAGGTATAAGCTCCACAGACCCTGCCTTTGCATGCATATCCTACATGTGGGTATTTGCAGTCAGTATCTGTAACAGCAATTGTGGGTGAGAAACTTACTGAGCTTCAGTCTTACCGTGTGGAGCTCCTGAGTGCTTTACCCCACACTCCCCTTTATTGTTAATGTTGTTTCATATATATGTCTTGCACATTCGTCCTGGGTGTAGTTATTCTGAATAATAAATTGCCTTGTGAGTGCCCTTCCTTTCTGAGTCTTACCCATCTTGTTCACTTGTACAGGCTTCCCCTTTGGATCCCTTTTTCTCCTCTGACTCCCTGTATGATCCTGGGCAGCACTGTACTCCTCTTTCTGTGTACGTTTTCTACCCAGTTCCCAGTCCTTGCCCAATTCCCTGACTGTGTTCCCCACATAGTCCCAGACAGTCCCTGACACCAATATCCAGTTAGTAGAGTGATGCACTAATTAGTTGACATGACCTTTGGTCACACTACTAAAACATGTCAATGTGCAGCCAAGGTGTGTATTGTTTCTTTAAGAGAATATTAACCAGGTATATATTGTTTCACTGTGACATCATCGCTTTGAAAATTGAGCTTTCTCCGCCCTTAAGAACTGACACTCACACTTTATCCCCTCCTTATTTGGTTGTTTTACCTTCAGGTCCAGACAGGTTGTGCTATTTAGAAAGTTATGTTTATTTTGTTGGTCAATACACATAAGCATGTTGCAGAAAAAGCAATGCATCTATGGTTTATTATACACTCTTCTGTTACTTCCAAAATATTTAAAAGGATAAATTGGAAAAATTAATTAAAAGGTGGTGGAATCGGGCATGAGAGTATGGAGTATAGCAGTGCTTAATTTGTAAAAGGATAAGTGCCAGGGCTCTCGTCGGGAGGACACTGCAGCTTGCACCTCACATAACCCTTGCCAGCTGTCAATGACAGTACATGCACAGCTACAAACCTTCACACTCCTACAAGTGTGACAAGTCAGACTATTCCAGGCCCCCAAAGCCAGAAGAATGGCATGGGAGGCAGGTATTAGTCATTGTTCATGTAAATTGAACAAATAAACTGCTGTTAATGTGTTCATACCTAAATTACCATGACAGCGCCACCATGTGGCAGACTGTCATAGCCCCGGTGCTGGCAATAAGGTGCTGGTGTGGAGCACCGGAAAGCACCGGCTCAAATTAAGCACTGGAGTATAGCAGGGGAAACAGAGGCTAAAGGTTTTAACTTCTCTCCTGACATCAATCTTTGCAGAGTAGAGATTGGCTTCAGCTATGATAAATAGCAGGTGAGAATAGCTGTATAAAGGCAGGCATTGCAGTGAAGTGTCGTACGTCACATTTGGAAAATAGAATGACAGGAGCTTCTACAGAGGACAATGGAAAACATAAGAGGATTTATGTAGCATTAGAAAGGGAGTTAGCTTGAAGAAAAATGTATGTTGTGGGTAGAATATTGCATGAAGCATAAAAAGATAAAAGAAAGGAAATAAAGGGGCAGGTAGCATAAGGTAGGATAAAAGAATAGGAAGAATCATCATAGGAATGGGACGCATTAAAGTACGTGGCACAAGAGAACATGAAAGGCACGCGGCTAAAGGCAACTGCTGCAAAAGAGAAACAGACTATATGAGGTAGACTACTCTCAAAGGGCACATATAAAATTTAGGAACTTGGTGAACCAGTGATGTGAAGGAAATAATGGCAGTCATAAGATTTGATGCCACTAAATACATAATGGAGCAAAAGAGGGAAACATAGCAAGGGCGCCCTCCACTCACCTAATTATATTATACACAAAAGCCCTTGGTATGGCACACACATCCAATCCTTTTTATATGGGTTTCAGGGTCCACTTCATCTATATATAAGATAATGCTGTCTCTAGTATGCATCTAAACAGACATCCCTGTGTGTGTGTGTGTACTGTAAAAAAGAGAACAGAGAAAGGTCCGGTGCCGAGGTGCATATAGAGTGCAGCTATAAAACACCCTTAGAAGAAAACATAGGGAGTGCCTCACTTAAGCAACCACTCGGGAGCGATTGGCAGGTTCCTGCCAATTTGCTCACTATATCCTCATCTGCACCTCTCCTATGTATGGGAAGGAACCAACACCCAAACAAGTTTAGAAGAATGTTGTGTGTGTGTTGTAATTTATCTACTTGTATTGTGTTAACAATACATCTCAACAACCCCCGAGGTCCCCAAAGAGGGAGCAGAAGCTTCTTCTTCACAAGAAAAAGTAAAAAATGATTTGCAAAGGCACTAAACACTGGTCTTTAATTATCAATGCCCGCATTATTGGTTAAAAACGCAGTGCCATGTTTAAACCATATTAAGTAGAACAGCCGACATGTTTCCTTGCCATTGCATATTTCCTGGCAATTTCTTCAGGACAGGAGGACCTTGTGTCAGCCATACGTGCACCGGACCAGATGGCCATCGAGTGAGTGCCTACCAGTAGGCCACAGGAAAGGAACCTGTAATGTTTCTAAAGCAACTTTTAGCAACACTCTCTGTTACGCTGCCGGTGTCGGGTCTCAGTGTCTAAACCGACCTCCTGCCCTGAAGACATTGCCAGACAGAGATGGTGAGTGACTGAGACCCAAATCGAGGATGCAGCAAAGATCACTGGATGGGAAACAGAGCAGATGGCAGAATTGAGAGCTGTAATGACTGTCACTATCCACAAAGTTCAGCAAGCCTTGCATGGTGAGTGTTACCAGCACCACACATGTAATTCAGAAGACGGGACAAGAAATGACAAAATAGAACCCAACTGGTGATTCCAGAGATGGTCTTGCCTGCCATATCAGACTGAACCAGAAGCAGGCCATAGAAAGGGGACTGCTCAATGGCAGCTACAGATGCCTGCTCTAAGCTCACTAAAAACATTTTGGCCAAAGATATTTGTGTTACAGCTATTGCCCTATATCTAATGCAAATTCACACAACTATACATTGAGACTCTATTCTCGCACTTACTGGGACTTTGACAGTGTAATAGCTTTGAGAGGTCCACAACTTCCCACTATTTAGTATGTCTATATCTTGATATACACATTCTGACTGACTTTTCTGGCACACACATCCATGGTGCCAATTACCCATCTCTTCATTGGTGCTACATGCCCAAAGAGAGATATAATTGTCCATACCCCTTATATATGGAACCTGACGCCACTCTTCTTTTTCCTATGTAGAACCTCAGTCACTACATACACATTCGGGCCGGACTGAGAACCCAAAGCAGCCCTGGCAATTTTGTAGGACCAGCGGGGGGAGTTCAAGTGTGAAGCACTGCTGCTTTTTTTACTGGCCCCCAGTAACAAAAGAAAATTTGCCACTGCTGCAAAACTGGCCCCCACCCTTCCAGCCTCCCGGGAAAACGCTCGATTCCCGCTACAACTAGTCCGGTCCTGTGTTCATGATTGATCACAGATTTTTTTAGGAATTAATCATAATAAATTGAAAGCACATAATACCTGTGCCTAAGCAGAAACTACCCCAAAAACCACTGTTTACTGAGGCGATAATCACAACACAAGATCCTCATAACACAAGAATTACTGAGAGAGGTTGCTCTGTAAATGCACCTCCTGCATTTTAGACACACATAAGAGGCACCAGCCAAAAGATAAGCAATACACAAAATTTGTAAATAATTAAGAGTTAAGAGCAGCTAAAGATATTGGGAAACCTTGATTAAACTGCCTCTGCATGGCAACGCTTTTTACTAACAAAATGTGTGGTGTTGTAGAATAGGAAGCAAGGACTTTCTCTTTTGTTATTTTAATGTGGATGAATCATTTGGAATTGATTTTGTAATGAAGTTTGTCTTTTTGTACCGGTTAAAAAGGAATCAAGACATTTTAATGTATTTCAAAATGTGACTATAAGTATTTTGTAATCTAAATACATTGTATAAACCCCTTCATTATAAAACAGAGTGGTGTTTTGATAAGGAGAAATACATTCATAGATAGGGAAACTAATTAACTAAATGAAATGTTTGTCCCCAGAAAATAATAGGTTGATACCCGAAAATCACAAAATTAATTTGCACCTTTGGTCAACTTCGTTATAATCAAATAACACTGTAATCATTAAGCATGATCTGCCCACAAGTCATCCATAGGCTTTGTGGAATACATTACCCGTAAAAAAACGACTGAGGTGCAGTCAGTCCAGTCAGAGTTTCCCTCCCTCACCTCTTGGTTAGATAATGCCAAACAAATGTCTCATGTAGAAGACCACTTAAACCAGTCATCATACTGGTTTATGCAGGCACGTAGATGTGGGTTTAGGAAATATAAAAATATACTTCCTCTATATGCACTTCCGATATTTTGGTGTTTGATATTTTGTCCTCGATATTCTTGTACCACAATATTTTTGTCCTCGATATTCTTGTACCACAATATTTTTGACCTCGATATTCTTGTACCACAATATTTTTGTCCTCGATATTCTTGTACCACAATATTTTTGTCCTCGACATTCTTGTACCACAATATTTATGTCCTCGATATTCAGTAGTACAATCCTCAAAAGATTTGTTGATCTGGAAGATCACTGCAGGAGGGATTATATTAAATTTGTGAGTACTCTGGAAAACCTGGAAAAAGATGACGTTGTCCTTTCTGCCTTTTTCTTGTCAGATTTATTGAGGAAAGCATTTTCACCTCCACTGGAACCTCTACAACTGCACAGAACATGACTGTACCTGCTGTAGTCTGGAATATTGCGGAAGAAATATTGAGTGTTCACTATACTGTGACCATAATATTGAAAACCAAAATAGTGAGGAGGAAAACACATAGGGGAGGTACAGATTTATTATTCTTAACATCACATCTATGTAACTTTAAGCTATATATATATCAATATTCTGATCACAATATTGTGACCACCTGAATTTCCTTCATTATTTTCCAGACTCACACGGATGGTGGCACTGTCAAAGCACCACCAAATTCCGCATGTTCTGTCCTGTTTCTGTCCCTTTTCCAGTTGAAAACTCTGAATAGTAGGTATTTACAGGTGTCTGCAGTTATTTCACCCCACAATGTCAGTATTTACATATGCCACTAAATAGTCCATCAAATGCCAAACTGAGGCACTCTTAACCAGGGCTTTCATTAACTTGCTGTGGTGTCATCAGGGTCACAGAGCGTGCTAAGTTATTATGATGTTGTATTCGTTTTGTATCTGTCTTTATAGTGAGGAAAGCAATAAAACATAAACAATCCGCCTATTACCTCCAGTTTTAATGGGTGACTAGCTACAGGCACTTTAGGTTCTGATTGTAGTGTCAAGTATGTAGTGAGTCACTGCGGGAGTCAGGTGTTCTTTTTATGCATATGTTTTTATACAGATACTATTTCAAAACGAGTTTAAGAAATTTGTACTATACTCATTATGACACATTTCTAAAAAAAAAAAAGTGACTAGAAAACTATCTGGGTTTGCAGGAAGGGTAGCATGGTTTGATCTGAAAGTCAAGGTTTCAGTAGGATTCTTGTCATCCCAGAAAGTCTATTTTATGAGAGCGACATGACACAGGAACTACTTGTACGAGGTCGTCTATGGCAAGGGAGTCACACTGTTTTTAACCTATTACTTTAAGGTGGCCAGGTTTAGCTCTTCGAAAGACTGCACACTTGGAGGGCACTCAAACCATATTTTTAAATACAATAAACACAAATCCTGCAAAAATGCTATCATTTAAAGCCATAACCTATGCAACCGTAATCTGTGTATTTCTTGTTTTTTTTGGTTGAGCCTTGCACTACTAGTAAAATTCTTCTTCTGAGGCTATAATATTTGCTGAAAAAATTCTACTAGAAAACATTAATCAAATTTTTCGCCTACTGGGCAACCATATGGTAAAGCAGCATGCGGATCTCACAAACTTGCTGATCTTCTGTAACTGGCTGCAATTAATTATGCTTGCTGCATCCAACTCTTGGATTTTTGCCTTGTGAAAAAAACATTTATTGCAGCAGCTTTTAGAAAACAAGGGACTTGAAACCACGACTGATTAATGAGCTGAATGGGAATATTTCCATCAAATGTTTCCAATGAATAATGTTTATTAATACAGGTCACTCTCCTGTGGTGTTTCCGCACACCTCTATGGACACAATATGCTGTTTGCTACATTATTTACCCATACTGCTAGCATTCAGGTAAACAGACCTTTAAGTCGTATGGAATAAGGGGGACGTGCATGCGCCATCAGAATTTTAAAAAAAATAGGTACACCAAATGTGACTATGTGTGAGTTTGGAAAATTCCATTTGCATCCCTAACTTAATTCAATCTAATGTATTGTAAAGCAAGAGGTTAGGTCATCGAAGCTGGAATTGTAGCCCATTTGAATATTATAGATTTATAGATCCTTGCGCTGTGAATCATGGAGAATACCAATGCAATTTGAGCACGTAATTCAAGAACGTAAATGTCTCTGATCTTCCTTCTAACAGTAAAAACTCAGGGGGATATTCTCAAGAACGTGTGATAACTACCACAAAAGTAGCTCAACGCAACTCTCCACATCGCAGTCCATCGCGGGAAAACAACACCGTGGTAACGCGGCATTCCCAAGCCGGCGGCACCATGGGATAGGCTCACGATAACGCGACAAATGTCCACAATGAAGTCAACGCAACGCCGCAATACTGCGAAACACGAACGCAAAAAAAGCCGTGATGAGGCCAAGCGCGATACAAAAATCAGCGAAAACCAGCCACAGGCCTGCAATCCCCATGCGTCATGCGGGAAAATGCACCATAAAAGGAAAAAAAAAGAACACACCAAAACCAAATCAAACTCCGTAGCACCATGGATGCGCCCGGACCGAGTGCAGAGGACAACCCGAACCCCACAAGCCCCACGGAGGACCAGCCAGGAACCCCGTGTTCGGGGAAGGGCAAGGAGAAGAGGAAGAGGAAGACGGTGTCAGTCCGCAGGAAGACCGGATCATCGTCACGGAGGTGATAGAACACTACCAACAACTGTTCACCTCCACTACGTCATTGGCAACACAAACGGAAATATGGCAGTCCATCGTCAACAAAGTGAATGCAGTTGGAGTGTCGAGGAGGTCAATGGAGGAGGTCAAGAGGCGCTGGCATGAAGTGCACAGCCAAACCAAGGAGAAACTCCCTGCCAACAGGAAGGCAGCAAAGTCGACTGGAGGTGGGACTCCTGCGCCACAGGAGGAGCTGGATCAGCTGGAGGAAATGGTGGCCACAGTCATCAGTGCGGAGACAGTGCAAGGAGTTGGTGGACTGGACACAGCTTGATATGACCTGAGCCAACAGCAACAGGGTGAGTAACGACCAGGGCCTGGGGGGACGAGGCAGATGGGCACAATGGCACACATGCACAATCATGCGCAGCACACTGCACACCCACAATGAGTGTAGAACATGTCCCTGATACCCTTGGCACACTGCAGCACACATAGAAACACCAAGTAGGCCCCCGTCCATGTATCATATAGGGCTGTGTGTGTAAATGTCAGAATCGGTAGCCCGACTGAAGTAGTGTCCCCCATCGCATGTGGCTACAGAACATCTCTTCGCATGACGTACTCACACACATCAGTGTGGACACAGTCTGTTTGAATGGATCATATTGATCCACATGGCAAGAAGTTGGACACCATACTCACATTGCTGAAGACACGTAAGAGCACAGGTCTACCAGCAACTATCACAAACACAATGTCTGGCTCACAGAGGTGGAGCTGCCAATAGGGATCCACCACCTATGTACCAGAGGCAGTCTGTCCCTCCCTGTGTACGGACAATGCTCATTGAGGCACACGATTTGTCATACTAATCAACACTCATCGCAGTTGTACACTGGTGAAGTTGCGTAGACTTTATTAGCATGTGCGTGTCAGTACGGGCAAGTGATCGGCCACAACAGGCAGACAAAATGCTTAAGACACTTACAGGCAGAATGGGAATGTGTTGAGGTGCAAGGAATGGGGTGGCAACAATGAACACATATCCTTACGGTTGGCAACGGTCTCAGCCCACCTTGCCTTGCAGGTCGAGTCATGTGATGTTTGGCGTCTGCTCATTGCCCTGTGTCAGGGGACACGACTCACAGCCCATGGGATCAGCATGGAGCTGTACCACCGGACTGCGCCGACTGTGTGCTCTGCTGACAGTGAGCAGGTGAAAGGGACCAACAAGGTCACATGTCGTGCTATGTGTGTAGTCTCCCTCCAGCAATATGTCAGATTTAGGAACTTTGCCAAATGACGCTGTGCAGCTCCGCCCATGGGGCTGCAGCACCTTGCACAGGTGTGTGACAACACGCGTAGGTGCACGCACATGCATTCTGAGTCCGAGCGAATGCAGACATGTCCACTGTTATACTGGCTTATGGGACCATTCCTCCACGATGCAACACGGTGTTGGGACCTGTGCTCTGGGTGTCAATCAGTTGTGGCTGCAGGAAGGTAGTTACTCGTCCATGAATGCGAGCGCTGCTTCATAGGCAATCAGTTCCAGAAGTACGTCGTTCTCGAATTCAAGGAACACGAGGGCGAGCCAATCCATTAACTGGTCCGGACAGATGTGCTCCGACCACGCAGTTTCACCAATCCGCAACACAGCCCAATAGGGGAGCGCCTCGATGTGGTCACTGCACACGATGACTTGTGCAATCTCCCATCCATGGCTGCCAGCACAGACACCACATATCAAGGCATCCCATGCCCGGGTATCCCGGTTGCACTCCTGTTCGTGGGCCAACAGGGGGCGCACACACAAGTCGTAATCCAGTTCAGCTACCGTTGTGTTGGATAGGCAGACCTCCATGGGCCACTCGAATGTGCATGATCGACAGTGGAACCATGGCTGGATGCATGTGACGTACGCAAGCCGGAAACTCAGACAGTAACTGATTCGCAAAACTGCCATTGGCAGAGCTGCCAACAGATGCAGCATTTGTGCATGGTGCAGTTCCACGTGACAGGGGTTGTGCATGTGCCCGGGATTGCCTGCCATTGCGTTTGTTGGTCTCGTACATCCAGCACTCCTCAGACCGGCGGCAGTTCTGTGGACGATATGCCACAGCTCGGAGTAATGAGTCGTCTGTGTGTTCAACGTTTGGACGTATGGGTTGTCTTTTTACCGATGTGTTGGGGGCATGCCATGCAGGTGTAGCTCGAGCAGGGACAAGTGTGTGTGGGGTGTGGACACGTTGCTCTTTCATTAGCGCAGTTCGTGGTGTGGGAGTCGCCAGAGTCTGGCATGGTATCTCACTCAGGGGGTGCCGGGCGCATTGGAGACCAAGGTCGGAGGTTCGGATGCCCTTCCGCCTTGTGTATTGAGACAAAGGAGCTTTCATGCCTAATTTTAGTCTGACTTCTGCTTGCATTTCTGGAATGTGATGTGGCCTTCGCGCTGAAATTGTTGCCAGACCTTAGATTTTGGGTGCACCAATTGCGAGACACACAACAGTTGGCATGTATGTGCCAAGGGCCCGATTGTCCTTGGCTCCTTGTTCAGTCTCCCTCTCTCTCTCTTTCTCTCTCTCCCTGTCCTTTGATGAGTGCCTGACACACCTTCTTATCTGGGATATTGTCTTGCAGGCTGTCACTTACAGATTGTCCAGGGATGACCCGCCATGACTCTTCCAAATAGTTGTTTGGTGTGAAATTTGATTGTGATATTTTGTTTGGACTCTCAATGGTGAATGATTGATTCTGCTTTTTCTGTACTCACATGACTGTTAGTTGTTGTGATTCAGCGGCATCAGGCGAATTATTTTGTTCATGATTTTGTGGCGTTGATGTGCAATCTCTTGGTCCGGGGGAGGTGGGGGGTGCCCGGGGTGGGGCCCGGGGGGGGGGCTACGGGGGTGGGTGGTGGTGGGTGTTGTGGCCCTCGTGGGTGTCCGAGCTGCATGATCGTTGGGTCCATGGCATCTGTTGTTCTTCAGGTGTGGCTCTGGGCTGTGCTCCCTTTGATGGTGCAGGTTGTAGTCCGACTTTGCACATGGTCAGAGCAGGTGTTATTTCCTGCAGCTAACGCGCCTTATCGAATGTTTTGTGTTCTCATCGCCGATCTGGCTGGTCTTTGAGAATGTTGAGGTGTGGTGTTGTCGCGGCTTTTTGCACGGGAACGCCTACTCTGCATCTCATTAGCGATAGTTGCCGGGGTCATCCGTGGCGATGTTTTCTGCGGCTGCTTTCGCAGGTAGACTGGTGGCGTCGGCTGTTTGCACCAGCTTATGAAAGGGGCGGTAATTTTATCACGACTTTGGCTGTGATAAAGTGCCGATGACTCGGCGATAGGTCCTTGAGAATATGCCCCTCAGTCCATTACAAACGAAAAGTTGAAATTCTCTGCCATTAAAAGGATGGCTTAATGTTTTATTTTTGTTTTTACCACTATAACAGATCTAGTTACTGTAACCAGTAACGTATTACCAATTGATTTGCAAGGATTGATAATGTTGCAAAAGTGGAATTACTTTTGCACTCCGGGTAATTACTATGGAATACCGAATTACTGGTGATATTGGTGTTACTGCACTGATTTATACAGTTCATTCTCTATCACTAAGCCTTTTTTTCGTGGACACATTTGTCCAGGTTTGACATGGTAAATATATGTCCATGTGTTGCGGCATGGAGTAGTGCCACGTCACTCGGAATCCTGATTCAGCTGGTAGCTCTTCTTACCAGCTGAACCTCAACACACAATGAGAGCCTGAGGGCCTGATTCACAAAGTAAACTTGCACCAAGTGCAAGTTTACACTTTAGGTGAAATTGACAAACTATATGCAGATTTTACTGCTCTACATATCCTATATTTTTATGTGCGGAGATCTCCGTATACTTATTTGTGCGGAGACACAGCAGTGGAAGGGGGGTGGGGTAGACAGGACATGCAGAGTGGTAAAGCTCCGCATGCAGTTCCCTCACAGATAGGAGGTCTTGGTTTGGGGGGAGTTATGATTGTGTTGATTAACATAACCAACACAATTCTATGATTTTTGTGTTCATGTGGAATTTTAAAAGCATTTTTATAACAAAAGTAATTTTCTATTCTAAGTATGGAACCATACTTTCACTTTAGCAAAGTTTCGTCACTGATGTATTCTTTCGTGCAATTGCTTTTTACTCTTTGTGAAGTAGACTGCACTCGAGACCCCACCTATTTTTCACATTTTTCATTCTCATTCACATATGCAAAAAAGTTGCAGTGATGAGCTTGCAGTAAACAGAGATCCGGCTGTGGTGCAGAACTTTACAGAAATAAGCATGCCCTTTTACACTAAGGGGAATATTATCAAGGACTTATCGCCGAGTTAGCGGCACTTTATCGCAGCCAAAGTGGTGATAAATTCATCGCACCATTCACAAGCTGGTGCTAACAGGCGACATCACCAGTATTCAGGCGATAACAGCCGCAAAAAACATCACCAAGGATGACACCGGCAACTAACGCTAATGAGATGCAGAGTAGGCGTTCCCGTGCAAAAAGCAGCGGAAACACCACTTCGCAACATTCACAACAACCAGCCAGATCGGCGATAAGACCACAAAACATGCGATAAGGCGTGTTAGCAGCAGGGATTTAACACCTGCTCCTACCTGGTGTTAAGTCGGACGACAACCTGAACCACAAAAGGGAGCCCAGCCCACAGCCACACCAGAAGAACAACAGATGCCATGGAGCTACTGACCATGCAGCTCGGAGCCCCAAGAGGGCCACAACACCCACCGCCACCCCCACCAGGCCCGCCACCCGCCCCAGGACCCCCCCGTGGCCCTACCTCAGGCACCCCCCCCAGACAAAGATATCTCACATCTACCTCACAAATTCATGAACACAACAATTCGCCTGATGTCGCACAAGTACACCAACCAACATCCATGTGTGGTTCGAAAAAGGAAAAACATACATACATCGCAGAATTCCAAAAATAATCAATTTATTCAAATTCCAATCAACATCAATAATTGGAAGAGTCATGGCGGGTCTTCTCCGGAAAAACCGTAAGTCACAGCCTGCAAGACAAAATTGAAGATAAGAAGGTGTGTCATGCGCACAACAAAGGACAGAGAGAGAGAAAGAGAGAGAGAAAGAAAGAAAGGGAGAGAGAGAGAGAGTGAAAGAGAGGGAGAGAGAGAAAGAGAGAGAAAGGGGGAGAGAGGGATAAGGATAGAGAGAGAGAAACAGAGGAAGAGAGAGACAGCGAAAGGAAGAGAGGGAGGAGAGAGAGAGTAACAGAGGAAGAGAGAGAGACAGTGAAAGGAAGAGAGGGAGAGGGAGAGACACTGAAAGAAAGAGAGGGAGAGAGAGAGAGAGAAAGAGAGAGAAAGATAGAGAAAGAGAGGGTGAGAGAGAGAGAGAGAAAGAGAGAGAAAGAGAGAGAAAGAGAGAGAAAGAGAGGGAGAGAGAGACAGTGCTGACACTGCGCACCCAGGTAGCTGCACCCCAGCCCCTCCCGCCGCCGAGCGTGGATTGCCCGCCCCTGCGCACCCAGGCCTCACAGCTCACCTGCTGCCACCGGTGTGTCTCCAACCGCGTGCCGGTTCACACTGCAGGCCACCAGGTCCCTCATCTGAAACAGAGTCCACAGCTAATGATGGCAGAGTACATATCATTGCACACGGCAACATCGCATGGCCGCCCCTGCGCACCCAGGCCTCACTGCTCACCTTCCGCCACCGGCGTGTCTCCAAGAGGGCACACCACGTCCCGGTGCAAGCTCCGAGCCCGGGGCCCGCAACCTTGGCAGCCTCCACATCACGCATCCCCGCAGCGCGTGCCACCAGGCGCACACTTGACTCTGGGTCTTGATTTTGCAATGGCAGAGATCATATCAGTGCACACGTCATCATCGCAGGCTGCACACCCGCTCAGCTCTCTAGGTGCCACTAACTCTGTGAAACGCGAGGCAACACCACGTGGCGGTAGGCCCGCGCTGCCCGCTGGCTCAGGCCTACATTGCGGTCCACCAGGCGCACACTTGACTCTGGGTCTTGATATAGCAATGGCAGAGACCATATCAGTGCACACGTCATCATCGCAGGCTGCACACCCGCTCAGCACTTTAGGTGCCCCTACGTCAGTGCACAGTAAGTCACCGTCCTGTGGCGGTAGGCCCGTAGCGGCCGCAGTGCAACCGGTGCCACCGACTCCGTGCAACGCAAGTCATGTACCCTATATGATTGAGCCTCGTCGTAGGCCAGGCGGACACAGCCATGTCACCTCAGGCAGTGGGGAAGAACTGGGACACGTAGCGTGGTCGTCCCCCCTTTATACGTACGCCGAGTGGGCTGAGTCGGCGTACGCCAGGCCAGCGTAGGGGTGTGAACAATTATCCCTGGCCTCTGGGCGTGGTTCATATCTGGGCTGCACAGGAAACCAACTGATGCGTGTATCTCTGTTGCAGTGTCTGCGCCACACGGCCCGCAATCGACAATGTTGCAATGTTGCATGCAGCCGGAGGGCGTACGCGCAGGAAGGGACTGTACATGGAGCGCAAGGCCGCTCGGGGTCTTGGCTCATACATGGCAACTGGTGTGTGTGTTCATCGCTATTGGTGCCCCATAAGCCCAAGGCCTAGCCTCAATTGCAGCGCGATAGCCACATCACATACCCAGGATACAAGCAGTGGTCTGACTAACATTAGGGATGAAAGCTCCCTTGTCTCAATACAGAAGGCGGAAGGACATCTGCATCCCCGACCTTGGAAACGCATGCGGCAGGTACCCCCTAAAGAGATACCATGGCAGACGAAGACTACTCCCACACTACACACGGCGCCAATGAAAAATCAACGTATCCATACCCCACACACAGAAGTCCTTGCCCGAGGTACTCCTGCATGGAACGGCCTTGACACTTACGTACAGGACAACCCATACGTACAAACGTTGCACGCTCATACGGCTCATTGCTCCGAGCTGTGGCATATCATCCACATAACAGCCGCAGGTCAGAAGAGTGCCGGTTCTACGAGTGCGAACAACGCAATGTCAGAACATCCCGGGCACATGCACAACCCCTGTCACGTGGAACTGTACCGTGACCGAATGCTGCATTTGTTGGGGGCACTGCCACTGGCAGTGTTGCGCATCAGTTACCGTCTGAGCTTCCGTCTTGCGTACGTCACCTGCGTCCAGCCCTGGTTCCACTGCCGATCATGAATATGCAAGTGGCCCATGGATGTCTGCCTATCCAACACAACGGTAGCTGAACTGGATTATGACATGTGTGTGCGCCCCCTGTTGGACCACGACCAGGAGTGTAACCGTGATATCCGTTCATGTGATGCCTTGGAATTGGGCGTATGTGCTGGCAGTTGGGCATGTGAGATCGCACAATTTCTCGTGTGCAGTGACCACATCGAAGCGCTCCCCTATTGGGCTGTGTTGCGGATTGGTGAAACGGCGTGGACGGAGCACATCTGTCCGGACCAGCTAATGGATTGGCTCGCCCCCATGTTTGTTGAAGTCGACACCAACGTACTCTTGGAACTGATTGCCCATGAAGCAGCGCTCGCTTTCATGGACGAGTAACTACGTTCCTACAGCCACAAATGATTGTAACCCATGTCACAGGTCCCAACACCCTTTTGCATCTTGGGGAAATGGACACATATCCCACCATGACAGTGGACATGTCTGCATTCGCCTGGACTCGGAATGCATGTGCGTGCAGGACTGCGGGTTGACACACACTTGTGCAAGGTGAGTGGACAGCGGCGCCTGGCAACGTTCCTCAACCTGACACACCGCTGGAGGGAGAGTACACACAGGGCAATGTAGTACTACATGTGACCTTGTTGGACTCCTTCACCTGTCAGCAGAGCAGGCAGTCAGCGCTGTCCGGTGGTACAGGACTATGCAGATCCCATAGGCTGTGAGTGGTGTCCCCTGACACGGTGCAATGAGCATTCGCCAAACACCACATGACTCGTCAAGCAAGGCAAGGTGGGCTGAGACCGTTGGCATCCGTCATGGTTGGTGTTCATTTGTGCCTCCCTATGTCTTGCACCTCTACATGTTCCTTGACAGCCTATTAGTGTATGATGCATTGGTCTGCATGTTGTGGCCCTTGTCTTGCCCGTACTGACACGCACATGCTAATAAAGTCTACGCAGCTTCACTAGTGTTTAACTGTGATGAGTGTTGATTTGCATGCCAAATCGTGTGCCCCAATGAGCATTGTACGTACACAGGGAGGGGTTGACTGACAGATTTCACTTAGGGGTGAGTCCCTATTGCCAGCTCTACCTCTGTGAGCCAGACATTGTGTTTGGGAGAGTTGGTGGTCGACCTGTGCGCTTACGTGTCTTCAGCAATGTGAGTATGGTGTCCAACTTCTTGCCATGTGGACCAATGTGTTCCATCAAACCAGGCTGTGTCCACACAGTTGAGTGTGTGTAGGTATGCGAAGAGATGTTCTGTTGTCGCATGTGATGTGGGACACTAATTTAGGCCTCCTACCGACTCTGACATATTTACACACAGCCCTATTTAATACATGGACGTGGGGCTACGTTGGGGGGTTGCGAGATTGTTGTTCATGATCAATGAGGCCACAGCTAGTTCACACCTCCACAGTCATGTAATTGGCCATGTGTGTCACGGTCAAACATGCGCATTGATGTCATTTCCCAGGGTGTACCTGTGCAATCAATGTCCCTACAGTCATCCATACTGTGATACTTGATTGGACATAGACATGACACATCTGTGTGATTAGCAATGTTTTATTCACATCCTGTGGAGTGTCAGAGCTGGAGCAGTACATGGCCATGCACACCCCACATTACATGGTTGCCCAGTGGAGGGCCAAACAGAGTCCTTTAGGGGATGACAAGTTAATCGGTAGAGGAAGAGTTGAGTCTGCAGCCTGTTTGCTGTGTCATTGGTAACCAGAGCAGATATGGCAGTCCATGTCGGGGTCCAGGTGGATGTCGCAGAGTGTTTCGGGTGACAGTGGAAAGTGTAGTACCAGGGCATGATGCAGAGGGCTGTACCAAGCAGGAACAGGCCATATGGCGGGGGATGAATGCTACAACCTCCTTTTTGACACAGAGTCATTACCGTCCACATCTTCGTCCTCTGATACGTCTTCTGTGTCAGGTGTGCCAGGTGTGTGTGGTGGTGTTATGGCTGCAATACTGGCTGGACTCATCAGGGTGCGGAGGTGGTATGGCTGCATCACTGTGTGCCACTGACTCATCAGGGGGCGGAGGTGGTATGGCTGCATCACTGTGTGCCACTGACACATCAGGGTGCGGAGATGTGTGTGTCGAAGTTCCTGCAGCAGTCATCTGGGACAGGCTCTGTGGCAGCAATGGCAAGATGAGGATCTGCAGGGCATGGTAGATCCCAGCTACATCTCGCTGTTGTTCAGCCGTGGCAGCCATCCTTCCTGCCTGCATCCGCTCCATGTTCTCCATTGTCCTCCGCATCTGTGCCAACTCTGTGCTGTCGTCGCTGGAGCATCTCGGCCTAGACAGTTCTTGTATCTGAGTAATGGATCCAGCGAGGTCAGCCAAGGATTTTTGTAGGGCATGGAGCGGACTGTGGGTGTCCGTTAGGGACTGTAAGTGGTCCCTGATGGGACTGAGACACCCACGTATGGCATCTAGTTTGGCTGCCATGAGGTCGAAACCCACCCGCACCTGTTCAGCCAGCCCCCTCTGGCAGTCTGACACACGGCGTTGGAATGCCAGGTGTTCTTCGGTGAGGTGCTGGGAGCCAGCCGTGGTGGTGGGTGCTTCCTGCTGTGTGGTCTGTGCAGGGGGTGGTATCACCTCAATGCAGCTGGGCTGCCCTGCTCCTGGAGGTGGGGTGCGGAGGCTGTCCACGAGCCATTGGAGGGTGTCGGAGCAGATGGCCAGGGGTTCCTCCTCCTCATCAATGAAGAGATGTCTGCTCTGCTCTGCAGGAGGTGTTGATTGTCCCTCTGCAATGTGAATGGGAGATGCAGGTTAACAGTGTGTTCCATGTATGTGCACGCATTGTACATGTTTACATACTGACTTCATGACAATGTACATTGTGACTGTTTTGGAGGAGCTGGGTATTTGATGGGGGACAGTGGACATTCTGACTACATGACGGATGTGAGGTTGTACTTGTACATTATCATCTGACAGTTTCCTGCTATTCCTGATGTGATAGGCCATTTTCTACGCACGTGCGGCACCAGTTGTGTCCTCTGTTCTGTGGTGTACGTGTGGCACTTTCTACCACATTGTGGTCAATGTTGATGTGCTGTGATTGCTATGTGTGTGTGCTGCATTGTGGGAGAGTCACCTCTGCAGCTCTGATTTAGCGGCCCCTTATCCCTTTGAGGCGGTGTGCCTTTGACTTGTGTGCTTTTAGGGTGCTGAGATGTTGGCGACTTGTGTCATTTGTGCTCCTGTACGGATTTTGTACTCTTGTGCATTGTCTGTCTGCAGATGTGTTGTTGACGTCAGGGGATGTATGTGCACGTGGATGTGTCAGGGTGTGACCTGCTCCTTTGGGGATGTTATCCACACTGGACCACCTCAGTGTCGTGGCGTGCACCATGTCATGTATTTTGACTGCAGCCATGCTAGTGGTCATGCAGTGTCACTTGCATTGTCAGTGTGGCTCACAGAGCCGCTGCTTTGCTGGGTTCAGCACATGTGTATGGGTAGGTTGTGGGATTGGTGAGGGGGGGGCCATTTGTGCACATGGTGGACGGGGGCCTTCTTGGTGTTTCTGTGTGTGCTGCAGTGTGCCAAGGCCATCAGGGACAGGTTCCACAGTCATTGTGGGTGTGCAGTGTGCTATTCTTGATTGTGCATGTGTGCCATTGTGCCCATCTCCCCCCGTCCCACCAGTCCCTGGTGGTTACTCACCCTGTTGCTGTTGGGTCAGGTCATTTCGGGCAGTGTCCGAACCCCCAACTCCTTGCACCGTCACCGCACTGATGACTGTGGCCACCATTTCCTCCAGCTCATCCAGCTCCTCCTGTGGCGCATGACTCCCACCTCCAGTGGCCGTTGCTGCCTTCCTGTTTGCAGCGAGTTTCTGCTTGGTTTGGCTTTTGACGTCATGCCAGCGCCTCTTCACCTCCTCCATTGACCTCCTCGACACTCCGACTGCATTCACGTTGTTCACGATGGACTGTCATATTTCCGTTTGTGTTGCAGATGACACAGGGGAGGTGATGTACAGTTGTTGGTAGTGTTCGGTCACCTCCATGACGATGATCCGGTTTTCCCGCGGAGTGAACCCCGTCTTCCTCTTCTCTTTGCCCTTCTCCGGCCCGGGGTTCCTGGCTGGTCGTCTGTGTGGCTTGTGGGGTTTGCGTTGTCCTCTGCACTGGGTCCGGGTGCGTCCATGCGCAGTTGCATTTATTTGTCTTTTTTTTCTCTGCTTTTATAGTGCATTCTCACGCATGGCGCGTGGGAATCGCCGGCCTGTCACTGGTTTTCGCTGATTTTTGTATCGCCATTGGGGTCATCGCAACCTTTTTCGCGTTGGGGTCTCGCATTTTTTCGGCGTTGCGTTGATTTTAACGCGGGCATTTGTCGCGTTATCGTGAGGCTATCGCATGGTGCCGCCGGGTTGTGAATGCTGCGTTAACACTGTGTTATTTTCCCGCGATGGACTGCGATGTGAGAAGTTGCGTTAAGCGATTTTGGCGATAGTTAACACGAGTTCTTGAGAATATCCCCCTAAGTGCACACGTGTGGTTTAGCACCAAATTAACAGATTCTCTAAAAGTGTGTTTTTTTCGCTCGCATTTTTATGTAGATTTATTTTACATGACTCCCTTTGCCAGCTTGGTGGGGTGTCCTCCTCTTCCCCCTCCTTTTATCTCTCCCTGTTATGACGGGGTCCATTTTGCCAGTTATGAAAAGAGCCTCATTGGTAATAGCAACGGTCTTCAGCTTAGTCACTTCCCTGCACAGGACCACCTTCTGGACCAGTGACATTGGCTGCCTCCGCGCCCTTGTTTCTAGCAACAACGCCAAACTTGACTGTATCACCATCTCCTACCTGTGAATATTTTTCCTGCTATTATTTTCTTTCATTGCCCTCTGAAGTATAAACACATCTTCCTTGCTGTCATTTTTGGTGATAAAGCCACATCCATTTATCATATTCAATTATTTGACGGTGCCCAATAATTTGTTGTGAGCACTTTCTTGGCTGGAGTCACAGTGGTGTGCTTAGTGGCCATCCATAGTTGTAATGGTGACAGTTAAAGAAGCTTTCTCCTATTGTGGGGTCACTAGTGTTACTCCTGGGGTGGGGGGACTTTTTTTCTACCAACTTGGAAATGGATGCTGATGGTTCAGGGGGGCCTACTCTTGGGTGTGGTTGCTGTACACTCATGCCTACACTGTAACCCCAAATTAGTACCCAATCATCCATGATGAGCCTCTGTATACTCCTCCTAACTACAACATACCATTCAAAAATATTCACCAGCTGCATCATCCTATGCTCTCCCTATCACAAATTAAACTGCTCTATACCTCCATCTTCCCACTGCTCCATATGTCCAACAGACCCTTCAAAAATCATTCATAAGTCGCATCATCCCAATCACAACATGTACCTGGAGTAGAGGAATACAACATGACTTGTTACATGGTGGTTCATCCTGAAAGTCAGGAGACTTTGGGAAAGTGGTACTGCAACTTGACCACCTTCCGGATTGGTGTTGGTGTATTTATATGGATGGAGAAGGAGATGTTGTGCTATTTTTTCAGGTATTTCAATAGAGCATGACCTGCAGTGGCATGGATTTCCAACACCATTGACTTTTCCAGGATTAATTAAATATTGAAGCATTCATTATTGTTAGAAATTATGTGAACAGAGTGTGCCTTGGTATGGTATGCAGTGCATGAGGACCAGAGATAGTCCCCCATCATTCTGTGGTGGACTTGCCACTTCAGATATGTGTGAATGAGATACACATATGTCTTCGATTGCTATAAATTGCACACATTCCATGAATGGCCCAGTCAGGCCCCCCCAAGGACAATGACTGTCCATCAGGGTGGTAGATAAGTGTTCATGAGTGGTTTACTGGAAGAGGGGACGAGCCATGTTTTAAGAGGTCTGCATAAACAGAGAAGATCCTAGCATTTCCAAATTAAAAAAGTAAAATAAGCATATTAAAAACATGTTTTTTAGATCCCACAAAAATGATAGGCAGTCTTGTATTTTCTGCATGTGTACTGATAAGGACCTCTTCAGGTTTGAAGTTTGGTTTGAGAACGAGTAACATGGGCCAGTGGACTTGCAACCTTGCACTTTGTGTCGTATGGAAAATGCCTCAGCTCCTTGTATTGCTTGATGTTCAATGTTGAAGTCTGTGAATGTGACAAATTAAGTACCAGGAGAGCCATAATGTGCTCGGAGTGCCATAATGCTCAGAATACTAGAGAGGGATGGAACCACAGAAGAAGCACAAACAGTTTGTGGTTCTGAATGTTTGTGACTGTGAGAGATGGGATTCTTGTGTGATGACAAATATCGCAGCGGTGTAGTCCAGGTGGGAAACAGCAATAGCTGCCTTTCCTTGCACTTAAGTGGGGATCTCAGGAAGGCAAAGAAGTGCACAAGAGACTGAGAGTTTTAAAGAAGACTTGTGTACTGCATTCCCCTTAAGTGCTGTGCCTAAGTTCATGTTTACACCCAGGTTTGTTCCAGTGTTGTGGGCAGGGGGTTAACAATTAATGGTAGGCCAGGCTGGTTGCTGCAAGCCAGAATTTGCATTACATTTAGATTGTTCTTAGGCATTTGAGCATACAGGGTCTTCAATCATATGGCAATCGATTGCTGTGGCCTGCATTTGACCTTTGCAACCTCACTTCTGACCTTTGAGCTCTCCTAGTAGTCTTTGGTGTTTCCTACATTCTAGGCATAGATGCATCGTTTACATTTTGTTTATATGAAAGACATCACTTTTTACATGTAGCTCCTTTTAACTACAATGACGAGCATAGCACTGTTTCTGTTTTCAGTGCACTTTACCAAACCAAATTTACAGCATATTATCACAATTTGCCTTCTAAAAGAATGTTTTGACATCCTTTGAAGATTTTGCATTTAAAGAGATGTTATGTTTCCTAAGTTATATCTTGATTTCTTGGTTACTGCTGGATGGTTTAAGCTGGTGGTAAGACCTAGTTCCACAAAAACGAAAACCTTCAAGATTGGGGTTTAGACCTTATTTCGTTTTTGTGGAACTAGGTCCTACCTCAATCAAGGAGATTGGTCTGTAACACTGGGGGTTATCCCCAACGCCCTTTATAAAAACTGGGACAATGATGGAAGTAGCCCAGGAGGCAGGAGACCCCATCCTACCTACAGCATTTAAAGTCTATGTCAAAACCGGTACCCAAGTATCAGTGTAAATTATATAGAGATCAGGTCGAATCCCGTCAGTCCCCGGCGCCTTATTTTTAGTCAGTCCCAATATACCCTTCCTCACTTCATCCATTGTAAACACAAGATTTGAGGTCCATACCACAGGCTGCATACCAGCAAAGTTTCCTACATGAGGCCCACCATTATAAACCCTTTCAAAATAAAATACCCGGCTCCCAGCAGCAATGTAATGCGACAAGGAAAGAGCATTATCTGGGGCAAAGCAAGGCTGATTAATTATACCCCAGAATTCAGCACTGTTCTCTAAACAGCTAGGGTCAAGCAAGCTGTCCCAGGCTGCACCCCTTATAGCATTCTTCCGCCTACTAAGTTGAAGCTTGTATTTCCTCCGACTTAATACAACATTAACAGGATTTCTAGGAATATCTTCTAAATCCCTTTTTAGGTTTCTGGCAGCTAGAGAGCACCCTCTATTGAACCGTTTAGGTCTGGATATAGGTTTGGTTCCCACAGGGAGACCAAGAAACTCTGAGCTTGTGCGTACGATGGTGGAAAAGGCTCCTACATCTTGCGTGGTCTAGAGACGTTATCTAAGCAAATTGAGAGCTTGTTCGCACAAATAGAGAACAGGTTCTGTCTAAAACACTCAGCGGTTACCTGAGTCCACCTGAGCCTTCCACCCTGACTAGTTGGCTTCAAGGCACAACCAACCCTGTGAGTATTCATCTTGTCAACCTGCCCCCAACAAAATGTTGCACAAACAGGGTTATGATCACTGAAAGGGCTACAATCCATTCTAACATCTGAGTTCTTAAGAAAGATAGGGTCTGAGACAAAAACAAAATCGGAGCAAACAATTATATCAAGAGAGAAGGTGAAATCATGCTAATTTAAGATAGAATTTAGAAGGTTCCTTTGTGAGGTTTGTTCCATGTGTAAATCCTCCAGCTCCAAACATCTGTGAGACCTATTGGGTGGTTCTAGGGGGTTCTCACACAAATGGAATTAAAATAACCCTGCCGTGATTCTGTGTTGATGCCCATTTCGTCCCTTCTATCTTTCTTAGACAAGAGTCCAGAAAGTATAAGTTATGCACATCTTCTTGGGATTTGTTGGCATTATAAAAATTCAACAGCATAATTGTTTCCAAGTCAAAGATTTATTTCAGCACACGTTATTTATACTTGATAACATTACAGACTGTTTTGTTTTAGTGCTTATTGTTGACATGCATGTAAATCATCTGTTCAGTAACAATGTATTGGCTTTATGGGAATGGATTAGTTGAGAGCTTTCTTATCTTATAATCTGCTACGGTTATATTGAGAAAGTAAAATATTAATTTCGGAGGGTCTACCAACATTTTACGGGACTATGGGGCCGATTTAGAGTTTGGCATAGAGGATACCACATCGCAAGGGTGACGAGTACCCTGTCTACCAAACTGAAGGTTGCCTGCTTCATTCAGAGAAGTCGAAAACAAAAAACAAGGGGACCCTACTCACTAAGGAGCCAGGGTGATTGATCAATATAAGAAACAGCGGTTCCTGTGGAATGGTACAGTCATATACAGGTGCTATAATGCGCAATCGCGATAAAAGGGTTAAAGGGATGTCAGAAAGAAGGAACCACACACACCAATGGTCTCATTAAACACATATGTATGTATTACTCAAATAATATACTGAAATAAACAATAGTGCGAAGTGTCCCAAGTGAAACAAGAACCTAAAATATACGTGACACAATGTGACAATATTTACAAGGTTTCAAAATTTCTTTCTACAGAGAGCGACCATTTGTAAGTATATGAAAAATGTACAGCAACTGTATACAATAATAAGTGCTGAATTAGTGGTTCGCTTTCATCTTTACTGTCGACGGCGTTTCGACCCTTTATAGAGTGTAGGGTCTCATCAGGACCTATGAATGTAGGGACATCTGGGAAAGGAAGAATAAAAAAAGTCAGCATATGGCCCATTTACCGGCACAAATGCGACAGACTGGAACATGTTGGCAAAAAGGATATTATAAGGGGTACCTGAATTTTCGTTTGCGCAGCTGAGTGAAGAATGTGTGCCAACTGTGGGTAATAGTTAAAGAAGAGAATACTCACAGATGTCCCTACATTCATAGGTCCTGATGAGACCCTACACTCTATAAAGGGTCGAAACGCCATCAACAGTAAAGATGAAAGCGAACCACTAATTCAGCACTTATTATTGTATACAATTGCTGTACATTTTTCATATACTTACAAATGGTCGCTCTCTGTAGAAAGAAATGTTGAAACCTTGTAAATATTGTCACATTGTGTCACGTATATTTTAGGTTCTTGTTTCACTTGGGACACTTCGCACTATTGTTTATTTCAGTATATTATTTGAGTAATACATACATATGTGTTTAATGAGACCATTGGTGTGTGTGGTTCCTTCTTTCTGACATCCCTTTAACCCTTTTATCGTGATTGCGCATTATAGCACCTGTATATGACTATACCATTCCACAGGAACCAATGTTCATTCAGAGAAGGGCAGATCTTCATTATGTCGATGGCTGAGAATACTTTGTCTCCACCACCAACATAAACCTACAACGGAGTAAGGGGCCACTGGAGGCTTGGCCATAAGTCCACCCACGCAATCTATAGTGGGCGAGAACATGGCCAGTTTTCACTGGCCATCACCTCCAGGTAAAACCTGGCAGTGAAAACTACAAAATACCCCCTTAGTCACGGGGTAAAACTCCCACGGCAAGGGGGACATTGTCTTTTTTCGTTTTCCAAAACAGATTCCCACTTTGGGTTCTTGTTTTGAAAAATAAAAATAAAAACATTCTAAATTTGGTGTACGCCTCCCTCATATTGACAGAGCTGTCCGTCAAACTTACAATGAATTAGCAGGAACCGCAGTGACAGTGGTTCCTGCCAATGCTAGTAATGCCCACTGGGCCAGGAGACATCTCGGAGTTTGGCAGGCGGGGACTCCATCAGGGCAATGGAGTTCTCTGCTCTGTTGCCCTGACGGAGTGAAACCCTATCCACAAAATTCCAAATCTGCCCGTATGTTGATAGATTACAACAGAGTTCTCTTAGAAATCTCTACTCACTCCAGGGAGCTCTCAGAAGTCTCCAAACGGTCAAGGGAGAAGGCTGTAGCTAACAAGGTCTCCACAGTTTGGATACTTGTTTTCGTTGATCCAGCTGTAGCCTCGAACTTCACTAGGAAACGTGTGAAGTGGGATAAACTGGCAACTCGTAGCAGACAAAATTGTGCCTTTCTTGGGGATCTTTCATGCATTGCCCAATCCTCCAACATGCAAACAAATGACAAAGTTCCTCTTTTTGAAGATTCTGAAAAAGTCACTCTTTGTTTTTCCAAAAATCAGAGACTTCTGTCAAATGACCCTTGTGTTTAAGTTCTCTTCAGCCAGAAGTATGAGAGTCATCGCCGGACTAGCCATACATGGCATTGGGCGTTTCCCCTGGAGGCTGGAAGGAAGAGTGCTGGTTTTGGTTACTGGGGGGCAATTTTGTTACTGGTGGCCTCTTTTGCAGCAGTGCAAAACTGGCTCCCTGCAACAATCATCATGCCAGTCACTTTCCAGCCCGGAGGAGGGGAGGGCAGGGCAAAGTGGTGTGACGTCGTCTTCAGGAGGACAGTGCAACCTGCAGGCTTTAGGGTGGCAAGTGCAAGTCAGACAGACTGGACTAAGCATTTGATTTCCAGGCTGTGAAAATAAGACAGAAAAAAACGCTGTCTGAGGCTTTGCGGTCACGCATAGTGTTGCCTTATTCAACCATAATTTTATGGGCACAAAAACGGATCGATTTCTGAGGAAATAATGTAAAAAAAACCTTAAGGTAATCCATGTCAGCAATTTAGTTTGTGTTTTTATTTCACATGTTTTACTTTATCTTGCAGTACCTAATAGTGTTAGGTATTGCCAAAATATGTCTTTTTGTATTTTTTCCATGTAGCATGTTACCCCTGTATAGTGCATACATTAAACTGAGTCACCTTCAGTTGTTTATAGGGACCCCGATTGAGAGCTCGGGAGTTCATACTGAAGGCAGTGCGAGTTTCACACACTGCCTGTTCAAGGGATCAAAAAGGTGTTCAGATCCAATCCATGGCCTCTCTGCAGAGCGCACAGACCAATGGTCACATATTACAGCTATAATTTTGATTCAATACAAATGTGTGAAAAAGAAGTACACAATTATCAAAAAATTGACAAGGCAAAAGTAAAAGAAAATGAAGTGCTTAAAGTTCAGTGGGGTGTTGTGTGTTAGGGTTGGTGAAGTCAGGGAGATGCGAGGAAGTGAAATCAGGAGAGAGTGAAAAGACGGTGCTGAAGGGGAAAGAGATGAGGTGTAAGATATGCAAATGGACGAGAAGTAAATTAAAAGAAGGCATACTTGTTTAACAGAGTAAACATAACACGTTATTGAGACACTCCGAAGATAACTTTTATTATGCTTTAAAAGTTAACACAATTTCTATGTAATAGAAAATGTGCTGTAAAATGCACAATTTTTGCTATTCTTTCCCACATTTGTGTGGGGGATACATCCCCAACCCTTCTTGCAGTGGTTTGGCTTGATCGCTGCACTCGCTTGACTGTATGGGGACTGGTCTGTCTTATTTTTTGTGTTCTCTGATCTCTATTCCCTAGTTTGTTTCCTTTTTTTTTTTTTCGTCCTCATTCACCACCAGTCTGCAGTACACCCACCATTCGCCCATAAACCAAGGAGAGAAGGTCAAAAGAAAAACAACCCTCACATCATCAAGCGAAGGATAGGATAGCCACTGCCCCCAAGGGGTAAGTCGCTCTCAACTGTCTCCGGATAACCGGAAGCTGCGTATAACAGAGACAGAAAAGGAGGGCAACCCATGCAGATCTAAGAGATTTTTAGGTGTAATCATAGGACACTCAATTGCCACGACCACCTCCATAAGAAACTCCAAAGCTTCTCCTTGTTATTGCTTACAGTATTCCTTAATAAATCCATTTTAGATACATAGAACAGGGAGTCAAGCCACTCAAGGTGCGATGGAGGAATATGCCCCACCTTCTTACGGCAGATTTCCCATCTAGCAAGTAAGATAGCATAAAACAGGAAATTTCTTGCCGGGCCCTTCATGGCCTCTTCCACTCCAAATATAACCAAAAAGAGGCTTACCTTAATATGGGCCCCCAACATGGTTGAGATTATCTTACCCACTTCCTCCCTAATGTTTGTTAAGGCTGGGCACAGGTAAAACATATGGATATCGGAGGCACATTCTAAACCACACTTCTTGCACTTGACGTTGTCTCTCACCATTTTAGACAACTTCTCCGGGGTTATGTAGGCTCTATGGAGTGAAAAAAAATGGTTTCTTCTTAACCAAGCAGGTTTAACTGTAGAGAATAAAGTACTCATTGATACTTGCCATGTATACTGCAGTTGCTCCCTCTGCAAGTACTCGCCCCACAGATCCTCAGCCAGGGTAAACTATCCATCTATAGCGTCCTGGACAGCCCAGTACCACATGGAAACTTCCTTATTCCCAGGTGGTTTTCCCAGCAATTGGTCCTCCAAGGTATGTCCATTGCCCAATGAAAAACTGCAACTATGCTCCCAACTTTTCAACTGAATGTATTTAAATCTTGACAGTTTCCCTCCCGCTCGTTGGTTCCCTTCTAGCAAGTAAGATAGCATAAAACAGGAAATGTCTTGCCGGGCTCTTCATGGCCTCTTCCACTCCAAATATAACCAAAAGGAGGCTTACCTTAATATGGGCCCCCAACATGGTTGAGATTATCTTACCCACTTCCTCCCTAAAGTTTGTTAAGGCTGGGCACTGGTAAAACATAT
Source organism: Calotriton arnoldi (assembly GCA_963921515.1). NCBI lineage: Eukaryota > Metazoa > Chordata > Amphibia > Caudata > Salamandridae > Calotriton > Calotriton arnoldi. The sequence goes on along the minus strand of CAWUFW010005904.1, from coordinate 865,803 downwards.
GGATATCGGAGGCACATTCTAAACCACCCTTCTTGCATTTGACGTTGTCTCTCGCCATTTTAGACAACTTCTCCGGGGTTATGTAGGCTCTATGGAGTGAAAAGAAATGGTTTATTCTTAACCAAGCAGGTTTAACTGTCGAGAATAAAGTGCGTATTGATACTTGCCATTTATACTGCAGTTGTTCCCTTGGCAAGTACTCGCCCCACAGATCATCAGCCAGGGTAAACTCTCCATCGATAGCGTCCTGGACAGCCCAGTACCACATGGAAACTTCCTTATTCCCAGGAGGTTTTCCCAGCAATTGGTCCTCCAAGGTATGTCCATTACCCAATGAAAAACTGCAACTATGTTCCCAACTTTTCAACTGAATGTATTTAAATCTTGACAGTTTCCCTCCCGTCCGTTGGTTCAACTCTGCTCAAGGTAGGAATTCACCATTGTGTGTAAGCTCTCCCCAGCAACAGACCCCAGCTTCACTTATGGGGATAGCTAACTTGTCCTTACGACAGTCCGGGGTCCAATGGGAATCCCATACCGGTGCCAGTTTGGAATAGTAGCTTAAGCCTATAAGTCGCCTGATTCTAAACCATTTTTTCTCAAGTGTCTGTAGTATTTTCAGATTGATCTTTTTGAAGTACTTCGGATCACCGAACTTAAACAAGAAATGAGCAGTGCCTAATTTGGCTCCCTTTAACATCTCCTTAAACAAAACTCCCAGATCCGAGCCATCCGGGAGATTAAACAACATTCTAGAATGTGAGAGCTGGAAGGCCCACTCGTAATATTTGATGTCTGGTTAGGCTAAACCCCCCTTCTCTCTTTTTCGCTGTAACTTCTTCCAAGAGATTCTCACCCCCTTAGAAGCCCAGACGAACGAGTGAATGGCCTGCTGAATTCTGTCTAACCGAGATTTATCAAAGTGCAGAGGGATTGTACTGAATAAAAAGGTTATTTTGGGTAAAATTATCATCTTTATTAGATTCACCCTCCCAAAGATTGTTAACGGTAAATGCGCCCAGCTCTTCATTATTCGAACACACTCTCTTTCAACGATATCCTGATTCCCTCCTGTTATTCTATCAACCTCTTGTACGATTTTTACACCCAAGTATCTAATTTCCTTCTTGATTAATGGGCTCTCATCTTCGCACTTCCATACCATCACTTCAGTTTTTCCTGCGTTAACTTCATAGCCTGACACCCTTCCAAACTCTGAGGCGATTTGGAGGATGGCCGGGATAGCAGTTGGAAGATCAGATGTATAAATCATTAAATTATCTGCAAAGCGCTATCTTTTTCTCCCAGTCCTCATAAGAAAAGCTAGGGATGTCCACTGCATCCCTGATTTTTTGAGCTAAAGGCTCTATAAATAAATTAAACAGGAGCCAAGACCGGGGACAACCCTGCCTAGTACCCCAGGATATTTGAAATGACTCTGTCAGATTACCATTGACAAGTATCTTAGCTGTTGGGTTCTGGTACATTAACTGCACAGCATTACAGAAATTATCACCCAGGTTATACTTTTTCAATATGATCCCTAAATATGACCAATTAACTCTATCGAATGCCTTTGCGGCATCTAAAGTCACAACTGCCAATGGTATAGAGTAGGTCGAGGCCAAATCAATCGCACCTATCAGACTGTATGTTAACTCATGAAGATGCCTACCCTTCATAAAGCCCTTTTGATCGCCATGTACTATCCCCCCTATAACTTTACTTAGCCTCTCTGCTAAGATCTTTGCAAAGATTTTATAATCTGTGTTGAGCAGAGATATCAGCTTGTACGACTCACACCGAGCCAGATTTTTTCCTGGTTTTTGTATCAGTGTTATTATTGCTTCGCCCCAAGAATTAGGTGTCTGTAGGGCATCCCCAAGAATACTCTTAAATATCGAAGTCATGTAGGGAATGGGATTCTCTCCCAGAATTCTATATATTTCTCTTGGTAACCCATCTGGGCCGGCCACCTTCCCCCTTTTACTTGTCTTCATGGCTCTCTCTACCTCATCCTGAGTGATTTCCTGGTTCAACTTTACTTGTCCTTCCAAATCTAATGGATGAATTGTATCTGGGCCCAACCACTGGTTGATCTCATCCTCCGTTACTATCTGATCTTCCGTATAGAGTTTCTGGAAGTGTTTGTTGAAGGCATCTTCAATTTCCAACTCGTTTGTTAATGCCACCCCATTCTGTACTCCCTCAATTTCTTTTATCAAGTTCCTATTTTTATCTGTCTTCGCCTTTCAAGCTAGTAATTTACCTGCGCCTTCCCCATATTCAAAATGGGCTAACTTACTGGCTACCCAGGGCTTATTAATGCGAGTTTATAAGATAGTTTCTAATTGTGCCTTCAGTGATGTTAGCTTATCACCCTCTGGGTGCCTACCTTCCCCCACGTTACTCCAGTTTGACTCAGCTTCTAAGGCCTTAATTTCTGATTCTATTCGGCAGACCTGTTCTCTATAGGTTCTGTTCCTAAAACTTACAATACTTGTAAGTTTACCCCTCAGATAAGCTTTAAGAGTGTCCCAAACGACCGTGACAGAGCCTATATTATATTCTAGAAACTCAGCTACATCCTTTCTCAAATGATTTATTGCATCAGGGAGAACATGGCGGCCGCAGCTCTACCAGGTTGCTAGTGCGATATCTGGTCCGCCCGCTACCGCCAGCCCATTAATGCTACCCTAACCGGCCGGTTACGCTGATTACACCCCTCACCTCCTCTACTTACCGGGTGTAGGGGAATGTGCTTTTCCCACTCGTCAGCGCATGCAGAGGCTCCAGAATCGGCCCGAGTCGCACTCTCGCGTTGGGAATCAGACGCCCTGGAGCTCAGGAGGAGCTGCAGGGCAGCAGCGCTCGATCTCCTCCGGGGCCTGGGAGGCAGTGGCAGAACAAGCGCGGCTCGGGTGGCAGCAGGAGTGCTTCCTGCTATTCCCAGCTCAGCGGACCTCATTGTTTAGCCGTACCAAGGAGAAGGAACGCGGAACAATGCTCTGGAGCCTTTGACAACACCTACTGGCTCAGGTAAAGGTAGGGGAGCCAAGAGAGGGAAATTGAGGGACTAAAAAACTCTGCCAAATAGGGGGAGATATTGATTACTTAATACTGGTATTTGCCCCTCCGAAATTAACAGTAGTTCCCCTCCTTTGTCGACCCCTGCTGGTAATCTGGAGTTTGTTGAGCCATCCAGAATATTGGACTGTAGACCTAAGGAGCGCCTGGTAAAGCCTTTAAAGCTCAGGGAAAGTAGGTGTGAGGGCAAAAAAGCAACCCAGAGAGGTTAGAGCGCAAAATAAAGATTACCCCCTCTTTGAGGTCCAACTTTAGGGTTTTACCTTCAGAGGGAGACCTCAAAAAGCCAACCATGGAAGCGACAGAGCAGTCGGCTAGTCAGTTACCACCGGTCCTGACTTTAGAGGAAGGTATAAGAAATCTAACGGGGCACCTTACACAGTGGGTATCACAGCCTGCCTTAAACTCTAGTCAGGTTAATGCGGAGGTAAAAGCAAGAGGGTCAGGGGACAATCTAGTTGCAAGCCCCCCTCAAGAAGCGGCGTCCCTCCCCGTAGGGGATATAACTTTGAGCGGTAGGGTTCTTAATCCAGATACTCCCACACGTTCGCTAGAAGGCATGTTTGCATCTTTGTCGGGGGATATCAGGAAGGGTTTTGCAGTCTTAGAAGCCAACCAGGGGAGATAAGGAACTTTTGCGAAGCACTGGAGAAAAAAATAGATCTCCTCTCCATTAGAACGCAGACCCTGGAAGATTCTGTGGGCCTTTTGAAAGAAGATTTGGGGAAGGCCAAAGCTCATATTCAGACTCTAAAGAGGGAGGATCAGGAAATTCGGGAGAAATTGGAGCACTTGGAAAACAGCTCCAGGAAAAATAACCTCCGGATTCTGAAAGTGCCAGAAGGAAAGGAAGGGGAGGACTTAAAATCGTTTGTGGTTGCTCTAATAAAAGAAGGTCTCCAGATTGAGGAAAGTGAGGAGGAAATGAGTAGAGATATTCAAAGGGTGCATAGAGATCCTTTTCGCAGACACCCTAATAAGACTAAACCACGTAAAATCCTCTTACATTTCCAGACATATGCATTAAAGGAAAACATTTTGACGAAAGCTTTGAGGATGAAGTCAATAAAAGTGAGGGACTGCACCTTTGAGATTAGATCGGATCACGCAAGGGTTACTCTGGACAGGCAATGGGAGATGGGTAGGCGCCTAGATGAGTTCAAAAAGTTGAGGGCTACTGCCCAGCTCAGATTTCCTGCGACCTTAAAGGTTATGCATAACAACAAAATGCATAGTCTCAAGGAGCCTACAGGAGGTAGACGACCTTCTGGAAACTCTGAAACAAGCGAGTGGCAGCTAGTATCCCCGTACAGTTAAATACAGGGAAATTTCCTTTTCTGTCTTTTTTTTTTTTGTTATATTCGTGGCTTGGAGGTGGGGGAAGCGAGCAGAAGGAAGGAAGCGAAAATAAGTACAAAAAAGTAAAAAAAGAAAAACCCACACAAAAATGTTCTTCTTGCACGAATCAGGTGGAACTTTCTTTTCTTCCTTCTTGGGTATGGGGGTAGCGGACATCCCGTAGCATACAGGAAATGGACTAACATCAAGTCCAGAGGAAAGAGGGGATGGATCTCCGGGGGGGGGGTGAGGATAAGGAAGGGGGGGGCACGGGTGGGGAGCATAGGGGAGAAAAAAATATATAAATCCTCATTCACCTTAATAACGCAGCCCATAGATGTAATGGATGATATGTCTCAGTTAAAAAGCTTAGAGACAGGACAAGGGAGATGGGTATTCAGGTGTTAACATGGAATGTTAATGGTTTGCGCGTAAAAGCGAGAAGGGATAGGATCTTGCAATACCTCAGGGATTCTCCGGCCCAGATAATAATATTGCAAGAAACACACTTGGTAAAGAGTGAAAGTATGGAGATTTTTAAGAGGCAATCATGGGTCCAACAGGCAGCTTTTACAGAGCAGAGTGCTAACATAAGAGGAGTCACAATAATAATCAGAAAGCTGGCGAAGGCGCATATCTTAGAAACAGCAATGGATAAGAGCGGTAGGGGGATCATTGCAAAAACAAATATACAAGGGCAGCTGTTAACATTGGTAGGGTAATACGGCCCGAACGTGGACGACATTGAGCCATTGAAAGGCAGTGTTCACAACAATGTTGGACTTTCCCGATCCAATAATTATGGCCGGAGATTATAATGTAATAATCAACTTAAAATTAGATAAATCTAAAAGCAGTAGAGCAATCGCCACTCCTGAATCACGTTCGTATTTAAGAATGATGATGAGGCAAACTGCGCTCTGCGATTTGTGGAGAGAGAGATCGGGTGATCGGCTTGGCTTCTCTTTCCATAATAAAAAATATGGTCATAAATCCAGAATCAAGTACTTCTTAGTTAGTTTAGGCCTGAGGGTTCATATTCAAGATATCTTTTATTTAACTGCCCATCTCTCGGATCATTCAGCTGTTATATTAAACATGGACTTGAAAGGTAGGCCTTCTAGTTTATGTTTTTCGAGTTCTTTGTAAGAATGTCTGTGGGCATAACATCATTTACTATGCTTTAAAAGTAAATACATTTGAATATATAATGAAAAAATGTGTTGTGGAATGCACCACATTTGTCATTTTTCTCATATTTGCTTGGGGCAGAACTCGCCAAACCTCTCTTGAAGTGGTCAGGCTAACTCGCTGCACTCGCTCGTTCTGCACCATATGGGGGCTAGTCAGACAAAATTTGCTACGGCTGCTCTGAGTTCCCAGTCCAGCCTTAATGAGAGCATTCACTTCAGTCCATTCCCAGCTGGGCACGCCATTCTCTCACAAAGGATGGGTCCCTTCTTCAGCCTTTTATGAACCTGAAGCAAAGCAGGAGGCCAGCAAACTGTCCATAGGAGAGTGTATCCTGTCCATTGGTCTAAGTGGATAGCAGAAGCCACCTCAGAATTCTTCACTAGGAGACAGAACTATAAGCCTTCTTTTTTTGATTCTTCACCGGGGTCAGGAGTGCTCAGAAATGTTTCATTTGTATTAACTTAGGATATGTGATAAGTCTTTGGTAAATTCATATTGGGATATGTGAAAACAACAGTATCAAGAATTCACTTGGATCACTTGGCTTCAGGTAGTAAAGAAGAATTCCACATGCTCTCAACCAGTGTGCTGTCAGACTTCACACTCATACCACTGCAGAGCAGCCTTGCTGCCAAAGTCGTTCAGGTGCTTCTGTGCTTGCAGTGTTTTGTGAGTTTATTTGAGCATGGATGACAAAGGCTGCTGCAGAACTTCAGAATTCTGTACAGCATGAAGGCTGTCAAATGTGGGCTTCTTCTGTAAAGTCGAATGAATGACATCAACTCTTGTGTAGGAGCGGAAATAGACCTTAAAAATAGCCCATTCCATGAAGGTGGTTTGTCCATTGAAAGATGCCTGAGTCTTACAGCCCAAGGTGTTTTTGAGTCTTTTCCTGTGATGTCAGTTCCTGTTTTAAAGCATATATAAAATGGCATTTTGAGAGGAAGTTGAGTCCCAACCCATTTGGGGCCAGATGTACGACACATTTTAACAATCGCAGTTTACCGCCTACTTCAAGTAGGTGGTAAGCCAGTTGTAAATGGGAAAGGGTCCCAAGGAAACCCCTTCCCCTTTGTGACTGGCAGCGAAAATGTTTTTTAAGAGCAGGCAGTGGTCCCACAGACCACTGCCTACTCTTAGAAAATGAAACAGAAACGTTAAATTTTTCTTTTTTAAATGTATCCCATTTTCCTATAAGGAAAACGGGCCGCATTTAAAAAAGGTAAACTGCTTTATTTAAAAAGCAGTCACAGGCATGATGGTCTGCTGACCGCAGCAGGCCACCATCCTTGTGGGTGCCAGCCATTCCCAATGGGTCGCAAATTGTGGCCTGCCTCATGAATATTAATGAGGCAGGTCGTTTGCGACCCATTTGAGAATCGCAAACAGTGTCTGAGACACTGTTGTACATTTCATTTTGCAACTCGCAAATTGCAAGTCTCTAAAAATCGCAATGTGTGAGTTGCAAAATGAAATGGTCATACAAGTGGCCCTTAATTCCCTGATTTTTTATCGTGATTCTTTGTCCCTTGTGATAATTTTGGTCCCCGATATTTGTTTCCAGGAGGTTGGATTGTTTTCTTTCTTGTTTTGTTTCTTGGCAAGGCCTGGCTCTTTTCCCATTCCTGATTTCTGGTGGAATTTGAAGCCTTACTGATTTCTCCAGTGCCCTGCTCATCTTTAATCAAGAATTACAAAATTGCCAAACCATAATTTTTCACTTTGTGGTGTTTTACTCCTAACTGTGGCTCTCCAAAGGAGACACACGACAACTTTCATGTATGTGATTCTATGCAGTGCAATACAATGGCTACTGGGAGGAGTTACTCTTTCTTTAAGCTATCTACAAATATTTTTACCAGACCTTCTCAGTGTCCAGTCCTTGACACAATCCTCACAGAGTTCCCACTATCCCACTTCTGCAAGACTGCCTGTCTCGCTTTCCTACAAACTGTCCACGGTCTCCTTCTAAATGGCAGAAGTCTGGCTCACCTGCTCAAGAGCTCTTATACTCTTCTGAGGACCACAACTATAGAAATCAGTAACTACCTAATTTTACTAATATATAATATATGAAGAAGTTCCTTCCCTACTGGGAGCAGAGACAAGTACCAAGAGAGTTCCATAACAGACCCTATTTGGCATAACCACATAAAAAGCCAGACCTTAGTTTTGGCCATTGTTTGAGCTGCTCATGTTCACCCAAATCTGTTACATTGCCAGATAAGTGACTAGTGATTATCTCTCCCCATCTTTCCTGCTCAGAAAACATTTTTCTCTTTTACTGCAGGAAACCTTTTACACTTCATTAAGTCGTATTCACTGTCAGGAGGGAGGCTGCTGGAGATAAACACTCCTGAAGTGTTCATGCATGCAGCACAACGTATAATTTTATAAAGTTACCATATTAATATAGTTTTTAAAATTCTACTTTCACAAGTGAACTAGTTTGGATACATTTTGGAAAGAAACTTTAAATTGTATTTTTTTATATGCTCATAGCCGAGATGGTGAAATCGGATTTTAATCACAACTAAGGGGCATATTCTCAAGAACGTGTGATAACTACTGCAAAATTAGCTTAACGCAACTCTTCACATCGCAGTCTATCGCGAGAAAACAACTCAGTGTTAACGTGGTATTCACAACACGGCGGCCCCATGCGTTAGTCCCACGATAACGCGTCAAAAGAACGTGTTAAAACTAACGCGACGCCGAAAAAACGTGAAAATAGTAGAGATGATGCCAATCGCGATACAAAAATCAGCGATAACCAGCTATAGGCCTGCAATCCCCACGCGTCATGCGGGAAAATGCACCATAAAAGCAGAGTAAATATGGTGAGATGACAATGTACGAGCACAACCACACATCCGTGACGTAGAACAGATGACCATTGTCCCACTTCAAATAGGCATCTCCTCACAGTCACAATGTACATTGACATGCAGTCTGCATGTAAACTGCGCCAATGCTGAAACATTCATAGAACACACATTGAAACCGCATCTCCCCTTCACATTGCAGAGGGACAAGCAACCCCTCCTGCACACAGACGTGTCATGACCATGATCAATCCACCATGAAAGCGTGTATGAATGTAGGGGCAGTGACTCCCACTTACGTACTGTGACAGTGCAGAGAGACATGAGTCAATAGTTGGTTCTGCATGATGTGTTGGCAGGCTCAGTGGTTCATTGGTGTGTGATATGTGTGACTTTGTGATTCCTGCATGACATGTACTGCTTGTTGCAAGTGAGCGGCATCAATGTGTATTATGTAGCCTCACTGCTGCTCCTCACTCCCCCGAGCCTATTCACTAGTGTGCGCAGCGCGGTTGCATCACTTGCACCCCTACGGCACACTATTGTCATGCCTGTCTGCGCATGTCCACAAGCCTGACAACGACACAGTGATGTCGTGCGCTGAAGGTGGACGGACACATGTGTGTAGGCCTATGGTAAGGACAGGGCGGACACAGATGTAGAGTTCACGCCTGGCTGAACTCGCCATGCGGTTGAGGGTAGACCTTTGGCTTATGCTGCGGAAATAGCGACACACACAACAGTTGGCATGTCTGATCCCTGACCCCGAGCGGGCTTGCGCACCCTCATTTACCCCTCGGCCGAGCCCGTACTCCGGGGGCATGCTACATAGCAACATTGTATATTGCGTGACGGGTGGCGCCGACACTACACCTGAGACACACGCATTAGTTACTGCCTTGGCAAGGCCTACACTTAACCACGCCCAGAGCCACGTGTTGAATGACCACACCCCTACGCCGTACTGCCGTACGCCGGTCCACTCCCTCACGCCCACAGGGGGGTCCGACACAGATACATGTCCCAGGTCCACCCCACTGCCTGAGGTGACAAGGTTGCGCATGCTGTACACAGCACAATGTAATGTGGTATGGCCCGGGGCCCACATGCATACAGAATGACCACATGGACACTGAGATAATTTGTGGAACTGGCTATGGGCACGTGCGCCCGGCCCCTTTTATTGCCAGGGTCACACGTCCAGTGACGCCTGTGCTGGATGGGTGTTGGGTAGTGTAAGCCACTCCTCAGGGGTTGGTTGGTGCTGGCAACAACTACAACAGTGATCAGACAATCAGGAGTTCAAAGTACAAACAGCAAGGGTCCATGACTTGAGCTGCACAGAGTCGGTGGCCCCGGATGCTCAGCGGCCGGCACAGGCACACCGCCACGGGACAGTGACTTGCGATGCACTGAGGTAGGGCCACGAAAGCTGAGCGGGTCCTCGTTGATGTCCAAGGAGAATGTCGCGGAGTGTTACGGGGGACAGTGGAAGGTGTCCATCCAGGGCATGATGCAGAGGGCAGAAGCAAGCAGAAACAGGCAATATGGAGGAGTTGAATGCTACAGTCTCCTTTTTCCCACAATGTCAGTATCAGCTACATGATGATGAAGACAACCCCCAGGCCATAGACTCAGACGCCACCAACGTTCAACCAGAGAGTGTCCATGACTCCCGTGGCACAGAGTCAGTGGCACCAGAGCCGGAAGGGGATGCAGTCTGCGATGAGGCCTGTACAATGATATAAACTCTGCAATGAACAAATCAAGACTCAGTTCCAATTGTGTGTCCTACTCGACCGCAGTGGGTGCTGGAGGCAGCGGTCAGCACGGGGCACCCGCTGTGCAGCCAGCTCCTCCTGGATCTATAACACACGGCGTTGAAATGGCATGTGGAGAAGATTCCTGGTTGACGGAGGTAGAGGCACCAGAGCTGAGTGGGTGTTTAGCTAGCGACGATGCCGTGTCCTGCCTGTTACGGACTGTATTGGATTGCTGTGAGGCCTGCTGGACCGCTGTGTAGGCCGAAGGCAGAAGTCCGCAAGGGCCCACAGTCACATGTGGTCGGAATGCTATGCACAGAGTTGGTGGCACCACATCGAAGGGAGTATAGGGATATAAACGATGCCATAAATATGTACTCTGCCATTGTGTAATCAAGACTCAGTTCCAAATGTGTGACCTACTTGACCGCTCTGTATGCCGGTGGAGTACGTCAACGTGAAAGGAGTACTGCGGGCTTTACTTGTGGAGGCCGTGATGGTCTGAGGAGGCTGCCAAGGTCGCGGGTCTCTGGCTTTGAGCTAGCACCGGCACGTGGTGGGCCCTCTTGGAGACACGCCGGTGTCGGCAGGTGAGCAGTGAGGCCTGGATGCGCAAGGGTGGACGAGACTGGTTAGGGGACCAGCGGCCCGGGCTGTGGCAGGCACACAGGATCGCAGGCCACACCGCTCACGGCGACGGCGATGGCCTCGTGGCGGGGTGGGAGGCGCCGCCCTGGCAGACACATTGGGCATTCCGGAACAGAACCACGCCCAGAGCTACGTGCTTTTTATTCACACCCCTACGCTGGCCTGGCATACGCCGGGCCAGCCCAATCCGCACACGCTTACAGGGGGGGACGTCACAAGCTACATTTCCGAGACCTTCCCCACTGGCTGGGGTGACATGGTTGCGTACACTGTCCACAACACTACCACCACCAGCAGTATATGTCGACATGGATATGTCTGTGGTCTGCATACTGCAGTCTGTCCAGCACTTCCACGCCACACTTGGCATTGTGTGCATTCTCATTCATGGGTCACTTTCCTCCTTCGCACATGCCTGGTTCCCACCTCTCCCCACATACTGCTATTGCGTGGCTGAGGTGCCATGCCATTGATGGCTCATGTACATGGCTAGCCCAGGTTTTCGCAGTACGTTGTGTTGTCGTGTATGGTGGGTGGGCATGTTGTATGTGAGTTTGTAACATGTGCATTCCCAGAGTCGTGAGTTGCATGACTGTTGAGTTGAGGTGTGTGGTGTGTTCATTTGGTACTTACCAACGAGCACTGCATTTCCGTAGGTGCCATCCTGGAAGCGCCGGTTGATGATGGACTGTCGGTAGATGTATGAATCATGCACACTGCCTGGGTAGTTGGCGACGACATTGGTGAAGAGTCCCCGGTGGTCCACTATTGCCTGCACATTGATGGAATGCGTGTGCTTTCTGTTGCGGTAATTGTGTGCAGTGTCGGCAGGGGGCCCAAGTAGGACATGTGTGCAGTCAATTGCCCCCAACATGTGCAGGAAGCCTGCTATGGCGTAGAAGTCTTGCTTGGTCTCCAGCTGTTCCTGGGCAGTGTGGGGGAAGTATAGGTACTGGGGTACCAAGCTGATGATGGCATCCAGTACAGGTTTGAGGAACTTGGATAGGGCTGTCTGTGAGACTCCTCCGACTCTGGCGGTTGTTGGTTGGAATGACCCAGAGGCCAACAGGTGCAGCACAGCCAGCAGCTTTGTCTGAGGTGGGATGTTGGTTGTCCACTGTGTTGGTAGCGTCAGCCTGTGGGCAATGATGGTCAGGATGTGGAGGATGGTTGACCTTTTGAGTCTGTAGTGGGCAATGACATTCTCTGGTGTCAAGTCTGTGAGGCTGGTGCGTTTCCTGAAGGTCTGCTGTCTTTGTCTGTGCTGCCTCCGTGGTGGTCTGGGGGGGTGGCGGGCCTGGGTGTGGTGGCGGTGGGTGTTGTGGCCCTGTTGGGGCTCCGAGCTGCATGATGAGTAGCTCCATGGCATCTGTTGTTCTTCAGGTGTGGCTGTGGGCTGGGCTCCCTTTTCTGGTGCAGGTTGTCGTCCGACTTTGCACCAGGTCAGTAAATGCAGAGGTTTAAGTTGCAGTTAGCCAGGCCGCAATGGTGAATTTGGAAGCCATATTTGTTCAGTCACACATGTGGATGGTTTAAATGTAGACTTCAGCCCAAGATGGCATTGAACTTTCATGCCACTGGTGTACTTTGTGCACTAAATTACTGTGGCTGTACTTAAATTTAAGTAAGCCAATCGGATGTAGCCAAATTTACCACACATGCATTTTGAGACTTAATGTCAGTGTCACAGGGTCCAGAGTCAAAATGCAAGCCCTGTTGGGGCTCCGAGCTGCATGATGAGTAGCTCCATGGCATCTGTTGTTCTTCAGGTGTGGCTGTGGGCTGGGCTCCCTTTTCTGGTGCAGGTTATCGTCCGACTTTGCACCAGGTCAGAGCAGGTGTTAATTTCCTGCTGCTAACGCGCCTTATCGCATGTTTTGTGATCTTATCGCCGATCTAGCTGGTCGTTGAGAATGTTGCGTTGTGGTGTTGTCGCGGATTTTTGTACGGGAACGCCTACTCTGCATATCATTAGCGTTAGTTGCCGGGGTCATGTGTGGCGATGTTTTTTGCGGGTGCTATCGCAGGTAAAGTGGTGATATGGGCTGTTTGCACCAGCTTGTGAATGGGGCGATGAATTTATCGCGACTTTGGCTGAGATAAAGTGCCGTTAACTCGGCGATAGTTCCCTGAGAATATGCCCCCAGGCCTCTAAAGAGAAAAATTTCACTTTACCCATAGAGTGAAAACTAAATTTTGCAGCTGTTCTCTCTAGAGATACACTTTTCTTTAATTTTTAGCAGGTCCCAGTTTTATACATTGTGCATCGATCTCTATGAACTACAAGGCAAACATAAGGGTGGCTTGTTTAATGTAGAGAATTAGTTTTTTTTACAAGTTAGAGCATTTTCCTCTTTAGGTGTAAATGCAGAGGTTTAAGTTGCAGTTAGCCAGGCCGCAATGGTGAATTTGAAGCCATATTTGTTCAGTCACACATGTGGATGGTTTAAATGTAGACTTCAGCCCAAGATGGCATTGAACTTTCATGCCACTGGTGTACTTTGTGCACTAAATTACTGTGGCTGTACTTAAATTTAAGTAAGCCAATCGGATGTAGCCAAATTTACCACACATGCATTTTGAGACTTAATGTCAGTGTCACAGGGTCCAGAGTCAAAGTGCAAGCAAAACAATTTGAATGAAGGTGAAAAAAGTAGGAAATCTGTGCAGAAAGTTAATTTAGCTACAGATATGATTTGCTTCCAGGAGATCTCGACATACTGTCAGATATATATTAAGATATTGGTTCCAACCATGTATTAGGGGTGGGCAAAGAATTCCACTACACCAGCGGCGTTTGTGGAGTTTTGCCCACTCCGTGCTCTGTGCGGAGTGCGAAGTTCCGAAAAACTCCACAAAGTGACGCGGAGCAGAGTTTTCTTTCTCGGGCTGTTCGTCAAGGTTAAGTTGGCATGTGCTCGCGAGAAAAAATCGCAAGCTAGACCTCCTTCCAGTGAGACTTCTCAACGTGGGCGGTCGCAGCAGGTCGCGACCGCTTGTGTTGAGAAATCTGCTGCTCGCGTTGAGGAAGCTGCCACTCGAGTAGAATGTCTACTCGAGCAGCAGAAAGCAGCCATGCCCTCCTGTGTGACACGTAGTGCCCTTTGCACTGATTTTTTACAGCAGGTGACAAACTCCCGGCACTGAAAATCAGTGTGAGCAGCGCAACTTCACAGACTCCGCCACTAGTGGAACTCTGCGGAGCGCGGCGGTGTTTTTTCGGCACTTCGTGGAGTTCCACGGAGTAAAACACTGTGAACTCCACCTAGGCCTACCATGTGTATGAGAAGAACAGCTGCAATTTAGACTGAACTGCTGACACAATGATCTGACACAATACATACAGGTGCTGGGTGAATGTCAGGAGGGATGGTGCTTAATGTCATGAAGAGCTGCAGCCAGCTTGGGAGAGAGAGAGAAAGAGGTGCTTTTTGCAAACAAGACAGCACATTCCTTCCTTACTATAGCCACTCTGTTGACACTTTGGCGTAATTTGCTTGGTAGAACATGGTAACACCCCAAAGCAATTTCACAGCTTGTAGCACATCAGGGTGCCTACTAATCCCAGCACCCCATGTCATCAAGTGTGCTCCAAGTATTGGCATGGCAAAACTCAAAGATAAGGGTCCCATTACTGAAACACCAATGCATTGCAGCACAGAGAGATTTACTGATTAGCATCATGGAGTGAGTACCCACAGAACCAGAGAAAATATAGAATGTTGCAATCTGCACGAGCCTGGTACTGCCTCCAAACACCCATATTTCTTACTACCTCTCCGAAGGGTGAGTCATGGTGCTGATTTTGAACGTCTTGCAGGATTTCCCAAGATAACACTTTCAAAATGTCTGTGGTCATCTTGTCTTGCTCTGGTATGAAAACCACACCTAATCCCCATGTGCCTTGGTAACCAATCAATTGAGAACAGAGACTCCTGCTATGCTGAGATTTCCAGACTCCAGGGCTGAACACATACTGTAATCCTGGACAAAAGAGGAGTCTTTCTCTATACCATGTGTGCAGACAAAAGGCTGTGGTCACAGTATGCATTAGTGAATGAACTGAGATGATAATTGAGAGACTTCAATATTTATGAATAGCAAATATCATAATGATTATTTATAGTAATTTACCAGTATGTTTTTTGCAGATGATAATGAAACCTGTATGCTGGAATGTAACTGGTACAAACAAGCATCATCCGTGTTGCATAACTGCAAAGTAGGACAAGGCATAGGTGATGCACTGTGAATGCAAATTCCATCATTTGTGTAGATACTTATTTTAATCATGCCAAGAAAGAGGTGCTTCATGGATTCAGAAGTGCAGACAACCCATTCAGATGAGTATCTTCTCTTTAAACTCTCATTCCCATTATCTACTTGGGTATATTGGAGATGCTGATCAAAGTTAGTGAGTCTTGGAACATCAAGGTGTGAGAGGAATAGTCATCGCTCCTCAAGGACCAGTTGTGTGATCAAGTTTAGAGCACAAATATGTGTTAGGTCTGAATGCATGGGCAGAATAAGGTGTGCAAACAGGTTTAATAGCATCATAGCTGAAGGGCAGATCACCTCATGTGATAACACATAGCAGCTGGTAGCAGCAAGACACTGTAGCATAGTAGCATAGCACCTATTGAAACTATGAGTGTACCGACACTATGCTTCATTTGAGTTTGCCTGTTTTATTTTGCAATGCCTAAAATATTTGTTACACCTATTGTGTATATCTTGTTGTGCATGTTTGGAAACAGAATGCATCTTAGTTGCAGTACAATGTTTAACAAAACATAATCACAGTATATTCTAAGTAATATACACTCTTTCTGGTATCTTCAGTAGCATTGACATGTTTTTAAAAAGTTTTCAAGATGGATGCCCTGACATGGGTCACTGATTTGCAGACTGTCTGTGCTGCCACTTTGACTTATCTTGGACCCTGCCATTAGTACTGGTATCCTCCTTCATTGTCTAATTGGTTTCATGAGGTATGTTGACACAATTGCTGTGGCCAAAACCTTCTCTTAGGGGTGACTCAAGTACAGCCTGCTTACCTACCTTCACAAATTCAATGCTTTGTGCCAAGGCAGCTAAGGCTCAGTGGTGTAACATTAGTCCCTGCAGCCCCTGTGGTTCAGGGGCCCCCGAGCCACAGGGGGCCCCCTCCTGCACCGTACACAGGCAGCAGGCCCCTGGCCTGAGATCTCCTGGCTGTTTCTTTAGGAGGGGGGTGACCCTGGCTTCCGTCAGATTGGAGGGTAGGTGGCCAGTCTCCAAGGAATTATTCAGTAGGGCAAGGAGCTGTTTTTCCAGGCCGGGGAGTGCCATTCAGAAAATTCTTGGGGGACACGGGTCTGCGGGGGAGCCTGATTTGGTGCGGTTCGTCAGTTGTGTCAGTAACATAGTGTCCAGCATAGGAAAGGTGGAGAGTTGCTTGTCGGAAGGGGGGGGCTGATCCTGGGTTAGTTGCCCTTGATTGGTGGGGGTATTGTTAATCTCGGAGATGATATCCCTGACCTTTTGGATGAAGCAGGTCTGGAATGTGTTGCAGTCTAGGGGTGCGGCTGCAGATTTCACCTCCGATTTTTGACTGAGTTTTGAATGGGTCATGTAAAGGTCTGGTGCAATTTTCACTCTCAATCAAAGGCATAGGCTATGTACACAAGGAGATACCAGACATGTAACCCCACGGAATGATTTTTGAATCCCTCAGCAGACTGGATCCTGTACTATATTCATGCAGCAGATATCTTTGAATGTGTCAACTCACTGACTTTGGAGACAATTACGACATATTCTGGAGAGTACTTCACCTGTACAATGATAATAGAAATGAACTGCTGTGGGAAGTTGGGCACATATACCAAGAGCATTCAAATATTGTTCTCATATCTATTACTTTTAAACACATGTTAGGGCCTGTGATTAATGAAGTAAATTTTTGCACACAGCTATTTTGCAAATGGGAATGCTATCAGTGATGCTGCCTATGCACCAGTAGGTCAGATCACAGATTGTCATTGCAAAGGTTGTGGCAAAATGACTTGCTTGATGAATATTAATTAGCCAGGTCACAATGTGTGACCCTCTGAGGTTGGTTGCCCTTGTTTGTTAAAGGCACAACTGTTGCTGTGAAAAAAATGGTTCAACAACAGGCAGTGGTCCTTTGCACAACTTTTTACTTCTCGTGAAACTGCAGAAACAATTTGCAAAGGGGAACGTCTACCTGGGTGATATCATTCCCTTTACATATCAGTTACCATTCCAACATGGTGGTAGGTGACTTATGAATGATTTGTGATTGCAATTGGTATGTTTAAAGCACACATATGCAAACGGTGTTCTCTGTTACTACTTGTGGGGTGTCTGATGGTGCATTCTTAACAGGGTATTTGCCTGTAAGGAGAGTGAGTTGATGCATGGTGTGGACTGTTAGAATCCACATTGCCTCACTGCTCATTTTTGGAGTCCCAACCTCATAATAGGCCATGGTTGGCTGAATTTCTAAGTTCTGCATTATTGACTGAACTCAAAAATCAGTGAGAGGCGGCAGGCCAAAAATCATTAGGCATATAGTTGTTTAGAACAACATGTTTCATTTTGGAAGACTATTAATTCTATCATGAATGTGGTCATGTTGGAGTGTGCTCTTTATATGTGAGACACTGGCAGATTGGCTTGTAAGATTAGGGTAGAATTGGGAGGAGTAGCCTGAGAGTTTTGCAAATGTCTCTACAGCAATAGCATGCTTATAGCTTAAACTCATAGGCGAGAGCAGGCGTGTTTGTACATTTTTTTGGTATGAGGGAGAGACAGGAGTCTGTCACATTCATTTAGACTCTGAAGGTGACCCACAGATCTGACCGGTCAGCAGAAACCCTGCCCTACACTCTTCTGGAGGTGGACTGCCTTAAATACCTATCTTGCTTTGCTGGGATCCCTGTGTTTTTGCACATATGAAGGCTTACTGGGTGCCGTAGTTGTTTGGACCTTTCACCGTTAATTTTTTATTTTTCTGCAGCAAACACTTGAAGCTGGAGTTTGTTAGAGCTGGCATCCTCTATGAGCCACAGGGACACAACAAGCATCTAGAGGCCTACCTGCAACTGCCCAGCTGGTCACCACCTAATGGACCTGCCTGGACCAGCCTGAGCCCTGCTGCTGGCCTCTGCTGGAGTTAGTCCTGATCCCCAAGGGGTACTCCCCAGGTCCTGAACGCTTGACTGATATCAGTAAAAAAGCCTACTCAATAAAAGGAGTATATCCTGAAGTTGTGGCTCCTCACAACCACAAAGTGACCTCTTCAAGCTGAGAAGCAACTGCCCGAGACGGGAAACAGCCTTAATAACGAAGTTTGAAAAACGACTGACCTGAACAACGAACCCCAAACAACGACCAATCTGTTAACCACGACATCCTTAACTACGACTTACACGAACAACGACTTTCCTAAACCACGAAAAAACCGACTTCGTGATTGGCCAATAGATGGCACTATTGTAATAACAATGAGAAGCCTTTCCAGACTGGGTCCGGCTCCTGGCAGATGAGGCTTTTGTTGAAGGTTGTCAGGTAGGCCAATTAAATGTATTATGGAACTTGTAACCAGATGTCATTAAGACGTTTGTAGTCCTAGGGGATTTTAATGTTTTTTTCTTATAATAAGACTCATCCCCTTGGATTTTTAGGTGTTAATTCTATTTCTGTGTAAGAGTTTACATTTTCTGTAACAATAAACAGCAAGCTGAACACATTGCAAACGTAGGCTTTGAAATAAAAGTGTTTTTCCAGCAATAAAAACAGCGCACATTGGTTTGCAGAAATAACATTATACATACATTAATAGGGTAAGGCCATTTCATTACAAACCGTCACAAACAAAGAAATGAATGAATCACTCCTTTAGGGGAGCTTGTTGGCTAAAGCAGAAAGAACACGGAGCATTTTCAATATGTTGGGCATGGAAGTTTTGCGAATGTACTTTTGCAATCAAACGAGGGTATTTTAGTCTATGTATCCGAAACAAAGCTATTGGTTAACTTGAATTTAATATTTAATATAAGATACTTCTCTGTGATATTTTTGCAGAAACTCATTATAGAAGAGGGACTTTCTGGAACATACTAAAATACAGCAAAATACTAAACTACTGGGCATGAGAGATAGCTCTAGGCCTACAATGCCTCTGTTGCAAATGTTGTTGAACTGTTTCATCCAGAACGTAAGAATGACGTATTACATTGGCTGATGTTAAGTGTTTGAGGTCATAATTACACTTGAAGTCTTTAGTGATGCAGTTTTTCAAAAATTTAATTTCAATGAAGCTTGTCCAAGCCCGAACGCGCCCTCTAGTTCTAGTGACTTCCATATCTGGGTAGACTCCACGAAAAAACTTCCAGGCTCCATCCACTGAATGCCATTAGATTCATATGTGCCGCGCAATTAGTGAAAACACCCACTCATAAGGCCGGTCAGTGGCCACGCCCTAGATCTGATTTGGAAATCATCCAAGCTCATTAATATCCACGCGGATTCAGACCTGCTATGTTCTCAACACTTTCTGGGAAAATGTGACGGCTCCAATGCTCACAAAAATCTAAATACTATACAAAAGACTTAATCGGCTACTGAAACAGCAAAACCATTAAACCAGAGGGAAGTGGCATAATCGGGTAATGAGCAAATTGAATATCTTTCGTGGTTTAGGAACTCGTTGTTAACAATGTAGTGGTTTGGCATTGCTCGTGGTTTAGCCTTCGTGGTTTAGGAATTCGTTGTTTAGGCAGTAGTTGTTTAATCATATATCCGCCCGAGACAACTGCCAACATGAAGCATAAGTGGGATCGACTGTTCACACAACAGCAACGACCTCCCGTGGCTCTCAAGCTGATACTCGCACCAAAAGCCTCCTCCTCACTGCCCTCTCCAATGCAAACGGATCTCTTTGCGCTGGACTTAAGAAGGACAAATCTGGTCCCTGTATCTGACCAGTGTTCTATCTCGGCTGGCCTGAATTTCAGAATTTCCCTCAGTCTAGCATCACCACATAACCGTCAAAAGAACTAAGAATCATAGATGAGAAGGAATAACAAGTAAGCAAAACAAACATAGTTGTTGCTGGCAGAACTGTTGTGTTACCTTATGCTAAGGGACTGCATCACGTATGGGGTGGGTTTGCTGGCTATGGAAAGTCTAGGCTTTTGCACTGATCGTATCAGAAATCTAAATCACACAGGCCACAGTAGTTTGGTGCTGTACTAATGACACTGATTTAATTTGTGAATATTTTGGACTGGGAGGTTTGTAGATAAAGGGAATCAAGTGTGTGTTGGAATGTGAAGGAGTCAATAACTGACATGCTGATTTTTTAACCTGATTTATCCTTCTAGTTATTGCTTTAATCTTTCCTGGTGGGCTCCTTTGGTTTCTTTCCCTATTGGCATTAAAAAGAGTTTCCTTCTCACTTATATTATAGGATGACTCTGCTAATGTCTGAGGCCTTGGGCCACCAAGCATGCAGTGGAGAGTGTAACTTAGATGGAGGTCTTATCTCTGTTGCTGCCATGACAAAAGATATGCCTTCCATATTCAAGTAAGATCTAGGATCTGCTAAAGCTGATTATGATCTATTCAGTAGGTTTACATCACAAATGACAGAATACAAGTTCACAAAGGTATTCCATTGGGTTTCAGGGTGTAATTGGTTAATAAAAAGAAGTATCAGAATAAAATGCTTACACCAGACCTTTGGTAAAAAAAGAATTCTGCCACTGAATTTGCCATTGCAGTTATTAAAGTGTTTGCCTTTGGGAATGCCATACAGTCAAAGCCAGTCTTTCCTAATTGTTGAGGCTGAGGACCCTCAGAACTCAGATGTGCTCAAAGCTGAGTCAGCCAAAAAAGTGAGAAATTTGGGGGTACAACAGAAATGTATGCTTTCACCATAAAGTAGCTTGTCCTAAGAGCTTAGGGCATGATTTAGAGTTTGGCGGTCCATTGGACTGCCGAACCCATGGTGGAGGTGCGGTGGTGGTCAGGGATCGCCGCACCAGCGGTCCGACTGCTGTATTACGAGTACGGCGGTCGGAGCGTTTTGGGACCATATGAATATGGTGGCGTGGTGGTCTGGGAAAGCAATATGCATGGTGGTGTTGCTGTGGCACCGCCATACATATTACGAGTTTCCCCACCGCCAGCCTTTTCATGGAGGTGAGACCCCCATTAAAAGGCTGGTGTTGCCCCTGTGCATGGGGGTGCATGCAGGGGGGTACATGTTATGCTCCCCTGTGTGAATACACCCCTGTTCCTTCACAGCATGGACTGCTCAGTCCATGCCGTGTAGAAACGTCCATTGGCAGTCCCGCTGCAGTGCAGTTCTAAGGCTCACTATGAGCCTTTAAACTGCAACACCACAGGACCGCCATGCCACCCTCCAGACAACAAAATTACTCGTAATCTTGTGGACGGGTGAGTTTGGCAGTCCTGGAGCGGGGCGCTGTCGTGGCGACCCACTCCTGGGCCGTCAAACTAGTAATCTGGCCTTGTTCTGATAACCTAGGTGTTTCCCCCAGGTTTATTAGACTACTCAGCTACAAGTTCACCGCTTCCTTTAATATTTCCGTTTACATGGCCTCACATTACATCAAGCTGCGAATTGACGTATAACTTACAAGAAAATGGAGAGTCCATTTTGGAAGTTCATACCAGATGGAAACCGAAGGAGCCAGTGTTGCTTTGTCACATACTAAGCACTTCCTTGGGAACGGGGAACATGGACAACTGTCATGAAAGATTTCTTAAATGTTCTATATATTCGTTTTAAGCAATGTTTAAGTTTTAGAAAAATAGTCTCATTTCTGCCAGACCACCAAATCTAAATGTGTCTGCTGATTTGATGGATGCCTTTAGCCGGAAGCTGGTCATGTTCCCGTGATGGTAACCATTCAGTTGGAAAAAAATGTGATGGCAGGTCTGTAAAACCAAGGCGCATGCCCTGCCATCACTTATATTATTTCATAATTAACTAATACCACACATGCATTAGGAGTTTTCTCCCAGTGCATGTGGCGGCTCCCAGGAAAAAAGCATTCTCGGATGCTGTAAATGAGGTGGAAAAACACAGGCGTGGTGAGAACCAAAGTGTCTTTGCTTGATTTTTTTTAGTGTACAATTGAGGACTTTTTAGAAATCAAAAGCAGTTTATGTTCTGACAGGCAACAAGCATTCATACAACTTCTGTTGTACTTTGGCTGATTTAAAGTGAAAAATGAAATCTCTTATCTTTTCATGTTTGTGCAGTTTACAAGTCACATTATTGTCTGTGAAATGTGTTTTCCTAGAGATACAAAAGGAGATTGTTAAATGTTTGAAGTTTTTATTAATTTTAGGCTTTGTATTTTAGATGTGACCTTTGCAAGAACTGATAACAAGTAATTAATAGCTGTTGTTAAGCTGAGTGTCTTTTGCAAAGGAGTTTTTGGTGCTAGTTGCAGTTGGTAGGTAGATCGGCAGTGCTTAATTTGAGCCGGTGATTGTCGGAGGACCCACCGATAATCATTTTAGGGGGGCCAACAATTATTTGTCCTCATCAGACATTGACCGAGAGCAAGAGAGAGAGAAGCAAACACAGGGTAAAGTGGAGGAAGTGAATGACGGTAAAAAAGTGACAAAGGGAGAAAGCAGGAACCTGCAAGAATGAGATAAGGGGGCAGGTGTGTTTGGTAGTGATCGAAGAGGCATGAGATGAATTCCAGACAGCTCATTCGGCAGACAAACATTTACTGGCCGAGGGCTTCTGAGTAGCTGAGCAGAGTTCTGGGCAGTGGCACTCATTCCTTTTCAGATTAAGCACTGTAAGTTGGTATTTACTTACTTCACAAACAACATTACCACTAGCAATTGACATATTTGATAACGTTCTCCGCAGAGAAGGCAAAATTTGAATGGGCATGAATTCATGCCTCTTTTCGCCCTACAGACGCAGCATGGTGAAATTAGCTTGACGTATTTCTCCTATATTTGTGGACCAACAAAGGTCACCATTTCCAGGGCTCCCGGTTAGTGACTTTTCACAAACTTGAGATTCAAGCATTAACTAAGAAAAATGCGCCGGAAAGAGACCCTTAATGATTTCATCCCCACGACATTTCGATCGATGGGTGATTTACCGAACACTCAAATTGCCAGTCCTGTTTTATGTGCCCTGTGACTAGCAGGGTTTCATAGACATTATGGCCTCCTCTGAGTTCACTTCAGCAGGTGCCGTCTAAATCAATGCCATCAAATTGTACGACACTTCACATTTTAAAATCTAAGTGGAAATACATTCAGGAAGTTTTAATTAGTGACCCAAAACATATCCTGTAACTTTTTAGCACCCCTGGGGTGATCTGCAAATACTCCTCCTGTGTGCACTTGCTGCCTGCTTTACAAGTTTAAATGGCTGGCAAAATGTTTTTAACGAGATACAAATCTCAGAGATCATTAATCAATATGTTCAATGTTATTTGTGATAATTCATCATGGCATGATATTAATGGGTTACCGTACCCTTCAGAGGTGAGATTAATGCAAATGAGCAGCCACAATTAACTTTACTGCTCCCAACTCACAGAAATGGACAGATGATTATAAATGACAAGTATATGTCAATTACAATATCCAATAAAGTGAAGCTTAGAGGGCAATCTATCCGCTTTTATTGCTCTTTCTTGGTGTAGATGAGCTTAGCTCAGCCCACTGTTTGCCAGAGAGCTCCACTGTTTCAGATCCTGTGTTTTGTCGCAGTTGATTTATTTTTCACAAGCAGACATACAGTTAGTAAGGTTTTATTTAAAACAATCCTTAGAATTAAAAGGATCACAACTCAGAGTAGGATCACTTAAATAAAGTGAGAATGTAATGTAAAGTATGTTTTTTCTGCCATTTCTCAATTAAACTTTGGAACGCATTATGCCAAAATAATCTCAAATTCATATTCGGCACGGTGCTAGCGCCACATTTACCAAGCCTATATGTTTAATGCTCATTTTCTCTTAAAATGTTGTTATATCAAAATGTAGATTGCTTCATAAAATCTTTCGAATATAGTGTAATTGTGTGGAATTACAGCTTGAGGAGTGATGGGTCTACAGTCAGAATTCAGTTACTGATATCATAAACAGTTTACAATACAAGCCATAGTTGGATATTTGTATACTAAACATACCACATGAAATACCCAAAATGTGAGAGGGGGATACTAAACACACATGACAGATAATGGGACATGCATACAATCTATTAACATTAGACACTTCCTACATATTAAAAAAAAATCACCCCCCATGGGGAATTCCTTTCCTTACAATATTAGCAGTTGAGTTTCCTGAAGATTAAAGCCGCCCTTGGAGCAAGGTATAATCCTGTTTTCCTTCTCCTTATTTAAGGGAGCAAACCCCATCACTGATCCAAGTGGAAGACATTCAAATGCCTCCACTTAACAGACATATTCCATCTCACTAGCAATCCTGAACTTTACTGGTATCAAGATATAATCACAGACTGACCGCATGCTTGCTTGCAGGTCAAATTCCTTAAATGGCCTGGGCTGTCTTCCTAGAAGTAAATCCATTGACTGGTGCCACTGTACCCTAGTTGGCATACTTCCTTTTCACTTCTGCCATTTATGCTGGTGGGCCTGTATGCAGTGGTTGGATGTTGTTGCTTTGCTGCTCTTGATATCTGATGTTTAATCTCTGCTATGTGAGGTGGCACGTCAAAGTCTAAGGATAATGGGTTTGTCAGCGAGGAATGTATAGATTGCCACTCAGTGAAAAGTCTCGATATGAAACATTGGACAATGAGTATAGAAGCCATCCTGCCCCTGGTAGACACAATTCGGGCTACTTCTGTTTTTCTACCAATAATCTTGCAATTCCCTTGTTTCTATTGAGCACTTTGCATGTTACATAATCCCTCCGTGACACAATCATTATAAAGCACTGACAACAACCTAAAAGTGCATAACCATAGAAGTGCTGGGAAAGCTGCATAAAAAACAGCTAAAGTGAAACATGATAAAGGAGGAACCTTAGCAGGGGAACAACGGTAAAGAAATGAAGACGAAGTAAACAGTGAGAAGAAAGAAAGAGAAGCAGTTTCCATTAAAAGTGGCAACATGAAGGCTCGTTGCTGGACTACATGTATTTGTTTTGTGTTTGTATGTTTGTTTGTTTTTTGGTATTCTATAGCGCGAACCAGACCACCTAGTGTAACAGAGTGCTTTACATCAAAGTACAAAAAGAAAATATCAGAAAAACATGGAGTATAACACAATAATCTGTTGTACAATAAGTTTGGAGGAGGGAATACAGTATGATCTGTGCCTGTCAGCTGTCCTCTTGTCCAATTCTTTTTTGGTTACATTATCAGTGAGAAAAGACACACAACACGAGATTTGGATATGAAGTCCGCAGTTGATAGTTATATTTTGTTAGTTACAATTGAAAAGCAGAGGTGTTTTTTTCACCTGACTCACCTTGCTATTAACAACACATGACAACACATCCACCCGAGAGGGGGACCTGTCCTCCCCCTGAGTGACCCACAAGGGACATCATACATGCTAATCAACGTGCACGGCTCTTGCAGCATTCCCTTTTGCTGGCTTTGCTGCCCCAACAAATGATGAAATTGCTGCTGCCAGGTCGATATACATATTGTTGCCCCTAAGACTGCCACTTACGTTTATTTGTACTGCTAGAGAACCTAGTGGCAGGGTGAAAGGCGGGCTTTATTTTTCTGGCTTCCTCATCCATAGTATGATCCACAAAAGAAAGTACCTACTGGATTCCAGGCATCTCCATTCACTGAGCAGTGAGGGAGCCCACATCATGTGACACCAGCACGAAGTCATTCTGGCATATCTGGACCACAGACATTAGGCATGGAGCAGGACTGTGGTGGGCAGACTGGCCCTGACCTCGGTCTGTCCTCCCCACCCACAACCTCCGGTCCCTCAATTAGAGAGGATGTTAGAAATTGGATTTCTGGTTGGCAGAGTTATGCACACTGTCCAAGCAGGAACCACAATCCTAGTCACGATAAGCCAGATACACACCCTAAATTAACCTGTGCCCACCCCCTGGTAGCTTAGCACAAAGCAGTCAGGCTTAACTTAAGAGGCAATGTGTAAAGTATTTGTGCAACACTTCAAACAGTAAAACAGTGTAAACACCACACACAAAAATCCCAGACCTGGTTAGAACAATAAAGCTTAATTTAGTGAACAAAACAAGACCAAAATGACAGTATTCCAATAAGTAGAACCGGAGTTATTAATTTGTAAAGAATATCTTGAAATGCAGTGCTTAAAAGCTTAAAGCGCCAACCGGGGCTACCTGGTCATGCTTGACCAGGTCAAATCCAAACGTTCAGGCAGTCCGCGATGGAGAATGGGTCTGATACAGGGGCCAGCGTTGGCCCTCTGAAAGAGTACCTTGGTTTGTGGTTGTGTTAATGTCGAGGATGGAATGCGAGGAGCAGAGGAGACGATACATTGATCCTTGGGATGTAGGTGATGCATCGTCTCCAAAATGCGCAGTCGAAGATGTGTTGGGAATGGAGGCGATGCGCAGCACCGTCAACGATGTGATGCACTCAATCCTCCCAGCAGCGGCAATGGAGATGCACTGGTACCGAGCTGCGCAATGGCATTGATGGGTGGATTTCTGCTGGAGCAACACTTTATACTCACTTCCAAATTGCCCAGGACTGGATTGGTACCACTTGGCAGGGCAAGATTAACAGTTGGCAGAGTCCAGGTACTGTAGCAGGGTTGTGAAGTGGTTGGAAGTCTTTTGTGTCCCTCAGACTTCAAACAGGAGGTAAGCAGACAAGCACTTGGAGTCACTCTGGGTTCAAGTGGTGTAGGTCCAGTCCTTCTCAGCCAGGCAAGGCGGGTAGTTGGCATGCAGGAAGGGCAGCACAGCAGAAAAGCAGTTATTCCAGTGCAGCAGTCCAGCAGAGTGTCAATCCTTCAGTAGCAAAGCAGTTCTTCCTGGCAGAGTATTCACAGGTCCAGAAGTGTACTGAGTTGGTAGGGTCAGAATTCCAGTTTTTATACCCAGTGGTGCATTTGAAGTGGGGAGACTTCAAAGAGGAGATTTGAAGTGCACAGAGATCCTCCCTTCTTGTCCTGGCTCCAGACTCACTACAGGGGGTTAAGCAGTCCTTTGTGTGGACACAGGACACAGCCTATTCAGGTGTAAGTGTGAGGCTGTTCCCAGCTCCTCCCTCCCATCCTGCCCAGGATGGCCCACAGGATGTGGATGGCCCATCACTTATACCTAAGATCCCTTTGTGTGTGGCTTTCTAGAGGGAATGCACATGGCCCAGTTGTCACCCGTCCCCTCCCCCCCAGGTGTGTATTGAGACAAGGAGCAGGCACACAGGGCTAAAAGCAGAAAAATGCCATCTTTCTAAAAGTGGCATTTTTAAAATTGTAATGATAAATTGGACTTTACCATTTCAGAACATTTATCATTACAATTCCATAGGTAGTAAACATGACAGCTCTACCTCCTTCCAATTGAGAATTATACTTATTAGATGTAACAAGAGATCCTCAATGTTAACCTATGGGAGGGGTAGGCCTCACAGTACTGAAAAACTAATTTGGGAGGTTTTCACTACCAGGACAGGTAAAACTTAAAAGTATATGTCCTGCCTTTTACTTACACAGCACCCTGCCCTATGGGCTACCTAGGGCCTACTCTAGGGGTGACATATGTAATGAAAGAGTTTAAGGACTGGCAAGGGGTGATCAATGCAAAGTTGATATGGCAGTGTAAACTGCAGACACAGGCTCTGCAGGGGCAGGCCTGAGGCAGGCTTTAAAGGGCTACTTAAGAGGGTGGCACAATCAGTGCTGCAGGCCCACTAGTAGCATTTAATTTACAGGCGCTGGGCACATGTAGTGCACTTTACTAAGAACTTACAAGTAAATTTACTATGACAATTGTGGTTAAGCCCATGTTACCCTGTTTTAGGGAGAGAGCACATGTGCTTTATCACTGATTAGCAGTAGTGAAGAGCCCAGAGTCCTAAAGCCACAAAAACGAATCCAGCAAAAAGAGGAGGAGGAAGGCAAAAGGTGTAGGGTGTCCCTGCTGACAGGGCCATTTCCAACAGAGGACATGGGGAATACCTCCTTGGCAGGTTAGATAACCAGTTTTATTTTACTGTTAACCATGATAGGTATATAAACATGTTTATGTCCAAAATACATCTGTCTCTAATAAGGCACCAAAATACCATGACACAAATAATAAAGGTATACTGTTGTGCAATGAAGTTTATATATCTAATGAACAAAACAATGAATTTGTAATTAGTGAAGTCAGTTGTAGTAATTATTTTTTTGTTGAGCCATGTTTTCCAAGCACGGACAATTTTCTGACTCATGCAAATGTACTTTCTTTATTGTTGATGGTGGTTTGTAGGGGCATGTACACCCCTTGCTTTCACAAAGTCCAACTTTGCCACATTGCTTCTTTCTCCATTTGATGTGATTTCATCCAGCGCTTACTTTGAGCCAGTAGTTGCCGGTAGGCACCACCAGCACTTATTTATGGGTGCCAGCACTTATTTTTCCACATCAGATATTTACACAGTGCAAGAGAGGGAAAAACGCAGGAAGACTGTCACAAAGGGGGAAAGAAGGGACTGCAAAAGTGAGATATAGGGCCTTCAGTGTCTGATATTAAATCAAAGAGTCATGAGGGGGTTTTACGACTCCAGCTTTGCCATTCGGGCACTCACTTTTAATTGCACCAGCCACAGGCTTATTCAAAATGGCCAATTTATGCACAATGTACCCTCCATTTCTGTCTATTGATGAGGTCCTGCATGTGACTGTGTCTTATTTCATTTAAGGTATGAGTGCTGTGTGGAACGATGCTAGTAGTCTGAATTGCTTCTTATTGTTATACTCCACTTTTATTTCTTTGTTTTCATGGAGCTGAATGTCACACACAGTAGGTGGTACTGAAAGGGAAGATGTTGTGTAAACCACAGATTTCTTTGGGGTTAAAATAAAAGTTCCAAAACAACAAAATGTTTTTGGTCATCATCTTTAAAGAAAAACTATTTTATTAATTTTGTTTATGTTAATGGTATTATTTATGAGGTACTTTTACTGCTTAAACCTCAGCTATGCGGGCCGAGTTAATTCCAACGTGTGTGGTAACTCCTGTCAGTGACTGCACATATTGGAATTACGAGTTTTATGGCAAGCACAACACACCTGCAACTTTCCCTCGGTACATTTTGGTAAATCAAACCTGACAATATTTATGGGGAAATGCCTGGTAGATACTGAGACATGCGAATTTTGATACTGTAAGTATAAAAAAATCCGCATTTTACTACTTATTTTTCAGGGAAAACTCGGAATAGGCAATAATTATTGCATCTGAAATAATCCAAACACCCAATGTCAAATTTTAGAGGCACTCATATTTAGGTCCTCATTCTACAATCAGGAATTCGAATTTTACAAGTTGCCTGTTTACCAAAATATGTTCAACAATATTTTACTTCACCAAAAAAAGGGGGGCGGGAGGGGCATTGACCAGTAGCGGCTCCTGGAGGGAGTGCTGCGGGGCAGTGGGGCGGGGCGGGGGAGGGGCAGGGTGGGGGGTAGTAAACTCCGGCTTACGGCTGAAGTGATTTAAGTACATATATAAATAAATAAAACGAATTACATTGCACGTGCTGCATCGCCGATTGCGATGCAGCGCGCGCAATGTAATTCGTTTTATTTATTTATTTATGTACTGAAATCAATTCGGCCGTAAGCCGGAGTTTACTACCCCCCACTCTGCCCCTCCCCCGCCCCGCCCCGCCCCACTGCCCCGCAGCACTTCCTCCAGGAGCAGCTACTGGCATTGACTCTCTCAAAGGGAGACAGGAATCTCTCCACAGCAAAGGCTTCATTATGCACAAGTGGAGTCAAACAAGGACTCTGTGAAGGAGAGAGATTACCCTGCCATCAATTAATTAGTAATTTAAAGAAAGCTGCATATCATCTTTACACATCATTGTTCTTTAGTTGTTTTATGTTTTTTTGGTTATAAATTAATGAAGTATTTAGCACATATTCATTTTCTTACAATTTATGTTCAATACAGGAGTTGAACACTTGTTTACACATTTTTCTACTGCTTAATACAGAAACAAAGTTGTTTTGATCCTTAGCACTGTTGCTGACATTTCATGTTAAAATATTCCAGACGGCGCAGAACCTGCTTTTCAAAGATTACATATTGCTACTAATTAACCAGCGGCGTCAAAAAGCAGAAAAGGCAGTGCACTCTCCCAATATCTCCTATTTAATTGTACTTTGTCACCAACAAAAATATATCAAAGTTATAGTATTTCCCCTGACAAGAAGCTCCTTGCTTCTACATACTGTTATGGCTCTCTGCAGAGTAACCCAGAACTGCTGACAACCTTGAACACTGCTACAACACTATTACTGTACTTGGCAGATAAGTACCCTTGCGGCAGGAGAAGAGCTGTAATTTTGACTGTCACTTAGTATTAAACTGGATATTATTTCGCTGTATGTACATTTACACACTTATGCGCTCTAATCTGACTGCACTTCCTTGGCAGTGCAGCAGGACTGCTCAGCAAACTAGACCAGGTAACTGTTGGGCTTTAAATTGCACTGCACTGTTAATGCTAGGTCGTGTTTAACAAAGAACATTTTCTATTTTGCCACTTCTAATGTAGTATGTTTCTCCAGCTTTCGCATTGCTTTACATATAATATTTGGAATAGCTTTGGAATTGTTTTCAAACATATATTGTTATTGGAACGTAATTCCATTTGTTTGTTGTTATTTTTTGTGAGCTCGTTTGGGTCATCTATCTCATAACCAGGTCACACGACTTGAATGTAAATGCCTGGATGAGACATTCACTGACCAAAGCAATGTGTAAAAAAATGTGGTCACTTTATAAATAAAGTACAAAAATGACTGATATGATAATATGGTTATAAAGAAGTTTCAGATAACATAGGGGCTGATCACGCTGGCGGGTGGACACACCCTATTGGACATTGGGACCGCCCGACAGTCTGTCGGTGGTCCCGTAAGAGGCATTATGATGAGACCGCCACCACGGCGGTCGCAAGGCCTATCTTTTGTATTGTGGCGGGTACTACTGGCTGCAGCACACGCCCCGATACAAAAAGGGGTCACTTTACATATCACTGCACTACGTGGCTGGCACCATGCGGTGCCTGCCACATGGTGCAGGGACATGTAGGGGGGCACCATAGGTGACCCCCAGTGCCCACATCGGAGGGCCAGGGGGGGGGAGGGGGACCCGCTACTGGCCCCCAAAGTCCCTTTCCACCAGCATTTTCATTTCGGGTAACCGCCATGAAAAGGCAGGCGAAAAGAGATATTGTTATCCCTACGGCGGTGCCTGCCATGGTAGGGACTACAACCCCCTCCACCACACCGGAGGGCTCAAGGAGCCCTTCGGATGCGTGGCGGTTGGTCTTTATGAGCGCTAACCCTCTGCCCGCCATCCTAATGTGGTTGGCGGTAAAAATGGTTCCGATGGTGGTGAGACCAC
Source organism: Calotriton arnoldi (assembly GCA_963921515.1). Lineage (NCBI taxonomy): Eukaryota > Metazoa > Chordata > Amphibia > Caudata > Salamandridae > Calotriton > Calotriton arnoldi. The sequence goes on along the minus strand of CAWUFW010005904.1, from coordinate 834,312 downwards.
CACCGACAGCCTGTCGGTGGCCGTCTCACCGCCATCCTAATCAGGCCCATAGTCTTTTGTTTCTTTTTTTTTTGTACACTTCTGTCCCAAATATGACACCGGCAGTGTCAACATAAAACTTGCACCTCCAGACAAACTTTTAAGCAAAAACAAGTAGAGGGAATAAGGTTTATTGGGCCATATGTACAGAGGTTTGTGTTACAGGCAGCTAGTGCTTTTGCACACTGAGGGTCACATGCACAAAGCATTTTTGCTGTACCGACCAATTCTGACCGCAAAAAGGTTTTTACATATGTATAAAGCACAAATTGCGATTCAGTATTTGGAAGGGGTGTGTTTCGGGTATCCCTTTCAAATTCAGAATCTCAGTGGTATGTATGAATGTTTTGCAACCAAATTACAGTTGCAAAACATTCATATTTTACCTAGACCTCAAAGAAGGTGAGAACCATTTGCAAATGGAAGGGGTCCCCATGGGACCACTTCCCTATTGTTAATGATGAAACAAACATTTTTTAAGAGCAGGCAGTGGTCCCATTTTAAAGTTTCATTTTTTCTTTTTGGACACATCCCGTTTTGCTTTAAGGAAAAAGGGCTATGTTAAAAAGAAAAAAAGATTGCTTATTAAAAAGCAATCACAGACACGGTGGTCTGCTGACCTCAGCAGGTCACCATCCCTGTGATGGCTGTGATTCCTAATGGGTTGTACATTGCGACTTACCTAATTAATATTCATGAGATAGGTCGATTTGCAAATACATTAGGAATCGCAATTTTGTTTATACTTATTTTGTACATTAGAAATTGCAATTTTCTAATTGCGATTCTATAAGAATCGAAGTTAGGAAATCGCAATCCATAAATTTTGTACATCTGGCCCTGAATGCATTGCAATTTAACGTTAATTTTATCCCACAACGGCAGATGTACAAATCTATTGCGGTGTAAAATAGACATCCAGAAGGATTCTCAACTTCTGCTTCATTAATTTTTATTGAGGCCTACCTGAATAGATGAAATTCTGAGAGAAAAAGCAGTTCACCATTCTGGTATTCACAAAGTCAGAATTTCACTTAATTTTTAGATTCCAGCCCCTGTCCCTTAAAGGCATAAGGGTCTTCAATTAAAAAATAGTTCTCTTTGAATGATTTCTGACTCACAACGCACCTTTAATCCATTGCGATTTACCTTTAAGTGGTTGCAAAGCCTGTGATTTCGCAAATTACAGGCTTTACATTTGCAAAAAGACTTTGTACAACAGAAACATGGTTGGTTTGCTCTAGTCTATAATAACTGCCAAATTACTATCAATGCCTAGTTTTTATATATTGATATCCGTGATGCTCTTTTTAAAGAAATATGTGGAAATATATATTTTAAAAAAAGGTTTGCAAGAGAAAAGTGCAGTATGTCTTGTACGTCTGGCACAGACAGAGCCTTGTTACAGTAGCGTAAAGGCCCACTTTAATTTTAATAATCTTGAGAAGAATAATCTTACTTACTTTACTTATTAGAAAGCACTCTACAATCCCCATCACTGAGCAACAAATCAGTTTTGCAGCAGGGCCGGCTTCATCTATCCAAACTACAAGAAAGTCAAACATAGATTGCTGCAAAAGATTTTCATAAACTTATGTAAAGTAAATCAACAGCACAGCTTTGAAAGTGCACATCCTGGCAAAAAGTCATAGACAATTTAAGTCGCAGGAGAGATTGAGGACCCGATCCAAGACGCATATGGCTTGATTGTAGTAAAGTGCCAATGGAAGACACTAGGGCCCAGATTATCAAAATGTTCACAGCACCCAAAGATGCTGCGCTACATTGTGTGGGTGGGAGAGGGCAGAAAAGTGCCATATGTACAAAGAAATGGCGCTATCCTGCCCTCTCCCTAGCACTGGCCCACAATTAGACTGCTGAGCGCCATGCACACACCTTTGCTCCAAAGTGCAAAGGTGTCTGAGGCTAGCATAGGATTTGTAGTGCAATGGTGCCTATGCTCAGACATACTTTAAAATATTTGCTACTTCTGATGTTTGCTGTACAGTGCTGCACAAATGCAAAGTGGGAAACACTAGGAGAAATAAAAGCATTTCTCCTTTTTAAAGCCTGTGGCATTATTTTTGGGCTCAAAACCCTGTCCACTATTGTAAGTAGATAGGGTTTTGTCCCTGTCCACTATTGTAAGTAGATAGGGTTTTGTGTCAAAAAACATGGGTGGTTGCATGGGAATGCTCACGTACCACCTTTGGAGCACCCACTTGATTCAGAATAATGGAAAACAGTGCTTTGAGATGCTTTCTTTATTTCAGGCAACTTTTCAGCATAAAGCAAGATTTGCACTGAAAAGTAAATAAAAAATACATTTTTTGCAGGTTTGCATCACTTCTGTGACACAAACCCAGCACAAAATGTTTGTTAATCTGGGCCTCTATATTCAAATGATCACTGCATAGCAACCATGAACTGGACCTCTCCACACCTCTACCCCTATACAGAGACAATGGCTGCCCGGAGTCAGGGCCGGACTGGGAACGCGCACACCAGCCCTGGCAATTACATCGGTGTTGTGGTGGTGGGAACACTGCTGCTGCGCTTTTGTTACAGGGGGCGGATTTTGCAGCACTGCTGCAAAACTGGCCCCCAGTAACAAAACCGGCCCCCACCGTTTCAAAACCGGCCCCCACCTTTCTGGCCCACAAGGAAAACACTCAGTGCCCGCTACGGCCAGTCCAGCCCTGCCCGGAGTACAGAGTAGGGTCAAGCACACATAGAGTATGCTGCATGTGAAACCAATCTCATCATTTTCTCAAAGTTTTCAGTACGTAATGCTAGATCTAGACACCTCATCCACAAGACTCGAACACTTCAGAGGGGCATGTCAGAATGTCATGCATGAAGTAGGCAAAGGCAATAGGCCCAAGGAGGATAAAGAACATGTTTAAATCACAGAGTCTCAGCAATGAATTGAAGCAACTGAACAAGGGCACCACTGACTCATCTGTAGAGTTTACTATGCCATTAGCAAAGGGCACTGTAGAGCGGGATAATGATGAAGGGACAGAGGGTAATCGTCAGTCAGGGGGTAAAGAACTGGAGTGAGGAGCATAATTAAGACAGGCAAGACTCACTTGTGTCTGGCTTCTCTCACTAAAAGTGTTAAAAAGGATCCTTCTGCTCTTCACGTCTTCCTATAGAAAAATAATGGTTGATTAAACCATAATGGCAGGACTAAAATACTGTAATTCTTTCTGGAGTGTATCAGTGCTTTATCCAGAGGATTCAGATTAGTTAGAATTGTGCCAATAGTTGAAATCCTGTCCTAAACAGAAGCATGCATTTCTTTTAAATTACTTGGCCTTGCAGCAGTTGTGGTCAGAAAATGTATCTGTCTAAAGACACTATGGAGAGAACACCATCATTACTATTATTGAAGTCTATATTTCATCTGTGAGCATTTTATGCATCACACTTTTTCAAATAGTTTAACTTCCTCTACTTCATAGCATTGTTCGATCTCTTGTTTCCTTAAAACAAGGATTGGGAGTCCAGTCTTTTCACAACTGTTATCAACAGCTTTGAACAAATCTTCTTGATCTCAGACATTTCTCCTTTAACTAATTATTAGCTGTAATTGTCAGCATTAAATCTATATTGTTGTTACCCCAGCATCAGGGTGCCCTGTACCTGGATAGCAGTTGTGCTACAGAACAGGGAGTCATAGAATTCACATGCCCAACGATGCTGCACATGGTCTTCTTCAACTGCACAAAGCAAAGATAAATGACCAGAACTTTGGCAAGCTATGAGGGAAACCAACCCTTATATTCAAGCAAACTTTAAGTGTGCAGAAGGCTTTAGGTCAGGCAAACTTGTGGTTGGCTGCGGGGACCATCCTTAAGGCAGGTAATATGTGAAACCTCCTAACTTGCCTAACCTTGCTGTGCACATCCAGCATGGTTAGCCACAGGGCTTGCATCTGATTGCAAACCAATTGCCTGCTATGCAGGATCTTCAGCCCTGCACAGTGGAGGGTGGGGTTGAATTTAGAACCTTACCTTTTACCAGACCCTGCACCCAACATCCATGATCACCCAAAGCCGGTGCCCAGCTACACTCCTGCTGTGCCTTGCTACTGAGGTGTGCTTCAGAGATTACAGCCAAGGAATACATGGGCGATCTGTCAGGCAGGTCCTGATTTGTAATGTCTCAGCAGTGAGAATTTCTTTTCATACTGTTTAGCTTAATCCTGCATTCATCAAATCTTGGGATTTTACCTTTTTCTGTCTCTTTTGGTCTAATTGTCATATCTTGGACAGAGATAGATTCACTTTCCTGTGATGTATTGGGTTTAAGCAATTGTTAGAAATGGGGGTCTTTATTTGGCAGAGGTAGGTACCTTTGTCCAAATAGGGACCTTTGCTTCTAGTCAGGGTAAGGGGGATACACACTTTAGATAACCCCTGCTCACCGCCTTGGTAGCTTGGCACGAGCAGACAGGCTTATCCCAAAGGCAATGTGTAAAGTATTTGTACCAACACTCACAGTAACACAGTGATAACACCACAAATGGACACTACACCGGTTTACAAAAATAAAGTATCTTTATCTTAACTTAACAAGACTAAAACAACAAAAATCCAACATACAAGTATTTAAAAAAATGACTTTCTAAAGGTTTTAGCAACTGAGTCCATAGAAAACTATGGATTCGTGATTTCTTGCAAAGTACCTGTTGTTGCGACAAAATTCACCAAGTCAAATTGCCGCAGCAATGAAAAGCATCGAAAAACAAAGAGATGCGTTGATTCCTGAGACCTTCGTGGATGCGATGCGACAGTTCCGCTGGACACAGGGGAGCGGTGCGTCGGGTCTGGTCTGTAGGGGGAAGCGATGCATCGATTCCGAGATGACTCTGATCCGCGGGTGATGCGTCGGGGAAAACTTGCAGCACAGGGACAATGCGTGGAAATCCGGGATGTGTCGGCGAACGATGCGGTGGCGTCGAGCATCGATTTCTTCAGCCGCGATCTCTCGATGCGTCGGTTCTTGCAGCGGCGACAGGAGCTGCGTCGGTTTCAGCAGCGGCGTGGCGGTGCGGGGAAATTCTTCTCGCACCATGGCGTTGTGTCGGGTAAAAAACTGTTGCAAGAAGAGCGATTCGTTGATTTTCTTGTTGTTGCGTTGCTTTCCAGCTCCCAGTTGCAGAAACAATCTCCAGAGGCCACACACAGCCACAGGCACTCCTGGCAGGTTAGAACTCCCAGCAAGGAAGTTCAGGGGAGCTGGGGGTAAAGTCTTTGTGTTCCTGAGACTTCAAAACAGGAGGCAAGCTCTACTCAAGCCCTTGGAGACTTTCCTCAAGCAGGGGACACAGCACACAGCAAAGTCCTTCTCCTTTCCTTGGCAGAAAACAGCAACTGCAGGCCAACCCCAGACACACAGCAAGGGCAGTACTTCTCCTCAGTTTCTCCAGCTCTTCTCCTTGGCAAAGGTTCCTCTTGATTCCAGAAGTAGTCTAAAGTTCAGGGGTTTTAGGTCTAATACTTATACCCCAAAATGTCTTTGTTCTCTTTGTGCAAGGGTCTCTGAGCCCAATCCAAACCAGTTCTGTCCTCTCTGGTGCAGCTGCCCAGCAGGACGTGGAGACAGCATTGTGTAAGGCAGACAGGCCCTATTCAGGTGCAAGGGAAATCTCCTCCCACCACTCTAAATGCAGACCGGGCCTATTCAGGTGCTAGTGAGAACTCCACCCCCTACTCTGAATGCAGCCAAGGTCTATTCAGCCCAGCCCTGACTCATTTAGGAAAGGCAGGACACACATCAACCACCCCCCCCCCCGGCGGCTGTCTGAGAGAATGCACCTCCCCAGCCCCTGTCACTCCAAAATCAGACAGTCAATACACAAACAGGCTGAGGCACACAGAATGGTTAAACAAGAAAATGTCTACTTTCTAAAAGTGGCATTTTCAAACACACAATTTAAAAACCATCTTTAGTAAAAGATGTGTTATTAAATTCTGAGTTCAGAGAGCCTAAACTTTATTTTTCAATCTTATCCCTATGGGAAGATATGCTTGTAAAATGTTACAAAGCATTCCCCATTTTGTCCTATATAGGGCAAGATAGCCTTTCAATAGTGAAAAACGAAATTAGCAGTATTTCACTATCAGGGCATGTTACACACATCAGTACATGTCCTACCTTTCACATACACTGCACCCTGGGCAGGGAGGTACCTTGGGCCTACCATAGGGGTGTCCTATATGTAAGAAAAGGGAAGGTTAGGGCCTGGCAAGTGGGTGCACTTGCCAAGTCGACATGGCAGTTAGCAAACTGCGCACAGGCACTGCAGTGGCAGGCCTGAGACATCTTTTGAGGGCTACTCATGTGGGTGGCACAATCAGTGCTGCAGGCCCACCAGTAGTATTTGATTTACCAGCCCCGGCACACCCAGTGCACTTTACTAGGGACTGACCAGTAAATCAAAATATGCCAATCAGGGAGAACCAATCATAATAACAATTTGCACAGGGAGCATATGCACTTTAGCACTGATTAGCAGTGGTAAAGTGCCCAGAGTCTTAAAACCAACAAACACAGGTCAGGAAAAAATAGGGGGAAGAAGCAAAACGTTTGGGGATAAGCCTGCAAAAAGGGCCAAGTCCAACAGCAATAATCTCTTTTTCTTCATGCCCCATGCTTTCCTAGGGTCTCTCCACAAAGTGTTGATATTGGAATTGTGGAGCTGGGGAGGAGGTTGAGCACCAGAGCTATCATTCAGGCTAGTTGTGGTCTGATTGTTTCAAGGTGTAGGTTGAGGGGGTGGCAAGGGTGGGGGAGAGAGTCACGGGATAGTAAGAATTGGGAGGGGGCTTTTAGAGAGGGGCACTGTGGGGATGTTGGGGTGGTGGGGTGCACTACACTAAACAAGAGGAGAAAGGAAAATTAAACAATGTAAATTGGTATCTCTCCAGGTTTCAGGAAGGACTGGTCTGGAAGGAGGGTAAGGTAATTTTTCAGAAGCTGCTAGATAATTTAGACTACGTATATGGCCTGTGCAACTAAGATACGTATTGCCTCTGACAACTTTTGTGACTTGAATGACAATGTAAAAAAGCGAAACACAGCTGAAGAGCTTAAAGTTCTCTGAGCGGATATTTCATGTATGCAAGAAATGCATACTTTATGTATGCAAGAAACGCACTCGAGAAAAAAGTTACTTGAATCTTTGGGTTTTATTCTAGGAGCATGCATGACACGGAGCATGAATACTCAAGGGGTGGCCATCTTAGTCTGCAGGAATATCTGTAGGTTTAACCTATCCTCATCTGACATGTATGGCTGATAGGCGATTGCTGAATGTCAATCTGCAGGGAGCACAGTCACACTTTGCTCAATGTATGGCTCAAACTCAGATGATCCTGCATTTCTTGATTTTTTGAATAATGAATTGGCCTTATGGCCAACACCAATCACGATGTTGGGGATCTGAACATCAGCTTGCCTGGTGGGCTACTTGATTCAGCAGATAACTGCTATTCAGGCCTAAAGCCTAGAGTGTTTCAGGTGCTGCAGCATATTAAGAGCAATCATGGGATAGTGGATGTCTGGCATAAAAATAAGGCATCGGACCCACAATACACTTTTTTCCTGCCCCCCCCACAGGAAATACGTCCATTTGGACTATATTTTGGCATTCCTCAGCTTTGCCTAGTTGATATTATTTGAGAAATACCCAAGAGTCATGTCTGATCATAATCCCCTGGTCATTGAAATACCACTGTCGTAGGGTCAGTGGAGGCCTGGTCTTTCAAAAGAGGTCTGCTCCATGACGAGAGATATCTTGCCCAAATTAATAACTAGATCCTGGAGTTTTTAGATCACAATCAGGGCAGTGTTCCCCTCGGGATAGTTTGGGATGCCTTTAAGGAAGGAGTCGGGAGGAGACATTCCGTTTCAGTCTGAACCACCAGAAGACACAAACTCAGATATTGAAAAGGAAGACTGTATAGGAAATTAGCGGTCGCTAAACCTCAACTCATCTCCACTGCCTCAGGAGGAGATGATCTAGTAGTGGTCCAACATAATCTTGGGTGCACAGACAGAATATCGAGTTTTAAATATCGACCTACACTAATATTGAGTTAAAAATATCGTGATACAGAAATATCGACAGAAGATTATCGTTGTCAAGTATATTGACTTTAAGGTAAGAAATATCGTTTTTGAAAATATCGAAGTTAGTAATATCGTTTGCAAAAATATAGTTGTTTAAAATATCGATTTTTAAATTAGTGTTATGTATTTTAGTATGTATTTTAAAAGTATGTCATATATTTTTTTGTATAAGTATTGCTTTTGTTTTTTAATGTATGTGTTACATTTTCAGTAGTTATTAATTTTATGTTAATTACATTTTGCATTTTGTAGTTCTGTAGCGGGTTGTGGGTTTATAGGGGAATAGGGTGGGAAGTAATTTATTTATAATAAATTAATTAATATTTTTTATGTATTAGTATTTATTTAATTTTAATTTTATAGTGTAAATTGTGGGAATTAATTTATTATTAATTAATTATTAATTGGTTGTTAATTTGTATTAATTAATTAATTGGTAATTATGTTAATTGTGTTTTTTTAGGAGCAGGTTGTGGGTTTATAGGGGAATAGGGTGGGAAGTAATTTAAATATATTCAAATTATTCATATTTTAATTTATTAATATTTATTTGATTTATATTTGTATTATTAATTAATTACTAATTGGTTGACAATTTTTATTAATTAATTCATTGGTAATTATGTTATTTTTTTTAGGAGCGGGTTGTGGGTTTATAGGGGAATAGGGTTTGAAGTAATTTAATTATAATAAAATTCTTAATATTTGTAAAGTATTAATATTGCTTTAATTTATATTTTATAATGTTAATTGTGGGAATTAATTTATTATTAATTATTCATTAATTGGTTGTTAATTATTTGTAATTAGCTGTGTCATTTTTGTTGGAGCGAGTTATAGGGGAATAGGGTGGGAAGTAATTTATTTTTCGTATATTTATTAATATTGTTTAGATATTAATATTTATTTAATTTATAATTTATAGAGTTAATTGTGGGAACTAATTTATTAATAATTATTTATCAATTGCTTGTTAATTATTATTAATTAATTGGTAATTAATTATCTTTATTGTGTCATTTTTTAGGAATGGGTGGTGGGGTTTATAGGGGAATAGGGTGGGAAGTAATTTATTTATAATTAATTAATAATTAATTGTTAATTAATTGTTATTAATTAATTAAACATTAAATATGTCAAATGTGTAATTAATTTGAGATGTAAGTTGTAGGGTGTATAGTGTTAAAGGGTGGGAAGTAAATTCTTTTAAATTAATTAATAAGTTGTTGTTAATTGGTATTAATTTAATAATGGAAAATTAGTTATGTAAATTGTGTAATGATTTTTAGGTATGTGTTTTGGTGTTTATTGGGGTAGAGGGTGGAAAGTATTTTAGGTATCATTAATTAATAATTAGTTGCTCATTAATATTGATTCATTAATTGATAAATATTTATTGTAATTGTTTATTTTTATTTTGTGTGTGGATTTTAGTTTTATAAGGGTAACATTTGGTGAGTAAATTAATTTTTATCTGTTTTAATTTGTTTTAAAATTAATAATATTTGTTTATTTCATAATTATTTATGTTAACTATGGAGGTACACTTTTTTAAAATTTAGATGTGTGTTGTGAATTGTGTGGTGTTATAGGGAAGGAAATAAAAAATATTAAATTTAGGTAACAATTAATGTTTTTGATTATAATTAATTTCTATTAAATATAGTAATTTGTTTGTAAATTATTTTTGCAATTTGTATAAAATACTTTTTGTAGGTAATTTTTGCACTTTTTTAACATTATAATGTGCTTCTATCTTTTGTTATTTAGTAGATTTTTATATATGTTTTCTTTATTTGTTTTTTAACATCTTCTGTATTGAAGTTGATATTTTGTTTTATTTTAATTTTTAATTGACTTCAGTGGGAATAGTAATTTTTACCTCTCCGCTATCCAACACTTTCCCTACTGTTGCACTCACTGGAGTGGGAATAGTATTTTTTACCCTTCCGCTATCCAACACTTTCCCTACTGTTGCACTCACTGGAGTGGGAATAGTAATTTTTACCTCTTCGCTATCCAACACTTTCCCTACTGTTGCACTCACTGGAGTGGGAATAGTAATTTTTACGCCTCCGCTATCCAACACATTCCCTACTGTTGCACTCACTGGAGTGTAAATAGTAATTTTTACCCCTCCGCTATCCAACACTTTTCCGTATTGTTGCACTCACTGGAGTGGGAATAGTAATTTTTACCCCTCCGCTATCCAACACTTTCCCTACTGTTGCACTCACTGGAGTGGGAATAGTAATTTTTACCTCTTCGCTATCCAACACTTTCCCTACTGTTGCACTTACTGGAGTGGGAATTGTAATTTTTACCTCTTCGCTATCCAACACTTTCCCTACTGTTGCACTCACTGGAGTGGGAATAGTAATTTTTACGCCTCCGCTATCCAACACTTTCCCTACTGTTGCACTGACTGGAGTGGGAATAGTAATTTTTACCCCTCCGCTATCCAACACTTTCCCTACTGTTGCACTCACTGGAGTGGGAATAGTAATTTTTACCCCTCCGCTATCCAACACTTTCCCCGTTGTTGCACTCACTGCAGTGCTAATAGTAATTTTTTCCCCTTCGCTATCCAATACTTTCCCTACTGTTGCACTCACTGGAGTGAGTATAGTAATTTTTCCCCTTCGCTATCCAACACTTTCCCTACTGTTGCACTCACTGGAGTGGGAAAAGTAATTTTTACCCCTCCGCTATCCAACACTTTCCCTACTGTTGCACTCACTGGAGTGGGAATAGTAATTTTTACCCCACCGCTATCCAACACTTTCCCCGCTGTTGCACTCATTGCAGTGGGAATAGTAATTTTTTCCCCTTCGCTATCCAACACTTTCCCTACTGTTGCACTCACTGGAGTGAGAATAGTAATTTTTCCCCTTCGCTATCCAACACTTTCCCTACTGTTGCACTCACTGGAGTGGGAATAGCAATTTTCACCCCTCCGCTATCCAACACTTTCCCTACTGTTGCACTCACTGGAGTGAGAATAGTAATTTTTCCCCTTCTCTATCCAACACTTTCCCTACTGTTGCACTCACTGGAGTAGGAATAGTATTTTTTACCACTCCGCTATCCAACACTTTCCCTACTGTTGCAGTAATTGGAGTGGGAATAGTAATTTTTACCCCTCCGCTATCCAATATTTTCCCTACTGTTGCACTCACTGGAGTGGGAATAGTAATTTGTTCCCCTCCGCTATCCAACACTTTACCTACTGTTGCACTCACTGGAGTGGGAATAGTAATTTTTACCCCTCCACTATCCAACACTTTCCCTACTGTTGCACTCACTGGAGTGGGAATAGTAATTTTTACCTCTTCGCTATCCAACACTTTCCCTACTGTTGCACTCACTGGAGTGGGAATAATAATTTTTAACCCTACGCTATCCAACACTTTCCCTACTGTTGCACTCACTGGAGTGGGAATAGTAATTTTTACCTCTTTGCTATCCAACACTTTCCCTACTGTTGCACTCACTGGAGTGGGAATAGTAAGTTTTACGCCTCCGCTATCCAACACTTTCCCTACTGTTGCACTTACTGGAGTGGGAATTGTAATTTTTACCCCTCCGCTATCCAACACTTTCCCTACTGTTGCACTCACTGAAGTGGGAATAGTAATTTTTACCCCTCCGCTCTCCAACACTTTCCCCGCTGTTGCAATCACTGCAGTGGGAATAGTAATTTTTTCCCCTTCGCTATCCAACACTTTCCCTACTGTTGCACTCACCGGAGTGAGTATAGTAATTTTTCCCCTTCGCTATCCAACAATTTCCCTACTGTTGCACTCACTGGAGTGGGAATAGTATTTTTACCACTCCGCTATCCAACACTTTCCCTACTGTTGCAGTAATTGGAGTGGGAATAGTAATTTTTACCCCTCCGCTATCCAATATTTTCCCTACTGTTGCACTCACTGGAGTGGGAATAGTAATTTGTTCCCCTCCGCTATCCAACACTTTACCTACTGTTGCAGTCACTGGAGTGGGAATAGTAATTTTTTCCCTTTTGCTATCAAACACTTTCCCTACTGTTGCACTCACTGGAGTGGGAATAATAGTTTTTACCCCTATGCTATCCAACAGTTTCCCAATTTTTGCACTCAATGGAGTGCAAAATGTAAGTTTAAAAATTATTAGATATTTAATGTTTTAATTTATAAGATAATGTTTTATTTAATTATATTTTATGTTATAGGTGTATAAGCCCGGGCCAAGGGCGGGCCCGTCCTCGCCCGTCATTGCCAGGAAGAGGCAGGGCAGGGCCACCCCTCCTTCATTTGTTATTCGATCAAAGAAGAGCTTCCCATTATTGAACAAGGTACTGTGTTGACTTGCGATAACTCACTTTTACTTGGAGAAAACCAGTGTAGCTCACAGGCGTCTAACACCTGTTATTTTGGGGAAAGCTTGTGTTGTATTACTGCCTTTTGTCTCTCGTCTTGGTAGCCCTAGAGGAAATACTGTGCCTAAATAAATCATTGACGGTGTAACGATGGGAAAAAGGAAAACCATGGAAGGAACGGGAGGCAAATTGAGCTCCTGGCGGGGCGGGTAAGGGGAAAAAGGCGAGGAAAGCCCCCAAGAATTCTGACAACAATTGTGTGATTGATAGAATTGAGACTCTAATCACAGAATGTGAAGGGATATTAGTAGCTGAGTTGCCCGCGTCTACCGGTGACACGAACTCCCCACTTGAGAAGGGTTGCAGCCAACTGCGCCCAGCCACAATACCTTCAATGTTCCAGAAACCCCCCCGCAATTATGCCTCATGCAGCAGTGAGGCTACTCAATTGAAGATAGGGCAGCGGGAAGATATCTCCCCCCAGCACACTAATTCAGCGGTCCACGATGCTGCAGGTCACTTAGAGCCTTCTGTTACCATCTGTTGTAATTGCTTTGCAGCATTGGCTGATGCGCCTAATTGCTTTGGGGAGCCAGCATCTCAATGCCTAACCCCAAGCCTTATCGAGATGTCCACCGAGTTAGTAGGAACTGGCGCCTCTACACCCGAAGATCCTATGCAGATTGTTAACGCACTCAGGATGGAAATAGGCACGATGAGGCTGATGATCGAAGAGTTAGTGGCCATACTTAAATTAATATCCCCGGAAAGCACTTTGTATAAATCACCAGTCAGTCTGCTATCTAATCCCCATTTCCAACGGGCACTTACAAGCACACATAAAGAAGGAGCTACCACACACAAAGGTCCCCCTTCCCCTTCCACAGCACGCGGCAACCAGACCCATAAGGCCCCCACTCATAGACAGGCGGGTCTTTCCCAAGTCACTGCACCTAACAGCCAGCCAAAACAACTTCTTTCTTTAGCTAATACTAAACACATTAGATCCAATAACACATTAGTAAACTTACACCCGCGTCCCAAAGATTCTTGCCAATCAAGCAAACCACCTATTTCTCCCCTTGCACAAATGCGAACAGTCTTCATGGTCAATGTCCCCAAGCTTGACTCGCATGGTGGCTATGAAAATGAAGACTCTCTAAAAAACAAGGCCATACACTGGATTCGCCATATCAGGGGCTGCCGATCGCTGATACGGGAAGACTTAGTCAGGGCACGGAGATGCACGTCCTATAATCAATCTTTGGACTCCATCGAACTTACCCTGGCTAAGCCCGATCTGGCTGAAAATCTTTTGGCATTAGAATACCGGACTTGCCCCCCGGGCTCTTCACCTATTCAGTACAGACGTTTTCCAATAACCGCTGCTGTTAGGGCACAGGACAACACATCAGAGCTGCCCGCAGAAGGGGGGACCTCACTAGACGCTATTGATTGACTGAGAACTGATCCCACCTTACACCTCGAATCGCAAGCCATTCCTCACAACAGCAATCTAAGTACCCTTCTGAGTATACAGTGTCCGACTGTTTCTATCCAATCATCCACCAGTTTGAGTCTCACAGATTATACTAGCTATCACGCCAACAAGTTGGGGGATCAGAGGGCAGTCATATATACGGACACCTACATGGATACTCCTGGTGCTCCCCCTGTTGCATTGCCCCAGACCCAAGTAACTCTTTCATGCGAGCCTGCCCTCATTCTGGCCCCTTACTCCCAGCTTAAGATCACTTCCTGGAATGTAGCCGGGCTTTGCAGTAAATTGTTATTATCTCACTGGAACGAACTAATAGAAGGTCAAGACATTTGCCTTTTCCAGGAAACCTGGAGTATAGATCCTCTCTACAAGTCCGGTTATACTTGTTTCTTTATACCAGCTGTCACTACGGGGAGAGGGCGCACCTCGGGAGGCCTCATTATTTGGGTCAATATTGCTCTGGGCTGCAGAATTACCGAACGACGTTGTGCGAGCCCAGACATAATGAGGCTCACTATTCACGGAAGCAGAGGAGGTGTAACCCTCGAGTTGTTTAATGTATGTGTAAGGGGGACAAGAGGGGGAGTGTCCTCATCTATTGTTTCATCCCTGGAGCAGGAGTTATCTAGTTGCCCTCCCGACTCACATTTTGTGATCGCGGGAGACTTCAATTGTATATTTGAGCCTCTTAGCCCGGAGGACATGCTGGGGCTTGAGGAAGATGATGCAAGGTGGGGTATCCCACCCCTAAGTATACCCCCCATTAAAAGATGGTCCCGAGTTGCAGTTCAGTTGAACGCACTCACCTTGGAATTTGGGTTAAGGGCTGCCAACTGCAGAACACTGTCAGATGCCGCAGGGGCCTGTACGTATAATAGAGTCAGTTGCCCTTCTCGCATTGACTACATCTTAATAGATGTAAGACTTTGGAGAAGTATGATTGACATGGAAATAGTCCCTACTATCGACAGTGACCATAACCCACTTTGCCTGACCATGAAAGCCTTCTGGTCTTCCTCTCTTTCTGCCCCTGGTGCATGCACCATTATGTTAACTAAGGAAGTGGCCCCTTCTAATTGTAGAAGATATCTCAAATGGCCCAAAGTTGTTGCTAATGAATTAAAAATGGCCGGTATCAATCGAGTTTTGGAAGAAAATATAGTCGACTTACAGGAGGTATCTTGCAAACTTGACGCTCCAGAGAAGTCTTTGGGTATTTACACGAGAACCGTAGAGCCGTTGGGGTTTTTCTTCCAAATAGCTACTAGGAGCAACTCCCACAATGTGCGCCCAAAAAGTGAGCAGACATGGTTCTCTAAGGTCTGCAGACAAAAAAGGAAAGCTTTAGCCCTTGCTATCAAAAGTAAAAATTGTCCTCGTGTCCAATCTGCCAGGAAGGAGTACAAAGCAGCTTTGCTTCATGCTAAATTGCAGTGGGAAGAATACCACTGGCAGGATCTGAAGGATGCTAGCTTAGCTAAGGATGCTAATTTATTCTGGAATCTTGTCAAGGGGGCGAACAGAAAAGACCCTGATCTGATCCCTAATCATATTACGAGCCAGGATTGGTTTGATCATTTCAGGAAACTTTATACGGGGACAGACACAACCTACCAAGAAGAGCCTTATGGCCAGCTTATCACTTGCCCTATCCCAAATACTTGTGATCTTTTTACGCCAAATGAAGTAGAAGCGGCCATCAAAAGAATAGTACCGGCAAAAGCTCCTGGTCCAGATGGTCTTCCGGGGGACTTATTTCTTGTGGATCCTCGTAACTGGGCAAGATACATCACGCTCCTAATTAATTCCATCTCTAATGGATGCCCTATACCCGAATCGTGGAAGGGTGCCAAGGTGGTGCCAATTTTCAAAAAGGGAGCTAGGGAGGACCCTGCCACCTACCGACCTATCAGTTTGATTGATGCCATCCAAAAAGTAGTTGGCAGGGTGTTGCTGCAGAGAATTCAACTCCGGGCCGAGGACGAGAATGTCCTCTCCCATTATCAGGCGGGATTCAGGGCCAGTACCGGGACGGTTGACCAGGTGTTCAGGCTGCTCCTCCTCTATTGGAAGATAATCATGATAGGCAGAGGCAGTCTTTACCTCGCTTTTATAGACCTGAAGACTGCTTTCGACCGGGTCCCCCGGGATCGGTTGTGGCAAGTCTTGGGTGAGATGGGCATCCCTCCGTTTATTCTCAACTTGCTGATTCGATTGCACAAGGGTAATTTTGCACAAGTGAGATGGGGTCACAAGAGCAAAAAACCGACAGGATTCCAGTGAATAGAGGAGTACGCCAGGGCTGTGTTATGGCGCCCACCCTGTTCTCCTTATACGTGAACGGGGTGGTTAGTTTTCTTCAGGAGATTCCAGCTGATGCCCCGGCCCTGGCAGGAGATAGGGTACCCACCCTCCTATTTGCAGACGATACGTTGTTGATCTCTAAGACCCCGGGAGGGTTACAAAAACTCCTGTACAGGTTTCAGCTCTTCTGCAACTCCAGGGGGCTGATTATTAATACCACTTAGACCAAATTGATGACATTCAACCCCTATAAGCCTTTTAGGCATAATTTTACCCTTGGCGGAACGCGTTTGGAGAGAGTTAGCACGTTCGATTACCTGGGTATTCGACTCTCCGAAACAATGCAGTGGAAATCCCACATTAACAAGATGCTCCTGAATCATAAACGTGTGGCTGGGGCGATAGGCATAGAACATCGCTCCTCACAGAGCAGACCTGTCGCTCCGGCACTCATGATTTATGACGCAAAAGCAGTAAGTTCGGCCCTTTATGGTGCCGAACTTTGGGGTTTCGACAACATGGAAGAGATCTGTAGATCTGAACACAAGTTTCTAAGAGGATTGGTGACCCTCCCTCGAAATGTACCACTCAAGCCCCTGATGAGTGATATGGGTAGACGCTCTTATAGAGACATCGCTAGATTAAGACCTCTGCTTTTTTGGGGACGTTTGCTGCGGACTGCCGAACTCACTAAATATGCCGCTGCATTTACAGAGGTAATTAATCTAGACGGCAACCACAGGGTCAGTTGGATAAACAATGTTAAGAAACTAGTATTTTCCCTGGGCCTTAAGGATTCCTGGGAAGGCCAGAACCCACCTAGTAAGGATGATCTTAAAAGAGCATATTGGGCCTGGGTCGACACACAGGAACTCAGTAACCCCAAAGTAGGAAGGCTGACAGAAGATTTTTATCAGCATAAGCAACACATACTTCTGGAACCATATTTAGATTTTATTCAGAAACCAAGAGATAGGGCACTCTATATACAGTTTAGGGTTGGCTCCCTCCTGGTTCGCGAATTAACTGCAAAGTGGAGCCCCCCCTCACCAAACAATTGCAGATTGCCCCTGCTGCGAGGCACCAAAAGAGAGTGTGGCCCACATCATGTTTGCATGCCCAGCATACACCCGAGCTAGATCCAGATGGCTAAAACCGATCTGTAGACAGCTGGGTACTTCCGATCATTGTGCTGCTCTGCGGATTCTGAAATCAGACCCAAGAACCCTTTTTGCCTGTGGTGTGGCAAAGTATCTTGGTTGCATTTAGCTTGTCAGATCCAAATTCTTACGTAGGGAGGTTTGATATTACATTGTGGTCTTTTTGTTATATTTTATAAAAGTCTTCAAATAGTTCAAATAAGATGAAATGCATTTTCATTCATTTAATTAGTTTTTTATACACTAACCATATTTTACTATTTATTGGAAGTACGAACGAACACTCCATCTTGAACTTGGAATTCGCCCGTTATTGTTCATAATTCATTAACGAAACGAACAAATGCTAATATAACATATCTCGATGGAATGTACATACTTAGCTTTTATTGATGTTTTTATGATAACTTGTAACTTTTATTGCTGGATTGTAAGAATGATGATGCTTTTATGATACTTGTTATCGAAATAAAGCTATTTGACTGACTGACTGATATATTTATTTGTACATTTATATATATTTATAACATTTTAAAATAAATTATAATGCTTAGTTTATGAATTTTATTAAAGTAAATATATGTATATATATTACATTTTATATATGTATGTTTAAATTTTTTTAATTAAATTTATTTATTATATTTGTTAAAATGTACATTACATCTAAATAATTTTTTAAAGTTAATTATATTATTTAATTTACTTAACATAATTTTTATATATATAAAAAACGATATCTTGTACTTCGATATTTTTTACATCAATATTATTTTTTGATATTTTTAAACTTTACATTTTAAAGATAGGATGTCGATATTTTTACATCGATATTTATGTGTCGATATTTGTGTATGGGGATATTTTTGTACTCGATATTACGTCAGTGATCCATAATGTTGCTCTGGCTAAATTGGCCATTAACAGCATCTCAGCAAATAAAGCAGTGGAAAAGTGCTATGAATATAGCGAGGAGGTAGGTCATTTGCTTGCGGTCCGCACTAGGCAAAAAGCAACATATGGGGAGATCACCGAAATTAAGGAAAGAGGGGGTCATTCTTTTGCTGACCTCAGGGGATCCGTGAAGTGTTTCAAGATTTCTACGAAGTATTGTATTGTGCTGAGAGGGGAAAGGATGAAAAAAAGATTGAGAAATATCATGGATTAATCTCTGGAATTAGAGTCAGCCCTGAAGATAGGGATTTTCTAGATGTCTCTCTCAGCAAGGGTGAAGTTTCTATGGCTCTGACAGAGCTCCCTTCTGGTAAGGCTGTTGGGGTGGATGGAATTCCACTAGAATTCTATTAAGTATTCTTCTAAGCTTTAGGTGCCACTTTGGTCGAGTTATTCCTCAAGGCACAAAAAGGACAACAGGTGCCTGAGTCTTTGGCCTTGACCAATATAGTGGTGTTTCCCAAAAAAGGAAAGCCCCCACAGGACCCCGGGTCAGATAGACCCATTACTTTAATTAACAGCGACACTAAGTTATATTCTAAAGTCCTAGCAACAGGGCTGTGTCAAGTTATTGCCAAGTTGCTCTCTCCTTGGCAACAAAGTTTTATACCAGGGAGAGGAACTATAGATGATGTCCGCCGGGCTATAACAGTGTTTGATGCAGCAGCAATTTCAGATGAACCTATGGCTCTGGCCCTGTTAGATGCAGAGAAAGCGTTGACAAGGTTGCCTGGAATTATCTTTGGGCAGTTATGAAATGGTAGGGAATAAGTTGGGGTTACATTAGGGCGATTCAATGTGTCTATCATAACCCCACTGCCTGGCTCCAAAAAATTGGGGAGGGTGCAATCTGATCTCATCAGAATTATGAGAGAGACAAGAGTGTCCCTGTTCCCCTTTATGGTTGGGCTTTACATAGATCTTCTGGTTAGGACAGTGGCAGCTCACATAGGGCGTGCTGCGGGGCGGTGAGGTGGGGTGGGGGGGTAGTAAACTCCGACATACGACGGAGCGGAGGAACGTAATAATTACTTTCCTCCGTTCCGTCGTATGTCTGAGTTTACTACCCCCCCACCCTGCCCCTCCCCCGCCCTGCCCCACCGCCACGCAGCACGCCCTATGCGAGCCGCCACTGGGTTAGGAGGCTGGAGTCCAACACTCTATTCAAGCCTATGTGATTCCACGGCAAGAGCACTAAGATTCTGGTGTGTGCCGATGATATTGCAGTTGTGACATCTGTCCTAGTGGCATCAATGCGGCTGGTAGGGGAAAAGTCTTGAATTTGGGAAATTGCCTGGCTATTCCCTTACCCAGTTCATTGCTCAGGTAGTAGCCAATAAATATGAACAAACTGCTGTTGTTCACACTGTAAGAGAAGCAGTTTACTTGGCAGTTAGCATTACAGCAGATCTAGATCAGATTGTCAAATCTGACCTATTCCCTGTACTTTGTAAAGCAAAAAGAAATTTACAGAGTTTGGATAATTAACATGCATCCATTTTTGGCCGCTGTAATGATATTAAGATACTATTCCTACCCAAGGCCTTGTATTTCTTTACGGTGAATCCCACTTCAGTTTGAAAATCGATGGTTTGAAAGGATGGAAGATATGGCAGCTTTATCTTGTCATATGCTAAAGCTACAAGGGCTCTTAAATTTCTGATGCTAACTTGGGAAAGAGGTGGTTGGGCTATTCCCAATTTTAAACTTTATCATTGGCCGGCTGCTCTACAATATATGAGATCCCATATCGATGGTAGTGAAGGAAATTGCGGTGCTGGAGAAAGTATCCTTCCCATTTACAAATTACTTATTGGGAAGGACGCTAAAAGCACTTTTTTAAAGATAATTGAACCAAGCTATTTTAAGAAAGTTAAGTTATAGACCCTCAGTGCAGCTTTTAAAATCTGGCCAAATATGAAGAAAAGAACTGGAATAGGGAAACTCAACTACTATACCCCAATATGGGGAACTCATTGTCTTCCTTCACTTTTTATGGACTTTTATTGTTTTAGATGGGAGGCTAGGGGATTTTTATATAGGAGATGCATTTGCATCATTTGAAGAATTACAGCAGGACTCAGGCCAGATAAGAGGGAATTTGTTTAATATATTCAGATTCTTGACTTTCTTTTAAAAAAGGGAAGGGGACCAAGTGGATTTGATAAACTGACCTTGTTATAGATCATGGTGAATGAGTTCAGATGTACTATTAGCCTAATTTATGAATATCTGAGTGGTGGCATGCCTGATGATTTGGAAAACATGTTGGCAAATGGCAGAAGAAGCTAGATACTACTGACTTTTTTTATGAGTCTTTGGAGTTAGGTCGCACTTTACTGTTGTCTGCAGGCGCAACATTTTAAAACAGTTTTTGACCTATACTATACAGTGGCAAAAAATGCTAAATGGGGAGGGAATATTGGTATTCGCTGCCCCTGTTGGCAAAGCCAGGAGGCAGACATGGTGCATATGTTCAGCTCTTGTCTGGCATTGGATTTATAGAAAGAGAAGATAACCAGGTTTATGGAAATGGCACTGTCCCTGGACATCACTATGACCCTCCCGATTAATATTACTGGGTACACATAATGACACAGTCACTAGTTCAGAGCAGTTCTTTCTTTTTTAATAGCTGTGGCAGTTGTCCATATCTGCATAGCTCCAGCATGGCGTGATCCACATCCCCTGACATTTCCTCAATGGTTAGCATGATTGCTATCAATTTACAATCTAGAAAATAATCTTTATGTACAAAAAGGCAGGAAAGCTAGAAGAAGGGGAGAACAGATGCTTGCCGATACATGGGGAATGGATCGGCCTTTTCGGTATATCCCTCTCTAGAAGGTGTCTTAAATTAATTTGTATGAATTCTCTGTATCTTGTGTTTTTACAGGAAGCACTATCTGCACTTTAGGTATACCCCTCGAGTCTCTCCCTTTCCCTTGAGATGTAAATGAAGTATATGGCATTATGGAATGTTTTTTTTTTAAGTCTAACTGCTGTATTAAGAGATCATTGAAATAGACTAATTGATAGGAATATGCATTTACATGTTTTGCGCTGCTCTATACTTGAAGCACTACTTGCACTTTATCCTCCGAACTATTTCCTTGTAATTACTGCCATCTGAATAGATGTATATCTTATCATAAAACTATGTTAATTTAATTCTAAATTATTGTATTAATGGATCGTTGAAATTAACTTTGTTTTTTTTACACTTCTGTATTCTCCTCTTGTGGAATTAATGGAAAAATTCTCAATAGAAATATTTGAAGAAAAAAACACCTTTTGCTAATTCTAATTTCTCAAAGACTACTGAATGGATTTGCGCCAATTCAAGCAATTGCACAATTCTCAGTAAAGTTCTGTTCTATTTTCAAGAAAAAGTGTTTTCACCCTTTATATACATCTTCATGAAACCTGACATGAAAAAAACCAAAACCACTCATGATATTTGATTGGAAAATGTCATGCAGCTTCCTCAAATGACACCAATGTTAGTAGTATGCTATTATAATTTTTAAAATGGGGAAGGGCAATGACTCATGACAGGGAAACCTTGGGGTAGAGTTGTCTCTTACCTTCCTCATCAATTGTAATATATATCACATTACATTGTACGTATTTGCCTATACGTTGACACCCCTTTATTTATTCACACCATATACATATCTTCATGAAACTTGATATGTCAAAACCTAACCACTCATGATATTTGACTGGAAACGTTAATGCAGATTAGTCAAATTACACCAATGGTAGTAGTATGCTATTTATTATAATTTTATGTTTAAATCTGTTTTATTATTGCATGGTTAAATCAAAGCAAGAGCGTGCATTCCGAGAGTACATCTTTCTAAATTGCATCATAAGATTACGATTTTTAAGTGCTAATAAACAAAAACACAAAAGAAACTTGAACAAACACCCCCCCAACCCCCTAAAGCTTCCCCCCACCCTGCCCAGTACCATCAGCTAAGTAAACTATTATGTCAGGGAAGTAATATGATTCACCTGAATGTGTCGCAGGTTAAGCTGTATCCGGTTCAGCTAAACGAAGTAGTCGCAGGTAGCGGGGACAAGTCAATTCTCTAAATTCCTTGGTCAACAAGGGTATGAAGGGCTGCCAGATTGTTCGAAATGTGTCGTCTCGTGAGGTCCGTGACAGGTGAGTTTTTCCATCCCCAATATGTCCCATAGGCGTCTAAGCCATGCCAGGTGGGTCGGGGCAGTGGGAGACCCCCAGAGCGCTAAGATGGTCTGATGCGCGGCCCCCAGGGCTATGCTGATCTGACGTCCTCTCTGGGAAGTAAGTGGGAAAGTGATTGGGTTAGCCAACCCCAAAAGTGTGTACGATGGAAATCTAGGGAGTTGAGTAGAAAAGTGGGTGTCAATATCGTCCAGGACTGTAGTCCAGAATGTTGCTATTACTGAGCAATCCCAAATAAGGTGTGTTAGTGTTCCCTTAGCCCCACACTTTCACCAGCATGCATCGCTGCGGGCCGGGTTCCCTCTGTGTGAGCGCACTGGGGTTAAGTACCAGTAGGTAGCGATTTGTCACCTCTGTTTCGGTGCTAGCCATGTTATATGTGGTGTGCCGTGCCCGATGGTAAATGTCATACCACTCCTTTGGAGAAAGAGAGCAACCAAGCTCAGACTCCCAACGCTTTTGTGAGAGGGATTTGTCGTTGGTCTGAGGAGGCTGAAGGAGACTGTATAGTTCAGAGATGAGACGGTTATTTGAGTTTTTACCCAGGAGCCACCTCTCATACGGTGTCAGCGGACTCTCTGCCCCAAGGCAAACCGACTGGTGTGTCACCCAGTGCCGGATCTGGAGATATCTGAACCGTTCCGCTTCTGGAATGGAGTAGTCCGCTCTTAGGGAGGTGAAGGGCACCAATCCCTCCAGGCAAAGAGATGGCCTATCGCCCTGCAGGGTGACTCCCGCCAGGCCCGAAAGGAAGCCCCCAGGCCCGGGGTAAAGTCTGGATTATCCGCAATTGGAGTCAGAGGGGAGGGCAAAGAGGTCAATTTCCCTTTTCAAGTACACCCATCCCACACTCGCAGCAAAGAGCCTTTTATGGCGGAGATATATAACATTGGGGCTCTATGTTTTTGAGGCAAAAACTGTATTTTTGCTAGCGATGTGCCGGCCAAAGCCCGGTCTATGAACAGCCACCTCTTTTCGGATGTGGGTCTGAACGATTTCACTAAATAGCGGAGCTGGGCCGTCTGGTAGTATCTGGTGAGACAAGGAACCCCCAGCCCGCCTTCCGCCGGGGGGAGCCAACTCTGCTCCTTACTCATTCTTGGCCATTTGCCCGCCCAAACAAAGTGGCTCAGTGCCGCCTGGAGAGCCAAGATAGTGCCGGCCGGCGGTGACAGGGGCAATGCCTGAAAATAGAAAAGAACCCTGGGCAAAATTGTTACATTTGTGGCTGCGACATGGCCCAGAAGGGAGAGTGGGTAGTGCCGTCATCTATCTAGCTCAGCACGGACCTAAGTCAGCAATGCCCCATAATTTAGGGTGTTCGTCTTCTCCATTGTCCTGCAGAGCTGAACTCCCAGATAGGGGACGGAATATGCAGCCCAACCAATAGGATGCGTTCGCTACAGCTCCTCTAGCTCCTGAGAAGGAACCGTGTGATTCAGAGCCTGAGATTTGTGGAGATTCATGCGGAATCGGATACCGCCCCGAACTCCTCCAACTCGGCCAGAAAGGGGGCAGGCTCCTGACCGGGTCATCCAGCATAACCATGACGTCATCTGCGTACAGATTGATGCAGTGTTCTTCCCCCCCAGGGGGATCCCCTTAATGAGCCTATGATCGTGGACCCGCTGTGCAAAGGGCTCCATATACAAGTCAAATAGTAGGGGGGAAAGTGGGCAGCCCTGTCTTGTGCCTCTACAGATTGGGAAGTTCTTGGAGTTTACCCCATTGACCCTTACAGACGCCCGCGGTGTCCGGTATCCGCTAAAGACCCAGGATCGGAATTGCTCCCCAAACCCAAAGTGCTCCATTGTCGCACTGAGGGGACCAGTGGAACCGATCGAAGGACTTTTCGGCATCTACTGACAATAACATGCTGGAGCCCTGCCTTCGGTGAGCCTTATTTATAATATGTAGCAATCTCTTGGTGTTATCTGCACAGAGCCTCTGCGGAAAGAATCCCGCCTGGTCGGGGTGGATAATACCCTGCATCAAGGTGTTTAGACGCGCCGCCAGGATGCCTGTAAAGAGCTTTGAGTCGGTATTAAGGAGTGATATGGGGCGGTAGTTGGCACAGGATTTTGGGTCCTTCCCGGCCTTGGGGATAACTGAAATAGTTGTTTCTAACATGAAAGGCGGGAGCGTGCCAGAGTCAGCTATCGAATTGAAGAGACGGGTGAGGATCGGGGCCAATTCTGGGCAGAAAGCCCTGTAGAATCCGGCGGAGAAGCCATACGGGCCAGGCGACTTCAGTGGTTTCTACCTCGAGATGGCCGAGATAACCTCATCCAGCCGAATAGGTTCATCTAGAGAAGATGCCTGTGAGTCAATCAGTTTGGTCACAGGGGAGTTACGAAGGTAGTCTGCTATGTCCTCTGGGGAGGCGGATTACCTCAAGTAGAGTGTTGCATAAAAGTCCCGAAACTGGTCCGCTATAGAGGGATCATCAGACAATTCTGTCCCAGTTTCCGTCTGAAGAGCGTGGACAACGTTAGCTTGACGTTGGGTTCTCAGTCTTGCGGCCAAGAGTCTGCCGCTCTTGTTGCCATTGAGATAGTACAGGTGCTTAAGACGCAGCAGGGTGAATTCCACCCTGTCGAGGTCCAGTCCAGCTAATTGTTTTCTGGCAGCATCTAGTTGGCGCCACACCCTGGGGGCCCCGGTGCGAAGGTGAATTCTCTCTAGCTCCCTGACCCTCTCCTGGAGCTCAGCTCTTTTGAGTCTCCTCTGCCTATTTTTGGCCACTGAGAGGGAGATAAGTTCCCCCAAACTACTGCCATCAGCGCATCCCGGACCACTGGGAGAGACACCTCCTCGTTGTTGTTAGCTTCCAGGTAATCAGTGATGACTTTCTTAATCTTTGCCTGTGTTTCAGGTTTCCGCAGTAGGGTCTCCCTTAAGCGCCATTGCCGCCGTGCCTGGTGTTGTAGGGGAGAATGTTTCTCTAAAACTAGAGCTGAATAGTCTGACAGGGTTCTTGGTTCTATCTTCACTGAGCGGAGGAGCTGATATAAGTCCTGGGAGCCCAGGAAATAATCTATTTGGGCGTAAGACTTATGGGCATGAGTGTAAAACGTGAAGTCCCTAGTGCTTGGGTGTTTGGCCCTCCGGAAGTCCACCATCCCGGCCTCCCTCAGCCATGCAATTCCCTCCCCCGATAGGGACCCGGACCCTCCCTCCCTGTGGGCAGATCGATCTAAGGTTTTATCCATGGCTATATTAAAGTCACCCCCCACCAGTACCAGTCGGTCCTACGATGTGAGTGTCTCGTCTAGTGCCTCCTGAATAAAGCGCTCCTGCCTCTCATTTGGTGCGTACAGGGTTCCCAGAGTTATTGTTTGTGTACCCAGCTGTATTTGGTAGACCAGGAGGCGACCCTTCAGTTCGGCTAGTTTAGGACCAATAGTGCCTCTGAAGGTGCGTGAAAACAAGATAGCCACCTTGCGTCCCACCGAGGAGAATAGCTGCTGAGGGAAGGATCTGGATTTAAGTCGCTGGGAGTCTCCGGACAAGAGATGTGTCTCCTGGAGGAGACAAATGTCAGCTCCGGTGTGTTCAAGGTAGGAGAGGATTGCCTTACGCTTAACAGGGTTGTTCAACCCTTTAACGTTCATGGAGACAATTTTTAGAGTGTCATCTGTGGTCATGGTGGATATGTGTGGACTTGCTGTACTAGAGTGGCTTGTTCCGTCATCTCCCCCGCCAAGGTGATCAGTAACGTAGAGACCTGAATCATTGGAAGTGATATCTTTACTACCCCTGCAATCATTACACATTGGTACTTAATAAACAAACATTCGAGAGAAAAACACCCAAAAGCAAAACTTATTACAATCTTAAACAATGTCTCTAGGGGGGCTAGGGCCACAAAGGGGGTCCCAGCCCTCCAACGAGGGAATTTCCTGATGGGGATCATCATGGTCTGAGGGCATCGTGAAGACCACTCCTCTCACAAACCTGAATAGCGTCTGTTATGTGTCCTCTTGGCGAGCGGGCGAGCTACGTATGTTCAGCCCGACCCCCCGACCCACTGCCCCCAGTGAGGCTCTTGAGCACTGCCTTCTGTTCCTCTGCCATGACCTCGGGACCTGGTTTCAGGGTCTTTTTGCTTCTCCGCCTTCGTCGCTCCCATCGACCCATCCCAGCTCCTGCCTCGTCCGTGCTTCCCACCTGGGCCTCCGACCGCTCGATCTGAAGCAGGTCACACGCCACACTGAGGGAGCGTATCTGGCGGGTCTTCCCCTCCCATTCAAAAATCAGGCAAAAAGGGTGACCCCAGGCATACGAGATGTCGTGGTTATTGAGAAAAGAGGTCACAGGACGAAACTCTCACCTCTTCTGGAGTGTTATTGCAGACATGTCTTGGTACAGTTGCAACGAGTGTCCTCTGAAGAGCGTCACGTCAGTTCCTCGCACAGTTCTTAATATATGCTCTTTCAAGGGGAAGCTGTGAACACAGGCAATAATGTCTGGAGGTGGTAGGTTAGGGGCTCTAGGGGGCCCCACACAATGGACTCGGTCCAGACGGATCTCCGAGCTGGGCATGTCACCAAGGATCTGGGAGAACAGGGCCTGGACGAATTCTTCCATGTTGCCTGCTTCTGCTGAGGAGGGTGCATTCCATATCCTGATGTTGTTTCGCCTCGACCTGTTCTCCAGGTCCTCAGGGTGGGCCTGGAGGTCGATTTGTCTGTCCGAAAGGCATATTGTTTCTTGATGTAGTTGCTCCAGCTCTTCTTCCCTATTTGTTTCGTTTGTTTCTAACGTGTCAACTCTATCACCAATGTCCGAGACTTCTCGCCTGATTCCTTGCAAGTCCCGGGCTAAGTCCCCCTTGATCTGTTGCAGGTCCTCTTTGAGCGAAGAAAATAAGGACTCCAGGTAAGAGCGAGTGATAGGGGCCTCCCCGTCATTCTTTCCCTCGGGGGGTACGGCGCCGTACGGGGGCTCCAGGTGGTCCTGGGGTGGGAGCTTAACCAGCATGTTTTTCAGCGTGTGGTCTTTTTTCGCCTGGGCTGCCACCATCTCTGTTCCCCGGGTGCCGGTGCTAGGATAACGCTAGAGGCAGGGGGAGATGTTTGGTTTTCTCAACTGGATTGTCCGGTGTAGGGCCGTGCCCCAGAGTTCACGAACCGGTGGCCAGGGGGGTATGTCTTTCTTTAGGTGAAGTCTCAGGTTGGCGTCTTAAGGCTATAGTCAAGGTGAGGGGGGGATCAAGCCTTGTGTATTAACAGGCAGCTCTCTGAGCGGCCCAGCCTGCCATGTCTTGCCCCTTTCCAGTGCTGGGAGCTCCTCCGGGCCAGAGCAGAGCCCCCCGGTCGAGCCCCCTTGCGCTGCCTTTCCGTTGATGAGAAGTCGCTTTTCCACTGGGCCGCTTCGCGGCCGGAGCCACAGAACCCCACCAAAACAGTGTCCCTAGCGGGGGTGCTCCAGGCCGACCCCGCCTCAAAGCCCTGTGCAACGTGGGAGGGGGGAGTCTACGCTCCTCATACTCCGTCGTTCCTTCCGCCCTCAAAGTTCAGGGTAACCCTCTTCCCCCACCTCGAGAAGGCTGAACGGAGGGCCTCCTACCTCCTCTTCTCAGGTCTGGTGCGGTCGTATGCCTCCACTGGGCGGCTGTTCTTCATTGGCGGCGGGAAAGCGCCCTTGTGCAATGGGGCCGATGAAGGGACGGGGTGCACAAACAATTTGCATGCGTGGGTAGGGGGGCCGTCGCCATCACTTTCTGCAGCCCCTAACGCTGCCGGAGCTACTCGGCCTGCCTCCCATTGAAACTGGGGCAATCAAAGGCCTATGTCCGCGTGATCCATAGGGGGGCACAGAAAGTACCCCCCCCGGCTGTTCTCGCAGTTGCGCAAGGCCTCACCTTATGGCCGGTTCTTGTAGGGCTCCCAGGCCTGCTGTGCTGCTTAGATGGCTGCCTAGGGCGGAGCCAGCCTCACGGGAGCTAAGGCCATCTCTCCTTTGCTGTCCCAGGCAGTACACTGGCTGACGCCATCCTCAGCGGCGGCAGAGGCCCCCAATGTCTTTCTGCGGCTCGGGCTGCCGCCTCCCGCACCTCTGTCAGGGCCTCAGTGATCGCGCCCGCGACTCCTATGGCCCACAAGCTCCGGGCCCAGGATCCGTCCGCGGCCTGATGCCACGTCCGCAGGAGCAGCCCTCTCACCCTGCTCTCAAATCGCCAGAGGTCTCGCTAGCAGGGCAGCCGCTTTCGTGTGCTCTGGGTTCAACATTGGCCCGCTACAAGACCTCGGGGCATCGCTGAAGAAAGCTGTAGATCGGGCCCTGAGCGGAGCGGTCGGGGAACGCTTCCGCTTACTCCGCCATCTTAGCCACGTCCCCATTTATTATAATTTTTAACATGGGGAAGGTCGATGACTCATAACAGGGAATCTTTGGGATAGTGCTGTTTCTTCCCTCCCTCAACATTTGTGATAAAGATCATATTACATTGTACATATCTGCATATATGTTTTTTTTCCTTTGGAGTTCTCATGTCAATTTGGTTTAAAAAAGGGATTTAACCAAAACATAGATGCAAGAAGTTACATTTGTCCAGTACAGTAACCGACAAGAAGCCTCTTGACTATGAAATGAGTTACTTCCCAATTCACAGTAATTCTAACACACAGTCTGTGGTGCTGTATGCAGTTTATTTCTCATGTCCATTTAAATATACACTTTAATAAATATGTGTATACACATTTATTAGCATGTGTAAATACCAAGGAGCAATCTGTTGAATAATAATAATGAATACATCTTTATTTCGATTATACAATATAATCATAAAAGATGACAGATTAAAAACACATAAAATCACAATATATAAATATATAAAATAAAACCAGCATGATAACAATATACTAATATTCATAAATACTAACAAGCACTCCAACATGCTGCACCCAAACGGCTCACAGATTTACATAACAGTAATAGGAATTTATAATCTTATTCCAGTATAAGGCACCTGTCAGGAAAGTGGAGACAGCCAGGATTACTGCATGATCAGATAATAACTTTAAATATAAAAAGGCAGGCTGAAACTTTCGAAATCCCCTCGATTTTAAACAGTAATGAAAAACTCATAAAATATACAGAACAGCCCCAAATGCTCCAAAGTCTGCTGTGAGCAACCACCACAAGGACAAACCTCAACCTCAATCATTTTTGGGTCAAATTGTCCAGGCGGAAAACAGATAAAAGGGTGAATAGACCCCAACCGAAATTTGGTCAAAAATGATTCTTTCCCACGGATGGGTAACAGCAAGGAGATAGGAGAAATCTGATTGGTTGGAGACTTGGTTTGAGACATCTCAGGTGAAAAGGTTGAAGAGGAAGTAATAGTAGCTGAAGACAGCAATCCAACACCAGAAAAAGAAGTACCACATGACATACAGGCAAGGTTGAACTTGGACTTGGGTTGAGTAACCAGTTTATTAATTGACTCCTAAATTGTTATAAGCCAAGAAGAAACATTGATAAATAGGTTTTTAAACAGAGATTCCATGCTTGATAACTGGTTAAATTATTAACTTTTTGGGGGCCGATTCCGATCTCGGTCGGAGGCGCACCCAATACTATTCGGTCGGGAAAAAAGCCATGCGAAAGCCAGTTTCCCGACCGATCCGTACAGCACACCGAGCGAGCAAGTACGATGCGCACAACAGCAAAAATTCCGGCCGAGCCGTACTCACCCAAACCAGGTCCTGTTCTCCGACCGAGGCGAATCCGGAAACGCCGAATCGAGTCGCACGGAAGGAAAATGCAGCCCCGTCCGGCCGGACAAGTACGATGCGCTTTCTGTACGCGCCGAACCCGTCGCTACGCACGGCACGTCAAAGCATCCGGGAGAGGCGCACATAAGCTCCGAATCGCGCCACAACACGATCCACGGCTACGAGGCGAACACGGCACCGGCGAGGACGACGCGGCAGCGACGAGGACGAAGCCAAGCGGCGAGGACGAAGCCAAGCGGCGAGGGCGAAGCCAAGCGGCGAGGACGACGCTGAAGCAACGAGGACGAACGACACGAACCAACCATGAATCCCTTCGTCCCGATCATACCAATATTCTACATCTACTACCGGAACAGGCACGGACGCGTACGGCGCAGAAGGTAAGTCAGACACCAACCACAAAACACATACAACACGTACACGACACATCACACACATACACTGGGAATCTGAATATACTTACACCAGCAACAGCAGCACCATAGGGGCGGGATGCCCATCACCAATGCCACATATGCACACAGGGGCCTGAATGCGCGCCACCACCCCAACCCAGGGGGCTGGATGCCTACCACTACTACCACCCTTAGCCAGGGGGCAGGATGCCTACCACTACTACCACCCTTAGCCAGGGTGGCAGGATGCCTACCACTACTACCACCCTTAGCCAGGGGGCAGGATGCCTACCACTACTACCACCCTTAGCCAGGGGGCAGGATGCCCACCACTACTACCACCCTCACCCAGGGGGCAGGATGCCCACCACTACTACCACCCTTAGCCAGGGGGCAGGATGCCCACCACTACTACCACCCTCACCCAGGGTGGCAGGATGCCTACCACTACTACCACCCTTAGCCAGGGGGCAGGATGCCTACCACTACTACCACCCTTAGCCAGGGGGCAGGATGCCCACCACTACTACCACCCTCACCCAGGGGGGCAGGATGCCCACCACTACTACCACCCTTAGCCAGGGGGCAGGATGCCCACCACTACTACCACCCTCACCCAGGGGGGCAGGATGCCCACCACTACTACCACCCTCACCCAGGGTGGCAGGATGCCTACCACTACTACCACCCTTAGCCAGGGGGCAGGATGCCTACCACTACTACCACCCTTAGCCAGGGGGCAGGATGCCCACCACTACTACCACCCTCACCCAGGGGGGCAGGATGCCCACCACTACTACCACCCTCACCCAGGGTGGCAGGATGCCTACCACTACTACCACCCTTAGCCAGGGGGCAGGATGCCTACCACTACTACCACCCTTAGCCAGGGTGGCAGGATGCCTACCACTACTACCACCCTTAGCCAGGGGGCAGGATGCCCACCACTACTACCACCCTCACCCAGGGGGCAGGATGCCCACCACTACTACCACCCTTAGCCAGGGGGCAGGATGCCCACCACTACTACCACCCTCACCCAGGGGGCAGGATGCCCACCACTACTACCACCCTCACCCAGGGTGGCAGGATGCCTACCACTACTACCACCCTTAGCCAGGGGGCAGGATGCCTACCACTACTACCACCCTTAGCCAGGGGGCAGGATGCCCACCACTACTACCACCCTCACCCAGGGGGGCAGGATGCCCACCACTACTACCACCCTTAGCCAGGGGGCAGGATGCCCACCACTACTACCACCCTCACCCAGGGGGGCAGGATGCCCACCACTACTACCACCCTCACCCAGGGGGCAGGATGCCTACCACTACTACCACCCTTAGCCAGGGGGCAGGATGCCCACCACTACTACCACCCTTAGCCAGGGGGCTGGATGCCTACCACTACTACCACCCCCACTCATAGGATGGACAATGCATGACACAACAAGCACACCACAACCTAGGGAATGCAAGATTAAGACATCCCCCCACCACCATGACAAGCGTGTGAGCAGGCTGTGTCAAATGCCTACAACACCGAACATGACTTTGAACATACAATGTGACCCCCTAGCACATGTGCCACACATATATGTGTGTGGCACCCACAATGCAAGCAGCCCATGACCATTGTGGCAATGGGGCCTAAACCCCCATCATCACAGTGACCACAAGGTAAGTGTGGGGTCCATAGCTGAAGCACATTTTGACCATTGTGGCAATGGGGTCTAAACCCCCATCATCACAGTGACCAAAAGGCAAGTGTGGGGTCCATAGCTGAAGCACATTTTGACCATTGTGGCAATGGGGACTAAACCCCCATCATCACAGTGACCAAAAGGCAAGTGTGGGGTCCATAGCTGAAGCACATTTTGACCATTGTGGCAATGGGGACTAAACCCCCATCATCACAGTGACCAAAAGGCAAGTGTGGGGTCCATAGCTGAAGCACATTTTGACCATTGTGGCAATGGGGTCTACACCCTCATCATCACAGTGACCAAAAGGTAATTGTTGACAAAGAAAGAGCTGCAACTGCCAAACTGCATGGATCATTCCTGGTCACAGAACCAAAAACTCATCTGTGGCAAAGTAGTGTATGTGTCCTATTGCAACATAAATTGGGGGAGCCAAATACTGCAGTGCAAATGAAACATTCCTTTGGCCATGTGCAGACAAACAACACCCATGGGGGCTGAGACCGTCAACAGTCATCAATGACACAATGACAGAAGTGACCATCAGAATGCAGAACCACATATTTGCACCAATGGGCACACAAAAGCAGATACCCTGTGGAGACAGCAGATGTGAGGTGAACAGATACCATACCATGGCAGCAATGGGACACACAAACCATGATCACTGTGCTGACCGATGACCTAGGAGTCCCAGGGACAGCAGGGGAAACACACCAAACAACATACAGCCAATGGCACACCCAAGATATGCCAATGCAGTGGTGCAGATGCACAAACACAAACAGGCAGACCAACACTGTCATCATACACAGCAGGTGAGGGGTGGGGGTGCCAGTGTCCCCAGGCAACAACACAACACATGAGGAGAGCTGAATACCAATCATACAGATGTGCATACACTGCCACACTAAGGTAACTCATGGATCCAAATCCCCTATGTGGGCAAGCAGGCATTGACAGGTGAGAGGGAGCACAAAACACACATGTCACACAGGCACGTAGGAACAACAACTGACACAGCAAGTCACAGACACACCACAGCACCACCCCCAGGGCCCCCACAATGTGGTGACCCTGGGCTGAATAAAAATACCACTGTGATGACAAAGCTAAATGTCGTTCACACTGTGAACCACAGTCAGGTGTCCTGAGCAACAAACTACCATCACACCTACACAAGCACAAATCAATCAGCATGGCCAGTAAGCCAAGGCCAACATGGAGGCAGGGGACTAGCCGGGCAACAACTCTCATCTGCACACACTCAAGACCACACCCCTCGACCTCCAACAATGTGCAGCAGTGAAGTACACATGCACTGGTGACATTGCACATGCACCCATGACTATTCCAGGGTGGTGGGTGGGAACCAAGGTGTAGAAACACATCACACATGGACACTCAACAAGACTCCTGAATGTCTGACACACTGCACACTACGCTGTACATGGACATGACGGCAATACCACACCGACCAATGGGATCCCAGCCACAGTCACACACCAATGAAGAAGCCAAGGTCACCCACAAAGAACACACATAGACAACAACCAACATTGCAGCCCGGACCCTAAGGAGTGCCAGCAGTCACACACACAACGTGTCACAATCACTGAAAGATAACACAAACTGGAAATCACATGACAGGGGCAAACAACAAGTGCCAAAGGAAACCTGACTGTGACCCATCTGCGTCTGCACACAAACTCTGCCCTGACAGCAAACACACCTATGGGTGACACCCTGATGACCAGTAATGTGCCATGCACCCACATCACAGAGAACACAGGGAGAAGACTTTGGGGAACATAGCTCAAGTCAGCAAGCATCACAAACAGGTACAACACTAGGGATCACAGCATGCGCAGATGAATGGAAGTGAACACACAGACATGCACATACAACACACACCTTGGGCGCAGGCAATGTCACACGTGTACACACTGCCATGAGGGGACTCCACTCCTGTGTGAGGAAAGCTGTGCCATATGTTGCCTCAGTAGGGCCCCATCATGTCAGCTGAGCACTTGGTCACACAATCAACAATTAGCACCAAATGAGGGCTCCCATCACATCAGCCTGGTCATGGATGTGCCAACGGAATCATCAGCACAGATCCAACACACTTGTATAGCAATGTTGCACTGACTACACGGATGAGTCCCTCCCCATTGATGCCCAAACCTGCATGTCCACTGGAGATGGCAACACGGTCAGGGAAGTAGACAAATGCAACGATGGCAGGCACAACAGATGTGCAGGGGTGGAAGCCACAGATATGAAATTGCCAATGTAAGTAGGAAACCCATTGCCAAATACTGAACACATGACACCCTCAGATGCTGCTATTGATGACATGGATACACCACATGATAGGACACATTCCCCCTGGACCACATGGGTTCCTGCACAGTAACACTTCATAATCATGAGACTAGATATCACCATCACTGCAGCAAGGGCATGGTTAGCTGCACCAACAACATGTACATCTGAAGCATGAGCACTAGAGAAAAGAAAGTTGCTTTATTCAGCATATGTGTTGTTTGATAACGACGTCCAGAAGAAATTAGAGCAAAGGCCAATGGCCAGTCCATTGTCAAAGTTCAAACAGGGTGACACTGGCAGATGTCACCCTACGCATGCCTGCACAATACCAGGGACAATCCACTAGGAGGGGCAACCAGGGGGCAGGCCAGGCACCGCAGGGACAGGATCAGGGCTCACCAGGGGAGTCAGGGAAGGGGTGGTGGGTGCTGGAGAGCCACTGACAACTGCAGTGGAGGTGTCTGACATGGTGTGTGCCGGCACAACTGTGGGGCATGACACAGATGTCGTGGGTGCCGGCACAACTGCAGTGGACCCTGCAGATGGGGTGGACAGGTCCGCCACTGCAGTGCCCAAGTCAGACAGGGCGGTAGTGGACTCCACAGCAGTGCCTACCTCCAGGGGAGGAGAATGGGGAACAGGCAAGGTGGGTTGGACAGAGGGGAGGACACCCTCACCACATCAGTGGCACAGACAAGCGCAGCGGGGGTGTGGTGCTGGGAGAGCAAGTGGCAGGGGAGAAGGCCTGATCCTCTTGGGGATGGTATATCTGTGGGTGGGGGAACCTGGGGCAGGGTGTGGTGGGGGCACCTGTGCAGTGGGGGCCTGAGGGATGGAGGACGGAGACCTTGTGCCTGAGCTGCAGGGCGGTGGTGGGGTCTTGCTCTTAGCACTCCGGGGGACTTGCGGGTGGGGGCCTCAGTCCGTCTGCGCCTGGGGGAGGGTGTCCGGGGGCGAGGGGCACTCTGCTCCGTGTGGGTGGGCTTCCTCTTCCCCGGGATGCTGGAGCAGCTTCATCGGTGGGGAAGAGGCCGAGGTCACAGAGGAAGAGCTGCTGTGACTTTGGGGTTGCAGGTGAGGCAAGGGAGGGTGCTTTGGAGGGAGAGGGAACTGAGGACTGCGCAGTGCATGTGGATGCGTGTGTGTGTTCCAGGGCCCCATCCCCTGTGAGTCTGGCTTCAGTCCCCTGAATGTGCGTGCGTGTGCGTTTTGTCATTGGCGTGTGTGTCAGTGTGCTGGATGTGTGTGTGCTGGTGTGTGCCTGTGCCAGTGTGTGTGTGCCTGGGATGGGTAAGGTGCTGGGGAGTGTGGATGGAGCAGAGGCAGGAGGGGTGAGGGACCGTTTGAGGAGGGACACTGCTGCCGTCAGGGAGGAGTCCATGGACCTATTGCCCCTCTGTAGGTCAGACATGCCCGATGAGATGCCCTCCATGAACGACACCAGCTGAGTCAACAGCGCGGTGTGCGCATGGAGGACACTCAGCATGGCTGTCTGGCCTACATGGAGCTGGCGAAGGAGGTACACAGACTCCTCACTCAGGGCAGCAGGGGACACAGGGGCAGGGGGTGCGGTGCCTGGCCCAAAGGAGACACGCTCCCGGACATGGGAGCCTCCACGGACCTGGGGAATGGGAGCCGATGGGAGGGCGGTGGTGGTGCTGGTGGTGGCGGGGACAGCAACACTAGCTGGGGTGTGGTGGCTGCTGACACCCGCCTCCACAAGGGAGTCATCCTCCGAGTTGCTCTGGTCCTCAGCTGAGGTGGATGCTGCTGAGGACTCCTCGGTGTGGCTCCCCTCGCCCTCCGTGCCACTGGGTCCCTCCGACCACTCCTCGGCTGCTGACCCAGTCTGGCTCTCCGGCTCCTCCTGGTCCGTGGAGCTGTCCCCTTCCGTGGCCGTGGATGTATCTGCAAACAATGGGGAAACAGACAGACATCAGTCACCTGCACATAACGCACACACCACTGTGAGCACAGCACATCACAGAGCAAGCCCTGGCATCATTAGTTGTACATTGCTAAAAGTGCACTAATTGAACAGGAGAAGTCAATTGTCAGTCTGATGCCAAGCATGGCACTCACATCCCACATGGCCTTGCACCCATCTGTCTGGTGTCTGTTGGATTGCAACACCCCAGTGTTGACACATGCACCAAGTACACAGTAGTTGGACAGTGCAGAGGACACGGTGTGGACACATCACAGCTCTTGCCACTGAGTCAGTACAGGTTTACGGATGTAAGGGATGCCCAGAGTCAAATAGGAAATGCATGTGATGCATACCAGCGACAGACACCATGATGCACCCATGTCCTGATAGCCAGCGCCACTATGGTGTGCATGTAGCACATGTCACTCCCCTGCAGGATCACCAATCAGTAGACACATGCCATGGCGGAGGCATGACTGCAAAGTCATACATCACTGTCTCAGTGATGTATGACTTTGCAGCCAGACTAACAACACTCTGCACTGTGTCACAATAGTAGGTCATGGGGAATGCAAGTCCTGGAGCTGCACAAGTGCACATGTACATCCCCCCCACAACACATCCTCTTAACCCTCATCTGTCCAGGTCATACCTATTGGACATATGGGAGACCTGTGACACTACCCTCTGAACCTGAGCCCCTCACACTCTGCTGTGCATGGGGAACAGCTGCCTGAACTTCACATTTACATGCCCCATTCTGCATGGGCAGCTGATCAGACACCTATGTGTCACACAAGTATCGTCTCCTATGGTCACATCTCCAGTGGCATGCTGAGCCCCTACCAAGAAACTCCACAGCAGTCCTGGCGACTAATCCACAGCACACTGACACAGAGGCAGACACCTGAGGGGTCAAATCACTGTGCACAATGTGTCCGCTGATACACGGGAGTGGGAGTACAGAGTGTATTGTATGGCCTGGAGTAGGCATGACTGTCCAGCCCCACATGAATGAGGGATGAGCCCTGGACTGTAGGCAGCTGGCTAAGTATGTGTGACACACGTCATATACATACTCCTGGGGCCCAAACATTGTTCCCACCCGCAGCATGGGTGTGTGCCAGATACCCCAGCCACATGTGGTGGATCAGCTCAGCAATTGGACCACAGATCAAAGTAACACGCTGAATACATGTCAGAATACAGGCATTGTGTAAGCAATGGACCCACCCATGATGCCCACCACAGAGTCAGGGAAACAGATGCTGTCTCCCACCTTGAGTCAAGCAAACTGCAAGGACACAGTCCTAAGTGACAGAATTCCCTGCATGTAAGGGCCACACCTGGGTATCAGATGAGGAGTGGGCAGTGCACAATAGAGGGACATGGCTCCTGGACAACATGACTGCTGTACTGTGGCAGTTTAACCAGGCCCGAGGAGGGCACATAGCATGTTAGACAGAGTACACAGTGCAGTCTTTGACTCACCCCCTCCTTGCTGCTCTCTGGCCTTCAGCTGCCCATCCAGGTCTGGAAAGACCACCGCCAGGATCCTGAGCATGTGGGGGTCAGGGTCTGTGTTCCGCCCCTCCTGCGAGGAGGCGACAGCTTCAGCTGGACCCGTGCAATCCTCCGGGTCCAGCCCCGAAGGTCCTGCCACCTCTTTTGGCAGTTGCGGATCCGGCGCATGTAGACCCCCACGGACCGGACAGCCCGGACGATGTCCTTCCATATCTCATGCTTCCGATGGGCAGAAGCCTGTCAGGATGACAAAGTGATAAGGCCATTACTACACATGCAACATATCCGTGCATGACACAGTTGCATATACATGTCGCAATCACAGGGGCACATGGTGTACCCAGGCAGTGCACGGCTGCCCATGGACAGTTTTCCAGAAGTCACTACATGGTATCATTGCATGGGGAGTAAAACCCTGTTCAGAAGCACTGTCACTGCACCATACCTGTCCAGTGCAAGTCACTACACACTATGGGGGTGACAACTACTCAGTGAGCCTGCTAGCCAGTGGTGTGCTGACTCTCAGCCTTGCTAGTCAGACAAAATGCACATTCAGAAAGGCAGTGCACAGAACACTCATCTGCTCCCCTGGTGTCCCATACAGCTTGCTGTACTGTGGAAGTAGGCTGTCCAGCAGGGCCTGGTTCTCCTCAAGGCTGAAGGCTGGGGCTCTCTCCACAGTACGTGCCATTGCAGGGTCCAGAGGGGCAGAGACAGCAGCAGTGCAGTGGCAGATGTCGTCCTGGAGCATGTAGTGCAGGCAAGTGGGCTCTCAGGGGAACAGGCAGCAATATATATGTGCTGGAGAGGCAGATACTGTCCCTTGTGTCCAAAGTGATAGGTCCAAGTCGTTTGCATCTTCTGAATCTGGCCAATCCATGGAATAGCAGCACCAAAACACGCCCACAGCATCCTTCAAAATTTCAACTTCATGACATACATGATTTTGCAACATTGTTGTGGGTGACCAACTGATTTTCCAGCAACCGACTCGTTCGAAATTCGAAAACGCGTCCGTTGCCAGGCAAGCCCATTGTCAATGGGTGCGCACCGATCGGTCCATTGAGGTACAACGCGCACAGGGGTACAACGCGTACCCGCACACATTGAATGCAATGGGCCGGCCGGAGGCACCGATCGGTCCATTGCTGTTCAACGCGCACAGGGGTACAACGCGTACCCGCACACATTGAATGCAATGGGCCGGCCGGAGGCACCGATCGGTCCATTGCTGTTCAACGCGCACAGGGGTACAACGCGTACCCGCACACATTGAAAGCAATGGGCCGGCCGGAGGCACCGATCGGTCCATTGCTGTTCAACGCGCACAGGGGTACAACGCGTGCCCGCACACATTGAAAGCAATGGGCCGGCCGGAGGCACCGATCGGTCCATTGCTGTTCAACGCATCACTGTATATGTGACTGGCATAGGTCAGCATGCCTGTCTCAGATGGACATGTGCCAGCCACAGATAGCTCCCAGGGAGTGAGGGGCACACCTACATCACGACAGCCTGTCCAAACCTTATCATAAGGCATGTAAGGCTGCATTTCCTATTGTGTGTATGTTGGTGTACATGTTGTCCTGTGGGTGTCACCTGTGGGCAGCCACCCCCAGGCTGTGCACGTGTTAATGGGGACAGGATCCTGGGTGTTACGTGTACGTGACCACTGTGATGTGCAACTGTTCATATCTGTGCATGTGTCATGGTCACATTTCACAGTGGTGTTTGTGTATGTCATGTCACATACCCCGTGAGTCCCATGTGGGACAGTATGTTTGAGCCAGGGTGTCCCAGTGGCACAATAGTGATGGCCCTCCACAGTCTTTGTGCATGTAGTGTTTACAATGTCTCTGATTTCATGTGCACAATGGGAGACAGTCTCCACATCCACGTTGTGTGTGCATGGACTCTGATGTTGTGCGTGTGTGTCACAGACGTCCATGGCTCTCCTGCCATGGCAAGTGTGGCCAC
The DNA here is from genome assembly GCA_963921515.1 of Calotriton arnoldi. Classification (NCBI taxonomy): domain Eukaryota; kingdom Metazoa; phylum Chordata; class Amphibia; order Caudata; family Salamandridae; genus Calotriton; species Calotriton arnoldi. The sequence continues at coordinate 794,035 of CAWUFW010005904.1, read as the reverse complement.
TACCTGTGGGGGTCATGTTTGTTTTGTTGTGGTGTACACATGATACTCCAGGTGATGCCAGTGTCCATGTGGCATTACAGGGTCCCTGGGAATGTGCCTGTCGTTGAGCTGTGGTGCCTGGGGCACATCTGTCCTCACATGTCACCAGGAGAGTGATTGAGCGGACCTTTGGTCTCCTGAAGAGCCGCTTCCGCTGCCTGGACAAGACCGGAGGGTCCCTCCCATATGCCCCTGCGAAAGTGTGCAAGATTATCATCGTCTGCTGCATGCTCCACAACCTGGCAGTGCGGAAGGAGTTGCCTCTCATCCAGGATGACGATGACCAACATCCGCCACCTGTGGAGGATCCTGGCCTGGACCACGATGCCAGTGACGATGATGATGATGATGGTGATGGTGATGTCCGCACACAGCTCATCACCAACTTCTTTAGCTGAATGTGAGTATCCTGAGGTGTCATGTGAATGATGTGAGTTGGCATGATGTGTGGGTGGTGCTCTGGTGCTGTTGGAGTGTGTCCATGGGCTACTTGACAGGATGTGTGTTGCGATGTGTGGTGACAGGTGGGCTGTACTCCCCAACAGTGTTGACATGCTAACTTGGTTCTGGGTGGGTATCTTGTAACATGTATTGTGCATGAGTTTTGCTGTTCTGTCCTGTACTGCATTGCTTTTGACTGTGTGTCATTTCTGTCCTTCACAGGGTACTTTCAGATTCGTTTGGTCAACTGTGTCCACCGACGACGTGATTGCACATCCAGGCTGGTAGCTGTTGTGTCCCTACAGGTGATGTGCGCCACACCCATGGACTTCCTTCTGTCTACAGTTGTTGACTGTGTGCCCGCTACCAGGTGGGGTTACCTTGCATCTGTAGTGGTTACGGCATGTTGCTACTGTGTAATAAACCTGTGCTTCACTTAGTGATGTGCGTTGTCTGTGGTCACACATTTGACTGCCATTTGCTTACTGCACCTGTGGGCTACTTGACTACAACTGGGAATGGGTGTGGTGTCTGTGCATTGCACCGTCTTCCCTGGCAACATCAGTGTAGGCAATGAGTCAGATGGCCTAGGTGTGTATGTGTTGTGTAGCCCTGGTGGTGTGTCTCCCTCATATGTGTCACGTTGCCTGTACTCACATGCCTGTGTTGTCCTTGCTGTTGCAGTTCGCATACACAGTGTAATTTTGCAGTTCATCATCCCCATAACAGCACCCACGTTGGAATCACGACAGAGGCAAGTATGGTGTATTAGTGTGTTTATTGTGATACATCTGTGATAATAGTGCATAGGATGGATTGTGCTGTACATGAATCTTGCAATCCCAAGTTCCTAGATGAATAGAAAGTCCAGGTAGACAGGATCCCCAGTATCGGGGCCACAGTTGTCTGACACATTGTTCCAACTTGTACTCCCCATGCAATGTGTGGGAGTAGTGTTGCCATCAACAGGGTGAACAGTCTGTGCACAAAGGCGAAAATCCAGAACAGGTTCAGGCTTCCTGGGAGTTGCGCTTGGCCATCAGCCTCTCACTTTCCCCTCCTCGGACGACCCCTCTTCTTGGGGGGCCTCAAGTGCAGGCTGCTGCGGTGCAGGGGACTCTCCGCCAGAGTCCTCCTCCCTCCCTGTGGCAGTTGCAGTTTGTTCGGTACCAGATGTTGTTGGCACACAGGGAGGTGTGGACTGGTTGCTGTTCATCTGGCGGAGGCATTGTAAAATGTCCCTGTGCACCGCCGTCATCTCATGTAGTACATCCCACTTGGACTCCACGCGGGACATGTGGGAGTCCACACGTGACATGTGTGACTCCACGTGGGACATGTGGGAGTCCAAGCGGGCATGATGGGCAGCCTGCTGCTGTTTGATGTCTCTGAGGAGCCCCACTACCTGGCTGAGCTCTCCGGTGCTGGACTGGTATGCATCAGCTATGCGTACCAGTTGTGGGTCTTCATGCACACCAGCAACGTCTGCAAGCAGCGACCTCTGTCTCCCACCCCTCCCACCACCCCTGCTGACATGTGCAGTGTGTGCAGTTGCAAGCACAGATAACCCTGGCCACCTTGGGGGGTGGTGGTGGTGTCCATGGCCCCAGGTTGGTCCAGGGTCACTGCGCTGGTGTTGTTCCTTATTCTGTCCATGTCGGCAGGGATGGTATTCGTGGTGACAGTCGTTGGAGGGGTGGGTGCAGGGGGTGCAGCTGGTGGACCTGCTGGTGCTGCAGCTGGTGGTCCTGCTGGTGCAGCATGTTGACTTGCACCGGATGTGCCAGGTTGTTCATCGTCCGAGGAGGACAGAGGCTGTACGACGCCAGTGAGCTCGGCATCCTCTTGAGCCTGGGACTGGGACTCCTCAGCGTCTGCTGCTGTGTCCCTATCATCACCTGTTTTTGGGAGACACAAACAATGTATGTCATGTTTCTGCAGGCATCAGTGGTTGACACACCTGACAGTTGTGACTGTGCCTCGGGGTGCGGGCCTGTACATTGTATTGTCCTAAGTCGTCACAGTCAGGGGTTGATATTGGTGTGGCACATTGTCCTGCATTATTTGGGCATTTCTATGTATTCTCTGGGGTGTGAACATGGTCTGCATTGATTGTGTTTGGTTGACAGCCAGACCTCCTTCCCACCCACCCACCCACCCAGTCAGTTATCCCACCATGGAACGTGCTTGCATTGCAGGGAGTGTAAGTTGTCTCTCAGGATGTCAGTCAGTGGTGTCCTGCTGTTTGTTGGTGCACAGTTGCCAGCAGGGCCTTGTGCTCCCCACAGCAGTAGCCAGTGTCAGCCATCTTGTGAGTCCTTCTCCACTCCCTGTGATGTGAGCATGGTTCAGGAGTGGTGTTGATGGGCCAGTTGTGAGGCTGAGCAATGTCTGTGACTACGACTCCCATCATGCTATTGCCTCCACCCCCTTCCCAGCATGCCCATGCTTCCTTCCTTTTGACTCTGCTTCCCTGTGGGGTGGGCTGGCTGTGCTGACAGGATGGCTGGGAGTGTTGTCCTGGCAGTTGTTTGGCTAAGAGTGTCCCTGTGCTTCACACAACATAACCCAGGGTGGTGGTGCTTTGTGGGATCTTGTGTTAGGATGGAGGGCATTGCATTCTACCAGGTGGGTACTGTGGAGTTTGTGTGGGGGGGTGTGAGGGGAGGTGCTGGTGACTATAGTCAGTGCTGCAAGTCCCCCTTCCCACCCAGCCAGCCAGATATCCCACCATGGAACGTGCTTGCATTGCAGGGAGTGTAAGTTGTCTCTCAGGATGTCAGTCAGTGGTGTCCTGCTGTTTGTTGGTGCACAGTTGGCAGCAGGGCCTTGTGCTCCCCACAGCAGTAGCCAGTGTCAGCCATCTTGTGAGTCCTTCTCCACTCCCTGTGATGTGAGCATGGTTCAGGGTGGTGTTGATGGGACAGTTGTGGGGGGGGCAATATGTGTGACTGCGACTCCCATGATGCTATTGGCTACACTGACTTGGCCAGCATACACAGAATTCCTTCCTTTGAGTGGTCTTCACTGTGTGTTGGTGTTGTTGTGGTGGCTACATGTGTGGATGTGTGTGTTAGTTCTATTTGTGCCACTGCCTAGCTGTAGTTGTGGTTGTGTTTGTACATGTGTTGGCACAGTTGGATGTGACTTTTTGATGGCATGTGTTGTGTTTATCTGACTGACATACACATTTTGGGATGATTCTGTTCTAGTTGCTGTGTAATTGCTATGTGTGCATGGTTTGACTCTCCCCTTGACAGTGATGTGTGTGTTTTGTGGCAGTTTATTGTGTACATTTGTTGTGTACTCACCAGGCTCTGGGATGTTCTCTAGTCCATATACGCTCACTGGCGGAAGGATGGCCCGCACCTTCTCCTCCCAGGGCCTGAGGTATATTGGCTTGGCAGGAGGGCCACTGCCGGTATGTTGGCTGTTGATGTAGTCTATCTTCAGCAGGTCCCGTACCCTCCTGCGCACGTCATACCACCTGTTCTGGATGTCCGTCTTTGTGCGCCGACATGGTGATTGTGCGTTCACCCTGTTGATGATCCTCTCCCACATCTTGGTTTTCTGCGACATGGGGGTCTGTTGGACCAGAGTGCCAAACAGCTGTGGCTCCACCCTGAGGATCTCGTCTACCAGGACTTCCAATTCACAATCTAGGAACTTGGGATTCTTCTTGGGGGCATGGTGATGGGTGGTGATGGTGAGTGATGTGTGTGTTGGTGTGCAGGTGAGGGTGTGTGAGTGTGTGTTTTGCTGGGTGTATGTGAGGTAGGTATTTGTTGGTGTGCTGATGGTGTGTGGCTTGTGTGAGGGGTGAGCTGTGGGTGTGTGGTTGCTTTCTCTTGGGTGCTGGCAGTGGAATGGCATTTGCAAAGGCTCATGGTAGTGATTTGTGTCCTTTATATAGGTGGAGTTGTGGGTGTGTCTTTGTTCTCTGTCCCCACCCCCCAGTATTTATTGGCTTGGTAATTGCTTGTTTGGCCTTTTTTGGGTGATTTTTCCTTTGTGCTGTTTGTGTATGTTGGAAACGTTCTTGTGACCGAGTCGGACCCTGCATTGGTCTCGTACGGTGTTCTCCGTTTCGTTCACGCTGTGTTTGTGCAGTTTTGTATGCTGCGTACGCGTCGGTCGCGGTGTATTGTGTTGCTTCGGCTCGGTTTTGTATGCGTGTCGGTCGTACGGCTTGTCCTCCGTCCGACTCGGTCGGGTTTTTCGCGCCTTGCATCGTACTTTGCGGGTTGGAGTTGGCGGGTACGATTCGGTCGGATTTGTTCCGGGTGCGTGTCGGTCGGTTGGATTCGCGTGTTTTTCCGGCCGGATTGCTATTTTCCGAGCGGCTCGGTCGGTCGGCTTGGTTTCCTGACGTGTCGGTCGGATTTATCGCGGCTTGCATCGTACTTGGCGTGTCGGGCGCCACTGGTACGTGTCGGTCGGTAATTTTTCCGGCTCCGAGTCGGTCGGTGCTTTTTCCGGCCCGAATCGGAATCGACCCCTTGGTGTTTGCAATCAAGGTGTTGGAGGCCAGTCTGGTGTGGGACACGTACTCGGGTGTCCATGATGTGGTCTACCTAATCCTGAATATGAAGATTTTAGTAGTAGATACACATTGTTGGAACTTTTAATTTGAAGAGTTACCTTGTGGGGCAGAAAGGAAAGAAGGCTATGAGTCATTGCTTCAGTTAGAACAATACTTTGCCCATGGATTGACTAATGAACTATTGTGGTCCTTGAATTAAAACGTCCTGAAGAAGTTCGTCTTCGTGAACGGAATGCGTTGGGTGAGGCTGTATCTATTCAAATACGGACAGCGATCATGAATAAAAGAAGAAAGTTTGATAATTCAATTGGACTCTTTTATTCATTGGGTGTACCACTTTATTTATGAATTTATGTTATCTGCATTGCAGAGGTGTCTAGAAACAGCAGATACCATTAGGGTGTGCAACATATATAATTCTAGTAACAGGGGGGAGGTGAGAGCTGTTCCACCTGCTGCATTTTGTAGTTGTTTGGGACATGTTTGGTTTAATTATTTAAGTCACAACAATATTTAGACTTTGGAAATAGTACTATCATTCAACTTCAATTCACCATCACAGTCATTTGTAGAATAAGTAGAGGTATTCTCTTTTTTGGTGGTGGAGATTTAAAGGAGCATCTGCCTGCTAGGAAACATGGACATCGCTTCTATTGCAAGGTGAGAATTAGAGACACAGAAATTAGCTGTGAAACCTAGGACACACATGTATGTTTTATTCTGAGAGAGATTCGTGTCCCCAAAGATAACAGGTGCGAGCACACAGTCTCTGTTCTAGAAAGTGAATGTCTTTTTTGAGGGAACCAATGGCACTTTTAAAAAGTTAACAATGGAACTAGGGAAGAACAGGGCTTACCAGCAATAGTTGTATGGATGGCTTTCCTGTTGCCCATGCTGAATCTCATGGAACTACTTTGTCATTGATGGGCGCAGACAGGCCTGGTAATGGCACGGGCACAGTCAGGCGTTTCTGACACGTGGGAATGCTTGTAGTGCTAAAAGTGCTATGGAGTCACTTCTTTTTCCTCTCCTTCCACCCAGCAAGTTGACTGAAATTAATGCTGGGAGGTATTGCTCTTCCTCCCAGGCAGGAAAGTAAAGTCTTTTGTCCCTTCAGCCTTCACAGGTCAGCAGGTGGCCTGAAATGAACCCTAGAAAGTGTGGTACTTCCTCCTAGGCAGAAGGGGAAAGTCTTTTGTTCCACACAGCAGGGATGTTTGTCCCATTATAAGTGCTCAGTAGCCTCCTCCTACCCTTCAGGCCTCACAGGGCAGTCTGGGAGGTGCAGTACTTCCCCCTAGGAAGGAAGGCAAAGTGTATTTTCCCAAGCAGTGGGAATGCTTGTGGCGCACTTCACTTGGGCAAGTCTATCTTTTGATGTTACCAGAAGTCCCTGAAGTCAGACATGTCATTTTGCATTAACCCGGGTGCAGTAGCTTTAGCTGTTACTGGAGATCCCTCTCATCAGAAACAAGTACTCCGCGGAACCAGAGTTCGTTTTTAGAGCTCCATAGGGCCAGACATAGGTCCTTCGTTAATCAGGCTGCAATACCTTATGCAATTATTTCCAGTTACATCAGTGTACAAAACTGCCCTTTCAGTTTCAATCTCAGGATGCCGGAGAATAAAGAATAGAGCAAATGCCCCTGACTGTATTTTGTTGAAAGTGGAAACAATGGCAAAAAGTTGACTGCGCTTTTGTTTTCACCAGGCCAGACCACAGAGCAGGAGTGTATTGAAAATACATTTGCATATTCACCTATGAAAGTCTATTGATTGTATTTCTTGTTTTCATGCCCTAAATGCGTGCACTAATGCTTGGTTGAAACGATAAGCAATATTGGGCCAGATGTACGACCGTGGAAATAGCGCCTCGCAAATTGCGAGTTTTTTGCAACTCGCAATTTGCGAGGCGCTATTTTCAATGTACAACAGTGTTTTTCACACTGTTAGCGATTCCCAATGGGGTCGCAAATAGAGAGGCTCATGAATATTAATGAGCCTCTCGCAATTTGCGACCCCATTGGGAATGGCAGGCCCTCCCAGGTATGGTGGCCTGCTGGGCTCAGCCCTCACCATGTCTGGAATGCATCCCGTTTTCCTTAAAGGAAAACGGGATGCATTTAAAAAAGAAAAAAATGAAGCGTTTTCGTTTCATTTTTTAAGGGCAGGTAGTGGGCCTGGGACCACTGCTTGCCCTTAAAAAATATTTCCCCCTGCATTTGCAAAGGAGAAGGGGTCCTCTGGGGACCCCTTCCCTTTTGCGACCCCATTTTCACCCTCTTGAAGAGGGTGGTAATTTGCGAGTGTTTTGCACCCGCAATTGCGGACGCAAAACATTTTTACATAGGGTTGCGCTCGCTATTAGGAAGGGAACGCCCCTTCCTAATAGCGAGTCGCAAAACCCTATTTTGCGAGTCTCAAAAAATTGTGACTCGCAAAATAGGGTTTGTACATTCCCCATGTTGTTTTTGCATGCGCAAACGGGTTCGCAAACACGTTTGCGCATGCAAAAATGGTCGTACATCTGGTCCATTGTCATGACTCTGAGTGCATTTCTAAATTGCACCAGACTCAGATGTTTACTGCTTTACACATTTAAACCGACGTTTGTGACTATTCAGAACTATCATTAAGCATTAAGTACTTTTCAGTTTGAATAGAGAGCTTCCATTGTGCAAAAAACAATTGCACAAAGCCTCATGTTGTGTTAAGGTAGAACGTGTCAAGTGAAAAATAACGTTAATTTTATTTTTAAATCAAGCATACGCATTTGCTTGTATGTCTGAAATTTTAATTGAGGCAAAATCCGAATTGTGTAAAAGCTTGAAATGAAGTAATCTTTCATTTCAGCAAAGTGTGAAGTAGCATGAAGTCCCTCTTTTATTTGTCCAACACGTTGCCAGAATTTGTAATGGGAAAAAACGATTTTTTAAATTTGGGGAAAATTACTTTCAACTTTACCAAAAATGTTCTGGAAACAAAAAGCTGCTATTGTGGGGGAAAAAAAATATATATATATATATGGCGGTATGGAGAAGCACTAAATAAAGACTTCATTGCACTTTATTGGGTCCACTCTCGTTTTTTCGTGGAGGAGCAGCAGATGAGTATCTTTGGACATATTACCGGATTGACCTTCTCCGGTAGCGTGGACCCCCTCCCTGCAAGTTGGCTACGTGGTTGGCAGGTCAAATTTCCGGTGGACCCTGGTCGACGGCATTGCTGCCGGACGGTAGCTGTCAGCGTCTTCGGTGAACCCGGAAGTGGTTTTGATATCCGGGTACGGATTCCAAGGTAGCCCCCTGTGATTGCACGCAAGGCAGTACTGGATGGTGTAACAGCAGGAAGCAGAGCTCGGACGTCGGCAATAGCTTGGAGAAGCGGAGTCGTATAAGAGGCTGCATCAACGCTGAAAACCATCGACACAAAAGGTACAATGCGAATTGCTGCAACAGGAGGGGAGGTGTGCGCCTGCAGATATTTCCACTTTCATTCAATATAGTGGGTATTAACGACAGGCAACAGTAAATATATTAAGAGTGCTCACCATGTCAGCTGCAACGCTTAAAGATCGCGAGTCAGCAGCTGAGGAGATGTTTACAGACTCCCCACAGCAGGAGCAGCAGCATGACAATGGCAACATCGTAGAAGCATCAGGGGGAACTACAAGTTTGAAAGACAATTTCCGCACATTGGAGAAATATATGCGTCAAGAGCAAGCTAAATGGTGGGAAGGAAAATCTCTCCAGAAATATCTGGATGTGGGAAGGATCCCCAGGGGGCTACGCATTACGCTAGCCCCCAGCTATGAGACACCCAATCCCAAAATGTTAGCAGAATGGGCTGAATGTAACCTCAAGGCCTCCCGCAGACTGGCCCAGATACTGGTAAAGTATGCGGAGACGGACCGGGTAGATTTACAGGCCAAAATCGACGCATTAAATGAGCGTATTAATGAGCAAGGCGAATCACAGCAGAAAAAGATACTATATGATGAAATGATTACAAGACTACATAAAGAGGAAGATAAAATAAAACAGAGAAAAATCTATAAATTCAAACGTGATAAAGATGACTATACAAATGGCCAAATTTTCACTTTTGCCCGCAAATATGATTCTTTCAGGAATGTCACCACGAGTAAAAGACAGTTCACGTCAGGAAGAAATGAGGAACAAGGAGAAGCAACATCAGTTTCTGACCTTAGTTCCGCAATGGAAAGTGAATCTGAAACGGAAGGAGCTAAAAATAGATTGGATCAGGCAACTGTAAAACCATCGTTGGGGGAAGAGTTGGATTACCTTAGGAGAAGCAGAAAAGAGAAATTACGGCCGAGAAATATAAAACTGGCAAAAAACGACGAACCGAGAGCAGGCGGAAACGAAGGCAGTCAGCCAGAAAGCGGGGGCAAGAGTGGAAACCCAAAACCAATGAGAGGACGGGGACAATGGAGACGCAAATAAGTATGCCAGTGTGCCCCCGACAAACCGCCAGAAACAATAATACCATCATAAATCTGGCCAATGTTGATTTGGATGTAGCAGAACAACAATTGCTCTCCTTGGGATTATCATATTGCCCGGAAACCAATTTTGACTATACAAATACACGAGCTGACATATACAAATGTATACGGAAATTAAAGCTCAAAAAATTTCACCAGCTCAAGGCTAATTCAGATGATCAAACCCAACATACCTCCACTACAACTATGTCATGGGACAACCAGCCTATATCAAACTTAACAGTTGCAGATCTGGGTCTATTGAAAGATCTCCACAGTTTGGAACACGACCAAGGAGCTGCAGGAGGGGCAGTAACAAACCAGCAGCAAATCATGGTCCAGCAAAATTCTATGTCACCTATATATGAAACATGTACAAAACCAGAGACAAGGTTTAAGGTGAAATCTAAATTTGTTCCAATAATGCCCAGGGATTCTCTGGACCTGTTTAATGAGCAAGTGGTGGCGCAGGTGAAAAAATTATATACGGACACTAACAAGTTGAATAAGAAAATAACAACCCAGGAAAGGAAATATTATCAGCTGATAGCAAAATTGAAAAAAGAAAAGGATGTAGTGGTCAGAAACGCAGATAAGGGGGGCAATATCGTATTGTGGCCCCTAAGGGACTATATGGAAGAAGCAGCCTCCCAATTGAATAATTCTGACTGCTACAGGAAAACTTCCTTGCAACAATTTAAAAGCACACAAGTACAATTTTTTGCAAAATTATTGGCATGGAAAAGTTTAGGCCTCTTGAATATGGATGAGTACAAGTATTTGAAAAAAGAATTTCCTACCATACCAGTAATATATTTTGTGCCTAAAATTCACAAACGCCTAAACAAACCGCCCGGCAGACCCATCATTGCTGCATGTGATGGGCCACTGGAAAATATGTCTGTCTATATTGATTCTTTTTTGCAGGAGCATGTTAGGAGTTTAAAATCATATGTGCAGGACACAAGTGACTTTCTAAGGAAAATTGAAACTCTCCATTGGCAATCTGGCTATCAATTGATAGCATTAGATGTTTCATCTCTGTATACATGCATCAGGAACCAAGATGGCATTAAGGCGGTGGAATACTTCCTAGCTAACAGACCAATGAAATTTGCTGAGCACAACAGAATGTTGATTGATTTGCTGTTATTTTGTTTAGAGAATAATTTGTTCCTATATAAAAATCAAATGTATCAACAGGTACAGGGTGTGGCCATGGGGGCCAGCTTCTCTCCCAGCTATGCTTGTCTTTTCATGGGCTGGTGGGAGGAGCTGGTCCTCATGAAACAATATGAACACACATACAAGGATAAGATTATATCTTGGCTAAGATATATCGACGATTTGTTCATTGTGTGGAACGGCACAGAGCAAGGAGCCAGGGAATTTATTACTCAGATTAATAGCAATCACATAAACTTGCATTTTACTTCAGCTATTAGCAGTAAGAATATAACTTTCTTGGATGTTCAGATACATATTGTTAATAACAATTTGACAACCTCCCTTTTTCGTAAACAAACTGCAGGCAATGCTATACTGCATGCATCTAGTTCTCACCCCACTCACCTTATACATAGCATCCCCTGCGGGGAAATGCTTAGGATCAGACGTATCTGCAGTGAAGATGCAGATGCGATAGATAAACAAACACAATGTAAGGTTAGACTTTTGGAGAGGGGCTATAGCTCAAAAATAATAGATGCAGCAATTCTAAAATCTAGAAAACGAGCCAGGCAGGATCTACTCCAATATAAACCGAAATCTCAGGGGATAAAAGACAAAGATACAAATCAGCCAACTAGACTTATATTATCATATTCCAGACAAGAGGGACAGATCAGGTCAATCATCAGGCGTAATTGGCCTATTATATTGGGAGATCCAATTATAGGGTGTCTCCTCCCTAAAAGCCGGTTATTACATACAAAAAAACGGCGTCATTAGGCAATGCACTGGTCAAGAATAGTCCAGAAGATTCTGCAGTAGGGACATGGCTGGTAGCAAGAAAAGGATTTTATAAATGCTCCAGCTGTAAAGCTTGCCAGTTTGGTATAAATAAAACTACATACCAAACGGCATTTAATGATCAAGTACATAAAATCACCCAACATCTATCTTGCAAAACGGAATATGCAGTTTATGCCCTAGTATGTAGTTGCAATTTATACTATATAGGCAGTACAAAACTAGCCGTACACAAAAGAATCTTGCAACATACTAGAGCCATTACCAACAATGATTCAAGCTACCCTGTTGCCAGGCATTTTAAGGAAATGCACAATAGCAGTCTTAAACATTTTAACTATTTTGTTTTAGATACAATATCGCCACAAAAAGAGGAGGCAACAGGGAAGCCATGCTCAGACGCCTTGAGACTAGATATATATTGGAATTAGATACGAAACATCCGGGAGGACTCAATACAAGTGAAGATATGTACACATATTTATAGGCATCTCTCTGTATACAAATCTAGTACAGGAATTTTATGAATGAATAATGAAAAACCTTCTTTTAACATTCTTATTCTATTTAGGTATGCCCCCTTTTATAAAGCTTTTTACCATGTTTAGTTATCATTGGATTTTTACACAGTTTTATCCAATTTTATACAGTTGTAATGTATTTATAATATATATTTATTTCATATTTATATATTTATATCTTCATTCATGGGAAATAACTGTACAAGACGGATTAATATTGTGTTTTTGAACTTGTGGTATTCCTCCATGCTTAGCAGTTTAAAAATATGGACTTATCCTACAATAGCCATTAACTGCAGAAATTTACAACACGGAGCACGTTTCAATATGTATTATATGTATATGACCTTGCATATTTGGAATAGAATTACCAGGACAAGCAGATAATTGGATGTATATATGCATTGCAATAATATGGGTGTCAAAATGAAGAAATGGCTCAATATTTAAACATGCGTGATAGGTCATCATGGATTATCTATTGTTATTACTGCTATTTTAAAATAACTACCAAAAATTTGTAGATTGCTGCTAATTTAGATATCACACAATATACACTAATGCACATTGCACTTTATAGATTTGCACTTTTTAGGACTCTTAGGCACAGTTCACTTTACATTTTTTAATAATTGTATATTTTAAACATGACTAACCAATATCAGTCTATGTATAAACTATTTTGCTTTACAAGGATTAGTATGATATTTAATTTTGGCAAATAATGATTCAATCATGCAGGTTGGATGGTTTAAGTATTTATACTGCATATTACTGTGGCATGGAAACAATATATGTGATGCTTAATTGAGTAGTATTTTTTCCGTGTTTAGCATTACAACTATTGGGCACTGGCACTTTTAATAGGGAGTTCCTACCTTCTAGCGTTGTCATGTGATCAAGGCTGGTAACGGCCAAAACGCGTCATGGCGGTATGGAGAAGCACTAAATAAAGACTTCATTGCACTTCTTTGGGTCCACTCTCGTTTTTTCGTGGAGGAGCAGCAGACGAGTATCTTTGGATATATATATATATATTATCTACTGGCGGTCGCCAGTAGATAGTTATAGTTAGGACCTATTTTCCATAGGAAATCCGCGACATTCTATTTGAAATAACTCTCTTGCCGGTTGACGTATCTTTGCGAAATTTTCAAACTTTGTGGGGCGCTCCGGTCCGCTCCTACCCTGAAAGTCTCGGCGGGATTCGTCAAGCGGGGGCTGAGAAAAAAGGGGGGTCCCAAAACGCGTTTTCCCCATTCATTTTTCCATAGGAAACTTTAGACACGGCTACAGCCCGAACTGCTGAACGGAATTACACCAAATTTGGCAAAGAGGTAGTTCTTGGTTCAGAAAGAACCCTTTTTGTTAAATGGTGTAAATCCGTTCAGTAGTTGCTGAGAAAATGACAATTAAAATCACATATATATCTATGGCCGCGTCGGATCCGCGTACCCTCCCGATCACGAGCTGCATGCTAATTGGCTGTCAACACTCCAAATCAGGAAATGTTGGCAGCCATTTTGTCCCTCGGTAGAACCGAGGGACAGAAACAAGTGCGCAAAGCGCAAAAGGGGGCAGGGTAGAAACACCCTGACCCCTAGGTCTGCTCAGGGGTCCCACAAGGACCCCTGGGCAGAAAAAAGCATTTTTTTTTAAAAATCGGCGGGATGCGCTTAGGGTGCGCGGATCCCGCTGAGAAAAAAAAGAAACAAGTGCGCAAAACGCACAAAGGGGGCAGGGTAGAAACACCCTAACCCCTAGGCCTGCTCAGGGGTCCCACAAGGACCCCTGGGCAAAAAAAGCATTTAAAAAAAAAAAAATCGGCAGGATGCGCTCAGGGTGCGCAGATCCTGCCGGAAAAAAAAAAAATCGAAGCGCGGTCTCCCGCGCTTCGATGTTAATTTGCCCCCGGGTGGGCCAAGTCCCGGGGGCATGCTGGGGGGGGGTTATTTTATGTATGGACCACCACCTCCCCGGGGCTTCTTTATTTTTTAAATTAACCTGTGTGGGGGGACTCCAGCCCCCCCACATGCCCCGGGGACCACCACCTCCCGGGGCACTAACAAAATTGAAAATGGGGGTCCGTTTTGGACCCCCAAGCCCCGGGGACCACCACCTCCCGGGGCTTTGAAAATGTGGGGAGGGGGCCGTGCGGCCCCCCTCCTGGAGCCAGTGATGGCCCTGGGGACCGCCACCCCCAGGGCCGGCTCCTGCAGTGTCCCGGGGTGCCTACCCCCGGGACACTGCTGTTTGCAATGACAGGACGGGAGCCTCGCGGCTCCCGTCCTGTCATTGCAAACTGCTTTGAATTTTGGAAGCGAGAGCAGGGAAAGCTGCTCTTGCTTCCAAAATTCAAAGCAGAATTGCTTTCCACATGGGGAGCTGCATATTAGCAGCTCCCCATGTGGAAAGCAATGCCGGCTCGCGCAGGAGGCGGGGAGCCGGCAGGGTCCGTGGGGGAGTTGGGGTCCCCCCACGGACCCCAAAAGGATAGGGCCAGCCCCGGGGGATGGGGTCCCCGGGGCAAGTAGTGGCCCGGGAGGGGGGCCACCCTTCCCCCTTCAAAATGTTTTTTAAAAAAAAAAAACAAAGGCCGGCCCCGGGGGATGGGGTCCCCGGGGCCTAAGGAGGCCTTAGGAGGGGGCCAGGCAGCCCCCTCCATCAAATAAAAAATAAAAAAAAGGTGGCAATGGCCCGGGGGATGGGGTCCCCGGGTCGAAATTGGCCACGGGAGGGGGCACACGCGGTCCCCTTCCCAGTCCTTTTTTTAAAAGAGGGACAGGCCCTGGGGGATGGGGTCCCCAGGGCTCAAAAAATTACTAAAAAGGGGGCCACACAGCCGCCTTTTAAAAAAAAAAAATTAAAAACGGCATCGCGAGGAGGCCACGCCCCTCTTTGACAGCACTCTGCAAACGCGCCCCTGGCGCGTTTGCAGAGAGGAACGATTCCCCTTGAATACTGGGGGTCCCTGGGGGCCAACTAGCCCACCAGGAACCTCCAGTATGCGCCAGGGGGCTGTGTTGCACAGAGGTGTACAGAGGCCACGCCCCTTTTTACACCTCTCTGCAACGCAGCTCTGTGGCGCTTTTTGGATATACCTGTTGGGCTAGTTGGCCCCCAGGG
Source organism: Calotriton arnoldi (assembly GCA_963921515.1). Lineage (NCBI taxonomy): Eukaryota > Metazoa > Chordata > Amphibia > Caudata > Salamandridae > Calotriton > Calotriton arnoldi. The sequence continues at coordinate 778,887 of CAWUFW010005904.1, read as the reverse complement.
ACCCTCAGGATTCAAGGGGAGTTAATCCCCCGACTTAAAACGCGCCACGGGCGCGTTTGCACAGTGGTGAAGGGAGGGGCGGGGCTTCAGGTGACATGTGTGCAAACAGGCCCCGTGGCGCGTTTTAAGATGGGGAATTAAATCCCCTTCAATCCTGAGGGTCCCTGGGGGCCAACTAGCCCACCATGTACTTCTAAAAGCGCCACAGAGCTGCGTTGCAGAGAGGTGTAAAAGGGGCGTGGCCTCTGTACACGTCTCTGCAACGCAGCCCCTGGCGCATACTGGAGGTTCCTGGTGGGCTAGTTGGCCCCCAGGGACCCTCATGATTAAAGGGGACTTAATCCCCCAACTTAAAATGCGCCACGGGGCACGTTTGCACAGATGTCACCTCAGGCCCCGCCCCCTCCCTTCACCATTGTGCAAATATTCCTCTAAAATCAGCCGAAATACGAATTCCGATTTACTCACCTGTTATCGGGAGAGACCTCAGTGCTGCATCTGTCAGCCCAGTACTGATCCTGAAAAGTAATTTTAACCGTACTTACCAGTAACTTGAATTTCCTTCCATAGGATATCATTGCCTGCTTTTTGCTGAAAAAGTTTCTAAGTGTCGATTTTTGCAACATACAAATATTCCTCTAAAATCAGCCGAAATACGAATTCCGATTTACTCACCTGTTATCAGGAGAGACCTCAGTGCTGCATCTTTCAGCCCAGTACTGATCCTGAAAAGTAATTTTAACCGTACTTACCAGTAACTTGAATTTCATTCCATAGGATATCATTGCCTGCTTTTTGCTGGAAAAGTTTCTAAGTGTGGAGTTTTGGAACTTTATAATATTCCTCTAAAATCAGCCGAAATACGAATTCCGATTTACTCACCTGTTATCATGAGAGACCTCAGTGCTGCATCTTTCAGCCCAGTACTGATCCTGAAAAGTAATTTTAACCATACTTACCAGTAACTTGAATTTCCTTCCATAGGATATCATTGCCTGCTTTTTGCTGAAAATGTTTCTGTGTCGATTTTTGAAACATACAAATATTCCTCTAAAATCAGCCAAAATACCAATTCCGATTTACTCACCTGTTATCAGGAGAGAACCCAGTGCTGCATCTTTTAGCCCAGCACTGACCCTGAAAAGTAATTCTAACCGTACTTACCAGTAACTTGTATTTCCTTCCATAGGAATCCATTGTCTGGTTTTCAGCAGAAAAGTTTCAAAGTGTCGATTTTCACAAACTACAAATATTCCTTAAAAATCGCCTGTATGACTTAAACGCATTCTTTCAACTGTTTACAGGAGATGCACCAGTGCTGGATCCAGGATCCACCACTGAGTGAGAAAAAGTCACGATAACACTACTTACCTGCTAAGTGAATTTCCTCCCATAGGATAACATTGGTGATTCTATGTGAAAAAGTTTCTAAGTGTCAACTTTTAAAATACAATAATATTCCTTAAAAATCACTACTGTAACCAAAACGCTTTTACTCAACTGTTTACAGGAGATGTCCCAGGACTGAATCTAGGATCCAGTCCTGTGGTTAGAAAAGTAATCCATAAAGTAACTAATTGCATTTAGCTAGAAATTCACATTGAGCTCAATGTTGCATTGTGTTTGAAATTGTGTTGCCCATTGCAACAACTGTAACTACTGTACTTAAAAGTCTATTGCCTATTTGCAAAGTATTTAAAGTAAATTAATTCATTCTGAGAAAGTATATTTTGTAATGTAATGTATAATGTAATTACAATGTAATTTAAAAAATAAAATATCTAAAAATATATAGTTTAAAAAAATGTAGTAAATCAGTATGAAAAAAATAAAAATAACAATTAATACATTTAAAAATTGGCATTTACCAAACCTTTGAAATTCACTGAAAAAACCCATAGGTTTCAGACATGTTATAGTTAGGAATTAGCATTTAAAAAACCTTTGAAATTCACTGAAAAAACCATAGGTTTCAGACATGTTATAGTTAGAAATTAGCATTTAAAAAACCTTTGAAATTCACTTAAAAAACCATAGGTTTCAGGCACGTTATAGTTAGAAATTAGCATTTAAAAAACCTTACAAATTCACTGAAAAACCATAGGTTTTAGGGACAGTTATAGTTACTTGGACATTGCACTCGTACAAAACCCGTGAAATTCCCCGTTATAGTTAGTTCAGCTAACTATAACTCGCGCCCCGTAATGCACTGCTGATGACGTCACATATTACATCACTCATGACATGGTCAGTGACATCACTGATGACATCACTGATGACATCTCAAATGACATCACTGATGACATCATCCATGTGATAATTTCATGCATCTTCTCACACCCTAATATAACTTTTGATACACCCACTCTAAATTACAGACTGCCATTCTCAAAACCATAGACACTCCAATACCAATAACTACATACCAACTCACTGATTCTTAGGTCTACACACACATCCACTCACTCACCCGTACAGTCACTCATACTTACAGTCACTCAGTACAGGACTATCATATGCACTCATACACCTATATAAACACTGACACACCGCCACTCATCCATAGAGGTACTCACACACCTAGTCAGTCATGCAAAAAATTAATCACACACCCATTTACTCACCTATAGAGTTATACACACACCAGCTCAATAACTCATACAAATACTAGCACATTCTTACGCTCTTATACAATAACTGACACAAGCACACACGCATCCATACAGCCACTCTCACAATCACACACTCTCACGTATAGCCTTTTAAATACTCTAACACACATATATACTTCCTTTTACATATGTAGTTACTCGCACATGTACCACTGAGATATACATTCACTCACTAACACACCCATACACACACTCACCCACCCAAGCAGTCCATCACAGACGCACTCTTCAAATCATGCAACCAGTGAATCACCCACTCACACATCTATGTACAGAGTCGCACACACCCCACCCACACAAACACTCAGGCACCCATACAGATACTCAGACAACCAATCAATAACTCATATAGACACTCATGTAGCTATTCACAAACCCATGCAGCCACTTACACAGCAACAGACAGACGGATACAGACATTCACCCAGTTTAGTCACTAACCCATGCATTCAGTAACATACGTTTAATCACTCACTTATACAGTTAGTCACGCACCTACTAAATCATCCATTCAGACACTTATACACCCACTCACTCTTCAATACGCCTTTCCCTATATATATTAAACATATTTAAACTTTACAGAAACACACAGTCACTGGATGATGTCATCAGTGATGTCATCAGTGATGTCATTTGAGATGTCATCAGTGATGTCATCAGTGATGTCACTGACCATGTCATGAGTGATGTAATATGTGACGTCATCAGCAGTGCATTGCGGGCGCGAGTTATAGTTAGCTGAACTAACTATAACGGGGGAATTTCACGGGTTTTGTACGAGTGCAATGTCCAAGTAACTATAACTGTCCCTAAAACCTATGGTTTTTTCAGTGAATTTGTAAGGTTTTTTAAATGCTAATTTCTAACTATAACGTGCCTGAAACCTATGGTTTTTAAGTGAATATATATATATATATTACCTACTGGCGGTCGCCAGTAGGTAGTTATAGTTAGGACCTATTTTCCATAGGAAATTCACAACATTCTATTTCCAATAACTTTGGCGCCGGTAGATGAATCTTCGTGAAATTTTCAAAACTCGTGGGGCACTCCGGTCCGCTCCTATCCTGAAAGTCTCGGGGTGATTCGTCAAGTGGGGGCCGAGAAAAAAGGGGGTCCCAAAACGTGTTTTCCCAATTCAATTTTCCATAGGAACCTTTAGTCGCAGCTACAGCCCGAACTGCTGAACGGAATTACACCAAATTTGGCAAAAAGGTAGCCCTTGGTTCAGAGTCATGCCTTTTGGTTGAATGGTGTAAATCCATTCAGTAGTTCCTGAGAAATTTGAAAAAGGAAACACATATATATCTGGGCGGAGCCTAACCACACATGTCATCGTGAGATCTGATTGGAATTGCTGGCAGCCATCTTGGGACCAATATAAATGATAGTACCCCATTGAAATGCATTGTAGTGAATCGAAGATTTTGAGGGTTACCAAAAGGAGAACTATAAAGGGTGATAACAGACTTTAGTTACATTAGAATTCATTTGTTGATGGTACCATACTAATTTCAGGAATTGTGGTGTGTTCTAAGGTGATTTTACCCTGTGAAAAACCTTCTGCTGGGATATCATGAATCATGTTTGAGAGAAAACAATTTTCACATGCTTGTCCCATACAGTTTTGGAAGGTGCTCCAGAAGCTAAAATGAGAGCATATTTTCTGTAAATTCACATTATCTTTCTCAGTCATGTGAGAATGAAGTCTGACATTCTCAGTAAAAATGTACATCCAACAAGGGCAGAGACTGTCAGTTGATTCCTTTGTGTTCTACTGCAGCTTCCCAGAGTGTTCTAAAGAACAACTAGAGTGCTAACAGCCTTACTTATGACAAACGTATGGCACACCTGAAGCCATCTTGATTGGAATAAACTGGTAACACTTAAAACATTTAATTTAAAAAGGAACAAAATGATGGGGTTCATTTTGTCATAGAAATTATGGTTAGTGCTACAGAAAGAAAAATTAGGACATGTTTTAAGTGAGATCTCAAATATCTTCCTGTTATATTTCAACAGGAGCAGCCTCTCAGTTGATGCCTTTGTGTTCTACTTCAGCTTCCCAGAGTGTTCTAAAGAACAACTAGAGCGCTAACAGTCTTACTTATGACAAAATTATGGCACACCTGAAGCCATCTTGAATGGAATAAACTGGTAACTCTTAAAACATTTAATTTAAAAAGGAACAAAATGAGGGGGTTCATTTTGTCATAGAAATTATGGTTAGTGCTATAGAAAGAAAAATTAGGACATGTTTTAAGTGAGATCTCAAATATCTTCCTGTTATTTTTCAACAGGAGCAGCCTGTCAGTTGATGCCTTTGTGTTCTACTGCAGCTTCCCAGAGTGTTCTAAAGAACAACTAGAGAGCTAACAGTCTTACTTATGACAAAAGTATGGCACACCTGAAGCCATCTTGATTGGAATAAACTGGTAACACTTAAAACATTTAATTTAAAAAGGAACAAAATGAGGGGGTTCATTTTGCCATAGAAAGTATGGTTAGTGCTGTAGAAAGAAAAATTAGGACATGTTTTAAGTGAGATCTCAAATATCTTCCTGTTATATTTCAACAGGAGCAGCCTGTCAGTTGATGCCTTTGTGTTCTACTGCAGCTTCCCAGAGTGTTCTAAATAACAACTAGAGTGCTAACAGCCTTACTTATGACAAAAGTATGGCACACCTGAAGCCATCTTGATTGGAATAAACTGGTAACACTTAAAACATTTAATTTAAAAAGGAACAAAATGGTGGGGTTCATTTTGTCATAGAAATTATGGTTAGTGCTGTAGAAAGAAAAATTAGGACATGTTTCAAGTGTGATCTCAAATATCTTCCCGTTATATTTCAACAGGAGCAGCCTGTCAGTTGATGCCTTTGTGTTCTACTGCAGCTTCCCAGAGTGTTCTAAAGAACAACTAGAGCGCTAACAGTCTTACTTATGACAAAAGTATGGCACACCTGAAGCCATCTTGATTGGAATAAACTGATAACACTTAAAACATTTAATTTAAAAAGGAACAAAATGAGGGGGTTCATTTTGCCATAGAAATTATGGTTAGTGCTGCAGAAAGAAAATGTAGGGCATGTTTTAAGTGAGATCTCAAATCCTCTTCTATTTCATTAGAAAATTCTGACTTGCAGACTGAAACAATCACTTTCAATACCAGCAGTAGACTTCCAGTTAACTCCCTGGTGAGCAGTAGCTTTACTACAGTGATCTAATGAACAACTAGAGTGCTAACATTCTGAATTTATGGCAAATGTGTGACACATCTGAATGCCTTCTTGATGGAATCAAAGTAAAAAACTGAAACATTTCCTACTGAGGAGACTGCAGTAAATGACGAAATTAGGAAACCTCATAACAAATAAGTCTCCCAAGATGGCCACCAGAGAAAAAAGAGCCAAAATGTAGCACAAATATCACCCAGATGTAGCCCACATATAGCCCAATGACAGAAGTGTGCAAAACACTTTTTATTTTTAGTTTTTCCGCAGTTTTATATAGTGCAAACTGGTCAGGTATTGGAGCGTTACATCTTACTTGGACCCCTTATTGCGTATTTTGCACGAAGTACATGAGATTGATCATGCGAAACATTGAACTTTACGATTCTGTTAACCTGAAGTTGCTCTGAACCGGGCTTTGTAACACACGTTTTTACCTACTGGTTTTAATTAATTCTCACTGTATTGTATTAGGAAAGAGGATTTACTGTTTTTATGTACACTTTTATGATCTATGTTTCTAAATCAGATCAAATAAAGTTTAATGAATTCTATGGCAGGACGGAGGCGAGGATTATGCATATCTTTCCTCACTTTATTTGCATAGCAGTTCAAAGAAAACGTAACACAACAATCATTAAACAAAAGACTACACAACCCATGAACCATTAGGGGGTAGTCTCCAAGGCAACTATAGTCCAATCATATCACAGTCCATCGTATATAATATCGTGACGTCCCTTCCGCTTCCTCTTTCTTCACTGCTCGTCAGTTAAGTGCATTCCTTACATTCTTGGCATAATCTGACGTTGTTGCTGTTTGTATAGCGGTTTCTTGTGCACGTTATTAGCATTATTGCCTTGGTATTGTTTCATATTCCCTGCGCAGCAGGCTCTTGCCCGAGCGCGTTCTCCCCCTCGCAGTTTCTCCCGCTGTGTGCTCTGTGCGCGGTGAGATCCTCTCAGGCGCGTCTGGTCCGAGCGAGGCAGCTCCGTCGAGCGCTCCCGCTGGTCTTTACGCGCGTTTGGGAATCCGGTCACTCCTTTAGTGTCCACTTGATTCCCGACCAACCCTCGCCTAATTTTGACACCGCTACGCGGTGATTTCCCCACACGGCCACGTTAGTGACCAGCTCCAACTGGTGGTGGTAATTGGTATTGCGCCTCAGTCTATTCTTATAACAGCTTTGGGGAAAGCCCAGCTGTTGGAGCACCGGCGAGGGGGCTGTCTTAAGGATTTTAAGGGCATTTGTTCTGTGCTCACACCCTCTGCTATCCTGTCTTCTCCAGAAGACCATTTTTACTCCTCCTACCAGGAAGTGGAGGAGGAATGGCCCCCAACTTCTCCCTCCAGCAGTGGACCAAGCCCTCTCTCTGGCTATTTCTAGGGCGCTGGCTCCTCTTAGGGATCAGGTTGATAAGCTGGCGAAAAGCATCCCTGGGGTGTTCAGTGACCCAGATCTGGTGGTGGCGGGTCCAAGTAGCTCCCAGATGGGGAATAAAAGGGCCGTTAAGCATAACGCAGGGCACTTGGAAGGATTTGATAAACTTACGGAGACCTTCCTCAAGAGTGCGCGAACGCTAAAACATGCACCCTGCCGGGAGGAGGAGGGGCCCGGAGAAAATTGCGACACTGTCACCACTATTGTAGACCCCGACGGCGGGTTTCCCTTAGAGGGAGAGGGTGTATCGGAGGACGATTTCTCCTCCGATGAGAATAAGGACTCGGGGCGTCCCTGGCGTCCAGAGTCCCACTCCTCTCAGTCCCCGGTTGGGGACGGGGTCCACTCGGACATGTTCGAGCCTACCCAAATTTACCATCCTAGGTCGGCAGAGTGGACACCTGACGCCAAAGTGGCAGAGTATGTGGTGGGGAAAATCCATCAACCCCTTGAAAGGGAGGTCAGGAATAGGATGAGGGGAGAATGCCCCAGGCCCTCACTGAAGGGGAAGGTGGCACACACGCCTGAAATTGATGAGAAACTATGTATCTTTTTCTCCAAGTATATGAGGGATCCCAAGAAAGGAATTGATAGGTCTTGGACGTGGTAGGGCCCTTGACCCAAATTATTCAATTGACGGAGCGTTCCAAAGAGTCAGGATCCCCTTTGTCCACGGATATTGTGGCTGGTTGGGCGCACTACCCTAAACCCTAAAACACTACCCCTCCACTACCCAAACACCACTGCACTACCCTAAACCCTAAAACACTACCCCAGCACGACACCCTAGACTACCCAAACACCACTGCACTACCCTAAACCCTAAAACACTACCCCCAGCACGACTCCCTACACTACCCAAACACCACTGCACTACACTAAACCCTAAATATACCCCCAGCATGACCTCCCACACTACACAAACACCACTGCACTACCCTAAACCCTAAAACACTACCCCCAGCACGGCCCCCTACACTACCCAAACACCACTGCACTACCCTAAACCCTAAAACACTAACCCCAGCATGACCCCCTACACTACCCAAACACCACTGCACTACCCTATACCCTAAAACACGACCCCCTACACTACACAAACACGACTGCACTACCCTAAACCCTAAAACACTACCCACAGCATGACCCCTTCACTACACAAACACCACTGCACTGCCCTAAACCCTAAAACACTACCCCAGCACAACCCCATACACTACACAAACACCACTGCACTACCCTAAACCCTAAAACACTACCCCCAGCACAACTCCCTACACTACCCAAACACCACTGCACTACCCTAAACCCTAAATCTACCCCCAGCACGACCCCCTACACTACCCAAACACCACTGCACTACCCTAAACCATAAAACACTACCCCCAGCATGACCCCCTACACTACACAAACACCACTGCACTACCCTAAACCCTAAAACACTACCACCAGCATGACCCCTACACTACTCAAACACCACTGCACTACCCTAAACCCTAAAATACTACCCCAGCACGACCCCCTACACTACCCATACACCACTGCACTATCCTAAACCCTAAAACACTACCCCCAGCACGACCCCCTACACTACTGCACCACCCTAAACCCTAAAACACTACCCCCAGCACGACCCCCTACACTACCCAAACACCACTGCACTACCCTAAACCCTAAAACACTACCCCCAGCACGACCCCCTACACCACCCAAACACCACTGCACTACCCTAAACCCTAGAAAAGAAACCCCCACCCCATGCCCAATCCCCCTTACCTCTCACTCCTCATGGTTCCTCTCTCCTCGTGGTTCCTGCTTCACGTCATCTCTGAGGGCGGTGCACGTCGTTGTGAGGAAACGGAACAGCCTCTGTTTCCTTACAACGACATGGATCAGTCTACATGTTTTTAGAACGCATGGTCATTTACCATACATACCTTTACAACAAAATTCGTTGTAAAGGCATGCGTGGTAAATGACCATGCGTTCTAAAAAATGCGTAGTAATGACTTCGTGATGTACAACGCATGCGTGGTAATGCATGCGTTGTAATGGTATCGCAAAGTAAAAAGTCGTTGTAACGGCTGTTTACCGATCGAAGCTGGCCCCTGTTCTTCAGTGAGACGTTTATTTGATTAATTAGGAGGAAGGAATGTGTTTTTTACCGAAAAGTGCATTCCCGGCTGTTGTATTGTGAAAGTGTCCGCGTGGCCTGGTTTCACTTCCGGTGAGAGAGTGGAAGAGTCTGTTTGGATCTAAAGGAGTTCTGTTGTTGGACGGGGCCGGCGCGACATGTCATCAGAAAACATAGCTAATGGAAAGCGTCCTCCCTGAAGTGTGGAGCAGTGCCATGAGAGGTCAACGAGTGTGCGTCCCACCGCAGTATGACCGTACCGCGTGACCCATGTGCCGCCTCCAGGGTACGGGAGGCAGAAGCAGCATCGCAGGTCCTCTTGAAGACCGTTGTAGCACTAATTCTACATTTTGGTACTAGGGCATTTTAACTTCGTTGTTCCTGCCAGATACAAAGAGAAGATCCTGTGTTATTCAGTGCCCTCGTTACCTTTTTTGTGGGTTGTGGTGCTTGTCACTTCACTGCCCCGCCGGTGCACACGACTGGGCACCCCACCTCGTGTGCCATCTGCAGGGCCTCTGCCCTCGGATCACTGGTTTCGGTTTCTGGAGTGGCAACATAAACAGTTGCTCCCAAAGGACTAGCCTGAACACTTAGGTGAATATCCCCTGCACCAGCATTCCACGGAAATTCTTTCCTAGCTCTCCCACGTCAACGAGCACGGCTCCGCTCGCGACACCGTATGACGTCATCGGAGCCATAAGAGGACCTCGTCGGCGTGCTGACGTCAGTTCCACCCATTTTTTCCGTGCCACCGAGGCAAAAGGGGACCAAGACATTTTCACATGTATACATAGTATAATAAATATATATATATTCACTGAAAAAACCATAGGTTTCAGGCACGTTATAGTTAGAAATTAGCATTTAAAAAACCTTAGAAATTCACTGCAAAAACCATAGGTTTCAGGCACGTTATAGTTAGAAATTAGCATTTAGAAATTCACTGAAAAACCCATAGGTTTCAGGGGCGTTATAGTTAGTTGGACATTTCACTCGTACAAAACCATAGAAATTCCCCTGTTATAGTTAGTTCAGCTAACTATAACTCACGCTGCTCCGCAATGCACTGCTGATGACGTCACATATTACATCACTCATGACATGGTCAGTGACATCACTCATGACATCACTGATGACATCTCAAATGACATCACTGATGACATCATCCAGTGAATGTGTGTTTTTCTGAAAATTAAATATGTTTTATATATGTATATCTCAAGGTCGATGGAAGAATAAATGGGTATATAAGTGTCTAAATGGATGATTTTTTTGTAAAATTGATTGTATAACTGACTAAGTGTATCTTAGTAAATACATGGGTTAGTGAGTAATGTTTAAATATGAAAATATCTGTATCAGTCTCTCACTTTGTGTATAAGTGGCTGCATGGCTTGGTGAGTAGCTACATGAGTGTCTATATGGGTTATTAGTTGGTTTTTTGAGTATCAGTATGAGTGTCTGAGTGTCTGTATGGTTCGGTGGGGGTATTACTTAGTGCATAGATGCATGAATGAGTGACTCACTGTTTGTATGTGTTGAAGACAGCATGTGTGCAGGACTGTATAGGTGGATGAGTATGTGTATGGGTGTGTTAGTGAGTGAATGACTGTCTCAATAGTGACTTTATGAGTAACTACATATGTTTTAAACTAGTATATGTGAGTATTGGTGTATATAAGTGAGTATATGTGAGAGTGAGAGATTGGAAGAGTTCCTGTACAAATAAGTAGGTGTTTCTATAAGTGATTTTTTAAGAGAGTAAGTATGTGTAAGTTTCTGTAGAAGTAAGTGTGGTAGGGTGTGTATAACTGTATATGCTAGTAAATGGATGTTTGATACTTTGTTTGCATGTGTGACTATGTGTGTGAGTAACTCTATGGATGAGTGGCGGTATGTAACAGGATGTATAGGTGTATGAGTACATATGATGAGTGAGTACATGTATGAGTGACTGTATAGGGACTGTTGGTGAATGAGTGAATGTGTGTGTAGATCTTGGAATTACTGAATAGGTGTGTTGTAACTGGTATTGGTATGTCCATTGTTTTGAAAATGTTAGTTTGTATTTTTGAGTGTGTGTATCAAAGGTTATATTAGGGTGAGAGGAGGTCTGCCACTCTATCACAAGGATGATGTCATCAGTGATGTCATTTGAGATGTCATCAGTGATGTCATGAGTGATGTCACTGACCATGTCATGAGTGATGTAATATGTGACGTCATCAGCAGTGCATTGCGGGCGCGCAAGTTATAGTTAGCTGAACTAACTATAACGGGGGAATTTCTATGGTTTTGTACGAGTGAAATGTCCAACTAACTATAACGCCCCTGAAACCTATGGTTTTTTCAGTGAATTTCTAAGGTTTTTTAAATGCTAACTTCTAACTATAACGTGCCTGAAACCTATGGTTTTTTCAGTGAATATATTTATATATATATATATATAACTGTGCAGATATTGGTATGTGACTTCTTTTTGTAATCCTTTCTCACTCTTTGTTGTTCATTTGTATTTGTTTCTTAATAAGTTGGACAATAGTTTTAAATGTGAAGTAAGTGATATTCGTACCTAGATTATTATAAAATTGTATACGGGGTGTATTATTAATCAACATATTTATTCTATGCGCTACAAATAATTTATTTTACCCTCTATGCCACTGCAATAGATTTTGTGTCAAGTGCCATGATTAACATTGTCCAATGAAAAGCAATACTTCAATACTGATACACACTGTTTCATTGTTACATTAGTCCATACTGGCCCTTTGTAAGAATAGGTGTTCCAGACATGATAATGTTGTTGGCGCTCAAAATCTAGGATCAACTTACACATGTACATAGGATGTCCTATTCCAGTGAGATTGTGAATCGTGTATATCATGAATGTGTTTTTGGGATGTTAATGGCATACTAATATTATATTGTATATACTATTTACAGGTCTGAAGAAGTACTCTCGTTGATGCAAAAAAACACATTGGCTGAGTTGTTGTTTTCTTGGATGAATAATTTAAAATGAAAAACCATCTTATGAACAGATTTCGGTGTAGATTTTGGTGTATAACTACAAGGCTCTGCATTAAGTTTACAACAAAGCTCATACCTATACATTTTATCATACTTTGAAATTGTAATCTAAGGCTTGAGTACATCCCCAAATATGTTATATAATGTGTCGGTGCTACTTGTACCAATGGCTAATTTGAGCCTACTGGCAGATGGATTCATGGGGTTTTACAGCATTTAATTACTAAAGACCTATATTGTTTCGCACTGAACATATCCACAGCTGCATTGTAAGTTGAATACCATCATAGATATTCCGGTAACAACTACTAGTTAATCAAGGGATCAAAGATAAACTTTAAGCTGTATAGATAATATACACTGCAATAAATAAATGAAAGATGAATATTTGTAAACACATTCACTACAATAGATTAGGGTGTCCTGGTATTTATTCTTGGACAGAAATAAAAGAGGCTTAGCCACAATGGGTTAAGAAATAATGAGGAATAATATGACTGGCTTGTTGATGAAAAGACATATTGTAGTCCCTTCCTGAAAGAGTAAGACAGCACAGACCTTAGGGTGAGAAGAGGGGAATTGCAGGTCTTAGATGGGAGGACAGAGAAGGTCTTGTACCACCAGGTGAGCACCCATGAATCACGGAAACTCTAGCCGGTTAGTTGATGCAAACCAATGTACGCAGTTAGATAGGTGTCCGGAGATGTGATATCAAATTAAGATGGCATTTTATACTAATGAGGTACTACCAGAATGTGTCAAAGGACTTGGGAATAATACAGTAGGTACAACAATTGGTCCTGACGTACCTCTTTAAAAAACCCAAAGAGGCAAAAGACTCGAAAATGTCATCAAATGAGTCATCAGAAAAGCTTTACACGAATAGAGGAATAAAGCACTCTTCAAGAATATACCAGAGAGAAATGCAAAAAACAACTGAATATTGAAGACAAAATCTTCTTTTATATAATCCTTATAGAATGAGCATAATCAATAAAGCATTTGACATTAGAAGGTTGTCCAAATACAAGGTGTAAAAAAAAGTGCTCACGTGCAATGTGAATAAAGAAAAAAAGGTAAATCAGAGAAAAACAATTGAAAATCAAAGTATCATAATTCATACATGAGTAACACTGGTTGAGGTTGTTGTAAAATAACTAAACCACTGTTAGGCCTCTTTACAACACCCTTATTGTATACCACTGAATGGCCTTTGTCGTGTAGTTCCTATAAAACCTGTATAGGATCTGCGCGTTTAGACAACATACACTGTAGGATTGGTGTCAGACTGATTCTAGACACCCCCACCAGGTATGTTGGCTTGTGTACCAGCTAGCTCACAGTGCCACTAGAAACTCCTCTTACCAAGGAGAGAATCGTTCTTGGCAACTATCGAACATGACAACCCTGATCCCTCAGAATCATGGAAACAGTGTACTACTTTTCGCTCAGTCACTCGTGCTCACTTCGTCTCAGAGAGAACACAGAATAAACGGTAGGGACGTTTTTCAATAAGCATATATTGAACCAGCGTCATTCTAGTGTAAAATAGGTGTGCTGAAACAACCATTAGACAGTAACAGATATAAATGATTATAAGCACTAACAGAGTAAAAGGATCGTAGATTTATACCATTGTGCTAAAACAATGAATACAGGGAAGTATATAAAATACATGACAGTAATAAATGCGTACTCCTACGATGCAATCCTAACTAGAAGTACCTAAGTGTACCTAGCATGTGTGTAGGTGTTAAGCCAAGAATCCCTCTAGGATAAAGTCAACCCCATTACCTGAAGTGAGAGACTGTGGGACCCTGTCTTGGTCTCGAGTTGGACACCCCCCAAGGGATGTTAGATCACTGCGAGATGGAGTATCTGCATGCAGAGTCTCAGCGTCTCGCGTCAGTGTGTCGGCAGGGAAGTCCTGATCTCCTCCCTTCGTCTCAGCAAGATGTGATGTTTATATACCCAAAGGTCTCCCCGGGGTATCTACCTTGCCGTGCCACTTGTCGGCCTTAGGATGACATCGGGACTGAACTTTATACATAGTTATTATAAAGGAGATGGCAGTCCTTCTGAGTTTCCAAGAATCCTCATGCATAATGTATGAGGCTTTTACCAGGGAAAATCCAGCGTTCTGTGTGCATTTGTTGTATCTAGGTAAAAGGTCAGTCCCCAAGAACCGTATGTATGTAATGTAGGGGAGTGTATAGGTGGAAGGTTATGACATTACCTGAGCTTATATTGTGTTGCCTATATGGAATACAACACCCACTCCTCATCCGACTGGACGACATGATTAAATTCTAACATACTACTAGGCTGTCTAGGCACTGGTACGCAAACAACTACAGTAAAACAATAGTTCTGTTAAAAAATGTTAAACAATTCTAAAATATGTTAAAAGGAAAAAATTGTCACTCAAGCAATAGCTCTAACATGTCCGTATATATAGTTTGGACCACTACAAGCATCGGTAAGCCATGCATGTCATAAAAAGTGTCAATTGTTTTAGAGTTCCAATTTTTAGTTTGTGTAAAAGAAAAAAGCCTAATTTTTCCCAGCACACGATGAGCCAACTATTTATGTGTCCTGGCTGGTAGACGCAACATTGCTGTTGCCTGCCTTCGCAGACGACGACCCTTGTAACACCTCACAGATTACATCAATTGAGCACAGATGATCTTCTGCACTGCCTGCAGCCGATGCTGGGGCAGCCTGTGCGCCATCCAAGGCTTGGGTGTCAGTGGAGGAGCCGGTATCCTTTCCAACAGGAGCAGAGACTTCCTATGGAGGCTCTAAGAATGCCGCCATCAACATAGGAATACGCTGGGGACACTGCAGAACATTGGCCGTTATGGGGTCCAGTAAAGCATCAAAGTCCGGTTGTGCAACTGATGGAAGTGTCAGACAGAGATCCAACACGCATTCTTCTCCACAGAACAGGCATCGGAGAACAAGTAGGACACAGTCCACCCAGACAGGTCTAAATGACAGGAACGAAGAGGCGCTTAGTTCCCATAGGCGAGGTGTGCCCAGATGTTGTACCATGCGGTCACGGTATTTACGCTCCAGGAGTGCTTTTTCCATCTCCTTGGTGACTGGGACGTCCATTGCGTAGCAGAAAAATTAAAATCAGGATCCCTGCTATTAGAAACAAGATCAGCGGAAGTCCTCCAAAAATGCTTCTGAATACGGAGTGTATGAAGTTTGGTATAACTCTGAGGACCGTCTAAAAGGTGCTTAACAGTCCCGAACCTATGGTCTTAAATAGGTGGACTATACCCGTCTTATCAGACATGCTAAAGATACGATTTACTATTTCTGTGAAATGGAAGGGGCAATTCGTACTTATGAGTGCCTGCATCTCTGCTGAGGACCTTGCTATTTGGAGATCAAAAGTCTCCCGGGCGGAGGTTAAGGGCACGGTCTTCTGTAGAAACATGGCTTTCATTCCGCTCAGAGTATCAAACCGTATAAAGGAAACATTCAAGGGAGGCCATAGCAGCGCCTCCCTGACTGTGTGTGTAGGTGGAAACAATACTTGCATACAGCAAGTAACCCTGGAGCTCACGGTGACAAGATATGCGATGCCCGGAAGCATCCCACAACAACCTTGATCGTTAAGCATCAAGGGGCATATTATCAAAAACGGCATTAAAATTATCGCCGCTTTAGCGGCAGAAAACTGCAGCTAAAGCGGCGATAATGGGCTTGATAATATGCCCTTGAGAATTCCAATAGAAGCCCATGTTCTGGTGTCAACAATGGCTTCTATTGGAATTCTCAAGGGCATATTCTCAAGCCCATTATCGCCGCTTTAGCGGCAGTTTTCTGACGCTAAAGCGGCGATAATTTTAACGCCGTTCTTGATAAGATGCCCCCAAGTAACTCCCATTTGAAAGAAGCTTGAATACTGGGGTAATCCCCCAAGTGACAGGCTAGGTTTGCTACTGAACCATTGCAGGCCCTGTGCAGCATAATATCCTGGCATATGAGAGATCCACTTAAAGCGTTCTCACAGTTTGTACCGCTTAGAAATACTTCTAGATCCCCACTCCTACATCAAAATCTGTACGGTAGTTCCCAAGAATCCTTGATGAATTCCCTACCCATCGCTTCATATCTGCCTGCCTGTTGTTGTTCTAGGCAGTACTGAAACTGGAAAGATGTGACCGATAATGTTATATGGTCATGGATCAACCACTCTGTGGACGGTGAATCTGCCACAGTAAAAGGTAATCTGTCCAGTTTTTCAATACGCAGCATTGTATATTTTGCTCCCTTCTGTGCCATTTTCATCTGTTTTTCCGTTAGACTGTATGCAGAAAACAGTGACGTACTGTTGATAAAACGCCAAGGCACATAACCTGCACGCAATGATTGCAGCGTCCAACTCAATAACATAATAAAACGTACTTGTGATTGCCCGTGCTGTAGTATGGACAAATCTTATTCTAGTACATCAATAGCAGAAGATACAATGTTGCCCAGTGAATAAATCCTAGAAGTTAACGTAGTCATGCCATTGTCAACTACGGCTAACGTCTTTTCTAAATTGATCCTATCTATTTCTCATAGTCTCTGCGCTGTTTCTTGTTGGGAGATTTTCCAAATTTCGTTATAGACAGCATAATAGAAACGTTTTTGACGTCGCTTTCTGGGACCTAGTAAAAAATCCCGTAGGTCCACATCCTCTGTAATTAAGGATAAGTGTTGTTTCACCTGTGGTAGTGTTGAGGTTTTTAGCCAATCGAGGCATAACTTCCCAACACTGTATGATGTCACCATCCCTGGATGTTCTCTTTGTACATAGCGTGGGTCTGGCCTGTGGATACTAAACCCTTCGGTGGTACCCCTGAATCTTCCCTGACGTCTGTTAGTGTCTGTGGGCCAAACCAACCATTCCTTCCAATTGGGGTCTGGTCTATTGTATTGTAAAATGTCATCTATTGTAACCCCCTCTTGTGATGTAAAATTACCCTCGGCATGTGATGGTGTTGGAATCCGAGGTGTGTTAAAATCCTTATTCTTAGCTATTCCAAGACAGGAAGTCTGTTGCACAGTATCATTTAGAAATATCATCTGCTGAGGAATGAGACATGTTCTAAATAGCGCTTCTGTTCCCTGGACTTGCCAGTCTCTAGAACCCCAGACTGATTTCAAGTCTATAGTGTCTATCCATAAGTTGAAACCCTGTTCAGACTGTTGGGTAATAAAAGAAGCAGAGTAAATCTGTTTGGTGTTGGTCAGCATATTTTTCTGTGCAGATGTCGGTGCAACCTTATAGTAGTATGAGGCTGGGTCATAAATATTGAACCCTGAAAAATATGAACATTTCTGTGCAAATGTTTTCGAACTACTTTTCGGTGGTGTGCGGCAATGTTCCCATGGGTGATATGTGAAAACATTCCTAGGTGTAGTGGATTTGTGTAGAAAATGATGTCCATAATGTTGATAACAATACATGGTGTTAAAATCTGATGTGTCTTCTAACATTTCATTATTAGAAAATGCGGCATATTGTTCTAAATCAGACAACATATTGTTTACTGTTTCAAAATCCCAATCATCCGAAAATGTACTAGAGGTAATGACATAATTTAAGGAAATTTTAAATAAATGAGGTATTTTTAAAAGTTTGTTTGGACCAAATATATCATAATCAACCTTGTCCCATACCATACCGTCAGGTATAGGAACTGCTGTATTGTTCACTGATGACAAGTCTCTTTGTTCACGATGTGATGAAACATGAGGTTTCTGGATCAAGTTCACTTTTGATGCTGCACAGCTTTGGCACAGATAAGTTTCATTAATAAGTAACCAGAAAACAGTTACTAAGCCTATCCAGAAAAGAAGGAACAGTATACCGGCGATTATCCAAAGTTCTAGCCAAGGTGACACCTGGTATGTCTTTTTAAGAAAAATGAAGAAGTCTTTGAATTGTTGTTGACGAGATATTAGGGCTGGCGTTGTTTCAGGTTCACTTGGATCCAAGGAAAAGGTATCAAAGTCGATGAAATAGCCAGATGCAGTTCGATCTATTTTTGGTAGTTCACCAGGTTTTGTTGAACTTGTAGATTGCTCTTCTCAAGGCATATTGATGTAGACATCAGTGTTTGGTCGAATTGAAATTTGTCTTTCATTTTGATTTTGAATTTCTGTTTCAAGAGGAATGAGTTCCATGGTGTTGTTGCATAGTCCATCATTCCATATAGGAGACTCTTCAAACGTGATGAGCCTTTCGGTCTGGACTTCCTGTATAGTAGCCAGAGGAGGGCGTCGGCTACTCAGGAGCCCACGAGGCCTACTATTCAGTATCGGCCACATTGTGTGGTTTGATCAGATCAATGGAGACAAATCTCTTCTCCCTTTTCCCGGCAAGAGGCGTCAGAAGTACAGTTCTTGTTCCTTTGACGGCCAGGACAGGTACAGGCTTTCTGTAGGATGGCCCAAATTCTTTCTTGTCCACTATCTTTTCTCTGACCAGATCCCCGACTTTAGGGATCCAGACAGGTCTTGCCGTGACTGGCTTGACTTCCCGAGTGGCGGTCCGTTTTACCTGCACATTACTCTGTAGTGCCCTGGATTCATTCAGGTCCTGTAAAACAGCCAAACGTTTATTGATGTCAAAAGGTTTTTCATCTGCCACTGTGCCTTCACAATCGAGATCAGGTACCCACATTCTTGTCCCAAATAGGACCTCATAAGCAGTGACACTCCCTAGAGAACTTCTTGGCATGCTATTCAAGGCCCGCTGTACCCCATATAAGTGATTGACCCAACTGCCACCCGCGCCTAATTCTCTAGCTGTTAATGATTGCTTTAAGTCCCAGTTTTTCCTCTCCACAACCGAATTTCCCTCGGGTTGGTATGGAGAGGAGTACCGCAGTGTAACACCCAAACTTCCCATGGCTTCCTTGTAAGCCCTAGAGCTAAATGCGGGGGCCACAGTCAGAATTTAGTGTGCCAACTGCGTATGTCCCAGTTCGAGCGTCAGCCGAGCGCTGAGGCCATACCCATAGGAATCTCGAGCAGGAATCCACTGCAACCATGATGTACTTGTAAGCCCCATCAGATTGTAAGGGGCCGCAGTGGTCCAAATATATACATGCGAGTGGTCGTTCTGATATTAATAATGGTGTCTGCACAGGATGAGCTACGGTGGAACCCTTCATCTGCTGGCAGATGTCGCACTTTAAGACATAATGTTTGATCTGCTTTGTTAACCTGCATGTAAGGCTGCTGGTCTTTTACTCCGGAAATTTTATCTTTTTAAATACTGTTTTCTTGCCTACCTTGCACTGCTGTTCACCGCGCAGATCCCCTGCTGGCTTCCCCGCCCCGGTCCACCACGGCTGTGTGCCGCTCGAGTGGAGGGCGTCACAGGAAGCAGCAGGACCAATCGCTGGGCACCTCCGGTTCGAGGGAGGGCGGGGCTAGACTCCCGTGCTCGGCACGACATTAGACGGAGGTGTCAGAGGGCGCGCAGCGTTACTCATGTAAGGCTGCTGGTCTTTTACTCCAGAAATTTTATCTTTTTAAATACTGTTTTCTTGCCTACCTTGCAATGCTGTTCACCGCGCAGATCCCCTGCTGGCTTCCCCGCCCCGGTCCACCACGGCTGTGTGCCGCTCGAGTGGAGGGCGTCACAGGAAGCAGCAGGACCTATCGCTGGGCACCTCCGGTTCGAGGAGGGCGGGGCTAGACTCCGCGCTCGGCACGACATTAGACGGAGGTGTCAGAGGGCGCGCAGCGTTACTCATGTAAGGCTGCTGGTCTTTTACTCCAGAAATTTTATCTTTTTAAATACTGTTTTCTTGCCTACCTTGCACTGCTGTTCACCGCGCAGATCCCCTGCTGGCTTCCCCGCCCTGGTCCACCACGGCTGTGTGCCGCTCGAGTGGAGGGCGTCACAGGAAGCAGCAGGACCAATCGCTGGGCACCTCCGGTTCGAGGAGGGCGGGGCTAGACTCCCGCGCTCGGCACGACATTAGACGGAGGTGTCAGAGGGCGCGCAGCGTTACTCATGTAAGGCTGCTGGTCTTTTACTCCGGAAATTTTATCTTTTTAAATACTGTTTTCTTGCCTACCTTGCACTGCTGTTCACCGCGCAGATCCCCTGCTGGCTTCCCTGCCCCGGTCCACCACGGCTGTGTGCCGCTCGAGTGGAGGGCGTCACAGGAAGCAGCAGGACCAATTGCGGGGCACCTCCGGTTCAAGGGAGGGCGGGGCTAGACTCCCGCGCTCGGCACGACATTAGACGGAGGTGTCAGAGGGCGCGCAGCATTACTCATGTAAGGCTGCTGGTCTTTTACTCCGGAAATTTTATCTTTTTAAATACTGTTTTCTTGCCTACCTTGCACTGCTGTTCACCACGCCGATCCCCTGCTGGCTTCCCCGCCCCGGTCCACCACGGCTGTGTGCCGCTCGAGTGGAGGGCGTCACAGGAAGCAGCAGGACTAATCGCTGGGCACCTCCGGTTCGAGGGAGGGCAGGGCTAGACTCCCGCGCTCGGCACGATATTAAACCGATGTGCCTGAGGATGCGCAGCGGACGCGCGCAGCGGGCGCGCCGCTGGCGCGCCGCTGGCGCGCCTAAGGCAAGCCCGTCTGCGCCCGTCCGCGGCCGGTCGGGGCCAGGGGCCATATCCCCTGCCGACGACAACCCAGCGCCATGCTCTGCTCTCAGATATTCGAGAGATGCGCTATTAGCCCTCTCATTCAGAGCCAGTTATATCAATACCCGGTGCACAAAGGCTTATCCGGGCTACACGAATGGCCTGTTTACTTGCCTTGGCTGCAGATGGGACAGTCTAAAACTTCATAAGACAAGTGGGCAGGTAGAACCAGAGACCTGCAAACTATCTTGCATTTATTTTAATGCCAGATCTGTCCCAAAACACTCCTTTGACATTTGGGGTATTCTTAATGAGAAGAATCCTGACCTTGTTTTTATCACCGAAACTTGGCTGGATGATAAGAATTCCCCTGATGTTGCTAATGCCCTACCAGCTAACTATAAAATAGTTAAACAAGATAGGATTGGCCGAAAGGGAGGGGGGGTAGCGATACTTTTTAAGGATCACCTGACTTGTCAGCTCGTCCAAGTGGCCCCCCAGGGCGAACTTGAAACACTATCCTTCCAAATTCTTCATGATGGACTCACCATATTGGCTGGCGCTGTAATTTATAGCCCTCCAGGGCACCATACTGAACTCGGTACGAGGCTACTTACCCAACTCCTTCCAGTATGTCTGAAAAACAAAAATTATTTAGTCATAGGAGATTTTAATGTTCATTTTGAGAAAACCGATAATCCGGTCGTTTCGCAATTGGAGAGCGATATGCAGATCCTACAACTGAAACAATGGATCAAGGGGCCCACTCATATAGCAGGGCACACCCTCGATCTACTCTTTTCCAATATTGAATCCACTTGCATTCATGAGATTAAACCATTATTATGGACTGATCATTCGCTTATACTTTTTTCACTAGATTTACCTGTCAAATTTTTAAAACCCTTGAAATCCCAGTCGACAACTAATAGAGCCTGGAGACTAGTTACTGAAACATCATTCCAAACGCACTTTCTCCCTCATAACACTCAGACTCTGGGCGATCTCCCAGTTAATATGGAAGCAACGACTCTTGAGATGAAAATCAGCACGACACTGGACCAATTTGCACCTAAGTTAAAACCCAAACGAGCACAAAGACCCATCACGGAGAAATGGTACACTCCCCAACTCAAGGCACTGAAAAGAAAGTGCCAAATTGTCGAACATCAATGGAGAATGTCTAAACTGGATACAGACAAAATACGATATAAATCTGAACTTAAATCCTATAATCAGGCGATTAGAAACACAAAGAGGACATACCTTGCCCAACGAATCAATGGAAATTGTAATTCAGCTAGGGAATTATACAAAATAGTTAAAGAATTTAGTAAACCAATCAGCATGTCTCAATGTCTACCTCCCTCAATAGAAGCTTGTGAAAAAATCAGTAATTTCTTTTCGGATAAAATAAACAAAATATACTCCACTTTTAGCCCGATTATGACCACAGAAATAACCGATCTGAAATTATGGACCCCTCATCCAGAAGCCTTATCATCATTGAGCAACTTCTCCCCCCTATCAGAGACTGAGGTTCTAAAAGCAATGGGCGAAGTGAAAGCTGGATCACCCCTGGACCCCTGTCCCCATTTCATTTTTTCTCAAATCGCCTCAACACTTTGCCCATATGTCACGCAGCTCTTTAATAACTCTCTTAAGTCAGCTGCATTTCCTGACATTTGGAAACAGGCAGTAGTAATTCCGCTACTGAAAAAAGCTGGCACAAACGTCCTCAATCCTGAAAATTATCGGCCTATCTCCCAATTGCCTTACCTCTCAAAAGTTCTGGAGAGGCTAATAAATAAACAACTATCTAATTTTCTGGAAACTAACGATTTATTGGACCCCTCCCAGACGGGATTTAGGGCCTCCAACAGCACCGAGGCTACACTACTGGCAGTATTGGACAATATCAGAATGTGCACTGACCAGGGAGGTGCTGTTGCCCTGATATTATTTGACCTGTCTGCAGCGTTCGACACGGTCTCACACAACAGATTGTTGGAAATCCTTTATGGAAAAGGAATCCATTCCAAAGCCTTGGAATGGTTTAGATCATTCTTAAGCAATCGTACTCAAACGATTCAGTTAGGGCACTTCCGATCCCAACCTAGCGCCATCAGTTGTGGTGTCCCACAGGGGGCATCATTGAGCCCAACCCTATTTAACGCCTATGTTTCATCCTTGGCGAAAATTGGTAGAAAATGGGGAATTGGCATTTGCTCTTATGCGGATGATACCCAACTGATGGTGGCTCTGGAGGAAAAATCTGAACTCACCAAAACTAACCTGCATTTCTGCCTCTCAGAGATGGCAGAGTGGATGTCTGAGCATTATTTAAAACTAAATGCAGGAAAAACAGAAATCCTGCTCTTTGGGGGCGCCAATTTAATTTGGGACGCCTCTTGGTGGCCACAAACTCTTGGTGCTACTCCAACCCCCAAACAGAGCGCAAGAAACCTGGGCATCATTATTGACACCTCTTTATCCATGAAGGACCATGTGTGGGCCCTTTGTGGGAAAGGCTTTGCGACTCTGAAATTACTAACCAGACTTTTCCCTTGGATTCCACTAGAATGCAGAAAAACGGTCACACAGGCACTACTTATAAGTCAGCTTGACTATGGAAATGCCCTGTTCGTGGGCATGACTGAGTTCCTTTTCACGCGGCTCCAGGTGCTCCAAAATGCTGCAGCCAAATTAGTATGCAATAAAAGCAGACTAAGTTCCGCATCAGTGTGCATGAAAAAATTGCATTGGCTTCCAATACGACAAAGAGCAGTATTTAAGCTGCTCTGTCATGCACACAAAGTATTATATCTAAGTGGACCCAGAATTCTCCAGGGAAGAATTGAGTTCTATGTCCCTTCAAGGAGCCTTCGGTCACTCCATCAAGCATTAGCTAGAACCAAACGCATCAAGAAAGTGAGGACCGGGGACGGTCTTTCTCATACTTAGCAGCTCAGAGATGGAATGAACTCCCCTTGGATCTACGTCTCACGACTGATTATCTGACGTTCCGAAAAAAGCTTAAAACTCATCTATTTCCGAAAAATTAACAACCATCTAATCTCTCATACCAGCAGCCAAGCATTGTTGCGATCAGCGCCTTGATATCCCTTGGGATGAATGATGCGCTTTACAAATAAATAAATAAATAAATAACCCTGGCCACCAATAGCGCTGTTTTAGTAAAGAAATTGTTGCAGTAACTCTAAGTAAGGGAGAGGATGTAGCCTTGCGGCTAGAGTGGTCGACCTCGCAGCTGGAGAGCCTGGTTCTAGTCTCGGCAACGACGCTCAACATCCTGTGATTCTGGGCAAATCACTTAATCTCCCGGTGCCTAACAAAAATGAATGTGTCCTTCTGTAACAAAACTGTTTCTCATGTAAAGCGCTCTGATACCAATTCGGGTCTAGTTCGCGCTACATAAAACTAAAAAAAAAAAAAAAAAAAAAAAAAACTCCTGCGTGTGCAGAACCCAGACCCTCGAGTGCAGCTAGTATTAACCCTAATCTGCGATCCATGTTTGGTATTACTCTATCCCCCACTCCTGGAATCAGAGCAAATGGAACGATATTTGCATCTAACTTGTAGGACTACTTGAGTGGAAAACCTTTCGGCAATGCCTTATTGTCTTTGTGTGAAGCAATGACAGCTACCATTATCTGTCCGTCAATTCTTGTTTTTGAACAAGTGATTGCAGCTACGGAAGCAGTTCGTACCACCCCCTTCGTGGCCTCATCAGCCAATGAATTCCCTTCAACGAGAACGCCAGCAATTTGATGACTCAGCGTGTGTATCACGTGAGCCCTTGGTAGTTCGTTTTTCAACTCAACTACCTGTTCCCATAGCATTTTATGCTTAATTGTGCCACCTTTTGAGTCTTTAAACCCATTTTGTCCCCAATGGTGAATATATTCATTGTATGACTGGACAAAGTAAAAAGAATCGCACACAATTAGTGTGGGGAATTCTCGATCCGTATTTAACAGTGCCAGCAATAGAGCTTTTAATTTTGCCAGCTGTTCCGTGCAGTCTCCTAGAGACTGTATTTTTGTACAGCTTGGATAGAACTTTCCATCCTGCATACGACCTTTTACATTTGCACATGCGGCGCTGTATTGCTAGTTACTTCCAATGACCGGCTGAGGAGGTCTGTTAGTGTAAATTATGTATTCATACTGATCTAGAGGCATTATTTAATTCGGGAGAGGATATTCCTGTTCATATTGCAAAAATGCTTGTGTTTTTAGACTTGGGTCGTATCTGTATTCTACATCTGATGCAGTGAGAGAATTCGCCCATTGTATCCATCTCGGATGTAAAGCTTTAGCATTTGGCATGCTAGCCTTTGTAGCAGCCTCTAAGGCCGGTACTGGAGTCACGACAATTATTAGTTTTCCCTGAGCCAGTGCTCTTTCTCTCACTACAGCAGTCTGTACAGCTGTTAGAATTTTCTCTGTGGATGCAAACGCGCATCTCAGCGTTCGTGTATAAGTGTGATTTGTATGCTATGGGTACTGTTTCGCCTTCATTGTACTTTAGGTAGGTGTCTCCAGATTGACCCGCAACTATACGGATCACCAAGTTGCGGACATTTACGCGTGTCTGTAAGTGTTTAGACGCTTTCATGTCAGCTTGTAGGGAACAAAGGATATCTGTGTGTTCCTGTGTCCATTGCCTAACTGAAAAATCAGATCTTATGAGGTCGTAGAAAGGTTTAACCCTTTCTGCGTAATCCAAAATGTATGTTCTACCAATATTCAGGAATCCCAGTATGGATTGGAAATTGTTCAATGATTTTGGAGGTTGGAGCAGTGCACACTTTTATAAAAAAGTTAGCTGCCAAGCTTTTTCCTTCACTTGAGAGCTCATATCCCGAAAATAGGACATTGAGGTGGGCTATTTTTGATTTTTTAAAGTTGAATTTGTAGCCCTCAGAGGCGAAGCCCAAAATGATGGTGCTCCCCCTGGTCAAGTGTTCCTCTAGGTCATCATCCTTCAGATAAATATCATCTACCTAGGACAATGCCTCCTCATCCAGATTCTGAAGTAACTCAGTTACCCTAGCTGAGAACAACCCTGGGCTGTTTTTATACCCCTGGGGGAGTCGACAAAATTGACGCTTAGACCCCAGCCCTGAGAATGCTGTCAAATATCTGCTCTCAAGCGCTATATTTTGGCAGAAAAATCCATTTGAGATTTCTAGTGTTGTTTTATATTTTTTCCGCACAATGGTATTCATCAATGTGGCACTGTGTGCGTTTTGTACTGAAAAAGTTTTTGTGCATTTGTTTAGATATCTATAGTCTAAAACTAGACGATATGAGTTGTCAGGTTTCATTACGGGAAACAAAGGATTGTTCTTTGAAGAGGTGCAACTTTCAATCACACCCTGGTATTCAAGTTGATCTAAGATCTCCCTGACCTGTTTTTTCACTTCCTGTTTTATTGGAAACTGTCTCTGTGGAGTCAGAGTAGACTTTAATGGTATCACGTGGTGGGTTGAATCTTCATCCCACCCAACATGGTTGCGGTATAGTGTAGGGGTAAGGGCTACCGCCCACTCCTGTGAGTATGTGTGTTTTAAGTGGTTAGGAACGAGGTCAGAAAAGGCTAGAAAAATGACCCTTTCTCCCTTTGGGCAATCCATAACAATAGCAGGCAGCTAGGTTCTACCAAAAGAGACCTTTAATTTTTCTGGGCTTGTCCCCTTCCATTTGGAGTGTTATTTCATGTAACCTATGTGGGACACTTACTCTAGTATCAGGCGTTTCCATCGTGATATGTTCACTCAGCTCCGCTGTCACCAGAAATTCCATCAGGTTCTGCTGCACTGTCTAGCATCATCAGAGCCCATTCCCCGTTCAGCAGTTGAGTCCTCAGAATTCTGGGCATGTCTGATCTTAAGACGTGCTACTTTCTTCTTTTTGAATTGAGGTTTTGATTTTGTTTTTTCTTCTTTCTTCGAAGTGTAATCAGGAGCGCGTTGCGTGTCTCTGGACTTTGTACGCTCTTCTTGTTTGTGTTCTGACAGTCCTTCCCTCTCAGAGTTTTTCGATGAACCCTGAAAGGAACGAGAGGAACGTGTATAAGTTTCCTGATACCTGTCAGGTTTTCTAATGTTGTCCCTATTCCTAAGGTTATACCTCCTTTCAGTGGGCTCTTGTTGAGGAGGCCAACCTCTGGATTGAGATCTATTTTCTTTATTCTTTTGTTGTTTGTTATTATCTCATTTCTTCTTTGAAGAAGCAGGTGCTTGCTTGAAGGTATCCTTTTCGGGACCACCCATCAGTTGAGGTTTTATCGCTGTAGCTCCTAAACTGTATCTACCTAATTCTGCATAAGCAGTTTCAATTATTTTAGGTAATTCATGCCTGTTGTAGAGGAGTGAACTCCCTCAGGCGTTGGCGTATTGCCACCGCTGCTGCCTTCCCTTTAATATTTGCTAATATTATAGCTGATACCTGGGCAAAATTACCTAGTAATTTCATCCCTAAGTTCAGAGCAGGTTCTGCTCCATAGTCGTTCTGTATTTGTCTTAATACATCTGGTATTACTGCTAATGACGGGATACCATGAGTCCTGGTATATATGGCAGCGAAAACTGTACCCCAAGTGGTACAATCCTCTATCTGGGGAGTTATCCCCATGGGCAAGCAGATTGTTAACATTCTGTGTTTTTCTTGTGGGCTGGTATGTGGAAATATGGCCTCTAGCTGTGTTATTTTTTGAGCTACCCAGAATGGCATTTGTTCATGTTTTGTGGGCATCTTGCCCATGACTGCGTGTAACGTTTGTGGTGTGATTTTAGTTGTTGATGTTTGAATCAAACCTGTTGGTGTAGTCGCTGCTGGCTGAAGTGTGAGTGTTCTCATCACGAACTGTGTCATGTTTCCGTAAAGTCTTATTAGTTCTTTATGAAGTGTACGTAAATCTCCTACTGGCATTGTTTCAATGTCAGGATGTGGTGTGTAGGCCGCTAGTACTGGCCATGTTGCTCCATCCCTTCCGAGCGGACCGAGTATTACTTTATCTTTTGTATGGGGGAGGGCGCCTTTAAACCAGTTTATGTGCTCCTGGTAGGTGAGCGGAATTTCAATGTC
Organism: Calotriton arnoldi; assembly: GCA_963921515.1. Lineage (NCBI taxonomy): Eukaryota > Metazoa > Chordata > Amphibia > Caudata > Salamandridae > Calotriton > Calotriton arnoldi. Next base: position 750,627 of record CAWUFW010005904.1, on the reverse strand, counting down.
CTCATATGGACGGTATTCATTTGGTGTTTCATCTTCAGTATAAGAATGAAATGTATTTGATTGTGAATCTGCCTGTGGGAATCTAACCCATGAATAGAATACCTCTGTTCTATATGATTCGTGTGCCTCAATCACGAAGGTTACTGGCCCACCCCTAGCTCTTAAACCATATGAAGCTAGTTTTAGGGTGATGGCATTTCTAACTTTTTCTGTAATTTGTATTGCATCTGCATCTTCTTCTTCGGCTGAGAGATTTAGGTCATGCACAGCGTTATCCTGTTGCTCAGTCATTGTTTTAGTAAGAAGAGTTTTTCAAGGGAACTGAGATAAGGTGTTATGCACAATAGGAACAATTTGTCCTTCAAGCTTGATTAACCAACAGCCAATAAATAGGATTTTCCTACTCAGCTGCGGCTGATTTTTGTTCCCTCCCACTCCAGACGTGGGACCTCATCTCGGTCTCGAGTTGGACACCCTCCAAGGGATGTTAGACCACTGCAAGCTGGAGTATCTGCATGCAGGAGCCTCAGCGTCTCGCGTCAGTGTGTCAGCAGGGAAGTCCTGATCTCCTCTCTTTGTCTCAGCAAGATGTGATGTTTATATACCCAAAGGTCTCCCCGGGGTTCTACCTTGCTGTGCCACTTGTCGGACTTAGGATGACGTCGGGACTGAACTTTATACATAGTTATTATACAGGAGATGGTAGTCCTGCTGAGTTTCCAAGAATCCTCATGCATAATGTATGAGGCTTTTACCAGGGAAAATTCTGCTTTCTGTGTGCATTTGTCATATCTAGGTAAAAGGTCAGTCCCCAAGAACCTTTATTTATGTAATGTAGGGGAGAGTATAGGTTGAAGGTTACGCCGTTACCTGAGCCTATATTGGGGTACCTACATGGAATACAACACCTTATTACAGAATGATGCAACTTATTTAAAAATGCAACATCCAACTTTCAAAATGACCGGCATAATGTATTCCAGGCCACGAAATGAGGAGTGTCAATGTTTTGACCCTTCTTAGGTGATGAGTGTAGTTTATTACCTCCGCATGCAGGCCTTCATCGGGATAGTAAAAAGTCAACCGTAGTTGGTGCCTATAACGGCCCAGCCAGTCCAATAAATCTGTGTTTCGTAATGTGGGAATGGACTAAATCCATACACCAATCATGAAAGAGGTGGTCATCGCATTGAAGTGGTGAGGCTCCCTAGACTGCTTTAAAAAAACTCGGCAAGGCAATATTCAAGCGACCTCAAGCAGGAGTTAAATGACTCAGTGAACACTTCGCCAAGGATATCTTAGTAGATAGCTGTGCAGTCGAAAATGGCTTCATAACTGTTCAATGTTGATGGGGCCCCCTAGCCAGAGTCCGGAAAGAAGGCGAGCACATCGCCGGTTTGTCTTAACACAAAAAGGTGCCGGCCATGTGGTAGGAACCTCATTGCCTAAGACGGGTTGAAACTTCGACACTCTTCATTTCGGTGCCTGGAATACATTATGCTGATCATTTTGAAAGTTGGATGATGCATATTGAAATAAGTAGCATCATTTTCCTGTAATAAGGCAATACAGTAATATACTATAACGGTGTTGTAAACAGGCCTAACATTGGTTTCGTTATTTTAGAACAACCTCAACCAGTGTTACTCATGTATGAATTATGATACTTTGATTTTCGATAGTTTTTTCTGATTTACCTTTTTTCTTCATTCACATTGGATTACATAAAAAAAGACTTTGTCTTCAAAATTCAGTTGTTTTTTGCCTTTCTCTCTGGTATATTCTTGAAGAGTGCTTTATTCCTCTATTCGAGTTAAGCTTTTCAGATGGCTCATTTGATGAGATTTACGATTCTTTTGCCTCTTTGGGTGTTTTAAAGAGGTACGTCAGGACCAATTGTTGTACTTACTGTATCAGATTAAGATGGGGCATGAGTGATAAATTGCAATTAAACAAATGCAGAGACTCCTTAAAAAGAAAGTGATTTTTAATAGGCTAAGTTAGCTAACAATGGCCAGATGTCAGATAAGATGACATGCCAGTGTGCCTATCTAGATCAAGAATACACTGTGTTGCTGCATTCTGCTTTTCTAGAGAGAAGGGCAAAGGTTTTTATGAAACCCCCAGTGGAGAACATTGTAGCAGTCAAGTGTGAATAAATGGCTGCACGGAAAATGGCTTTGGGAGAATACAACTGGAGAAGATGAAGTATCTTTGTCAAGAAAGTAAGGAGAAAAAAGCAAGAAAAATAAGTTTTGCTTATGTGACCGTTGAAGGTGAGGTATAAAATGGATTACCAGATTCTACTCGATTTCAACTGGGTGAAAGTGTGGGCCCATGTTCTTCATAAAATTATAATGTATGTTTTGTTAGAGTTTAATCTGAGAATGTGCCATACATAAAAGTAACACTGGCAAAAAGGAGTTTTCATATTTTTTCTGGAGCTAGGTGTCCTTAGGTGTAATCTACATAATTGAAGTAGATGGCATCTAATGACTTAAAGGAAGACCTGAAAGGAGGCAGAGAGGTCGCCTGAGCACAATGGGCTTTGAAAGAAGCACGAGTCCTGCCTGATGGGTGGAACCAGACACATTCTGGGAAAGTCCCATGGTGAAGTAGGTGTCTATAAGAAGTCAGGCAATGGCAGAGTTAATGTCCTCTCCCTAAAAATTACAATTTAATAAAATGACCAAGTTATTAGATATGATTACAAGAGGTGAAATGAGAGCCAAGAAGGTGTCACTGAAGGTGGAGTAAGGAAACGGGGAAAAGTGGTCAAACAGGTATTTCAAAGAAAAAGCTAGGTGTAGTTGTGTTAACTATGTTAATTAGCAGACGCTTGGCTCAGGGAAAATGCTAGGTGGGTAGAGCAAGTGTGTGGATCTAGTTTCTACAGATAATAGCTACACCTTTAGCTGTCCCATAGGATTGATCTGTTTTGGTGACAGTGAAGGTAGATAGGCTGGCGGCAGCAATGTCAGGACCTTAAGTATCTTTAAGCCATATTTCAGTGATCAACCAAATGTCTGCTTTAGAATTAAAGATAAGTCAAAGATTTCCTGACTACGTTAACTGATAGAGCAGATATTGAAACGGATGTAGTTTAGTAAGTAGCAAGGCTGCACAATGTCCCTATTTTGAATAACGAGAGTAATAATGCATTAAGGTAGCAAAATAGCAAGCCAGTACATAAAGTAAGATCACAAAGACTTATTTGGTTGGCTGGTAGAAAAGAAAGTAAGAGAAGGAACTATTGGCTATAGGAGATATTATTGTTCTTTATTGAAACCTAATTTAGAGTTTTCTGCCCTGCCCGCGCATGTATGTATACGGGCACAGATGTATTTGGGTATGTTTTCATATCTTTGGTCTGAAGCTGGTTAGTGCTGAACTAAATTTATGTATATTTGCAGGGGTCAATTAACTTTTTTGATTAACTTATTAAAAATAGTGAATGAATGCATGATATATTGATAGTTATTGTAAGAAAATGCCTCTTTTGCAAAATCACCCCAAGTTTGTGGACTGATGCTGCTGGTTTTTCGATTCTGAAGGTGCACTGAGGCCTGCTTAAACAAGCCGCAGTGTCATTGGTATGACCCTTAAAAGGTATATGTCTGATTGGCTCACGAACAATTGGCATGAGTCAACTTACTTATAAGTTCCTAGTATATTTTACTGGGGGTACCCATGGCCTGTAAGTGTCTCTTGAGCACTTCAGTACTTATTGTGTCATAACGAGTGTGACAAAACAAGGTGTGACTCCCAGCCTGCCATTGCTTGCTTTCAGAGCAGTTTTAACCAGCTAACTCGACTTTGCCATTCAAAGTAATGGCAAAGTCCTAACTCTTTTTAATATATATAGACAAGTCACCCCTAAGGCAGGCCTAATGAACCCTACAGCAGGGTGCTGTATAATAAAACGTAGCACATATGTTTTACATGTCCTGACAAAGCCCCATTGGCGACTACAGGTTTACACGCTGACAACTCAGCAGTGCTAACTTCTGAATGGGAAAACTAAATATGATACTTCAAAGTATCAAAATAAATGTTGCATTAAAACCAATTTGATGCCAGGTCAATTTAACGTAACTTTTGCATAAGTGACAACTTTAGCAAGTAGCCACTTTATTGCCCAAAGTTTTCCAGTGACCTTTTAGAGTTGCTGGCCAAGAGACAGCCTTCTGCCCTCCTGGGGCAAGGTGTGAACGACTCTCATGAAGGAACACAAAGGGCCTACCATTGGAAGAGGTGTAACCTCTCCCTGGCAGGAAGGCCAAACAGGGTGTGAGCCCGAACAGCAAGCTTCAAAGAAGTATCTTTCAGCATCCTGTATCCCTTACCAGTGGTAGCTAGTGGATTTTAAAAGTGGTGGAGCTGAAATTTTATACCAGAGTATAATAAAATCCATGGGAGGTGCGTGGGAAAGCCTATGCAACTCCCACGCAACGCCTTCCCTCCCAGGGCAGAGTAATGTGTTGCTCTATATTTTTGGAGCCACTCAGAGCCAAGCAAAGTGACTCTGCGAGGCTTCAAAAATCTGCCTTAAGGTTTGCATCTCTCTTGCACCATGTTGCTTTGTGCAAGAGCAACGCAAACAGCCTCATAAATAGACCCTATAACAGCAGAAATGACAGGAAAATTGTGTCTCCTATATTTCCTTGACTGTGAATCTTCTTCTAGGTCAAACGGGCCAAAACGGAGTCAAAGGTATGGTATTTTGCGGTCCCAGGACATGGCAAGTTGATGGAAGGTCTGAGGTTGCTGTGACTAATGGCTTGTTCAAAACAAACTATTGTGCGACATTCTTTCCCAGCTAGCTATGCCACTTGTCCATGATCTCAGGTTAATATGTTGTTTCTGGTTTATTATGAACCTTTGGTACAAGAGATTTTGGTCTCAAGGTAGATGCATTTTAGCAGTGTAGAAAAGAATTTACAGAGGTTTGTCAGGGTGGTGATTATATATTGTTCAAGGTGTGAAAAATGTCAGAGCGTTGTTATTATTTTAATTTTGCAGTTAGACCGCTGGCTAGGCTGCCCATTATTGGAGTCTTGGTCGCTGGGTTAGAAAAGGATTTGTATCCTGGGAGAGGCAGGGATACTATATGACTGCTGGACACATATGATGTTAAAATACCAATTGTAGGTCATCGCATAATCGTGTTTCTGAAGGAAATCCCATCCCACTAAGAGCAAACCTTTGTTATAATTAAACTGGGTACGTGCTTTGCTCTGAGCAACTGTTAGGACAGTTGCGGGGAAGATGCGTGGATGAACTAGATAACAACATTCTTTATGCAAAGGAACTAGAGTTACCATTGAATTTCAGTAAGTCTTTGCACATCAATGGAGTATAAAATCAATTGTGAAAAAATGTGGTAAGATGCTTTGGCTCGAGTTACATAAAAACTATGCAAAACAGGGTCAAACACATTGCTGAAGTAGCAGGGCTGGTATTAGCATTTCCAAAAACACTGTTTGCAATATTTTAAAGCTGCGTTGTAGCTTGGCACTGGACAATTTTGCACAACTTTAAAAGTGGCAACAGATGTTCGCAGGCACCTCTGATAATTTCCGAGTGTGGCTGCTATTATGGAACAGCTCCCATTAATAAAGAATCTCATTACTGTAGCTCTTTGTTATTTTCTGCATGCTCTAGGGCATTACTGCAAATGTCCACATGAGAAACAATGCCTAAAGAATGCAAGGTGTTAGGAAATGTCCCTACAACTAGAAAATATTAGCTGGGTGCTGACACTTCAAATATAAAGGTTTTTGGAAAACTCTTCATCCAATTGGTACACGCTTCTACTCATAAGATAAGCCACATTTTGGACCTTATTTTTTTATTGACTCTGTCTCTCACTGGTCTACAGGTCTTATCCCTTTGGAGGCCCAATCATGCACTGGTGGGGCCATAACAGCTGAAGTGAACACCGGGACCTGTATGGTAAGATCCGGTCTGTGCCATAATTTTCGGCTGACTGGTGTCTTAAACTCATAGTATGCTTGGCGGTGCCACAGCAGCACCGCCAAGCATATTGCTTCCTCAGACTGCCGGAGGACCACCGGGGATCATGGATCTCTGGCGGTTGTGGCGGTCCCAAAACGGTCTGACCGCTGTTCTCAAAATACAGCAGTCGGACCGTTGGTGCGGTTTTACCCCAACTGCCACCGCACCTTCACCACATGTTCAGCGGACCATCGTAATCAGGCCCTTAGTCTCTGAAATGGAAGTCAAAATCCTCCTGGGGTGCAAGTTTGCATGCTGTATTTAACAAAGTCCTTTTGAAGCAGGCCTGCCTTTGCGCAAAGGTCCAGCTGAAGCCATTGGTTTTGGCGGGGGAAGTCTTCGAGCAGGAGAAATTTTGCTTCTGCTGCCCACAAAACCCACGCATCTGACAGATACTTTTGAAGCCTTTGCCCAGTATAAAGTTCTACCTTCGGTCCTTTTTATGGAGCTCAACATCATCCAGTTGGACAGGAATGAAACTGTATCCAATGAAGTTGCTTTGAAATCGGGCACCTTTGCTGCAAGGTTCCACTGATGCTGCAGAGGTCTTGGAAGTCCAAAACGTCCCAACTTTTCAGAGTTTCTGAAACAGCTCTTCTTGATCACTTGTAAGGCTTTCAGGGTCTCAAGAACAGGCATTTGGGGCCAAGACTTACTCTAACAGAGGTCACCAGCAGGGACCAGCCCAATTCATTAGAAACTGGCTGGCCAGCTAGGTCACTTCAGGAAAAAGGTTCCTTTTAGCTCGTAGGAGAGCAGCAGGTCTTTTTGGTGAAAATGGCATTTGGGGGTTAGTCACTGTAGGTACGTGCCAGCATTTAATTCTTGCATGTACCACTTTTCAATACTAGGCACCTTACCTTGTGGGCTACAAGGCCTACTTAGGAGTGATATATTTAATATTCAATAGTAGGGTTCTTTCTGGTAAAAAAGGGTTATTTTGACATGCTTGTCTGCAGGTTTTAAAGGCTACACAAGTAGGCATGAAGCCATGTTTTCATTGTCGCCCTATTGATAGCACAATAGATGCTTCAGTCCACAGGTGATATTGAGCTTTTACATTCCATTGGCGTATTTCTTGCACCATGCACTATAGTCTTACTGGAAAGGTAAATATGCCAAGAAGGGTTTCTTTCAGCAGGCAGGAACACAATGTAATGACATCATTGCATAATTCAGAAGGCTTTATTAACCCGTTTGATCTTCAAAAGCTTTTCTTCCTGATACTTGAATCAGTCAGAGACCTCTACTTAATTAGTGTATCTAAGCAGGAAGCTCTGCTACCTATTTCTGTCTTCTGTATATAAGTAGACTGGAAATTAAATCTAATACTAGACTCATTGGTTCAAGCATGACAGATGTGGACAAAGTCTTCTGCAATGAAAAGAAGGCCAGTGAAAGAGATCAAGAGACTAGGGCCAATATTTACTAAATTCTCTCACAGCAGCCAAAAATGCTGCGCTGAGTTGCGTGAGAAGGACAGAGCAGGACTGCGCCATATTTACAGAGACATGGCTCTCTCCTCTCCTCTCCCTAGGGCTGCTGCAGACATTTGCTGCTGAGCACCACGTATATACCTTTGCTCCATAGTGCAAGATTGTCTGCATGAGTCTAGCATAGGTTTTGTACTGGAAGGCTTCCAATAAAAGCCTTCCAATAAAATAGTATGCTTAGACTAACTATAAAACTTTTTCCATCTTGTATATGTACTGTACAGTGCAGCACACATGCAAAGTCAGAAAAGAAAGGAGAAATAAAAGCATTTTTCCTTGATAGCGCCTATTTGAAATGGGTGTTATTATTTTCATGCAAAACCCTGTTTACTTTTTTTAGTAGATAGGGTTTTGCGTGAAATACTATGGGTGATTGCATGGGAATGCCCATGCACCATCCATGGAATGCCCCCTTGGTGCTAAGTAATGCAAAGCAGAGCTATGCACTGCTTTACATTACTTTCAAGTCAATTTCCAGCGCAAAACAAGTTTTGCACTGGAAAGTAAATTGGGAAAAAGATTTTACAGCGATTTGCTTCACTTTTGTGAAACAAATACGGTGCAAAATCATAGTAAATATACCCCTTGATCTTTTATTTTGTCTGGTCTGAGGCAACCCGTCCCTTTATTTGTGTTTAAGCGGTCCATGATGATGAGTGAGACAGTAACTGGCCCAGTGTTCCCAAACTCCAAGAACTGATGATAGCAGAAGCCTCAGTAAATCCCGGGAGTGTTACTGCTTATTACAACTGAGTGAGGATTACCATGTAGGAATTAGTGTTTTATAGCAATTTCCACATGTTTTCCTGACTTAAGGCCCGAGTTTCACCCTGATATTCGGCCTGCTTACAGGAGGAGAAGGATCTGGATGAAAACCTCAACATATCTGATGAGGCTGGTAAAGCCGGTAACCAGTCCCATCAAGATTATAAAGGCACTCATAATGAGGCCCTAATTAGAACTCTGGTGGCACATTCTGTAGTAGCTGGGGTGAGCGATGGATTTCTTGCCTACAATGACTGGATAGAAGACAGAAAGATTTCTATTAGGGCCTAAGCTGTGATGAAAGCAGAAGATTGTGACCCACTCTTTTTTGTCAAAACAGAAAATGTGACTGATAATAATTTAAGCCCAAGATTCCAAATGAGGGTTTCTGGATGGGGTGCAGATATTTTTGTTATCATACATTTGCACTTTAGGGGAACTACCATCCACAAACTTCAGTCCCAATTGTAAGGAGGAGAGTGTGATCCCTTAGGCTCTATACCACGGGTGCATAAAACCCTCACCCACATAGCATGGAATACTTTATTTTAGAGTTCTCCGTTAGACCTGACATCCTTTACTATTACTCCACACATTTTGCCTTCACCCCTCCTTTTTTCTGGATTTGCATTTGTTGACTTTAGGGCTCTGTGCGCTTTATCACTGATAACCAGTGCTAAAGTGCTTTTGCTCTCCCCTTTAAACATGGTAAAATTGGACTACACCTAATTGGCACATTTCATTTACTTGTAAATCCCTTGTATGGTAAAACATGTACCTATGATCTTTAAGTGAAAGGCTGTTAGTGGGCTTGCATCACTCATTGTACCACCCACTAAAGTAGCACTTTAAAACCTGTCTCAGGCCTGCTACTGCAGCCTGTAGTGCAATTTTAAACTGCTATTCAGACCTGGCAACCTGGGATCAATTCTACCCAATTTCACTATTATGAAAATTATGAAAGGTAGACGGGTGGACAAAAAAAGTTTATTAGCAACCCCCCCTGCATGATTAAGAACACAGACAGACATGCATTCATATTCTTCTTGTTATCAAAATATAACAGCATGTTCTGGTGCTCTCTAAAGTTTTAGCACTTTCATAAGGACTAAATTGTTTTTATTTTTATTTTAGGGAATGCACCTATATTCTCAGTTAACCCTTCTGAGGCAATAAAGGAAACAATAAATGTCACATGTGTCTTCTGATTGTGTCTCCAACTCTTCCAAGTTCAATAGCAAATTCAATATAAACTCAATGTCCTCGAAAGATACAGTAAGGCATTGCACTGGCAAAATATTCTTTATATTGTTTGACATTTTGTTTAACACAGCCTTCAGTTTAGTATGCCATCTACTGGGACTGAATCATGTGGATGGTTAGTTCCTCTTCAGTGTAAATGTGTGTATGAATACAGGGGGCGAAGAACATAAAATGTGAATTGTTAGTAACGTCCATTTCCTCCTTCTGGTGTGAGTTTATGTCATCATCATACCAGATTTGACACTCTCTCAACCCTGATTCAGGGATGATAAGCAAAATTGAATTTTTTGCCTTGGCTGAGATTTAGAGAGCTCCAAAGCATGACATTACATTCAATACTAGATGTTGCTTGATCCTGGTCATTTTGAAATGAGAATATCCCAACAATTATATACCCCCAGCTTCCAGTAAGCTTTCTGTAGATAGACATATTAAACGTGCACTCCATCATTTGTGATATCACATGAATTGAACAAATGCATCCTAATATATACGACAACTTTCATAGTGTTGGAAAGTGGATTATTAGTATGGATATGTAGGGACTTACCACTAATAAGACCACAATCACAATAAGAGGTCCAGTCAAGGTCTTGATAAATTATTCTCTTGCTCAACCCTTGGTAGCTGGCAACGAGCAGGCAGGCTTAACTTAGGGGACTGGTGTGTAAAGAATTTAAAAACACCAATACATTAAATACGTAAGACACAATATGCAATAAAATTCCAACACCAATAAATAAAAATAGGTTATATGTTTATGATTAAAATGACACCAAAGCAACAAAATTTAATGTAGGGAACCAGAGATATACATTTTTAAAGATAAAAAGTAAAATTAGAGTTTAGAAGCAAATAGCACTCAAAGGGTTAAAAAAAAAGGTTAAGCTGGACCAGTACAAGGTCCAGAGTTCAAGCTACCCACGATGTAACACTTTTACACTTACTTCCAGAAGTTTTTCTTGATGCAGGAAAGAGGTCCACGGCTCCAGCCAAGGGTTCGGATGCTCTGGTTTGCCTCTTGGTGTCTGGGACTACAACTCCCACAATGCACTTGGTCAACTTATAGAGCATTTTACAAAAGTTGTTCCAAACTTCTTGAACTTCTTCCTGAAGTAGTTCCTCTTGTGGGCTCAAAGTGTCCAAAACACCACCCAAGGGTCTAGGCGCTCTGAGATGGTCCTTCGGATGTTGGGACTACATTTCCCCCAATGCACCTGGCCAAATCCTTTAAAGTTCCCCGGATGCTGTCCAGCTGGGTTCTACTTGGTAGAGATGATGCAGGTGGAGCTCTTTTAACCTGTTGCTTTCAGGGAGTTCCCTCCTTTAACTTCTGAAGCAAGGCAAAGTCCTTAGGACTATAGTTCCAAAGTGTGCAGCAGGTGCAGTCATTCAGAGTGCAATCCTCTTGATGCAGGCCAGGGTTCCATCAGGGCAGTCCTTCTTCTAATTGTAGTTTCAGGCAGCGATCTTTTGCAGCTCTTTTGTACCTGTTGCTTTCACAGAGTCCCTCCTTAATCCTTTTTAAGCCATGCAAAGTACTTAGGGCTGTAGCTCCAAAGTGTGCAGCAGGTGCAGTCCTTATGAATGCAGTCCTCTTGGGGTGCAGACTAGGGGTTCCAGCAGGACAGTCATGTGCAGCTCTCCCATATTTATCTATTGTTCCTGGGTGACAACCAGAGGAGCACCCCTGACCAATGGGATACAGGGTGACACCCAGATGCATGACAACTTCCTCTAAAGTGTGGCATATCTTGTCCCAGAAAGCACTATTCTTCTAAAATCCAATTTGGATAAACTCTCTCCTGGAGGGTTAGATCCTGCTAAGCCAACCCACTAGTGTGGCTATGTTTCCCTAACACTCCCCTTCCAACGCCTCTGCTAATCTAATTGCAGGTAATCCTGTCTGGCTGAGGGGTGCATGATGTGGGGGTGAGCCGGTGCTGCACTAAACAATCATTCCCTCCTTAAAGACCAGTTTGGCTACTCCAACCCCATCCTAAATGTTGCTCTGCATCTTGCAGTTCTCCTCTAACAGGAACTCCTTTGCCTCTAGTCAGGCCACTTCACACCTCATTAGAACAGCTTGGCTCAGCCCGGGAGATGCTGACCGATCAGAGCAGGGCTGCTAGAAGGCTGGATATTGGCTTACAGAAAAGAAAGTTCTATAACTTCTTTCTTCTTTTCTGTGATAGTTATAATAAACCTAACAAGTTGTTGGATTGCTTCTATCAGTTTGATACTTTAAAGTATATTTGTAGTTCCTTTCTTTCAATAGTTACACTTTAATAAAGTATTCCCATGTTAGCCTATGGAGCCATTGTGCTACAATGGAGAGAAACGAAATTGGCAGTTTTTCTTTCACCAGGGCATATAAAACATCTTTTATAATGTCTCTGTGTATACTTACAAGGCACCCTACCTCTGGGGCACCTGGGGGCGACCTTCGGGGTGACTTATATGTGAAAATAAGGTAGTTTGAGACTTAGGAAGTACCTTTAATTCCGAAGTCGAATTTGCATATAATTTAAGTTTAAAAGCAGCCTGTAAGGCAGGACTGGCTTTTAAACTGACAGCAGGTACCATGGTAGTGCACACTTGAGTACATTAAATCTACTGGGCCTCTAGACCTACATACCCTACCATATACTAGGATGTACAGGTAGGTTGTCAGTACCAATTGTAATTATTCCTAATTACCATGTCTGGTTCGCAGTGCCCAGGGCACAATCAGAGTCAGAAAACCAGTATCTAATAGTTAAAATGAGGGCAAAAAGTGGGAGGACACCACAAACAGGTCCTGATTTCTCACACATAGGACTTGTATCACGCTATATTGAGATCAATAATATCGACCTACCAAAATATTGCATACGCTGCATTGCATCCCATTGCATCAATGCAAGGCAATATCTACTCTTCATAACTCAACTTATCTGGACATACCTTGTGATGTCGTGGGTAGGTTGATGTAGTGGATGCAATATATATGTCATACAATAAATTACATGAAATATAGTGATTGTAGTGTGCCACAGATCACAGAAATAGAAACAGCATGGGTGTCAAATGAATTAAAGTATTTGCTTGTTTCTTACAGCAAATTACTATATATTATAATTTTCGCCAGTGCTAACAATCCAAAGCGAAAAGCCGATAAAAATATTGGCCCTTATTTATGAAGGGCTTACCCCGCTGTTGCATCACTTTCTTGTGATGCTGCGGTGGCGTAATCAATGCGCCACACTGTGCCCTATTTACACAGTGACGCATCTAGGCAGATGCGCCATTTTGTAAAGCCCTGAGCTACATTATACCTGCTTCAGGTATAATGTATGCAGGGTGGGCGTTCCCCCATAGAAAAGGCTCGTAGAAGTGGAGCACTTCTACGAGATTTCACTGCACCACTTCTATGACTTCACTGCGTTAAACCCTTACGCCTGCTTCAAGCTGGCGTAAGGACTGACGCAGAGTCTTTCACATGAGATTCACCCTATGTGTAATGACACATTGCTGGAGTTGCATCTGTTTTCAGTAGCGGTCGGTGGTGGGAGTGCCGCCGGGCGCTGACATGGGGCGGGGGAGGGGCAGGGTGGGGGTAGTAAACTACGGATTACAGGCGATTACAGGTAAGTACACATATAAATAAATAAAACGAATTTCGTTTCTCGCGCTGCATCACATTTGGCGATGCAGCGCGAGAAACGAAATTCGTTTTATTTATTTATATGTGTACTTACCTGTAATCGCCCGTAATCCGTAGTTTACTACCCCCCACCCTGCCCCTCCCCCGCCCCACATCAGCGCCCGGCGGCACTCCCACCACCGACCGCTACTGTCTGTTTTCCAACACACTCCAACAACGTGTCATTACTGCGCCAACAGATACGTCAGAATTCCTGACGTATCTGTTCAATCCCTGCGACATGGAGCACCATAGTTTAAATACGGCGAATCCATGGTGTCGCAAGGAGGGCACAATGAAAAGTGTTGCATCGTGGTTTTCAACCAGCGATGCAACACTTTTCATAAATGAGGCCCATAGTATTCTTTATCTGTCACACGTATATAATACATCAAGTAACGGTGAACATCGTCTGTTATAATAAACAAAAAATCATGCAACCTCTGCTCACCTAGCATAATATGTATCACAAACTTCATTCGTGTTTGCTGACCGCAACACATTTAACAAGGTTCGCAAATGAACCCAAAGTAAGTTTCCCACTGTGGCACATTCATAATAAGTTCTTTATCCCACCTATCCCTAGCCATGAATATGTAATGTTATAAAATGAGTCCGTTTTTACGCAACAGAACCTGAGACGTGAATAAATAAAAACTATCCATCACAAGCCTGTGAAAAATTAATGGGAGTTCTGAGACACTGGAAATATTTGGCTGCTGTAAAGATAAGGTCGGGATAGATAAATATATTTTTCAAAAACTAGGTCACAGCATGTTTTTCCTTGTTGCTTTTTTATTTTATATGGGAATAATTTTGTTTGATGGCTTACAGATTATGTGTTAAAACTGAGAAGGAATTATTATCTAAATCATATAAAACGTGTAAAGGAATTTGAGGGCATATTAGCAAGACCCACGTTAAAATTATCGTCGTTTAGCGGCAGGAAACTGCCGCTAAAGCGGCGATAATGAGCTTGCTAATATGCGTTATAGAATTCAATAGAAGCCCAGGTTAGATGTGCAGGACATCTAACCTGGGCTTCTATTGGAATTCCATAACGCATATTAGCAAGCCCATTATCGCCGTTTTAGCTGCAGTTTCCTGCCGCTAAACGGCGATAGTTTTGACGTGGGTCTTGCTAATATGCCCCTTAGTTTTAAATGGTCTCGGTTGTACTGTTTTGTTTTGTGTAGGTATGCTCCTGTTACATTGTGAACCAAGTACCCCAGAGTTTGACATAACATAATATACAACATTTTTGGACAGTTTTTTCTTTTTAAAAATGATACTATTTGCCTGATGCAGTCATACTTAAACGGGTCTCAGTGATGATGTAACATAGACAGCGGCTAAAGCGGATATCAAAGTAAGCATATACAGCACTGGAATGTTTACTTTTAAGAACCCTTAAAGTGAAAAAGAATGAAATGAAAGGAATCGTTTTAGATAGAAGCTAACAACAGAATTATTTGCAATTGTGTACAAAATAATTAGCAAAATAATGGTGCTTGTAGTAATCGGAGTTACTCAAACCCCAAAAAATCCCATTACAATGTTACTGGTAATCATAAAGGAAAAGGTATGCCATTATCATTTGGACCCTGAGGTTTAACGAGAAATGGGCAATCACCGGGGAAATTAGATTTGCCTCATCCAGTTTCCCCTCAATTTGATTACTCCTCATTCTCAGATGCTCTCGCGCCCCAATATTACACCTGCTTTGAGCAGCTGCAGTCTCCGTTCCGTTGGCATCCCCTGGCGAGGGCAAAAGAGGGCTTCCCCCTCTCGTCCTCCCACTTTTATCACTTTCGGGGAGGGTCGCCTGCCGCGCACCTTGATGACCGCCTTGGATGCCCCCTACGCTTCCGGCGACGCCCCCTCCCTCTTTCTTAACCGGAAGACTTGTACCGGCTCACGTGCGGGGATGCCACTAATGGCCCCACGCCCCTAGGTGCGGGTGGCGCCTATCAGGAACCACAGCTTTACCGCATTCCTCGTAATCGCCTTGAGATGGGTAACTTCCACTAATGGGCTCATCGGAGATGAACAGCAGTTTGTATTGAGGACCGAAGAGGCAGAATCACAGATGACTTGTTACCTGTAGATGCCTGCGCTGAGTCATTTAGCCGTTTACAGTCTGAAAACCAGGGGTTTTCACTAGTCAAGTTATATCCCCAGCTGCATATCAAAACTAGGCATTTATATACAGGACAAAATCAATAAAAATATACACCAAACTGAAACGTTTGACCTCTTATTACAGACTTAGCATTTTATTATTACTTGAACCGGCGCACAGTCCTTGTCTGCCCCACTGCACACCTTCATTGTGTGTGCCTTGCACACCTGCTGCTATGAGTCCTTTTTCTAAATAATGTGCTTTCTCAAACACAGGCATTAATTCCGAAACAGCTTAGATGCTTTTTGCCCCCAAAGTATGCTCTGTTTTTCTGCAGCAGCATTCCTGATAGGATTATAATTAGGGCTCCCGGTTTTATGGTATTTATTTTTTCAACATTTCCGTCTGTATTTATCCATATTTATTTTTAGGCCATTTTATGTGTATTTATCCATATTTATTTTGTGTTTTGAGTATAAATGAAGTTGTAAAACTGCACATTTCCATATTTTTTTAACTGATAGGCGCGCACTCATACTTAGATGTCTGTCGTGTTTTAGCTATTTAAGCTGCCAAATATTACATAACAATACATCCACTGGTAAATACTAGCATTATACCATAAATGTTTGTTGACATATGCCATTATTTAAAGAAATATCATCCTGTTTTTTTCAATTTTCCATGCTGTCCATCTGCTCAGCTGCTGGCCTCTAATTCATTAAAGACAGCACGGAGAGTCACTTAAAAGAAACACCATTTTTGTATTTTTCCACTTTTAAAAATAAATGCAGACAGAAAACACATTGTTTTCTGTCTGTATTTATCTGTAAAAATGCGTAAAAACGGAAAACGGGGAGCCTTAATTATAATGCATGGAACACAGTGTTGCTGGGCTCTTTCTCAGGGTTGTGTTGGTGCCACACCTATCGGCTCCTGTAGCATTCATCATCTTTAAAAACAAAATTACCAATATTTCCTTATGTGGTTGTTTCCCTCCTAAATGGGACACTGTTAAGGAGAAATGTGACACTTTTCATGAGTTTATCAACTGCACCGTTACCATGTACAGTTATAATGTTTTAGTATCTGCTAATACCCAAGAACAATCTTTAGTGGGACAGGGCCCCACCAGAATAGGTGTTTCCCTACTCTTCTGCTGATTCAGGCTCAGTTCCTACCTTATTGTATAGGACTGAGACAACTTTCAGCGCCAAAAAAATTGTGGTAAGCGTGTTCTTCAAAAAAGTGTATTTAGCCAATCAACCAATCACTCAATCAGTGATAGTGATGCAGCGGTAATTTCACGGTAATTTCTCAATGCAAAACCTCATTTACCTTCTAATTTACCGCTGCAAAGGTACTGGACCCTTGCCACTGTATATTACCATCAGGAGACTTTACATAAACATGAAAAATCAAAAATGCAATTAATATTTAAGCCAATAAAGAGAGTTGTGAGTATTTTAAAGGGTTTTATTTTCTAGTTAAAAGTTAAGGTTCTCTGACCCTTTATTCATTAGTCAAATATCAATCAGGTTACAGAATTGAAAATAGGAAAAAAGAATTAATACAAAACATATTATAGGTTGCATACAAAAACATTCCATAAAGGAAGGGAATGAGGCAATCAAATGTCAATCAGAATTCTCCAAAGAAAGTTCAGGAAATATAATTCAAGAGTGAATTATGCAAGGCTAATCAATAATTAATAATTGGCAAAATCTCCCATAAAGAGAAATAAATGCATAAGACAAATAAATCTTTTCAAAACTAATTAGTTAGTCAAAGCATAAACTTAGAGTTTTAGCATCTAATTCTAAACATTTTCTATCAGTTGCACCCTCTGCCCTGGTCTGTTCAATCTGAGACAGGCTGCTTCACAAGGAGCGAGACAGCCCGCCCTTCACAAGACCATAGAGGAATGTGATCTGCCTTGCCAAAAATATGACGTGCAAGGCTAGCCTATGCCCCCCACTTCCCTCTATCTCTCCTCGGACGCAATCTGCTCTCAGACTGCACCCGCGACGTTCGCGTACCTAACCCATATGATGTCTGATCTCATCTGCTTCTTCTCCTCTCCTCCCTCTCAGACTAAGGCGGTAAAGCTTAAGGCTTAAAAAGTGAGCCCCCACGCCCCCTAAGAGGTCATTATTTATACTCTAATTCTTGGCTGACTATTCTAATAATGTTGCAAATTTTCAGTAAAGCTTGTACCCTGATTGGATAGCTTAGATGACGAGGGTCTCACCATCCTGTTCTCATTGGCAAATCCAACCCATACCAGTTTTAATAAAAGAAGCGTTAATGATTAATACAATTATATGTTTTAGCAACATTTA
The DNA here is from genome assembly GCA_963921515.1 of Calotriton arnoldi. Taxonomy (NCBI): domain Eukaryota; kingdom Metazoa; phylum Chordata; class Amphibia; order Caudata; family Salamandridae; genus Calotriton; species Calotriton arnoldi. Next base: position 732,939 of record CAWUFW010005904.1, on the reverse strand, counting down.
CTAGGAAAAATGTTTCAGTCTATTTCCTCCTTCCTGTCACATCGCACGCAGGAAGGACACATTCCACAAACACTGATACATTGGCAGGGTAACAAGAATGTACAGTTCATGGTGGCCTTGACCCATGTGTCTTCACTTGAGGCACTTGGCAGTTCTGCGCATGCGTCTTTCAGCACGATTCTCAGCCATGCTGGATTCTTAGGCAGCCATTTAATGGTGGGCCCAAAAACAAAATAAACACAAAAAGAGTATTAATTTACAAAATGAAACCCATTATGTTTTACCACCCCATACTAATACCCTGTATAAATGATTATCTAGCAAAAGCTATTAGTTTAAAGCAGCTTTTCTTATTATTTGTGCACAACATGCAAAAATGTGCAATGTGCAACATAGCATAAAACATGCACTAGTGTAAATTTTGAAAGTGCACACAGTTAATACATACTCATAGCAACATGCTCTAATGTTTTAGATAGCTTTTCATGCAAATGCTTTGCCCCCGTGTAGTGATGGTGCATGGTTAATTAATACACATTACAAAAAGATGTGTTGTGAACTGAATATATATTGTCTAAATATGCAACAAAGCCAAAGTCTCTTGAGACAGGAACAGGGAGTGTAGATTATAAGGGAAAAGAAACTGGGAAGAGAGAACACATTCCATGATTCAAAGCTAAAGAGGCCACTGAAAGCACAAGTTTTCTCTACACTGCAAAAACACATGTTAATTCAGCACAAGCATTTCAGACTGAAAGCATTTATGACCAAGCCTCATTTTATGTTTTTCACTTTGCATGCACCACTTTTAAAAAACTTTTGGCTAGGCATGTGCCATGTGTTTTCACTTGCACCAAAATTTGTGTGCCATTTTAAATGCAGTCTGTCTGAAACATAAAAATAAAGCAATGCTTAATTTGAGAAATCTAGCTCTATCAACTCACCCTTTGATGATAACAAATCATGATACCTCAAATGATTTGTAGATCATCACACTTATTTATTTTCACAAGTGACATTTTTATTGCAAAAGCTGAGCATATAACAATTTTACTTCTATTTCTAAGGCAAACACAAGTCTTGTCTGTAATCAGATCATATATAGCCAAGCGCAAAGTTTAGTGCAGAGTTCTGTAAGTAGCTTCTTGGAACTGTTAGTCTTCTCTAAAATAAGTAACTAAAATAATAAAAGGAAAATTCAACAGGACAGTTCTCTTTTCTATTTTCTTTTCTTCTTTTTCTTTCATCATTCAAAGATTCTTTTCTCTTCAGCTCTTGACAATTCTCAGTTATTGTTTCAGCATTTCTTGGCTCTCCATCAGCTTGCCATCAGGGCGGCTCATACAGTGTGGCATTCTGTACTTTTTCCATGCATTTTGACCACTCAGGTGCTGAGAAACTCTGACAGAGCACCATCAATTCTTTGCACTTTTTCAATCCAGGCCTTTCACTTTTATTTTCACTTTGATCAGATTCAGATGTTTCAGCTATGGGTGCAAATGAGTTTTCAAAGGACCACTCCAGACGTTTTGGATACCCTTTCAGCCAGCTTTTTCCTACCTCCACTCGTAGGCCCGCAGCACTAATTTCTTCTTCAGAGGCTGCATCTGACTCTTTCACCCTTTGGACACCGCTTTCATCTGAGTCAGTTTCCACTTTTGACCACTGCTGGCATCTCTTCTTGAAGAGGAGCTGTTTTATCAGGGGGACACAGGACCATACGTATATGAGAGGCATGCACCCAATTTGGAAGGCCACCACATTTCACAACAGTCTTTGCCAGGATCATTTGGAACAGGCCTTTCCATTTCACAGCATCTCTCAGATCAAAGTCGTTGCACCATCCATTATGCAGATCTTGTGTAGCAGCTGCAATCTGGTGAGAAACTGCACGCTCCACATCAGTCAGACCTTCACAGCAATGGCTAGTCTTTTCATCTGTGTTTTTCACAAGTGCATTTGCATGTTCATTTTCAAGCCACTTTGGTGATGCTGAAACACAGTCTTTTGCAAAGTGTAACTCTATGCTGTCTTTGTGTTGCTTTATTAGGCTTGAAACTTCAGGCTGATGGCTACAATCGAATCTTTGTCCAATCTGTGGTTCTACACACATCATCTTTGAGACCTCATTATGATCTGATTTCAGAGAAACTGGCAATCTATACCTGGGCATCAGTTTTTGCAATAACACATTTGCTACTATGCAGTTGTCACTTTTTCAAAAACAGTTCTGATACAACCCTGTTGTTCTGCTTCTGAAACAATTTCTTGAGCCTCTATTAATTCACCTGTGAAGATTCCATTGAATGTATATGCTAACAGAACACAATTTTGTGCAACTGAATTAGCAATTCTCTCTCCCATGACAACAGTGACTCCCATTTGAGCAGATATACTGCATGTTATGGTAAGGGCAATCATTTTCGAATTTTGGGCTGAGGTAACTACTGAAAGCCATGAAGCTTTGACAACATAATGTATAGGAAGCACAGCATGTGCTGCTCTTAATGTGTCATTATTACCTTTCAAATATGGGCCATCTACAAAATGGACATTGTTGGGCTGAATCAGACGTTCATCCTTAAAGTCTGATCTTGGCTTTATGCATATTTTCATGACATCTAGACACTCATATTCAGTTTCATTGATGTTGGGATCAAAGGTCATTGGGAAATACATCACAGACCCTTGAACACATTCATGTTTTTGAACAGGCACTGAGAGAGCGCAGCCCTCCCTCTCACTGCAAATTGGTGTATTTTCTTTTAAATAAACTTGCATTCCTGTGCTGGGGCGCGACACTTTTTCTCTTTCAACTCTAGGAATGCTTTTGTGCAATTGTTGTCCAATGGAAGTGGATCAGACACATTCTTGTGTGTCAGCCTCAGTAAAGGCTTAGCCACTAGGGAAAGGTTTAGTAACCACTCTCTACAGCAGCCAACCATTCCCAAATATTTCCTGACTTCTTTCTGAATTTGAGGTGGATTTATCTGGTGAATTATTTCCACTCTCTTTGGTGACACCTTTCTACCTCCCTTTCCAATTATGTGTCCCAGACATTCATTTTCTTTTTGACAGTACTACTGACTATTCCCATGCAATGGCACTGTGACATGAACTTGACAAAAATCAATAACAGTAAGCCATTCTTCAGCACATGGAATGTGAAAAAATATATTGGCTGGATTCGGTACCACAGGACAACATGGAAAAATGATGCTATTAATCTCCTGCACTAATCTGTTCTTTTCATTTAGTTTCTGTGAACCTGTGATCAGAAAGTTACATAAACTTCCAATCAATTCCATGAAAAATCTTTTACTCAGTTTATCTCCAATTATGGGTAACATTTCTGCAACTGATGGTGTTCTTGAATACATGTCATCTGGTTCTAATTTGAATAAGACATGTTCTGCACATTTTATTAATCTGACATCTTTCTCTGTGAACTCCCTTACTTCTGTGTTTATTATTTCTTTCAAATCAGAAGGTAATTTTTCAACTGTCTTTTCTGAAAACAATGCTACAGCTGTCTCTTGTTGGGCCATTTTAAAACGTGCATCCTCATCAGGAATCTGAAAATTAACATTATCTGGTGTACAGTAATCTGTGCTGTTTAATTTGTAAAATAATTGTTTTCCTGCCAAGCCTGAGTCACAAACAACAAATTGGCAATTTTGCTCAAATGGGCCTATTTTTGGTGCAAATTCTTCTAAAACTGGGTTTGTAATTTCTCCCTTTAAAATTCCTACAACTATGGGGCCGATTCCGATCTCGGCCGGTAGGGCTCCGAATCGGATTCAGCATAACCGGATCCGATTCGGAGCCCTATTTCCCGACCGATTCGAACGACTCGTTTGGGCGTCCCAACCGCTCCGACCGACTCGTTCCCGGGTCGAACCGCACCGACCGACTCGCTCGGACACGACTCGCACCGCGCAATGGAGACGTTCCCCGGCCGGGTAAGTACGATGTGCGCCGCGAGCAGTCCGACCGACACGCGCCGTCCGGCTCGAAAGAGCAGTCGGAGCCGTACTTCGAGGGTCCGTGTCGGACCCCCTGTACGCGTAGCCACGCGAGTCGCACTCAGGGGGGACCCATGGGTCCCCCCTACCTGTGTGTGTACGGCGTGAGTCGCTTCGCCACGTACCCGCTGTAGGGGGCGCCCTTGTTCGCCTCGCACCCATTGAGGCAATGGGAGCCCGCGTACGCATTGTACAACCGGGTCCCATTGACTTCAATGGGAGTCCGACCGACTCGAGTACGATAGCATACGGACGCATCGTACTCGTTCGGTCGGGCTGCACGGGTCCGATTCGGTCGGAAATCTCTCCGGGTCCGGCTCGGTCGGAGAGATTTCCGGCCCGAATCGGAATCGGCCCCTAAGTCTGAATCTTCCACTGCTTTCACAATGGACTTGGTAAATTCAGAATTGGTAGGGTTAAAACTCTCATTTTCAAATATAGCAACCTGTTGAACTGGGTTCTGATTTTGTTTCTGAAAATAATTCACATTTGCTCTGGACAACTTATTTAAATTAATTTTAGCATTTTCCATATTTTGTGGGACCATTTGGGCTTCAAAAACTCCTGCCATTGGTACCTGTTTCTGAACTGACATTTGCATTTGCTTAACTGGCATACTTTGCATCTGCATTTTTCTATGTGTTTGTGCATCATATTTAAATTTATTTTTCTTCTTCCAATGGTCAAATCGGTTATAAAGATGGCAAAAGGACACTTTTTCCAGCAGTACAACATCCATACCTGAATTTGCACAGACCAAAACACCTTTACTTCTATCCTGTGTTCTTTTAATCTGTACCCAATCAACATCCTTTGCTGGCACTCTGCCCTTCAGGAAAGTAATCACTGCTACGTTTTTCTCAATAACAACAGAAAATGATGGTGCATTCATGCAAACCCTTATCATTGTCTCCTCACCTGGCCTTTGCACAACAACTTTAGATTCTAACCACAATTCAGGGGCCGATTCCGATCTCGGCCGGTAGGGCTCCGAATCGGATTCGGCTTAACCGGATCCGATTCGGAGCCCTATTTCCCGACCGATTCGTACGCGCGTCCGGACGAGCGAGTACGATGCAAATTCGCCGACCGACTCGTCCGGGCGTCCCGACCGCTCTGACCGACTCGTTCCCGGGTCGAACCGCACCGACCGATTTGCTCGGACTCGACTCGCACCGCGCAATGGAGACGTTCCCCGGCCGGGTAAGTACGATGCGCGCCGCGAGCAGTCCGACCGAGCTGCGCACTCCGGCTCGAAAGAGCAGTCGGAGCCGTACTTTGGGGGTCCGTGTCGGACCCCCCTGTACGCGTAGCCACGCGAGTCGCACACAGGGGGGACCCATGGGTCCCCCCTACCTGTGCGTGTATGGCATGAGTCGCTTCGCCGCGTACACGCTGTAGGGGCGCCCTTGTCCGCCTCGCACCCATTGAGTCAATGGGAGCCCGCGTACGCGTTGTACGACCGGCTCCCATTGACTTCAATGGGAGTCCGACCGACTCGAGTCTGATGGCATACGTGCGCATCGTACTCGTTCGGTCGGGCTGCCAGAGTCCGATTCGGTCGGAAATCTCTCTGAGTCCGGCTCAGTCGGAGAGATTTCCGGCCCGAATCGGAATCGGCCCCTCAGTCTGCATGGCAATGTCAAAGAACATTTCCAAATTAATGCACAACTCTTTTAAAATTTCAACAAATCCATCAATTTGTGGGTACCGCAGCATAAGTTTGTCTCTCAATTGTGGGAATGTGTTCAGAAATGCTGCAATTCACCTTTGTTCCGTGGCACATGAACATGCACTTCTCCCACCTTTTCTCTCAATAAGTAAGCAAAAGCTTCTCCCTCATCCTGTTTATTATTTTCCCTAACAAGGTCTGGTGGTTTCTTTTTCTTCTCATGTTTTCTTGCCCACTTGTCTCCTAACTTCTCAAACCCATTGCATTTGAAATTATATTTTATTATTTCTGCAATGTGCAATTGCATTCCTGAAGAACACATTTTCTCATTTGCTTCATTATTCATATGTACCCTGAAGCTTTTCTGAAATGGAAAACTTCCTGAAACATTAATTTCATATTTTTGAGCCAAATCAGTCAGTCTCTCATGTGTAGTTACTGCACATGTAGCTGTTTCCTTACTCAGGGAAATTAATTCTTTTTCCTGACACTGATTCACATTTTCATGATTTAAACAGCAGGGACTGTTAATTTCTTCATGTTCAAATGTTGAATTTAAAACACTAAGCTGTTTCTCTTTTCCATGGTCTGGGTTAATTTGGTCCCCCATGCTCTCTATCTTTTTAAGCACTGCTGCTTCCTCACAGCAGGTTTGAAAAATCCCATCTTCAAATATATTCATTTTTCCCTGGGCTATTGGTGTTGTAAAGACTATTTCTCCCCCACCTTTCAGTGCTTGTTCTGTCTGGGGTAATTTCTGTTCAATAATCTGTGAATTCTGAGTTTCTGAAATAAACCCTGCCATAATCACTCCTTCTGCAGCTCTTTGAACCTTTTGAGTAGGGGCCATATTAATTGGGACAGTCACAATTTTTCTAGGCATTGCCTGTGCATCTGTAGTTTGTGTTATCTGGACTGAATCAGTCACATTTAAAGCAGTAACACCTGGAGGTATCACTGTCAGTGCTGAATCAACAGGTAGTGGGTCAATCTGAAATGTCTGCACTGTTCTCTCAATCTGTGTTTCTCTCTGTTTAACAGAAGCAGTAGCCACTGTAGTACTTACTGGTACACTATTTTCAGTATTTTTAATGGGAACCACATAAAGTGGCGGACACTCAGTTAACAATGCATCCATTATTTCATCCCCTGAATCATTATTTATTTGAAGTTTTTTTCATCATTAATTCCCTTCTCCTGCATCTGGTGCTTTACCTTTTTATCCTCACTTGCTTTGTCTCTTGCTGTCTTTTCCCACATGCTTAAGGCCTCAAATTGTGCAGCTCTAGATGGTGTCTTTATTTCACATAACACTTCCCTTAATTTGTCAATAATTTGCAATTCAAAAGTACCATCTTTTGGAAACCTCAAAGGACCTTCTTTTTCAGTAATCTTGCACCATTGGTGAACCCACATACATGAATTTTGTCCCAAATTGGTAGACATAAAATGCACGGATGTTCCTTCAGGAGCATCACCAATTAAAAACAAATTTTTCACTTTACCTCCCAACAGTTTCTTTAAACCTTCAAACATTTTCATTTCTGCAATAGTTCAATGCAATTTCTTTTCTCCAATGCTGTCAGTTTCAAATTCAGTCAGTTTAACTCCTACTACTGACTCCTCCTTTACAAAATCTTACTGCAATATTTTTCTGAGTTTTCTTAATCAAAATTCTGTTAGTAACAACATAAAAACATTCGCTACTCTGTCTGCTCCACTAAACAAAGGATAGATTTCTTTTCACTGCAAGTAACACATTCTGCTTACTCTTCACAAAGTAAGAACTTCTGTTTACTCCTCAAACACTGCGAGTAAATCCCTTCCGCTTACCCTTCACTCAAGCTCAGAAGAACCTGCTACTTCTTCAGTGTTACCCTTTCTAGGTGATACAACACCAAAGTTTCACCAGCGAACTCTTTGCTATCAATCACTCTCACTTTTACACAGAAAATAGTCCCTAATTTAACACTGCCAGCCCTACATAGCTTCTCAGTATTACTTCCAACAGACGAGTAACCTCCTGCAGTGTGGCTTCCAGTTACCACCCGCTATTCCTTCCCGGGATTTCCACAGGTGTACATACCTGTTTTTCCAGACAACATAGAACAAGACACTAACTTACTTAACATGAAGAGTTAAAACATGTAATCAATAACCAATAAATCCTGTCCTATGAAATTACCAATATAATCAATAAAACCATCAATTCAAAATGAGCAAAATTTCACCAACAGTCAAAACCCTTACTATTTTCAACACTTCAAAAATACATCCTAGCACATTAACAACATTTCACAACCCTATTGATACTCACACCACTCCAGCAATCGCCTTGCCGCATCACCTTCCAGTACTACTTTGCCAGTCTTCAGGTTCTGAGCATTGGAGTCAGGAATCAGGACTTGGACATTTATCTAACTTGGGCAATTATTTTCTAGAACTAATTTTCACAGATCAACTCTCTTCCTAAGGTCAATGGACCATTAGTCAAATAGTTGATGGTGATATTAATAATCCTTAATCACCAAACTAATTGATAATAACCTTCCTCTTGCTACCAGAAACTGATGCAGCGGTAATTTCACGGTAATTTCTCAATGCAAAACCTCATTTACCTTCTAATTTACCGCTGCAAAGGTACTGGACCCTTGCCACTGTATATTACCATCAGGAGACTTTACATAAACATGAAAAATCAAAAATGCAATTAATATTTAAGCCAATAAAGAGAGTTGTGAGTATTTTAAAGGGTTTTATTTTCTAGTTAAAAATTAAGGTTCTCTGACCCTTTATTCATTAGTCAAATATCAATCAGGTTACAGAATTGAAAATAGGAAAAATAGAATTAATACAAAACATATTATAGGTTGCATACAAAAACATTCCATAAAGGAAGGGAATGAGGCAATCAAATGTCAATCAGAATTCTCCAAAGAAAGTTCAGGAAATATAATTCAAGAGTGAATTATGCAAGGCTAATCAATAATTAATAATTGGCAAAATCTCCCATAAAGAGAAATAAATGCATAAGACAAATAAATCTTTTCAAAACTAATTAGTTAGTCAAAGCATAAACTTAGAGTTTTAACATCTAATTCTAAACCTTTTCTATCAGTTGCACCCTCTGCCCTGGTCTGTTCATCTGTCCTCTCTGTGTTCACAGAGAGACGCTGCTCCTGAAAAGGCCCCTCCTTCACATACCACAGAGGAATGTGATCTGCCTTGCCAAAAATATGACGTGCAAGGCTAGCCTATGCCCCCCACCTCCCTCTATCTCTCCTCGGACGCAATCTGCTCTCAGACTGCACCTGCGATGTTCGCGTACCTAACCCATATGATGTCTGATCTCATCTGCTTCTTCTCCTCTCCTCCCTCTCAGACTAAGGCCCTAAAGCTTAAGGCTTAAAAAGCGAGCCCCCACGCCCCCTAAGAGGTCATTATTTATACTCTAATTCTTGGCTGACTATTCTAATAATGTTGCAAATTTTCAGTAAAGCTTGTACCCTGCTTGGATAGCTTAGATGACGAGGGTCTCACCATCCTGTTCTCATTGGCAAATCCAACCCATACCAGTTTTAACAAAAGAAGCATTAATGATTAATACAATTATATGTTTTAGCAACATTTACTAGGAAAAATGTTTCAGTCTATTTCCTCCTTCCTGTCAAATCGCACGCAGGAAGGACACATTCCACAAACACTGATACATTGGCAGGGTAACAAGAATGTACAGTTCATGGTGGCCTTGACCCATGTGTCTTCACTTGAGGCACTTGGCAGTTCTGCGCATGCGTCTTTCAGCATGATTCTCAGCCATGCTGGATTCTTAGGCAGCCATTTAATGGTGGGCCCAAAAACAAAATAAACTCAAAAAGAGTATTAATTTACAAAATGAAACCCATTATGTTTTACCTCCCCCATACTAATACCCTGTATAAATGATTATCTAGCAAAAGCTATTAGTTTAAAGCAGCTTTTCTTATTATTTGTGCACAACATGCAAAAATGTGCAATGTACAACATAGCATAAAACATGCACTAGTGTAAATTTTGAAAGCGCACACAGTTAATACATACTCATAGCAACATGCTCTAATGTTTTAGATAGCTTTTCATGCAAATGCTTTGCCCCCGTGTAGTGATGGTGCATGGTTAATTAATACACATTACAAAAAGATATGTTATGAACTGAATATATATTGTCTAAATATGCAACAAAGCCAAAGTCTCTTGAGACAGGAACAGGGAGTGTAGATTATAAGGGAAAAGAAACTGGGAAGAGAGAACACATTCCATGATTCAAAGCTAAAGAGGCCACTGAAAGCACGAGTTTTCTCTACACTGCAAAAACACATGTTAATTCAGCACAAGCATTTCAGACTGAAAGCATTTATGACCAAGCCTCATTTTATGTTTTTCACTTTGCATGCACCAAAAGTGCCACTTTTAAAAACTTTTGGCTAGGCATGTGCCATGTGTTTTCACTTGCACCAAAATGTGTGTGCCATTTTAAATGCAGTCTGTCTGAAACATAAAAATAAAGCAATGCTTAATTTGAGAAATCTAGCTCTATCAATAGCTTCCACAGAAGAGTGGAAAATGTTGTCTTATGTTTTTGTATTTTGTGAGATAAGGAAAATTAACATTGTCCATCTTTAAGACTTAAGGATTTGTGGGTTTCACAACCATCAGGAAACCTTTGGTGGTCGAAGGCTATCAGGAACGTGCTGGCATGAGGCCTTACATATGTTGCTTGGCATACTAGTATATCAGAGAGCGACATATTGATGCTTCACCTGAACTTCTAGTAGTAGCTAACCATCATTACAGTTTGAGATAATTTGTAATGTGTAAACAGAATTGGGAAACATTCAGAAGGTCTAGCTATTGGTCTGTATAAACCGATTTCTAACAATGTATTTATTATTTTCACAAACCTAAGCAAAACGTATATAAAGACCTCATCACCGCATCATATGCCCAAGAAATACAATTGCAATCTTCAAGTAAATAAAAGGGGACCCATAAAGTATGTATAAATGTGTTCAGAGTATTATATTGCAGATTTATGGAAAGTGTTCTTATTACTTTTAGAAGTGAGCCTTCAGTGGCTTTCAGTGGCCATTTAAAATAGGTAAAAAATTGCTTAGCACAGAGTTTATTGAGCAGCGTGATCCACAGCAGTGAATCAATTAACTCCAAAGATCCAAAAGGCAATTTAGCATGTGGGTAACTGTGTATAGCAAGAAGGTAAGGAGATGAAGGTTGACTGATTGTAGATACTGAGTAAGAGAGAGCAGTCCAGCTAGGTCTGGTTGAAGCAGGTCAGTAGATTGGATTAAGACCTACTTTCTCTGGAATGCCACCCTAGCTGATGGCAGTAGGATGCAGCTGGTGAGTTTCGGGACAGGTTGCACATTATTCTGGTGGTGAAATATATAATTTCATCAAGGACAGCAAGAAGGCATTTTGGGAGAGACTTGTTAGTAGTTTTTTTACTGGGATCAATCATACTCACCATTAGGCCCTGGAGCAGAAACTTGGTCTAGATACTGGAAGGTGTTGGTGGAATTTTTACATGTTGTGTAGTTGTATCCAAAAACAATGAATGAAATAATAGATTCCAGGTTGATGCTAAATTTAAATTGTACACTTAGGGGCATATTCTCAAGGACCTATCGCCGAGTTAGCGTACTTTATCGCAGCCAAAGTGGCGATAGATTTATCGCACCATTCACAAGCTGGTGCTAACAGCCGATATCGCCAGTTTTCCTGCGATAGCAGCCGCAAAAAACATCGCCACGGATGACACCGGCAACTAACGCTAATGAGATGCAGAGTAGGCGTTCCTGTGCAAAAAGCCGCGACAACACCACTTCGCAATATTCTCTACGACCAGCCAGATCGGCGATAAGATCCCAAAACATGCGATAAGGCGCATTAGCAGCAGGCATTTAACACCTGCTCTTACCTGGTGTTAAGTCGGACGACAACCTGCACTACAAAAGGGAGCCCAGACCAGAACCACACCTGAAGAACAACAGATGCCATGGAGTTACTGATCATGCAAGAGGGCCACAACACCCACCGCCACCCCCCCCCCAGGAACCCCCCGGGGCCCTACCACGGACAAAGATATTTAACATCAACTCTACAAAATCATGAACAAAACAATTCGCCTGATGTCGCACAAGTACAACAATTAACATTCATGTGTGGTCAGAAAAAGGAGAATCATCCATTCATCTTTGAATTTCCAAACAAATGATTTTATTCAAATTCAACTCACAACAACTATTCGTAAGAGCCATGGCGGGTCTTCTCTGGACAATCTGTAAGACACAGCCTGCAAGACAAAATTCAAGATAAGAAGGTGTGTCATGCGCTCATCAAAGGACAGAGAGAGAGAGAAAGAGAGAGAGAAAGAAAGCGAGAGAGAGAGCATGAAAGAGAGGGAGAGAGAGAAAGAGAGAGAAAGGGGGAGAGAGGGAGAAGGAGAGAGAGAGAGAAACAGAGGAAGAGAGAGAGACAGTGAAAGGAAGAGAGGGAGAAGGAGAGAGAGAAACAGAGGAAGAGAGAGAGAGACAGTGAAAGGAAGAGAGGGAGAAGGAGAGAGTGTGCCGACACTGCGGACCCCGGCCACACTGCTCACCTGCTGCCACCGGTGTGTCTCCAACCACGTGCTGGTATACACTGCAGTCCACCAGGTCCCCTATCTGAAACAGAGTCCAGATTTATGAATGGCAGAGTTCATATCAGTGCACACGCCATCATCGCTTGGCCGCCCCTGCGCACACAGGCTGCTGCACCCCAGTCCCTCCCGCCGCCCAGCGGTTTTTGCCCGCCCCAGCGCACCCAGGCCTCACTGCTCACCTTCCGCCACCAGCGTGTCTCCAAGAGGGCCCACCACGTGCCGGTGCAAGCTCCAAGCCCGGGGCCCGCGACCTTGGCAGCCTCCACATCATGCAGCCCTGCCCCGCAGGCCACCAGGTCACACATGTGATTCTGGGTCTTGATTTCGCAATGGCAGAGACCATATCAGTGCACACGGCATCATCGCAGGCTGCACACCCGCTCAGCTCTGTAGGTGCCACTAACTCTGTGAACCGCGAGGCAACGCCACGTGGCGGTAGGCACGCACTGCCCGCTGGCTCAGGCCTACACTGCGGTCCAGCAGGGCTCACACAAACCATTACCAGTCCGGGCCGCCAGGACAGAGCATCATCGCAGGCTGCACACCCGCTCAGCACCTAAGGTGCCCCTACCTCAGTGCACCGAAGGTCACCGTCCCGTGGCGGTAGGCCCGTGCCGGCTGCAGTGTTTCCGGTGCCACCAACTCTGTGCAACGCAAGTCATGGACCCTTTCTGAATGAGTCCCATGATATGCCGGGCGGACGCAGCCATGTCACCTCCGGCAGTGGGGAAGAACTGGGACACGTAGCGTCGTCGTCACCCCCTTTATACGTATGCCGAGTGGGCTGGGTCGGCGTACGCCAGTCCAGCGTAGGGTTATGAATAATTATCCCTGGGCTCTGGGCGTGGTTCATTTCTGGGCTGGACAGGAAACCAACTGATGCGTGTGTCTCTGTTGCAGTGTCTGCGCCACACGGCCCGCAATCGACAATGTTGCAATGTTGCATGCACCCGGAGGGCGGCAGCGCACAAAGGAATTTTACAAGGAGCGCAAGGCCATTCGGGCTCTTGGCTCATGCATGCCAACTGTTGTGTGTGTATTGCTATTGGTGCACCATAAGCCTAAGGCCTAGCCTCAATTGCAGCGCGAAAGCCACAACACATTTCCAGAATGCAAGCAGTAGTCAGACTAACATTAGGGATGAAAGCTCCTTTGTCTCAATACATAAGGCGGAAGGACATCTGCACCTCCGACCTTGGTCTTGCATGCGGCAGGCACCCCCAGAGAGAGATACCATAGCAGATGATGATGACTCCCACACTACGCACAGCCCTAATAATAGACCCACGTATCCACACCCCACACACAGAAGTCCTTGCGAGAGGTACTCTTGCATGGAATGCCCTTGACACTTACGTACACAACAACCCATACGTCCAAACATTGCACACACATACGACTCATTGCTCCGAGCTGTGGCATATCATCCACATAACTGCCGCAGGTCAGAAGAGTGCCGGTTCTACGAGAGCCACCAACGCAATGGCAGAACATCCCGGGCGCATGCACAACGCCTGTCAAGTGGAACTGAACCGTGACCGAATGCTGCCTGTTAGTGTCTGATGCATTGGTCTGCATGTTGTGGCCCTTGTCTTGCCCGTACTGACACGCACATGGCAATAAAGTCTACACAACTTCACTAGTGTTCAACTGTGATGAGTGTTGATTAGAATGACAAATCGTGTGCCTCAATGAGCATTGTCCGTACACAGGGAGGGACTGACTGACACATTTCACTTAGGGGTGAGTCCCTATTGCTAGCTCCACCTCTGTGAGCCAGACATAGTGGTTGGGATAGTTGCTGATAGACCTGTGCTCTTACGTGTCTTCAGCAATGTGAGTATGGTGTCCATATTCTTGCCATGTGGATAAATGTGATCCAGCACTACAGGCTGTGTCCACCCAGTTGAGTGTGAGTCGGTATGCGAAGAGATGTTCTGTTGTCAAATGTGATGGGGGACACTACTTTAGGCCTGCCAACGACTTTGACATTTCATACCCAGCCCTATTTCTAACATTGCGTGGGGCAAAGTTGAGGAATTGCACGATTGTTGTTTCAGAGCAATGAGGCCACAGCTAGTGCACACATTCCCAGTCATCTCACTTCCTATGTGTGTCACGGTCAAACACGCGCATTGCTTTCATTTCCCAGGGTGTACCTATTTGGGCAATCAATGTCCTTACATTCATCCACACTTTCATACTTGATCGATTATGGTCATGACACATCTGTGTGAATTTGAATGATTTATTCACATTCGGTGGAGTGTCGGAGCTGGAGCAGTACATGGCCATGCAAACCCCACATTACATTGTAGACCAGTGGAGGGCCAGCCAGAGTCATTTAGGGATTGACAAGTACATCGGAAGAGGAAGAGTACAGCCGCAGTCTGATTGCTGTGTCATTGGTAAGCAAACAAAATATGGCAGTCCATGTCGAAGTCCAAGGTGAGTGTCGCAGAGTGTTTTGGGGGACAGTGGGAGGTGTTGTTACAAGGCATGATGCAGAGGGCAGAACCAAGCTGAAACAGGGCATATGGCGGAGAAGAATGCTACTGGCTCCTTCTTACTACAAAGGTGGAATCACCCGCATCTTCGTCCTCTATGTCATTTGTCTGACATGTGGGTGCTGATGATTGGTCTGCAGCACTGTGTGCCACTGACACATCAGGGGCCGGAGATGTGTGTGTAGAAGTACCAGCAGCATTCATCAGCAACTGCCTTAGTGGCAGCAATGCGATGATGAGGATCTGCAGGGCATGGAAGATCCCAACAACTTTTAGCTGGTGTGCATCGGTGGCAGCCATTCTTTCCGCATGCATCCGCTCCATGTTCTCCATTATCCTCAGCATCTGTGCCAACTCTTGGCTGACATCGCTGAGGCCACTCTGACTAGACAGTTGTTCTCCTCTCAGAGTCATGACTCCAGCGATGTCGGGCATGGATTGTTGGACATCATGGAGCGAACTGTGGGTGTCCGTTAGGGAGTGTAAGTGGTCCCTGATGGGACTTAGACAACCACGTATGGCATCTAGTTTGGCTGCCATGAGGTCGAACCCCACCCGCACCTGTTCAGCCACCTCTTTCTGGCAGTCTAACACATGGCCTTGGAATGCGATGTGTTCTTCGGTGAGGTGCTGGGAGGCAGGCGTGGTGGTGGATGCTTCCTGCTGCGTGGTCTGTGCAGGGGGTGGGGTCTCCTCGATGCAGCTGGGCTGCCCTGCTCCTGGAGGTGGGTTGCCGTAGCTGTCCATGAGCTGTTGTAGGGCGTCGGTGTCGAAGGTGTGGAGGTCCTCTTCATCATCACTGATGAGTTGTCTGGTCTGCTCTGCAGGAGGTGTTGATTGTCCCCTGCAATGTGAAGGGGAGATGCATTTTGAGATTGTGTTGACATGTATGTTGACACATTGTTCAAGTTTACATACAGACTGCATGGCAATGTACATTGTGACTGTTTGGGAGGAGCTGGCTATTTGATGCAGGACAGTGGACATTTGAACTACATCACGGATCTGAGGTTGTACACGTACATCACCATCTCACAGTTTCCTGCTATGCCAGATGTGATTGTCCAGTTTCTATGCACAAGCAGAACCAGTTGTGTCCTATGTTCTGTAGTGAGATTGTTGCACTTTGTTCCACATTGTCGTTAATGATGATGTGCTGTTATTGCTATGAGTGTTTGCTGCATTGTGGGAGAGTCGCCCCTGCAGCTGTGATTTTGCTGCCCCTTATCCCTTTGAGGTGGTGTGCCTTTGACTTCTGTGCTTCTACAGTGCTGGGATGTTGCAGACTTGGCTAATTTTGGCTCTAGTTCGGATTTTAGTCTCTTGGGTATGGTTTATCCGCAGATGTGTTGTTGGCATCAGGGGTTGAATGTGGATGTGTCAGAGTGTGACCTGCTCCTTTTACGGATGTGTTCCACACTCAGCCACCTCAGTGTCATGGCGTGCACCATGTCATGATAATTGGACTGCAGCCATGCTGTTCGTCATGCAGTGTCACTTGCATTGTCAGTGTGGCTCACAGACACGCAGCTTTGCTGGTTTTGACACGTGTGCATGGGTTGGTTGTGAGATTGGTGCTGTGTGGAGAGGGACCCCTTTGTGCCCATAGTGGACGGGGGCCTACTTGCTCTTTGTATGTGTGCTGCAGTGTGCCAAGGGGATCAGGGACATGATCCATAGTCATTGTGGGTGTGCAGTGTGCTCTACTTAATTGTGCATGTGTGCCATTGTGCCCATCTCCCCCCGTCCCCCCAGTCCCTGTTCGGTACTCACCCTGGTGCTGTTGTGTCAGCTCATGTCGAGCAGTGTCCGGACCCCCAACTCCTGCCACCGTCTCCCCACTGATGACTGTGGCCACCATTTCCTCCATCTCGTCCAGCTCCTGGTGTTCCGCTGGACTGCCACCTCCAGTCTGCATTGCTGCCTGATGGTTGCCAGCGATTTCTTCTTGGTTTTGCGCTTCGCATCATTCCAGCGCCTCTTGACCTCTCCAATTGTCCTCCCCCTCACTCCGACTGCATTCACCTTGTCCAGGATGGACTGCCATATTGCATTTTTGTTTGCCAATGGCACGTTGGAGGTGACGAACAGTTGTTGGTGGTGTTCTATCACCTCCGTGATGATGATCCTGTTTTCCTGCGGACTGAACCTCGTCTTCCTCGTCTTCTTCTCCTTGCCCTTCCTTGACCCCGAGGTCCCAGGCTGGTCCTCCTGGGGGCTTGTGGGGTTCTGGTCGTCCTCTGTACTTGCTCCGGCTTCCTCCATGGTGCTACGCAGTTTTAATTATTTTGTTTGTGTTTTTCGGTGCTTTTATAGTGCATTTTCCCGCATGACGCGTGGGAAGTGCAGGCCTGTCGCTGGTTATCGCTGATTTTTTCATCGCGGTTGGCCACATCGCAACTTTTTCCGCGTTCGTGTTTCACGTTTTTTCGGCATCGCGTTAATTTTAACGCGGTCATTTGGCGCGTTATCGTGAGACTATCGCATGGTGTCGCCGGGTTCAGAATACAACATTAACACAGTGTTATTTTCCCGCGATGGACTGCGATGTGCAATGTTGCGTTAAGCTAATTTTGCAATAATTATCACACGTTTTTGAGAATATCCCCCTTAGGGTTGTACCAGAGGAAAAGAGAGATAAGGTATAAACGTTTGAAGAGATGGTAGAGCTTATAGTCATGTGGGTAAATAATCTCTGTATGTAAATATTTTCAGATTTAGATCCATTGAGCTTTAGTGCCTGAACACAATGCAGGAGTAAAAATGAGGTGCAATTTTTACACCTTTGATATGCGATAGTGTGGGGTTAGCAAATTAGTAGATTCACATTTATAAATTATGAAAACAGAGCATGTGCACTCTTTGCTCCCAGATTTGCAGCAGGTTTCATCTGCTGAAAATTATGGTGCACAGACAAAATATCGATTTTTAAATATCGACCTACATTAATATTGAGTTTTAAATATCGTAGGGACAGAATATCGACATCAAGAATATCGGTGACCAGAATATCGACCTTAAGGTAAGAAATATCGTTTTTGTTAATATCGAAGTTATTAATATCGATAGTAAAAATATTGATGTTAATAATATCGATGTTTATGTTAGTGTTATGTATTTTAGTATGTATTTTATATGTATGTGTTCCACATGTTTTGTTATGTTTTGTATTATTTTTTTTAATATATGTATTAATTGTTTAGAAGTTAGTAGTTTTTTTTAAAGTACATTTTGCGTTTTAGTACCGTAGCGGGTTGTGGGTTTATAGGGGAATAGGGTGGGAAGTAATTTAATTATAGTAAATAATTCATAATTTTTAGAAATTATTAATTATTTTTAATTACATTTTGCATTTTAGTTCTGTAGCGGGTTGTGGGTTTATAGGGGAATAGGATGGGAAGTAATTTAATTGTAATGAAGTAATTATACATTTTTATTTATTGTTATTGATATTTAATTTATTGTTAATTAATTATTAATTGGTAATTCATTTTTTTAATTGATTAATTGATAATTATATTAATTGTATAATTTTTTATTGGAGTGGGTTGTGGGTTTATAGGGGAATAGGGTGGGAAGTAAATTAATTATAATAAAGTAATTAATAATTTTTATTTTTTGGTATTGATAATTAATTTATTGTTTATTAATTATTAATTGGTAATTAATTTGTATTAATTGATAAATATATTAATTGTGTTAATTTAGTTTAGAAGCGGATTGTGTGTTTATAGGGGAATAGGGTGGGAAGTAATCTATTATAATTAAGGGGGTCATTATGATAGCGGGCGGATCGCCACCGTCCGTATGGCGGTGGCGATCCGCCCACCATTTCCGTCCGCCCGCCTAACATTTCCCCCTCCGCCATATTACGATGGCGGTGGGGACCCAGGTGGACGGAATGACCGTCCGCCAGTTTTCCGCCAGTAGGCAATCCGCCCGATTGCCTACAAGGTGGAAAAGGCCTGGGCCCCCAGGTGGTTGGGGGGGTGGGTGGCTGCACTTGGGGGGTACCAATGGTACCCCCCGACATTGGCATGCACAGGGTGGCAGGCACCACGCGGTGCCTGTCACGTTGTGCATGCCAATGCGCAACATGCTTTCTTTACATTGCGGCGGGTGCTGCTCACAGCACCGCCTGCCGCAATGTAAATGATGCGGGCTGCCACCGCCACCGTGGCGGTGGCATCCTAATACACATGGCGGGACCACCGCACCTCTTGCAGGTGGTCCCGTTTGCCATTGCGGTGGCGGGCGGACTTTGTCCGCCCGCCATCGTAATGATGCCCTAAGTAATTATTTATTAATATTTATTTGTATTGATAATTAATTTACTGTTAATTATTAATTGGTCATTAATTTTTATTAATTGATTAATTGATAATTGTATTAATTGTGTTACATTTTATGTGGAGTGGTGTTTTGTGTTTATTGAGGAATAGGGTGGGAAGAAATGTAATGTTATTAAAGTAATTATTAATTTTCATTTATTGGTATTTATAATTAATTTATTGTTAATTTATTAATAAATCATTATTTAATTAAAACAATTATTTAATTGATAAGTATGTTATTTTTAACCCCTACGCTATCCAACACTTTCCCTACTGTTGCACTCTCTGGAGTGGGAATAGTAATTTTTACCCCTATGCTATCCAACACTTTCTCGACTGTTGCACTTACTGGAGTGGGCATAGTAATTTAAACCCTTTCGCTATCCAACACTTTCCCTACTGTTGCACTCTCTGGAGTGGGAATAGTAATTTTTACCCCTACGCTATCCAACACTTTCTCTACTGTTGCACTCACTGGAGTGGGAATAGTAATTTTTACCCTTACGCTATCCAACACTTTCCCTACTGTTGCACTCACTGGAGTGGGAATAGTAATTTTATTCCTTTCGCTATCCAACACTTTCCCTACTGTTGCACTCTCTGGAGTGGGAATAGTAATTTTTAGCCCTACGCTATCCAACACTTTCCCTACTGTTGCACTCTCTGAAGTGGGAGTAGCAATTTTTACCCCTACGCTATCCAACACTTTCCCTACTGTTGCACTCTCTGGAGTTGGAATAGTAATTTTTACCCCTTCGCTATCCAATACTTTCCCTACTGTTGCACTCTTTGTAGTGGGAATAGTCATTTTAACCCTACGCTATCCAACACTTTCCCTACTGTTGCACTCTTAAGAGTGGGAAAAGTAATTTTTTTCCCTCCGCTATCCAATATTTTTCTGTATTGTTTTACTTAATGTTGTGTATAATTTATTTTACAAAAATTAAAAATATTGTAATTTTTTTAATTTGTTAAATATATTTTAACATTTTTTAATAATATTATTTTTGTATGTGTATGTCTGTATTTATAATTTATAAAATATTTTTAACAATTTATAAGTTATTAAAATAATTATTTATGAATATTATTAAGTAAGTATATATATAATATTTTATATGTATATGTTTAATTTATTTTAACATTATGGGGTCGATTCCGATGTCGCCAAAAGTGCCTTCCCAATGCTATTCGTAGGCTTACCTTATGTCCGACCCGTATCCGGAGCTTTTTCCTACAAACTAGCAAGTACGATGCGTATAACAGGCAAATCTCCGACCGAATCGTCCGCTCCGATTCGTGCACTATGTCAGTAGCGAACAGGCTTAGGAAACACGGAAAGCAAGTCGTACGGAGGCGCAACCTAACCAATTTACGGATACGCAAGTACGATGCGTCCCCAATTCGCGTCGCACAGGGCGCCGGCTCCAGCACGTCACAGCATCCGGACGAGGCGTATGAATGAAAGCTCCGAGTCGCGCCAGAACACGATCAACGGGGACGAGATGGAGCAGCCATGTATCCAATCGCGCATGTCTTCCCTATACTGTACGCCCATCGTTACCGACGCGCACGACGCACAAGGTAAGTTAGACACCTACCACACACCAAAATGTCACGAGTACACGAAAGGAAACACCACCATAGGGGGGTGGATGCTTATCCCAAATAGCATATCCCACCCATAGGGGGGTGGATGCCTATCACTCCCATTATTGTCCACCCCATAGGGGGGTGGATGCCTATCACTCACAGTATTGTCCACCCATAGGGGGGTGGATGCCTATCACTCACAGTATTGTCCACCCCATAGGGGAGGTGGATGCCTATCACTCCCAGCATATCCCACGCATAGGGGGGTGGATGCCTATCACTCCCAGTATTGTCTACCCCATAGGGGGGTGGGTGCCTAACACTCACAGTATTGTCCACCCCATAGGGGGGTGGATGCCCATCACTCACAGCATATCCCACCCATAGGGGGTGGATGCCTTTCACTCCCATTATTGTCCACCCCATAGGGGGTGGATGCCTATCACTCACAGTATTGTCCACCCCATAGGGGGTGGATGTCTATCACTCACAGTATTGTCCACCCATAGGGGGGTGGATGCCTATCACTCACAGTATTGTCCACCCCATAGGGGGGTGGATGCCTATCACTCCCAGCATATCCCACCCATAGGGGGCTGGATGCCTATCACTCCCAGTATTGTCCACCCCATAGGGGGGTGGGTGCCTAACACCTACAGTATTGTCCACCCCATAGGGGGGTGGATGCCCATCACTCACAGCATATCCCACCCATAGGGGGGGTGGATGCCTATCACTCACAGTATTGTCCACCCCATAGGGGGGTGGATGCCTATCGCTCCCAGCATATCCCACGCATAGGGGGGTGGATGCCTATCACTCCCAGTATTGTCCACCCCATAGCAGGGTGGGTGCCTAACACTCACAGTATTGTCCACCCCATAGGGGGGTGGATGCCCATCACTCACAGCATATCCCACCCATAGGGGGGTGGATGCCTATCACTCCCATTATTATCCACCCCATAGGGGGGTGGATGCCTATCAGAATGACCATCCCCACTCATAGGGGGCAGGATGCCCATCAACACCAGGATACACACACATAGGGAGACTAAGCAAACCACCCCTCTACCATCTTTGCAACATTGCATGTTTGTATGTGAAAAATACTCACAACACAGATCGTGGCAGTGGACATACAATGTGACTCACAACACATGTGTGCCCAAAATGTTAATGTGTGTCACTAATATCCTGCAGCAACTGATCACTGTGGTAATGGGGTCTAAACCCCCATCACCACAGTGACCAAACGCTGATTGTGTGCATCAGAATTCCTGCTTCTACTGATCATTGTGGTAATGGGGTCTAAACCCCCCATCACTACAGTGACCAAAAGGTGATTGTGGTGTTCAAAATTCCTGCATCTACTGTTCATTGTGGTAATGGGGTCTAAACCCCCCATCACCACAGTGACCAAAAGCTGATTGTGGGGTTCAAAATTCCTGCATCAAATGATCATTGTGGTAATGGGACATAAACCCCCCATCACCACAGTGACCAAAAGGTCATTGTGTACATGAAAATACCAGTATCTTCAAAACTGCATGCATGAGTCCGTGTCCAAATTGCACAAGCAATGTTGTGGCAATGTAGTGGTTGTGTCACATACAAACATAGAATTGGTTTGGCAAATATTGCCGTGTATCACAAGAACACCCACTGCCATGTGCAGACAAGCAATGGCCATGACGCTTGACAATGGCTCCAGTGAACAGTCAGACAATGTGCAAAGTGAGCACTATGAGGAATACACACATATCTACACCAACAGACACACACACTAAGGAATCCTGTGGAGACTGTAGATGTTATGTGAACAAGTCACATACCATGTCAGCAATGGGAGATACCAAACATGATGAATGTGCAGGCCGATGAGCCAGGAGACACAGGGACACTAGGGTAAAACCTCCCAAAAACATACTGCCAATGGCCTGGAAAAGACATAACAGTGCAGTGGTGCCGTAGCACAAACACAGACACCATTACAATAGCAAGTTCATGATACACATCATCAACATCATGTACATAATATGCAACACCACTGGATAACAAAAATGGCTTTATTCAGCAATAAAATATATATGAATGTTCATGCCACGATGCAAAAAGGCCAATGGCCAGTCCATCAAAGAGTCCAACCAGGGTAACAGGTGAAAACTTGTCATCCATTTATTGCCTGCACTGCTATGGACCAGGGACATCTCACACCTTGGAGGGGCATACATAGTGGCAGGCCAGGCACAGCAGGGACAGGATCAGGGGACAGGAGAATGGGGCAGGGGAGGTGTGGTGGGTGCAGGAGTGACGCCAGCAACTGCAGTGGAGGGGTCTGACACAGTGGGCACCGTCACCACTGCTGGGCACAAGTCAGATGTGGGGTTTACCTGCACCACTGCAGTGTGCAGGACAGATGTGGTGGACGGGCTCTCAACTGCAGTGCCCAAATCAGACGGGTGGGATGTCCCTCCTACTGCAGTGCCAACATCAAGAGGAGTGAAATGGGGTTCAGATGAGGTCGGCAGGACAGAGGGGGGAGACACGGTTTCCACACCAGTGGCAGGAACAGGCTGAGCATGTGAGGCGGGGGTGGAAGTGCATGTGGAAGAGGGGGACGGCCTAAGCATCCTGGGTATGCGGTATGGGTGTGTGGGTGAACCTGGTGCAGGGAATGGCCGTAGGACCTGTGTATTTGCATCCGGGGTGCTGCAGGATGAAGAGTGTGAGGTGGAAGCCTGTGCCTTTGGTGGTGTCTTACCCTTCCTGGTCCGGGGAGACTTGCGGGTGGGGGCCTCAGTGTCCATGCGCCTGGGGGAGGGTGTCCGTTTTGCAGGGAACTCCCTCTGTGCGTGCTGACTTCCTCTTCCCCTGTAAGTTGGACCAGATGGTTCTGTGGGGAAGAGGCCAAGGTCACAGAGGAAGAGCTGCTTGGAAGTGGGGGCAGTAGGTGAGGCAAGGGAAGGTGTTTTGGAGGGAGAGGCATCTGAGGAATGCGGAGTGCTTGTGGATGCCTGTAGGTGTGTCTGTGACCCATCCCCTGTGTGTGTGCCATCAGTCCCCGGAGTGTGCGTGCTTGTGGATCGAGACTTTGGCTTGCGTGCCTGTGTGGTGCCATTGCCTGATGTGGTGCGTGCATGTGCGGGTGTGTGTGTCTGTTGGACAGGCAGGGGAGTGGTGACTGTGGATGTGGCAGAGGTAGCAGGGGTGAGGGCCTGTTGGAGGAGGGACACTGCTGCCGTCTGTGTGGAGGCCATGGCCTGAATGGTCCGATGTAGGGCAGACATGCTTGATGAGATGCCCTCCATGAAGGACACCAGTTGTGTCAACAGACTGGTGTGGGAATGGAGGACACTCAGCATCGCTGTCTGGCCTACATGGAGCTGCTTCAGTAAGTCCACAGACTCCACACTCAGGGCAGCAGGGGAGACAGGGGCAGGTGGTGTGGTGCCTGGCACGAAGGAGACATGCTCCCTTACACGGGAGCCTCCACGGACATCTGGAATGGGAGCAGAAGGGAGGGTGGAGATGGTGGTGGTGGTGGGGCCAGACCTGCTAGGTGTTGTCTGGGGGCTGCTGGCACCCACCTCCACAAGGGAGTCATCACTGAAGCTGGCGTGTTCCTCAGCCGAGGTGGACGTAGCCGAGGTCTCCTCAGTGTGGCTCCCCTCACCCTCCGTTCCACTGGGTCCCTCCGAATCCTCCGCAGCGGACCCTGTCTGGCGCTCTGGCTCATCATGGTCCGTGGAGCTGTCTCCTCCAGTGTCCGTAGATGTAACTGCAAATCAACATGGTAAACAGAGAAACATCAGTCACCTGTATAGACATCACACATCACAGTCAGAACAGCACATGAGAGCGCACGTTTGTGCATCATTTGCAGTAAATACTCTTAAGTGCAGACACATATTTGCAAAACACACATGTCAGTCTGCCAGCAAACCATGCCCCTCATATCCTACATGTCCATGGAGACATCAGTCTGGTGCATGTAGCCAGACACGACTCATTTGTGCACACATGCACCACATAGACAGTTGCCTGAACGGCAGGATTTGTGATGGAAATGTGTCAGTACACACATATACCATCTACTGCCACTGAGTTTGTACATGTGTCAGGTAAAGGGATGGCCAAAGTAATAGTCAGTAATATGTATATGCTTCCTTCACCACACACCATGATGTGCTCATGTTTTGCTGGATGATGCCACAATTGAGTGCATGCAGGACAACTTCCAGCACTGCAGGATACACTAGAGCAAATTAAACAACATGCTACAGGGCAGTCTGGGTAATCAGTCATTGCTGCCTTCTGTCACTGGGGCAGTGCATCACAAAACAAACAGTCTGCACTGTATTTCAATCATGTAGTTGTGGGGAATATAAGCCCTGCATCTGTCAAGTGCACATGTTGCCCCACTGCTACCCACATGTTAAGGCAAATGATGATCCCACTTCCAACATATGCCACAGTACAGTGACAGCAATCACAAGTCTGGCAACATGAGCACATCACAGTCTGATGACAATGAAGTATAGCTGCCTGCACTTAAATTTTGGAAACACCATCAGGCACAGTCAAGTGATTACACACCGATCTTTGACCTTATCGTGAAGATCCAACAGCCACATGTCAGTTGTCTGACCACCAAAAAATAATTGACACCCCAGGAGTCTAACAAGCTAGCCCACTCCACAATGAGACAGAGGCTGACACCTGATTGCACATTGCACAATGCATTCAATTTACTTTGACACACATGATTAGGAAAACTGAGTGTACACCATGTCCAGAGTAGACATACCTGACCTGGTCCATGTGCAACATGGGATTAGCCCGAACAGTAGGCATGTGTCCATGCATGATGGACATACTTCACAGATCACAACATTGTCACACATGCTGCATGTGTGTGTGGGTAACACCCCAGACACATATGGCGAGGCAGAGCATCAACTAGGACACGTATGTATGGCCCACACAGAGTGCATGTCACATATTGGTCAATGTGCAGATACATGTCAATAAATTCCACTCTCATGAAGGCCAATACATACTGCCAGTAGCAGATGCGGTCCGCCACATCAACCTTGGACAACAGCAGCCCCCCCCGTGAGACATGTCACTGACTGAAAGGGACACACCTAGGTATCATATGAGGAAGGGCCATTACAGAAATAATGGACATGATTCTAGTTCAAGCAGACAGACAAACTGTGGTAGCGTAACCAGGCTGAAGGAATGCAAAGATCATGTTAGACACAGTTCACAGACAAGGCATGCACTTACCCCCTCCTTGCTGCTGTCTGGCCTCTAACAGCCCATCCAGGTCAGGGAAGAACACTGGCAGAATCCGACACATGTGGGGGGTCAGGGTCCGGTGTCCGCCCCTACTGCGAGGAGGTGACAGCTTCAGCAGGACTCTAGCAATGCGTCTGTTCCAGCCACGTAGGTCCTGCCACCTCTTCTGGCAGCTGCGGATGCGACGCCTGTGGACCCCCACAGATCGAACTGCCCTGGCAATGGTCAGCCAGATCTCCTGTTTCTGATGGGCATCAACCTGTGAGGATGACAAAGTTAAAGGGCCATTAACACACATACAACATGTTTGTGCATCACACAGTTGGATAAACATGTGCTGTTCACAAGGGCATCTGATGTACAGAGGTAGTGCAACTATATGGATGGACACTTGTCCTGCATCACCAACATGGAAACATTGCCTGGGTAGTATGACCGTCTCTAAATGCACTCTCACAGCACAGTACCTGTTCAGTGCAGGTACCTGCACACTTTGCGTGTGACAACTACTGAGTGAACATGCTAGCCAATGCTTCACACAATGCCATTAGTGCTAGTCAGACAAGATGCACAATGAGAGAGGATGTGGACTGCACACTCACCTGCTCCCCTGGTTTCCCATACAGCTTGCTGTACTGTGGGAGGAGACTGTCCAGCAGGGCCTGGTTTTCCTCCTCTGTGAAGGCTGGGGCCCTCTCCACAGTACGTGCCATCCTTGGAGCCAGAGGATACAGAGACAGCAGCAGTGGTAGCAGAGATGTCTATATGGAGCATTCAGTGCAGGCAAGTGAGCTCTCAGGGCAAGACACA
The DNA here is from genome assembly GCA_963921515.1 of Calotriton arnoldi. NCBI lineage: Eukaryota > Metazoa > Chordata > Amphibia > Caudata > Salamandridae > Calotriton > Calotriton arnoldi. The sequence continues at coordinate 705,995 of CAWUFW010005904.1, read as the reverse complement.
GCCTTATATTTGTGCTGCAGAGGCAGAATCGGTCCCATGCGTACAAAGCGATAGGTCCGACTCGTTCGCATCCTATGAATTAGTCCAATCCATGAGATGGGACGCATCGGACACGCCTACCGCAACTTTCAAAATAACTGCATCATGACAGTTTAGATTTTGATACATTTGTACTAAAAGTTAACCGAATCGTACCCTACGCGAATCGTGCACGATGCAAAATGCGCGTCTGTCACCATGACGACCAACAGGCAACCAGTGCGTCCGGCTCGGTCAGGATGTGTCTGGACCAATATCGTGTATTGAAAACTCACCGCGTCGAACAGCATTGAATCTAGCATGCAATCGGTCAGTCTGGCTCGGTCAGGAGGTGTCAGACGCGTGTATTGAAAACTCACACGCGTCGAACAGCATTGAATCAAGCATGCAATCGGTCAGTCCGGCTCGGTCAGGAGGTGGCAGACGCGGGTATTGAAAACTCACCCGCGTCGAACAGCATTGAATCTAGCATCCAATCGGTCAGTCCGGCTCGGTCAGGAGGTGTCAGACGCGTGTATTGAAAACTCACACGCGTCAAACAGCATTGAATCAAGCATGCAATCGGTCAGTCCGGCTCGGTCAGGAGGTGGCAGACGCGTGCATGCAATGCCCACTCATCAACTCAGACAATGTATGTATGAATAATGGCATGCTGTATGCCCTGTGTGGATGGAGTTCTGTACATGTCAAATGAGACAGACACAATAGACAAGACTACTCACATTATGATCCTAGCTTACAGTGCAACTATAGCAGTGTTTGTGAGGGAAATGACTAGTGTGAGTGACCACTTCACAGATCATCCTCCTATGCTTGGCCACTGTCCCAGGGGATCATTGTGTTGTGTAGGTCATACATCACATCATGACAATGTCCAGACCATGACAGTGTTGTGCATGGTGACAAGCTGTCTGTATGTAGTGTTGTTGCTAGGTCGTAATACCTTGTCCATGTCTGTGTACCTTCAATGCATGTGCTATTTGACCTAAAAATCTATGGCTGATACTTAATTGTGTGTGTGTTGTGCATGTTACAATTGATCACATGGAGAGTGTCAGAGAACAGTGAGTAGTCACAGTACTACACAGGAGTATTTGGTAATACATGAAATAATTGTGTGTATGTTCATGCTCTCATTGCTGTAATTTCTGGATTAGGTCAACCTCAGACATCTGACTTCACTGTGTCATCATTGTAAGTGCCACGCAATCCGTTCGATACTGTATTACTTGAAGTTTAAATCATATAGTAATATGTGTACATACTTTGTCGTGTGTTCCTCAGCGCACCAAATGTCCACAGACCCTTCCCGGATCTTGAAACCATGGTGGAGCGTCAGTGCATGAGGAAATACAGGTTCACAAGGGCATTAATTTTGGAATTGACAGACCAGATGTCACCACACTTGCTACCTGGATGCACATATCCCTTTGCCCTGACCACCTGTTGTATTCCTCTTAGGGTGTCCGTATATAAGTTTTCCTGTATCATGTCCTTATATAGGCACAATTCGCCCTGCCCTTATATAGGCATAAAATCCCAGTCCTTATTTAGGCATTAAACCGTGCACTCCAAATACAGGCATGGTCTCCGACATCCGTCCACCCTAACGTCACAACGAGTTCTTGAAGAACAGACCCTTAGGCTTCGGGAGTTTCCCTAGCACAGGACTATTGATTTCTTCAAGGACTCATATATTATGCATGAACTGTTATACCTTAGGGGTTCATTCATGACGTCTTCCGCTGTCCGATTCACGTCAATGCTAACATTCTGAGGTACATTATTCCAATGCGCAGAGCCTATTAGGGAAATAGGAGCTACACTACATGGCGCCCAATGGTTTGGTAAGGCGGTAATTTAACGTTAGATACTGAGTAACTCAGCCGTGCTTTTTCTCTCAGAGACCCCTACCCATATACTCCAAAAGACGTCTGGAGTGGGCAGGGTTAAGTATCCGCCACGGCTACATAGGGAAGCACCCTATATATTAGCTGTTTGGTTTGCTCAGCGTTGAAGGATACAGTGTTCCAAAATATTGTGCACCTTATATTTGTTTCCTTGAAACTTGTTCTACATTTTTAAAAAAAAACAAAATGTCCATAAACGGGGACGAAGCCGCCGGAAACGGTGGAGCTGTGGCTGACCCAGCCATAGCAGCTTTTAACATTACCGGATTAAATGAAACCGAGGAGGGTGTTATAGACATCCATCCAAACTTAAGAAGAGCCATCACTCTAAAACTCATAAAACATGGCCTACCACCAAGAGGAGGTAGAGCAGTTTTCGTGATAGAGGCACACGAATCCTTTCAGACAGAGATATTCTATTCATGGGTAATATTTCCTGAATCCAATCCAGTTACAAAAATGTTTCACTTCTACAAAGAAGATGATCCACCAGAGGAATACATTCCTTTCGAGGATATAGAAATTCCATTAACATACCAGGAGCATCAGCTCTGGTTTAAAGGCGCCCTAAAACATCACAGAAACATTACCAGGCTCGGTCCACTAGGTAGACCAGGAGCAACATGGCCGATTCTAGCCGGCTACACACCTCATCCTGAACTTGATATAATGTCAGATGAGGAACTACTTACTCAACTTACAGAGTTAATAAAAATCTACAGAAAATTGGTCCAATATGTCATGCGGACTTTCACAGTCCAACCACCATTGACACTTCCAAATCAAATTCCTCAACCAGGGAATACACTAAAAATTACACCACAGACTATATACGCAGTCATGGGAAAAATGCCCACAAAACGTGAGCAGGTTCCATTTTGGATAGCTCAAAAAATTACTCAAATCGAAGCAGTATTTCCAAATACTAGCCGTATGAGAAACACAGAATCCTAACAATCAGTTTACCAATGGGGATCACACCACAACTGGAAGACTGCACCACTTGGGGCTCAGTCTTTGCTGCCATCTATACTAAAACACATGGCATTCCGTCAATTGCGGTAATACCTGATGTCCTGAAACAAATTCAAAACGAATACGGGGCAGAGTCTGCTCTAAATTGAGGTATGAAATTACTGAAAAATTTCGACCAGGTCTCAACAATAATATTATCTAATATTAAAGAAGAGGCAGCAGCAGTGGCGATCCGCCAAAATTAAGGGAATTTGATGTTACAGAACATCAAACTGAGCTACCCAGAATAATTGAACAATCTTATGCAGAATTAGGCAGAGATAGTTTGGGTGGAAGACCAGTGAAGCCGAAACTATCTGAAAGTCCTGAGAAGGACTCAATTAAACAAACTCCTACATCTTCTAAAAAGAGGTGGGAGACTAATAAACAAAATTCAAACGAGAAACGTTCTCAATCTCGAGATAGGTCTCCTCAAAAGGAGCCCTCTGAAAGGAGGTATAACCTCAGGAATAGGGATAATTTGAGAAAACCTGATAGGTATCAAGATACTGATACACGTTCCTCTCGTACCTTTCAGATCTCATCACAGACTTCGGAAAGAAGAGGACGGTCAGAACATAGAGAAGAACGCGTGAAATCCAAGGAAGAAAAACACGCTCAAAAAAATAAAACAAAACCTCAATTCTCCAAAAAGAAAGTAGCAGGTCTGAAGATCAGACATGCCGAGAATACTGAGAACACAACTCAAGAACGGAGAATGGGCTCAGACAATGCTGGACAGTGCAGCAGAAGTCACAATAGCTCGCCAGAACCTGAAGGAACTTCTGGAGATAGTGGACTTGAATGAGTACATTAAAGTTGAGACTGTAGACACCAGGGTTAGTACTCCACAAAAGTTATATGAAATAACACTCCGGATGGAGGGAGACATACCTAGACAGGTGAAAGCACTCTTTTAGGAAAAACTTTCAAGGGGCTATGACAAACTTCTAGCAGAAAAAGACTGGCCACCACAATTTGTCAGAGAGTGCCCACACGGCGAGGACATTATTATGCCTGCCTTCTCCAACCATATTCCAATACACCTAAAATATACATATGCCAGGAAATGGGCAGTAGCCCAGGCCCCAGCATTATATAAAAATCATGAAGGATGGGATGCGGACTCACCTCACCATAAAATACATCTGAAACATGAACCAACTGCACAAAGGCAGTATCCAGTAAAGCAAGAAGCTAAAAAACAGGTCAGGGAGATCTTAGATCAACTTAAATACCAAGGGGTGATTGAAGCATGCACCTCTTCAATGAACAATCCTTTATTTCCAGTCTCCAAACCAGACAACACCTATCGTCTAGTTTTGGATTACAGACACTTAAACACTTGTTCTAAAACTTTTGCAGTGCAAAATGCACATAGCACAGCATTAATGAATAACATTGTGCGTAAAAAATATAAAACCACATTAGACATCTCAAATGGTTTCTTTTGTCAAAACATAGCACCTGAGAGCAGGTACTTAACAGCATTCTCCATAATGGGGAGCAGCGTCAATTTTGTCGACTCCCACAAGGGTTCAAGAACAGCCCAGGTTTATTCTCAGCGAGGGTAACGGAGTTACTACAAATTTATGACAATGAGGCATTGTCCTATGTCGATGACATCTATCTGACAGACGATGACCTGGACAAACACTTGAACAGGGTGAGCACCATTATACTGGGCTTCGCCTCGGAGGGCTACAAGTTCAACTTCAAAAAGTCCCGAATTGCCCATCTCAATGTCCTATGTTTAGGATATGAGCTTTCAAGTGAAGGCAAGAGCTTGGCAGCTAACTCTCTAGAGAAATGTGCGCTGCTCCAACCTCCAAAAACGCTAAAAAACTTACAATCCATCCTGGGTTTCCTAAATTTTGGAAGAACATACATTCTAAATTACGCAGAAAGGGTTAAACCTCTCTACGCATTAATCAAACCTGATTTTTCAATCAAAAATTGGACACAGGAACATACAGAAATCTTGCGTTCACTCCAGGCTAACATGTTAGCAACAAATCACTTACAAACACGCGTAAGTCAACGCAACCTGGTGATTCGAATAATCTCAGGTCAATGCGGATTCACCTACTTAACATTTAATGAGGGTGAAAAAATACCAATCGCATACAAATCTCATTTGTATACACAAGCAGAAATGCACTTCACTTCAACTGAAAAAATTCTGACAGCAGTTCAAACCGCTGTAGCAAAAGAAAGAGCCTTAGCCCAAGGGAAACCCATTATTGTCGTAACCCCAGTACCAGCTTTAGAAGTGGTCACAAAAGCAAGCATTCCAAATGCTAAAGCATTACATCCAAGATGGATACAATGGGTTAATTCTCTTGCTGCAACAGATGTTGAATATGTTTTTGATCCAGATTTAAAAACACAAGCATTCCTGCAATATGAACAAGAATATCCTCTGCCCACTGAAATTTTGCCTCTCGATCAGTACGAATTCATAATTTACACTGACGGATCCGCTCAGCCCGCAAAAGGGAGTAAGCAAGCTTACAGTGCAGCATGTGCAATCGTTAAAGGTCGCATGCGGGATGGCATCTTCAGACCTATGGTCACAAAAACTCAATCTCTAGGAGATTGTACAGCTCAGCGAGCTGAACTACAACCATTCAAACTGGCACTTGAAAGTACAGATCGAGAATTCCCCACACTAATAGTGTGCGATTCCTTTTACTGTGTTCAGTCGTATAATGAATATATACAAAACTGGCTTGAAAATGGTTTCAAAGATGCGAAAGGTGGCACAATAAAGCACAAATCGCTTTGGGAACAAGTAGTTCAGTTGAAAAACGAACTACCAAAGGCTCACGTGATCCACACACTGAGTCATCAACGTGATGGCGTTCACGTTGCAGGGAATTCATTGGCTGACGAAGCCGCAAAGGGGGCTGTTTAGACGGCTTCCGTAGCTGCGATCACTCGTTCAAAAACAAAAATAGACAGTGAGATAATGTTGGCTGTCAATGCTACAAGCAAAGGCAGTGGTGCAGTGTTACCAAAAAAGTTTCCACTCAAGTACTCTTATGTAATTGATGCGAACAGCGTTCCTTTTGCTCGAATCCCTGGCGTGGGGGATAGGGTAATTCCAAACAAGGAACGTAGATTAGGACTAATCCTAGCAGCACACGAAGGGATAGCTTCTGCCCATGCAGGTGTTTCTGCAACAGTATCTTTACTTAAGCAAAGATATTGGTGGCCTGGCATTCGAAAACAAACCAAGAACTATGTTTTAGAATGTGATATTTGCCAACAGATGAAAGTCTCAACAGTAAAACGTCCTGCGCAGACACCCCTGTTAATTTCAGACAAACCATTAGCTTGTGTTTACCTGGACCACTGCGGTCCCTTGCAAAGGGACGGTAGCTATAAATATATCATGGTTGCAGTGGATTCATGCTCTAGGTTCCTATGGATATGGCCTCAGCGCTCAGCTGACGCTCGAACTGTTATAAAAGATTTGCGAGTCTTTATCGGCACATACGCAATAGGCACGCTACATTCTGACCAGGGCCCTGAGTTTAGCTCTCGGGCTTACAAAGAAGCCATGGCCAGTCTGGGCGTTGCATTGCGGTACTCCTCTCCATTCCATCCTAAGGGAAATTCGGTTGTGGAAAGGAAAAACCGGGACATAAAGCAGTCTATAACAGCTAGGGTATTAGGTTCGGGTGATGGGTGGGTCAAACATCTTTATGGGGTCCCACGCTCCTTAAATAACCTGCCAAGAAGTTCTCTAGGGGGAGTCACTCCATATGAGGTCCTATTTGGGACAAGAATGTGGGTACCAGATCTCGATCACGTAGGCACAGTGGTGGAAAATAAACCGTTTGAAATCAAAGATCGTTTGGCTGTTTTACAGGAACTCAATGAACTGAGATCAAAACAAAGCAACGTATTCCTGCAGCCAACCACCACTGGGGAAAAAGCGGCGGTCCCAGCAAGGCCTGTCTGGATTCCAAAAGTTGGGGATCTAGTCAGAGAAAATATTGCGGACAAGAAGGAATTTGGACCTTCTTACAGACAACCAGTACCTGTCCTAGCAGTTCAAGGAACAAGAACAGTACTTCTGCCGCCCCTTGCTGGAAGAAAGGAGAAAAGATTTGTGTCCATCGACCTCATCAAACCACAGTATGTGGCCAATACTAAATAGTAGGCCTCGTGGACTCTGACCTAGTAGCAGACGCACTCCTCTTGCTACTATCCAAGAGGTTCAGACTGAAAGACTGATAACAATCGAGAATTCAGCTGTAACAGATGAAGGACTAGGCAACAATGCAATGGAACTCATCCCCCTTGAAAATCAAGTAACAGTTCGTCCAAATACACCTGTCTACACCAATGTAGCAAGTGATCAACTGGTTCCAGCGATTTCTACAAATCCTGTTTCAATTCCAAAAATTGACAGAACTGCTTCTGGCTATTTCATTAACTTTGATACGTTCTCAGAAGATCCGATTGAACCTGAAACGACGCCAGCATCATTGAAATTCAAGTAGCAAGTACAAGACTTTCTTCACTTTCTGAAAAAGACTTATCTGGTTTCCCCATGGATTGAGCTCTGGATTATTTCTGGAATATTTGTTTTTCTGCTTTGGCTAGCTTTGGTTACAACTATGAGCGTGCTTATAAATGGCAGATACATCCATGTGAGTACTGAAGGAAAAGATGTGAACGTACTTTTGAAACCACATAAATCTTCCCATCGTGAAGCAAGAGACTTGTCAACAGTGAACATCACAGCCGTTCCTATACAGGATGGTATAGTGTGGGACAAAACAGATTTTGATATTTTTGGCCCAACGGAAAAATTGAACATTCCACATTTGTTTAAAATTTCACTTAGTGATCTGATTTCGTCCAATACCTATTCTGATGATTGGGACTTTGAGACTGTCAACGACATAATGTTTGACCTAGAAAAATCTGCTGCATTTTCTAAAAATGAATATTTAGAGGGTTCATCAGACTATGAACAACTGTATTGCTATAACCACTATGGTCATCATTATTTGCATAAAACTGCATACCCTAGAAATGTGTTTATGTTTAACCAATGGGAACATTGTCCTACACCACCACAAGGTAGTTCAAAAACATTTGCTAACAAGTTTCCATATTTTTCAGGTTACAATACATCTGATCCAGAAACGTTTTACTATAAAAATGTTAACAAAACAGGACTGAAAATTATGTTAACAAATACGAAACAGATTTACTCTGCAACATTTATTGCCCAACTGTCTAGACAGGGTTTCGACTTATGGAAAGACACAGTAGACACAAAAACTGTCTGGGGTACTAAAGATTGGCAAGTGCAGGGGATAGAAGCGTTATTTAGAGCCTGTATCATCCCTGAACAAATTATGTTTTTGAATGAAACTGTCCAACAAACATCTTGTCTTGGACTAGCCAAGATAAAAGAGATGAAAACACCTTCTGTACCAACACCTGCCAGTGATAACAATACACAGGCAGCGGTGACAGTTGACAATATACTACAACTCAACAGATCTAATCCTGATTGGAGAAAATGGTTGATCTGGCCCACAGACACGAACAACTGTCAGGAAAGATTCCTGAATAAAACTCAGGGCTTTGCTATTCATAGGCCAGACCCAAGATACGTCCAAAGACAGCATCCGGGGGTAGTAACAACATACAGTGTAGGAAGATTATGCCTTGATTGGCTACAGATATCTACACTACAGGATGTGAAACAACACTTATCCTTACTTAAAGAAGACGCAGACCTTAGGGAATTCTTGCGTGGACCAAGAAAACCGCGTCAAAAACGTTTCATATATGCCGGCATTTATGCTGCCTATAATGAAGCATGGAAGGTGTCACAGATGGAGGCCGCAGAACGCATACGTGAACTTGATCGTATTAATTTAGAGAAAACTCTCTCTGTGGTCGACAATGGGTTAACAACTTTGTCCTCCAGAATATATTCATTGGACAGCATTGTATCCTCTGCTATCGACATACTAGAACAAGATTTGGCAATGTTACAGCAAGGCCAATCTCAATTACGTTCTATTGTGTTATTAAGCTGGACGCTGCAATCTTTGCGTGCGGGCTATGTGCCTTGGCGTTTCATCAACACGTCGGCTCTGTTTGCAGAATACAATCTAACTGATAAACAGATCGAATTGGCACAAAGAGGAGCAAAGTATACAGTGCTGAGCATTGAAAAACTGGAAAGGTTACCATTCACAGTGGCAGAAAAACCAGCTACAGAATGGCTCATTCATGGCAAAATCACACTACCTGTGACTACTTTTCAGTTTCAGTATTGCCTCAGACAAATGCAAGCAGGCAAATATGAAAGGTTGGGTAAGGAATACATTAAGACATCTTGGAATTTACCGAATACAAATAGATGTTGGAGTGGGATCATGAAGTGTTTTTGAGCGGTACACACTGTAAAAGTGCACTGAGCGGTTCACTTATATGTCAGGACATTTCTTTACACGGGGCTTGCAATGGTTCTGTGGCAAATTTGTCTTGCCATCAGCAGGGTACACCAGCTGCTGTGATTAATCCAACGTTTGGACAACTTTCTAATGGGAGTTACCTCATGTTGAATGATCAGAGTTGCTGCAGCATGTTGCCAGGCATCCCATATCTAGTAACGGTCAACTCCAGGGTCACTTGCTGTATGCAAGTATTGTTTGCCCCAATAGACACAGTCAGGGAGTTGCCTTTGTGGCCTTCGCTGAACGTCTCTTTTATAAGATTTGATACTTTGAGCAGAATGAAAGCCATGCTTTTACAGCAAACAGTGCCTTTGACCTCAGCCAAAGAAACTTATGATCTACAAGTAGCAAGGACTTCGGCTGAGATACAGACTTTAATACGTACAAACTGCCCTATACATTTCGTGGAAATGATAGGACGTATCTTTAACATGTCTGATACAAGCGGAATTGTACATGTATTTAAGAGCATCTGTTCCGATCTGTTAGCACCTTTCCAGGCAATACTCGGAATCATCCCGAACTTTGCACATTCGGTGTTTGGTGGCATACCATTAATTCTAGCACTTGTTGCCAGAATTCTATTTCTCTTCCTGCTATTGTGCTATGGCCAGCCTATTCGCAGACATCACTCCGAGCGAAATGGAGAAAGTGCTGTGAGCGAATAGTACAGCTTTTGGGCATGACTCGTCTACGGGACCTGAATACCACGTGGTTCCTGTCATTCAGACCAATCTGGCAAGATTGCATCTTACCTGTTGTACGATGCCTGCTATGCGGTGAAGAATGCGTGTTAGACACCTGTCTAACATTTCCATCAGCAACGCCAACGGATATCGATACTCAGCTGGACCCGATAACGGCCCATGCTCTGTGTTGTCCCCAGAGGCTACCAATCCTGATGACGGCATTCATTTAGATCTCACAGACGCTTCCGGCTGCTGCTGAGGTACGAGATGGATCTACAGGCACACAGGTAACAACGGACGCGAACATTGCTGCGCATCCTATGCTGAGAGCGATGCTTCACATCTCTGTGCAATTAATCTACTACACGAGGTGTTTCAACTCACACCAACTTCAGTGGACGATATTTTGTCTACAGAAATAGATGATCTAATGTTTACACCAGACCCGTACACTGACTCTGATTCAACCCACGGTGTACCAGAGACGCAGTAAAATTTGGCCTTCATATTTCAAAACCTTGGAACTCTTCCCAAATTGAACTTTTTTCCATTTTTCAAACTAAATGGCAATTCAATCTGCTTGAAGTAGAACTAGCCTCATAGTACAGACTTCGTGGTACTTCCTCAGACACTTTGTCATCTTATGTGTCTAACAAGTTCATCAATTTTCATGAAATGAAATGACTTTGGTTTTTGAACACTTTATCGATCATTTTCTGTCAAATGTAAATATTACTGCTTATTTCATTCAAATTGCATTTAATTTCCAAATATATGCCTGACATGAAAAGCAATGCTTAATATGTACAGTACCTTTTGCATTTTACTATGTTTTTTAATGATTTTTAAGAAATGGTTTTTAATATGCGGTACTCCATTTAATGTTTAGCATTTTAATTGTTTTAGCATTTTATTATTATCGTACACACGAAAGTGGAGTGGGTGTTGTATTCCTCTTAGGGTGTCCGTATATAGGTTTTCCTGTATCATGTCCTTATATAGGCACAATTCGCCCTGCCCTTATATAGGCATAAAATCCCAGTTCTTATTTAGGCATTAAACCGTGCACTCCAAATACAGGCATGGTCTCCGACATCCGTCCACCCTAACGTCACAACGAGTTCTTGAAGAACAGACCCTTAGGCTTCGGGAGTTTCCCTAGCACAGGACTATTGATTTCTTCAAGGACTCATATATTATGCATGAACCGTTATACCTTAGGGGTTCATTCATGACGTCTTCCGCTGTCCGATTCACGTCAATGCTAACATTCTGAGGTACCTCTCAGGTATAAATATACCTTCCCTAGCCCTTGTAAATCAGAGGAGACCTCGACTTCAGAGGAGCCCGTTTACCGGCCTGGCGCACTGAGAAGACGCTGTCATCCCTGCACGCAGAGAGTCCAGCTTCCAGTGATCTGACTTCCCTCGCGGGGTGTTGGAGTTTGAGTCTGGCAAGAGATTCCCACCTCTCTCATTCTTAAGGTATGGAGCTGACTAGAAACCTAGAGGGACTCTTGGCATACTAGGCATACTAGGCTTAACATACTCTTAGTATACCATAGCAAGGAATACTTCACCTACTACATGTTATTTATGTAAATGAATATCTACTAAAGATCATGCTAGCGCAGTATTATTTATTTCTACTGCTTACGCTGTACATTATTTATCTTGCATACTGTCTTGTGATCATAACAGCACATATTACTTACACTAGAAACAAGACTGTTCAATAAATATTTTATTGAAACGCCCGTCTATTCTTTCTGTGTAACTTTGAGGAAAACTAAGTATGCACGAGTGAGCTGAGTGAAATAGTTATCTATTGTTTCCACGACTCTGGGACACGTTCTGATTCTAAAGGGAAACAAAGTTGTCATGTTTTGCGGCAGCCAGAAACTACTCCCTTCTTGTTTATCAAGGAGTTTCTAGTGGCCTCTGAGCTAGCTCGCACAAGTAATTAAGTTTAATATACTCGATAGGGACATACCGACCTCAGTCCTATGTTAAACCTATAGGGTATATTATTCCAATGCGCAGAGCCTATTAGGGAAATAGGAGCTACACTACACCCCAAGGTGAAGGTGATGGCGGCACTACATTTTTTTGCCACCGGTTCGTTCCAGTTTACTGTGTCTGATGCTGGTGGGATGTCCCAGACGATGTTCAGTCGAGTGCTCCGGGATGTGTGTGAGGCCATTTTGAGGTTCCTCGACCTGTACATACATTTCCCCACACCGCCACAGTTCCGTGCCATTAAGGATGACTTTTATGCCCTGGGACACATGCCACATGTGATTGGATCGATTGATGGGACGCATGTGGGTTTGGTTGCACTACGAGCCCATGAACAAGTTTACAGGAATCGTAAACACTTTCATTCAATCAATGCCCTTGTGGTATGTCTGGCGGACCAGATCATCTCCCATGTATGTGTGCATTTCCCGGGATCTGCACACGACGCATACATAATGAGGATGAGTCGGATCCCCCAGCTGATGTCCCAGTTCATGAATGAGCGTGCCTGGCTTGTTGGTGAGTCAAGTTGTCAGTGTCAGTTGTGTGATCATTGTTTGTCAGGTTGTACCCTGTTGTTGCTCAACTGATCCTTCTTATTTGATAATTTTAGGAGACTCTGGATACCCAAACATGCCCTGGTTGCTGACACCACTCAGGAACCCGGTCACACCTGCTGATGTCCGTTACAACGGGGCACATGGGCGGACCAGGCGTGTGATTGAGCGCACATTTGGGCTGCTGAAGACCAGATTCCGCTGCCTTGACCGGACAGGAGGTGCCCTTCAATATTCCCCAGAGAAGGTGTGCAAAATCATTATAGTGTGCTGCATGCTTCACAACAAGGCTGTGAGGAATAAGCTACCGCTCATTCAGGATGACAGGGACCAACGTCCTCCCTCATGGGAGGATCCAGGCTTGGGGAACGTTGCCAGTGAGGAGGAGGAGGAGGAAGAGGAGGTGGATGTCAGGAGACAGCTCATTGACAACTTCTTTGCTTGAGTGTAAGTATGCATATATGTCTGATGATGCCTTTCCTAAGCGTGATGTGTGTATGTAGGACAATATGTTGTGATATGTGTGTGGGTCAGCTAATTTGCAGGCTTATTGCCGTTGTACAGTGTATGTTAAGTTATGATGGTCTCCACTACATTGTTGTATTCACTCCTAACAATTGGTCAGAATTTACAATGGACAATAGTGAGTCAATGATTGGATATGTCCTCAAGGCAAGTTGTATTTAAGTCTGTACTATGTCTCTCCTTCACAGGCTCCTTTGGCTGTTGTGTGGGTACACACAACGCTGTTCCATAATGGATTTTCAATTTGGACCAGTACTCTCTGACAGCCAATCTATTTGGTCAGATTTGTCTTTTCTTTGTTTTATTCGGATACTTGGAACTGTCATCAGTTTGCTTTTGTGTTGAGCAGAGCTTCTGCCTGTGTAATAAACCTGTTACACACATTGATGTTTGCCTTCTCCGTAGCAAAAACATGCTACAACCGTTCATATCATGTTTTTCTGCCATGGTGTTCATTTCATTAGACAATGGTCTTTGTTTGTGCGGTTCAATGGTTTTTATTTGACAACAGTGTGTGCAATGTTTAATGTTGCATGTGCTATGTGTGTTGTGCTGACCTTGCGTGGCTATGTCTGGTATGTGTCATGTGACATTTCTTCATGAGGCGGTCGATGAATTGTAAGCTGGTCCCTAGGATCATGCTGTATTATGCTAAAGTTACCAGAGCCAAGCTGACATAATAGCTTTGTGTGTGACATTTTAGCACACATTCTTTCTGTGATTGTAGTGCAAGATGCCTTTGAGTCCACATGAGATAATTTTGGTACTGTTGAAGCGCTGCGCCACAAGGTTGAAAAACAGGACTCTTTGTAATGGTAGAACTAGTCAGCACAGATAGTTTCGCCATGAACTGCTACACTTTGTTACACATAAGTGGAATACTTACATTACATTGACGCACAGGGCAATAATCTACACAGATGGAAGATCTACGTATACGCACCAGCGCTTTGCTGTGCATATGCTGTGACCAGTACTCCTACTGTCTGAGGTGAGCGGTTGACCCGTATTGCCACAGAGTTCTTCAATGGTTTGTAGAATCTGTCACCATCACAGGGAGGGTGGTGCTTTCCACACTGAGGTTGTAAACACATTTCACCTGTACTATTATGTTTGAATATGGAATTGTAGGTTGTTTGAGAATCATGTTTACTGCTGCTGGGGCTAGCTCGTATGTTGCATTGTAGGACAACAGTCAGAGATTGTTTTTTCTCACACGTGAATTATTGAACATTACACACACTCTGATTCCTGATTTGGTGGACAAGCATGGGTGAGTGAGCGTGAATGTGTGCATTGCTACCTTGCTTCGGAGATGTTGTTGGTGCTGGCTACTGGGTGGTAGAATCATTGGGTGTCTTCTGCATATATTTTGTAGAGATGATGAGACACCAGAGGTAGTAGGTCATTGGATTGTGTGTTCTGATGTGCAACTTATGTCCAGCCATCCTGCGACAATGGCCTATTTTGCCATGCATGCTTTTGTATGAGAAGAATCACTACCACAGAACTCATGCACCTCAGTGTGAGACAGTGCCAGGTGATACAGATCATGAGCTAATAAGTGGGTACAGTGTACAATTCACAGATGACACAGGGATTGTGTAAATATGAATTTATTAATGTGCATGTGACAAAATCTAACAGGTAAAGGTGATTGCATTCCCAAATTTATTATCCACAGTTCATAGAGGAGTTGGAAGTGTTGTCAGATGAAAATCCTTCTGAGCGAAATCCACAGTCCATTTGGCATTTAGTCCAACTTACATGCTCCATCCCATGTGGGAGAGTCCAGGGACTGTCAACAAAGTGAATGATTTGCACACAATGGAGGATATCCAGAGCATTTCTTTGGTTCTGGGGGGGATGCATGTCCATCAGTCTCTCACTTGCCAACCTTCCTTGGACGGCCCCTCCTCTTCTTTGTTGTGGGTGGACCCTCAGTATCAGGCTGCAGCAGCGGAGGGGACTCTACGCCAGACTCCTCATCCCTCCCTGTGGCAGTTGCCGATGTAGAGGCAACAGGTGTGGAGTGCACACGGGGAGGTGGGGTAATGTTGGTGGTTATCTGGCGTAGGCATGTAAGTATGTCCCTATGCACCGCCGTGAGATTGTCTATTTTCGACCAGTTGGACTCCATACGGTCCATGTGTTGGTCCATACGGTCCATGTGTTTGTCCACACGGTCCATATGGTTGTCCATCCGGTCGAAATGTGCAGCCTGCTGATGTTTTATGTCCCTGAGGATCCCGACAACCTGGCCAAAGTCTCTGGTGCATTCGCGATATACATCGAAAATGCGTTGTAACTCGGGGTCAGCTTGTTGTCTGACACCAGCTGTGGGACGTGTCCTCCCACCACGCACCCTCACACCACTCCTTTCCCTACCCGCACGGACATTGCCTGGCGTAGCACGCACTGACAGCTCCTGTCCTCCTTCATTGTTGACAGGGCTGGTATTTCCTGCCAAATCCAGATTGGGCTGTCTTGCTGTGCTCCCAGGGTTTTGTTGTCTGGGTGTGTCCGTGGGGATCCAGGGCATCTGGATGTTAATGGACGTTGCAGGAGTGGTCGCTGGGGCTGCTGATCGTACTGGTGCCACATGCTGACCCACACCGGAGGTGCCAGGTTGGTTCCCATCGCCCGAGGAGGTGTGAGAGTCATCCACACTGGAGGTCTCAGTGTCCAACGTTGTGCTGGAGCTGCTGGTGGACTCTGAATCTTCTCCAGATGATGCCCTCTGTTCTGGAGTGCCTGTGGGTAGTAGAGAGACACAATGTTAGTTGTGTATTTTCAGATGTTATGTTGTCATGCACAGCCTAATGTGAAGATGTTGTGGATAATGTTGCGTTTCCTTCTTATTTCTACTCATCATTCGTCACAGACACTGAGATATTTTGTAATCGGACATTGCTATTTTGGAGACATGTGGTTTACTGAGCATGACCAGCTCTGTGCATCAATGTACATGTATTGTTATCCTTGACTGTTCGTATTAATTTTTTGGCAAGTGTCACACTGTGCATGAGCCAGGTGTGTTGTTATTTCACACATCAGTGTTTTCACTATGACATACATACTGTAACTAATCTTATGTTTGGCAGGAACTGTGCATCTGTGCTTGCCTTTGTGGATTTTCTCACAGTTACATTGCTGGGGAGACATGCAAACTCACTCTCCTGAATATGTGTCATCATTAGATGATTTTGCTTGGATGTATGTGTTGATGTGAACAATCAATGACATCACATGTGTAACCTCGTATGCAATAGCAACGCGTTTCTTATGACAAATGCATTGTTACATGGCAGTCCTTGTAACACAGCTCATTACATTGGCATGCAGTAGGGGAGTAACTGACATGAGTAGTTGTATTATGCGATAATGGTATGATCTGACATTCCCTAATGTTGCCCACACTGGCCTTGTAATGGTGAATAGTATAAGTTTGTACTCCTGCGCAGAGCCTACAGCAAGTTTGTGTGATGTTTCGCATTGTGCTGTTCTGCTATGTCCCAACATGGTTGTTGTTATGCGTGTGTATTTTTTGCATTGTTTGTGAACGTATGCAATGTGAGTAGTCATATTTATGTCGATATTTTTCATCACTTTGCACACATGTGTATGTCTTGATGTGGTGCATTTTGTAGCTGCATACTTTTGCACATGATCACTTCATGTACATTCTACTTGCTCTCCATGGACAGAGAGATCTTTCCCAGGGATGGTCTTTTGCCTTTTCATGGTCAGAGCTGTGAGGTACAGTGTGTTTAGTGCTTGAGTTAGGCTGTGTTGACTTCTACCCCACTTTCCAATGGCTAACAGACCAGCTTACTCATCATTGTCAGAGGAGCAATGACAGTGAGGGTGGTATTTTTGAAGGATGCTGAGACCGCTGACTGATGTTGAATTACAATGCTACACACAACAATGCCTTGTGCACATGACACAACGCAAGAGTGTCAGCCGTCTTGCATTACACCTCACATCTACTGTCTGTGGGCATTGTCCTGGATGTGTGTTTATCTGTGTGTGTTTTATGTTATGTGGTGTGACAGCTACTTAGAGTGTGTCCTGTCCTCCACACACATTTGTAGCAGGCACATTGAGGGCACATGTGACTGATCTATACCTGTCAGTGTGT
This sequence comes from Calotriton arnoldi, assembly GCA_963921515.1. Classification (NCBI taxonomy): domain Eukaryota; kingdom Metazoa; phylum Chordata; class Amphibia; order Caudata; family Salamandridae; genus Calotriton; species Calotriton arnoldi. The sequence goes on along the minus strand of CAWUFW010005904.1, from coordinate 688,602 downwards.
GTAATGTGCAGTTAAGGTTATGGTCTGTAGTTGTGTGAGTAGGCCAAGAACTGGCAGTAGATATTTCCAGATTTCGTACAGGATGGCCCTGTGTAGCCATCTTGACAGGGCATTTGCATTCACTCTCAGGGATAGCATAGTGACAGATGTGTTATTGTGGGACTGGGGGGGACTAGTGTGTGCTGGTGGCAGTAGTCATTGCTTCCACTCCTCCTCCCACCCAGGACAAATGGGCCAGCATGTTCCAGGGTTCCATGACAGTGTGTACAAAGTTACATTCAAGATGTCTGACAGTGGTGCCTGCAGTCATGCTGTACAGGACTGCCTACAGGGCCTTGTGTTCCCCACACCATGGCCAGTGTCAGCCATCTTGACAGGGCATGTGCATTCACTCTCAGGGACAGCATAGTGACAGATGTGTTCTTGTGGGACTGGGGGGGACTAGTATGTGCTGGTGGCAGTAGTCATTGCTTCCACTCCTCCTCCCACCCAGGACAAATGGGCCAGCATGTTCCAGGGTTCCATGACAGTGTGTACATAGTTACATTAAAGATGTGTTGCTGTGGTGTCTGTGTATTTGGGGTGAATTTAGACAATTTGTACATGTACTCACCAGGTTCAGGGATTCCAGCTAGTCCAGTTATGGCCTCCTGTGGGAGGAGGTCCCGCACCTTCACCTCCCAGGTGGTGAAATGCACCGGTTTATGACGTCAACCACCAGTCTTGGTGCTCAGGGCATGTTCTCTGGCAATGAGCCTCTTTACCCTCCTGCGAACGTCATAATACCGGTTCTGGATATCCTCCTTTGTGCGCAGGGTAGGTGAATGGGCATTCACCTTGTTAACAATCCTCTCCCACATCTTGGTTCTCTGGGACTGGGAGGTCTGTTGGGCCAAGCTGCCAAATAACTGTGGCTCAACTCGGATGATTTCATCTATCATCACTTCCAACTCAGCAGCTAAGAACTGTGGATTCTTCTTTGGGGGCATGGGGATGGGTGTTGGTGGAGATGTGTGTGTGTGTGAAGGTGAGGATGAGTGTGTGTGAGTGGAGGTGTGTTTCTTTGGTGCTAGTTGTGTGGAAGTTGTTTGGTGGATGGGATGTGTGTGTTTGTGGTAGCTAGATGAGTTGTCTGTCTAGTGGTGTGGTGTGCTTGCATGTCTGTCGAAGTAGCAAATGGTGTTGGGAACTTTTGGCTCCCTTTATATTGGTTGTGTTGTGGGTGTGTCTTGTTATTTGAAAATGTGTTTTTTTTAGATGACAATGCGTTTTTTGGTAGTCTTCTTTCTGTTTCCATTGTTTTTTTTCTTTTCATTTTGTAAGTTGTTTTGACAGCACTTGTTGCTTGTTCTTGTGTAATTTGTTTTGGACGAGTCTGTTCCATTCATACTGGGCTATGTGGCATCGTTGGCGTCCGAGTCTGTCGGGTCGTGTTGATGCTTGGCTATGTGGCATCGTTGGCGTCTGAGTCTGTTGTGTCATGTTAATGCTTGCCTATGTGGCATCGTTGGCGTCCGAGTCTGTCGGGTCGTGTTGATGCTTGGCTATGTGGCATCGTTGGCGTCCGAGTCTGTCGGGTCGTGTTGATGCTTGGCTATGTGGCATCATTGGCGTCCGAGTCTGTCGGGTCGTGTTGATGCTTGGCTATGTGGCATCGTTGGCGTCCGAGTCTGTCAGGTCGTGTTGATGCTTGGCTATGTAGCATCGTTGGCGTCCGAGTCTGTCCGGTCGTGTTGATGCTTGGCTATGTGGCATCGTTGGCGTCCGAGTCTGTCGTGTCGATGCTTGCCTATGTGGCATTGTTGGCGTCCGAGTCTGTCGTGTCGTGTTGATGCTTGGCTATGTGGCATCATTGGCGTCCGAGTCTGTCGGGTCGCGTTGATGCTTGGCTATGTGGCATCGTTGGCGTCCGAGTCTGTCCGGTCGTGTTGATGCTTGGCTATGTGGCATCGTTGGCGTCCGAGTCTGTCATGTCGTGTTGATGCTTGCCTATGTGGCATTGTTGGCATCCGAGTCTGTCGTGTTGTGTTGATGCTTGGCTATGTGGCATCATTGGCGTCCGAGTCTGTCGGGTCGTGTTGATGCTTGGCTATGAGGCATCGTTGGCGTCCGAGTCTGACGGGTCGTGTTGATGCTTGCCTATGTGGCATCGTTCGCGTCCGAGTCTGTCGGGTCGTGTTGATGCTTGGCTACATGGAGTCGTTCGCGTACGTGTCTGTGGGTTGACGCTTGGCTATCTCGAATTTTGCGCGCACGAGTCTATCGCGTCAGGCTCTTTTCCTGCTGACTCGGACGTATAATATATTTTCCGGCCGAGTCAGTCGTGAAATTTCAAGCTTCGCATCGTACTCAGCTATTTGTAAGGCGTGTGTACGGTTCGGTCGGAAAAATTGACGGGTCCGTGTCGGGTAGTACGTTTTCCGGCCAAAATCGGAATCAACACCTAAATGTTTCAGTTTTTATTTTTAAACATTTTTAAATAATTTTAACTATGTTTCTTTTAATTATATGTATTATTTACTTTATTTTAGTTTATTTTTTTAACATTTAAAAAAATATATATATTTTTTACAACGATATTTTTGACATCGATATTTTTGGGGGGATATTTTTGTACTTACCATGATGTAGATAGGATGTCGATATTCTTGACTTCGATATTTTTGTCACTATATTTTTGTACCTCGATATTTTTGAGGTCGATATTTTGTCTGGGATTCGAAAATTATGGAGCAAACATCAGTGATCGGCACACAAATCATCATGTTTTTTTAGGCTCAAACAAGAACTTGCATAAAGAATTTCAGTCCCTCTCATAATCACACTATGTATGTGCAGTGGACTAATTCTATTAAAGGTTAGGTGTCAGCAAGATCTAAAAAAATAAATTTAACCATAAAAGTGAATTTCAGTTAATTATGTTAATTATGTTTTTTTGCGTATTAGACAGAAGCTTTTTCATAGTTATGTGGCTTTTGTTGAAATACTTTGAAACCATAATTGCACCATACCTTATGCAATTTTACTTTTATTTCTTTTTGAATGCTTCTTCTTATTGTAACTAACATGCAACTAAGAATACCAGAAAACAAATGTATCAAATAATCAACACTATCATTGTTGAAAAAAAGAGACATTCAGGGGCAGATTTACAAGGACTGGCTCATCTCTGCAAATCAGCAGGGATGCGCCAGAATAGATGCGACACGCAATTCTCCCCTTGCGCCACCATGGATGCGTCGCATTTACAATGCGGCGCACCGTGGCGCAAGGATAGGCAGATGCGTGTCGCATCTTGTGGTGTAAGGGTGGCACATTGCTGGAGTCGTGTCGCAAGCGTGATGCAACTCCAGCAATGTTCAGGGACCGCCCATACCTAACGTGCTGCGCCACTCCATACGCCTGCTTCAAGCAGGCGTAAGGTTTTGTCGCAGAGGCCTCTGAAAAGTGACTCAGTGAAATCTTGTAGATTTCACTGCGTCACTTTTATGAGGCTTTTTCCAACGGAACGCCCACCCTGCATACATTAAACCTGACGCAGGTTTAATGTGGCGCAGGGCTTTACAATGTGACGCATCTCCCTTGATGCGTCACGTTGTAAATAAGTCGCAACGTGGCGCATGGTTTACGCCGCCGCTGTAAATCTGCCCCCCAGCTTTTACAGAACTGATGCATTTTTTAATAGGATCTCAGACGCAGCTTTTATACCAGAGCGATACAAAAGGGGATGATGGACGGAACGTTTGAGCCAATCAAACACTCACCCCCAGTCAACTGATCTGGGTTTAATCCATCATCATTCTTTAGCTCACTCCACCACCCCAGTTCAGACATGGCCATATGCAAATCAGTCTGACCCTGTGCCTCATGGGAACAGTCCAGCCCGAACTGCCAAGCCATGTCTTCCCTGGACCGGAAACAAGCATCCTAGGACCGGTTTCTGGCATTCCAGCCGTCATCAGCCAGGCTTGCTTGAATCCAGTGGCAAAGTGAGCAAGGGACCCACGTCTGGGCATACCCCCGCCAACTTAGGGCGAACAAAGCGATACAAAGGGGATGATGGACGGAACGTTTGAGCCAATCAAACACTCACCCCCAGTCAACTGATCTGGGTTTAATCCATCATCATTCTTTAGCTCACTCCACCACCCCAGTTCAGACATGGCCATATGCAAATCAGTCTGACCCTGTGCCTCATGGGAACAGTCCAGCCCGAACTGCCAAGCCATGTCTTCCCTGGACCGGAAACAAGCATCCTAGGACCGGTTTCTGGCATTCCAGCCGTCATCAGCCAGGCTTGCTTGAATCCAGTGGCAAAGTGAGCAAGGGACCCACGTATGGGCATACCCCCGCCAACTTAGGGCGAACAAAGCGATACAAAAGGGGATGATGGACGGAACGTTTGAGCCAATCAAACACTCACCCCCAGTCAACTGATCTGGGTTTAATCCATCATCATTCTTTAGCTCACTCCACCACCCCAGTTCAGACATGGCCATATGCAAATCAGTCTGACCCTGTGCCTCATGGGAACAGTCCAGCCCGAACTGCCAAGCCATGTCTTCCCTGGACCGGAAACAAGCATCCTAGGACCGGTTTCTGGCATTCCAGCCGTCATCAGCCAGGCTTGCTTGAATCCAGTGGCAAAGTGAGCAAGGGACCCACGTCTGGGCATACCCCGCCAACTTAGGGCGAACAAAGCGATACAAAAGGGGATGATGGACGGAACGCTTGAGCCAATCAAACACTCACCCCCAGTCAACTGATCTGGGTTTAATCCATCATCATTCTTTAGCTCACTCCACCACCCCAGTTCAGACATGGCCATATGCAAATCAGTCTGACCCTGTGCCTCATGGGAACAGTCCAGCCCGAACTGCAAAGCCATGTCTTCCCTGGACCGGAAACAAGCATCCTAGGACCGGTTTCTGGCATTCCAGCCGTCATCAGCCAGGCTTGCTTGAATCCAGTGGCAAAGTGAGCAAGGGACCCACGTCTGGGCATACCCCCGCCAACTTAGGGCGAACAAAGCGATACAAAAGGGGATGATGGACGGAACGTTTGAGCCAATCAAACACTCACCCCCAGTCAACTGATCTGGGTTTAATCCATCATCATTCTTTAGCTCACTCCACCACCCCAGTTCAGACATGGCCATATGCAAATCAGTCTGACCCTGTGCCTCATGGGAACAGTCCAGCCCGAACTGCCAAGCCATGTCTTCCCTGGACCGGAAACAAGCATCCTAGGACCGGTTTCTGGCATTCCAGCCGTCATCAGCCAGGCTTGCTTGAATCCAGTGGCAAAGTGAGCAAGGGACCCACATCTGGGCATACCCCCGCCAACTTAGGGCGAACAAAGCGATACAAATGGGGATGATGGACGGAACGCTTGAGCCAATCAAACACTCACCCCCAGTCAACTGATCTGGGTTTAATCCATCATCATTCTTTAGCTCACTCCACCACCCCAGTTCAGACATGGCCATATGCAAATCAGTCTGACCCTATGCCTCATGGGAACAGTCCAGCCCGAACTGCCAAGCCATGTCTTCCCTGGACCGGAAACAAGCATCCTAGGACCGGTTTCTGGCATTCCAGCCGTCATCAGACAGGCTTGCTTGAATCCAGTGGCAAAGTGAGCAAGGGCCCCACGTCTGGGCATACCCCCGCCAACCTAGGGCGAACAAAAGCGATACAAAAGGGGATGATGGACGGAACGTTTGAGCCAATCAAACACTCACCCCCAGTCAACTGATCTGGGTTTAATCCATCATCATTCTTTAGCTCACTCCACCACCCCAGTTCAGACATGGCCATATGCAAATCAGTCTGACCCTGTGCCTCATGGGAACAGTCCAGCCCGAACTGCCAAGCCATGTCTTCCCTGGACCGGAAACAAGCATCCTAGGACCGGTTTCTGGCATTCCAGCCGTCATCAGCCAGGCTTGCTTGAATCCAGTGGCAAAGTGAGCAAGGGACCCACGTCTGGGCATACCCCCGCCAACCTAGGGCGAACAAAAGCGATACAAAAGGGGATGATGGACGGAACGTTTGAGCCAATCAAACACTCACCCCCAGTCAACTGATCTGGGTTTAATCCATCATCATTCTTTAGCTCACTCCACCACCCCAGTTCAGACATGGCCATATGCAAATCAGTCTGACCCTGTGCCTCATGGGAACAGTCCAGCCCGAACTGCCAAGCCATGTCTTCCCTGGACCGGAAACAAGCATCCTAGGACCGGTTTCTGGCATTCCAGCCGTCATCAGCCAGGCTTGCTTGAATCCAGTGGCAAAGTGAGCAAGGGACCCACGTCTGGGCATACCCCCGCCAACTTAGGGCGAACAAAGCGATACAAAAGGGGATGATGGACGGAACGTTTGAGCCAATCAAACACTCACCCCCAGTCAACTGATCTGGGTTTAATCCATCATCATTCTTTAGCTCACTCCACCACCCCAGTTCAGACATGGCCATATGTAAATCAGTCTGACCCTGTGCCTCATGGGAACAGTCCAGCCCGAACTGCCAAGCCATGTCTTCCCTGGACCGGAAACAAGCATCCTAGGACCGGTTTCTGGCATTCCAGCCGTCATCAGCCAGGCTTGCTTGAATCCAGTGGCAAAGTGAGCAAGGGACCCACATCTGGGCATACCCCCCGCCAACTTAGGGCGAACAAAGCGATACAAATGGGGATGATGGACGGAACGTTTGAGCCAATCAAACACTCACCCCCAGTCAACTGATCTGGGTTTAATCCATCATCATTCTTTAGCTCACTCCACCACCCCAGTTCAGACATGGCCATATGCAAATCAGTCTGACCCTGTGCCTCATGGGAACAGTCCAGCCCGAACTGCCAAGCCATGTCTTCCCTGGACCGGAAACAAGCATCCTAGGACCGGTTTCTGGCATTCCAGCCGTCATCAGCCAGGCTTGCTTGAATCCAGTGGCAAAGTGAGCAAGGGACCCACGTCTGGGCATACCCCCGCCAACTTAGGGCGAACAAAGCGATACAAAAGGGGATGATGGACGGAACGTTTGAGCCAATCAAACACTCACCCCCAGTCAACTGATCTGGCGGGGTATGCCCAGACGTGGGTCCCTTGCTCACTTTGCCACTGGATTCAAGCAAGCCTGGCTGATGACGGCTGAAATGCCAGAAACCGGTCCTAGGATGCTTGTTTCCGGTCCAGGGAAGACATGGCTTGGCAGTTCGGGCTGGACTGTTCCCATGAGGCACAGGGTCAGACTGATTTGCATATGGCCATGTCTGAACTGGGGTGGTGGAGTGAGCTAAAGAATGATGATGGATTAAACCCAGATCAGTTGACTGGGGGTGAGTGTTTGATTGGCTCAAACGTTCCGTCCATCATCCCCTTTTATACCAGAGAGCAGCTTAGTTTTGAACATAAACTAAGTGGGAGCATTTCTGAACCCCTTGTCAGGAGGGAAAACCCCCCCTATAGATTGAGGCTTCATTTGTTTTCATATATGCATGGCTGGCCAGGTATATTTTAATGCAATGTAATAGTATAGTAGAAATGTATGCGTACTATAAAGAGTTGTCATTCTGTTTTCTTCACCTATTTCTATTTGACCCACATTTAAAGTTTTGACATACTTTTTAAAAATTACTCAGGGATTATTTTATTGCGATTCCTATACTGCCATATATCAATTTGTCCATTTATCATAAGAGTAGCTTTCGTTCACTCGCTTATATTTTTAATGTACTCTTTTTTAAAATTTTGGAATATAAGTCACAGTATTAGCTAGTATGCATTTTCTAATTTCCTCGGTACGCATTATATTACTATGATTTTTCCATTGTTGCACTCAGTCCAGCCAACAGTGTTTTTTCAGGAAACCAGTGTATTGAGCGGTAGTAATGTTAAAGCCTTCGTGAAATATAATGCCAGTTGTTTCTAGGAATGTCTAATTTTACTTTAAATTGTTTATTTCAGTACAGCTTTTTGCCCCTCCTGCATTGTATTTCAACAACATTAGGAAGAGATTCTTGTCAAATTCTCTAATTCTTGACTTTGTCCTTGTGACCCAGTTCAATTTTCACATGCTACATTGGGATTTGCATTTTAGTCAGCATTTCAAACTGCACTTCCCATTCCCCAGAACACACTAATATAGGCAAACTTTTTGATGACAGCATCAGTTTCATTTATGTGAATGCAATTAGAACGATTGTACTTCAAAGCACATTTTATGTGTAAAGTATTCTCCATAGACATTCATTTGTTTTCAAATTGATTCAAAATATCCATCATAAACTACAAGAAATCTTGCTGTTCCTGTCAGTCATATTGATTGTTCTTGCAAGCTCTTGATACTGCTCCTCTGATTCTTGTTGAGTCATGCATCACTTTTATTTCTTTGTTAATTTATATTAACATCGTCTATAGTTCTGAAGTTAGAACTCCTTGTTCATTTTCATGCAGAGAAACTATAACTCTTGTAAGTACGATTAGCGGATGACAGTTAGCCCTATTTGTTTTGAGAAGCACCTACCAATGTCTGCTTGGTGGATTTTTTGTGTTTCTTTTTCTTGTTTCTTCTTACCTTGATTTCTGCTCTTTTTTGTTTCAGTCATTCTTGCTTTTTTTTCTTTCACTGTGTGCCATTTTTCTGGTATCTGATTTTGTCCAAGATTGGGAGCAAGTAAGATTCTGAGTCTATTGAATTCCCTAAGGCAGTTGAAATCTGCATTGCCCTTGCTTTCCCCAAAATCCAGCAGGTATAATCTTGAAAGTGTTTTCGATCTTGACAAAGCCATGTAAGCCATTCCTTTATTTAAGAACCATATACCCATTGTTGCCTTGTCTAAGCAAAGGCCTTAAGATTTATGGATTGTCACTTCATATACAAGGCATAGTGGGAACTGTTTTCAATGCATGCTTCGATATTTAATAATATAAATTTAGCACTACTCCTAGATACCTTCTGTGCTTCTTCTGCATGATCAAACTGAATTATGATGTACTCAATGTCATCCCTATTTAGGTAAGTACTGAATTTCACTGCATAACCAATTTCTCCATTTACTAAACCTGATTTAGAAATCAGGTTTCGGTGCAGAATAACTCTACACTAAACACTGAAGTGCAAAGATTTTCCTAACAGAGAAACATTTTCCTAAATGAAAAGAAGGAGCAAGAAAGACAGAGAGTGCATCAGATACAGTTGAACACATTGCCATAATAGGTGAAAAGCAGAGAATGGCATTGAGTAGGAGAGGGAAAAGGAAATGGAATGAATGAGTGGTTAATGACATCACTTTGAGTAGCATTCCAAGATACAGAACAGTCAGAATAGAGATAAGTACTATGATAGAGTAAATTTGATACAGAGATCACTAAGGAAGGCCCAAAAGGAGCCGCTGAGGGAAAGTGAGAGAGAAATGGAGGGAAAAAAAGGAAAATAATAAAGGAGAGGAGGGACTTGGTGGAAGAGGATATTGGAGAGAAAGGGAAAGGGATGGATGAAGAGGACAAAAGGAGAGCGAGAGAGAGAAACAGAGGGAAGAGAATCACAGAGGCATTCAAAAGGAGAAAAAAGGATAGCAGAGTATGGGAGGCTGTAGGGACTATGAAGATGAGGTTTACGTGATTGTGAGTGATTGAATAGGAGTGACTGACATTTATACTCCCTCCCAGATTTTTAATTTTTTATTACTTTAAGGTGTCTTTAGAATGGAAGGCGGGATTTAATTCTTTGATAATGTGCTTTGTTTCTGTGTAATCTTATTAAAAACTTTTGTTTCAATCCAACGTGATAATTCAGCCTACTTGAATCTGCTGTTTAATGTTTGTTCTAGCATATCCTGATATATTGATTTTCTAGGTAATATGTTTAAATAGTCAACAAAGTTTAATAGAATATGACATGTTGATTTCTCAGTTATTGTTTCTAAACAGTAAACAATGGTTCACAGACATACGTAGGTGAAAGGCTAAAGGAGCTTCTATATTGATTGTTTGTTTTTAAAACATTGAAACAATGTTGAAACAGAGTATATAAGTTCTACTGAAGCGTTGTTAGGGAGAGAGGAACTTTGATCAAGAGATTCCAGCCTGAGGGCCGTGCAGATGAGAGCTTTAGGTGTAAACATCTTTCTTTGCTGAAGGTAACAGAAAAGACACATTGGATGTATATTAACATCGCCTATAGTTCTGAAGTGAGAACTGTTTGTTCATCTTCATGCAGAGAGTCTATAACTCTTGTAAGTACAATTAGCTGTCTGCCTGAGGACTATATAGGTGATGTGGTACAGAGGTAGAAACAACAGCTATCTCCCTACTGAACACTGGTTCTTTTGTTCCTCAAAAAGAAAGCAGGTATGAGCAAGGCCATGTAAAACTCACAATATGACCCTTATCGTGCTAAGATGAGCTTAGTTATCCAAGGGAAGTGAGGGGTTAGGAAACCAATGTGGAGAAATCCTAATTTATTGGTATAAGGTTGAAGGATATTCTATTGTTCTTTTCTTTTGACAAATATGGTTGCCACTATCTTGTTTATTTTCTACTAAGTACTACATCAACTAATATTAATATTGTGTTTACTAAGATAGGTTTTTGATTTTAATAAAGCATAAAAATACATTCCAATGTGAATTCTTCAGCATGTCTATTCATGGTGAAAGAGGGCTTGGGCCCACTAATAGCAACTTCTCCTGTGGGTTCCACAGGACTGATCATCACCTAATTTGCACCTCACTCATGTAATTCTTAGTAGGTTGCAGGGGGTAGCAGTCCACTGGGTTTGCAGTCTCATGTTGGTACATTGACTAAGTGTACCGCCAACGCCATAAGCACCATACTTGCCGCATCTGAGGGCTCAAGTCGTGACGGGATCAGGATTCCTCCTGCACCACTGGGGACTCGGTGTCCCGTGAGCCTCTGTTCCTGGGGACGCGCATAAAAGGTGCCCGCAGTCCCGCAGCGCGGGTCGCGTGCGGGGACGCAGGACGTGCCCGGGCTGAGCTCCAGTGAAGCCCGGGCCAAGGACGGGCCCGTCCACGCCTGGAGGAGGCTGGGCTGGGCACCCCCTCTAACGTGGACATCTGCGTGACTCCCTACTTTGCCTTAACAAGGGTCCTGCTGCTAATATGGGGAAACGAAAGTCGAAATCTTCTGACCAAATGCCTGTGGTTGCTAATACACTAGACTCTTTTCGTCTGAAAGCGGCGGATGTTTTATCTAAGGAAATCAAAAGGGTGGAAAGAAGACTGTCCGGAGGAGAGGTGAGCCTAAAGAATTCTCAAATACTTTCAGTAATGGATGTTACTTTGGGTACAGGTGTTGCTAAACTGCAACTCATGCAGCAGCAGCAGAAATCAGGACTCATCATCAGATGAGCCGCCAGTGAAAAAAAAGAAGGGTGGTATGTCCCATAGACTAGCTAAATCAAACAACGGTGCCGTGACAGAACCTCTTTTAATGGTTTCGTCGGAACCAGGGATTGAGACTATTATAACCCCAATGGTTCTGGAACAAACTATCTCCCGTCTTTTACAACCCATAATGACTAGATTGAATCATGTTGAAGCTAGTCTAGACCTAGTTAACAAGCAGGGGTGTAACATTCCTGTAGGGCCTTCAAAGACATCAGAGTCATCATTGGTTCTACTGGTTAATAACCCCCATGACCCTGTTGCCACCCCTTTCCAGCCTGTGGGAAGGTCGGAACGCCTTACTGTACAACATCATAATCAAGAGGCCAGGCTTGCACAATCGTGCTTACGGCCACGACCAGTCAATACCACTAATTTGGTAGGCCAAGATATAGTATATTCGCCCGTAGGGCAGGGGTGTATTAGTACCAATTTTAAAAATCGAAGCACCCAACGCACTAACCCTGAATTGCTGCCACAACGGCCCATTTACGTACCCAATGCTACAGCCTCTTCTAGCTCTAGGCAGGATCCACTTGGTGAGGGTGGTAAAGGTTATTCATTTGCAAATGGTCCCAGTTTAAACCTTCCACCGGCGGCCTGCCCATACGTGATTATTCTGGCAAATACTCTGCATCTGGAATATTCCCAATCAGAATCCACACACCAATTGCTGAATAAATCGCTACACTGTCTGTTGAAATATGTTGATGTTCATGAATGTCCCAACCTTGCGAGCCACATTATTATGGCTGGGAGGGGATTGCATTGTATTTAATTTTAATAATCCATGCCTCGCGAATTATTTATTAGATATACTCCCCAATGGCCCTACACCATCAACTCAAATTTTTGCTTTACCGTTGGGTGACTTTTATAGACCCCAGGGTCTGATTTTTTCTAATCTAGGGCCTAACACCAAATTTGCTCACCTACGCTCATTTATCCCTCAGAGACCCAACAACCTAGCAGCCATTCCCTTAACTAATAGATTTGCTGCCTTGGAAGGGCTAGATACCTGTGTTTGACAGCGGGTCGGTAACTTAGGTCAGGATATTGAGCATAGTGAACCACAGCAGGAGGCTGCCCCTATCTTAGTTCATTCATCATTAACCCAGAGCAGCGATCTGACTAAATCCATAAGTTGGAATATTGCTGGTTTAAGAGCCAAACGGGAGAACGTATAGTGGCTTAGAATTATACAACAATATGATCTAGTCTGTATGCAAGAGACTTGGGAAGTTGCACCTGTATACATTGAGGGGTTCCGCTCAATACAAACACCAGCAATCCCCTCAAGATCAGGGCGATCAAAAGGGGATTGCTGACTCTAATCCGAAACACATTCTGTGTTAAAATTTTTAGAACTGATGTGCAGTCACCTTATATCAATCTCATTATCTATAATGGGCCGGGAGTGGAGGACATGTTGCTCATTAATTTTTAAAACAACAACTTCGAGGGCAGCATGTCCCAGGTAATTGGGTCATTAGAGTACGCAATGGATAAGGCAATAAAAATCCATCATAAACCCCTGAATGTAGTCTGGCTGGGCGATTTTAATGTCCACAGTTGTACTAGGTCATTTTCCCCCCTATGTGGTATAATGGATGAAGATGGCGAGGTACTATTACATTTTTCCCATACTACATATGGTAATGAATTAAATAGGCTCTTACTTACAAGAAATCTGGTGATGCTAAACCCAACTGATGAGGTCACGGGAACCTTAGTAAAAACCTTTGGCGATATAACACATGGTACTACCATTGACTTCTTGTTGGTCGCGCTACCTTTAAAAATATTTTTTAATCATATAGAAACCCTTGTTTCAGATTTTAGTGACCATGCTGCAATCATTTATCAAATATTTTGGAAAGGTTGCTTTAACATACTTGAGAGGATAATTCTGGCCCCTAGTATAATGAGAAGGAATGGTGTAGTCCTTAAATGGGCCAAGATAAATAAAACTGTTCTAGTACCAAAAATAGTTGGCCACACACAGCTAGAAATAGGGACCTGCTTAGATTCCTATAATAATCCATCAGACATAGTCCAGGCTATTGTGATGGTTCTGCGTGCAGTGGAAAGCAATTTACGGACTCATAAGATGAAGCCAAACCTCGGCTCCTTGTTGGTTTGATGCCAGCTGCTCCAAGGCACTCAGTAATCTAAACACAGCATTAAGGGAGAAGCCAAGAGACAGGGCACTGGTTACTCACCTCCGCGCCCAATATAGGGATTCCAGGAGTTGTAGATTAAAAACCTTGAAGGAGGATACTTGGGATAAATTGCAACAGGCGGCATCCTCAAAAAATTCAAAAGACTTTTGGGATATAATAAATAATCCATTTTTAAATCAAGATACAGGGCCAATATTAGACGCCCATGTGGGAGAGGACGCTTGGGTAGATAATTACTCAAACATATTTGGTATAGCTGCAGATAGCGAAATGGCAGTTGAGGATCCCCTGATCACGGACCCGCACACCCCGATTATTTTTAATATGACGTAAAAGCTGGCCTGCTGCAATGTAGCACCGCTAAAGCTCCAGGCCCTCACGGGGCCCTAATTGATTTCTTTTTTGAAAACTCTGACCTTTGGATCCCTTTTTTAACGAATGTTTTTAATGCAATTACTGTAGTGGGCCCTCCAGACTCAAGGAAAAAGACAATCATTGTCCCAATACACAAGAAAGGGGACAAATCTCTTCCAAAAAATTATAGGCCAATCTCACTTTTGGATGGCACAGTTAAACTGATGGGCCGTCTGTTATTGAACAAACTAGAGGATTGGGCCAATGAAAAAAAATATATTAATACCAGTACAATATGGTATTAAAAAAGGGATGGGGACTTTGGACCAGTGTCTAAATTTGCATTTGATTTCAGCTAAATACACTCAAGCTAAGGAAGGTAATATTTTCATGGCTTTTATGGACCTCTCAGCAGTGTTCGACTGTGTTTCCCATAGTAAACTATGGAGTATCCTGAAGGACATGGGCGTGGATGTAAACATAATAATATTTATACGCCAATTATATACTCAGTCCTCGGCATGTGTCAGATTTGGCAGCCAGGAGGAATGCACACGGTCTTTTCCTATCCTTAGGGGTGTAAGGCAGGGGTGCTTTCTGGCCCCCCTTTTATTTTCATTTTATACTAATGGTATTGAATGTGCAGTAGATCAATTTGTTACTGATGTCCCCTTGATTAACAAAAAACGCATTTCCATTCTGCTTTACGCAGATGATGCTCTATTAATAGCCAGGACTGGTTTAGCTCTACAAAGGCTTATGGATAACTATGTGACCTATATGGCTTCATTGGATGTCCAGGTTAACAAAACCAAATCCTACATTTTAATCACAGGGAAACAACCCAAAAGATTACCTGCTTTTAATATTGCCTCCCGTAGGATTGAAATTACAAAGAACTTTTTATATTTGGGTGTTTTATTTAATAGTGTGGGAACATGGTCTGATATGATAGTAAATAGAGGCAATGCATTAGAAAAGAGCACTACGGCTATATTTTCATTTATTAAAAAACTAGGTACAAAGCCAATAGACCCAATAAAAAGATTTATGCTGCTAAAGCAGTAGCATCAGCTACATATGGGGCAGGGATTTGGGGAACATCAAAGGCAGATGTCCTTCAAAGGATAGAAGATTGTTTTTACAAGAAAGTTTTATCTCTTTCAAACAGCTGCTCAAATTTTAACATGCACCAAGAATTGAATGTTCGATATATTTCTGATGTGATATCCCTAGCACCCGTATTACTTTGGCATTCAGTTTGGCGAAGGGAGACAGTTGGTTTAACCCAGGATATTATCGGGGACTGTCTGACCCTCAAACATGCCCATAACATATCATGGTTGCAAAATGTCAAAGAAACCTTGTTGATATTAGGCTTTGAATCCCTCTTTACTGAGCCACTTACATGTCAATCAATTTCCAAAGTTGAGCTTAAATCTCGCCACAAATTACATATGGATAATAAAAGACATGTTAAAAACAGAGTCAAATCCACGGTAGCCATCTATCTGGGGCAACCTACAATACCGGATGGGGTAAATTCATATCTGTCTTTTGTAACTAATATCCGGCATCGTTACGTATTGGTACGTTTTAGGCTGCCTTTAATCCCGCTTATGTTGGACTTTCCGGCAGGTGTGTACTCAACTAATGAACTGCCTCTTTGCTCATGTGATGCTATTTCCTCACAGTCGAATTTACATTTTATATTTTTCTGTAAATTTTACATGTATGAACGGCAAAAGTATATTATTCCCCTTCAGTGGAAATATCTTTTTGAACAATGCCGCCCAGCTTTGACCTTTTTACAAATGCTCCCTGACCCTTATGTATGTTTTTCCCTTGCCTCTTACTTGTGTATGGCCCTATCAAATAGGAGATCGTTTGCGTTTTAATTGTGTACTTATTTAAAGGGTTTTGGCGCTTTTTGCACATTATACTGGATTTGGATGAATTTAATACAATGTAACAGAGGGTTTCTTAGTTTTATTTTTTTATTTTGTATTTATCTGTGTTCTCTTTTAAATGTATTGAAATTCTATTATATGAGCGAATATGTATTTTATGATGCACTGTACTTTTATGATCTTATTTCTTGAGATCGAATAAAGTTAAATTGACTGACTGACTAAGTCTTTGGTGCCAGAGGGTCTAGCGAACTCTTTCTAGGGCTGTGTTCTGGAGAGAATTCTCAAAAACATATTAGCAGGATTTGAATGTGTGCCCCTGAGTAAGCCTCTGTTTGTGACTCTGTGCCTAACAGTATGTGAATTTGTTTCTGACTCTGCTGCTGGTGCAAATATGTGTACCTGTGTGTACCTCTGAGTTTGAGTCTGCACTTATGAGTAAGTGAGACCAGTGGCAGTGTGCAAATGTGTGCTCCTGTGTGTGCCTCTGATTGCCACTGAGTAAGTGTCTGCTTATTTTATGTCACTAAATATGACTGAGTATCACTATGAGGTGGTGTACAGTTGGTGTCCCACTCTGTATATGAGTCTGCACATATGAGTACATAAGCATCTTTCTGACTCAGTACTGATTTATGAATGTGCGCCCCTATGTCTACCTCTAAGTGCTATTCTGCACCTATGAGTACGTCAGTGTGTTCCTGAGTGGGTATTGGTGTGTGAATACATTCCCCTGAATGTGTGTCTGAGTTTGTGCCTGAACCTATAAAAATGTGAGTGTGTGACTGTTCAAGTGCACAATATGGATGAGAGGTTTTTATCCCAGACAATGGGAATGTATTACTGGCAGTCGAGGTTGGAGATGCAGCCACATAAGTAGGGAAATATGAGACAAGACTCCTTTAGAAATTTAATTAGGTCCTTATGCTGAGCGAGGTTCCTGATTAGCCTTCCCAACCTTTCCTGATGTCTGCCTGCCAGGCAGCTTTCCAGAGGATAGGGGCTAACACCTGGGCTCTGAACTTGTTGGAAGAAGCTGAATATCAGCCCTGAAGCACCCTAAAACCAATCTGCTACTAAAAGAAGGAAGACGTCTGCCAACCCTGCACAGGTGTGACTGAACTGAAGCTCCAAACCAGGTTGACCTCCAGAGCTTTGTGGTCCACTGGTCGAAGAAAGACTGAGGAGCGTGATCTGCATGCTCTGAGGGATGTGGTCTGCAGGCTGTGGGGACAATTTCCAGAGGATTCGATGACAGCAGTAGTTGCTACTACCCCCAAGAAGTATGCTCCCAAGAGAGATCATGCTGCTGACCAGAGGCTATTGTTGAGGTGGAATATGCCACCATCTCAAAGTTGTACTGAAGTTGAGTGTACTGCCATCAAAGAGTACTATGCTCACAGCAGAGTAGCTGCCATTTTGATGATTGTACCCAGACGAGCTATGCCGCCGCCATTTAAGCAACTGCGCCTGTGCTGCTTCATCTGAGACCTCTGTGGTGGCTGCCCTCATGCTGCTGTGACATTTGACTGTGGGAGCTCACTGACCATAACTCACCAGTGACCCAGAAAAAGGTCCTTTTCTCACAGGAACCTACAACTGCGGACACCAGAAGATGGTTTCACTGACGTTCTGCTCTGGTCCCGCCACATGCCAGTGGTTCTCTACCAGAAGTGGAGCTGAAGACAGATGCATGCTGCAGGCCCTCTCCACTGGCATCAGACTTGAACTCTGAGGCCTGAAATGGGTGAGATTGTAAATCTGACATTTGCTTGAGACAGTGCACACTGAGACTGAATGTCAGAGCAATCTGTACATCGTCTTTGAGACTTGCCCAAGATGCATTTAAATCCCAGAGTAGGGTGGCCTGCTTAGATTCACCTAAGTGTGGTAACACCGAAAAAAGAGAGGCGAAATGGGGTAAACTACCAACTGCAGTACCATTAGTGCACAGCAAGAACTGTGTCTTTTTGGTTGCTATGAAGTATTATGTTTTAAGTGTTAAGATTAAATTACTTTTCTTGTATCAAATTAAAGCAATGGGTGGGACATTCAATTATTACGCTGCTGGGTGACTGTTGAATTCTGAGCTTGTGAATGCCCAGACTACCTTCTTGAGACATCTGTGACTGCTCACCAATCCTACTACCGAGTATCAAGCTCTGAAGAGGTTGTACTTGGCCCAGTTTATAGAGCCATTGTAGGAAGGGCTCCAAGACATGATAGGCAATTGAGCCCAGCCCCATGGCTGAGGACCAGTAGCCTTTGGTTGCCCCATGGCCTCCCCAAACAGAGTCTGACATGCCCCTTAACTTTTTTCCCAAGCAAGCATCTGCATGAAAATTGACATGCCGGACTTTATACAGTGGCTTACCTTCCCTCTTATGAATAATGCAACTTCAGATCTCCTGGCCCTTTCTGCTTTATTTTTTTTTTTTTATTATTTTCAATTGTTTTCCTCCCTATATTTGTAGGAATTACAATTAGGAAGGCAATAATTTTCAGTGCTCATTGCACATCTGTCTAGTAATGTGCATGCACACTGATGTTCTGTTTGTCCTCACCCTGGTCAGATTGGCAAACTCTTTTCAATAGGTACATTCTTATTCAAGCACACTGGGGACTCACATTTTGCTTTATATCTCCATAAATGCAGGGTAGATTTTCACCAATCCAAGGTACCAAATGACCGATAAAACCACTGCACCGTAAAATGTTGGTGAGCATCCATTCAGTTGTTTCAGAGTGTAAAATTTAAAATTGCATTAAAGGAAAAAATAAAACAACCTTTGCGTTCTTACAATTCATCTTGGGCCATATGTATCAAAAAAGAGTTTTGCGATTCTCAAATTGCGATTTTTAGCGAATCACAATTAGAGAATCGCAAAATGCAATGTACGTAGGATTTGCTAACAATTTTGCAAATCCTACATATTCCTTATTTGCGAATCGCAAATTGAGATTCGCAAATAAGGAATACCTTCCCATTCATTCCTATGGGCTAGGAGGCCAATAGGAATGAATGGGAAGACATTCTCAATTTGCGATTACCAATTAGAGAATCGCAAATTGAGAATGCAATTTCAAGGATGCAAGGGTGCCAAAAGGACACCCTGTTGCACCCCTGAAATATGCATGTATGCACATTTTGCGCACATACATGCCCTAAGGGCATGTATGTGCGACATATGGTACTTTTAAAAAAGCAAAAAAGTGCTTTTTTTTTAAAGAAAATCGCAAATTACCACCAACTTGAAGTTGGTGGTAATTTGCAATTCCTTAAGGCCAAATTGCAAATTTCTGGTGCTTCCAGAATTGCATTTAAGGAATCGCAATTTGCAATTCCTTCATTGCATTCACAAAATAGAGAATCGCAAATTTTGCGATTCTCTATTGTGCGATGGCGTTTTGGGATGATACATCCCAAAAGGCTTTTTCCCATTCGCAAACGGGCAGATTCTGAGAATTTGCCCGTTTGCAAACGGGAAAAAGGTTGATACATATGGCCCATTATCTCTAGATGGCAGAGATTGTTGAAGCTGTTTTCTTCAAGGTGCAACAAACAAAAGCCACTAACTGGAATTAGAATGTTTAGGTTTGTTATTTTTGCAAACCCATTGGTGATAAAAATAAAATGAACAATGGTATGGGCCAGCAGAAATATGCAATTATTTGGATGTGACCTGCATCGCCTAATATTAAATTTACCACACTTGCCCAATAATTTGCTGCATTATTTGTAGATTTCAACAACAAAAATTCCCTCTCGGATGGATCCAAATAATAATGTCAGAAAGTGTGACGGAAAATCTTTTCTTGCTGCAAAATGTAGCTAAATCTGCTACACAAATTGGTCTACAATTGCCATAATCCAAGTGACTCTGCTAATGGCTCTGCAGACTGGTCTGGGACTGTAATTATGATGATGAAACCCATATTTGACAGGAACCCGTGAAAACATTTACAAATGTCATGATTGCCTCCGAAATGTGTTTTTACATGATTTGATATGTATCATCAACAAAGAAATACTTAAAGTAATCATCAGGAGAGGAGATATCAACAAGGGGCTCAGAGGAGACAGAAAAGGAGAGAACTGAAGCCAACGTTTGGCTACGCCGACATGTATGTGGATCAGAGGCTGAAAACATGTTTGACTTGAATGGTTTAAGTAGCTATTAAACCATATGGAAAATGTAAAATTGTATGCCCCCACTTGCCATTCGTACAGAATTAAACAGCGTACCAAATAGCTATTTTAAGATTGTACTCTTGCAATTATCACCACCGTCTGAAGATCATGTTAATATATTGTTAGCAATTTTCACAATTGATATAATTGATTACAAAATTGCATTATTTCATAAATGCATCAATTTGCTCACATTTTTATACCACTTATGAGTTTAACTTTTAAGAGTTTTCGAAAGAAGTTTTCATTAAACTGTGCTGTGATAATAATTTTTTTGCATCATATATTAGGTATCAAGTAAAAAGCTGCCCTTAATTCTTTTTTTCAACTTAGTTTGTGATAAGGTTAGCGTTCTAAAATCTGTGCTATTTCTGAATTTTTATCCGCAATGAATATCTGCAAACGTTAAGTAAAAAGCAAGCTAATTTCAGCATGAAGTTCAAAAACGTAATCTCTTCAAACTGTGTTAAGTGTAATTCAGCGAGGGTGTCCTGGAGAGCTCACTAAAGCCTGCAGGCCTAATTCACTGGCTTACATGTATATCACCAGTCAAATGTGCTCCCGTGACGTCTCACTTCCAACGATAACCATTTAAACGAATTACCACCCTGAGCCTCGTGAAGCAGAAACTCCCTGCTCAGCACTGTGGCAATTCTTGATCCAACCAGTGACCCTGGGAATTAAACTGCGATTCCTGAAACCGCCGGGGCCTGCGCAGAAACTCTTGGCCGCGCGCCTGCCAAGCCATCATAGAGCATTTAACTCACGCTGTAAATCCTGGCTTGCTTCTTCCCAAGAAGGAAATATGAAAATTGCTAAATTGCCGCAGATCTTCAAAGCTCGGGAATGATAGATCACTTGCAATCGATAAATATGCTGCGAGCTTGCAAGACTATAAGCGAAAAACAGACTAAAAGGATATTTTATGTCAAAGGTTCTACCTACAAGTAAATGCGTGCCATATTTTTCCTGGAGCTCTCTCTATTTTGTGAAACCACCAATAAAATTGCTCGTTGTAAACTAAGAAATCTGCGGGAAAGTATTTATTTACCCAAGGCAGGGATCATTTAGTGTTAGGCAAAGAGTTATTTAGGCCACACACGCAGAAATTTTGATTGCTCAAGAACGGTTTTTGTGTAGCAAGTGGGTCAAAAATGACAGCATATTAAGTTGCATTAAAATATAAAATAAAAACGCATACGATAAACATATCAAACCTGCCTCATTTTTTATTCTCTACAGTGCTATAATAGAAAATATATACTTACACGAAATGAACATAAACGCCTCATAATCAAGTCTGTCAGCTTTTAAAACGCAGGATTTGTTTTTGTAGTTTTATATAGCGCGAACTCGACCCGAAAATATCAGAGCGCTTTACATGAGCACCAGTTTTGTTACAAATCGACACATTGATTTTTGCTAGGCACGGGGAGATTAAGGGATTTGTCCAGAATCACAGGATGTTGAGCATCATTGCCGAGAGTCGAACCCGGTTCCCGAGCTTCGAGGTCGACCGCTCTAGCCGTAAGGCTACATCACCGCCGTCAAAAAAAATGATAAAAAGAACTCTGTGACGTTGTTGGGACGGAAATGTCCCCTGCATGCTGACTATGTGCAGCCCAGCCCTCAGCACCCCAACTGCATAGATATCTGGATCCTTGGTACTGATTTTTGGTCATTAGTGAGCATGAATCATGCGTATGCATCATGACCCAGGCCTGTCTCAGTGGCGTAATAACAGCCCCGCAGCTCCCGCGGTGCGGGGTCCCCCGAACTCCAGCCCCCCAGTCACTGTGCACGGGTGGTGGCTGAGAGCTCCCGACTAGGTCCGGAGTGTGGGGACCCCCTCCATGCACTTTGCAAGGGGGCCCCCTTGAGTTTCGTTACGCCACTAGCAGTCTAATAGTAATGCAGCCTTGTTAGACCACGAGGGACGCACCAAGCACTATCCTGGTAAAGGTAGAGGCTATTGCCCTTATCAGGAGTTAAAGGATATTAACAAGGTGGTGGCAACATACCTATTTTGTGTTTAGGAGTGATCAGTAGTGTGAAAAGGCCTTTTTCCCTATGTCACGAGAGTGGTACCTATGGACCACTGATGTAAAGTTCTACTGCTGTGTACTTTACTCACTTTTTGTGAGTGTAGGCTGGATTATATGTGTGCCTGTGATGGTACATATCATGTAGGCCTGGGGATTCCCTTTTTGAAGCCCAGAGCCTGAAAAGGAAAGTGGAGGTGCGAGCACCTCCACTTTCCAGAAAGAATTACTGGTCAGTGGCGCATGGGCACATTGTCAGGGAGATTGTGGATAAGATAAGTTTGGCATTGTAAGACCAGGAACTCATGAAAGAGGGGAAGGCTTAGGCCTTTAAATCTTTAAGAGACATATTTCTTTGGAGGCTGACAGCCAGGTGTGATCCCCAGTTACTCCCTTGACCTGTGTAGTGGATCATTCAAAATTAAAGCTACTTTTGCTATTTCAGACAATCACTTTGACAAAGAACAGAGCAGAGGAGAGAACACATCAAACAAGACAATGCCAACAACAGGACTATCAAAGGAACAGACACTAAATCACATACCTAGACTAATATGTTGGGATCAGGAGTCCCACAAGTTGTTAACAGAATTTTTCAGCAGTTGTATTCAACCGCAGAGAAGATCATCACAACTCCTAGTTTCTGAAACCAGGACTAGGAACCAAGGTCTGCTAGTCTAACTGCTGGGTGAGGGGCCATCAACCAAGAAGTCAAGAGCACTTTCGCTGAGGAACAGGGCCTATATGAAGGTATGGCAGTTGCCTGTGTGTGAGCCGAAGTCCGATACCCTTGAGTGACAAGAAGGGTGGCCACTGCAAAGTCAAGGGCATCTCCATGGATCGTCATGCCAAGAATGCTCTGAAGAACATTTTAGCCACAGGAGCTAATAGGGGGCATTCGACACCGAAGCAGGCTGTCTGAAGATTGAGGAGGCCTGCTGCATCAACAGGGAAAGACTGTAAAAGGTGATGGTTCCTCAGCATTGGGAGACTGGAACCCTTGAAGAAGCGCCTTGGTCCTCCTGTGCTTGCCAGCTGGACTTGGGTCGATTAAGATTGTTTTAGGGCATCAAACCTGCATGGAAAATGCACAAATGTAGCACTTATCACTGCTAACATTAACTGTTAAAGCCAATCGTAGACTTTGACACATGGGGACTAGCTTGAAGACCTCATCTGGAAGTTGCCTCCATTATCAAATGGGGAATAACCGACCGCACTAAAAGGGAAATAGACACTTGTGGATTCCACCCAGGATAATACTAACACGCCAACCTTAAGGAACTGTGAGGATTATTCAGTGTTTTATTTCTATGCTTTGTGTTCTCATACAAATACTCCCTTTTCCAAAAAAGCAAGTATTTGACAGGACAATCAGTAATTGGCCTTACTTTTTACTTTGAGTCTTGTGCTTGTGTATGCTTTCACCTACCTCCCCCTCGATAAGCCTTGTACTGCTCAACCTGCAGTACCATTGAGAGAGAAATGCTAAAAGGGGTATTACTTGGCCCTGTTACTCAGAACTCATAGTTGGTCAAACCCCTGGACAGCAGGAGCAGAAGGCCACAACCCCCAATATTGGGCCCAGTAAGCCCTGTTTGCCCTGTGGCTCTTTAAAAGGGGTTTTGACAGATGTATGTTTTAATCACTCTATCTGTTTCAAATGTATGCCATGGGAAGATTTCTTAAGCATGTGTGCCAAAGCTCAGCATTTAGGGGTCCCCCTGACACCATAAACTCTGATTCACCTACTAGAACAGGAGAAGAACAAAGAAGAGCAGATGATGCAAGAACTATGGTGCCAAATCCTGCCTGCCTGCTGTTGTCCTGACAATTGTAAAGACCCTACTCATCCAGCAGCTGTGCATCCTCCTAAAGTCTTGGAGGGCTGCCAGCACTTCACCAAGCAGTCAGTATCTCCCTTGAAGTGGAGAGCCACTTTCTGCAGGCACCAACCGCATCTGCCCGGTACACCGTTCAGCTGACCACCGGGTCCACCAAGGAAGGGGCACCCCAGGAGAAGGACTTTGTGGCTTCCAGAAGTCAGCCCCATCTTCCTAGTGAGTTTTGAGCCACTAGATCCTCCAGGAGCCCCCCAGCACCAATACCCTGGGTACCGGAGCCCTTGCAGCAGCCAAGGCTTGTTAAGTGTCCAGCCTGAACACTAACCCTGCCAAGACCCACCTACTGGTGAGGGACATCAGCATCACTGAGGCCAGGACCAAGAGTGGCCCTGCTGTCCTGTTTACCCCCATCACCAGGTCAACCAAAGTAGTGAGAGCCTCCAAACGCACGTGACCTGCTGGACAAAACATCTCTTTACCCAAGCTCCACAGCCGAGTCTGAGTCAGCAGACAGTGCCCCCTTGCACCAGAAATCCTCAAGAGCCGAGCCCCACTTTGGGTTCTGCCGGACTTGCCCCAAATCCCCACTTGCAGCCTTTTTTATTGTTACTGGTTTCTCCATTGGTTTTACCATGTAGTGCTTGAGGCTGCCATTGCAACCAGCACCTCTGCACCCAGACACCACACCAGGGAAGGTAAAACCTAACTGCTGGTGGTTCTGTGGACCTTGGCCTCTAAACACCTTAAGTCCAAGAGATGAACCCTAACTACCGTTTGCAAGGGAGCTATGTCTGTATTCTGGGCTTTTGAAGTAACATCTTAATTACTAACCAGTGCAGAGTTATTTAGGAGATGGTCAATTTTCTTTATAAGTCAGAATTTGGATGAGTTGGAATTTCCACTTTCGGGGTCTATGTTCACTGAGTTCGCTCCCATTTTAAATGGCAGCAGAATTCTTCAATATACTTATTGAACCAACTTTATTCTTGTATAGAATACGTGTGCTGCGATAATCAATAGACAGAAGCAAATGAAAGTAATTATAATCACCAAAATAGTAAATAGCAGTTATAGTTCCACCATGGTGCTAAGAACAGTGGGTACTGGTCAGGCGTACTCCTAGTGTGTCTAGGGTGTTGTGTAGCGTGCTACTCACCAAAAAGCGTCTTAAACACCTCATCAGGGGTAGCAAGCGCTATATAAATGCAGACCTTTTTCCCTCTTCTATCCCTCCACTATCCTTCTCAATCCAAATAACAAACTAACATATCCACCATTCAAATTTCTTCATATTTCACTATACTAATTCACCACTAATCTTTTATGGGTTCCGAGTAGCGTGCTACTCGCCGAAAATGTCCTTCAACACCTCATCAAGGGCAGCAAGCACTATATAAATGCAAACCTTTTCCCTCCAGTATCCTTCTCAATCCAAATAGCAGACTAACATATCCACTGCTCAAATTAATTTCATATTTCACTGCACTAATTCATCACTAATCCTTTATGGGTTCCGGAGTAGCGTGCTACTTGACGAAAAAAGCGCTTCAACACCTAATCAGGGGATGCAAGCACTATATAAATGTAAACCTTTTCCCTTTTCTATCCTTCCACCATCCTTCTCAATCCAAATAACTGACTAACTTATCCACTACTCAAATTACTTTCATATTTCACTATACTAATTCACCTCTAATCCTTTATGGGTTCAGGAGTAGTGTGCTACTCACCGAAAAAGTGCTTCGATGCCTCGCCAGGGGTAGTAAGCGCTATAAAAATGCAATTACAATACAATACAATACAATACAATATAGGACTTTGAAGACATACTGACAAACATGGCAGAGTAAATTAAGCAACTGTAACCCCATCTCCCACTATGTGACATGGTGGTGGGTACTTTAGGCAATTGATCCTTTTGTCCAATTTTTGCAGCTGATGATTTTATTTTGCAACTTTATCAACAGGGCTTTCCAAGAATCATTCAGAGTTACACTAACAGTATCATATTCTCTGATTAAAATTCTTCAGGAATCTTTTGATCCACCACTTGTTCATCTCTGAATAGAGAGAAGAACAAACCTCGCCAGGAGGTTTTCTTATCAATCCATCATCACAATAGGATATCTATGGGATATTGGCTGATTCCTTCCTCTCGAAAATAGATGAATGAACGAAATTACTTGCTACAGCGCAGCGGTCTCCTCACAGATGTGTCATATCACTTATGTGATTGCAAGTGTGGTTAATTGTTGATTACCTTAAAACGGTGGAAGAGAACAGTCAGATTTTTATAGCCTTCCTAAAAGCAGTGAGAGTGTTGATTCTCTTGATAGATGAGGAAAAAATTCCATAGTTTGAGAGAAAGGAAACAGAACTATCTACCACCACATCGAGATTTTTTGATGCATGGGATGATCATAAGATCAGTATCTGAGGAGCATAAAGAGTGAGATGGTTTACATCGGGTCTCTGGGTTTATAAATGGAATAAGTGTCTCAACCTCCATATCTAGTGTGTTTTTTTCAACAGTAACCCATATTATCTACTCTAGATTAAAGCATCATAAAAATGTATTGAAACTTTACATCAACTACCCAAAGGTAAACCTGAAGACAGTGATAGGGTTGAATATGAGTGCCACTGAAGTCAGTCCCTCTCTGCTGAACAGATACACATATTCCCAATTTGCCTCAAACGTACCATGTTTATGCATGATGTTTTCAAATGTCTGACACACTACTTGACCAAAAGTAATTTAAGCATGTTAGCCTTCACTAGCCTGATAGCTGGAAAGTTGATTGCCAGGTTTTGGGAGGATTGTAGTCTAGTTACAATTCCAGTGCTGGCTCCAGGAGATGAAGGAAGTTTGTCATTTTGAGCTATGCTGGTCTAGATAGAGAGACACAAACCCTCTCAGAGAAATTAAGGGCACAATATTACTCAGGAAGGGATTATACAGGAAAAAATGAGGAGAAAATAAAGCAAAATAGGGAGGCATTATCGCAAATCAGTCAGAAGCACACTGATGACAATCAATTAACCTGTGTCACCACTTATAATATTGTGTCCAACCAAAGAAAAAAAATTTTAATAGGAATTGGAGCATTTTAATTTAAACACAGGTCCTTGTAAATGGAAAAAAATATATTCTCCTGTAAATGGATCTTGTGCTTTAAGGATGCGCTTGTTTATACTTGACCAACAAGACCCAGGAACATAAGAGATACAGTCCTTAACCATTAGACCCTCCTAATGTAATAGGCCATTACCGATGCAGTAGTTGCTGTATCTGCTATCAAACGACTACTACAAAAACTTTAGATTTAGGGCTATCTTGAAAATGGATGATCAGCAAGCCCACCAATTGTAATTCCGCACATGTAGTGTACATGGTTTTTAGACCTGGCATCCTTGATGTGGTTTCCCATGACTTTTTACCTTCTGATCTCTTGTTTTACTGACTTTATTTTTGCTGCCTGTAGGATTCTGGGTACTTTACCACTGCTAACCAGTGCTAAAGTGCAGGTGCTCTGTACACTAAACATTGTAACATTGGCGTATCCACAATTGGCATATTTAATTTACCTATAACTCCCTGGTAAAGTGCACTTCATGTGCCCAGGGCTTGTAAATTAAATGCTAGTAGTGGGCCTGCATCACTGATTGTGCCACCCACTTAAGTAGCACTTTAAATGTGGTTCAGGCCTGCCACTGCAGAGCCTGTGTGCAGTTTAAACTGCCATTTCGACCTGACAAGTTAAACTACTTGCCAGGCCCTAACCTATCTTTTTAATACATGTAAGGCACCCCTAAGGTAGGCCCTGGGCAGCCCTAAGAGCAGGGTGCAGTGTATTTAAGAAGTAGGCCATGAACTTTTAAGTTTTGAATGTTCTGGTAGTGAAATACCCTTACATTTGCTATTCACTACTGCAAGGCCTATCTCTCCAGTAGGTTAACATGGAGACTGACTTATAACATTCTATGAGTACAGTTTTTCTTCCGGACAAGATAGGAAAATCAAATTTGGTGTCTCTGGACTCACAATTTAAAAACACAACTTATGGTAAAGTTCGTTTTTAAATTGCAGTTAGGAAAATGCCACATTTAGAAAGTTGGCTAATTCTTACTTAAACAATTTGGTGCTTTCTGCCTGTCCCTGGAATACATGTCTGGGGTGGGTGACAGTTGTCTTCCATCATTCCCTCAAGACACCCACACACAAAGGCAGAGTAGGTGCTACTGAGCAGCCATCTGCATGTTGAGGGGGCATCCTGAAGCAGGATGAGAGGAAGGAGCTGACACTTGCACCCGAATAGGACTGTCCCTGTCCCCAAACAAAAAGGTTGCATATTCCCCTGTAGTGAGTCTGGAGCCAGGGCAGGAAAGGCAAAGGCTTGTGCACTTCAAAGCCTCTCTTTGAAGCCTCCCTTCTTCAAAGACTCAAATGAGTATAATTACTGGACCTCTGACACCATGATTTAAGAACACTGCTGGAACTAAGGACATTCTGCCAGGAAGAAGAGCTGCTGTGCTGTAGGAGGGATTGCCACTTTGCTACCTACTTTGCTGTGTTGGCCTGCTGCCTGCAGCCTCTTGCCTTGGAGTGAGAAGTACTGGACCTTCTCTCTACATCCTTGAACTTAAGTTCTCCAATGGCTTACTGGCTTGCCTCCTGTTTTGAAGTCTCAGGGCCATCAAAGACTTCCTTCAACTCTACTTCAGCTGCTGGATTCTGCCAACTGTGAGCCCTGCCCTGCAAAGAGGTGCAAATCAAGCCCTGGGCCTTGAAAGGGGGTCTGCAGCTGGTTTTCTACAAAAATAGATGCAGCGATGACTTTGAGCAGATGCAGCACCGCTTTGAGGACATCTCTGCCCGGCTTGAAGACGACGCAGTACTAGACTGTGAGGTTCGATGACAATGCAGTGCCTACATCGTAAAGCGCTCGACAACGACGCAGGACCTGACTGTGAGGCTCGACGGCGACACATCTACCCGACTTCGTGGATTGGAAGAGAAGCATCAAGTCTTCAACGCCGAAGCTTGCTCCATCCAAGGTAATTTTTCAGCGGGGCCTTCATAGGTCCTGTAGCTGGCCTGCCATCCATTGCGGTCAGTCTGAATTTTGGATTTACCCTGGACCAGCGTGACCTCAAGTAAACCCTAAGCGCTATTGGCTATTAAGCACTATATTGCAGTTTATCCTTTAAACATTAATATCTCAAGTTTTACTTATTGGATTTTTGTCGTTTGTTTTACTCAGAAAAACATTCTCTATTTTTCTAAACCGGTGTGGACTCTTTTTGTGGTGTGCTACTGTAATTAAAGTGTTGCACGAATACTTTACACATTGCCTCTTAAGTTAAGCCTGACTGCTCTGTGCCAAACTACCATAGGGAGAGCACAGGTTAACTTAGGTTGTGTATTTGACTTACCCTGACTAGGATTGTGGTCCCTACTTGGACAGGGTGCAAACCTCTACCAACTAGAGACCACATTTCTAACAATGATCATGTGTCCTTACAGTTTACATTATTTCAGAATGATGATGCAAACCAGGATATGTGATCATCACAGTAATATTTGTTGTAAAAGAACCACAACAAAGATATTGGAACATTACATATCTATGATTCATACAATCAATGATTTGTAATGGGTAATAAAAAGAACAACTGGATAGTGATGTAAGGAATCCTGATTAGGTTCTATTCAAAAAGGAACAACACTGGATTTATAGACTGTCTACCCACAAAGAAGGCCTGAATGAAAACATACCTTAGACTAACATTCTCAATAACTAACGAAATTAGTTACCTGACAAAGCTGTCATTAGCAGTTACATCAGATGGAGAAATGCACCTTGTACACACATTCACATGCAAAAAAGTATAAGGGAGTGATCAAAACAGTTATTGTTAGAATTGGGATTCCTGGTTGGCTGAGGTATGCACCCAGGCAAGGCAGGAACCACAGCTCTAGCAAGGGTAAGCTAGAGACACACTAAATGATAAGCACTAAAACCTGTGCTCATCCTCTGGTAGCTTGGCATAGAGCAGTTTGGTTTATCTAAAGAGGCAATGTGTAAAGTATTTGTGCAACACACACACAGTAACACAATGAATACACCACAAAAAGACTCCACACAGGTTTAGACAAATAGAGTATATTCATCTGATTAAAACAACACCAAAATAACAAACATCCAATCAGTAGAAGTCGCAGAGCCCACTGAGAAAGTACCTTTGATGGAGCAAAGTGTGGACGCTGAGGGCTCGGCACGTTGATTTTTCCCACGCAGTCGAGTCTCTCCGTCTTCGTCGAGCTTCGCTGAAGGGAAGGCAATGCTTCATCATTGGACCGTGCAGGCTGTAGAATCGCTGTCGTCAAAAAGCCTCTGCATCAGTGTCGAAGGGCTATGCGACCGTTCCGATTGGCGAAAAGGTGACGATGCATCGGTTTTGTAGCAGAACACACTTCCGAGGCCCAGAACTTAGAGAGGGCACCTCAGGCAAGGGTTGGACTCACAAAAGAGTCCGGCAGAACCATCTGAATTATAGGAAGTCTTTTGCGTCCCTGAGACTTAAAAAAACAGGAGGCAAGACAGCAAGCCCTTGGAGATTACTTGGAGGGAGGGTAGAGTCAAGCTCTCCTTCAGCAGAGTCAGGGAGCAGCAGGGTAACAAGCAGAAATGCAATCCTTCCAGAAAAGCAGTCCAGTTGAGTCCTTTAAGAAGCACAGCAGTCCTTCTGTCAGAGGTTCAGTTCAAGATCCAGAAGTGTCTGATTTTAAGGGGGTCAGAGACCCAGCTCTTATACCCAAAAGTGCCTTTGATGTAGGGGGGACTTTAAAACAGCTCACTGAAGTGCACAAAGATCCCTTTTAACCCAGTCCTGTCTGCCAGGCTATCTGTTGCAGTAAATCAGTGCGTTGTGTGTGGAAAGCACACTACCTATTGAAGAGTAAGTGTCTGCTCCTCCCATTCCTCCCTCCTCATGAAAACCCATCAGAATGCAGATGAGTGCTCGGAATGCAGATGAACCTCACATTCCTGTGTTTGTGGCTGTCTAGAGGGAATGTACAAAGTGTAGCTGTCACCCACCTAGATGTGTCAGGCACATAGAGCAGTAAGTGCAGAGAAAGGTCCACTTTCTAAAAGTGACATTTCTAAAACAGTAATGTTTAATCCAACTTCACCAGTATGGAGGATTTATCATTACCATTCAAAAGATATGAAACATGAAAAAGCTACTCCTCTCTGATCAGGAATTACAGCTTAAAAGTGTATTAAGGAATTCTCAATGCTGGCCTATGAGAGGGGTAGGCCTCACAGTAGTGAAAAATGAAATAGGCTGTTTGTCACTACCAGGGCATGCAAAACATAAAAGCCCTTAAGGTTACTTAGAGCCTACCTTAGGGATGACATATTAGTAAAAGGGGAGTTTAATACCTGGCAAGTGATTTCAAATTCCATGTTGAAGTGGTAGTAAATTGCGCACACAGGCACTGCAGTGGCAGGCCTGAGACAGGTTTGAAAGGCTATTTCTGTGGGTGGCACAATCAGTGTTGCAGCCCACTAGTGGCATTTGAAGAATAGGCCCTGAGTATATGGTATACCACTTTACAAGGAACTTACCAGGACAACAAATTTGCAAATCAGTTATACACCAATGTCATCATGTTTAGGGGAGAAGCACATGCACTTTAGCAGTGGTTAGCAGTGGTAATGTGCTCAGAGTCCTACCGCCAACAAAAAGAATCAGAAAAACATGAAGGCAAAACATCTAAGGGGAAAACCAACCTAAGGATGACAGGTCTAAAAGTTATGTTGGGTCACTCTTGACCAATAGTATAATCCTAATGATGTTTTCAATATGCATATTTCACATAGATGGGAATACATGTAAACAAACACATAACTCCCTCTAGCTTGTGTGGGAAGTGACCTCCCTACCCCTCTGAAATAAGATATAGAAATTTCAGTTAAAGAAAGGCAACTGTGTATTGTATATCTACACGATGAGGTTGACATTAGGGACATAGCATTTCACGAAAGATTTACTTGCAAGGAGCATTAACTTTCAGTCCCTTTTTTCAGCATAATGAAGAGGATAACCCATGTGACCCTTTCCTTTGTTTACAATGCTCACACGATGACGTCATTGTATCATACGTGATGTCACGTAATCCAGAAGATGCTTATCTAGCATACTCCAGGGACACAGAGCAACTTGTAGAGCTTAGAGGAAACTTTTTGGCTCCTCTGCGTGCGCAACACCTTGACAAAGTATGTTGGGAGAGATAATGGGGCTATACTACACCAGTAATTAGGGCACTATTGGAAATGGCCCTTTTTAGGGTG
Source organism: Calotriton arnoldi (assembly GCA_963921515.1). Lineage (NCBI taxonomy): Eukaryota > Metazoa > Chordata > Amphibia > Caudata > Salamandridae > Calotriton > Calotriton arnoldi. The sequence goes on along the minus strand of CAWUFW010005904.1, from coordinate 656,301 downwards.
CTTTCCCTTGACTTTTTGCGTTTGTCCCTCCTGGTTTTCTGCTGATCTATGTGCTAGCCTTAGGACTTTGAGTGCTTTGACACCCCCATTCAGTGCCAAGGCGCTGTGCTTGTCATATACAGACTGGTGATTGGTGTATACATGATTGGCTGATTTTAGTTAGCTGTAAGTCCAGTGGTGAGACATATTTGTAGGGCATGTAACTCAAATGCTACTCTGTGGGCCAGCAACTACATACAATAGGGGAGTGATTCAGTTAAGGGATACAGAGGCTGGAATCAATTATATGAAATTCAAACATGTGGGTGCCTCAATAACCATAGATGCAATTTCACTTATACCACAGAAGTCTTTTTAATTGACTCTGGACTCAAATTATTTTTTCAATCCTTTTTGTTTACTTTTTGTATTAAGGGTTCCTATCACCAACATTTTTCAACATACCCTCAGTGTTTTTTAGCAAAAGACAGTGTTAACAATATTTACATTACTTACATGTACTACAATTTTGACAACACAAAGACATTTTTTTACAAAAACAAACATGTAAAATCAGACTCAATTGTAAAAGTGCATAAACTTCACATATAAAAAGTGCTTTTTCAAACAGATTGATTTAGTCCTACTAGTTAGTCTGTAGTCTTGGGACCTTTATTATTTCGTCCTCAATTTGATATGTTATCAAGGTCCTGTAGGGGTCAGAGACTATTTACAAGTTCCTAACTAGAGCCATAACTTTCTGGCTCAAGACGCCTAACATTTGGCAATTTCTTATCCTTCTTTACTCTTGACCTCCTTTAACATAAGTGCCATCGCGTTTCGACCTTCGTGGATGTAGGACCGGGACGCTGTATTTATATGAAGGTCTTCGTCAGGGCAGAACTGTTTTCTTGTAGGACATCTATTGCCTATATCGGAAGAGAATAACTATATGTAAAACTGTGCTATCTGCTGTAATCTCAAAAAATTTCCTTACACTTGGCTCCTTACGTACCTTATCATCATATTTCTTTATTATGCAGGTGTTCACAGCCTGTATAAATAAAAGTCATATGTCAAAAAGGACTGGGCTTACTAATTTTACGGATTTAAGGACTTTATGGAGGTGGCTAGCAACCTACCTAATCGTAGTGCAGAGGGTACTTCCAATTGATTTGATCTCCTTATCTTTTCTTGTGCCTTCTATATGTAGGCGCTATGAGGGTAAGAAGTTGTTTGAAAAGGGAAAGTAAATTCTAGATCTTAGCTCCTATTTCTCTTGTTTAACAAGTAACATGCATTGTGTGTTTACTTTAATGAAGCGTGATTTGATATTGTAAATAGAATTTACTACTACAAGGGGCGGGCTTAATTCTGTGCGTAAAGGATCATGCAGTCTCTGTTGTGCTTATTTTGCAGTTTCGGGTGTATATAAAGGAAGAGCCTTGTGTTATTACTTCACTTAAAGCCGGCAGACCAGCACCATCAGCTTTGTGCGTGTTAACTCCACGGTGGTTTGTTGTTGTACATGCAGATACTTTATGTGCCCGTATGCATTCTCGTGATGACCCATGTTTCCTCCCTTAAGCGTGTTAAGTAACTTCGCAAGCCTGTGCACAAACAATGGCAAAGCTGAACAGGGACTCGAGCATCATTACTGCATACCTAATTTTTCCATCGTGACGGCCGCCGTGAGTTCTTTACTTCTTCAGACTTCAAATCGCTGTTCCGTTGGTTTTGGCGTGATGGCTCGCAGCCGGTATTTGAACTTCCAGATCCTCTTTCTCACGTCTACGTATGACGTGGTACTTGGGACGTGCAGAGTGTTTCCTGCTTTAATGTGCCTGACTTCCTGTTTGGCCATGACGTGCCGAGTGTTTCGATTGTTGTGGTACTTCCTGTTTTTTCTGCCTGACTTCCTGTTGCTCCATCACTTCTGGTGTTTTCAGTTGTCATGGTGATTCTTTTACCCGTGCCTCGTATCTTTGTGAGTACAATATAAGGAGCATGGTTTCGCCCGCTCTATTTCGAAACGTTGTCATATACCCCCAATTTTATCACGTTTTTCGGAAGGTTGAGTTTTTCTCTTGAAGTGTCCCTCGCACTTATTTCTTGCTGGCCTGAATGTATAAATCCCAAAGGTTGATCTTCAAATGCAATTGAGATAGCTGCGATGTCTGGTTGCTTCTCCGTATGTTACAATCATTTATTCATCCACAGTGTGTTATCTCGGTCATTTCATTTAAGCCATTTTCAATCGTGCCCAAATACATTATAGTTTTTGCTTCAATTCTGGATAGTGAACTGTCAATATTATTTCCAGTCACGTGTCTCCACACTGTCCATTTGATATCGTGTTGGCTATGGCTTTTGTCGATACAGTGCGCTACCATTGGAGCGTTTGGTGTTTTACATCTTATTCTTGATCGGTGCTGTGTTATCCGCTTTTTGATGGGCTGGGTGGTCTTCCCAATGTATGCCTTTGGGCACGGGCATACTACACAGTAAATTACATTGTGTGTGTTGCAATTTGTGAACTCTTCGTGTTTTATAAATTTGGTCCCGTATGTAAATACTGTGCCTTCAATCGTGCTTTCACATGAAATACAATTCCCACATCTCCTATGGCCTTTGATTGGAGGTAGAGACAGCATTGTTCGTAAAGACTGTACCTCCTTTTTTGCAGCAGTATTTGCACGCACTAGCTTATCCTTAATACTTTTGTTCTTCTTCAAGGCGAAGATTGGTGCATTCTCAAACGGCTCTAGGCCTTTCACAGTACTCCAATTTTTGCGTACAATTTTTTTCACTTCGTTTGTGAGGCCCGAAAATGTGGTAACACAGACTAGTGGCATACTTTCTTTCTTTTGTCTTGGTGTAAGGAGAGAGTCTCTCGGTATGTACCAAGCCCTCTTCATTGCGCTGCTTGAGCAATTTTCTTGGGTAATTTCTCTCCAATAGTTTATTTAGAAGGAGTCCAGCATTATTAAAATAGTCATCTTTTCTGGAGCAATTACGCCTTATTCTAAGAAATTGGCTGAATGGTAAATTTTCACGCAAATTTCGCTGGTGGAAACTTTGAAAGTGCAATAGTGTGTTCCTATCTGTTTTCTTTGTGTATAGGGTGGTATATAGAGACCCTTCTTCATGTTTAATCAAAAGATCCAGAAAGTTAATCTCTTTTTTGCTAGAGTTTACGGTGAACTGGATGTTTGGATTTCTATTGTTCAACCATATCGTGAAATCTTTTAAATTGTCTGCTGTTCCTCTCCACACCATGAACACATCGTCGATATACCGACGCCAACTTTGTGGGCCAGCAGCACTGGTTGTGCCACCCACAGAGGTAGCTCTTCAAAAGTACAACAAGTTTGCCATGGTGGGGCCTGTGTGTGCAGGTTACTGTTACTTGACATTTAAACGTTACTTGCCAAAGATATGCATGTTTTTTGCTACATCTGAGTACTCCATGGGGCAGGGTGCGGAGTAGGGAAGAGGGAGGGGGGCATGTGCTCATGAACGCTACATGCCCTAGCAGTGAATACCACCCAATGGTGTGTTCAGTACTTTGAGGCCTGCTTCTCGCATTTATTAACATGGGGGCAACTATGGAAAGGCTATTGAGGTGTGTTTCCTAGGTGCAGAAGAGTAGCAGTATGGTGTCTGGCATAGAAGGATTAGTAATGGCAAATCCTCTTGGGTGGTGAGAGTGGATTTGACATTACTAACGTGGAAATGCCATTTTGGGAAAGTTGGCATTTCAATGCTTGTGGCTCTCTGTGTGCCTGTAAGCCTGTCTCCAATCCACATCTGCATTCTGGAGGGACAGCTATATCTGTGCATTCCTAAAAGATGGCCATAAACTAGGGGCACTGAAGGGAAACTGCAGACATCTGACTCTGAAGGGCCTTCTTGGGACGGATAAGAGGGTGTGGAATTAGCACCTGCATTCCAAGGGGCAGGGTCCTGGCCCCACTAAAGATATTGATCAAGCCTCAGGGTAGAATGGCAGACAGGACTAAATTTAGAGGGGGTCCGTGCATTTCAAAGGTGGCCTTTTGAACTGAACTCATCTTCAAAGGCCATTGTGGGTATAACTACTGCGGCTCTGTCCTCAGGTGTTTAGAGACGCTTTTGGGTTTGGAATCATACTACGTTGGTTTGACGCTGGGACTTAAACAAGAGGAACCATTGGGTGTCAGGAGGAACTGCAACTATATTATCCACAGACTTGTGGTGGCCTGGGGCTTGTAGTGCTCCAGGAAGGGAACTATCACTTGGTGGATTTTGCCTGAATTTTGCCAGCCTGCAGCTAATTGCCAACAGTCGTGGCCTGGGTCCCTAATCACTCTGCAAGGGCCGGTTGGCTGGCCTCCTGTCCATGAGATCCTGGGGACAGAAAGGATCTCCCCATTTCCATGAGACCATAAGGACCGCATAGGGTGCGGCGGAAATGGGTGGTAGTTATCCTTGGTTGGGACAAGGACCATCCTGACGTATGCAGTAATCACACTGTGCAGAGGAGTGTGCTCATGAAGATCAGCGGCCCACCTAGGGTGCCGTAACATGAGGAGTTTGAGGAGTGTTGGGGAAGTTTGCCGAATCCGAGGGACCAAAGCTTGCAACCGGAAACCTGTGTTCTAGAGGAGTATGAGGGAGGGTACTTTGTCACATGCAGTCTCAGTAAGTTGTGTCTCTTGGAGAAGAGCGATATCAGGCTGTTGGGAGTTTAAGAACATAAGAATCTTTTTCTGTTTTACAAAATTGATTAGTTTGTTCACATTAAGTGAGACCACCATAAGGGTGTCTGGGCCATGATAATAGTGGGGGGAGACTAAACAAGGTGTAAGATGTAAGAAGCGTAACCCGGAAGTAAGACTATAATACTGAGTAAAAGGAGGGTGGCAGTCATACTTTATGTATCTCTCTAGTTGGGAATATAATGGGAGAATCAAGGCTCGGGGGGTATAAGGGTGGCAAATAAAACCTAATCCTTCTATCGTATGGATTGGTATGTGAAAGAGAACAAAGTCCTAAAACAGGTAACACTAAACCTGATCAGAGAACTCTTCGATCCTTAGGCAAGGGATCAGTGGCAGAATATCAGAAATACAAATATCATGTGGACAGAATGTGTGTCAAAAATATTGAGGACAGGAATATCGACAAGGTAATCTTAACTCCAGATCTACGTACCTTGAAGACATATATATCATCAAGGTACATGTATGTGGAGTTATATTTAGTAAAACTTTACTTACCCCTAGACAATGACTTTCACAATATTCTTGTCCTCGATATTTTTGACATGATATTCTGTCCCACGATATTTGTGTTTCTGATATATTGTCCAAACACCAATGTGAGGGGGTGCCTACCACACACTTAGAAAAAGGAGGACACTGTGGGTAACTCGGCCCAGATCTCTATTTTCATAAGAAAGTCACCAGCCTATCTAGGAATAGCTCTGCGTGTGTGACCCCTCCCAACATCCCATCTGCCTCTTGTGTAAAATGAGTTCATAGTATCCCGCAATGGGTTGTAGAAAACAATATAACATTATTTCTAGAAGTTTTGCATGGACAGAAAATTATTAATGTAACTGGACGTCCTCACAGACCAGAAGCAGAGGTCGAACATCCAATTGGATCTGGTCATCAGGTATTCAGTCAAATAAAGCCAGCCAGAAAGGAGGAGTTTAAACCAATACTACCAAAAAGTGTGTGTTCTATTCCCTCCTTAATGCAAGACATACAGTGCTCCCTTACCGCTGTACTGAATTCCCTTTTTGCAGGGTTAAGTTCCGGCTGATTGAATGCCAAAAATCTACCAATTGTGCACAGTGAGGCAAATAGTCACATCCAAACCAAAAGTTCTTGGTTCTGTGCCGTAAAGGGGACATAGTGTGCTTGTAAAAGGTGATCTTGCCTTCTCGTTGGCCGTCCTAATATTTGGGTGTTTCAGTGGTGTGTCTCTAGACGAGGCATTGGTGACATGCTCTAGTCATGCACCTTCATCTACGTCACCTCTCTGTAAGTCTCAATCACATTGGTAGACAGTGACTTTCAGTCTAGATGCCCCATCCATGGACATCGGTTCTCCAGGATCCAGGGAGTGAGTCGAGGAACGCCTCTAATACATTGGAATCATCATATTCTATAGTATGCCCACTAAATGTGATCAGCAACAGAGCCAGATCTAATAATCCATATCTTATCACTAGTTTACATAGTTTCGGTCGAAGTGAAAGAAATTATTTCCATATGCGATGAGTTCTTTGCTGGGTTGGGTTTTTGAAACTTTAGTAAATCTAGCTGAAGGTCATTAATGATTATTTTGGAGCAAATATATTCTCCTTTTGAGTACAAGAATGAGGGGCATATTAGCAAGCAAGACCGGCGATAATGGGCTTGCTAATATGCATTATAGAATTCCAATAGAAGCCCAGGTTAGATGTGCAGGACATCTAACCTGGGCTTCTATTGGAATCACACAGAGCAGGGGAAACAAGCTTGCTACCTCATGATGAACTCGCACAAAACACTGTAGCAGGCAAACCACCTACATTAAAAAATATACAACTTTGTTATTCTCCATTTAGCCTACTATATGGAGAGACTTTAAAGATAAAAAGAAAATAGCAGATTAACATCTTTACCTGACGTGTGTAATCCGTCCCTCACACAAGTCAGGGAAAAAACTGGATAACTTAATCTGGCATGGGGATTGTGGGAAAGGGAGTGCAAGTAAAACTCTTGAATACTATCTGAATGAAGTGAATGTAAGGAAATGGGTTCTGCCCATCAAATCCACCCGGATTTTTTGCTTGTTGACCACCTGGTTTTTGACCTTTTTACTGTGGGTGAGCCTCACAACCAGTGACTCGCCCACACTAAACTTATGGTAAATGGACTGCGCGTGATTACCACCAGTATCCACCTTTTAAGATAAGGCCATTGGGATGCAGCAACGGTAAGGGGCACTTGGCTGGTTACACTTGAACATGTATGTACACGCGTGTGCACACATATAAGGGCTGCATGTGGGAGACTTCTGTCATGCACAGCCCGGTAACTGTGCACGCGTAGCCTGGTGCAGAGGAGACTTTGCAGGATTGGATATTGCCCAAGCCCACTGAACAAAGGAGGAAGCCCGAACCTCTGGAGCCAACCCAAGAGGGGCTCCCGTTGAAGATTTGGTGGGAAAGGCCCTGGCAGTGATGTCAGCTAGGTGCGGAGTTGAGGCCCCCAGAACAGATGTGGAAAGTGACTCCTGGGTGATGCCATTTTGAAATTCCCAGCAGGCAGTGCAAGAGGGTAGGGGCAGAGGCGGGGAGGTGATGTGGCACCCCAGGATAGACCAGAGGTGCTCGCTTTTGAACCTACCACCCCCACTTAAAAGGACTTGCACAAGGGGGAGAATTCTCTCTCTTGGTTGTGACTTTCTGCTGGACACTAGGACTAGAGGCGGCAGCCATGGTGGAAAATTGGAAGAAAGAACCCCTTTATGGCCATCTGGACCAAGGACTCTGACTTCAGTTGACCCCTAGCACCAGTGGGGTTCTCCCCAGGACCAGTGAAGCGGGTCCCCTGTCACCTCCTGAGGATTAGTTGGGGGAAAGACTGGGCTTCTGCGCCAAGGAGGAAAGAGGCCCAGAGGGAACCAAGGACAAAGGCTGGTGCAGGGAGCCAGTGGAAACAACTCCTTGCAAAGCTTATTGCCTTAGTGGCCAGGACGCCTAAGTCTCCAGGTGGCTAAGGCTCATCACCCAGAGCAAAATGAGAAGCATGCAAATCAGCCTAAAGGGGCCCGTGATATGAGCAGGAGAAGGATCTTGATCTTTGACCCACCAGCGAGGCCCGGAGCACATGGAGCTCTGCTACTGGCTCCAAATATTACCCCAGGGGTGGGCCAAAGCCTGAGGGTCACCGCAAGGAGTACAGATGTAAATCTTCCCTGAGAGGGGCCATGCGTGGGGCCTCCTCACAGAGTCAGGAGGGCTCAGGGATCCCAATCCCTGGGCCGGATTTTTATTACGGGGCCCAGGACCCCCAACTGTGGGCCCCCAGCACCACAGGGAGGTGGGGAGCGCCATCGCACCCCAGAGAGGGAAGCCAAGCGCCTGGGATGCCCAACTTTGGGCCCCAAAGTCTGTCAGAGCGGGAGAGCACCGTTGCACTCCCCTGAATGAAAGAGAAAAAGAGCCGGGCCCGGGATCCCAACACAGGGCCCCTGACAGCCACCCGAAGGATAGGAGAGTGCCACAGCACTCTGCCCAGCGGTGGTGGGCCTGCCTTGATCTCCGTGTCCGTGTCTGGGGGGAGCGGGCAGCCACCACCATCACCAATGCCCTGCCCACCGGAGCAGGCAGAGGAAAATAAAGTTGCCGGCTCCCACAGATGTCTGAGAGAGTCAGCCGCATGGGGGCCAGCAGGGCAGCCAGGGGTGCGCTCCCTGTGCTGCCCCAACAGATGGCAGCATAAGGGGGTGCCTGAGCGGGACCAGGCCCCCACTTGGAAAGAAACCACCCCCAAACAGAAAGAAAAAGAAAGGCAGGGGCTCTCACCGCAGCAGCGGGAAGGTCGCTCGTCTAATATTTACTGCTCCAGAGGAGTGCTCCATAATGCCCTGCCAGGCTTGACGTTGACAAGGCATTTCTGTAGCTTGAGAGGCCCTTCGGACAGTGGGGCCACCATCAACAAGGAAACAAAAGCACAGGGGATCTGCAGAAGCACTGCAACTTTCCCCCCAAAGAGGTTCAAAGGATTTTAAAAAGTACTGACCCTGAGTATACAGGGTCCTTAAAGGAAGGACCAACCCAGAATTTTCTTGATTTTTCAAACACTCTTGACACTGAAGCATGTGTTCTACAGCAGGGAGTGCAGCGCCCTTTAGGGGCCAAGTGTATGGCCGCAGATACTGTGGCTTAAAGGTGATTAAAAAGAATGTGCATGGTGTGTAACATTCTCTAGGTGTGCAGTTTATGGTTACATGTTTGTGATCAAACTGTGATGCTACTTAGGGGCTAAGCATGGTCACAATCAGTGTGGCCTAAAGGTGTCTAAATTAATGTCCAGGTTGTACAACACCTTCTAGGGATAAAATTGATGGTTGCATATTTGTGATAAAAAATGTCCTCTAGGGGCTGTTTCCATAATTGCATTTTCAAAGGTTGAAAGTATTTAAAAAGGGCACAGACACATGTGAAGTTAATTCTATTAAATGCTTTATTAAAATGCTTTATTGAGACAAGAATGTTGACAGTGACCACTGATCATAATGTATCTGCATTATTATCAGTAATAAGTGCATTCATTCATGGTTATTCTTGATTATTGCATTTTCCCCTGAAATGATGATATTGTGAGATGTGGTTTGACCAAATCAAGGTACTTACCTGATGTGGTTGTAATACCCCTTTAGTGTGTCAGAGGTGATTATGCAATGTCATCAAAAGGTATTTCCATCAGCTTTATGTATATTTGTAAATTACTGCATAGTATTGAGTAGTGTGTGTGTAAAAAAATGTACTTCTCCATTTTCAAAAGGAAAAGCACAGGCTGGGCAATCATTTATTGAGTGTTATTATTAGATGCCACCGAATGGTCATTCGTAGCCCACACCATCTCCCTTGAGTAGGCCTTGAACTGCTCTGCTCCATTACCCTGAGAGAGTGAAGCGCTACAATGGGGTGCTTGGCTCCCAGTGGAGGGCAAATGTGGACACATTACTTGTACAGGCCACACAATTATTGGCCCTTTTACTTACAGTGAGCTTATCAGAAAATCTGTTTTTTGGGTGGCACACACCTCAATTGATCAGGATTTGTATGTGGAAGGAGGAGGATAGGGAGGTAATGCATTTTTATCCTCTCTCATGTTTTGAAAAAATAACATTCCTTAGCTAAAATAAATGATACGGTACATGTTTTACATGTTGCTGTTTGTGAGAGGCTCAAAATTCATTGTAACTACCTATACACATTTTTCTGGTAATTTCAACAAAAGAAAAAAATATTCCTGACTTCTGCAACATCTTGTCTGGGAATACTTCTTTTAGTCTCCATAGTCAGGAGAAAAAGTTTCCTCAGTATAGGTTAGTGTCTAATCTGCAATATTACCAAATGTAGTTATCAGCAAAAATTACAGTAAACAGAGTCATATCTCGCCTTTAATATGTGTGTGGAGTAAACAACAACCTAGCTCAGGTGGGCGCATTTGTTCCCTATTATTTTTCACAGCAGCAGCAAATTTATCAGACTGGTCAGCAATTTGTGAACTTATAACAAGTAAAATAATTTTAGAGGGATCCACTTCACCAGTTAATATAGCTGCTATGATAAGCTGGAAAAGTGTCTCTTTCATATAGGAGAGAACTGAACATTTTACAAACAAAAGCAGTCAATAATATCACTTTGCACTTCCTCATTTGCAAAATATTGTGATCTTCATACAGGATTGTCCTGCCTGCTTACAGCATCAACAGATGTACAGAGTGTTGTTGTTTGGAGTGGGCCATTTGGTTAGAGTGGCAAAGCATCTGGCTTTCTCACACACCCTGTGGTCAGGCACAGCGACATGTATAAATAATAGAAATTCTGCCGCTCGGGGAAGAGTCCACACTGAGAACTGGTGTTGGTGTGCCGTATGTGTTTTGTGTGGAAGCGCGCACTGTGTTTATTCAAGGCTCTTGGTGAGGGCACCTTTACACTTGTGACGAGTGGTAGTTACTCACACATGTCACCCTGCAAACCCACAATGACCACTCACAGCGAGAAGATTCTTTTGAGCAAAGAAGGTAGGTGGGAAAAATGAACAATCAGCCAAGTGCTGCCACCAAGCCAGTCGAGCAAAGCTCCAAAATGGATGAAAGAAGTGCTCCCAATCACCGCACGAGAGCGTGTGCTGAAGGCAGTCAGTGGCATACTGAAGCAATAATTATAAAGCATCGGTAACACTGACAGGTGAACTGTTGCCACCGCAGGCACAGGCGAGGAGGGGATATAGAAAACACGCAAACAAAATGAATTGAAGGCAAATAAAAGGATACAATCAAACGAAAAAGACAAAACAAATCCTCCCACAACAAGACTATTAGAAGAGGCAATCCCTGTACTCCTCCCTCAGCAGCAGTACATCATTGAAGGCATGAATGATGACCAGCAAAGGGCTGCTGCCATCATCCAAGCACCTGTCAAAGGGGCTGTGATTGGCCCCACACACCTCCACTACATCAATTAGGTGCACCAGTAAACATGGCGTCGAGCAGGCTGCCACCTTTCAATGAGCTCGCAGATCTTACCACAGCAACACTGGGTTGGAAAACATTGCTGAATATACTAAAAAACTACTTAAGGGCAACCAGAGAAATCAAGCCCATGGTAAAGCAATCAATACTGTCCCACAATGGGGGAGAGGAGGTGTTTTAGCTGTTTGAAAACCTCACAAACTTTTGAGGGGTAGACAACTACGATGCAGCCGTAGCTGTGCTCAATGCACATTTTGACCCTCAGATAAACCCTGATTATGATAGGCTCAAGGTGCGCCAAGCTAAGCAAAGCGAGGGCTTAACCATACATAATGTTTATGCACAACTACACAAAATAACCAGCATCTGTACACAGGACGACTCCCAAAAAGAAGTATGTGCCCAAATAGTTCAGGGTTGCATTCCAGCCATTAGAACCACCTCATTCTGCATGAGCCAGGCATGAAACTCGAAGAGATGTTGGACTTGAGTGCTCCCCCGAGCTCTTAAACAGTCAAGCTGAACAAATGCAGGGATCCCTGTGAAAAATAGGCCTCACTAGCCCATCCATTCCACCAGTGAAAGTAAATCAAGAAACGGGAGAGCAGATCCACACATCATCACCCCTGCAGCGTCTATGAGTGCCCCGCTGCATGGGAACACCTGCGACCATTGCAGCCGAAAGTCACTTCCACTACTCCAAGGCCCGGCCCCAGGAAAAGTGTGTTCAAAATGCATCAAGAACAACCACTTTGAACACGTACGCAGAGGTGGTGATCAGGCCAGGTGTGGGGCAAGCAGGGCAGCACCGCATTCCCCAGTCTGGATCGTCGTTGCTGTACCATGATGGCAAAGAGATGGCCATCGTGGAGAAGCGCACCCATATGAATCAGAAGGAGAGGAAGATGAAGAAAATGTATACCTCATCTCATAAAAAGACCAAGAATACATGTTAAAGAGGCCGCAACTGGCATGCGATTTCGTGGTAAAAGGGAAGCGCATCTCAGCACTAATTGGTACGGGGGCCTCAGTAAATGAAATGGACAACCACCAGTATACAACACTTTGAACACAATGTCTGCTACAAACGACCAAGCCAAAAATCTTTGCATACAGAGGCAGTACTCCAGTGCCGTGGCAATAGCCCCCGATCTGCCCCCGGGGGCGCAGAAAGCACACTAGGCACCAGGGATTCTTTTTATGTATATAGGTGTGGGGGTTGCCCAAAATGGGCATGCCGATGCCCCCACCCCCCAAAAAAAATTCCACAGTCTTTCTTCCCCCCCAGGAGACAGATGGGGGCAATTGACCCTGACTTGCTCCTGAGGGGGGGGGCAGAAAGCCCACAAGGCACCAGGGATTGTATATTTTTTATACGTAGGGGTGGGGCTGTCCAAAATGGGCATGCAAATGCCCCCACCCCCCAAAAAAATTGCCAGTCTTTCTGCCTCCCCTGGAAAGTAGATGGGGGCTATAGCCCTTATCTGCCCCCCAGGGGACACAAAGCCCACTAGGCACCAGGGATTGTATTGTTTTTTTACGTAGGGGTGGGGGCTGCCCAGAATGTGCATACCAATGCCCCCACCCCCAAAAAAATTTAACAGAGTCTTTCTGCCCCCCAGGGAGGCATATGGGGCAATAGTCCCTTCTCTGCCCTCCTGGGGGGGGCAGAAAGCCCACTAGGCACCAGGGACCTTTCTTTTTTTAATATGTAGGAGTGGGGAATACCCATAATGGGCATGCCTATGCCCTCACCCCCTATAAAAATTAGCCACAGTCTTTCTGTCTCCCATGGGAGGCAGATGGGGCAATAGCCCCCAATCTGCCCCCAGGGGGGCAGAAAGCACACTAGGCACCAGTTTTTTTTAATATATATATAGGGGTGGGAGCTGCCCAAAATGGGCATGCTAATGCCCCACCCGCCCCTAAAAATTCCACAGTCTTTCTGCCCCCCCAGGAGGCAGATAAGGGCAATAGCCCCTGATCTGCCCCCCAGGGGGGCAGAAAGTCCACTAGGCGCCAGGGATTGTTTTTTTTGTACGTAAGGGTGGGGGCTGCCCAAAATGGGCATGCCATTTCCCCCACCCCCCCAAAAAAATTGCCACAGCCTTTCTGTCTCCCCTGGGAGGCAGATGGGGCAATAGCCCCCAATCTGCCCCCCCCCTCGGGGGCAGAAAGCACACTAGGCATCAGGGATTTTTTTTTAGGTATCTAGGGGTGGGGGCTGCCTTAAATGGCATGTCAATACCCCCACCCCTGAAAAAAATTCCACAGTCTTTCTCCCCCCCAGGAGGCAGATGGGGGCAATAGCCCCTGGCTTGTCCCCGAGGGGGGGCAGAAAGCCCACTAGGCAGCCAGGGTTGTTTTTTTTATACATAGGCTTGGGGGCTGTACAAAATGGGCATGCAAATGCCCCCACACACCCCAAAAATTGCCAGATTCATTCTGCCTCCCCGGGAGGCAGATGGGGCAATAACCCCTGATCAGCCCCCCGGGGGGCAGAAATCCCTCTAGGCACCAGGGATTATATTGTTTTTTTTATACGTAGGCGTGGGGGCTGCCCAGAATGGGCATACCAATGCCCCCATCCCCCAAAATATGGGGCAATAGTACCTTATCTGCCCCCCCAGGGGGGGTTAGAAAGCCCACTAGGCACCAGGGGCTTCTTTTTTTTTATATGTAGAAGTGGTGGATGAATAGAATAGGCTTGCTGATGCCCTCACCCCCCATAAAAATTAGCCATAGTCTTCCTGCCTCCAATGGGAGGCAGATGGGGGCAATTGTCCCTAATCTGCCCCCCGGGGGATCAGAAAGCCCACTAGGCTCCAGGGATTTTGTTGTTTTTTGGTGTTTTTCTGTATGTAGGGGTGGGGGCTGCTGAGTATTGGAATGCTAATACCCCCACCCTCAAAGAAAGTCTTTCTGCCTGAGCCAGGGGCCAAAAACGCAGGTGCCCCCCTTGCAAAACCAGGTAATTTTGTAATTGGTAATTTTAATGTCTCCACAATACGTTTTGGGCCCTTGCCTGTCTCGGGTACTTGGCCCACCCACACAAGTGAGGTACCACTTTTATCGGTAGACCTGGGGGAACGCTGGGTGGTGGGAAATTTGTGTTGGCCCAGTGATTCCACAACTTTCCCACACGGAAACGTGAGAAAAATTAGATTTTTTCAGCCAAATTTGAGGTTTGCAGGGGATTCAAGGTTGGAAAATTTTGGGGGGTCCATGCAAGCCACACCTCCCTGGACCTCCCCACGTGTCTATTTTTCAGAAATGTGTGGGTTTGATAGGTTTCCCTAGATGGCTGCCAAGCCCGGGACCAAAGACGCAGGTGTCCCCCTTGCAAAACCAGGCCGTTTTGTAATTGGTAATTTTGATGTCTCCACAATACGTTTTGGGCCCTTGCCTGTCACGGGTACTTGGCCCACCCACACAAGTGAGGTACCATTTTTATTGGGAGACCTGGGGGAATGCTGGGTGGTGGGAAATTTGTGTATGCCTGGTGATCCCACAACTTTCCCACACAGAAATGTGAGAAAATGTGATTTTTTTCAGCTAAATTTGAGGTTTGCAAGGGATTCGGGGTTGGAAAACGTTGGGGGATCCACACAAGCCATACCTCCTTGGACTCCCCGGGTGTCTGGTTTTCTGAAATGTGTGGTTTTGGTAGGTTTCCCTAAATAGCCGCCAAGCCCGGGCCCAAAAGCCCATGTGAGCCCCTTTGCAAAACCAGGTTGTTTTGTGATAGGTAATTTTGATGTCTTCACAATTGGTTTTGCACCCTTGCCTGTTGCGGGTACTTGGCCCACGCACATGAGTGAGGTACCATTTTTATTTGGAGACCTGGGGGAATGCTAGGTGGTAGGAAATTTGTGTCAGCCCAGTGAACCCACAACTTTCCCACACAGAAATTTGAGAAAGATGTGATTTTTTTCAGCTAAATTTGAGGTTTGCAGGGGATTCTGGGTAGGAAATCGTTGGGGGATCCACACAAACCATACCTCCTTGGACTCCGCCGGGTATCTAGTTTTCAGAAATGTGTGGGTTTGGTAAGTTTCCCTAGATGGCCGCCAAGCCCAGAGCCAAAAACGCAGGTGACCCCCTTGCAAAACCAGGTCGTTTTGCAAGTGGTAATTTTGATGTCTCCACAATACGTTTTGGGCCTTTGCCTGTTGTGGGTACTTGGCCCACCCACACAAGTGAGGTACCATTTTTATTGGGAGAACTGGTGAAATGCTGAGTGGTGGGAAATTTGTATCGGCCCAGTGATCCTACAACTTTCCCACACAGAAATGTGAGAAATGTTTTATTTTTTTCAGCTAAAATTTAAGTTTGCAGGGGATTCTGGGTAGGAAAATGTTGGGGTCCACGCAAGCCATACCTCCCTGGACTCCACCAGGTGTCTAGTTTTCAGAAATGTGTGCGTTTGGTAGGTTTCCTAACAATGGCTGCCAAGCACAGGGCCAAAAACCCGGGTGACCCCCCTTGCAAAACCAGGTCATTTTGTGATAGCTAATTTTGATGTCTCCACAATACGTTTTGGGCCCTTGTCTGTTGCGGATACTTGGCCCACCCACACAAGTGAGGTACCATTTTTTTCGGGAGACCTGGGTGAATGCTGGGTGGTAGGAAGTTTGTGGCGGGCCAGTGATCCCACAACTTTCTCACACAGAAAACTGAGTAAAAGTAAATGTGAGTTTTTAGCTAAATTTGAGGTTTGCAGGGGAATCTGGGTAGAAAAATGTAGGGAGATTCACGCAAGCCACACCTCCATGGACTCCCCTGGGGATCTAGTTTTCAGAAAGGTTTGGGTTTGGTAGGTTTCCCTAGATGGTCGCTGAGCACGGGACCAAAAACGCAGGTGACCCTCTTGAAAAACCAGGTCGTTTTGTGATATATAGGTGGGCACCTGTGTTTTTGGTCCCGGGATTGCAGACATCTAGGAGAACCTAAAAAACCCAGACCTTTCTGAAAACTAGACTCCCATGGGAGTCCAGGAAGGTGTGGCTTGCATTGACCCTCCAACATTTCCCTTCCAAGAATCCGCTGCAAACCTCAAATTTAGCTAAAAAGTCACATTTTCCTCTAATATCTGTGAGGGAAAGTTGTGGGATCACTGCACGGCACAAATTTCCTACCACTCAGCATTCCCCTCCGTCTCCCGATAAAAATGATACCTTACTTGTGTGTATTGGCAAAGTGCCTGTGACATGGAAGGGCCAAAAACGTGTAGAGATTGAGGGGGGCCCAAAGCGGGTCCAAGATGGCAGTTTGGTTATACGTTTTTAGGCTGACGCTACTTTAGGCCCCCACACAAGTGAGGTACCATTTTCTCGGGAGACCAAGGGGAATGCTGGGAAGTAGGACATTTTTGCCTGCGCGGTGATCCTACAACTTACCCACACCGAAATGTGGGGAAAATGTGACTTTGTAAGTAAATTTGAGGTATGTGTGGGATTCTGGGTAAGAAAATACTGGGGGATCCATGCAAGTAACACCACCAGCCATGAGTCAGTGCACGCACACCACCATCCATGCACACCACCAGCCAAGCGCAATCCACGCACACCACCAGCCAAGCGTCATCCACATTCACCGCCAGCCAAATTCTATCCATGCACACAGTCAGCCAAGCAATATCCACGCACACCACCAGCCAAGCACCACCTTGCACTCCGCCAGCTAAGCGCCAAGCCCGCACACCGACAGCCAAGCAGGGCCGACTGGGAACAGCAACCAGCCCTGGCAGACTGCTGCTCGACCGGCCATGGGAGGACGGGCGTGGTAGTAAAAAGCATCGCTCACGCTTTTGTTATTGGGGCCTGATATTGCAGCATTGTTGCAAAACCGGCCCCCAGTGACAAAACCACCCCCCACTGCCAGAAAACTGGTCCCCACCCCTCCGGCCCACTGGGGAATTGCCCGGTGCCCTCTGCGACCAGGCCTGCCCTGCAGCCAAGCACCATCCATGCACACAGCCAGCCAAGCACCACTCCACGTACACTGCCAGCCAAGCGCTACTCCATGCACACCACCAGGCAAACGCCAATCTACATACACCGTCATCAAGCGCGAGTCCACCCACACCATTAGCCAAGTGCAGGTCCACACACACAACCAGCAAAATGCTAGCCAAATGTCAGTACACACAGACCGTCAGCCAAACTCAAGCTTACACACACACAAACTCTCCCTGGTTTCTAGTGGTTTTCTGCCCCCACTTGGGTGCAGATGTGACTAAAAATATCACTGAAACTGCCAAAATGTGTGCCTAAAAAAAGGGAGCGACCCTTGCCTATTGGGCTTCTCACTGGAATGCCCATAAACATATCCCTGGTGCCTAGTGGCCTTTCTGCCCCCC
The DNA here is from genome assembly GCA_963921515.1 of Calotriton arnoldi. Lineage (NCBI taxonomy): Eukaryota > Metazoa > Chordata > Amphibia > Caudata > Salamandridae > Calotriton > Calotriton arnoldi. Next base: position 638,714 of record CAWUFW010005904.1, on the reverse strand, counting down.
TGCCGGGGGGGAAGTTATTTCCCCGATCTGCTTTCCAGGGGGGCAGAAAGCATCAAAATGAGGTGAGGAAAATATGATTTTTTCAGCTACATTTGAGGTTTGCAGGGGATTTTGGGTTGGAAATCATTGGGGGATCCATGCAAACCATACCTCCCCGGACTTCCCCAGGTGTCTAATTTTCAGAAATATGTGGGCTTGGTAGGTTTCCCTAGAGGGCCGCCGAGCCCGGGGCCAAAAACCCAGGTGACCCCCCTTGCAAAACCAGTTCGTTTTGTGACAGTTAATTCTGATGTCTCCGCAATACGTTTTGAGCCCTTGCCTGTCGCAGGTATTTGGCCCACCCACACAAGTGATGTACTATTTTATCGGGAGACCTGGCGGAATGCTTGGTGGTGGGATATTTGTGTCAGCCTGGGATCCCATAACTTTCCCACACAGAAACGTGAGAAAATTTTTATTTTTTCAGCTAAATTTGAGGTTTGCAGGGGACTCTGGGTAGAAAAATGTTAGGGGATCCACGCAAGCCATACCTACCTGGATTCCTCCTGGTGTCTAGTTTTCATAAATGTGTGGGTTTTGTAGGTTTCCCTAGATGGCCGCCGAGCCCGGGGCCAAAAACTCAGGTACCCCCTTGTAAAACCAGGCCGTTTTGTAATTGGTAATTTTGATGTCTCCACAATACGTTTTTACCTGTCGCGGGTACTTGGCCCACCCACACAAGTGAGGTACCATTTTTATCGGGAGACCTGGGAGAATGCTGGGTGGTATAAAATTTGTGTCGGCCCGGTGATCCCATAAGTTTCCCACACAGAAACGTGAGAAAAATGTGATTTTTTTCCAGCTAAATTTGAGGTTTGCAGGGGATTCTGGGTAGGAAAACATTGGGGGAACCATGCAAGCCATACCTCTCCAGACTACCCCAGGTGTCTAATTTTCAGAAATATGTGGGCTTGGTAGGTTTCCCTAGAGGGCCGCCGAGCCCGGGGCCAAAATCCCAGGTGACCCCCCCTTGCAAAACCAGTTCGTTTTGTGATAGTTAATTTTGATGTCTCCGCAATACGTTTTGAGCCCTTGCCTGTCACGGGTACTTGGCCCAACCACACAAGTGATGTACCATTTTTATTGGGAGACCTGGCGGAATGCTTGGTGGTGGGATATTTGTGTCAGCCTGGGGATCCCATAACTTTCCCACACAGAAACGTGAGAAAAATTTGATTTTTTCAGCTAAATTTGAGGTTTGCAGGGGACTCTGGGTAGGATAATGTTGGGGGATCCACGCAACCATACCTCCCTTGACTCTGCCTGATGTCTAGTTTTCATAAATTTGTGGGTTTTGTAGGTTTCCCTAGATGGCCGCCGAGCCCGGGGCCAAAAACTTAGGTACCCCCTTGTAAAACCAGGCCGTTTTGTAATTGGTAATTTTGATGTCTCCACAATACGTTTTTGCCTGTCGCGGGTACTTGGCCCACCCACACAAGGGAGGTATTATTTTTATCGGGAGACCTGGGAGAATGCTGGGTGGGATAACATTTTTGTCGGCCCAGTGATCCCATAAGTTTCCCACACAGAAACGTGAGAAAAATTTGATTTTATTTCAGCTAAATTTGAGGTTTGCAGGGGATTCTGGGTAGGAAAACATTGGGGGATACATGCAAGCCATACCTCCCCAGACTCCCCCGGGTGTCTAATTTTCAGAAATATGTGGGTTTGGTAGGTTTCACTAGAGCCCGAGCCCGGGGCCAAAAACCCAGATGACCCCCTTGCAAAACCAGGTCGTTTTGTGGTAGTTAATTTTGATGTCTCCACAACACGTTTTGGGCCCTTGCCTGTCGTGGGTACTTGGCCCACTCACACAAGTGAGGTACCATTTTTATTGGAGACGTGGGGGAACGCTGGGTGGTGGGAAATTTGTAGCGGCCCAGTGATCCCACAACTTTCCCACACAGATACTTGAGAAAAATGTGAATTTATTTCAGCACAATTTGAGGTTTGCAGGGGATTCTGGGTGGGAAAACGTTGGGGGGTCCACGCAAGCCATACCTCGCTGTTCTCCCCCGGGTGTCTAGCTTTAAAGAAATGTTTTGTAGGTTTACTTAGATGGCCGCCAAGCGGGGGGCCAAAAACCCAGGTGAGCCCCTTTGCAAAACCAGGTTGTTTTGTGACAAGTAATTTTGATGTCTCCACCACATGTTTTGGGCCCTTCCCTGCTTCAGGTACTTGGCCCACTCACACAAGTGAGGTACCATTTTTATCAAGAGACTTTGGAGAATGCAGAGTGGGTGGAAGTTTGTGGATCGACGCAGATTCCAGAACTTTCCATCACAGAAATGTGAGGAAAATTTGTTTTGTTTTACAAAGTTTGAGGTTCGCAAGGGATTCTGGGTAACAGAACCTAGTGAGAGCCACACAAGTCACCCCCTCCTAGATTCCCCAGGGTGTTTAGTTTTTAAAAATGTTTAGGTTTGCTAGGTTTCCCTAAGTGCTGGCAGAGCTAAGGTTCAAAATCCACAGCTAGGCACTTTGCAAAAAAAGGGTCAGTTTTCAATATAAAAATGTGGTGTGTCCATGTTGCGTTTTGGGTCGTTTCTTGTCACAGGCACTAGGCCTACCCACACAAGCGAGGAACCATTTTTATTGGGAGACTTTGAGGAATGCGCAGTCGGTAGAATTTTGTGGATGAATGCAAATTTCAGAACTTTCCATCACAGAAATGTGAGGAAAATGTGTTTTTTTGACAAAGTTTGAGATTTGCAAGTGATTCTGGGTAACAAAACCTAGTGAGAGCCACACAAGTCTCAACCCATCCTGGCTTTCCATGGGTGTGAAGTTTTTAAAAATGTATATGATTGCTAGGTTTCCCTAGGTTTCAAAATCCACAGCAAAGCACATTGCAAAAAAAGGGTCAATTTTCACTGGAAGAATGTGATGTGTCCATGTTGCGTTTTGGGCCGTTTCCTTTTGCAGACACTAGTTCTACCCATACAAGTGAGGTAGCATTTTTATCAGGAGACTTAGGGAAACACAGAATAGTAGAGTAAGTGTTATTACCAATTGACTTTCTTTGCATTTCTGCCTTTCAAATGTAAGACAATTTGTAAAAAGAAGTCATTTTGACAAATGACCTCTGATTCACATGCTTGTATGGCTACCCACAATTTTGGAGATGTGCAAAAACCACTGCTTATAAACTCTATATTTTGTTCCCATTTCATAAATATATTGGTTTCCTTGGTACCTATTTTTCACTCTTTATATTTTACCAAATGAATTGCTATATACCCGGTACACAATGAAAAACTATTGCAAGATGCAGCTCAATTATTGGCTCTGGGTTTCTCAGGTTCTTGGTGAACATACAAGTCCTATATATCCCCACAACTTGAAGGGTCCAGCGGATGTAACAGTATATTGCTTTAAAAAATCTGTCATACTTAGAAGAAGTTACAGGTGAAAACGTTGGCACAAATGGCTATTTTTTCAACTCAATTTCAATATTTTCTATTTTCAACTGTTAGTTTCTATAAAAAAAAAACTTAAAGTATCTACACAAATGACCCCTTGCTGAATTCAGAATTTTGTCTAGTTTTCAGAAATGTATAGCTTTTTGGGATCCATTATTGGTTTCACACCCATTTCTATGACTAACTGGAAGGAGGTTGAAAGCACAAATAATTGAAAAAAAAGTTCTATGTCCCAGTAAAATGCCAAAACAGTGTATACAATTTTGGTTTTCTGCAAAAAGTCTGCCTGTCCCTGAAAGCTGTGAAGATGATGATTTCAGCACCTGAAACCCCTTGTTGATGCCATTTGCAGGGGAAAAAACAGAAGCTTTCTTCTGCAGCAATTTTTTCCCATTTGTTCCCCAAAAACTAAATTTAGCTGTATTTTGGCTAATTTCTGGGTCCCCTCCAGGGGAATCCACAAACCAGAGGTACCTTTAGAATCCTCAGGGTGTTGGAAAAAAAAGTGTGCAAATTTGACGTGGATACCTTATGTGGACAAAAAGTTACAGGGGCCTAAGCGCGAACTACCGCAAATAGCCCAAAAAAGCATTAGCACAGGGGGGGGGGAAAGCCTAGCAGCAAAAGGTATAATTGTTCTTAGCTCAGCTCCTTCCATTCAACTACAAATGGATGGAAAGAGGGTGAGAAAGTGGGATGCACTTACTCATTTTTTATGTAAGACTCTCACTGCTAGCCTCCAACATGAATCCTGGATTCTAAATCTGGTTATTTACTGCAATGACATAGCAACTGTAAGGAACAAGGCTTGTTTCTCATTGTTGTCACATCATAATTTGCAGATAGATCTGACAGGGCTGCCAGAGAACCTGTCAGTGCCGCACTGGATCCCTGATACTATGGAGAGCAGTGAGCACAAATTTGAATGGGGACAGGAAGAAAGGGCACAATGGGTGCTGAGGATGGATGGTACGTTTCATTTTTAGCTATTTGGGCAAGGTAATGTGATGGAAGAGAGGGAGGATTGGGTGGGTGACCGGATACCAGTTTTTAAAAAAAGAATTTGTCAGTTGGGTGTAGAAAATGCAAAGAGTAGTGAAGGTAGGTTGCAGGACACCAGTATTTTTTGTAATATTTGGTGGGGGAATTAATGTTGAGGATGGTGTGAGAGTGTGGCAGGATTCCAGGTATTTTTTTGGGGGGGTGGGGTGAAAGGGCACGTAGGCCAGGGGGTAGTCAGGACGGGTACAGTCTGTAATTAGATCAGTCAGAATCATCTTCATACCATACACTATATACTTACTGGGGTCAACCTGTTACTCCATACAACTTGATCAATCAGATACACCTCAGCCTTTAAAAAGTCCATAGGACAAAACTTCTGTTGGCTGTTGGATGTTTTTTTTCCCCAACTGGAGGATGACATCTATTAAAACCAAAGAAGGGTTTACGAATTGATGGACTGTTGTGTCGTTACTTTTTTAAATTGCATTATAATACTATTTGAAGTGTGCGCTCCGATATATTTGCTATAATGTTTGTAGCTTATTGGTTAATGCTCATGTTACACCCACGTGTAGCAGAGTGTGTGATATGATTGTAGGGCCTGTATCTTTACAACTACTTTCTCCAATATACATCAATCCTTGAATATAATTGGGGATGGGCAGCATATATGTTGACCACTGCTACCTTTTGTAATAGTTGAATTTTAACTGAGGCAAGAAAAAGTGTTAGAAGAGCTTCAGGTTCTCAAAGGAAAAGCTGGTGAGCAGTATAAATCAATCTCTGAGAAATCAGGAAACAGACCAAGGAGGGGCTTACAGAATCCAACTAGCTAGAAAAGGAGAAAGGAAACAACACAGGATGCTTTCAAAATGAACAAGTATCGCAACATTGCGACGCACTGAGAGTAGTCCAAAACTGTTTGTTTAGAAAAAGGACGTGGCAGTTGACCTAAAGAATTTTTTAAAAAGCTATCTTAGATCGGGATAATTTAAAGCAAGAACTAAAAGTAAAACAGGCTCCTTTAAAGAGGAAACTACGGACTGGATTAGAAACATATAACATCTAAGGATAAGGAGACAGAAATGACAAACAAAGGGGGTGATTATGATGGCGGTGAACCCACCAGGGCAGCCTGCCGGTGGCGGGTTCACCGCCATCAAGCGCCCAATTATCGCCCGCCAGATCAGGATGGCGGGCAGTATGCCTGGTGGGCAGAAAGCCAGTCCGTCACGGGTCTGACAGAGGCAATTCTTACGATTGCCTGTCGGACCGACCCGCATCCACAGAATGATGGCGATGCCTAGCAGGCACCGCCCGCCAGATTTGAATGCTGCAGCCCCGCCAGCCTGTCTATGGCAGTTCAACGGCCATTGAAAGGCTGGCGGGGATGTACTTTGGGGGCCCGTTGCGGGCCCCCCTTGTGCAGGGGAATGTGGAATTTGCACTGGGGGGCACCTATGGTGCCCCCCTATAGTTCTCTGCACCAGGTGGCAGGCACCGCGTGGTGCCTGCCACGTAGTGCAGGGAAATGCACAACATGCATTTTTACCATTGCGGTGGGTGCTGCAGCCAGCAGCACCCGCCGCAGTGGTATACATGCACAATGCGACCGCCACAGTGGCGGTCGCATTGTAATTTCATGTGCGGGACCGCCGCCATATAGGCGGCCGGTCCCAATACCTGGGACGATGGCGGACGGACTGCAGTCCGTCCACCATTGTAATGAGCCCCAAGGTTTGGTGATACTGCCAGAGACAATCCTCCAAGCAAGCGACAATAAACAACAACCTAAAAAACGGGCATGCAACGAGAAACAACATGGCACCCAAAGGAAAGAAAGTCACACTGACTCCACCTTCCCCGAGAGCTGATAAAAACAAGCAGGTGCTGCCCATGGAACTGGCATGGAGCGATATGCCACAACACAAACAGAATGTAAACAGAACCTGAACCACCAATAGAAAACAAACTGTGCTCCATGCACCGAGAAGCAGGTCATGCTGCAGCAGAAAGTTGTGTGCCAGCTAGAACACAAAGTACCCACAGTGAATACAATAGCATCACAAATAGTAACACGTTTATTCCTGACAGGTTTGGTGTTTCCACCTCTTAATTTATCAGGTGAGGAAACACCAGGCTTATTTTTAAAATAAAATCCAACTGATTCTATCTACTGTGGATTCGGCACAGGCTTTGGGCAAAGGAGCAGCCTAACCAGGCTCATGGCTCAAATGGCACTGGGATGATTGAATGCTCCTACCTGCTTCACACCAGCTTCCCCTGCACTGCATCCTTCGACGTAAATGGGAGAAAAAAATGGTACAGTTATTCCCCAAGGCATTGGGCGCAGCATGCAGATTTTTTCCCAGTAAAACCAAGGCCCTTATTTACAGGGATTAGGCGTAGGGCAGCGCAGCAATTCACCTTGCTGCGCTGCCCTATGCCAAAGTTAAAGGGCAGGCATGCACTGTATTTATGCAATATGGTGCACTCCTGTCCTTTCTCCCTGCACTGTTTCAGCTGCCTAGCGCCAACGCAGGCACCCTTGCAAGGGAGTCTGTGTTGTTGGCAGGATTATTTTTGTGCAGGAAAGGGCAACATTCTGCACAGAAACAATTCTAAGAGTTGTTTTCCTCTTTCTGTTTGTGCTGCAAAATGCAGCACACATAGAAGGAGGAAATAGCAAGGAGAAATAAAGACATTTTCCCCGTTATGCCTCACCTCAGGAGGTGTAAGGATTTGTCACTTCCCAGGTTTACATGCTCTTGTAAATCTGGGGCAGCGTCAAAATCCATGGATGCTGGTTGGAAAACCCACTGCAATGCCTATGGAATGCCTCCCGAGCGCAGGCAGTGCAGCGATTTGCACTGCCTTGCTTTAGTCCATATCTATGAGGCCATTCAAAGCCATGCATAGTGGCTTTCCATGGCCTCATAGATATCAGTTTGTAATATGCGCTGCTAGAGCATCACAAAAAGTGACGCTTCTGTGGTGTAGGGGGCTCATAAAATTCTGTGTTATTTCCAATCTGGCTAGATGGTGCATTGGAGGAATTACCAGCAAACATTAGTAATTCTGGCCTCTGTAATTTTGCTCCATTGCACAACCCAACTTGTAAACAGAGTCTAAGGGTCATATACTAATGGCTGTCACTTAGTGCAGAGCAGCATGCCACCTTGCTGCGCTGCAGTGTGTGACAGGGAAATGGCAGGAATGCACCATGTTTAAGGCAATATGGAACATTCCTGCCTTTTCCCCTGCACTGGCTCCCATTTTGGCTACCTTGCGCAGGCACCCTTGCATCATGGTGCTAGGGTGCCTGCGTTGTCAGGAGGATTGTTTTTGTGCACCTTCCTGCACAAAAACAATCCCCTGAGGAGTTCTCCTCTTTCTATGTGTGCTACAGAATGCAGCACACATAGAAAGAGGAAAAACCGAGGAGAAATAAAGATATTTCTTCTCGTTAAGCCTCACCTGGGGAGGAGTAGGTTTTTGGCACATTTCAGAGGTCTCCCACTTCTGGTAAATCTGGGAATTCACCAAAACCCATGGATGTTGCGTGGAAACACCCATGCAACGCCCATGTAAATACATCCCTTGCGTAGATTAATGCAACACAGCAATTCTTGCTACGTTGCATTACTCCAGATTTATGAAGTCACTCAGGGCATGCAAGGTGGCCTTGTATGGCTTCATAAATCTCATTTTGAAGTTCGTCGCTCTTGCAGCAAGTTGTGTTGTGCAAGAGCGATGCAAAGGTAAATATGCCCCTTATTGACCAAAACAACAGATGCTCAAGTATAAATTCTGCTGTAGCGTGAAAATGTAAAAAGTGCAGATTTTTAACCCCTGCCATTTTTTTTCTCTTAATAAGAAAGAAAAACAATATCTGACATGTTATAAGTAAATAATGCATGACGGATCAATATAATATTTGTTGTTTGGAAAATGAATCGTAAATGAGTCGCTATGCAAACATATTGTGTCAAGAATATTGTGGTGTCAAAAGGTAAGAATTTTCTTTTAAATGTTTTATTTATTATCACTGTAAAAAATATAGTTTCTTAAATATTGTTGTAAATAATATCGTTTTTATAGGTAATTTATTAATGTTTTTATAGTATTTAATTAGTCTTGTATGTTTATTTTTGTGTTAATAAAAAGTTTATAATTCGTTTTATTCAGTTTGTAAATATTACAAATATTTATTTAAACATATATTTAAATAATGTATTCTGTTATATAGATTTTATAATATATGGGAGCAGGACGTTGGGTATATAGGGGCAGGAATATTTTTAAAATATGTTCGTAATAATTTGTTTGTAAAGTTTGGTGTGTGAATAGTAATATGATATAATTTTACACGTAAATGTAATAATTCTCATCTCATGATAAAGTTTTATTTATATGTTGGGAGTTTTTAAAAATATGTACTAATTGTTATAATATTTTGCAACTAAAATGTAATATTTAAATGCATGTTTTGATATTTTTTAACATATTTTATTACAACATATACCAAATTCGATTTTGTATTCATTTGGCAACAATTTAGATGTGTGTTTTTGAAATTAATATTTTTTACAAAATTGTAATACATTTTTATACAAACGTTTAATTTATTTTATATTTATTTTTAATGTATTTTTATGTTAAATATGTATTTCTGATATATGTAGATATTAATGTATATATTTTTTAGTTTTTTCTTTTTAAATATTCTAAACATTTTGCTTAGAACTATAACATAATATATGTTAATGTGGTATAAATGTTAAATAAGTTCTGTTATAATAATTTATCATTTTTAGAAATGAAATATTTTATTTATTAGTAAATATCATGTTTTATTAATTATATTTTCTAATATGTTTATTTTATTGGTTTTGTATTTAAGAATGTTGACAAAATAATTTATATTAATATTTTTAAAAATAATGTGCATTGTAATTCATAGTTAAAACATTTTTAAAGGAAAACTTTGTTTTGTAATTCCTTGGAAATATGTTTTTGTATAGTTTGTATCTATTCAGTTATTTTTGGTGTTTTTTATTTTATATTTTTTTCATGTATATGATGGAAAATGATTATATATTATGTATGTATATTATTTATTAAATCATTATATATATAATTTAATTATTTTTTTCTAAATAAAAAATAATGAATTTTAGAATATAACACTGTAAAACGTGTTATTTATATGTTGTGTTATTTTTACTGTTACTTATGTTAAAAAGTTATATTAGATTGTAGTGGAAATGGTAAATGTTACCCCTTTAATGTTCAACACCTTCGCCTAAATGTCTTAGATTAGAGTGGGAATAGTAAATGTCACCCATTTAGGGCCCAATTACGAATTCAGGCTGACCTGAGTCCGTCCGACATCGTTTGGGAACTGGGACCGAACGACCTCCTGTCTAACCCTGGGCGTAGTTCGCGAAGTAGCGCTACGCGAAGCTACGCAAAGTGCAGTTCGCACTACGCGAACTACGCGTAGCACTACGCGAACTGCGTAGTGCACTGTTCGCAATGATTGCACAGTGCCGGATGCTTGTCCGCACTGTGCAATCATTGAAAACGGCATCTTGCACAGTGCGAGCTGTCTTTACTGCCGCCGAGTAGATTTTTACCGAGTGGCAGCTTTCTCAACGCGAACTGGTAGTTTCTCATCGCGAGCGGTCGCGAGCATACGCGACCACTCGCAATGAGAAACCTGACCTCCCTGCGTTGGAGAATCTCGGCCGGGATGTAATTTTGCTTGCTCGCGGTCGCCAACTTGACGCTGAGGACCGCGAGCAAGCAAAAAATGACCGCTGCACTACGCTACGCCACGCTACGCGTGTTAGCACTGTGCTACGTGCAATTCGCGTTGTGCGAAGTAGCGCAAACTTCGCAAACTACGCGAGCGTAGCATAGTGCTTTGCCCAGGGTTACTCCTGTCGTTGGTCCCAACCCAGCAATTAGGATGCGACCGAACACTGTTCGATCGCATTCCTATTCTTTACAATGGGAGCATGCATTCCGACCGGAATGCATGCTCTCATTGTAAAGAGCTGAGGTGCAGTTCATCCCTGCACCCGGTGGCAGGCACCTGAAGGTGCCTGCCACTGGGTGCAGGGATCAACAGGTCGCCATATAGAGGCCTTGCACCCATGGGGGCTCTGCTGGGGGCCCCCAAAGTCAGATTCCCACAGCCTTTCTGTGTCGGAAAGGCCGGCACAGAAAGGCTGTTGGAATCCACCATGGTCAGCCGCCGGTGGATTGCTGGAGGCTTTCCGAATGGCAGGCAGGCTCTCCGAGCACGTTGGAGGCCATTCTGAAATCCGGTACAGATTCCTTTCTGACTGACCCCATCAAAATGGGTCGGTCGGAAAGGAATCCGAACGGGGCATTTCAATGCGGTAAGAACGGCTCCGACCGACGGTCGGAACCGTTTCCGACCGCATCGAAATCGGCCCCTTAGTGTCCAACACCTTCCCCAAAATGGCTTTCTATTCGAGAGGAAATAGTTAATGTCACCTATTAGTGTCAAACACCTTCCTCTTAATGGCTTAGATTGGAGTGGGAATACTGCATGTTAACCCATTATTGCCCAACCTATTTCCCTAAATGTCCTAGCTTGGAGTGAGAATAGTAATTTTGGTGTTTTTAGGGTTTTTAGTGTAGAACATTATGACTACAATGGTTTCAATGGAAGTGGAAGTTCTATTTTGTAACATTTTTGATTAAAGTGTAAGTATTAGATGTAAACAATTTTGGGGCTGATTACGATGTCGGACACCGTTGCGGAATTGGGACCGACCGACCTCTGGTCGGCAGTCCCAACTGCATTATTTGGATGCACCACACATGGTGCGGTCACAGACTCCCATTTCTCTATGGGAGCTTGTGCTGCGGTCGGAAACCAGCCGCAGCACAAGCTTCCATAGAGAAATGGGAGTTTGTGTAAATCCCTGCACTGCGTGGCAGACACCTCATGGTGCCTACCACATGGTGCAGGGATTTCCAAGCCCCCAACCGGAAGCTGCGGAGGCATGGGGGCCCTGCTATGGGCCACCAAATTTGCTTTCCAACAGGCTTTTCATGTCGGAAAGCCCAACATGAAAAGCCTGCCGGAAACCAACATCATAATCCCCACTGCGGAAACGCCATCCGTAGGGGATTATGTGCTGCCTCCAACTGGCCGACGGGCACCTTGAGCCCATCGTAAGCCAGTCGGATTGACCGGCCGGTTTCAAATCCGACAGCCTTCATTGTAATAAGGCTGTTGGATTTGAAACCTTGGATGTCGGTCAGAAAGCCTCTGACCTGTGGTCAGTGGCTTTTCGACTGACATCCAAATTTGCCGCTGAGTGTTGTATTTTTCACATACATTATTCATTTTAACATTTTCACAAAGAAAAGTACATGACACAGCTTATTATTTTATTTTTATTTCTACATTTTAGTGTATTTATATGTTACATTTTTTCAAACATGTTTTTTCACGTAAAATCTGATTTTTAAACAGCATTTTTTATGTTTCTGAAATGCAAAATATTTTATATATGTTTTTAACCCCTTGACCGCGATCGGAATTCCGCTCCTGTGCTGGACATTCCGATCGCGGGTGGGGTCGTGACGAGCTCAGCTCGTCATGCGCACAGCGCTACCGCTACCGCTGAGCTCGTCACGAGCATCGAAGGGGTTAAACATCTTTCAAAATGTTTCATTTTTTTACAACATTTTTGCTAGAATGGAACAATTTTGTTTCAAACATACACATTTATTAAAGATACATATTTTCTAATACATTTTCTATACTTTTTCATGTATATTATAAATAATACAATAGCAGTATATGTGTTTAAATAGTATTATTTATTGTGTACTGCACATACATTTTATACTTTCATTAAACATTTATTTACATTGATATTTTTTTTAACATTTTAGTCCCATTGTATTTTATAGTAGCCTTCCCATAACAAGCATTAGAGTAATATTTTGTATGTTTTAAATTGAAATTTTTGGTGCTTTTCAGGGCTTGTGCTTTTGGCTGGAGGTATAGTCCATGTGCGAGAGTTACTGTTTGCCTTTCTGGGATGTGATGTATCTTGATCTTTCTGTCATTATATCTAAAAAAAAAATTCATAATATAGTTAAATATATATTGTAATAGTTTTAATTTACATTTAACATGTATATAAAAAACTTTATAAACATCGTTTTGCATTTTATATTTACATATTTGTTCTTGGTGGTAATTGTAGTTTTTTTCTGTTTTCTGTTGAGGTTAGTTCAATGTTGATCAGGTGGCTTCTTTTCGGGTGGTGGAAAAAGTTTTTAGTTTTATGTTAAATGTTTGTTGGGAGTGTGAGGGGGTTGAGGGCTTTTGGTTTAATTTTTACGTTTATGGTTGAGTTGCCATTTTGAACTGATTTACTTATTTTTGATGTTCCTTTCTTAAGGTAATTGATCGTTGGATTTTATTGGTGGTTCTGTTGTTAGTCGAAGGTGTTATAATTTTTCTGTAGTTCCAAATGTTTCATATATATATATATATATTATCTACTGGCGGTCGCCAGTAGATAGTTATAGTTAGGACCTATTTTCCATAGGAAATTCACAACATTCTATTTCAAATAACTTTGGCGCCGGTTGACGAATCTTCGCGAATTTCTCAAAACTCGTGGGGCGCTCCGGTCCGCTCCTATCTTGAAAGTTTCGGGGTGATTCAGTAAGCGAGGGCCGAGAAAAAAGGGTGGTCCCAAAACATGTTTTCCCCATGCAATTTTCCATAGGAAACTTTAGACACGGCTACAGCCCGAACTGCTGAACGGAATTACACCAAATTTGGCAAAGAGGTAATTCTTGGTTCAGAAAGAACCCTCTTTGTTAAATGGTGTAAATCCGTTCAGTAGTTGCTGAGAAAATCAAAAGTAAAAACACATATATATCTATGGCCGCGGAGGGTCCGCGTACCCTCCCGATCACGAGCTGTATGCTAATTGGCTGTCAACACTCCAAACCAGGAAGTGTTGGCAGCCATCTTGTGCCTCGGTAGAACCGAGGCACAAGAAATCAGAAAAACAATGTCGAAAAACGCAAAAAGGGGGCAGGGTAGAAACACACTGACCCCCTAGGCCTGCTCAGGGCCAAAAAAAGCATTTTTTTTTTTTTAAATCGGCGGGATGCGCTTAGGGTGCACGGATGCCGCCGTGAAAAAAAAAAACGAAGCGCGGATGTCATCAGTGATGTCACTGACCATGTCATGAGTGATGTAATATGTGACGTCATCAGCAGTGCATTGCGGGGCGCGAGTTATAGTTAGCTGAACTAACTATAATGGGGGAATTTCACGGGTTTTGTACGAGTGAAATGTCCAACTAACTATAACTGTCCCTAAAACCTATGGTTTTTTCAGTGAATTTGTAAGGTTTTTTAAATGCTAATTTCTAACTATAACGTGTCTGAAACCTATGGTTTTTTCAGTGAATTTCTAAGGTTTTTTAAATGCTAATTTCTAACTATAACGTGCCTGAAACCTATGGTTTTTTCAGTGAATATATATATATATATCATCAAACAAAGCTTCCCCAGTTTGAAGACGCACTCAAGAGCAGATGAATTTAAAGGAAACTGGCATTTTCATTCAGACGCACTTTCAAAATTCCTTTACTTTTAGTAGGTTTCTGTGCTGTGTCAAAGTGTTCATTTCGTTAAAGAGCCCTCCAGTGGGCCTCCGAGATGAAAATGTTCAGTTTATTTTTCTTTTTTTCTGCTGTTCCACATTGGAAGACTCGGAATAGTTCCATGACCTCGTGGCCCCCTCACCTTGATCTTCAGGGGTGGTGCAGTCTTCCCGGCTGGACTGCCGGCTATAAATCATCAAACAACGCTTCCCCAGTTTGAAGACGCACTCGAAGAGCAGATGAATTTAAAGGAAACTGGCATTTTCATTCAGATGCATTTATTTGTCTTACGCATTTCAAAGCACTCAGCTTCTTGATCACAGGCATGGTGATTAACCCTGGGCGTAGTTCGCGTAGTAGCACTACGCGTAGCTACGCGAAGTGCACCTCGCACTACTTGAGCTACGCGTAGCACTACGCGAACTGCGTAGTGCGGTAGGAAATGCTGTTCGCAATGATTGCACAGTGCCGGATGCTTGTCCGCACTGTGCAATCATTGCAAATGGCATCTTGCACAGTGCAATCGGTTGTTTTCTGCCGCTCGAGTAGATTTGTACTCGAGCGGCAGTTTTCTCAACACGGACTGGTAGTTTCTCATCGCGAGCGGTCACGAACATACGCGACCACTCGCAATGAGAAACCTGACCTCCCCGCGTTGAGAATCTCGCCGGGAGGTTTATTTTCCACGCTCGCGATCGGCAACTTGATGTTGCTGATCGCGAACGAGGAAAAAGTCTTGCCGGGATGTCATTTTGCTCGCTCGCGGTCGCCAACTTGACGTCGAGGACCGCGATATATATATATATGAATATATTATCTACTGGCGGTCGCCAGTAGATAGTTATAGTTAGGACCTATTTTCCATAGGAAATCCGCAACAGTCTATTTGAAATAACTCTTGCGTCGGTTGACAAATCTTCGCGAAACTTTAAAACTTTATGGCCCGCTCCGGTCCGCTCCTACCCTGAAAGTTTCGGGGTGATTTGTCAAGCGGGGGCCGAGAAAAAAGGGGGGTCCCAAAACGTGTTTTCCCCATTCATTTTCCCATAGGAAACTTTAGCCACGGCTACAGCCTGAACTGCTGAACGGAATTACACAAAATTTGGCAAAGAGGTAGTTCTTGGTTCAGAAAGAACCCTTTTGTTAAATGGTGTAAATCCGTTCAGTAGTTGCGGAGAAATTAAAAAAATAAGAGTCAAAAATCAATTTCCCATAGGAAACTTTATGCAAGGCTACAGCCCGAACTGCTGAACGGAATTACACCAAATTTGGCAAAGAGCTAGTTCTTGGTTCAGAAAGAACCCTTTTGTTAAATGGTGTAAATCCGTTCAGTAGTTGCTGAGAAAATCAAAAGTAAAAACACATATATATCTGGGCAGAGCCTAACCACACATGTCATCGTGAGATCTGATTGGCTGTCAGCACTTCATCCTGGAATTGCTGGCAGCCATCTTGGGACCAATATAAATGATAGTACCCCATTGAAATGCATTGTAGTGAATCGAAGATTTTGAGGGTTACCAAAAGGAGAACTATAAAGGGTGATAACAGACTTTAGTTACATTAGAATTCATTTGTTGATGGTACCATACTAATTTCAGGAATTGTGGTGTGTTCTAAGGTGATTTTACCCTGTGAAAAACCTTCTGCTGGGATATCATGAATCATGTTTGAGAGAAAACTATTTTCACATGCTTGTCCCATACAGTTTTGGAAGGTGCTCCAGAAGCTAAAATGAGAGCATATTTTCTGTAAATTCACATTATCTTTCTCAGTCATGTGAGAATGAAGTCTGACATTCTCAGTAAAACATGTACATCCAACAATGGCAGAGACTGTCAGTTGATTCCTTTGTGTTCTACTGCAGCTTCCCAGAGTGTTCTAAAGAACAACTAGAGTGCTAACAGCCTTACTTATGACAAAAGTATGGCACACCTGAAGCCATCTTGATTGGAATAAACTGGTAACACTTAAAACATTTAATTTAAAAAGGAACAAAATGATGGGGTTCATTTTGTCATAGAAATTATGGTTAGTGCTGTAGAAAGAAAAATTAGGACATGTTTCAAGTGTGATCTCAAATATCTTCCTGTTATATTTCAACAGGAGCAGCCTGTCAGTTGATGCCTTTGTGTTCTGCTGCAGCTTCCCAGAGTGTTCTAAAGAACAACTAGAGCGCTAACAGTCTTACTTATGACAAAAGTATGGCACACCTGAAGCCATCTTGATTGGAATAAACTGGTAACACTTAAAACATTTAATTTAAAAAGGAACAAAATGAGGGGTTCATTTTGCCATAGAAATTATGGTTAGTGCTGTAGAAAGAAAAATTAGGACATGTTTTAAGTGAGATCTCAAATATCTTCCTGTTATATTTCAACAGGAGCAGCCTGTCAGTTGATGCCTTTGTGTTCTACTGCAGCTTCCCAGAGTGTTCTAAAGAACAACTAGAGTGCTAACAGCCTTACTTATGACAAAAGTATGGCACACCTGAAGCTATCTTGATTGGAATAAACTGGTAACACTTAAAACATTTAATTTAAAAAGGAACAAAATGAGGGGGTTCATTTTGCCATAGAAATTATGGTTAGTGCTGCAAAAGAAAATTTAGGGCATGTTTTAAGTGAGATCTCAAATCCTCTTCTATTTCATTAGAAAATTCTGACATGCAGACTGAAACAATCACTTTCAATACCAGCAGTAGACTTCCAGTTAACTCCTTGGTGAGCAGTAGCTTTACTACAGTGCTAACATTCTGAATTTATGGCAAATGTGTGACACATCTGAATGCCTTCTTGATGGAATCAAAGTAAAAACTGAAAGCATTTCCTACTGAGGAGACTGTAGTAAATGAGGAAATTAGGAAACTTCATAACAAATAAGTCTCCCAAGATGGCCACCAGAGAAAAAAGAGCCCAAATGTAGCACAAATATCACCCAGAGGTAGCCCACGTATAGCCCAATGACAGAAGTGTGCAAAACACTTTTTATTTTTTGTTTTTTTGCAGTTTTATATAGTGCAGACTGGTCAGGTATTGGAGTGCTTTACATGAGCATTGGTTACATCACACAAGGACAAATTCATGTTGGTTGACCCCTACACTACCCAAACACCACTGCACTACCCTAAACCCTAAAACACTACCCCCAGCACGACCCCTTCACTACCCAAACACAACTGCACTACCCTAAACTCAAAAACATTACCCCAGCACGACCCCCCCACCCTACCCAAACACCACTGCACTACCCTAAACCCTAAATCTACTCCTATACTACACAAATACCACTGCACTACCCTAAACCCTAAAACACTAGAACCCAGCACGACGCCCTACAGTACACAAACACCACTGCACTACCCTAAACCCTAAAACACTACCCCTACACTACACAAACACCATTGCACTACCCTAAACCCTAAAACACTACCCCCAGCATGACCCCTACACTACACAAACACCACTGCACTACCCTAAACCCTAAAACACTACCCCAGCACGACCCCTACACTACCCAAACACCACTGCACTACCCTAAACCCCAAAACACTACCCCCAGCACGACTCCCTATACTACACAAACACCACTGGACTACCCTAAACCCTAAAACACTACCCCCAGCACAACTCCCTACACTACCTAAACACCACTGCACTACACTAAACCCTAAATCTACCCCCAGCATGACCTCCCACACTACACAAACACCACTGCACTACCCTAAACCCTAAAACACTACCCCCAGCACGACCCCCTACACTACACAAACACCACTGCACTACCCTAAACCCTAAAACACTAACCCCAGCAAGACCCCCTACACTACCCAAACACCACTGCACTACCCTATACCCTAAAACATGACCCCGTACACTACACAAACACAACAGCACTACCCTAAACCCTAAAACACTACCCACAGCATGACCCCCTACACTACACAAACACCAGTGCACTACCCTAAACCCTAAACCACTACCCCCTACACTACACAAACACCACTGCCCTACCCTAAACCCTAAAACACAACCCCCAGCATGACCCCCTACACTACACAAACACCATTGCACTACCCTAAACCCCCCTACACTATACAAACACCACTGCATTACTCTAAACTCTAAAACACTACCCCCAGCACGACCCCCTCACAACACAAACACCACTGCACTACCCTAAACCCTAAATAGACCCCCAGCACGACCCCCGACACTACCCAAACACCACTGCCATACCCTAAACCCTAAAACACTACCCCCAGCATGAACCCCTACACTACCCAAACACCACTGCACTACCCTAAACCTTAAAACACTACCCCCAGCACGACCCCCTCACAACACAAACACCACTGCACTACCCTAAACCCTAAATCTACCCCCAGCACGACCCCCTACACTACCCAAACACCACTGCACTACCCTAAACCATAAAACACTACCCCCGCATGACCCTCTACACTACACAAACACCACTGCACTACCCTAAACCCTAAAACACTACCACCAGCATGACCCCTACACTACTCAAACACCACTGCACTACCCTAAACCCTAAAACACTAACCCAGCACGACCCCCTACACTACCCATACACCACTGCACTACCCTAAAGCCTAAAACACTACCCCCAGCACGACCCCCTACACTACTGCACTACCCTAAACCCTAAAACACTACCCCCAGCATGACCCCTACACTACCCAAACACCACTGCACTACCCTAAACCCTAAAAACACTACCCCCAGCATGACCCCCTACACCACCCAAACACCACTGCACTACCCTAAACCCTAGAAAAGAAACCCCCACCCCATGCCCAATCCCCTTACCTCTCACTCCTCGTGGTTCCTCTCTCCTCGTGGTTCCTGCTTCACGTCGTCTCTGAGGGGCGGTGCACGTCGTTGTGAGGAAACGGAACAGCCTCTGTTTCCTTACAACGACATTGATCGTCTACATGCTTTTAGAACGCATGGTCATTTACCATACATACCTTTACAACAAAATTCGTTGTAAAGGCATGCGTGGTAAATGACCATGCGTTCTAAAAATGCGTAGTAATGACTTTGTGATGTACAACGCATGCGTGCTAATGCATGCGTTGTAATGGTATCGCAAAGTAAAAAGTTGTTGTAACGGCTGTTTACCGATCGAAGCTGGCCCCTGTTCTTCAGTGAGACGTTTATTTGATTAATTAGGAGGAAGGAATGTGTTTTTTTACCGAAAAGTGCATTCCCGGCTGTTGTATTGTGAAAGTGTCCGCGTGGCCTGGTTTCACTTCCGGTGAGAGAGTGGAAGAGTCTGTTTGGATCTAAAGGAGTTCTGTTGTTGGACGGGGCCGGCGCGACATGTCATCAGAAAACATAGCTAATGGAAAGCGTCCTCCCTGAAGTGTGGAGCAGTGCCATGAGAGGTCAACGAGTGTGCGTCCCACCGCAGTATGACCGTACCGCGTGACCCATGTGCCACCTCCAGGGTACGGGAGGCAGAAACGGCATCGCAGGTCCTCTTGAAGACCGTTGTAGCACTAATTCTACATTTTGGTACTAGGGCATTTTAACTTCGTTGTTCCTGCCAGATACAAAGAGAAGATCCTGTGTTATTCAGTGCCCTCGTTACCTTTTTTGTGTGTTGTGGTGCTTGTCACTTCGCTGCCAGGCCGGTGCACATGACTGGGCACCCCACCTCGTGTGCCATCTGCAGGGCCTCTGCCCTCGGATCACTGGTTTCGGTTTCTGGAGTGGCAACATAAACAGTTGCTCCCAAAGGACTAGCCTGTACACTTAGGTGAATATCCCCTGCACCAGCATTCCACGGAAATTCTTTCCTAGCTCTCCCACGTCAACGAGGACGTCATAATAGCACGGCTCCGCTCGCGACACCGTATGACATCATCGGAGCCATAAGAGAACCTCGTCGGCGTGCTGGCGTCAGTTCCACCCATTTTTTCCGTGCCACCGAGGCAAACAGGGGACCGAGACATTTTCACATGTATACATAGTATAATAAACATATATATATTCACTGAAAAACCATAGGTTTCAGGCACGTTATAGTTAGAAATTAGCATTTAAAAACCTTAGAAATTCACTGAAAAACCATAGGTTTCAGGCACGTTATAGTTAGAAATTAGCATTTAAAAACCTTAGAAATTCACTGAAAAACCATAGGTTTCAGGGGCGTTATAGTTAGTTGGACATTTCACTCGCACAAAACCATAGAAATTCCCCGTTATAGTTAGTTCAGCTAACTATAACTCGCGCGCCGCAATGCACTGCTGATGACATCACATATTACATCACTCATGACATGGTCAGTGACATCACTCATGACATCAGATTATCACGTGGATGATGTCATCAGTGATGTCATCAGTGATGTCATTTGAGATGTCATCAGTGATGTCATCAGTGATGTCACTGACCATGTCATGAGTGATGTAATATGTGACGTCATCAGCAGTGCATTGCGGGGGCGCGAGTTATAGTTACCTGAACTAACTATAACGGGGGAATTTCACGGGTTTTGTACGAGTGCAATGTCCAACTAACTATAACTGTCCCTAAAACCTATGGTTTTTTCAGTGAATTTGTAAGGTTTTTTAAATGCTAATTTCTAACTATAACGTGCCTGAAACCTATGGTTTTTTCAGTGAATTTCAAAGGTTTTTTAAATGCTAATTCCTAACTATAACATGTCTGAAACCTATGGTTTTTTTCAGTGAATTGTAAAGGTTTTGTAAATGACAATTTTTAAATGTATTAATTGTTATATTTATTTTTTTGATACTGATTTACTAAATTTTTTTAAACTATTTATTTTTAGATATTTTATTTTTTAAATTACATTGTAATTACATTATACATTACATTACAAAATATACTTTCTCAGAATGAATTACTTTAGTTTAAATACTTTGCAAATAGGCAATAGACTTTTAAGTACAGTAGTTACAGTTGTTGCAATGGGCAACACAATTTCAAACACAATGCAACATTGAGCTCAATGTGAATTTCTAGTTAAATGCAATTAGTTACTTTATGGATTACTTTTTCTAACCACAGGACTGGATCCTAGATTCAGTCCTGGGACATCTCCTGTAAACAGTTGAGTAAAAGCGTTTTGGTTACAGTAGTGATTTTTAAGGAATATTATTGTATTTTAAAAGTTGACACTTAGAAACTTTTTCACATAGAATCACCAATGTTATCCTACGGGAGGAAATTCACTTAGCAGGTAAGTAGTGTTATCGTTACTTTTTCTTACTCAGTGTTGGATCCTAGATCCAGCAATGGTGCATCTCCTGTAAACAGTTGAAAGAATGCGTTTAAGTCATACAGGCGATTTTTAAGGAATATTTGTAGTTTGTGAAAATCGACACTTTGAAACTTTTCTGCTGAAAACCAGACAATGGATTCCTATGGAAGGAAATATAAGTTACTGGTAAGTACGGTTAGAATTAGTTTTCAGGGTCAGTGCTGGGCTAAAAGATGCAGCACTGGGTTCTCTCCTGATAACAGGTGAGTAAATCGGAATTCGTAGTTCGGTTGATTTTAGAGGAATATTATAAAGTTCCAAAACTGCGCACTTAGAAGAATTTCCAAGTGAAACCAGTCAATGTTAGCCTATGGAAGGAAATTCAAGTTACTGGTAAGTACGGTTAGAATTACTTTTCAGGATCTGTACTGGGCTGAAAGATGCAGCACTGAGGTCTCTCCTGATAACAGGTGAGTAAATCGGAATTCGTAGTTCTGCTGATTTTAGAGGAATATTTGTATGTTTCAAAAATCGACACAGAAACTTTTTCAGCAAAAAGCAGGCAATGATATCCTATGGAAGGAAATTCAAGTTACTTGTAAGTACGGTTAAAATTACTTTTCAGGATCAGTACTGGGCTGAAAGATGCAGCACTGAGGTCTCTCCTGATAACAGGTGAGTAAATCGGAATTCGTAGTTCGGCTGATTTTAGAGGAATATTTGCACAATGGTGAAGGAAGGGGGTGGGGCCTGAGGTGACACCCAGTGGCGTGTTTTAAGTTGGAGAATTAATTCCTCCTCAATCCCGAGGGTCCCTAGGGGCCAACTAGCCCACCAGATACCTCTAGTATGCTCCCAGACAGCTGCGTTGCAGAGAGGTGTTCAGAGGCCACGCCCCTTTTACAACACTCTGCAACGCAGCTCCGTGGCGCTTACTGGAGGTACCTGGTGGGCTAGTTGGCCTCCAGGGACCCTCAGGATTGAAGGGGATTTAATTCCCCATCTTAAAACGCGCCACGGGGCCTGTTTGCACACATGTCACCTCAGGCCCCGCCCCTCCCTTCACCACTGTGCAAACGCGCCCGTGGCGCGTTTTAAGTTGGGGGATTAACTCCCCTTGAATCCTGAGGGTCCCTGGGGTGCAACTAGCCCACCAGCTACCTCCATTAAGCGCCACAGAGCTGCGTTGCAGAGAGGTGTAAAGGGGCGTGGCCTCAGAACACCTCTCTACAACACAGCACCCTGGCACATACTGGAGGTTCCTGGTGGGCTAGTTGGCCCCCAGGGACCCCCAGTATTCAAGGGGAATTTGTTCTCCTTCTGCAAACGCGCCAGGGGGCGCGTTTGCAGAGTGCTGACAAGGAGGGGCGTGGACCTCCGGCGCGATGCCGGATTTTTTTCTTTTGATTTTTTTTTTAAAAGGGGCTGTGTGGCCCCCCTTCTTTGTAATTATTTTGGGCCCTGGGGACCCCATCCCCCAGGGCCTGACCCCCTTTATTAAAAAAAAAAGGTACGGGAAGGGGACCGCGTGGGCCTCCCTCCTGTGGCCAATTTTGACCCGGGGACCCCATCCCCGGGACCTTTGCCACCTTATTTTTTATTTTTTATTTTAATGGAGGGGGGCTGCGTGGCCCCCTCCTAAGGCCTCGGTTCTACCGAGGGACAAAATGGCTGCCAACACTTCCTGATTTGGAGTGTTGACAGCCAATTAGCATGCAGCTCGTGATCGGGAGGGTGCACGGACCCTACTCGGCCATAGATATATATGTGATTTTATTTGTGATTTTCTCAGAAATTACTGAACGGATTTACACCATTTAAGCAAAAGGCATGACACTGAACCAAGGGCTACCTCTTTGCCAAATTTGGTGTAATTCCGTTCAGCAGTTCGGGCTGTAGCCGCGATGAAAGGATCCTATGGAAAAATGAATGGGGAAAACGCGTTTTGGGACCCCCTTTTTCTCGGCCCCCGCTTGACGAATCAACCCGAGACTTTCAGGGTAGGAGCGGAGCGGAGCGCCCCAACAAGTTGGAAGCTGCGAAGATTCGTCGACCGGCGCAAGAGTTATTTCAAATAGAATGTTGCGGATTTCCTATGGAAAATAGGTCCTAACTATAACTATCTACTGGCGACCGCCAGTAGATAATTTAAATATATATATATATATGTATATATATATATATTACCTACTGGCGGTCGCCAGTAGGTAGTTATAGTTAAGACCTTGTTTCTATTCAAAAAGCGTTTTTTCTTTTGCCAATATCTTTGGCGCTGTTTGACGAATCTTCGCGAAATGTTCGAAACTGGTGGGGCGCTCCGATCAGCTCCTGTCTTGAAAGTTTCGAGGAGATTCGTCAAGCGGTGCCCGAGAAAAAAGGGGGGTCCCAAAACGCGTTTTCCCCATGTTAATTTCCATAGGAAACTTTAGACAAAGCTACAGCCCGAACTGCTGAACGGAATTACACCAAATTTGGCAAAAAGGTAGGTCTTGAAAAAGAGCCCTTTTTGTTAAATGGTGTAAATCCGTTCAGAAGTTCCAGAAAAATTAGAAAAAGAAAAATATCGATATCTGAGCACCGAGGAGGGTTCGTGAACCCTCCCGGGCACAAGCTTCACTCTGATTGGCTGCCAACATTCCAAACCAGGAAGTGTTGGCAGCCATCTTGTGACTAGGTAGAACCAAGTCACAAGAAAACAGTGAAACAGAGGTTAAAAAACAAGAAAAGGGGGCAGGGTAGAAACACCCTGACCCCCTAGGCCTAATCCCCAGGCCCAAAAAAGCATTAAAAAAAAAAAAAAAAAAAAAGGCAGAATGCGCGCTGGGGTCGCGAATCCTGCAGAGAAATTTTAAAAAAAATGAAGCGCGGGCTCCTGTGCTCCATTTTAATGAGCCCCCAGGTGGGGCAGGTCCCGGGGGCAATGCCAAAATTAAATAGTGGGGGCCCGTGGGGGCCCCCGCTGCCCCGGGGACTGCCACCTCCCTGGGGCTTTGTTAATAAATGCGTGGGGGGGTCCCAACCCCCCCACGCTGCCCCGGGGACCGCCACCTCCCCGGGGCTTTCAAATTTAAAATGTGGGGGGGCCTCGCTGTCTCCCCGAAGGCCCTGGGACTGCCACCTCCCTAAAGCTTATAATAATTATAAGGGGGGCCTCGCAGGCCCCCCAAGCCCCAGGGACCACCACCTCCCCAGGGCTTATAATAATTATAAGGGGGAGCCTCACAGGCCCCCCAAGCCATGGGGACCACCACCTTGCGGGGCTTCAAAGTCAATTAGGGGGGCCTCGCGGGCCCCCCCAAGCCCCGGGGACCACCACCTCCCCAGGGCTAAGCAAATTGAGGGAGGGGGGCCGCGCGGCCGCCCTCCAGGAGCCCTCGATGGCCCTGGGGACCGCCACCCCCCAGGGCCGGCTCCTGCAATGTCCTGGGGTGCCCACCCCCGGGACATTGCTGTTTGCTATGGCAGGGCGGGAGGACGGCTCCCGCCCTGTCATAGCAAACTCTGCTTTGGTTTTTGGAAGCGAGAGCAGGAAACCTGCTCTCTCTTCCAAAAACCAAAGCAGAATTGCTTTTGCACAAGGAGAGCTGCAAGGCAGCAGCTCCCCTTGTGCAAAAGCAATGCCGGCTCCCGCAGGAGGCGGGGAGCCAGTGGGACCGTGGGGGCATTGGGGCTCCCCTTACGGTCCCCAACGAGAAGCCATGCCCCGGGGGATGGGGTCCCCAGGGCCAAAAATGCCCCTGGAGGGGGGCCACTTGGCCCCTCTCCCTTTCTTAAAAAAAAATAAACATTTGGGCATGCCCCGGGTGATGGGGTCCCCAGGGCAAAAATGGCCCGAGAGTGGGGCCACGCAGCCCCGTCCCTTAAAAAAAAAAAATTACAAAATTGGGCATGCCCCGGGTGATGGGGTCCCTGGTGCAGTAAATGGCCCAGGGAAGGGGGCCACACGGCCCCCTTCCCCAGAAAAATTAATTTGAAAACAATTGTGCATGGCCCGGGGGATGGGGTCCCCGGGGGGAATATAAATTAATGGAAGTGGACGGTTTTCTTTTTCGACAAAGTTTGGAGTCGCGATTCTAGCGCGGCGCTCAGCGCGGCCCCCTAGTGTAAATGCGATGGGTGCGCGGCTCTCAGCGCGGCCCTTAGTGTAAACACGATGTGTGCGTGGCTCCTAGTGTGAACGCGATGGGTGCGCTGTTCCTAAAGTTGCGATGGTTGCGCGACTTCAAGCAAAAATAATTAAGATTTTTTTCTAAAGCTAGGTTATATGTTGGGCTATTGGGTGGCTCTAAAAAGAGCCCTTGTTTTCATTGGGAGATTGTTGTAGCTACATGTAAGTGCGGATGCAGAGCTTCAGGTTGTTGAGAAACACTCTGTTGCCTTGATCAGTGAAGTGTACTCCATCACTTCTGTAGATGCCATCCATATGGAAACGTAGATTGTTGTTATAGATGGAGCCCATCCTATGGTCTCTGAGGTAAGCGGAAACAGCTTTATTGATATTTTTTCTAGCTTTCTCAATCTGTGGACAGAATTGATTGGACCACTTCCATTTCTGTCTTTGGCATATGTTAGAGTATACAAAGACAGTTTGGGGGAAAAGCAACATCAATTCTGCAAAGGTGTCCTTCATTAGCATTTCCAGACCTACCCCAGTAAATGTGCCTAGGTCATTGCCACCACAGTGCACAATCATGAGGTCAGGGGGTTGGAGATGCAAAAAGGTTTTAACTAAAGGCATCAATTGGTGCCACTTTAACCCTCTCTGTCCAATCCATTTAATGTCTACATTTTGCAAAGCTAGGTCTTTGTCAATACCTCTGCATTCAGCATACCTTTTGCACCAGAAAACATAGCAGTGCCCAACAATCCACACTATAAGCATCTTGAAGGGATGTCGGTAAGTAATGAAGAGATGTCTGTAGCTGAGGTTGTCAGGTGGTAGAATGAGAGGTATGTGAAATGGTGGACAAGATGCAATTTTTTAAAAATTAGAGAATTGATTGGCTGTTTAAGAACATTCTATATTCAAAAATAGGGTGCATTTTACTTTTTTTTAAAAGCATTTTTCTTATTGGTTAGTAAAAAATGTTTGACAGGTACAATAGAAAGGATAAGATCATATTTTGCCAAGTCAACCACACCTGCTGTTTGTATTTGCAACATTGTGTGGTGAACTTGAAAATATGGTGAACTTGTGACCTGTGAGTTCACTTGAATGTTCCATGAACTGTTACTATGGAAACTGGCATGAAGTAGAATGGGGGAAGGGTTAAAACTTAACTGTGCTTTTAAAATGTAAAATTGTAATTTACATATAAGTAATATTTTTTTTTCAATTATTTTTCCCAAGTCAGTACTATCTTTAGAAGTGGTGTTTAATTAAAAAATAGTGTTGAATTTATTTGTTATATCTTTTTGAACTCCCGTCTGAATTCGCGACTCCATCGCGGTGGTGCACGATGGGGTCGCGACTTCTAAAAAAAATGTAGAAATAGTTTGGGCACCTTTAGAAGTCAGTTGCTAAGGGTTATCATGTGTAACCAATAAAAATGTGTTTTACAATTTTAAAAAATCTGGGAAGCAATGTGATTTGTTAGTTATGTGTATTTGTGTGGAGAAGGAGAGGGAAACTTTGCCATTACTGGTTTTACCTTGCTGAGTCTGGTGCATTATATTGATTGTGTGTAAAGAAAATCCTGTCAGAGTTTGTGAGATTTTAAATTCAACACATTTATTTGCAAGGTGAGTTATAAATTTGTGAGGTTTATTTTTAAATTTTTAACATTAATCAAAAACTGTTTGTTAAATATATTATTAAATGTAGAGATGTATATTGTAGTTTGTTTATTTGTACTTAAATGTTGTTTAAAAAAGAGTCTGTACAGTAATATGTGTATTTTTTAAGATGATTACTGATGTTCATATAAGATGTTATTAATTAGGCTTGTTTTTTAAGTCTGTACAAAGGTATAGTTGAATGATGCCGCATAATTTTAGATAGTTGGTTGAAGACGCAGCACAAATGTGTAATTTCAAAGATGTTCATATAAGGTGTAATTAATTAGGCTTCTTTTTTTGTTGTCTTTACAAAGGTATAGTTGAATGATACCGATAATTTTAGATCGTTTGGTAAAGATGCAGCACAACTGTGCAGTTTGAAAGATGTTCATATAAGGTGTTATTAATTAGGTTTCTTTTTTCTAGTTTGTACAAAGCTAAACATAAATGATGCCACATATTTTTAGATAGAATGGTGAAGATGCATCACAAAAGTGTGCTTTCTAGGATGGTCATATAAGGTATTATTAATTAGGTTTCTTTCTTTTCTAGTCTGGAATAAGGTATACTTAAATGATGCCACATAATTTTAGAGAAAAAGATGAAGATGCAGCATAAAATAGTGGTTTAAACATTGGAGAAATAAGGTGCTGTTAATTAGGCTTCTTTTTCTAGTCTGAACAAAGGTATAGTTGAATGATGCCACATAATTTTAGATACAAAGGTGAACATGTAGAATAAAAGTGTGGTTTTAAAAATGCTCATAAAAGGTGTTGTTAATTAGCCTTCTTTTTTAAGTCTGTTGAAAGGTATAGTTTAATGATGTCGCATATTTGTAGATAGAATGGTGAAGATGTAGCTCAAAAGTAAAATACCACATATTACCCTTGCAGGTATGTTGCACTTATCTACTTAACTAGATAATACGTAATGACTCATCTATGTCTTCAGATTGTATTTATACAGTGATCTGTATGCTTAGTGAACTATTGAGAGGCTGCCTCACTGATTACAGGAGTGCAAAGGTAGTGACTGGGTGATTTTAAAACTACATGAGTTATGATTCACTGATTCCATATTCTCCAATCACCCAGTTAGTATCCAAGCACTCATGAAATCACTCCGCCACTACCCAAGCACTTATGAAATCACCCAGGCACTACCCATGCACTCTCCCAATCACCCAACCACAACCCATGTACTCATGCAATAACCCAAGCATTACCCATGCACTTATGCAATCACACATGCAGTACCCATGCAATTCTGCAATCACCCAGTTAGTATGCAAGCACTCATGAAATCACTCCGCCACTACCCAAGCACTTATGAAATCACCCAGGCACTACCCATGCACTCTCCCAATCACCCAAGCACTACCCATGTACTCATGCAATAACCCAAGCATTACCCATGCACTTATGCAATCACACATGCAGTACTCATGCAATTCTCCAATCACCCAGTTAATATCCAAGCACTCATGAAATCACTCCGCAACTACACAAGCAGTTATGAAATCACCCAGGCACTACCAATGCATTCTCCCAATCACCCAAGCACTACCTTTGCAGTCATAAAATAACCCATGCCCTTCTGTTGCATTAGTTTATTTTCCTAGGCAGTACTCAATGACTCATTGATCTCTTCAGGTGCTATTTATACACTTAACCATGCAGTCAATGTGTATGTATGCACTCAGGGAATTAGCTAGCCACGATCTTTCTTGTCCTGCAAAAATTCCACTGACTACCCTTGCTCTCAATCACCCAAGCACTACCTACGGAGGTTTGGAATCACTCAGGCAGATGTAGTACATGTCTCAGTTTCTAGGTTTTCCTATATTTCAGAAATTTTGTATATATATATTTCTTTTACATATGATGATTTGGGAAGGTAGACACATAGGTATGTGTGCCTTTAACAATTTGGGGACACTTATAGTTGAGTTATGTAATAGTGTGCGGCTTTATATTTGGCTAGGCCCAACTGTCATGCACTTATAAAAACACCCTAGTACTCGCCATGCAGTCTTACAATGATGCAGGCACAACATATGCAGTGCTCTCATCACTCAGCCATTGCTCTTGCACAGATGCAATCATTTAGGCACTATCTGTGCACTTATGCAATCACTAAGGTATAACACATGCAGTTATATAATCACCCAGGCACTACTGTTGCACTCCTTCAATCACGGAGGCACTATCTTTCTACTCTTGTAATCACTCAGACAGTAGTTATGCTGTTATGAAATCATCCTGTCACTACTTTTGGAGTCTTTGAGTTAGTCAGGCTCTACCTCAGTAGTCCTGCAATTATCCAAGAAGTACCCATGCACTTACAAAATCTCCCAGTTACTTGCTATGAAGTCATGTAAATCCCCAGACATTATCCCTGCAGTTGTGCAATCGCCGAGGTGTTACCCATGTACTCCTTTAATCCCTTTCTTCTCTTTCAATCACATATGCACTTTTCTTATATTTATGGAATCAGTCAATCATTACTCATGTAGTTTTAAAATCACCCAGTCACTACCTTTGCACTCCTGTAATCGGTCAGGCACCATCTTAATAGTTCACTAAGCATTCAGGCGGTACTCATGAGCTTATAAAATCATCCACTCACTTGCTATGTACTTCAGTAATCCTCCAGAAATTAGCCTTGCAAGCATGTCATTATCCAGGGTCTACTAATTTACTTTCCCTACAGTCATGCAATCATGCAGGCTGTACCTATGCAGTCATGTAATAACCTAAACACTACCTTTGCAGTCGTAAAATCACCCATGCCCTTCTCTTGCATTCGTCTATTTACCTAGGCAGTACTCAATGACTCATTGATCCCTTCAGGTGCTATTTATACACTTAAGCATGCAGTCAATGTGTATGTATGCACTCAGGCAATTACCTAGTCACTATCTATCTTCTCCTACAAAAATCCAGTGACTACCCTTGCTCTCATACAATCACCCAAGCACTACCTACGGAGTTTTGCAATCACTCAGGCAGATGTAGTACATGTCTCAGTTTCTAGGTTTTACTATATTTCAGAAATATTGAATATATATTTCTTTTACATATCATGATGATTTGGGAAGGTACAGCCATATGCATCTGTGCTTTTAACAATATGGTGACACTTATAGTTGAGTCTTGTAATAGTGTGCAGCTTTATATTTGGCCAGGCCCAACTGTCATGCACTTATAAAAACACCCAAGTACTCGCCATGCACTCTTACAATGATGCAGGCACAACATATGCAGTGCTCTAATCACTCATCCATTGCTCTTGCACAGATGCAATCATTTAGGCACTATCTGTGCACTTATGCAATCACTAAGGTATAACGCATGCAGTTATATAATCACCCAGGCACTACTGTTGCACTCCTTCAATCACGGAGGCACTATCTTTCTACTCTTGTAATCACTCAGACATTAGTTATGCTGTTATGAAATCATCCTGTCACTACTTTTGGAGTCTTTTAGTTAGTCAGGCTCTACCTCAGTAGTCCTGCAATTATCCAAGAAGTACCCATGCACTTACAAAATCTCCCAGTCACTTGCTATGTAGTCATGTAAATCCCCAGATATTATCCCTGCAGTTGTGCAATCGCCGAGGTGTTACCCATGTACTCCTTTAATCCCTTTCTTCTCTTTCAATCACATATGCACTTTTCTTGTACTTATGGAATCAGTCAATCATTACTCATGTAGTTTTAAAATCACCCAGTCACTACCTTTGCACTCCTGTAATCGGTCAGGCACCATCTTAATAGTTCACTAAGCATCCAGGCGGTACTCATGAACTTATAAAATCATCCACTCACTTGCTATGTACTTCAGTAATCCTCCAGAAATTAGCCTTGCAAGCATGTCATTATCCAGGGTCTACTAATTTACTTTCCCTACAGTCATGCAATCATGCAGGCTGTACCTATGCAGTCATGTAATAACCTACACACTACCCTTGCAGTCGTAGAATCACCCATGCCCTTCTCTTGCATTCGTCTATTTACCTAGGCAGTACTCAATGACTCATTGATCCCTTCAGGTGCTATTTATACACTTAAGCATGCAGTCAATGTGTATGTATGCACTCAGGCAATTACCTAGTCACTATCTATCTTCTCCTACAAAAATTCAGTGACTACCCTTGCTCTCATACAATAACCCAAGCACTACCTACGGAGTTTTGCAATCACTCAGGCAGATGTAGTACATGTCTCAGTTTCTAGGTTTTCCTATATTTCAGAAATATTGAATATATATTTCTTTTACATATCATGATGATTTGGGAAGGTAGACACATATGTATGTGTGCTTTTAACAATATGGGGACACTTATAGTTGAGTCATGTAATAGTGTGCGGCTTTATATTTGGCTAGGCCCAACTGTCATGCACTTATAAAAACACCCAAGTACTCGCCATGCACTCTTACAATGATGCAGGCACAACATATACAGTGCTCTAATCACTCAGCCATTGCTCTTGCACAGATGCAATGATTTAGGCACTATCTGTGCACTTATGCAATCACTAAGTTATAACGTATGCAGTTATATAATCACCCAGGCACTACTGTTGCACTCCTTCAATCACGGAGGCACTATCTTTCTACTCTTGTAATCACTCAGACAGTAGTTATGCTGTTATGAAATCATCCTGTCACTACTTTTGGAGTCTTTTAGTTAGTCAGGCTCTACCTCAGTAGTCCTGCAATTATCCAAGAAGTACCCATGCACTTACAAAATCTCCCAGTCAGTTGCTATGTAGTCATGTAAATCCCCAGATATTATCCCTGCAGTTGTGCAATCGCCGAGGTGTTACCCATGTACTCCTTTAATCCCTTTCTTCTCTTTCAATCACATATGCACTTTTCTTGTACTTATGGAATCAGTCAATCATTACTCATGTAGTTTTAAAATTACCCAGTCACTACCTTTGCACTCCTGTAATCGGTCAGGCACCATCTTAATAGTTCACTAAGCATCCAGGCGGTACTCATGAACTTATAAAATCATCCACTCACTTGCTATGTTCTTCAGTAATCCTCCAGAAATTAGCCTTGCAAGCATGTCATTATCCAGGGTCTACTAATTTACTTTCCCTACAGTCATGCAATCATGCAGGCTGTACCTATGCAGTCATGTAATAACCTACACACTACCCTTGCAGTCGTAGAATCACCCATGCCCTTCTCTTGCATTTGTCTATTTACCTAGGCAGTACTCAATGACTCATTGATCCCTTCAGGTGCTATTTATACACTTAAGCATGCAGTCAATGTGTATGTATGCACTCAGGCAATTACCTAGTCACTTTCTATCTTCTCCTACAAAAATCCAGTGACTACCCTTGCTCTCATACAATCACCCAAGCACTACCTACGGAGTTTTGCAATCACTCAGGCAGATGTAGTACATGTCTCAGTTTCTAGGTTTTCCTATATTTCAGAAACTTTGTATATATATTTCTTTTACATATCATGATGATTTGGGAAGGTAGACCCATATGTATGTGTGCTTTTAACAATATGGGAGCAAAAGACACACAATTGATGGACGGAATGCAGAACAAATCATAACATTCACCCCCAGTCAAGAGATCTGGGTTAAATCCATCATTCTTTTGCTCAATATGCCACCCCAGTTTAGACCTGGCCATATGCAAATCAGTCTTGACCCTGTGCCTCATGTGAACAGTCCAGCCCGAACTGCCAAGCCAGGTCCTCCCTGGACCAGAAACAAGCATCCTAGCACCGGTTTCGGGGTTTCACCCCTCATCAGCCAGGATAGCTTGATTCCAGTGGCACAGTGAGCCCGGGACCCACGTCTGGGAATACCCGGCGCACTTAGGGCGAGAAAGCAAAAGACACACAATTGATGGGCGGAATGCAGAACAAATCAAAACATTCACCCCCAGTCAAGAGATCTGGGTTAAATCCATCATTCTTTTGCTCAATATGCCACCCCAGTTTAGACCTGGCCATATGCAAATCAGTCTTGACCCTGTGCCTCATGGGAACAGTCCAGCCCGAACTGCCAAGCCAGGTCCTCCCTGGACCGGAAACAAGCATCCTAGGACCGGTTTCGGGGTTTCACCCCTCATCAGCCAGGATAGCTTGATTCCAGTGGCACAGTGAGCCCGGGACCCACGTCTGGGCATACCCGGCGCACTTAGGGTGAGAAAGCAAAAGACACACAATTGATGGATGGAATGCAGAACAAATCTCGGAAGGCTGCCTTGGTGGCAGCGGCTGCACCGCCCATTTGAGGGCAGCCACCTTGTGCAACATATAAGTATTTGCTTGTACAACCCTGCACATGGGGGACCAAGAGAGGTCCCCCCCACCCCAGAATCAGCCTTGTGTGGGCCCCAACCCCCGTGACACATACCTGGGGCACACTTGTTTTGTGTGGGGACATTGCGGGCTGGAACCTTGACGGAGGCCCCCGAGATGGTGGTAATCAGTGTATTTTGTGAAGCCGAGGAGACTACCATAATTCATGTAGGAAGCGCCCAGCGGCTTCTGCACCCTACATGGTGTACTGATTACCGTAGAGAACTGACTAGGAGCACAGGTATTCCGTGCCCTATGTACTCAGGGTGATTTATGTGTTCCACCCCCAACTGACTGCCCTACAGGCACTGAAGTCCTCATGGATGTTGATCTGAGTCTTGCCGTTTCAGGATTTGCATATGGTTGCACTGCATTGATGAGTCAGGTGTTTTTACTGTATAATCTGTTGCAGCTCATGCCCTGATGTTGGGATTTAGGTTGTGTTTCCTCACATTTCCAGGGCTGGCATAGTATGCCGAGCAGCCATGAGTGATGTAGGACCTAACCTGCTTTTTATGCCCTGATGTTATGATTTATGTCGTTTTTAGGCCTTGTGATGACAAGACAATGAGTATCATTTCAGGATCTGCATATTATGTACAGTGATGAGGTTTTTGTGATGTGTGCAACCTATAAGTATTTACTTTAGGCACTAACTGTAATGTTATGACAATTGCCTGGTTGGCAGAGTGATTTATGATCTATGTAATTTCATGACTATTGCTTAGTTGGCGAAGTGATTCATGTAATTGTGGTCTATGTGTTTTATGTATGGTACAAAGGATATTTTTATATAACATTGTGTGGAGTCTCTTTTGTGGTGTATGCTGTGTGTCACTGGTGTATGTGTGTGTTGCACAAATGCTTTACACATTGCCTCTGGGATAAGTCTGACTGCTCTGCCAAGTTACCAAGGGGGTGAGCAGGGGTAATCTTGTGTGTGTAACCCTCTAACCCTGACTAGAGTGGTGGGTTCTGCCTGGCATTCCCGGGGCATGGCCAGCTGGTTGGGGATCGCGTTGGGGGAAGCCTGAAGGCCGCCACGGTCTTGGCCGGCTCCCGCCTCTTGCCGAAGCCGGCATTGCTTTTTACCCCCAGGGAGCTGCAAAGATGCATCTCCCTGGGGGTAAAAACCAAAGTATGCTCCGCTTTAAACAAGCGAGAGTAAAATGCCAACAAGCCAGCCCGGGACATTGCTGGAGCCGGCCCTTGGGAGTGGTGGTCCCCAGGGCCATTTACGGCTCCAGGAGGGGGCAGCATGGCCCCCCTCCCATTTTTAAATTAGCCCTGGGAAGGTGGTGGTCCCTGGGGCAGCATGGGGAGACGTGCCCCCTGCATTTTTCTATACTAGCCCCGGGTTGGTGGCGGTCCCAGGGGGCTGTGTGGGGGTGCTGGAGCCCCCCCATGCAACTTATTTCATTATAGCCCCAGGGAGGTGGCGGTCCCTGGGGCTGGGGGGCAGGGTGGCCCCCCACATTAAAAAAGATTTGCCCTGGGGAGCTGGTGATCCATGGGGGTGCGTAGGGGGCTGGAGCCCCCTAAAGCATTTTGATTATGATAAATCCCAGGGAAGGTGGCGTTCCCAGTCTGCGGGGGGGCCAAGTGGCCCTCCGCACTTCTAAGTATCAGCCTCGGGGAGGTGGCAGTCCCCGGGGCTGCGGGGCCCCACGCAGGCCCCCACATCTTTATTTCTAATTGCCCCCGGGACCTGGCCCACCCGTGGGCCTAAAGTAAACAAAGCGCAGGAGCCCACGTTTTGCTTATTAAAAATGTTTTGCCCGGATTCGCAGATCCAACGCAAATACCGCCAACTTCTTTTAAAAAAATGCTTTTTTTAGGCCCTAAGGGCCCCTATGCGACCCCCTGAACAGGCCCAGGGGGTTAGGGTGTTTCTACCCTGCCCCTTTTCTTGTTTTTTAATGTTTTTTCTTGTGACTTGGTTCAACCAAGTCACAAGATGGCTGCCAACACTCCCTGGTTTGAAGTGTTGGCAGGCAATCAGATCTCAGACAGGAGATCGGGAGGGTTCGTGGATCCACCGCGAACACAGTTGTATATCTGAGAAATCTTAAAATTTCTCATAAACTACTGAACTGATTTACATCATTTAACGAAAATAGTGCTTTCTGGACCAAGAGCTACCTTTTTGCCAAATTTGGTGTAATTCCGTTCATCAGTTTCCTATGGAAATTAACATGAAGAAAAAGTGTTTTGGGACCCCCCTTTTTCTCAGCTCCTGCTTGACGGATCACCTGAAACTTTCAACACAACAGCTGAAGTGAGTGGCCCATTAGTTTTGAAAATTTTGCGAAGATTCGTCAAACGGCGCCAAAGTTATTGGCAAATCAAAAAACGCTTTTCCTATGGAAACTAGGCTCAAACTATAACTACCTACTGGCATCCGCCAGTAGATAATACATATATATATTAATATCATTTTTCACTGAAAAAACCAAAGGTTAAAGTGATGTTACAGTCACATTTCACGCGTACAAAAGAAGTGAAATTCAGCAGTTATACTTACCTGAACTAACTATAACTTACACCCCTGCAATGCACTGCTTATTACCTCACATATTACATCAATCATGACTTGGTCAGTGACAACACTGACGACATCACTCATGACATCTCAAATGACATCACTGATTACATCATCCACAGTAGGTTTGTGAGTGGGTGTGAGAGAGTATGAGTGGGTCTGTAAGTGGGTGCATGAGTGACTGAGTAGGTCTGTGAGTGGGTGTGTGAGTGGGTCTGTGATTGGGTATGTGAGTATCTGAGTGTGTCTGTGAGTGGGTGTATCAGTGTCTGAGTGTGTCTGTCAGTGGGAGTGTGAGTGGGTGTCTAACTGCCTATGTGGGTGTGTCAGTAGCTGTGTCAGTGACTGGGCCACAATGCAATCACACCTGTCCGTTTATCCAAAAAGAGTCCACAGTTTTGCACAAAATAGCTACCTAAGTGGAGTACTTTCTACTGGTTAATTACTAAGTGCTACCTCCTTGGGTAAATGTCCAGTACGTATTCTGCACTACAGCTGCGTAATGAAGCATGAGGAAATGTCACCAGTGACCTTGTGTGCATTTAGGCAATCAGATTATTCCTCATGCGCCCCATCCAGAAATTTATGATAACATGAATCTTCATATAGAGAAGATGACAAGAGTACAAAGAGTTAAATTTCCACCAAACAAGGGTCCTTCCGCTTAACTATATGAAGTAAGTGCTTCTTTGCTTGGTGGAGATTCCCTCATATTCCTCAACACCAATAACTCCTCACCAAAATCGGTGAGAAACACGCTAGGGGGCCACTTCTGAAGCTGTCCATCATCCTGGCTAATGGCAAGAAGGCCTTTGCATATACTAAGGTGGGCGGGGCCAAACGGGCGAAGCTTCCAGGTGATTTGCACATTTCTATACTCATGGTCATTTAAAGAGAGAACCATGGATTCTGCTCTCAGCAGCATAGAACAATAAAGAACCCACTTGTCACAGTCATATAGAGATTGCGCTCCAATAGATCAACAATGCATTCACCTCCACAAAGCCTTTAAGATCATTTTTTAATATGAAATTGCAGAGAAAACACACTTGCTTTGCCTGCGCCAAGCCCAGGAGTAAGTATTATTTGTCCTTTACAGAAGTGGATCTTCAGCAGGGGCACCTGCTACATTTATATTTGGAAGTGCCTCCTGATGAGCTTTAATTGATTGAGGGAACCCATCCCCAGGGGCCCGCCTTAATTAAATAGGGAGGAGGGTCGAACGGCTTCCCTTCCTGGGACGATTTTGGCCCTGGGAACCCCATACCCCGGGGCCTGGAAAATATTCAATCAGGGAGGGGGGCCGTGCAGCCCCATCACTGGCCCGATTTAAGCCCCAGGGACCCCATCCCCCGGGGCCTGGCCATGTCTCCCTGGGTGCCCCTGGGTGCACTGGTCCCACCCATGGTACCCAGTGTGCTAAAGGACTGCCGTAGGAGCCTCAAGGCCCCCATAGTCCCAGCCGGCTGCTTGCCTCCTGTGGGAGCCGGCATTGATCTTGCACGCAGGGAGCTGCTGGAAATGCAGCTCCCTGCATGAAAGAGCAATAGTTTAATTCCTTTCCCTGGCCGTATGTCTGTGAGCAGCGAAAGAGATGACAACTCCATTTTGACTGCTCCCGCTTGCTGGAACTGGAGTGTTTACTTTTGCTTGGTGGGAGCTGTCACATGTCTCACCAAGCAAAAGCAAACAGCTATGTCCAGGGTGTGGCCCCCCAGGACAAAGAAGGAGCCGGCTCTGGGGGTGGCGGTCCTATGGGCCATGTATTGCTCCAGGAGAAGGGCCTAGCTCCCCCCCTCCTTTGATTTTCAAGGGTCTGCCCCGGGGAGATGGTGGTCCCTGGTGCCAAGAATGACCCGTGAGGGGGGCCGCGCGGCCGCCCTCCATCTTAAAAACAATAGAAAGCTCTGTGGACCCCCTTTTTAATGTGCATTATTGCCCCAGGGAGGTGGCGGTCCCCGAGGGGGCGTCCATGCGGCACCCCTATTTTAGTTTTTGTATAGCCCTGGAGAGGTGGTGGTCCATGGGGCCCCGGGGTCCGAGCGGCCCACCTCGCATTATTAAAAGATAAGCCCCAGGGGGATGGTGATCCCCGCTGCATAATTAAGCCCTAGGAGTGGGGCCCGTGGGACCCCTACTTATTCATTAAAAGCAATTGTTTTGTTTTTTTCAAATTTTGCTGTATATTAGCACATTTTGCCGTGAATTAAAAAAATAATTCTTTTTTGCCCTGGGGGAAACCCAGCACCAGAGCTAGAGGGTCAAGGTATTTGTACTATACCCCCTTTTCTTTTTTTCTGTTTACTTTTGCGACTTGGGACTCGGCTGAAGGCGAGTGTGGTCTCGACATTGGCAACAGTTGTGAACCAGTGCTGCCTCCTCCCGCTCCACCGAAATATGGGTCGTGCCAGAGGAGGCACGAGCACACCGGCAAGCAACACAGTTCCTTCAATCAGTCCTTTACACCCCTTAACCCCTTGGCCCTTTGAGTTGCTGGGGTTGTGACTGTGATGATGGATGGTAGTGGGGCACCAGAGTGGGGGAGAGAGTCGGGCTGCCGGCTGCCAGCTGAGGCGGTCAATATTGAATAAGTTGATAAGGCTTGATAGGGCTTTTCCGGGCCGTTTCTCTTGCAGTACAAGTGCTGCCTAACTGCACGCACCCGAGACATGGGTCACATCGTAGGGGGGCACCAGCACACCAGGCAGCCGATACAAACAGGCCCACATCGCTCACTGGTGGTGGCTAGGATTA
Source organism: Calotriton arnoldi (assembly GCA_963921515.1). NCBI lineage: Eukaryota > Metazoa > Chordata > Amphibia > Caudata > Salamandridae > Calotriton > Calotriton arnoldi. The sequence continues at coordinate 599,884 of CAWUFW010005904.1, read as the reverse complement.
ATGTTATTGAATTGAGGTAGCAGGGGGAGGCAGTGGCACAAAAGCAGTAGTGGGCATATGTGCGCACCATCCCCTCACTGTGGTGCAAGCCGCATTGGCCTATTGCCAACAGTTTCAACACCACTGTCGAGAGGAACGATCGGCCTAATGACTGCCTCATGCTGTTCACATTATGCCCACCAATCCAGCGAAGCTCTCTGCACCGGGGGACCATGGGCCTAAAAGCTGCTTACTACCCGCTCTGCCCCCATACCACTCCACTCCACTCCACTACAGAAACAAGGGAGGCAGGAGTGTGTAAGGTGGCGGCGTGCAGTCCCACAGCGGCACAGAGGCACAAGGCACAGCAGCACAACGCTGTAGCGTGGTAACAAACACTGTCACCGCAACTGTGGCTGCGGGTGCGGGAGCGAACCCCTCGGAGCGCCTGAGGAGTTACCTCAGAGCCACAAGGAGCTACAGGCTCTACCAACCAACATGGCAATCCGCCCACTCAGAGGGACTCCGTGCTGTCCAGTGCTTCGTCCCGCCGACCATACCTTGTTCCTCTCGCTCTGCTCTGTTCCAGCTTCCGCCTCAAATTCCCCACAGGTCATTCGGCAGACAGATCCATCCTGATCCAAACTGCGAGGAACCTGTGGAGCAATTTAAATTGTTTCAAATTCCTGGAGAGAAAAGAGTAAGTTAGATGTAAGTTGTTTACATAATGCTAGAATTTCGGCATCTTTCAAGGACACCGCATATTGCATGAAGTTCTATTTTACTTGTAGATTGTTTGTAGTTTTTCTAATTCTACATTTTCCTCTCCAGGTGATCAGTTATTTTACATCTGTGTGTTCGTACAGGAGTTTGTGCTGTAGTCAATGACAGTGAACCATTCGTCGTCACTGTCAGTGAGTTATGTTATTCCTAGTTAACCAGAGAATGAACATTTCGGTGCTTATTTTATGCTTTCGAAATTCTTTCTGGTTCAGTGTGGCATTGGCCTAGTCACCAGATCATAAAATGTGTAGTCGTGGAGAATGTTTTGCATCTTTACATTTCAGACACACTAGATTATTTAAATGAGCAGTTAACCACATTCTGTACCGTAATTTCAATTTGTGGAAAACTAATTTTACCCAACATTTAATTCAATATTCTTTACCTCTGAAATGGACAGAGACTCCTTACATTTTGAGCGTTCTTCGAACTTTAGTATCTGAAATTACATTTCAGCTTTTTAGAAAAAATGAATATATTCTTGTTTTTTTCTGTGTGAGAATGCTCAGGATAAGTGGTTTCTGATTTATAAAAAAACATTCCTGAAACACATTAATTTATCCATGGATTGTAAAGAGGCAAATAGTATGACATTTGCAATCAATATTGGAAACCGACATCTTAAAGGACGATTAAATGATGCACAGAAATTAAAAATATGACAGGCTGAATCCAAATATGCAGAGCTCTGTATCTATACACACGAAGTGAGACACTACAAAGAAATGTGCATCCACTCATATCAAAGGAGGGTTTGGCTTTTCATGATTAAAAATGCAGAAGGAGAACATTAGGCTAAGTCTTTCAAACAATACTCAGTGGCAGCTGCCAACTATCGCGAGTGGTAGGGCGGGTAAACCGCTGCTGGAACATACACTACACACAAAATATACATAACAATATATAAATATACATAAAAAAAGAAAAGAAAAAAGCCACTTTCCTGACCGCGCTCCTCACTCCGGACCGATCTTCCTCTTTCCTGCAGCACATGACCAGTCGACTTGCTTAACCAATCCTGGCACTGCAGGATAGAGCGTCCTGGCTGGATGCTCCTTCAAGCCCTTTAGGCCTGTGCTTGGTCTCCCTCTCCACCCAGCTGTCTAAGACAGCTAGGTGGAGAGCTTCAAAGTGCGCATGTCACTTTGGATGGTGCAAGACAGCCGTCCAAAGTGATATGCGCACTTTGGAGCATCCAGCCTGCCACTACTTCTGTCCTCTGCTGCCAATCAGCAGTATAGGACATGCCCCCTATGCCTCTGGGCTCGGGCAGGCTGGATGGCACAGTATGCACCACGCTAAAAAATTAAATGGCAATGAAATTGTTTTCTGCGCAGCTCGCAGCGGGTGGGGGGGGACGCTCCCCCACCAAAGTGAAGAAACTGCCGCTGACAATACTGCACTAACAATCAATTTTCAATTGTTTCCCAGATGAGGCAGTGCATGTATTCCTTGTGAGTAGTGCATTGCAGTAGCACCTTGCTGTATTATTCTGCCTTTTTCATTTAAGGGAATTCGATTGGAAGATTAGGGTCAACAGTGACACGCAAGAGAGATCTAGTAGGGGTATGTTCCAGAACTTCTTCATGCCTTACTGATAGGATAACAACATCTAACTGGCTGGGTGGCTCCGAGGGTTAAGGCTGCTGGGGAATGTGATGATTAGCGGGTCTCAAGTTTAAATCCTGGCAAGACCAACTCAATCTTTCATCCTTCAGAGGTAAATAGAGTAACTTAAATAGTAATGCCTGTTATTTACAGCAGTTAGAAATGGCAGCCAAGCGATATGAAGCAATATATTATTTTTCAAAAGGAATGGGTCTGCATTCAAAGCAGATACTCCTGCCATTGCATGCTTTGTGTGCTCCTCCCTAAATTGTATGCTCCAACATAACTGCTCAAATAACTGTGTGGGATAGTGTAAGAAAGTGCTCTTTTTGACATGGTCACACTCACTTTTTGCCTGGTATTTGATTTGATTGCGACTGGAGGTGCACTGGTTTCCTGCTAACCAGGTCCCCACTGTCAGATCTCTTTTCCAAGACTGTGCAATTGTTTTCCCCAATTTTCAATACCTTTAGTACCCTCTGAAAGTCCCTAGTAAATGTTACCCCTGATCCCTAGGGTATCAGGTCCTAAAGAGAGTCCCGAAGGGCTGCAGCATGAATTGTGACACCCTAAGGGACCCCTCACCAAACTCATGCAAACTGCCATTGCAGACTGCATGTTTTGGTGCAGACAAAATTAAAAACACAACATGGCACACAGCCTGCATGCTCTGCCTGCCAACACTGCATGCAGTATAAGTAAGTCACCCCTACAGCAGGTCTTACCGCCCTAAGGCAGGGTGAACTATACTACATGTGAGGGCATAACTGCATGAGTGGATATGCCTTTGTACTAGTCAGTTCCATTACTGCCAGTACAAGTGATCAGGGAAGCCGTTTTAAAAGTGTCTGCTGGACACCGATAAAAACATGTTCCCCAGCTACATGAGGGCTTCACTGAAAATAGGGATGTTGGTATCAGGAATTTCGTATTAATAAACTCACACTGATGCTAATGTCGGATTAACAATACTTGCATTCAGACGCACCTTAGAGGTGCTCCCTGAAATCCTACCAGCTACTAGTGTGCTGACTGACTGGATTTTGCCAGCCTGCCACCAGAGATAGGTATCTGACCCCCAAGGGTGAAGGCCTTTGAGGATGTTTGGCACCCCCACCCACACGATGACCTGCGGATTAGCATTCAAGGGCTGGGGTGCTTTAAAGAGGGCCGCCGCCTTTCGTATGCAAATCTGGCTTCTCTCAAAGGAAAGGAAACTCACCCCCTTTTGTCCAGAGCCATTTGGCACCTGGATAGGTGGAAAAATTAGCTAGGCAAGACAGGCATGCCCACCCTCAGGTGAGTACCACCCCTGAACTGGGCTACCTGAAGTGGATGCAACTTTTCAGAAGTGACCATCTTGTTGATGGCAAATTTAGGATCTCTGGGACAGGGTTATGCCCAGGAAGTGGTCAAATAGGGGGTGTTGTGACCCCAGGGGTAAGAAGCCTATTGACTATTACCCTATACTCCCTTAACTCCCTGAAATTCAGTATTTAGGGGAGCCCTGGCACCGGGAAATGAGATCCTGCCAACCAAAAGAAGAAAGCAAGAACTGCAGAAGAAGCAACTGATTCGGCAGTAGCCCTGCCGGTCTGTTCACCTATTCTCGACAATTGCACCAAAGTTGTTTCACCCTGCAAGCTGCTGATCCTCCAAAGCCTGGGAGGACTGCCAGCACGTCTCCAAAGACTCAGGAACTCCTGTGGAACAGCTGAGTTTTCCCCTGCATCTTGCAAGTACCAAAGACTGAGTTGTGATGCTCCAAGACTGAGAAAACACGACACCAGGAAGCATCGCTGCACATGAACCACCTAGCCCAAGCTGCAGTAGGCCAACAATGCGAACGTGGTCCCCAGATTCGTGCCAACCTACGAAGAAGAAGGATACGGAAGAGCCGCTCAAGCACAGACTGTGGAAGAAGCAACTGATCCAATGCCAGCCTGTTTGCTGTACCTGACAGAGTGCGCCAAAAGTCATCTCATCCTGCAGCTGCTATGTCTCCAAAGCCTGGGAGGCCTTCCTGCCTTCAACAAAGAACCAGGGACTCCTGTGGAGCAGCTGAGTTTCTTTCCTGCATCTTGCAGGCACCCCAAAGAAGACTAAGAGACTCACCACCACAAAGCACCACTGAACCCACGCTTCCTAGCCTAAGCTAAAGTGGGCCAATGGTGCCAGCGTGGTCCCCTGGCCCTCCAGAGACAAAGCCCACTTTGGACTTGCCCACTGTGGACTTCCCGATGCTGCCTGCAGCCTCTGTTCGCAGGCCGCCTCTAAAGCAACTGCTCCCAGTGATGAGAATCCAATGCTTAAGGACCCCTCTGCATCTGTCCCCTCTGGCCCTCGGCGAAGAGGACTGAAGGTGTCCTCACATCCACAAGCATTGTGAGGCCTGAGCCCCCTTGTTGGTTCAGCCTGACTGGTCCCCCAGTCCGAGCTTGCAGCCTCTTTTCCAAAGAACCTATCTCCATAGACTTGAATGGGGTACCTGACGCTGTAAGGAACCTCTGCACCTGGTCGCCCCAGTGCTGCCCAAAGTGAACTATTGGTGCTGCCTTGGACCTTACCTATACCCACCTTAAGTCCACAAGATTGGTCCCGTAAGGCGCTGTTGAGGGCCCAAATGCAACACATGTTTTTCCTCCAGAGAATGCCTGGTCGTAAAACTCCACTCTGCTCGTGGATTTTGTGGAATTTGTCAACTCCGCATTCCGCGAAGAACGTGGAGTTACCAATAAACTCTGCATTCTGCAATGGAGTGGAATTTTTTTCCGTTGGCGTCCTCGTCACGTCATTTTGTGCGTGCAGGGAGTGTGACAAGACATGTTGGGTGCTCATGAGTGGCCATAAGATTTGCTTGCTGCCCGCGAGCTCCAGTGAGATTTTACGACTGCTAATGCAGCTTTCAGTCGCACCAGCAACGTCCGGCACTTCTTTTGTGACATAGGCGAGTGAGAGCGAGCACGATCGACTGTGGCTTCAATCTGGAGAAGATTCTCTCCTCGAGAAGCAGCTAAATATCCTCAAAAACAATTTGGAGTTAAAAGACTTCTCAAATGGACTGTTCACGTTGTTTTTTTGTGCAAGGAGCCGTTTTTTTATTTGACTTTTTTTCAACAAGGAGGAAGAGCCCCAGAGACTCCAACTTCCAGTTCCTGTCCAGCAGGCTCCTCCCAGTGCTTTGTCCACCTCCTGGTCACTTCTCATTTGGATTTGGAGCTGCAAGAATCACTCTGTTTGTCTGCTACATATATACCATTGGATTTGGGGAATTTGTTTTTGTGATGTCGCAAGAAAGTTAAAAAAATGTTGAATAAGTGTGTTGTTTGTTTGATAGAGGGCATGTACCAGTATTTATTTGTACTTTTATTCAATTTATAAAATGTATTGTGGTGGGTGGCCTGCAGTTACAGTAGGGGCCTAGTTTGCAAGTCATTTTGCTTCTTTTATAAAGGAAAAATGTTGCACAGTTCAGTGCATTTTCTCCATGTTTTTTAACAAATTTGCATTGTTCATTTAATTCACTAAGTGGCCTAGTATACCAATGGGCCTTTCAGCCAGTAGTCCCAGTACTAGTCATGGGTACATGAACAACTAATTCTCTGGTGTCTGTTGAATTGAAACATCATTTAGGCCATGGATGGCATTGGACTAAATTACAAAATGTGTTTTTTTGGGGGGTATTACACATTTCTTTTCTGCAAACAGTTTTCAGGTGGGGCAATATATTTGATGCCTTTGGAGGATGTGTATTGTTGCAAACATTTTTTAGCCCAGTTAATTTTCGCTTTTTGCATAGCTGAATTTATGCTCTTTTCTCCTGTGTTACCATGCCTCCTTTGTCTGGCCAGTGTGTTAGTGTGTTTGCCATAGGCCACCATTTGTCTTTGTACCTCATGCCATGTGGCCAGTGCTCATTTTATGTAGTCAGTTTCCATAGGCCTGCATGTTTTCTTTGTTTTCCATGCCTCCTGCTTGTTGTTTTACCATGCGGCTGGTGGCCATTTTGTGTAGGCAACTAGTGTGCTTTTTTGCCATAGGCCTGCATGTGTTTTTTCTGTTGCCATGCTTCCTTGCTGGTTGTTTTTGTTGTTTGACCATGTGGCTCATGGCCATTTTGTGTAGAAAGCCAGTGTGTTTTTGCCATAGGCCTGTATGTGTTCTTTGTTGTGGCCATGTCTCCTTACTGTCTGTTGTTGTTTGACCATGTGGCTGGTTGCCATTTTGTGTAGGCAGCCAGTGTGCTTTTGGGATAGGCCTGCATGTGTTCTTTGTTGTGGACATGCGTCCTTGCTGGTTGTGGTTGTTTGACCATTTGACCATTTTGTGGAAGCATCCATTTTTTCAGTTTTCAAAGCCATTTTGTGTGTAGAGTCTTAAACCTTTTTGTTTGTGCTCATTATTTTAAACTTTTCCCTGATATCAGTTTATTAATATGCTTGAGGCCTAGTAGCTCACTGCTCATACTAAATGAACAGTGTTTTATATTATCAGATAATTTTTTGCATTTTTCACCTGCACCACTCCTTGCCTCCCAAATCACAAATGGCTTCTCATGGTAGTCCTCTAGTACATCAACAATTATATTTTTTAAATTTTTATTTTTTTGATACTTTTTTCACATGTTTTTTTTAATTTTAATTTTTAAAATTATTTTGTTTGTCAGAGAGAGATGCTGCTTCCTTTTGAGGTTTTCACACTGGAAGTCAGCAAGGAGGACAGTACCATGGGCCAAGCTATCCCGTTGTTCATGTGCTACAGGAACAGCTAAAGGGGGTGTATGAAATGTACGCAGGTGTGGTAAAAAAAAAGATGCGCATGAGTTGGTGGAGGGCTTAATCCTTCGCTTGGCTTTTAGTACAAGACTGCAAAGAGACATTGTGTCATCCAAACAGTACATCTGTGCCACAATTCCTGATCCACGGTGCAAGCGATTACTGGCCACTTTCATTAAGACATGGATTGCTGAGCAAGCCAGCGACCTAGAAAAAGAACAGTTGGGAATTAGAGGCCGACTCCCGGGCAGAAGTTCTGGGGTGCAGCCTTCAACTTCCATAGAGCCTGAGGGCAGTGCTGTTCGCTCACAGCAGCCAAAACCAACAACAAGAACATCAGCAACAACAACAGGGACAGGAGCATCAGCCCCAAAATCTGCATTTGATTAGTTTCTGAAGGCAGGGCTTAAGTCCAGTGGAGAGGCGAAGACAAAAGAGGTCAAGCAAGTTGGAGCAGCAATCACTATTAAGAGGATGGTCCAGGCCCATATGGATGACCCAACAGAGGTCTATCGAGATCAAAACCCATTGGTGTATTGGTATGGGAAGAGGCGCCAATGGCCAGTGCTCAGCAGGCTGGCAATAAAGTATCTGGCTTGTCCAGTAGCCACTGTGTCTGCTAAGCGTGTGTTCAGGCAGCTGGTATAGTTGTCACGGTGAGAAGGACGAGTCTCTTGCTCCAAAACGTGGAGAGATTAACCATCATCAAAATGAATCAGCACTTTATACCACCAAATAACACCATACCTAAAGTACGACAGGAGGAGGATGAGGTTGATTGGTCATGGTAGTGTGTTAGCTGACTAACTTCTGGGCGAGCCACCTGAGTTTGAGGACAAACTCTACTTCCGTGACTACTGAGTAGGCCTGGGCCACCATAGAACTTTCTATTGACAAACTGCTTGGACAAAAAAAAGGATATAGCTAGGGGAACATTATATTATTTTGTTTGTTTGTGTCAGACTGACTAATGCAGCCCAACCATTTTAGACACATGTATGGCCAGATTGGAATTGGACCATTGTGCAGTGAAGAAGCCTCTCCCCATTCCCTTCAAGAGACAATGCCTGCTTCCATCCTTTCATCCCCTAGCAGGACTGCCCCGAATATTTGATTTACAAGACTGGCCAATGTGTGTTGTGTGAATCAAAGAGGATCAGCAATTTACCACCATGCTTGATTTGGAACAGGTAAGTAATGCTCCAATTAGTATATATGAGTGATTGCTTGTGAGGGTTTAGATGATTCATGTGGTAGCAGACAGTGAGGGTGGGTGTTCAGCTAAAATTTGTAAGCTTGATTGTGTTTGTGATTATTTACAATGTTGGTGGCCTAATGGGTGATCATTTATTTCCTGAAGGTGATTTTTTTCCTTCCCCTTTGACACTTTGGGGCACATGCATCAAGCCCGCATTTTGCGATTCCCAAATAGCGAATTTTACTGATTTGCTATTCGCAAAATGCTATGCAAAATGCTATGCATGTAGGAATTGCAAAAAAGGCCCATAGGAATCAATGGGAATTGCATGCGCCAAATAGGTACTCGCAAATTGCGCATGCAATTTCAAGGGTGCAAGGGTGCCAAAAGGACACCAAGATGCACCCCTGAAAGTGCAATTAAAAAACATGTTGCACACACACATGCCCCAAGGGCATGTTTGTGTGCAACATAGAACTTTGAAAAATGCACTTTTGTGCATTTTTCAAGTTTTCAGCAAATTACCATCAACTTTAAGTTGATGGTAATTTGCGTTTCTTAAAATCGAAATCGCTATTTTTTGTTGTTGTTGCATTGCATTTAGGTAATCGCAATTTGCGATTCCCTAAAGGCAATCGCAATTTAAGTAATCGCAAATTTTGCGATTACTTAAATAGCGATTTTTGCATTTGGGATGATGCATCCCAAATGCAAAAATTGCGGTCGCAAAGGGGCAGATTCTGAAAATCTGCCCCTTTGCGACCGCAAAAAACAATGATGCATGTGCCCCTTAGTGAGATTTGTTTGCCGGGTCCACACTGCCTTGTTTTCTGAGTCACACTCCTCAAAGACCCAACCAGTCCATTTAGCTAAGAAACAGAAATCTAGTCTACACAAAAAATTTACTCAATGTTTCTCTTGGTGTTCATCAACAGTATTGCACTACAGGTTGATCTCCCTCATTTGGGTCGGCAGTCGGAACTGAGTTGGACATATTTGTTACTTGGAGTCAGGAGGATGATGGAAGGACTCAGAGCATGACTACCTCAACAACTGCCAGAAGAAGGAAGTTATCAACTTATTGGAAACCAACATGGTGATGACTCTATGAGGCCTACTCTGTGGACTGGTGAGACGTGCGTTGATTACTTGATTAGTGGAATTGCAATGCTGCTGAGTGTGTGTGCTGGCTGGCTCAAATTTGAATCTATGTGTTTGGGTGGGGGCCTGTTGTTGTAGGTAACTGGAGAAAGACATGTGATGATGTTGCATCATCACATTATGCATGCGCTAGTCTAATTGTTATGATGATGATCATGACAGTTACAAGTTTGATCAGCCCAATACATACAGCCACTTGTCTGTGATTGTTGGTTGTTGTAAATTGCTCTCACTTAATTGATCACACATGAGTCATAAATGAATGATTGCAAAGGACTATGCGTGGCATCCTGCCTCTTTCTCACTCATTGTTCTAATACCATGGTTACCTGGGATTCCACTCAGCTGTTGGTTTCCCTAGCATTGGAATGTACTGTTTGAACTGCTTGTAACTGTGATCCTTGTCTGGCTGAGTACTTGGATGGGTTTCTTCTTCCTTAAGAATAAACTTGGATTGCAACTTTAAGAATACCTGCTTTGCGTGATCCTTTCACCCCAATCAAGGATCCTACAGTGGCGTAGTCGGCAGGATGTAAGTTTGAGTGCGGAGCGTAGATCTTTTCTTCTTCTTCATTGCTTAGGATCTGAAGGTCAAGATGTGTTTGATTACCTTCCTGAACTTAGTGATTCAGAAAGTAGGGATTTAAATGAATTCGAAATTTGCATGAAAAAGCTCGATAAACATTATTTACCCAAAGTTAGCACCATATTAGAAAGATATCATTTTGGGAGAAGGTGGCAAAACGAAGGAGAAACTCTTGAAAGTTACATCACTCAATTTAGGAAACTTGCTTCGAGCTGTAAGTTTGCAGAATGTTCAGAAGAAAGGATTCGTGACCAATTCATGTTGGGATGTAACATAGAAAAAATACGTGAAGTGCTTTGGTTGAGGGATGAACCGTCTTTAGACGAGGTTGTTCAAGTAGCTAAGAGGGTTGAACATTCCTTGAAATGTGTTGACATTATCAAAAGAGATAAACAAGCAGCTGTTCAAGTTGTTATAGGAGGTGATAAAGCTGTTAAAGTTGGGGAAAAACATGTAGTCAAACCAGAAGTTGTGTCTAAAAGTAAAAGTAAGCCTTTTGTTCCTAAATGTTTTAGATGTGACAAAGTTGGCCATTTGGCAAATGATAAAAAATGTCCAGCTTTGCATGTAATTTGTTCTAAATGCAAAAAGAAAGGCCATTTATCTATTCTTTGCAAAACTAAGATTGCAACTTCAAAAGTCAAATGTGTAGAGGCAGGGTTTCCTGAAGAGGATTTTGTATGTGGACAAATTGTTGTTCAGGTGGATGCGGATATGAATAAATCTGGTCCAATTGATACAATTCAGGTAGAGGGTGAAACCACCAAAGTTCTTTTTGACTCTGGTGCTAAAATCACCATTATTTCAAATGTGTTTTACCAGAGCAAGCTTGAACACAAGACTTCTCTTTTTAAACCAGATATTCGTCCGCTTGCGTATGGTGGTGAGCCTATTCCTTTATTAGGCTATTTTGTTGGTCTAATTGGATACAAGCATCGGTATGCCTCAGGGAAGGTTTATGTGTCAAAAAAAGGTGATAGCATAATCAGCTGGTTTCATCAAGGGGACTTGGGTGTTATGCTAGACCCGGGTAGTGCTTGTCCCATTAAATTAAACGAAGTTGACAACACCATTCATGAAATCAGTGATGGTAGCGTTGAATCACGCATCAAGCAGAAGTTTCCCAAGGTGTTCAGAGATGAACTTGGTTGTCTCAAGGATGTGAAACTGGAAATACATTTGCGTCCTGATTCGCAACCCTCTATCAGCAAGGTAAGGAATGTACCATTTGCTGTGAGGGAAGAAATGAGGAAGGAATTGGATAAGCTTAAGCAAGGTGGGATTATTGAGGAAGTAGAAGGAACTGATTGGCTGGCTCCAGTTGTCGCAGCTCGCAAGGCCAATGGTTCCCTTCGTTTGTGTGTGGATTTGAGGCAATTGAACAGGTGTGTTATATCTGATCGATATCCACTCCCCAACATTGCGGAGTTTTTAGTTTTATTGAATGGGGCCAAAGTCTTCAGCACCATTGACTTGGCCTCGGCTTACCATCAAATTGAGTTAGCGGAAACTTCAAGGGACTATACTGCCTTTATAACTCCTTTTGGCACTTTTCGTTTTGTTAGGATGACTTTTGGGCTTGTGTCTGCAGCATCTATCTTCCAACGTGCAATGGAAAAAATTCTTAAGGACTGTAGGGGTGTTTGTGTTTACCAAGATGATATTTTGGTTTTTGGAAAAGATCATAAGGAACATGAGGAGCTCCTTAATATTGTCTTGGGTAGACTTGAACAAAGTAATTTCACCATTAAATCTGAGAAATGTCGGTTTGGTACTTCTCACTTCTCACGTGCTCACTACGCCACTGGAGTCAAGCTATCCTGGCTGATGAAGGCTGATAGCCTGAAACTGGTCCTAGGATGCTTGATTCTGGTCCAGGGAAGACATGGCTTGGCAGTTCGGTCTGGACTGTTCCCATGAGGCACAGGGTCAAGACTGATTTGCATATGGCTATGTCTGAACTGGGGTGGCGTGGTGAAGCAAAATAACGATGGATTAAACCCAGATCTGTGACTGGGGGTGAATGTTTGCCAATGTGCAGCATTCCGTCCATCATCTTGTGTGTTTTGCATTTCGCCCTATGTGGGAAGGGTAAGCCCAGACGTGGGTCCCGTGCTCACTACGCCACTGGAGTCAAGCTATCCTGGCTTATGAAGGCTGATAGCCTGAAACCGGTCCTAGGATGCTTGATTCCGGTCCAGGGAAGACATGGCTTGGCAGTTCGGTCTGGACTGTTCCCATGAGGCACAGGGTCAAGACTGATTTGCATATGGCTATGTCTGAACTGGGGTGGCGTGGTGAAGCAAAATAACGATGGATTAAACCCAGATCTGTGACTGGGGGAGAATGTTTGCCAATGTGCAGCATTCCGTCCATCATCTTGTGTGGTTTGGTACTTCTACCATACAGTACTTGGGACACACTATTTCCGGTGATGGGATCAAGCCTAATTCCAATCTGGTTGATACTATTAATCGCATGTGTGCCCCCACGTCTAGAGAGAAGCTCTTGAAGTTCTTCGGCATGGTGGAATATTACAATAAATTTGTTGGCAATTTTGCACAACTCTGTTGTAATATGAGGACGCTTTTAAGGAAGGGTGTTGAATTCAATTGGAGTGAAGCTTGTGAACATGAGTTTGATACCCTTAAAAGGAAACTTAGTGATGCTCCCAGACTCAATAGTTTTGATCCCTCAAAGACTTCCATCATTACCACTGATGCCAGCCTCAAAGGGTTAGGGGCTGTTTACAACAGGAAGGTGAAGGCGGTTTGAAAACCATCATGTTCATTTCCAGAGGTCTTAAGGATGCAGAATCACGCTATTCTGTTATAGAACGGAAGCTTTGGCAGTGTTCTGGGCTATCAAGAAGCTTGAAAAATTTCTGTGGGGCACTAAGTTTTAAATCAAAACTGACCATAAGCCGCTTTGTGAAATTTTCACAAAGAAAGGAATAGACCTTGTTTCTAGTAGGATTACCAAATGGGTGATAGCCTTACAGGAGTATGACTTTGGAATAAGGTATATTCCTGGTGTTGAAAATCACATAGCTGACACTCTTTCAAGACTTGTTGGTGAGGCAGATGATGATGTCAATGATGAAGACTTTGTTGAGAGTGATGTTCATGTTTGTGTGGTTGGGGAGGAAATCATAGATGAACATCTATGGCGTAGTGAAATGACCTTAGATCCTGTACTCACTGAGGTATTGTCTCTTATTCACAGAGGGTGGCACACAAAGAGACAAGCTTCTGATGAGGCCCTACATTTTGGGGTTTAAAGGATGAGTTAGCAGTTTGTGATGGGTTGTTAGTTCGGGGCACAAGATTAGTTCCTCCCCTGAAACTGAGCAAGCTTTTGATTGAGTTAGCTCATAAATCCCATTCTGGTATGTCCAAGACTAAGGAGAGGCTTCACGCTTCTTATTGGTGGCCAGGCATGGATCTTCATGTTGAAAGGATCATAAGGGATTGCATGATTTGTGCAACTAGTGAAAAACGAAGTTGGTAAGGGTGCAACCTATGGCCAACAGAGAACTTCCTCGTGGGCCCTGGAGGGATGTGGCTTTTGACATTCTTGGGCCTATCCACTCTGATGGTCGTCAAGTCTTTATTTTGGTGCTCATCGATTTATTTTCTAGGTGGCCTGAGATTCATTTTACTTCTAGTATTGAAACTGGTATTGTCATAAAGTTTTTGGAAACACTCATTGCTAAAGAAGGTTATCCAGAAACTATTCTTACTGACAACGGTGTACAGTTGGTCTCACGCGAAATGGAGATGTTTTTAAAAGATCGTGGGATCAGGCACAAGAGATGTTCTCTTTACCACCCAGAAACCAACTGTGTTGTGGAGAGGTTCAACAGAGTGTTGAAAGAGACCATTTCTTGGGCGAAAAACTCTGGCCTTAATTGGACAAATGAAGTCCTAAAGAAAATTGAGTCCTATAGGGTGTCTCCTCACAGTACGACTGGTATGTCACCTTTTGTTCTGTTCAAAGGTAGGCTCCCATGTACCATGGTTGAACCCTCTTGGGTGAGGAATCTAGAAGAAAACGTGGAGGAGTCAGTTTCTCAGTCTTCTTCCAATAAGCTTCCGCCTGTCTGGCGTTTGAGGGAGGAGGCCAAAGGTCTGTCTAGAAAAATGTACTTTGATTCTAAAAAATCCTCTAAGTGCACTGTTGTGAATGTGGGAGACTTGGTGGTAATCAAGTTACCTGGTTCCAAGGTAGAGTTCTCTAAACCTATTTCTGTCACTAAGGTTTTTAATAACGCTGTCAGAACTCAAGATCACAGAATTTGGAATTTGAATAGAGTTGCTGTTTATAAAGTGCCTGTTATTACTGATGGTGTTCCAGTTAGTGACAATCCACGTGATTTCTCTTCTGTTTCTTCACGCTCGTCCTCTAGGTTAGTTAAGAGGCCGAGTTATTTAAAGAACTACGTATCATAACATGTCCACTTTTGTTACCTCAGCTTTGCATTCCTTTTTGCTTCTCTCTTTACCTCAACTAGTTTCTCCCTTTCATCCTTCCCCAACCCCCTTGTGTTCTCTTTGGTTAACCTGGGAAGGTGTGTGGCATCCTGCCTCTTTCTCACTCATTGTTCTAATACCATGGTTACCTGGGATTCCACTCAGCTGTTGGTTTCCCTAGCATTGGAATGTACTGTTTGAACTGCTTGTAACTGTGATCCTTGTCTGGCTGAGTACTTTGATGGGTTTCTTCTTCCTTAAGAATAAACTTGGATTGCAACTTTAAGAATACCTGCTTTGCGTGATCCTTTCATCCCACTCAAGGATCCTACACTATGCTCTTGCTCTGCCTCTGATGAAGCTTACCTTCTGTCCTTCTCCTTGACATTCACCTTCTGAAAACATAAAAGGGAATAGGTTTTTCGCAGGGTAATTGTGAAAGCATTCCACAACCTTGCAGCTTCTATTGAAAAAAGATTTCCCAAAGATCTCCCCTCAACATGAGCCCGCTCATCTCAGGACTACCAACAGGGAGGTATCAGTGGATCTTAGATTACAACTGAGAACATAGAAGGAGAATTACTTTTGAGATTGTTAGGACCAAACCCATATAGTACACTGTGAACAAGACACATTGATTCAAAACTAATCTGTTTACTCACAGGTAACCAATTAAGGGCATCGGCGGCAGCAATAGCTGAAGAAACTGTATAATGATTATAAAAAGTACTATACTTACAATGTGACCTTGTTACTTTAACACAAACGTTTCTGCACTTTTATCTAATCTAAAGAACATCCTTACCTTCTTTCAGTACTTTTAATATCTACTTTTTGAACCTGAAGTTTGAAAAGGCCATAACTAAAAAATGACTTCTTCTCATCCTTTCTGGTAGATACCAAGGCCATATATTAATGGTCTTTTTAACTTGCTTAATGTGCACAGCCCTCTCTTTGGTGTCACCAGTACTTACTGGACTCATTCTCAACTATAATAATAGACAATGATGCTTTTTAAACTTTCGTTTTTTACTCTACGGTAGATTTTGCCAATACAGAAGAGACTATCTTCGTGGGCATTGCTCTTTTAAAAATCTATGGCTTTCGACCTGCTAAGTTAAATAGGCTTGGTAATTAGTTCTGCTTTTGTGGCACTATTAAAATGAAATTCAAAATCATATACAATCTGAAGAGAGAATTGAATTATCCTTTTAAAACCCAAACTGTTGTCAAAATGTTTTATACTAGAATCCAAATGCTGACTCATTAAGTTAAAATCGCAGAAAAGGCTGTGAGAGAAATGTATTCAATGAACATTAATGAATTTATTTTGGGGTCATCAGTCTTCCTTCCTTCAAAAGCATTCAATCAATGGGTGAGAGATGAGGGGAAAATGAGGTTATTTTTGGGCTCTGACTTGTTGACAGATGAAGGAAATCCTCACAGAGCACAAACCCAAAAAATTGGATCGTTTGTGGCTGCTCACACTTTTCGCAATGCCGATAGGAAAGATCACTGTGGAAAACTTCATGCCATTTTTCCTCCTGGGAAGTATATAGTGTCTTTAAATACATAGGGCAATATAGGGAGATAGCCACTACTTGTTTTCAGGCGTGTGAGGCACTTAGTATTTGTCATTTTAACAATCCGACTGTCATTTTATTTTATCCTATTGCTGAACCCTTTTCCTTTTAACTGTTTTAAAGCAAAGCTAAGTTTAAATTGAATCTGTGTTATAAAAGGTGAATTTGAATCTATCTGAATCTGTAAATGCTTACCTGCATTTGAATCGGACCTGAAAAGGGACTGGAATCAGAGGATGGAGGGCGGGAGATGAAGACCGGGATGCAGCGTTACAAGAAGTTACCGGAATTTGCGGGAGGGTCAGCATTCTAGATGTTGAGGACAGGGGCTTCAAAAACATGGATGTGGAGCGGCCGCGCAGGGGGTGTGCCTAAGGCAAGCCCGTCTGTGCCTGTCCATGCCTGAACGGGACCAGGAACCCTGCCCATTTTCTGCCAGAAAATAGCAGAAATTGCCGATATACCAGAGAAGCGCTACTTGATTTAGGTAAGGCTTTGATATACAATGAGGCACTTTGTGTTAAGGGGTCCCCAGGCTGCACTATGGTCCTTTTTCATGCCTCAACTGCAAGTGGGGAAGCCAGGCAGTGGCAGAACGGCAATGTTAGGAAGAGGGTAACTTGACAGGGCTTTCACTGAAATTTATTTAATTCAATGTGAGATCCATTCCCAAACATTGTTTGGAGATTTTGGGCATTCTAGCAGAAAAAAGCCTGATTTAGCCTTCATAATAGAGACTTGGCTAGACGATAACAACTTCCCTGACATCTCTACCGCAACCCCTGTAGGCTATAAGATGTTAAAGTGCGACAGGTTGGGGCGGAAGGGAGGAGGAACAGCCATTCTTTTTAAAGATTGCTACACTTGTCTCACTGAATTTGTAACACCACTAGGGGACCATGAGATTCTAGTATTTCAGGTCTCTAGTGGAGAATGCAAAATGTTCGGGGGAGCAGTAATTTACAAGTCCCCACGCTACAAACCTGAGTTTAGTGCCAAACTACTTTCTCAGCTGCTTCCTGTATATTTGAAATGTAACATTTTTTAGTAATGGGCGATTTTAATGTTCCTTTTGAAAATACGGAAGACTTTGTGTGTAAACAATTGGAGCGTGACATGCAGATTTTACAACTCAAACAAGGGGTCAGAGGACCCACCCATATTTCAGGGCATACACTCGACCTCTTATTTCTAATATTGAGTCCATTAATATTTCAAGGATTGAACCTTTAACCTGGACCAATCATGTTTTAATTGCCTTCCCCTTTAACCTACCTATAGAGAAAAACAGCCCGCGTACACCCTCAAATGTTGTGGAATCTTATAACCCCAGAATTCTTTGCTTCCCATTTATCTTTAATGGAACAAACTGTATTGAGGGCACTCCCTGAACAGGTAGAGATTTTAAATGTAGAAATAAGCAACGCATTGGATCAGTTTGCCCCCGAAAGAAAACAATCTAACTAGGATATCACCATCAGAAAAGTGGTACTCGCCAGAGCTGAGATTGATGAAAAGCAAATGCATATCTGTGGAAAAAAACTAAAGCGAGCGGAGACAGGCTAATATACAAAGAGGAGCTAAAGAAGTATCATAAAGCCCTCAAACATATCAAGAGATTGTACTTTGTAAAAAGAATTGAAGAAAATAGTAATTCTACTAAGGAGCTATTCAAAATAGTGAAGGAACTTTCCAAGCCGGCTGCAACCTGCGCAGAGTATTGAAGTAACAAAGGGTTATAAGTGTATCTATTAGCACGCGCTATTAGCGTCCACACACACTTTTATAAACATGTGGACATTTAAGGAACTTTGACATGGAGGGGGCTCTTACTAAGGTAGTTAAAGGTTTCTGTTACACTAGTTGTCCATGCCTGAATGCAGGCTCAGGACTACGGAGACTTATGGAGGAGTTTATCTTAACGGATTGTGTGAATAATATAGCCGGCGGCTGGCTGTTCAATAAGCAAGGACTGCCCGTCTTCGAGAGGAGAGACAGTATATGTTTGTTTAATGCACACGTCTTTGGCATCCACAAATGCTGTTGTTACACATAGAGAGTCCGATTGTAGTGAATGCAGACACATTTATGAGGCTCGATGTCGTCCATCCCTGATTTCATGGGACGGACGCATTGCCCCGTATATATGATTTTCTTTTAGAATTGAGGATTTTCTGTACTTAAATCTGTTTTCACCGCATTAGGACTTGCTGTTGCTTTAAGTATTGGTTGTGGCTACATATGAATTGTTACTTTTTCGCTGACATTGAGTACTGTAGTACCGGGACACTCGTAGGGACTTTCGTTTTTATCATTGTTTTTTGTGACGAGTCAATCTATTTTTACACCTGGTCTATTCTTACTATGAGAGCTATACTGGACACTTTTTTGGTCAAACAGGGGTTGTCTATTTCATGAAGGACTCTGCTTCCGCCCTTGGAGTTGGGTTTGTATATGTTTATATTTCTCTGGGTTCTTCTAATGGTTAATGACGATTGACCCTCATTGGACATGGCTATTATGCGGCGTTCGCTTGGGACGTGCATGATACTTTGTACCAGCAGTGATCTTTTCCTTACTTTGATCACTGATGACACAAGATAGGGAGAGTCGTCGTGTAGCCATGTGTTCTAGTTATTTTATTAACAGTATTAATACAGTTTTTTTTTTATATATAATAGGTTATCGCTTGCGGGCATGATTATGCCCTGGGAATTCCCACTGCTTCCAGCGCAATAAACTGGAGGGATTACAATGGATATTGTGATGTAATGATCTAAGCTTTCGTGTTATTAAAGGTGAGACATCAGTCCTAATACACTTGGCAGATTTTTAAACTCCTCCTGGGCCCACCATCCGAGCTTTTACCCATTTCACCCCAGTGTAAATTTCTGGCCTCCACTCAATTGTTGGCCTTTTTCTCACGCTCATGGCCCTGTTGGGGATGTGAGCCACTCTTGGGCTATGCTTTTAAGGATATACTTTTTTTTAATAGGTGTTAGTGTTTACATGTTTATCCTGTACATTCTCACACCCCCAGTCTTTCTACATCTGTTTGTAAACTGTCTCTATACGCTTGCTTATGGCTTCTGTACTCACCACTTCATTTTTTGCCACTGCACATACCATATCAGCTGGTCTGTGTTGGAAGTTCCCAGTAGCTTACATGTACATATCTGCTAGATTTATGGTCTAATTTTTATATGTGGTGCTGTCTATCAAGTTAAGTCTTTTTTAGTTGTTGCCTGTTCTTTGGTTCAATTATATATTATCTATATGAATGTTTTTGAGTATTTATTATGTATCTTTTTTTAAATGGAGAATTGTGGCATTTGTCCGAGTCCTGTGCCGCTTTGTAATGTACTTAATTTTGAGATCATTGTCTGTGTTTTGATTTTGTTTTTTTGTATGTCATTTTCAGCCCTGATGAAGTTCTCCTTGTGGGAACGAAACGCGTTGGCTGAGCTGTATGTGTTATTGAATTAAAGAAAAGACTAATTTGAAATAAAGGTTTTTGATACTACAACAGTGTTTTGGACTTCATTGCCTGGAGCACCCCCGCTTGCAGCAATTAATTGGGAAGCTTTGGAACCCCACCCTGAAATACCCTCACTTAGGAAATGTTGCTCCTTTCAAGGAAGAGCAAGTAGCCACACTTCATCTACTCCCAGTTAACACCAGTTCTGTGCCCTTACTTAACGCAAATTTTTAACCAATTGTTAGAAGCAGCTATGTTTCCGGATGCATGGAAACAAGCTATTGTATTCCCATTGGCAGGTATGGATGTCTCTAATCTTTCAAACTATCAACCAATCTCCCAACTTCCTTACATGTCCAAGGTTCTAGAGAAATTGATTAACAAGCAACTTGTTGACTATTTAGAGATGAATGATATCTTAGATCCTTCACAGACAGGTTTCAGTACAATGAATAGTACGGAGGCTACATTACTAGCAGTGTTGGATAATATTATTTTACTAGTGGACTAGGGTAAAGCTGCCGCCCTGATCCTTTTGGATTTGTCAGCAGCTTTCGACACTGTATCCCATAGCCTCCTGATGAAAACATTACATAAAAAGGACTTCATTCTAAAACCCTTCAATGGTTTAGCTTCTTTCTAAAAAACAGAACTCAGAGAGTACAGTTGGGGTCCTTTTCTTCCAACCCAAAAACAATCAAGTGTGGTGTTCCGCAGGGAGCATCATTGAGTCCAACCCTCTTCAATGCTTATGTCTCTCCATTGGCCATAATTGGGAAGAAATTGGGCTTTAACATTTGTTCTTATGCAGAAGACACACAGCTGTTGATAGCTATAGAAGAAAGATATTAGGACACTAGAGATAATTTGGTCAACTGTCTTTCAGAAACTGCAAATTGGATGACAGATCATTGTCTGAAGTTGAATGCAGAGAAGTCTGAGTTACTTCTCTTTGGAGGAGAACACCAAGTCTGGGAGGCATCCTGGTGGCCCCAGTTGCAAGGCATTGTACCGGAACATAAACGGATTGTAAAAAATCTGTGGATCTTGGTAGACAATGCACTAACCATGCAAGACCAAGTTAAAGTACTGTGCGGCAAATGCTCTGCCATGCTAAAACTATTAAGGAGTCTTTTTTTATGGATCCCGGCCAACTGGAGAAAAACCATTGTTCAGGCATTGATAACTAGTAGACTGGACTTGGGAATGCCCTATATGTTGGTATGGCTGACTACTTATTCTCTAGATTGCAGGTGACTCAAAATGCAGCAGCCAAGCTGGTTTGTAACAAGAATAAGTTCAGCTCGGCTTCAGAATGTTTGAAGGTGCTACATTGGCAGTCTATGCGCCAAAGAGCTAAGTTCAAACTATTGTGCTATGCGCATAAAGCTTTATACAAGCTTGGCCCCAAAATCCTGCAGGACAAAGTTGAATTTGTTGTCCCTCCACGAGAACTGAGGTCTCGTAATCTTGCTCTGGCTAAAACTAGACGCATAAAGAAAGTCAGAGCGGGGGGTCTTTCTTTCTCATACCAGGCGGCCGTACATTGGAATAAACTTCATCTAGACCTACGCCTCTCTGACGATCGCATGGGGTTTAGGAAGAAATTGAAAACATGGCTGTTCAGGACTTCATTGCTGGTGCCTTTGACAATTTGTCTTCACAATATGGGTGAGCTATCCTAGTGCCTTCAAATCCCTAGGGATGAATGTTGCGCTTTCGAAGTACAATAAATAAATAAATAGGGCGAAAATAAAGTTGAGGGAGAGGTCTTGCCCTAAAAGAGGTACTGTTGCTGCCGTTTGGGGCTAAAATATTTGATGGGTCCTTGCTGGGATACGCCATATGAATAAAGTAGATCTGCTAGCCTCTAGATAATTCTGAACCCCTGTAAAATCTGTTTTTTCTTTTAAAGTTAGGTAGCCTGTCCTTCCTACTGAAGAAACTGGAATCTGAAATGTCCTCATCTTTGGATGCCTGTAGCTTTCTAGAAATGATTGCAATTGCCTCTTTTGGTGGAAGAATGTGAACACTCTAAGGTCAGTTGAGCAACTTTTGGTAGCCACAGTGAGCCTGCATCTTTGTGGAGTGTTTGTTTTTAGACTCGAACCTGACGATTTAGAAAATAGCACCCAGGAAGTATGGCATGACATCTGAACAAGTAGTCTTTAAATTTCCAACACAAGTACTGATAAGACCTTGGACCACACAACTGTAAAATGCACAATCTCACCTGATTGGTGTAAGAAAGTGGATTATTAATTGTAGTAGATGTGAGTCCACCACAAGGAGTAAGGCCACAAACTTGTAAGGGTAAAACAAAGTTTCAATAATTTTAACTTGGGCTCAACCACCTGGTAGCTATGGCACAGAGCAGGCAGGCTTAACTTAGATTTATTAAGCGAAGTGGAACTAAGATGACAACATTTCATTAAGGAGTAACTGAGTGATGGATTATAAAAATGTAAGTCAAAAAGTGTCAAGTAAAAGTAAAGCACAAGTAAGAAGTTACTGTTGGCGATTGACTGGTTCTAGATGCGATTTCAAGCTGACCACGATGGAACGAGGATCGGATTCACCAAGCAGATCATCCTTGTCAAAGATTTTGCCTTCTGACTTATTATCTGAAATGGAAGTTGATATCCTCAAGCAGGGGAAGACTGCAAGCTGTATTTTCCAAAGTTCTCTCAGTGCCGGATAATCATTAGACAAGGTCCTGCTCAAACCATTGATTTTAGTGGGAAAAGCTTGGAGCGGGAGAATCTCAACTTTCACACAAGCCAAAGTCCTCAAGTTAGACAGATACTTTGTGCGCCTTTGCCCAGTCAAGATTTCTAACTTTGGACTTTGCCTTTTTAATGGAGCTCAAATTCTCCAGCTTGGCAAGCCTGAAGCCGAACGTAACAAAGTCCTCTCAAAATGGAACTCTTTGCCGTGAGATTCCACTGAGGCTCCAGAGGTCTTGAAAGTCCCAGCTGCTCAGAGTTTAAGGAGCATCTAGGAGAGTAGGATCTGCTTCTTATAGTTACCCCCACTTTTTGCTGATGTTTCACTGTTTTCGACTTAGTCTGACTGGGATCCTGCTATTCAGGACCCCAGTCTATCTGCTTTCTCCTCTAAATTGATTGCATATACTTAAGGTACACTCCAGATTGGATTCTGGGGTACCCTTATAAGTCCCTAGTACATGGTATACTATGAACCCAGGGCATAGGTACCCCAGAGGCCTCCCAGGGGCTTCAGCATGTATTGTGCCACCCCTGAGAGGCCATCCAAAATGACACACCAGGTCTGCTACTGCAACCTGTGTAAGGTGGAGCATGCACCCCTTACTTAGATATAGGTTCACTATATCTATCCTGATTACTGCACATATAAGCCTATCAGTCACCCCTATGGCAGGCCTTATCAATCCTGAAGGCAGGGTGCTGGGTTTTATGTGAGAGGGTGCCCCTGCATGAGCAGAGCCCCTCTGCAGCCTTCGGAACCACTATTCCGGGGTTGTCTGTGATGCAGCCAACCATATACTCTTAAGTGCATTATAACCTCGCGGTAAATGCTAACTTTAAAATGGCTGCAAGGAATTATGTCGTGTTTGGTGTCAAACACCTTGGAATCATACCTCCACACCAGTAACTGGTGTGGGAGGTATGATTCCTCCCTCCTAGAGGGAGAAATATGACAGCACCGGTACACCCGGTACCAGCTTCACAGAGCCCTGGCATCACAAAATGGATGCTGCCAGCCACAGACACGAGTCTGCCCTCCTGCTGCTGGACGAAACTCCGGCAGGGGAAGGCTTGACAATAGGTTTCCTGTCACAGGGAGGTGTGACCACCTCCCAGACAGGCTTTAGTGTATTGGGGCTGGGTGGGTGCACTCCAAGAGTGCTTTGATGTCTGCACTGGGGGCACATTTGGTGTCCCTGTGCATAGTCCAGCTCAAACCGGTTGCAGGGGCACTCAGCCCCTGCTCTGGCGCGAAACTGGACAAAGGACATGGGTGTAGCCACCCCTCTGTCCTGACCCTCCCATAGGTGGGTCCCCAGAGTTTGTCCCACCCCTTCCTTGGGTATAAAGTAGGAACCCCTGACTACAGTACTTTAGATTTTACCTGGACTAAACTCTGCTACAGAAACCAAGTAACCTTCAACGATCTACGCTTTGCTGGACGACTGAAGAATCTCCCTTGGAGTAAAGGAGTTACTCCCCTGCAAGGCAGGCACCTCAACGCATCCGACCGGTTTGCATCTACGCAGCTCCCGACGGACTCCGAAGATTTTGCAACACAGGAGTTGGGTTTCCAAGCTTCCCCGAGGCCGACTAGTGCTCTCAGCAAACCTGAGGCCCGCAGCCCTCGTGGGGACCGTGCAACGCAAACCCCTGGACACCGTACATATTTGCAGCAGTATATGCTTTTAGGAAATCCCTGAGGCTGTGCTTTGGGCTACTTGTAGTGCAAACCCCGAGCAGTGTTTCCACTGAAGATTACTGGCCTACACTTTATGAGTGTCCCGTGGGCTGGTATTGTGGGATTCCTCTTGAGGTCCCTTCGCGATCCCTGGTCCGTTGACCTGTGGGTCCCTGAGAAGGCAACTTTAACTTTCAATGGGCTTCCCTGGTTGCTCCAGATGTGCACTGACTCTCCATTGCTTGGGGAGTCCCCAGGACCTTGCTGGTCCTCACCGAAGCATCATTACTCTGACCGCGTGGGGTGCAGTTGCCAAGGCTTGTTGGTCTCCAATCCGGAAACTGACCCCTCAGCTCTCGACATCCTTTGTGGGACAGCTTGCCTGTGGATATGGTTTTCATCGATGTCTCCTGGTCTCCGTGGCTGCAGAGTCAAGCTTCACCTCTTCGCACCTGAGGCACCCGACATCGGTGGGCATTCGATGGCTCCGCTCCTGGTCACGTGAAGTGACCCAGACTTTGTCCCCTCTGCTTTCAGGTTCTTCTCATCTCCGATCCAGGCTTGGATCACACCGGACACTTTTCTTCTTCACGGCAGCAGCAGTTCTTCGCATCACGCCACAGAAAACGACGAGGGTTTCCGACACCACTTGACCCCTATGCACCCGGCTTCCCTGGGCTAGGTAACACGGGTACCGCGGTACTCACAAGGGTGCTGGCCTTAGAACCTTCTAAGTTTAACTGGGTTTGCTTGAAGTCCTCTCCAAAGTGTCCTTAAACTCTAAATTTCCAACTTCGACTTTCCCATAGAGTTGTACGGAGCTCGCGTCTGTGTTCCCACACTGCACCCGTCCTCCGTGGGTCCCCTGTGTCACTACCTTGGGTGGTTCCTTGGGGTCCCAGCGATTCTACGTGCTCAAGGCACTGTGTCTAGTCAAGTCATGGTTGTTATACCACTTTCTTAATATATGGTTTGGTCTCCCCCTGGAGCCCACTGTGTATTGTGCTATTTACTGTCGTTCTAGTACTGTAATATTGTGTGCCTTGTTCTCTAATCTCATAAAGAGGTTAGTAGAGAGTGTTTAGTAATAAATACATATATTTTATATATACCTTGTGTGGTTCTCCTTTCATTTGGTCATTCAAGAGGTTATATACTGGTAAAACAAGCTGCTTTACATTCCTTCAAGACTTAGCCTGAAGGCTGCTCTCCACAGCTACCACTAGGATAGCTTTCTATAAAGGTTGTCTTTAACCTAATCATTAATAAGGGTCGTTTGGACTGGTGCAAGGTGCCCACTTTAATTAGTGGACAGCATATACCAGGCCAACTTCCCACATTGGTGTGCAGCGGTTGGGATTCAAGCTTGCTATTGTTTTACCAGATAATCTCAGTGAGTGACTAACTGAAAACCACTAAAGGTACTTAGGTACATATAAATCAACTCTAGAATAAGGTAAGTTCTACTGAGCTTAGAGTTGGGTAAGTTAAGGGTCTAGCACACCCTTTCTCCAACTCAAGAGAGTCTCAGTTCCCACTAGAGTAGGTAGGTGCATACACCACACCACACTAGAATGTCTTCAAGGCCTGAAGTCAGTGACTCCTTGCCAACTAAGTATGACCACCTCACATTCCAAGAATTGATAAACATGTGTGCATCAAGGAAACTGAAGACAGGGAAAAACCCAAACACCCAAAAGCTCATAGTGACTTTGCTTTTAGATGACCTCTGAAAGACCCCAGGGTTTGATGAGGCAGGCAAAGGGGGTGGGAAAGCAGAAGAGGAAAGGCCAGGGAGTGAAAACCTCAATGACCTGGACTCTGATGCTGGCCAGGAGGATCAAAATGATTCTAACCTGGAACAGCCAATCCTTCCTGAAGGTGAGGAAGGAGGCCCCAGTGGGCCTCTCTTTACCCCACCTGGAAGGATTAACAGTTTACCAAGAAGATCTAGATCTCCTTCTCTGGAATCTAATCATTCTGGTACATCTGTAGGGAGCTCTGTTTCTCATAGGACTTCTTCTCATAAAAAGGAGTCCTCTTATGAGAAGAAGTGCCAACTGTTTGAGTTTGAGAGAGCTAAGCTCAGGATCAAGAGAGAGCAATTGGCCTTAGACAGGGAATCCCTGGAGCTTCAGAGAGCTCAGAAGTTGGGACTAGAGTCCCATGGTGGCAGCCGCAGTGTCCCTAGAGGTAGAGATCATACTCATGACCATAGGAACCTGAACAAGGTTGTCCCTCCCTACCAGAGTGGGGATGACATCCACAAATGGATAACTGCACTTGAGAGGGCCTGTAAGGTACAGAGGGTCCCTCAGGAGCAGTGGGCAGCAATATTGTGGCTCTCCTTTGCAGACAAAGGTAGAGACAAGCTCCTCACTGTAAGAGAAGAGGATGCTGATAATTACAAAGTCCTGAAGAGTGCTCTGATTGATGGGTTTGGCCTAACCACTGAACAATACAGGTTAAAGTTCAGAGATACCCAAAAGGCTCAGACTCAGGACTGGGTTGACTTTGTTGATTGTGCTACTAAGGCTCTGGAAGGCTGGTTACTTGGCAGTAAGGTGTGTGATTTCAAAGGATTGTATAATTTAATCATGAGAGAGCAGATCCTTAATAACTGTCAAAATCAACTGTTGCATCAGTACCTGGTGGACTCTGATCTGACCTCTCCCCAAGAATTGGGCCAGAAGGCAGACAAATGGGTCAGAACCAGGGTGAAGCAGAAGGGTCAGAACCAAGGTGGTGACTCCAAGAAGCAAAATTCTAAAAACTCTGATAAGGGTGGGGAGAAGGGTAAAGACCAGAAGTCTTTTCAAGGGCCCCAAAAATCTGCATCTGGTGGGGAGTCACAATCCAACAAGGGAAAAGGCAAGAAGAAACCATGGTGTCAAATCTGTAAACAGAAGACCCATTGGACAAGTGATTGTACCAAGTCCACGGACTTAACTCCAACCACCACTGCCCCTAAGGCAACTGTTCCCCCTAGATCAGCTCCAAGTGGTGGTGTTCCAAATAAGGGTGTAGTAGGGTTAACCCTGGGATCTGAGATGGACTCTGGCCTAGTCAGAGTTCCAACTCAGGCTATGTTGATCTGTGATGGAGGCATGGATATGGCCTCCTTATTTGTAAGCCCCAGTAATCTGGGCAAATACAGACAACAGCCTATAATAAATGGAAAAGAGGCCTTGGCATTCAGGGACACAGGAGCAAGTGTCACAATGGTGACAAAAGATCTTGTGGCTCCTGAGCAAATCATACTTGGTGAGATGTACCAAGTGACCAATGCTAGCAATGTCAGGACAGACCATTCCTTGGCAGTTGTTAATTTCTCCTGGGGTGGGGTAACTGGCCCTAAGAAAGTTGTGGTAAGTGCAGACCTCCCTGTTGAATGCTTGTTGGGCAATGATTTAGAAACTTCAGCTTGGGCTGAAGTGGAACTCAGGACTCATGCAGAAATGTTGGGTATCCCTGCAGATGTATTTGCTATGACCAGGTCAAAGGCAAAAATGTCTAACACTGAACAGATCCTGGATCCTGGAAAGATGGACCAGGCACCTTCCAAGAGGAGGAGCAGTAGGGTTAAGGCAGTGTCTTCCCCCCAGCCTCAGAATCCAGATCAGTCTCTTGAGGGAGCTGATCTTAGTCCAGAAGAAGGAACTGTCCCAGATGAGCTTGAACCTGATCAGGTTGAGTTCTTGGGGACAGGGGTCCCTTCCAGGGCAGATCTGAGCCAGGAGCAACTGAGCTGCCCCTCTCTTGAACTCCTCAGACAGCAAGCTGCTGCTGAGGCTGCAGGGAGTGCTAGTGGGTCCCATATGATCTACTGGGATGATGGACTCCTTTACTCAGAGTGTAGAGACCCCAAGCCTGGAGCCACCAGGAGGTTGGTTATACCGCTGACGTTTAGGAGCTTCCTATTGACACTAGCACATGATATCCCATTAGCAGGTCACCTAGGCCAAAACAAGACTTGGGACAGAATTGTCCCTCACTTTCATTGGCATCATATGTCTGAAGACACCAAGGAGTTTTGTCGCTCCTGTGTCACCTGTCAAGCCAGTGGTAAGGCAGGTAGCACTACAAAGGCCCCCTGATACCACTACCTGTGGTGGGGTTCCCTTTGAGAGGGTAGGGATTGACATTGTTGGTCCCTAGATCCTCAAACTGCATCTGGGCACAGATTTATACTGGTGGTGGTGGACCATGCCACTAGGTATCCAGAGGCAATTCCCCTTAGGACCACCACAGCTCCTGTGGTGGCAAGGGCCCTCCTGGGAATCTTTTCCAGGGTGGGTTTTCCTAAGGAGGTAGTATCAGACAGAGATACAAACTTCATGTCTGGTTACTTAACTGCTATGTGGAAGGAGTGTGGTGTAAATTACAAATTTATCACCCACAATGCAATGGTTTAGTTGAAAGGTTCAACAAAACCTTAAAGGGCATGATTAAAGGTCTCCCAGAAAAGCTTAGGCGCAGATGGGACATACTTTTGCCCTGCCTTCTCTTTGCCTACAGAGAGGTTCCACAGAAGGGGTTTGGTTACAGCCCATTTGAGCTTCTGTTTGGACATCCAGTTAGGGGTCCATTGTGTCTAGTGAAGGAGGAATGGGAGTTACCTCTCAAACCCCCTAAACAGGATATTGTGGACTATGTATTTGGTCTCCGCTCCAGGATGGCTGAGTACATGAAGAAGGCAACTAAAAACCTTGAGGCTAGCCAGGAATTACAAAAGGCCTGGCATGACCACAAGGCTGTATTGACTGTTTATCAACCAGGGCAGAAAGTATGGGTGTTGGAGCCTGTGGCCCCAGCAGCCCTCCAAGACAAGTGGAGTGGCCCTCATACAAATATTGAGCAAAAGGGAGAGGTTACCTACCTGGTGGACCTTGGAACTCCCAGGAGCCCCCATAGGGTGCTCCATGTCAACAGGCTCAAACCATATGTTGACAGGGCAGACATGGGCTTGCTCATGGCTACTGATGAGGGACAGGAGGAAGAGAGTGATCCACTCCCTGACCTGCTCTCACAGAACCCTGATGATGGTTCAGTAGATGGTGTAGCCTTGGCAGGCAGCCTCACTGATCAGCAGCAAACTGATTGCAGAAAAGTTCTCACCCAGTTTAGACATATGTTCTCACTGACTCCAAGTCAGACTACCTGGTGCGCTCATGAAGTGGACACTGGGGCAGTCTGCCTGTTAAAAATAAGATTTACAGGCAACCTGACCATGTCAGGGACTGCATCAGGACTGAAGTCCAGAAGATGTTGGATTTGGGTGTGATTGAACCCTCAGATAGCCCTTGGGCTAGTCCAGTAGTCTTAGTGCCTAAACCTCACACCTAGGGTGGTAAGAGAGAGATGAGGTTTTGTGTTGACTATAGAGGTCTCAATGCAGTCACTAGGACTGATGCCCATCCAATCCCTAGGGCAGATGAGCTCATAGACACTTTGGTCTCAGCCAAGTTTCTGAGCACATTTGACCTGACAGCTGGCTACTGGCAGATCAGACTAGCTGAGGAAGCAAAAGTCAAAACAGCATTCTTAACCCCTAGTGGGCACTACCAATTTGTGGTGATGCCCTTTGGTTTGAAGAATGCACCTGCCACTTTTCAAAGGTTGGTGAACAAAGTCCTTACAGGCCTGGATGCCTATAGTGCAGCATATCTAGATGATATTGCTGTCTTTAGCTCCACCTGGGAGGATCACCTGGTCCACCTGAGAAATGTTTTGGAGGCCCTGAAGAAAGCAGGCCTCACTATCAAGGCCACCAAGTGCCAGATAGGGCAGAGCCAAGTTGTATACCTGGGCCACCTTGTGGGTGGAGGCCAGGTTCAACCATTGCAGAGCAAAATCCAGACCATCATGGACTGGGTTGCTCCAACCACCCAGACTCAGGTCAGAGCTTTCTTGGGCCTGACTGGGTACTATAGGAGGTTTGTCAAAGGATATGGATCCATAGTGACCCCTTTGAATGACTTAACTTCCAAGAGAATGCCAATGAAAGTTCAGTGGACAGTCAGCTGTCAAAAGGCCGTTGATGACCTGAAGCAGGCCATGTGCACTGCTCCCATTCTGCAAAGTCCTGACTACTCCAAACAATTCATTGTCCAAACAGATGCATCTGAGTTGGGGGTAGGGGCTGTGTTATCACAATTGAATGATGAAGGTCAGGATCAGCCAGTAGCTTTTATTAGCAGAAGGCTGACCCCCAGAGAGAAACGTTGGTCAGCCATTAAGAGGGAAGCCTTTGCTGTGGTTTGGGCCTTGAAGAAGCTGAGGCCATACTTGTTTGGCACTCACTTCATTGTTCAGACAGACCACAAGCCCCTCCTATGGCTAAAACAGATGAAGGGTGAAAACCCCAAACTTTTGAGGTGGTCCATTTCCCTACAGGGGATCGACTATACAGTGGAACATAGACCTGGGAGTAACCATGCCAATGCAGATGGACTCTCCAGATATTTCCACTTAGTACATGAAGATTCAACTGGTCAAGGTTACTTTAATGTCCTGACATTTGGGGGGGGGTTGTGTAGGAGAGTAGGATCTGCTTCTTATAGTTACCCCCACTTTTTGCTGATGTTTCACTGTTTTCGACTTAGTCTGACTGAGATCCTGCTATTCAGGACCCCAGTCTATCTGCTTTCTCCTCTAAATTGATTGCATGTACTTTAGGTACACTCCAGATTGGATTCTGGGATACCCTTATAAGTCCCTAGTATATGGTATACTATGTACCCAGGGCATAGGTACCCCAGAGGCCTCCCAGGGGCGGCAGCATGTATTGTGCCACCCCTGAGAGGCCATCCAAAATGACACAACAGGTCTGCTACTGCAACCTGTGTAAGGTGGTGCATGCACCCCTTACTTAGATATAGGTTCACTATATCTATCCTGATCACTGCACATATAAGCCTATCAGTCACCACTATGGCAGGCCTTATCAATCCTGAAGGCAGGGCGCTGGGTTTTATGTGAGAGGGTGCCCCTGCATGAGCAGAGCCCCTCTGCAGCCTTTGGAACCACTATTCCGGGGTTGTCTGTGATGCAGCCAACCATATACTCTTAAGTGCATTATAACCTCGCGGTAAATGCTAACTTTAAAATGGCTGCAAGGAATTATGTTGTGTTTGGTGTCAAACACCTTGGAATCATACCCCCACACCAGAAACTGGTGTGGGAGGTATGATTCCTCCCTCCTAGAGGGAGAAATATGACAGCACCGGTACACCCGGTACCAGCTTCACAGAGCCCTGGCATCACAAAATGGATGCTGCCAGCCACAGACACGAGTCTTCCCTCCTGCTGCTGGACGAAACTCCGGCAGGGGAAGGCTTGACAATAGGTTTCCTGTCACAGGGATGTGTGACCACCTCCCAGACAGGCTTTAGTGTATTGGGGCTGGGTGGGTGCACTCCAAGAGTGTTTTGATGTCTGCACTGGGGGCACATTTGGTGTCCCTGTGCATAGTCCAGCTCAAACCGGTTGCAGGGGCACTCAGCCCCTGCTCTGGCACGAAACTGGATAAAGGACATGGGTGTAGCCACCCCTCTGTCCTGACCCTCCCATAGGTGGGTCCCCAGAGTTTGTCCCACCCCTTCCTTGGGTATAAAGTAGGAACCCCTGACTACAGGACTTTAGATTTTACCTGGACTAAACTCTGCTACAGAAACCAAGTAACCTTCAATGATATACGCTTTGCTGGACGACTGAAGAATCTCCCTTGGAGTAAAGGAGTTACTCCCCTGCAAGGCAGGCACCTCAATGCATCTGACCGGTTTGAATCTACGCAGCTCCCGACGGACTCCGAAGATTTTACATCACAGGAGGTCAGTTTCCAAGCTTCCCCAAGACCGACTAGTGCTCTCAGCAAACTTGAGACCCGCAGCCCTTGTGGGGACCGTGCAACCTGAACCCCTGGACACCGTACACATTTGCAGCAGCATATGCTTTTAGGCAATCCCTGAGGCTGTGCTTTGGGGTACTTGTAGTCCAAGCCCCGAGCAGTGTTTCCATGAAAGATTACTGGCCTACACTCTACGAGTGTCCCGTGGGCTGGTATTGTGTGATTCCTCTTGAGGTCCCTTCACGATCCCTGGTCCTTTGACCTGTGGGTCCCTGAGAAGGCAATTTTAACTTTCAACAGGCTTCTCTGTTTGCTCCAGACATGCCCTGACTCTCCATTGCTTGGGGAGTCCCCAGGACCTTGCTGGTCCTCACCGAAGCATCATTACTCTGACCGCGTGGGTTGCAGTTGCCAAGGCTTGTTGGTCTCCAATCCGGAAACTGACCCCTCAGCTCTTGACATCCTTTGTGGGACAGGTTGCCTGTGGATCTAGTTGTCGTCGACGTCTCCTGGTCCCCGTGGCTGCAGAGTCAAGCTTCACCTCTTCGCACCTGAGGCACCCGACATCGGTGGGCATTCAATGGCTCCGCTCCTGGTCACGTGAAGTGACCCAGACTTTGTCCCCTCTGCTTTCAGGTTCTTTTCATCTCCAATCCAGGCTTGGGTCACACCGGACACTTTTCTTCTTCACGGCAGCAGCAGTTCTTCGCATCACGCCATAGAAAACGATGAGGGTTTCCGACACCACTTGACCCCTATGCACCCGTCTTCCCTGGGCTAGGTAACACGGGTACCTCGGTACTCACAAGGGTGCTGGCCTTAGAACCTTCTAAGTTTAACTGGGTTTGCTTGAAGTCCTCTCAGAAGTGTCCTTAAACTCTAAATTTCCAACCGCGACTTTCCCATAGAGTTGTACGGAGCTCGCGTCTGTGTTCCCACACTGCACCCGTCCTACGTGGGTCCCCTGTGTCACCTTGGGTGGTTCCTTGGGGTCCCAGAGATTCTACATGCTCTAGGCACTGTGTCTAGTCAAGTCGTGGTTGTTATACCACTTTCTTAATATATGGTTTGGTCTCCCCCTGGAGCCCACTGTGTATTGTGCTATTTACTGTCGTTCTAGTACTGTAATATTGTGTGCCTTGTTCTCTAATCTCATAAAGAGGTTAGTAGAGAGTGTTTAGTAATAAATACATATATTTTATATATACCTTGTGTGGTTCTCCTTTCATTTGGTCATTCAAGAGGTTATATACTGGTAAAACAAGCTGCTTTACATTCCTTCAAGACTTAGCCTGAAGGCTGCTCTCCACAGCTACCACTAGGATTGCTTTCTATAAAGGTTGTCTTTAACCTAATCATCAATAAGGGTCGTTTGGACTGGTGCTAGGTGCCCACTTTAATTAGTGGACAGCATATACCAGGCCAATGTCCCAAAGAGAAGTTCCATTTAGTCAATTCTAAGGCTCTAAGGACCTCAAGGACAGCACTTAGGAGCCAGTACTCACTCCAGCAGAGGTAACCAGCAAAGTCCAGTTCAAGTCTAATTACGGCTGGCCATCTGGGTACTTCAGCTTGCAGCTTGTTGTGTCCCTGTAGTCACACAAATGGTCAGACAACTGACGCTTGGAGTCTACTTCTGAGTCCTGGGTACAAGTGGGAGCAGGCCCCGCCCTTCCGGTTTCCACACAGGTCTCAAACAAAAGGTCTGATTTTCTTCTGTTCATCCAGAGGCTCAGAGAGTGTTCTGTATATTAGGTGCCACTTTTGATGGATTTACCAGCCAGTTGGAGTTGGTGACTCCTAGAAACTCCCTAACCAATGAGGAAAAGATTCCCAAGTGCAAACCTTTCCACTTTTGCAGCATATCCTGTGTGCCTTACGGCAGACTATCCAATAGTGCACTATTCTAAGCAAAATCCAAGATGG
The DNA here is from genome assembly GCA_963921515.1 of Calotriton arnoldi. Lineage (NCBI taxonomy): Eukaryota > Metazoa > Chordata > Amphibia > Caudata > Salamandridae > Calotriton > Calotriton arnoldi. The sequence continues at coordinate 566,076 of CAWUFW010005904.1, read as the reverse complement.
CACAGCCTTTCTGCTCTCGGAGTTGGCTTATGTGCCAAACAGGTATGTGTTTAGAGAAATGAGCAATCCCTTTCTCCTCCTCAGCTGCACCATACTGTTTCTGGGACCGGCTCCCGCTCATACTGGGCTGGCACCAAATTGTCTACAGAGAGTCCAGGAAACAAAGGGCTACTATTTCCAGGTCTCCTTTTATATTTAACTATGAATGGGTACGCCACATCCGAGTCCCTTTCAAGTTAATGAATTTCCAGGACCCTTCCTAGCTATCTCCTTCCTGAGCTGATAACTGTGACATGCCTCACACCTAGATTTTCCTGTTAAATGTTGTACACCATTGTTTCTTCTTTGTGAGAAGTTTTCATGCTGCTTTAAGGGGCTAATTAGCCTTTTGGGGGAACAGGCAGACAAAATCCAACTTTTAAAAGCCACTTCACCATTGAATTGGAATTTTAATAAACATATAAAAATAGTGATTTAATTAGTCTGATAGCTTGCCCCAATCCAGAAATAACAGAGTTATGACTGTAGTCTGAATTCAAAATATACTAGCCACAAAAAAGGTTACTTATACACACCAAGAGGAGTAGGGAGTGAGAAAACGTGGTGTCGTGATCTGGTGTGGACACGCACTGTGTGTTCTAATACTGCCCTCACTCACACAAATGTGTGACATGCTTCATCATAGGGCTGCTTACAATACACCCCAGCGCAACCAACGCATGGGGTGGAACAATAGGGTAGGGGAAGACAAAAACAACATAAAAAGAAGAAAACAATATTCCAACTTGTGACTGGGAACAATGGAGGTGAAAGTGCAGTGAAGTGAGTGTTAAAACTAACGCGGAGGTGTCCCTAAACCTAAACTTTATTACTGGATCCTCCGGCCAGGATTAAAAACGTGAAGGATGGTGGTGCTAGGGAGATATCATGTGCTCCTTGCACCCCTCCTTACTGCGCAGTGGTCAACATATTTCGGCTGTCTGGATGTGCCCGATACAGGGGTCACGTCGGCCTTCTTCAGGACTCTCCTGGTCCCAGTGTATAGGTTCCTACTTAGTCCTCCATTTGAGGTAATAGGTGTTTCAAACCCTAGTCCTTACTCTGAGGAATTTCCCACCAGAGATTCCTTGGATTTTACTGTGAAAGATAAAAAGACATACAGTCCCAGGGTTAGGCTGTATATTTTCCTTGACGTGCTCTGACTAGTTAAAAAATGCTTCATGCATGCATTTCCCAAGGCGCGCTCCACACCAAAGTTAAAAACACCAATATCCCGGGTGTTACACCCTGCGGACATGGGGTTGCCTCAATTAGGTCACAATGATCGAATTTCATCCTCCAATTTCGAGGTCATGCTGAAATAAGTAGGTTTTGTCACCTGTATCATTCACACACTCATCAGACAAGCCACACCTCAAGTACTTGTCACTATTAAGGGCTACTCGGATGTAGAGTACTCACCGAGTTTACCCCTAAGTCATGCTAAAAATGGCGGTAGGCAAGGAGAGACCCCCTGTTGTCACACTCTAGGGAGGTAAAAGGAACAATGAGGGAGAGAGACACGCATCATACTTGTTATTATTGTCTTAACAGTAGCTGTACATGTTACAGTACTAAAATATCATACCCTTAGTGGTTTTAAACGGGCTGACTGGTCAGTGCTCGAGGTCTATTTCATGATAATTGGCATTAGTGTGCCGTCGTGGTGTTCGTATATGCCCAGAAGGTACCTCGCGTATAATGTTGTAGTGAGGGATATTACTTGTACTCCCCTTATCTCCAAAATTCATCTGCCATGAACAGGGCGGCGGCGGTTCTGTCACCGTTCTCTTGCGCCAGGTCTTTTTATAGTAGTGTAAGAGACTAAAGCCTCTGTAATGGACAATCGGCAGATAGCGCATGCCAGAGAGGGTGCCTCGTGAATTGTGAAATCCCCCCGTTTACAAAAATCAAGCTGATGGTCAGCGCGTGTGCCCCTTGTACTATCCTCCCTCTCGTATTTCCTCCTTACTACTCCAAGGGTGGTGCTCCTCCTTCGTCAGTGCTCGCCTGCTCCCGCCGTGTAGAAGTGCGAGGAGTCAGGGAGCCCAGCTGTATATGAAGGGAATCCCGTCTAGCGGATCCGCTTCCGGGTACGTTGACGTCAGATGCACGGTCACGTGGCTCTGCTCTCCCAAGCCCCGGCTCTTTACTAGAATGTGCAGCGGCCCATTGCTATGGATACCATCAGACTCCTTAAAGCCAGCTGACAAAGGAGGAGCAATCGTTGTTTTGGATAAAACAACATACAATGAAGAATGTCTACGCCTTCTTTATGACAGGAGGAATTACGAAGTGCTGAGAAGGGACCCCACTCCGGAGCTAGCAAAGGACATTGCCACGCTGGTGGAGGAGGGCATATCCAACAACTGGATCTCGAGACATGAGGCAGAGTACCTCAGCAATAACCATCCTAAGACGCCGTATTTCTATATACTGCCCAAGATTCATAAAGAAACCCGCCCTCCCTCAGGTAGGCCTATCGTGTCAGGTATCGGTTTGATCCTGGAATCACTGTCACAATTTTGTGACTTTTATTTGAAACCATTGGTACAGAGATTACCATCATACTTACAAGACACCTTGGACATACTGACATGTTTGAAAGAAATGCCTTTTGATCCCAACAGCAAATTCCTGCTGGGCCTCGATATTGAGGCTTTATATACCAACATCCCCCAGAGGGAAACCCTGAGAATGCTGGAGGACATACTCTTCGAAGAAGATTGGAACTACCAGACACCTCAAGCCTTCATATTGAACCTTGCAGATTTGGCCTTGACCAGGAACTTCTTCGAATACGAGGGGACCCTCTACTTACAGACCCACGGGACCTTGATGGGCAGTACCTTCGCCCCATGTCTGATGGGGCTTTAGTGGGAGCCTTCGAAAGAAAAGAGATCCATGACCCGGGATGCATCTGGTCGGGAAATATAAGATTATGGAGGTGCTACATAGGCGACGTCTTGGTGATCTGGAAGGGTGATGCTGAGTCAGTGGGACAATTTTTAGACTGGCTCAACCAAAGGAATCCTTTGCTCCATTTCACATCCACCGTGACCAGAACAGGACTCCCATTTCTGGACCTTCTTATCGAACCGAAGGAGGGATTACTCCACACCCGTGTCTATCACAAACCCACAGACAAGAACGCCCTGCTAGCCTTCGACAGTTTCCACCCCAAATCCTTGAGGGAGAATCTACCTGTAGGCCAATTCTTTCGACTGCGCCGCAATTGCACGGAGAGAACAATCTTTAAAGAGGAAGCCAGCCTCCTCTCCAGGAAACTATCTCAAGGAGGATATCCGGAACACACCATTTTGAGAGCCTGCAAAAGAGCAATGAATGCCAACAGGGACAACCTATTAGAAAAAAGATTGAAACCAGTCACGGACAAACCAGTGTGTGTCACCACCTTCAATACAGCCTCTCACCAAATCAAACAGGTGATACTGAAACATTGGAGTATACTGAACTCCCAGGGATTGAACATTGAGAGACCCCTGTTCTCTTTCAAAAGGAGCACCAACTTGAAGGACCTACTAGTACACATGAGACCAGGAGGACCACCACAAAGAAGAACAGGAGCACAGGGTCCCCTACCACGGGTACAAGGGCAATCCCGCTGCGGATCTTGTAACGTTTGTCACTTGACTAACAACACCAAGACCATCAACATAGGATTGATCTATCCTTGGGAGCAAAGATCACAGACCAATTGTAATACAGAAAACGTGATCTATTTGATCACTTCTCCATGTGGCATGCAGTATGTGGGCATGACCACCAGGAAGGTGAATACACGTATCATGGAGCATCGAAGTACGATAAGATGCATGAGATCAAATACCAAACTCACAACCCACTACCTGGAAAGGCAACATACTCCAGATGATATGACCTGGACGGTTATTGAAAAACCCACTCTGACACCCTGTATAGGAATTACCTACATCAAAACCAATATGCCCAAGCAGACAATCAGTATATGCTAGAGACCAGGAACAGACAATACTGGCGGTAAAAGATACCATTCCTATTTTTAACCTATCCTCTGAAGTTTTAGATCCAGCCTGTCTTAGTTTACTATCTAAGGGGTTATCGTATGTTCCACATACACATAAAAATACATTTGAACTATATACAGACATACTATCATTCTTCCGTAAAATCAGGTTGAAGAAATTCTTTTCTAATGAACTAAATCTAATTCCAGACTTTTCTACTAACACTGCATTATCAGTTCAGTCTACTTTCACACCCTCTCTAGACCAAGTGAGTCCAGAAGTTGCTATCTTTGAACAGGTTGTGCTGAACCGCCTTGATCAAGCTACTCGATTTATTCCAAAACCTAAATACAATCTAAATAAGGAGGAATTTGTATCCCTTACTTCTCTTACTCAGAACAAGAAAGTTACCATCAAAAGTTGTGACAAAGGAGGAGGCATTGTAGTTCTAGACACTGACACTTATAAACAGAAAATGCTAACTCTTTTGAATGATCAACTATTTTATACTAAAGTAACCAAGAACCCCATTAATAAAGTGAGTTTAAAAATCAGACATCTTTCCACTACAGCTTTAGAAAGGGGAGAGATAAACGAAAAAGAGCATGAATATCTAAATAGCTCCAAAAGAAAAATGCCATGTGTATATGGAATCCCTAAAATACACAAAGACATTTCAGACCCCCCTTATCGTCCAATTGTATCTACAATTGGATCAGTGACTGAACCCTTATCTAGTTACGTTGATCAATGGCTTCGCCCATACATACCTAAGATTCCATCGTACATCAAAGATACAGGGGAGATGATCAAAAAAGTAGAAAACTTACCATTCAATCCGAATCAAGACATCTTAGTGACACTAGATATAGAGTCACTATACAGTAATATCCCTCAGATAGAAGCGATACAAGCAGTATCTTGGTTTATAGATAATCATAAGATCCCATGCCCTAAATCCTTTGTTCTTGATTGCCTTAAAATTGTCTTAACAGAAAATACTTTTGAATTTGGTAGCAATTTGTTCAAACAAATCAGAGGTGTCAGCATGGGAGCTTCAGTAGCACCTTCAATAGCGAATATTTATATGTCGCTATTTGAATTGAAATTCATTGATAATGAAATTGCTCCCTTCTTTGAATCGGTACAACATTGGTCGAGATACATCAACGACATCTTTTTCATTTGGACTGACATCGAAGAAAACCTTCAAGAATTTTTAAAGTGGCTTAATTTGACAGATGTTAACTTAAGATTCACCGCACATACCAGCAAACATCAGGTAGAGTTTTTAGACATTTTGATCAGATAACAGACAGGCCACTTAGAAGTGAATCTTTTTACCAAACCCACTGCAAGAAATACTCTGCTCCATTTTGAGAGCTACCACCCCCGAGCACAGAAACAAAGCATCCCCTTTGGGCAGTTTTTGCGACTGCGACGCAACTGTACTAATTTAGCTGATTTCGACTCCCAAGCAGTAACAATGAAGGCTAAGTTTATGGCAAGAGGTTATCCCCATCGACTTGTGAGAGATGCTTTTAAACAAGCCAGGTTTTACGACAGGGATTACCTGTTGGAACCTAAGAGTTCTACTAAATCTGATCAATTGGTATGTATTACCAAACATTCCACCATGAACGAACAAGTCAAACAAATAATCAATGCCAACTGGCACATACTGAATAGTGATCCCGACCAACCACTTAAATTGAAGAAACCTTTATTCGCCCATAGATGAAATAGAAACATCAAAGACATAATAGTACGTTCACGATTCAATTTAAGTCCATCCTTTGTACAAAAATCAATTGATGGCATGTTGCCAGTTAGAGGAACCTTCAAATGTTCCCACTCAAACTGTAAAGCAAACCGACAGTGCCATAGAGGGAGAGACTCTCACTCATAATGGTTACACTATCAACTTTAAATTCATGAGTAATTGCAAAACACAAAATGTGATTTATTTGATCGTATGCCCTTGCAATCTTGGATACGTTGGAGAAACATCAAGAGCAGTCGCAACACGACTTACAGAGCATCGCTCTGCGATCCGAACCCTGAAACTTACTGCCCAATGGTAAAACATTTTCAAGAATATAAACATAATGCCAATGACATCAAATGGCATATATTGGAAAAAATAATAAACTCTGATGAGAACAGAGGCGATGAAATCCGGAAAAAACGGGAGGTGTTCTGGATATTCACCCTCAACACATACAGACAGGGATTAAATAACGATTTACCATGGGAAAATGCTAAACTATTTAACAATTTTTAATTGAACTGAACACATTAATTTGTGTTATCCTCAATTAATGAGACACTTCAAAATATACCCACCGATATACATTACACACAAGTCACTAAAGACTATTGCAGTTATCGAGTCTGTTTTCCAGTTCTATCTTTTCACACACTCGACCCTGATCACGTGATACCTTCGTTCGCTTTAAATCTTAGATACAGCAGCTCTCAGTTTTCGGCATGGCGTCCAGAAACAACATCCGTTTGAGCCGGCTTGCTTAAGGTAACTCCGCCGTATTAATGCTACAGATACTCCTTATAGGAACAATAGATGATGAGAATCGCCCCTATTGGGGTTCACGTGTAATGCAATTTAATCTTACTTTTCAGAGCTACGCGGACACAGCCGCGAGCTAATCTGTGTGTTTGCCCACCAGTGCCTGAGTCCTATTACGGAGCCTATTACCGTCGTTTGGTCATCCCCCAGTCCACCGTACATCCTGAAATCGAAAGATGTATAATTTTCAGATGAATACATTTCTCTGAAGGTGCCTTTCTGTCTAAGGTAATCTCCCTGGGTTTAATTAGAAATTGTGGAACCTTTATATATTATAGATATAGATATGGCATAGTTACTTAAAACAAAATAGAATTAGTTTGCTTATGGTTAATAAAAACCTCATCCTTTGTAAAATTAAAATCGAATGAGTCCTTTTCTCAAAACTAAAAACTATCTCACTTTCGCCTATAATAGATGATCTAACTCGAGACGCCAGACGAAAGCTACAGTGTGAGACACACATACTCTGTGTATTCACAAAAGAACATTAAGGTACATATAAATAAAGGGAGCAACAATATAATTTAGATCCTCCAATTTGGACCATTGAAATTTGAATAACACAACTTAACTTTTTTGTAATTATTTATCCCATAGAAATATATACAGGTCCTACATTATTGGATCACGAGTACAACGTGACCAGTGTTTACACTAAATCACCATCGTAGCCCCATAAAGTAAGCATCTATACCTAAAAGTTAATTATAAGAATAAGTTATCCGTCTTAATCTTTTAGTTCTACACTTTCTATCTATGTCACATATACACCGTTCTTAAGAAATGAGCACCACATTTCTTTCCCCCTTTCCCCCCCTTCACCCACCTGCCCCCCTCTCCTCTTGCTTTTTTGAGCACATATATCGAAAGTACTCAACTTCTCACATTTGGTGACAAGACAATTTTTGTCTGTCTTTTTACTCTTGGGCTTTCAGGTAGCACATGGTAAATCATGGTAATAGATACATCATTGAACTCAGTGTGTTTTAAAATTTGTGTTTTTATATGGTTTTTATCTATCTCTTAGGATAAGGTCGTGGCCCTCCCGATGAAAGCACACTAAGTGCCGAAACGCGCGTTGAGAAGATCCATCTTTTAGCCACCACTTTTTTCATTATGTGTTTATTAATTATTGGATGTGTTCTCCTTCTACTTTAGATTATATTGTCATATGAGTACGTGATTTTTTATGTGAATTGTGTCCAGTCATAAGTATGTTGCCCATTGTCAATGAATTGCTTGAGCTGTTTTTTGAAAAGTTTTTAACGCAAGTAAGATAAAATTTATAGATGTTTTAATATAGTTTATTTGTGTTCACACTGAATTCTTCATATCATGGTCCTTTTTGAAATGAGTTGTTAATTTGTCTCAACCAATTAATTGCCTAGGGATTTGTTCTCAAATGTATTATTGCCCTGCCCTAGGAATTCTATAGAATTAGCAAGGGGTCCTAGATATTTGCATTGATAGGGGACAGACCAAGGGCACTACTCTTGAGGGAGCAGAAGTGGGTGTACCGGTTGAGGATTCACACGAATGGCTTAAATGATGAAATACCGTGGCATTCTCTTAATAGATAAAACCCTATGTACTGGCATTTGATTCAGTGAATAATGGTCATCGCATACCCTTCTCCCCGCCCTATAGACCTACATCCCATACTTATAGGTCTAAATACCAGGGATTAGGCTAGGGGCATGTGGGCAGAACCGGGGTTTAGAAGATTATATTTGCACATAACCATCACCGCGTAGATCCTCTACGCAGAGCACCTGTATCTAACTGCCCAAATTGCAATAGTCGGGTAGCATAGTCTGCACCCAGAACCCTTACGTAGATCACTTAAATCATACCGTTCATTGAGCATGGCCGTGTATGCACTCCTGCACTCCATAGACGCATTCAAGGGGCACAATGATAAAACCTGATCGGGTACCCTTGGGATGTGTCTTTAGTACGAAATCAACTTTATCCGAACCAGGGTAGCGGAACACTCTTTTTCTTAAAAAACGCCCGTTCCATTGACAAGGAGTCTGATGGTATCCATAGCAACGGGCCGCCGCACGTTCTAGTAAAGAGCCAGAGCTTGGGAGAGCAGAGCCACGTGACCGTCCGTCTGACGACAATGGGTTTGTTGGGATCCATAGCAACGGGCTTCCGTACGTTCTAGGAACGAGCCGGGAATTGGGAGAATTGAGACAACGAATTGACGTCAACGTACCCGGAAGCGGATCCGCTAGACGGGATTCCCTTCATATACTGCTGGGCCCTGACTCCTCACACTTCTACACGGCGGGAGCAGGTGAGCACTGATGAAGGAGGAGCACCACCCTTGGAGTAGTAAGGAGGAAATACGAGAGGGAGGATAGTACTAGGGGCACACGCGCTGACCATCAGCTTGATTTTTGTAAACGGGGGGATTTCACAATTCACGGGGCACCCTCTCTGGCATGCGCTATCTGCCGATTGTCCATTACAGAGGCTTTAGTCTCTTACACTACTATAAAAAGACCTGGCGCAAGCGAACGGTGACAGAACCGCCGCCGCCCTGTTCATGGCAGATGAATTTTGGAGATAAGGGGAGTACAGGTAATATCCCTCACTACAACATTATACGCGAGGTACCTTCTGGGCATATACGAACACCATGACGGCACACTAATGCCAATTATCATGAAATAGACCTCGAGCACTGACCAGTCAGCCCTTTTAAAACCACTAAGGGTATGATATTTTAGTCCCGTAACATGTACAGCTACTGTTAAGACAATAATAACAAGTATGATGTGTGTCTCTCTCCCTCATTGTTCCTTTTACCTCCCTAGAGTGTGACAACAGGGGGTCTCTCCTTGCCTACCGCCATTTTTAGCATGACTTAGGGGTAAACTCGGTGAGTACTGTACATCCGAGTAGCCCTTAATAGTGGCAAGTACTTGAGGTGTGGCTTGTCTGATGAGTGTGTGAATGATACAGGTGACAAAACCTACTTATTTCAGATTGACCTCGAAATTGGAGAATGAAATACGATCATTGTGACCTAATTGAGGCAACCCCATGTCCGCAGGGTGTAACACCCGGGATATTGGTGTTTTTAACTTTGGTGTGGAGCGCGCCTTGGGAAATGCATGCATGAAGCATTTTTTAACTAGTCAGAGCACGTCAAGGAAAATATACAGCCTAACCCTGGGACTGTATGTCTTTTTATCTTTCACAGTAAAATCCAAGGAATCTCTGGTGGGAAATTCCTCAGAGTAAGGACTAGGGTTTGAAACACCTACTACCTCAAATGGAGGACTAAGTAGGAACCTATACACTGGGACCAGGAGAGTCCTGAAGAAGGCCGACGTGATCCCTGTATCGGGCACATCCAGACGGCCGAAACATGTTGACCACTGGGCAGTAAGGAGGGGTGCAAGGAGCACATGATATCTCCCTAGCACAACCATCCTTCATGTTTTTAATCCTGGCTGGAGGATCCAGTAATAAAGTTTAGGTTTAGGGACACCTCCGAGTTAGTTTTAACACTCACTTCACTGCACTTTCACCTCCATTGTTCCCAGTCACAAGTTGGAATATTGTTTTCTTCTTTTTATGTTGTGTTTGTCTTCCCCCACCCTATTGCTCCACCCCATGCGTTGGTTGCGCAGGGGTGTTTTGTAAGCAGCCCTATGATGAAGCATGTCACACATTTGTGTGAGTGAGGGCAGTATTAGATCACACAGCGCATGTCCACACCAGATCATGACACCACGTTTTCTCACTCCCTACTTCTCTTGGTGTGTATAAGTAATTAATAGGGGGTTTGGAGTAGGTGAGCACCGTACCCTCTCCCCTTCCCTTTTGTGTGCTATACACAAAAAAGGTTAGCCTGATAAGAAAGAAGAAGAAAGTCCACTCTCAAACCACTGGGTAATGCCACTACCGCAAAGCTGCTGTGATCAGCGCAGTAACTGGAGGACGTTCCGGTGAGAGGGTCCTTCTGTCACCATGCTGACCATAGCAGCTTTGCTGTAAAGGCGTTACACAGTGGCTTGAGAGTGGACTTTCTTCTCAGTGTAGGAAGATGGTGGACCCAGAGTACATACGGGCCATTGCCATCCTTATTAGGCTAACCTTTTTGTTGCCAGTATATTTTGAATTATTATTGTTTCTTCTTGAGCATATTGACTAATTATCTATGTCCTGATGAATGCCCCTGAACCCCGTTGGAGTCAACCAAAGGTAGAAACATGTTGACCATCTACATGGGTATATTTAATTGAAACCCTGTGTCCTCTCATTTATAACCCTGTCCCAGAAGACCAATGAATAAAGTAGATCTGGCCCTCTGTGGATAGTTTTAACCACAATATTCTTAGCACTCTGCCCTTCACTGACCCTGTAATATTGCTCATTTTCAAAACATCTTAGCTCCTCCCCTTTGGGGAGTTGTAGCCCACACCAAGGGACTTGCAATCCACATGTGAGATGGGAACCCAATGATGAAATATGTCATTCCTCGTGTAAGTGAGGTTTCTCGTCCTTTAAGAAGCTCTCTTCTGACAGTCAGACACATTCACACACATATATAGTTATATACATGGACATTGTTCATTTTCTTCTTACTTTCCTCTTTTCCCATTCACCAGATGTACTTTGTTGTGAGTTTCTAAAAAAGGGTTATTTTGACAGGTTTGTCTGTGGGTTTAAAGGCTGCAAGAGTCATGTAACACAGGTAGGCCTGAAGCCATGTTTTCTTTGTCATCTTAGTTGATGGCACAACATGTGTTGCAGTCCACAGTTGACATTTAACTTTTCCATGCTATTGGTATATTTCCTGCAACATATACTATGGTTTTACTGGAAGGTTTAGTAGGTCAATTTGGTGTATGCCAATTTTATCATGGTTTAGCGGTCAGAGCACACACATTGGTGTCAGGACAGCAGTGCCCCAGTGTGCATAGTTCAAATATCGGCGATTCCAGTCAGCAAAAAACAGGGGTGACCACACAAAAGAAGGCACTGTGTCACAATTGGTAAGTGCCTTCTCTTGCTCTGAGGAAATTCATCATAACAAAACATGGAGAATGTGTGGTACACACTGGATTGCTTGAGATTTTTAATTCCACAAAATATTGTGAGTATCCTCTGGATCTAAGAGGTTCCAGGAAATCTTCAAAAGGAAAACTGGGTAAAGGGAAAGTCTCATGAAACATCCCACTAACTCAGAACATAATATGGATCTGATCTCAAGGCACACAACATTTCCCATTGACTTTCAATAAAGATTTATTTCATATATGTGTATGTTCCACCTGTTAAGTTTTATTCTATGCTTTTTTAATGTTTACCTATTGACTTCAATCATACCTTCATGTTAAACAAACTGTGCAATTATAGAAGTGCAGATGAGTTGCCAGGATCCATTTTAGTGACACTGATAAACTGGTGTCTGTGATGAGAAGAAAAAAAAAGATAAAATGTAGGTTGTCACACAGAGTGAATTAAGTCATTGAATGAGTCAAGGCTTAAAAAGATTTTTTCAGTAGATGGTGCCAAGCTGAGACACAATATAATTCCACAGGTATCTTGCACTTTGAAACATTTAATCCGTAAGATGTGAGGCTTTTCAGTATCAAGAATAACACCTTACAGCAATACTCTGGCTCTTCTTCCTAGTTCCTTCATCTCTGTTAGTTAGGGGTGTGAGAAATTTGTGCAATTTGCTTTTGTGTAATTAACGCAAAATGAGGCGAAATTATGCAAAATGCGTCCTCCAATCAATATTTGTCACAAGGGGGCATTTAAAGAAAAGCACCACGAATAACAGTGGCTTGAGCTCTGTTTGTTCAGTGTGTTTCCTGTAAATTTTTAAAGTGAATTGCACGTTCTCTGTAAATTTTGAGAATGGCACATAGTTACTTAATGGCGTATTTTCAGGAATTTAACATAACAAGCATAAGGCGAAATTCCTGAAATTGTACAAATTACGCCGGCGTACTTTAAATTTCACTCACGCTTATTTACAATACATTAGGAGGATTTCGAAGTGTGAAGCAGTTTGATTATTAAAATGGAAGCTTCAGAGTTTAAGATATGTACAAGTGGCAGCTGGTTCTCTTTACAGCACAGCTGTTTAAAGTGTGTAAACATTTAATAAATGTAGACATCTCTGGATAGTGGTAATACTGATGCTCTCTGTATACCAAAGCACACATTTTCAGATGCGATTCAGAAAACTAAAAACAGTGAACAAATCTCTATAATTTTGTTTATATGCCTATAACAGAAACAACAAAACAGAGAGCAGGTACAGCATAGAAAGGTATTGCTTCAGACTGATAAAACAAAGTGGAAGGTATGTGTAAATCTTGGTTCAGATCACCTTATAATAAATGATGTTCTGCTGTCCCCGTAATAAAACCTGTCTCTAATTTATTTATAATAGGCAACATGTGACACATCCAGTCACCTATTATACAGAAATGACATCAGCACTCAATTGTAATACTTTTTACAGTTCATTTCTGACCTCACAATGCCTGCTGCGAGAGTCAGCAGCCAATGGTAAAATCAGGTCAGGTCAGAGAGCATAACTAAAGCAGTTGTTTAAGGAACAAAGCTATTTGTTCATTTTCTTTGTTCTGCTCTGTTTTTCTAGCTGTATAGTGACAAGTAGAAAGTAGATACTGATGGCAACATGTTTAATTTTTCACTCCTTAGGTAATTATAGTAAAGTTAGAATATTTCTGTGTGTTTCTACACATTTCATGACACTGAGCCTTTTTTTTAAAACTGACTTGTATTAAACTGATTCTAATATATTTTTGCAACAAATATCAAACAGCTTTTTAAATGTGTTTGATTTTGCACTAGAGATTCTGTTTTGATATATCATGTTTGCAATCATGCTCTGTCTTTCATATGAAAGAGCTATGCACCAAGGATTTATGTGGCTTGTGGGAAAGGTGATGATGTAACCGTGTATTATAAGGAATAAAGTAAACCCTGCTGCCTATGATAAGGGTATTGCAAGTCACCTCAGAGTTCCATAACCTTGTCAAGGAACTCGTCCTTCGGCCTCGTTCCTCCTTCCGTCATGGCATTCCTAAGTGACTTGTAGTATCATTATAATGTACAGCAGGGGGTACTTTATCCCATATAAATCAGTGGTGCACCAAAGATACAATGGGACCTGGTGCAAGAAAGGAAAATTAGCACCTCTCACCCGTTGGGAAGAAAAATTCAGCCCTCTTGCGAGGGGGGTGCCACTGCACCTTCTGCACTGTTGATAGCTGCATTCCTGTCTTATAGGGTGATAGAGTCAAATGTTGCATATATTTGATCTTCTTATCTCTATTTACAATCCAGTTTTGAGCTTAGATAAAAGTTTGAAATAAAGTAATAGGCTCATAGAATTTTAAAATATCACCTTCTATGCCATGCATATAGAGAAAAGATCCCTTTCTCATCTCTCCTTAAATGAAAGTAAGGGGGAGACATTGGTATTAGAAAAAAAATGTTTGATAAATTGGATGTATCTCTTGCTCATGACACATGTAGTACAATGCTAAAAAATTGGTGAGGTGCTCATTTTTCGTATCCCATGCCTAATGACTTGGGCCTCTGACCGTATAGTTGCGAAAGAGTGAAACCCTGCCCAGTGGTGTAATGCAAAATGATGGGAACACTCGCACAATGTGATGACGGGGCCCTGAGTCTCTCAGATATTACAGATATTCGTGGGTCATGGGCTCAAAGAGGGCCCCCTGAAGGAATGTGGCCCCCCTGCACTGTAGGGGCTGCAGGGGCCTTAATTACACCCTTCACCCTCCCTACCTTACATTATGAGCATATATGAACAAGATCGATAAACCATTTACAAGTGCACTTCAGCGCAAATATATAACTGATTAAAAGAACAGAGGTTATCCTACAGTTATCGAGCTATACAATGCCTTTGGGCTCCTTCCCTTGTGCCAAGGAGGAAGGTACCAATAAAATAGGTAAAACCACGTTCAACAAAGAAACACAAAAAGGGAAGTGCACTTAGAGTAATGGAACCCCTACAGTGTCTAAACTGTATGGTTCTGTCTAAATTTCAGTAGAAAGTGTAATTTGTAAAACAAAAAAACTATATGGGCAGGGACCCAAAGATTTTGCAATGTTGCCAAACATCAAGGCTGCTTAGTCTTGGTTCCACATAAAAACTTGTCCTTCCACCGCCCTGCAGTTCCTGTCTCATTCTTTCACTCTTAAAGGTTCTTTTACATCCCTGTTTTCACCCTATTTTTCTCTTCTTCCTTCTCTCTCCTTTTTTTGCTTTGCCTTTTCTCACAGTGACTCAAAGTCAGATGGTGAAAAATAAGTCCTGGTCCTCCACTATGAGTGCCTGCCCCCACGACCTGCGACACCTGACAAAAACAAATCACTGTTTATCACCCGTAATTTCTCAGTATGTGGATACGGATAGTGCCCCTGATTGGTGAACTCACAAAAAGGAACTGATCAATGACTCTTTTTCATCTTTTGATTGCTAGCTATCTAATTATCAGGAGAAGCAGAGACTAACAGTGAAGGTAGGTCACAAGTCAGCCATGAGAGCCAGGTAAGTTGAGGTTTCATGTTCACAAGTTTCACAAAAGAACAAAGATCGCCTAACAAGGATTTGCACATTTACTGGACAGTTCCAACACTTTTTTACAGTTTTATATGGGGCAAAAGCTTACTTACATACTTATGCCTACTATCCCTCCTGGGATATAGTCCATCAACCTGAACTCTCCAGCCATCTCTCTACTGGGCTTTTCTTTCAATCTGACTCTAGGTGTTACCCATCTCCTGGCAGTCAGCCTCAAGGCCTCAACACCAGGTGTTTATTGGCCTTTCTCTTTTCCTTTTCCCTTGAGGGTTCCAGGTGAGGGGTTGCCTGGTGGTGTTTGGTGCAGGCTTGCGGAGGGTGTGTCCTATCTAGCCCCAGCATCTTTTCATAATTTCTTCACTAGTCTGGAGTTGCGAAGTCTCCTGCCATAGGTTGGTGTTGCATTCGGTGTTTGGCCAGCAGATTTGGAGGATTTTCCTCAGAGAGGTGTTGACGAAGGTCTGGACTTTGTTGGTGGTGGTCACTGTGATACTCCAAGTTTCTGCTCCATACAGAAGGACTGATTTTACATTGGTGTTAAAAAGCCTGATCTTGGTTTGCAGAGTTACGGCCTTGGAGCTTCAGATCCTCTTTAGCTTAATGAAAGCATCCTTTGCTTTGCAGATTCTTGGCTTGACATCAGTGTCCGTGCCACCCTGTTTGTCTATGAAACTGTCCAGGTTGGTGAAGGCCACAGCCTCTTACAGTGCATCGCCTGCAAGAGTGACTGCAGTTGTGCTGGCTGTGTTAGCCTTCAGGATCTTGGTTTTCCCCTATGGATGTTGAGACCAAGGCGTGCTGATGTGGCTGCCACTTTGTCCGTCTTCTCTTGCATCTTTAGATGGGTATCTGAGAGTAGGGCCAGGTCGTCTGCAAAGTACAGGTCATCAAGCTTCATCCAAGGTGTACACTGGATCCCATTTCTTCTCCTTGATGTAGATGTCTTCATGATCCAATCTAATTCCAGCAGGAAGAGAAAAGGTGAGAACAGACAACCCTGGCACACTGCAGTCCTCACTTCAAAGGCTTCTGTGAGTTGTCCTCCATGGACTATCTTGCAGGTCATTCCCTTGTAAGGGTTACTGATGATTCTTACAAGTTTATCTGGCATACCATAGTGGCGGAGGAGTTTCTAAAGGATCTCTCTCTCCATGCTGTTGAATGCCTTCTCATAGTCGATGAAGTTGGCATAGAGGGAGGAGTTCCATTCCATCAACTGCTCAATGAGGATGCGCAGTGTTGCAATCTGGTCTGTGCAGGATCTATTTTTACGGAAGCCAGGTTGCTATCTTTGTGGAAGCCAGCAGCGACTCAACTGAGTGTTGACTGTTCCTTCATTCTGTTCAGGATGACTCTGTTGAACATTTTGCCTGGGGTTGATAAAAGAGTTATTTCTCTGTAGTTTGCACAGTTACTCAGGTCTCCTTTCTTGGGGATCTTGATCAGATATTCCTCCTTCCTGTCTGATGCACCTTTTCCTCTTCCCAGATGCTTCCAATCATGGGGTAGAGCATGTCTACTGATGTTTCAATGTCTGCCTTCAGGTCCTCTGCAGGAATGTTGTCAGGTCTTGCTGCCTTCCCATTTCCCAGATGTTTGATGGCTTGCAGTATTTCTTCCTTGGTTGGTATGCAGCTGTCAATTGGCAAATCCTTTTCAGCTGACTGTATGTCTGGTAGAGACTGTGGCATGGGCTGTTTCAGCAGTTCTTCAAAGTGCTCCACCCATCTTCATTGTTGGCCTTCGTTACCCATTATTGTCTTCCCAGATTTATCTTTAACAGGTCTTTCTGTCTTGCTGTATCTGCTGGAGACTTTCCTTGTTATTTCGCAGAGTTCTTTCAAGTTTTGATGGCTTGCTGCTTCCTGGGCTTCCGAGGAAAGACCATTGATGAATCTTCGCTTGTCTGCTCTTAAGCTTCTCTTTGCTGCTTTGTTGGTTTTGATGCATTCGCCTTCAGCTTTCGCTTTTTCTGCTCTTGTTCAGCTGGTGTTGACTGCAGCTTTCTTTTCCTTTCTCGCCATGAATTTGCAGAGAGTCTTTGTGGAGATCCATTCTTTATGCTGGTGTTTCTTGGGAACCAGTACCTACTGGCAGATTGATGTCACAGTGTCTTTGATCTTCTCCCACTGGTTTTCTACTGGGTCGCCACAGTTTTCTAGATCTTGCGAGACTTGAAACTTGTTACTGAGTATTCACCCTTGTTCTGTGCATCTTTGAGGATGGTGCTGTTATATTGCTAGTTTTGGTTTGTTGGTTCCATCAATGCTTTCTTCAGCTTTTGCTTTAGCTTTCGTTTTAGCCTGGCAACGACAAGGTGATGTTCTGATGCCACGCCCGCTCCTCTCATCACTCTCACATCCTGCAGGGACCTCCAGAACTTCTTGGCAATGCAGTCTTGGTCGATATAATTCTCTGTTGAAAGGCCTGGTGACGCCCACATTGCCTTGTGTATTCTTTTGTGTGGGAATACACTACCGCCTATTACCAGACTGTTCAGAGCACAGAGATATGCAAGCCTTTCACCATTTTCATTCATGTCGCCAAAGCCATGGTTGCCCATGACTTTTTCATACCCAATGTTGTTGATTTCAATCTTGACATGAATAAAGCTTGTGTGACAGTTCTAGTTAGCACAATGCACTTTATGCTCCTCGTAAACTAAGCTAGTGTTTACTTTGCTCATTTTGCACACTGAATCAACTTTGAGGCGAAGAATTTATCAGGCCTCAATTGAAGAATGTAGCCAGTGCAGTAATTTTAAGTCAACACAATGCATTTTACGTGCCCACAACATTAACAGCGACAGGCCCCTCCCCCTTTTTCTCCTGTTTGCACATGGATTTAATTTTAAAAGCAGTGTTCCTCAGGTCCATTCCTAAGAAAGAAGTTTATGTTTAGCTTGCTTATTTTGTACATTGAACCAACTTCAGATGAAATGTTTATTTTGTCCCATCTTAAGAATTAAGTTTGTACTTCCTAGCTCTTGCTAGCCTCTTGTATTCTGCGCTCTTAAATAATGTATATTGTTTTGACTACTTCAACACTAGGAATTAATGCTTGAAGAAAAGTTAATCAAGTCTCTTTTAATTATGAAACCTGCTGTACCCTGTCTTTTTATGCTAAAATTGCTATGGTTTTAATTAACAAAACACTAAAATTTAGCTTACCTTATTTACCTTATTGAGGTCACCCATCAGTATGGTGGTGTTTCTCTCAAGGAATTTCTCCGGGATGGACTGGAGTCTGCTGTAAATCTGTTCTTTTTTCTCCTCTTTGCTGTCATTTGTAGGTGCAAAGCACTGGATAACATTCATGTCTGGACTGTGTCCATCTGGTCTCGCTGATGCCAAGCAGGGCAAGCTTGTATTTTTTCATCTCCACTGCCGCTTGGGCTGTCTTGCCTGTCTCGTACCTGGCCCTCATGTTCAATGATGGTATTGGTTGAAAGTAGGGGTGGGCGGATTGTTTTGTTCCACCCACAGAATTGGCAGAATTTTTGCTACTCCATGTTACTCTTTAACACAGAGTTCTGGCCAAATTCCACCAACCACCGCGTGGCAGAATTTTTCCCCATGAGGCTCCAGAATATGCGGGCGAGATTTGTCATTACCTAGCATGACTTACTAAAGCGGGCATTCACTGGCGTTTGTGGGCGGTCAGAGGGCTTTCACTTTAGTAGATTTGCTGCAGCTTGAGTAGATTTCCTACTCGAGCGGCAGCAAAACCAACTCCTGTGCAACGCATGCTGCCATTTGCGCTGATTTTCAATGCTGTTCACGCTACCGGTGCTAAGTTGCAGCGCTGGATGCATATTTTCTGCCCATTGGCGGAATTCCTTGGAGTCTCACTGAGTTTTTCTGTATCTCCCAGAATTCCTCGGAGTGAAGCTATGCCAGTTCCACCAATCACTAGTCCAAAACAGTTGGATCAGCTTTGTGGCTTCCAGGAATCTCTGGCTTTCACCACAATCCGTCATAGCTCTCCGTGAGGGAGATTCCTCTCTCCCTAAGGTCGAGATGTATTTTGGTCTTTTGGTTGACGTTTCTGTGACTAAGATTTTTTTACATGGTAGGGTAGCTAGCCCCATTCATAACCCTCCTCATTTCGCATCTGAACCTGGGACTGGCCATGGCAGAGTTGGTGCGAACTCGACTCTAACGTATTGGAGCACTCCACATGAGCGCCAGTTACATTACACAAGGTCACATTTATTTGAAAACTTGTGGCTCCATAAATCTGGAGTAAGGCAACGCAGCACAAATCTCTGGGTTGCTTTACTCTGCCCTGGGAAGGCATTCCATGATTGTTGGGTGGGTGTTCCCACACAACTCCCATGGTTTTTGATGCATTATCAAAATTACCATAACTGTTAGACCTGGGAATGCACCAAAAAGATACGCCTTCTCAGGGGAGATGTAAGAAGGAAAAATATCTTTATTTATCCTTGTTATTTCCTCTTTCTATGTGTGCTGCATTCTGCATCACACATAGAAAGAGGAATATGTGTCTCAGGATTATTTTTGTGCAGGAAGTTGTCCCTTCATGCACAAAACAATACTGCATGCAATGCAGGCTCTCTCGCACCATGGTGCAAGGGTATCTGCTTTGGCGCTAGGCTGCCATAAGGGCACCAGCGCGGGGGAAAAGGCGCAAATACACATTATTGCCTTAAATACCTGCCCTTTCCCTGTCACGCGGTGCAGTGCAGCAAGGTGACTTGCTGCACTGCAGGGGTGACATTCTCGTAAATAGGCCACTTAATGAACAAAGATACACCTGATTACAAGATTCTCTTAAAATGGTTTAGCATGTTGGAAAATGTAATTGTTTGAAAATAAAGGAAAACGAAAAAATGTGGCTAGAATTACAGTGTGAGAAAATATTCAATGAAATTATGGTTTCGATTGTTACTTCTTCAAATGAACTAACTCCTTTGTCCATGAAAAAAATGTAAGACTTCATTCCCGAAACCTAGACTCACCGAGTTAAAAAATTAAGTTGTAAAGATCAGAAATGTAATCATGGGAGACAAGCTGTGATAGTTTTTCAATCACTGTGGGGCTGCATCAATTTAAAGTCATGTAACATTAAAGAGAAAAACGTCTGGGAGAGAGCCCCAGTTGTCACTTTAGATTAGATTTGTAGTTGTTATCCGGCTGCACATTTTTTTAGCTTTTTTACATTTAAACAATATAGCCTATTGCATCTATGCAGTGTCTACGCACGGAAATGTAGAGTGTTACTGTTTATCATATTGCCGGGAGATCAGGAGACTGTACAAATTAATCTGTAGTCAAAAAATGCACATTTGCTCCCGAAACCTATTAACATATTAACATGAGCTCGCTTCCTTGGAGTAATGTAATGTACAGTGAGTCAGCCCAGCAAATCTACTATTCAGTGCTACTGCACTTAATTTGAGAACGGGGCTGAAATCAATTTGTGGTCTATCTCACTTCACCTACTCTACAATGCAATTGGAAAACCTCATTTAATATGACTAGTTTCTAAATCAATAAAGTTTGCCTCCATCATAGTACCAAGGTCTGTTTAGATGAACGTGATGGCAATCTGATGATATGCTCTCCCTTAAGGATAACACTTGCGATGTTACATGTAACCAATTTCTGAAATACATATTGTGTGCTGTCATGCGTGAGAACCAGCTTTACTTTGGGCTCCTTTTCCCACGCGAGTCTTCAGCTGGGATGGCTGCCGTTGAAGAACAGCGCAGTGAGCAGTGGCGGTGGGAGGGGGTGGTCTTGAGGGCCATTCCTCAAAGGACACTTCCTGGTCACTCTGAGGGGCATATTTACAAGCCCCTATCGCCACGGGAACATCACTTTTTATGACGTTCCTGTGGCAATAGGGGCTTCGCCTTATTTACAAGGCAGCGTTAAGCCACTTAACGTGGCTTAATGCTACCTTGTAAATAAAGTCCCCTTTCACGCTATGCTTAGCGTGAAAGGGGAGGGCAATGGGTGTTGCTGTGGGCGTTCCACCGCAACATCCATTGATTTTGACGTTTCCCCATATTTACAAGGGCAGCGTAAATATGGGGCAGCGCCAAAATTAAGACCAGGGAAAACCTGGTCTTACCCTGGCGCATCGAGGAGAAATGTTTAATTTCTCCTAGTTTTTGCTGTTTTCATGTGTTCTGCGTTGTGCAGAACACATGTAAACAGCAAAACGCCAATGATTGTTTATATACAGGACCATCCCCCTTCCGACACATAAACAATCATTTAAAAAAAATGACATTTTGCAACTACTGCATTAAGCCGCACACATAGAAGTTACAAAACGGCATTTTAAGATTGGTTATGTGCAGTAAGGGGACCTTCCTGCACATAAACAATCTTCCCCTCAACGCAGACATGGTGCAAGGGTGCCTGAGTTCTCTCTAGGCTGCTAAGTTTAGCGCCAGCGCTGGGGGAAACTCAGGGCAACACCATATTCTTGTAAATATGGTGCAGCCCCGTGGTTCTGAAGTGGCGGAGTGCAGCGTTAAGCCAGGAAGGCTAATGCCTCACTCCGCCACTTCCCTTGTAAATATGCCCTTGAATTTCCTCCAACTGAAATACTTTTTAGTGCATGGGTGTAAAGAAGGCCCCTGCAGCCCCTGCGTTGTAGGGGGAGCCCTCAATCCTGCAGTGGGCACCCAACCCTGCGGGAGGCCCAATTCAATCCAAGGTGAATGAATATCTGTGAGATATGGAAGACTCATGGGCCCCTCTTTGCAATCTGTAGGGGGGGTGCATTATTTAGCACTATGCCACTTTTCTACTGCCCTTCTTCAAGAGCCCACTGTTGGCTGGTGTTTACATAGTTGCAGGAAGCGGAATAAGTGGCTTGTCGTGTGTTACAGAGGTTGCATGTCACTTTACAGAGGTTGATCATATTGACCTATAATAATGTATCCTAACACTACATCCCAAGCAATGATAACTATTCTTAACTCCATTTATAGTTATCTTGTGAGGTAAGCATATAATTACTATTATTCAGAAGCCCCCCCCCCCCCTGGACCCCCCAGGATTTTGCGGTCTGGGGTGGCAAATCTTGTGGCAAAAAAGCGAAATTTGAGATCCCATACCCTGCCTATAGTTGCCTTGTAATGTAGTGATTAGGTAGATATAGTGTATGCAATGTTATTCCAATGAGATATCATGTATGTGTTATATGGTGGGGATATGCTGTTACATTTTTTACTGATTTGGGTAATCAGAGGTCAGGCCATAGGTCGAATGACAGCGAGTGAGCGGTCCCAGATGTGAAAGGTGATAACTAAAAAGGCATGTAGGAAGGGTGTGGAAGTGTAATGATATAGAAAAAGGGAGCTTATATTTTCAGACTCTATTTGGACAAATAATTCTGATATGATCAATTCACAAACTAGGGTTTGCTTCACATGTTTGCACATACCACTGCAAAGTTGGTGCACAGAAATCGACATGCACAAGGGCAAAGATCCTTCATTGATTGACACAAACAGCACGACTAGGATTTTAACGACGCAAACGAGATTTTCGAAATTCATGTTTGAAAGTCTCTTACAACGAGCAGGGATCAAGGTGTACCTGGTGGCTTCACTTAGTGAAAACCCACAAATACAGAGGTTTGTAGATAATCACCAAACATTTGAAAGCAGCCACAACTCCCACTGAAAAACTTGTATATTTAGACTTGTTATAGCTTACAAACTTAAACTTGTTACACTATAAATCCAAATTCATTGCTTTAGAAAATCATACCACGTGAGACAAGAGCCTTGACGGTAATTTAAGGTAGGGCAAGAGGGATTTAGCAAACAAAGGGGCATATTTACAAGCCCCTATCGCCACCACAACGTCACTTTTCAGGACATTGTAGTGGCGATAGGGGCTTCGCCTTATTTACAAGGCAGCGTTAAGCCACTTAACATGGCTTAAAGTTGCCTTGTAAATAAGGCACCCTTTCACGCTATACTTAGCGTGAAAGGGGAGGGCATTGGGTGTTGCGGTGGGAGTTCCACCACAACACCCATTTATTTTGATGCTGCCTCCTATTTATAAGATTGGTGTAAATAGGAGGCAGCGCCAAAATTAAGACCAGGGAAAACCTGGTCTTAACCTGGCTAAACAACGAGCAATGTTTACGCAGCACACATAGAAACAGCAAAACGCCATTGATTGTTTATGTGCAGGAAGGTGTCCCTTCCTGCATATAAACAATCATTTAAGAAAAATTATGTTTTGCAATTTCTATGTGCGCTGCATTAAGCAGCACACATAGAAGTTACAAAGTGCCATTTAAAGATTGTTTATGTGCAGGAAGGGAGACCTTCTGCGCATAAACAATCTTCCCCTCAAAGCCATTGATTGTTTATGTGCAGGAAGGTGTCCCTTCCTGCATATAAACAATCATTTAAGAAAAATTATGTTTTGCAATTTCTATGTGGGCTGCATTAAGCAGAAGTTACAAAGTGCCATTTAAAGATTGTTTATGTGCAGGAAGGGAGACCTTCTGCACATAAACAATCTT
This sequence comes from Calotriton arnoldi, assembly GCA_963921515.1. Lineage (NCBI taxonomy): Eukaryota > Metazoa > Chordata > Amphibia > Caudata > Salamandridae > Calotriton > Calotriton arnoldi. Next base: position 542,294 of record CAWUFW010005904.1, on the reverse strand, counting down.
CCCCTCAAAGCAGACACCCTGGCACTATGGTGCCAGGGTGTCTGCATTGGCGCTATGCTGCTAAATTTAGCGCAAGCACAGGGGGAAACGCAGGGATGCACGATATTATTGTAAATATGGTGCAGCACTGCATTTCAGAAGTGGCGCAGTGCGGCGTTAAGCCAGGAAGGCTAACGCCGCACTCCGTCACTTCTTAGTAACTATGCCCCAAAGTGTGGTTTGTTTCAGTATGACCTAGACAGCTCCAGAGAAAGTGGCATTGGAACGATTAATTTTATAAAATGCATTAACTTTGTCAAATACCCTTTCAACATCGGTATATCACTACTGAAACTCACCCTGGTATGTTCACTAATCCGTGGTGCAAGACAACAGCAAATCTGCTAGCAATATCTCTAGCCTGAATAGTTGTGTCAACGTTTGAAGAGGAATTGTTCTTTTGGAAAATCACATGTTATTATCCATCCACTCGAATTAGAGGTGCTAGTGTGTTAGTCATGGTGTGAGACATAGCCCATTCTGTAGAACATCATTAAAAGTCCTTGCTCATGTATGGAACCAGAGTGAACATAAATGTCTTATAAAAAACGACCATAAAGTCCTCCAGAGTTGGGTGCTTTCCTTATGCATGGAGTCTACACCCTGGGAAATGATTAGTGGGCAGGTTAATGGAATTAGTGTATGTGCTTGCCCAGGAAGTGTCTTCGGTGCCCTGAGTTGATTATAACACCTGGTTGTACACAATTTTCCTGCAACTGGCTCCCTTCCACAGCAGAACTTTCTGCTATTACTGGCGATATTCCTAACTCACAGGTGATTTCTGTGTCCTTAAACTACAAGATAAGAGTATATCTGTCTTGTTCCTATTCTAGTAGAGAGTTTGGCCTAGAAGTAGAGCTTAAACTCTAAAACTAATATCAATTTTTCCTGGATGATGTCTGTCACTTCATGAGAGAGACTGACTAACACACAAAAGCGCTAGGCCCTTGGCAGGGCTTCTGATGACTGTGTGTGGATAGGTTCCCACGACGCATAAAGGGATGCAGTATCTGATTAAAATCTCCACTGAGTAAAATGAAACACTCAATAAAAAAGGTAAAGAAATTAGGATAGCTTCAAGAAGGGCATTGGGAGAATATGTACTATCCATCATCCGTGGAGAAATAATATAACGTGTATTTGTAAAGTGCACGTTCACCCAGAAGGGTATCTTGGCGCCGTTTACTGTTACCCAACTCAATGGTACTCATTTTATCGCCTCAGAAAGATGAAATGGCTGAGTGAACCCTTCAGTATTTAAACCTGTGACCATGAGGGTAAACACCGGCCCCTACATTGGATCCATTAGTCCACTAAGCCACCAGACCTGGATATAAATATACAACATGCCACCTTGTCTTGCTTAAAGTTCATAAATTAGGGGGGGGCGGAGCCTGACACAGAGGAGCATGGCAGCATCTCTTTAGAGCTCCCGACTTGATGGGCCCTGGTCACTTCTGAAGGCATCATCCCCAGTGGGACTCTGCTCGACACCCATCCACGCCTCAATGAGAAATGCCTAAGTGCACATAGTGGACGCCCACGAGCTGGCGACAGCATGTGTTTGGACTCACACATGTCGGGACAGAATGTCTGCCGAAGAGTGGTTGGCATCCAGGCCGCATCCTCTCAGCCTGGTCGACACACCTGCTGCACAGCGCACTGCAGATCAACGTGGCGGCATGGCAGATCACCCCCCAGTGCCCTCCCCTGGCCCGTCAGCATTATGTACCCTGCATCCTTACTGTTGGGAGATGCAATCGGAAATTCAGGCCTGGAAACTGGTGCAGCTCTATGAGAGCGGGCTCTCCCTCTTCCCATTACGTGGGCACACGGCGTTTTGAAAGCACCCCACCCCAATAAGGATTTGTTTACTGACAAAACAGATGTCTTTGCTACGTGAACCAAACGACTCCACTGCTTTGGTTTGACCAATCTAGTGATGGGGGAGACTGGACCCTACTTTTAGACCCACACCTAGACAAGTCTGGTTGTCATACCATCAGATAACCCAGATAAAGGTACATTTTGTCTGACATTATCAGTGACCTTGCCTTGATAGAACCTTAGCGTCTGACTCACCCGAGGGATAAGGGCTACACATTCACCTCCTGTGTCCATAGTACCCGCTCGCACATTGATTTCTTTCTACTAACAGCAATGCTAGCCTGTAATCTGGTAGCTGCCTCCATTATACCAAATGGCACATCAGATCAGTACCTCATCTTGCTTGATTTATACTTCTGAATTTTGCAAACCCTACTGGCCCACTGGCGCATTAATATCTCCAGCTACAGATAAACACAGACTCTGTGATTATCTGTGTCAATATCTGGAGGAAAATGTTGACACAGTCTCCTCTGCAGAAATGTTGTGGGCAGCTGGGAAGGTCTGCATTACGGGAAACCTGATGAGGGATTGTGCAAATTTTAAGAAACGTTGCGAGTTGGAAATATGCCACCTGGCGGGTCTCACACAACAGCTGACCATGGCATACAATCTGACACAGTCCCCAGCTCTATTTAAAGAGCTGCTTAAAGCCAAATTTGACTTAAATTCTCAGTGCACAACAGAAGCGGAATCTGCTCTCTTTAGACTGTGACAGCGGCATTATGAGAGGGGGGGAAAGGTGAGAGCACTGCTGGCGGCACAGCTTAAACAGGTGCAATTATATACCATCATACGTGCTATCAGAGATGTGCACAACACACTACTCACTGACCCACATGATGAGATCCTTCAGGAATTCATCAATTTCACCAAATTCAATGAACAATTATATTCCCTGTCTGCACATGACACCTCGCACATAGAACAAGACTTTATGAGAAGGCTTACTTTGCTGACGCTCACATGAGAACAAGCAGCATCACTAGAGGGGATATAACTGACAACAAAATAGCTCAGGCAATAGATGACATGGCAACAATGAAGGCGGAAAGGGACGATGGTCTCCAAAAATAACTTTATAAAATAACCAAACCCCTGTCAGTACACTTACTGGGCAAATTGTTCAGGGAAATCTCGAACACCACCACACCCCTATGGGAATTCAACAGCGGGCGGATAATGTTAATACCCAAACTAGGCCGGAATCACCTCCCAATAAAATTTTATAAAATTGCTATGTTTCATATAGAGGCCCTAATATGGACATGTTCATATATGCCCTAATATAGACATGTTCATATATATCCTAATATAGACATAATCGCATATGCCCTATTATGGTCATAATCATAATCGTATATGCCCTATTATAGTCATGATCTCCTATATCCTAATATAGGCATGATCTTTCACCTACATTAGTTCCCTACAGTACACAACGAACACTGATGGTTGAACGTTATCTAGTCTGTGGTTTCAACACTGAAGGGTTTTTCCCGAACACAGGCCTACAATGTACTCATAAATTATGCATGAGCATTCACCAGCTACATCTCCTGCATAATATGTATGTACAAACTTCACCCCTGACGTCTTCCTCATGTCTAACAAAGACCATTACAAACCATACTGAGGGACGAGACACTTTAGGGTATAAATACACCACATCTTGCCACGGTAAGATGGAGGGAACCGAGACTTCCATGCCGACACACTGACCAGAGACACTGAGGCTCCTGCATGCAGTCGCTCCAGCTGACAGCGGTCTAACACAGCCCTTGCAGGGTGTCCAACTCGAGACCAGGACGGGTCCCACACTCTCTCTCTTCAGGTAATGGGGTTCGACTAAATCCTAGAGGGATTCTTGGCTCTTAGGCTTTTAGACCTACACACATGCTAGGTACACTTAGGTACATCTAGTTAGGCATCATAGGAGTATGCGCACTTTTATAATGCATTTTATATATTCATGTATGTAACCATTATTATTGCAATATGGTAGAACTGTACTATCCTTTCACTTTTATCGTACTGCTGATAATATATCTCTGCTACTGTCTGCTGGTTGCTGCAGCACATATATTCTACACTAGAATAACAACTGTTCAATAAATACTTATTGAAACGCCCAGACTGTTTATTCTGTGTAACTCTCTGAGACAAACCGAATAAGTAAGCACGAGTGACTGAGCGAAAAGTAGTACATTGTTTCCACGATTCTGAGGGATCAGGGTTGTCATGATCTAAGGTTGACAGAAACTAATCTCTCCCCGATAAGAGGAGATTCTAGTGGCACTGTGAGCTAGCTAATGCAAGACAGGCTAACATTCGCGGTGGGGTGCACAGAGCCAGTCTGCCACCAAACCCGCAGTTTATTTTATCCAAACGCGCAGGTCCTGCATGGGTACTATAGGAACTACACGACATGGCGCCACCAACGTTGGTTGGGTACTTATTTAACAGTAGAATCTGAGTAGTTCAGTCATGCTATTCTCAGAGAACCTACTCACAAAACCCCAGAGACGTCTGGAGTGGGTGGACACAAAATCCACCGCAGCTGAGTAGTACGAAAATACTATTTATTGGCTGTTGGTTATTCAAGCTTGAAAGGACACAGTGTTCCTAAAATTGTGCCTAAAACCTTATCATAGTTTCTTTGAAACATTAGTCTGTGTTCTATACACGATGACTACCGCGGTCTTAGATCCACTACGAATGCCACTGCCCATATCAGACGAGGAAGAAGATCCTGCGGATGCAATACAGGTTGCACCAAAATTCAGAAGGACAGTCACCCTAAGACTATTAGAAAATGGTTTACAAGCTAGGGGTGGCATGGTAGTTTTCGTGATTGAGGCACACGAATCAAACAAAACAGAGGTATTCTATTCATGGGTTACACTCCCAGCAGCAAATGCAGTAACAAATACATTTCACTACTATATAGAAGGAGATGCACCACGGGAATATTGTCTGTTTGAGGACATAGAGATTCCACTCACTTACCAGGAACATTATTACTGGTTTAATGGCGCCCTACCCCACGTGCAAGGAAGAGCAAGGTTAGGCCCACTCGGAGGAGAAGGAGCCACATGGCCAATATTAGCTGTCTACACACCACATCCTGACATTGCCACAATGCCACCAGGAGACTTACTCATACAACACACAGATCTACTGAAACCTGACACAATTTGTCATGAGGACTTTAACAATCCAACCTGCACCAGGTGCAGCAAATAGTACTCCAGCTCAGGGTACAGGAAATAAAATTACTCCTCAAACATTACACGCGGTAATGGGCAAAATGCCCGCAAAACGCGAACAAATGCCATTCTGGATAGCTCAGAAAATAACTCAGCTTGAGGCAGTATTCCTGAATACTACCATCTGTGATAAACACAGAATACTAACAATCTGCTTGCCCATGGGGATCACACCACAAATAGAGGACTGCACCTCTTGGGGTACAGTCTTTGCTGCCATATATACCAGAACACATGGTATCCCGTTGTTAGCAGTAGTACCTGACGTATTGAGACAGATACAAAATGAGTACGGAGCAGAGCCTGTCCTTAACTTAGGGATGAAGTTACTAGGTAACTACGAACAGGTATCAGCCATAATACTAGCTAACATTAAGGGGGAAGCAGCTTCAGTGGCGATCTGCCAATGCCTAAGGGAGTTCAGTTCAGTAGATCAACAATACGAACTACCCAAAATAATTGAAACTGCATATGCAGAACTAGGCAGAGACAGCTTAGGTGGGAAAGCATTAAAACCACAACTGATGGGCAGTTCTGAAAAGGACACTACAAAGCAGACACCAACTTCTTCTAAAAAGTGGGAAAATAAAAAGCAACAAAAGTCTAAAGACAGCAGATCTCAATCCCGAGGCAGGTCTCCTCAACAGGAACCCTCTGAAAGGAGGTATAACCTCAGGAATAGGGATAATATTAGGAAACCTGACAGGTATCAGGATACTGATACACGTTCCTCTCGTTCCTTTCAGGGTTCATCAAAAAACTCCGAGAGGGAAGGACGGTCAGAACAAAGGCAAGAGGAGCGTACAAAATCCAGAGACACGCAACATGCTGCGGACTACGCACCTAAAAAAGAAGATAAACAAAAATCAAAACCTCAGTTCAAAAATAAAAAGGTAGCAGGTCTTAAGATCAGACATGCCCAGAATTCTGAGGACACAGCTTCAGAACGGGGAATGGGCTCTGACGATGCTAGACAGCGCGGCAGAAGTAACAATAGCTCGCCAGAACCTGAAGGAATTTCTGGTGACAGCGGAGTTGAGTGAGTATATCATGGTGGAAACACCTGATACTCGGGTAAGCGTCCCACATAAGTTAGATGAAATAACACTCCGGATGGAGGGGGACAAACCAAGAAAAATTAAAGGTCTCTTTTGGAAAAATCTGTCATCAGGTTATGACATTCTATTAGCAGAACAAGACTGCCCGCCAGCATTTGTCATGGAGTGCCCCAGGGGAGAAGAGATAATTTTTCCAGCCTTTTCCAACCTCGTTCCCATATATTTAAAACATGCGCAGGATTGGGCGGTTGCCCTAGCTCCAGCATTGTAAAAAATCATGCTGGTTGGGATGAGGATTCAACCCACCACGTGATCCCGTTAAAAGTTTCACCAAATGCTCAAAGGCAACACCCTATAAAGCAGGAAGCTAAAAAACAAGTCAGGGAGATCCTAGATCAACTAGAATACCAGGGGGTGATTGAAAATTGCACTTCACCTATGAACAATCCTTTGTTTCCGTAATGAAACCTGACAACACATATTGTTTAGTTTTGGATTACAGACATTTAAACACTTGCACAAAGACATTTTCAGTTCAAAATGCACACAGTGCCGCATTAATGAATAACATTGTGCAGAAAAAATACAAAACTACACTTGATATCTCAAATGGATTTTTCTGCCAAAATATAGCGCCTGAAAGCAGGTATTTGACTGCATTCTCAGCGCTAGGGTCCCAACTGCAATTTTGTTGACTCTCCCAAGGGTATAAGAATAGCCCGGGGTTGTTTTCAGCAAGGGTAACAGAGTTACTCCAAAATTTGGATGAAGAGGCATTGTCCTATGTGGATGATATTTATCTGATGGACGATGACTTACCAAGGCACTTGACCAGGGTGAGCACCATTATTATGGGATTCGCCTCTGAGGGCTATAAATTTAATTTAAAAAAATCGAAAATTGCCCATCTCAATGTCCTGTTCTTAGGGTATGAGCTGTCAAGTGAAGGAAAAAGCCTAGCAGCTAACTTTTTAGAAAAGTGTGAGCTGCTCCAACCTCCAAAATCGCTAAGGAATTTAAAATCAATTCTGGGATTCCTAAATTTTGGTCGAACATACATTTTGGATTACGCAGAAAGAGCAAAACCTTTCTACGACTTAATAAAACCTGATTTTTCAGTCAGACAATGGACACAGGAACATACAAACATCAGGCGGGCAAAGATGGCGGCCGGTCACTCGGCTGTGTGAGCTGGCATCTGGCTCTCTCTCCCTCCTGGGTGACCCCTCTACAGGCGTGTGGATGAGGCGAAACGAGACGATGGAAGCAGGAGGAAACGGCACCTACTATTGTGAAATTTAGGATGCTTTGGCGTTTAAATCAGCTACGTGACTTACCCGGTGCAGCAGCCTGGATCGGTTTCCTCCCGTATTGTCTGGGCTTCCCTCGAGTATCCCTGCGGCTCTGGACTGCCATGCCCCCGAAAAGTTCCACGAAGAGTTTTAAGGCACATATGCCTCCAGCGCACAGGGCCAGCCCCGGCAGAGCGGCTGGCGGGGAAAAGCAGACACAAGCTGTCAAAGGGGCGGAAGAGTCAGTCCTTGGTGCCGGCGGACAGCCTCAGTTGGTAGCAGTGAAAGGAAAACAAACGCTGCCATCTCTGTTTAAGGCTCAAACGGTGAAGCCGAAAAGAACTGTGTCCCTTGTGAGTGGAGGGGGGGGTAAGTCGGTGGCTGCCCCCGGTGTTAAGCTCTCGACCTTGGATGTGGTGCAAGGGGGGAAAAGCGATGCAGGTATGCTTTTGATGCAGCGCGTACAATAAAAACTATTCTCCTCCTAGGTTACTTATAGGTCATCCAGGGGCAAACTATATTTCTCATATCCACATGACGATGGGGCCCATAAACATCGTCTAACACACACGCACACTCCTGGATTTCCTTTTACACCTTTATGAAATTCTGTACTCCTAGGAGAAGCATGAGAACTAAATGGAGAACACCATTTTGTGTACCGCTGGAAAAGCAAGGATATCTATTTACCTTAATTTGTCACTTTCTTTTAGTTATTTCTTAAGATATTCCTGCTCATTGTTTTGTCAATGAATCATTCATTTAAGAAATTAGTTTATAGTGATTAAGACCAGCTGAATCACAATCAACCAATTACTCATGTCACAATCATTTAGGGAAATAACCACTGAGTCATTTTGGGTTTAAAGAATCTTAAATTTTATATAATTTTAAAAGCATGGAAAGAATTTAATACTTTATTCAATTATTCATTTTTAAATTCACAATTTTATTAAGCATAATCAATTTATTGCAGAAAGGAAATTTTGTCATGAAGCCAAAACCCTAATTACCTGCCTAGCTTCCTAATTTAGCCTAATGATTTCTAACCTAAGTTAGGAATTAGAAATAGCCTGATTCTCATACTCAACTGTAAAATAAAGACAGCAACAGCAACTTCAGCTCGTCAGCATCAGCTACCTGCAACCCTTCTCCTCTACTGCAACCACGACTCTCGAACTGCCTGGAACTCTGACTGGAACTCCCTGGAACTGAACCCCCTCCCACTAAGAGTAGGCCCTCTTATACCCTAATTCTAACTTTGCTAACTAACTGTTGCAACATTAATATCACGCTTTTCTTTCATTGGTCCATGCATGTCAGCTTATTCATTCTTTAATCAAGTTCTCTTGGATTCAAGGGTCCTTGGATCATTTCCTTTCCCATACGCTTAAACATTTCCATCCGATTCGATCAGTCCATTTGTATCTTCTTTTGACACATTCAAGAACTCCGCAGTCATTGTCCTTTCTCTTGGGCTCCTTTCCCACGGACTCTCTCCTGATCATCACGGCACATTATCAGTTCAATTAGGTCACACCAGCCTTGACCATTTCTTGCATCCTAGCCTCTCAGAGACATCACGAGGTTCCAGATTTCTTCAATCTCATCCCGTACCACGTGTCCCCTTGAGCCTGCGCACATCTTCCCACTAGCGGCCATTTTATATCGCCACTCGGTTCTACTTTAGAAGCACTAATTTGAGGCAAATAAAACATAATTAAAATAGAGAAAAATATCCCTTTCGTTTCCCTCCCCTCTACGTACCCCAATTAGTTGTTACCTAGCAGAAAGCAACATTTAAACCGTTCCTTACTTACCATCACTATTTGTTTTTGCAACGACACGTTTTATTTCTATGAAGCACAATAACATGCATTTATTTTATTTAGTACGCTTTTTATTCTTACATTATGATTAGACACACGGACATTCATTAATAGATTATTTAGCACATACATTTGCATATTACCGTTCCCACATATACAATGTTGATTAATACATTTAAACGAACATTTTTAATTAATTAATTATATAATTTGTTAGGGGTTAAATTTTTTTATTTTCCCTGCTCCATCAACTCCCCCTTTGGTGATTTTTAAATCACCACATAAAACCCAAGTCATACTTCTTTTCAGGCAGCATGTCTTTCATCCTTTACTTTCTGTTATTCATATCTCTGTCTCTTCTTCATCTTGCCTTTTAGTCTCTTTATACATGCTTTCTTTCATTTTCTCCAACTCAATTTCACCCATTTCTCTCTCTCTTTCTCTCATTATTCTGTTATTTCTTCTTATCTTATTCTGTCTTACTTTTCTCTTTATACATGTTATTACTATTTTCAATATCATTGCTAACAATATCACTATAGTTGCTACTATTATAACTTTCCCTATTACTAGTTTACTCATCCTAGTTAACCAATTTGCTACTGAGGAAAACCCTCTACCAAGTTTTCCCAAAACACTTTCAACCTCCAGTGGAACTAATTCTTTGTGCAGACTTGTAATATTTGTAATATACTTCTGTATATTTTCACTGTTATCCGGAATGTAAGTACAACAATGTTGGACTTTCAACATTCCACAGACTCCACCCTCTTTTGCCAAAAGAATATCAAGGGCAAGCCGATTTTGCATTACCATAGCTCTCATGGCAACCATTTCGGTATTTACCATTAAGAACCCTCCCGCAGTATCTGTAGACAAACGATCTACTACTGTGGATAACTTCCGAATTTTAAATGCATTCAAAGATATTCCCACTGCTGGTATTAATGCTCCAAAAATATCACCTACAATTTCTGAAAAACTTTCCCTTTTTCTACGTGTAAATCTATTAATCATCTTGTATGTTCCCTTTTCTTCTCTGTCCATGTGAAAATTTTTTGGAAAGACCAGGCCTACATAGCAAGTTCCATACCAATGGTCCGGTAACCTGTAATAAGCTCTATTCCCACAAATATAATAGATACCTGGAAATATTGGGTCCTTTCCACCTTTGAATCCCCAACCTCCCAGAATTTGATAATTGTCATGGCAGATACTGGAACCTACAAAGTAATTGTCATAGACTGTCTTATTTCTCTTAATGCACAACTTTCCTGTTTGTGGCCAATCTAAAGTCATTGCTGCATTTATCCTTTTCCCTTCATGATTTCCTTCCTCAAACGTCCATAAACGTTTTCCTTCCTCTTTATTGCTTCTTTTTGAAATTTCATTCTTCTTTCTTCAACCATGTCTAGAAATACTTTTTCTTCTTTCTTTAACTCACAGGTAAGGTTGTTACTAACTATTTCTTCTAACGTTAATTTTCTATGTTCTAAAAGAATTCTCCTAAAACTTTTGCTGGTTTTACTTTGTTAAGTTCTGGTACTACTGGAATGTTTGCAAATATCTTATCTATATCAGTATAATAAGATTCTAATCTACCTGTTCTATAAAATAAACTTGCTATTACACTACATGTTATTCCATAAGTCAAAGGTAAGTGATGATAAGTCACACCTTCCGATACTGATGCAGGCAACTGCATACAAACATAACAATCTCTTACTTCCATTGTTTTTACGTACTCATACAACAACTTTGTAAAAACATTCTTTGAGAAATCTGTTACTGACCTATCCTTATGCAACTCTGCACTACTTCTTAAAACAATTTGTTCTTTAATATTAGTTTCTTTTTCTGGTTTAGTATCATTCTTTGCTTCTATCACAGCTACACTAATAGGAATTGTGATTGCTAAAACTATCCATATGGTCATTAATAACCCTGTACAAAAGCAGCACAATTTGCACCATCTCTTTATAAATTCACATTTATCTCTTCTATCCCTATTATTTTCCATTTTTCTTTTTCTATTTGTTAAGTTTCAGAAAATTGTGTCACTACACCTCAGAAATGACTTAGATGCCACTCTGCTTTCAAAAAAAAAAAGTCTTTGCTTGGTACTTTCTTTAATTCTCTCCAGAATTCTTTCGTTGTCACATCCGGTGATTTGTCACGTCCAGTAAATTTGTCACGTCCGGCAGAAGCACTATAAGTCTTCACTTCAGTTTCGTTGCATCTCACCTTTTCCCATCCGACTTCTCAGTCTCTGGTTTCCGTGAGTGTTTTCTTCTTCTTCTTTGTAATCAGTTAATGCAATATACAGCCACTAAGGTGACTTAAATTTTGAATTCACTTTCTTTGTCCTTTTGGACTTTTGTAATCTTTTTCCACTGGCTTTTTCTTGTCCCTTTTGACTTGTTACCTCATTTACTTGTTCAGCATCTTCATCTTCTGCTCTTATTATTCTATATCTCAATTTTCTTACATAGCTGTTGGGCCAATTATCTCCTTTTCTTGGCCTTTTGGCTTCACCTTCTCTTTCTTCTCTTTCTGATTTCCAATTTCTTTTTCTTGATTCAGTCTTTGCTTTTTCCTCTCCTCCACTTTCTTCTGTTTCTGTTTCAACTGTCTCACTATTGTCTCTTATTTTGAAACTTATAATCTCGTCATCTCCTACTGGTGAATCTGTCTTCTCCTTTTTGTTTTCCCCTATTACTGTCCCTCCTCGGGGTTCTTCCGATTTGGTGTTTTTCTCCTTTTCTGTTTCTAAATTTCCCTGTTCTCCTGTTTCTCTATCTATCCCTATTGCTCCTCGGGGTTCTTCTCGATTTTCTAACCTTTTGTGTACTTCTTTCCCTACTTCATCTATTAATATTGGTTCTGAAGGATTTCCACCATAACTTGTACTTGGTTGTTCATCTAACTCAATTTCTTGCTCAGTTTCTTCTCTAATTGGTTTATAACCCCAAGTTCTCTTTCGGAATTCTTCCCAGTTTGCAGCTGAATCATCAGATCCTGAAGTTGTGTCAGATATTTCCAGATGTCGACTTACAGGTCGATCTTCAAGTTCTGGAACTTCTGAATTTCTTTCTTCTTCTTCTTCTTGTTCCTCTTCTTCTCTAGAGGTGTTTTCCGTTGGGGTCTCCAGATGTCGACTTTCAGGTCGATCTTCAAGTTCTGGCACCCTTTCTTTTATCTTGGTTGTTCCAGCCGTTAAACTTTTATCCCACACTTCCAGACGCCGACTCACATGTCGATCTGTAGGTTCTGGAATTCTGATTGTGTGGCTGGCATGAACCCAGTTCTTCACTCCTGCACACTTGACAGCAGTCGTTGTTACTAGGATTACCTGTCTTGGCTCATCCCAACGCGGAACTAGACAGTTTCTTCTCCTGTGGACTTTAATACGGACCCAGTCTCCTGGATTCAAGTCGTGGGCTGGTTTTCTTTCAAGAGTGGTCGCATCCGGTCCAACCTGGTGAAACACAGAACGCACCACATCAGCCAGTCCTTTGCAATAATCCAGTATTAGATCATCAGTTATTGTTAATAACTTGTTGACTGGTACGTGGGCTTGTCTCATTGCTCGTCCCATGATCATTTCATGAGGACTGAGTCCCGTTTTCTTTTCAGGGATGCTCCTGATGGTCATCAGAACAAGAGGCAGTGCATCTGGCCATTTGAGTCCTGTAGCTTGACACATTTTTCCTAATCTGTTTTTAATTGTTCCATTTATCTGCTCTACTACCCCAGAAGCCTCTGGTCTGTAAGCACAATGTAATTTTTGTTTAATACTCAGTGCTTCACAAATCAATTGGATCAACTCATTTTGAAAATGTGTTCCTCTATCTGTCTCAACTGTGACTGGAAAACCATACCTCGGAATGAACTCTCGTAGCATAAGTTTTGCCACTGTTGTTCCATCATTCCTTCTTGTGGGGTATGCCTCCACCCAACGAGAGAACAAACAGACGACCACCAGAACATATCTTAATCTGTTACTAGGGGGCATCTCAATGAAATCCATCTGTATCCTTGTGAATGGACCTCCTTCTCGTCCTATTGTTCCTAGACTCACTACGGTTTTCCTTCCTGGGTTAAACTGTTGACAAATAAGACATCTTTGACAAAGACTTTCAGCAATGGCTCTGAATTTTGGGTTATACCAGGTCTGTCTAAAAGTCTGATCATTGCATCTCTCCCAATATGAGCTTGTCCATGGTACATCCGTGCCATGTCTGCAATCATGCTATCAGGCATAACTGGTCTTTCATCTCTGTATACCCACACTCCATTATCTTCCTGTCTTCTACATCCTGCTTTAATCCAGTAATCCTTTTCCTCATCTCTTGCTGTTTCTTGTAACTGCCTTACTTCATCCCATGTTTCGACTGCATTAGTGAAAAGCAAAGGACAAGAGACATGCTCCCTTTCTCTATTTTTGTTCAGGGACGCCATGTTTTCCGCACAATATCTAGCGATCTCATCAGCATAATTATTGCCGACCGCTATGTAGTCTTCGTTTTTCTTATGCGCCTTGCACTTCACTACAGCTATTTGTTTAGGCAGCTGTATCGCCTCAAACAGCTTTTTAACGTAATCTCCATTTCTGATTGGCGTTCCTGCAGATGTCAAAAATCCTCTTTGTGACCAAATTTGACCAAAATCATGTACGATGCCGAAACCATATTGGCTATCGGTCACAATCGTGATTCGTACATTTTTCCCCAATTTACATGCTTGAATCAAAGCAATTAGTTCCGCAACTTGGGCAGACCTAACTCCTTTCAGACAAGACGCTTCCATCACAGTTGCCACTGTGCATACTGCGTAAGCTGCGCTTAACACTCCTTCTTTTGTGCGTAAACATGAACCATCTACAAACATGACATAATCCGATTCCTTTAACGGTTCATCTTTTATGTCAGCTCTTGGTTTTGTGCAATATTCCAGCACATTCAGACAATCATGATCTACTTCATCTTGTTCAATTATACTCTCTTCATCTGGCAATGATGTAGAAGGATTTACATTTATGCATCTGTCTATGGTCACATTTTCAGCACTCAAGATGACTTTTTCGTACATAGTCAACCGACTATGTGTCATGTACTGTGTTTTTGTTCTTGTCAAAAGAATTTCTACTGAATGGGGAACATACACTCTCAAGGGATACCCCATCACTATACCTTCACTTTGTTCCAGACTTACACAAGTAGCAGCAACTGCTTTCAGACACCCAGGCAATGCTTTTGCTATAGGATCTAAAACAGCTGAGAAGTAAGCTATAGGCCTCTTCATGGTGCCGTGTTTTTGTACCAGTACTGAAAATGCGCATCCATCTCTTTCACTGCAGTATAACTCAAAATCCTTCTCATAATCAGACATACCTAATGCAGGGGCCTCACACAGTTTCTTTTTCAATTCTTTGAAAGATTTCATTTCTTCTTTGTTTAACTCAAAAGGGTCTTTTACATCTTTCTTTGTCAATTTTTGTAAGGGTTTTGCAATCAAAGAAAATCCACTTATCCACTGTCGACAATATCCAACCATTCCCAAGAACATTCTTACCTCTCTCTGAGTCATTGGTGCTCTCATTCCTTGAATCATTCTTACTCTTTCTGTCGCTATTTTCCGCACTCCTTTCTCAATTTTATGTCCTAAATACTGGACTTCTTTCTGACAAAACTGTAATTTTGAAGGAGACACTTTATGTCCTCTTTTCTCTAAGTGGTTCAGCAAAGCAATTGTGTCACTTACACATGCTTCTTTGGTTTTCGATGCCACCAATAGGTCATCGATATACTGCACCATCACTGATTTTTCTGGCATTTTTAAATCTTCCAGAGATCTCTTTAGAATCTGATTAAAAATTGAGGGGCTTTCTGTATACCCCTGTGGAATTCGGCACCATGCCAAAATACGCTCTCCGAAACGGAATGCAAATAATGGCTGGCTATCTGGATGCAAAGGAATAGAGAAAAATGCATGACACAAATCTATCACAGTGTACCACTCAGCTTCATGCGGAATTTGATATAGAATCACTGCAGGGTTTGGCACTATTGGACAGCATGGTACCACTATTTTGTTGATCTTTCTCAAATCCTGTACTATTCTGTATGTTCCATTTGGCTTTTTCAGTCCCATAATAGGTGAATTACATGGACTGCTCATGATTTCTTTCAGAATTCCCTGTTCAATCATCTTATTTATCACAGGAGTTATTCCTTCAATTATTTCTGGAGTTAATTTGTACTGTGGCGTGTTTGGATAACTTATCCCTTCTTTCACTGTCACTTTTACGGGATCAACTTCTCTCATTAATCCAATGTCCTCTCCTGTAAAATCCCACACACTTTCTTTTACTGCACCTTTTAGCTCTTCTGGAAGTTTTTCTGCATCAAATGCAGGAAATAAACCATTCGTTTCAGGTTCTTGATTCATCAAAGTTACTTTATACAGAACATCTTCATCTGAAGTCTGAAAACCTATTCCTTCTGGTGTACAATAAATTGTGCAATTCATTTTACACAAAAGGTCACGACCTCGAAGATTTACAGGACTACAATCGCACACTACAAATTTATGCATTTTACTAAAAGAACCATTTATTACTTCTACCAATTCAGTAAGTGGGGTTTTAATCTGCTGATTGGCTACTCCTACCACTTGGATGCATTCACCTGAGAGAGGAAGGTTCGGAATTTCCACTGACCTAACAGTAGAACGGGTAGCTCCAGTATCGACAAGGAATGTTACGTTTGCTCCATTCACTTCTCCATCCACAAAGGGACCAGACTGATCTACCTCTAGAGTTGCGCCAAGCACGCACTCTTTCCCCTCTCTTGCGCACCGTCAGAAACTTTCATCCGGGTCATCCTCACTCTGATGCAACCAATACTGGGAAATGTTAGCTGCTCTCGGCAACTGTGTTACCTGCTCTCCTCCGTAGAATCCTGTTTCTGTACTGTATCTTTGCTGGTTAACAGTGTTGGGAAGTGGTGGTTGTGGCACCTGACTTTGTTGAACAACTACCTCATTCTGCACCTGTGGAGTTAATGATTGATGTTCCGGATTAGGTTTAGGTGGGAACTTACACTCATTTCTCCAATGCCCTAATTTTCCGCAATTATGACATGGCCATTTCTTCTTTGCCTCTTCTAGACTCACTTGTCCTTTTCCTTTACCTATATTTGGTCGCATCTTATTCTGTCCTGATTCGTTTCCATTATTATTATCCAATTGAGCTTCTTGTTTTTCTGCCACTTTCACTTGTGCCCACATTGCTTTTTTTTTCAACTTATGCTGTTTACTCTCTATTTCATCACTACAATACTTAGCATACCTCAGCACCTCATCTACACTTGCATTCTGCCAGTTTATCATATGTTGCTTAATCATATCGCTTATTTCTTGTTTCAAGCCAAATACAAATCGGTATACAAAATGACTCATATCCTTCTCACTTAATTCCTCATAACCACTATACTGTTTGAAAACCAACAACAATCGCTCATAATATGCATGTACACTCTCCTTACTTTCCTGTGTAGTTCTATCAATCTTAACCCAATCTGTCTCTTTTGGAGGAATCTTATTTTTCAAAAAGGTAATCACCTTGTCGTATTTCTTCATCACATCTGGTCCTGGAGCTCCTGTCTTAGGATCTCTTGGATATTCTGTAGTTGGCCAGTCAACTGTAATCTTACATTCTGACCACAGATCCGTTGGTACCACTATGTCAAACAATCCATCCAAATCTATCCACAACACTTTCGAGACCTTTACAAACCTTTCTACCTGTCGGTACCACTCAACTGGCTTTTCTCTTAACTTTGGAAAGTCATTTGTAAATGACAGGATGTCCTGCCTAGTCCAGGGAACATGTACATAACTACCACCTGGAGTTTCTCTCATAGGGTACTCTTTAACAACATGTTCCTTTTCTGTTATCATAAAAGCCAATGAACCTTTGTCTACACTTTTCTCATTCTTCTTTGTCCATCTAACCGTCCATCTGTCTACATCACCCCATTTTCTCAACAAAACAATCAACTCTTTTATCTGTGTCAGCCTTCCTGCTGTATTCAAATTTTCAATATCTTTTTCACAAAAATCTACTCTGTATGGTTTCTGCAACGTTTTTACTTTTGCAAAATCTATTCCAATCTCACCGGCCACTTCTTCTAGTTTGTCATGTAAATTCTTTGCCCTCCATGTTATACTTTTGCACAGAAACATTATTTCATCATCCTGATAATTCTTTATCTTTTCTGTACCAATCGTTCCTAGAATTAATTCTTCCATGTCAATTTTCAATCTGATCACATCTAATGGTTTTTCTTCTGTTTCTTTTATTTTAAAAGCTTTTATCCACTCATTTAACTCATCAGGAGTCGGACCTATAGGAGTACTATTTATTTCTGTCCAATTTCCACTCTTTTCAGGTGTCACTGTTGCAGATTCAGTTACCATAGGCATTTTCCTACCGCTACACTCATTCACTGTCAAATTTTCAGGTGGACTTGGTCTGTAAGCACTAGTCAAATTGCTCGTACCTGGACTTGTTTCCATTCTTTCCTTTTCTCTTTGGAATTGCGAACTCAAGGGAATCACCAAAGATCGTTCATCAATTTTCTGATTCTCGAAAACTGGTATTACTGGACCTATTGTTACGGGTACGGTAACTGCTTCCATATTCTTGGTTAATTCTCTAATTTTTTCAGTTAATTCTTTTGTTGTCCTTGCCAATTCTCTTGCACTATCATTTTCTATTCCCTCATTTTGGAAAGTTCTTATTTGTTCTTGTGACCTATTTATTTCTTGTCTTTTTCTGGACTTTTATTTCGCATAGTTTCTATTGGTGGCGCATTTGGTGTCACCACTGTAGAATTCTGCTGATACGGAGGTGGATTTTTATTTAATATATCTTCCAGCAACTCGTCATCCGTTTCGCTCTCATGCATATACTTTTCTCTCTCTAAATGTTTCTTTTTCTCAGTCCGTTTCTTCTTAGTCCCTTCCTCAACTGTAAAAGCTGGAAACAAACCTCCTGTCATGTTAGCACATCTCCATCGTTTTATTCTGTCCTCATGATTCATTCCCCACAATCTTCCGGGCACGAACTCATAACCTTTCATACCTCTGAATCTTTCTTTTTCGTACATCTCATCTTCCCATTCTGTTAAAGCCTCAAACTGTGTCGGTCTAGGTCTAGGTTCCAATTTAAGCATCTTTTCTTTTAAATTCCGTAAAATCGCTACATTAAAAGAACCATTTTCAGGGAAAGCCAATGCTCCATCATTCTTGGTATATTTTACCCAATTATCCAACCATATGCACGTATGATATCCATATTTCAGCATCATATGTGAAGCTGCTGATTTCGGCGGAGGAATTACTTGTCCCTCTCTAGTCACAACCTTTTTGTCTTTCTTAAATAAATTCTTTAATTTCGTCGTCCATGACGTTCTCTCCCTTTCATACTCGTAATACGGCATGTTTTCTATTTGTTTTCTCTTTACTCTAACGCTGTTTCTGTTGTACGGAACTTCGTCCAATTACAGCGCGATTCACACTAACGTACCAATCAGAACAATTTCCACCGTCCGCGAACCAACCAATCCTAGCGCGGCACTTTTCTACGTCACTCCTGCTCTGTATTCACGTGACTAGTGCACTAACCAATCCTAGCGCGGCACTTTTCCACGTCACTTCTACTCTTTACTCCTCCTTTACAAAATTTATCGGCAATTCTTCTTTTTACTGTTTTCTTCGTTAGTTACAACAAATAAACAATTCCATAGTCTGATTCGCTAAACAAAGTGACAGCTTTTTCCTTTTACACAAGAATCCTGTTTTTCCAGTAGGCAGCGCTTACCTCTACCCTACCACAGAATTATTTACTTTCGCCGATAAAGTAGCACTTCCCTCTACCTCACCCTTCTTTCAAACAAACAATTTACTCGTTTCTCTGGGGATAAGACACATGTGGAGACTAGGCTCCTGAGAATTAAGGCCAAAGTTTCACAAGTAAACGTGATTTGCTATTTCATTTACACACTTTTCACACCGAAATCCCTAACATAACACAACCTGCGTTATAACCAAAATGAATTCAGACCATGTACCAAATTCCATGTGACTTCTCTTGCCACACGTGTTCCACTTCCTACATCCCAGAAGCGTGAAAACTCACATATAACATAACGCGACTCAACATATAGTGTTAGTCATCAAATAATCAATAATCAATAATCAATAATCACTAAACTAATCTATAGAAAACCATAACTCTGCTACCAATAAATCTGATGCAGCGCGTACAATAAAAACTATTCTCCTCCTAGGTTACTTATAGGTCATCCAGGGGCAAACTATATTTCTCATATCCACATGACGATGGGGCCCATAAACATCGTCTAACACACACGCACACTCCTGGATTTCCTTTTACACCTTTATGAAATTCTGTACTCCTAGGAGAAGCATGAGAACTAAATGGAGAACACCATTTTGTGTACCGCTGGAAGAGCAAGGATATCTATTTACCTTAATTTGTCACTTTCTTTTAGTTATTTCTTAAGATATTCCTGCTCATTGTTTTGTCGATGAATCATTCATTTAAGAAATTAGTTTATAGTGATTAAGACCAGCTGAATCACAATCAACCAATTACTCATGTCACAATCATTTAGGGAAATAACCACTGAGTCATTTTGGGTTTAAAGAATCTTAAATTTTATATAATTTTAAAAGCATGGAAAGAATTTAATACTTTATTCAATTATTCATTTTTAAATTCACAATTTTATTAAGCATAATCAATTTATTGCAGAAAGGAAATTTTGTCATGAAGCCAAAACCCTAATTACCTGCCTAGCTTCCTAATTTAGCCTAATGATTTCTAACCTAAGTTAGGAATTAGAAATAGCCTGATTCTCATACTCAACTGTAAAATAAAGACAGCAACAGCAACTTCAGCTCGTCAGCATCAGCTACCTGCAACCCGTCTCCTCTACTGCAACCACGACTCTCGAACTGCCTGGAACTCTGACTGGAACTCCCTGGAACTGAACCCCTCCCACTAAGAGTAGGCCCTCTTATACCCTAATTCTAACTTTGCTAACTAACTGTTGCAACATTAATATCACGCTTTTCTTTCATTGGTCCATGCATGTCAGCTTATTCATTCTTTAATCAAGTTCTCTTGGATTCAAGGGTCCTTGGATCATTTCCTTTCCCATACGCTTGAACATTTCCATCCGATTCGATCAGTCCATTTGTATCTTCTTTTGACACATTCAAGAACTCCGCAGTCATTGTCCTTTCTCTTGGGCTCCTTTCCCACGGACTCTCTCCTGATCATCACGGCACATTATCAGTTCAATTAGGTCACACCAGCCTTGACCATTTCTTGCATCCTAGCCTCTCAGAGACATCACGAGGTTCCAGATTTCTTCAATCTCATCCCGTACCACGTGTCCCCTTGCGCCTGCGCACATCTTCCCACTGGCGGCCATTTTATATCGCCACTCGGTTCTACTTTAGAAGCACTAATTTGAGGCAAATAAAACATAATTAAAATAGAGAAAAATATCCCTTTCGTTTCCCTCCCCTCTACGTACCCCAATTAGTTGTTACCTAGCAGAAAGCAACATTTAAACCGTTCCTTACTTACCATCACTATTTGTTTTTGCAACGACACGTTTTATTTCTATGAAGCACAATAACATGCATTTATTTTATGTAGTACGCTTTTTATTCTTACATTATGATTAGACACACGGACATTCATTAATAGATTATTTAGCACATACATTTGCATATTACCGTTCCCACATATACAATGTTGATTAATACATTTAAACGAACATTTTTAATTAATTAATTATATAATTTGTTAGGGGTTAAATTTTTTTATTTTCCCTGCTCCATCACTTTCCAGCACAAGCCTAATTACAAATGTAAGCGCACTAGAGGGTGATCAGTGTGTGTCGATCGATGGTCAAAATGACTCTCACCTCAAGGCGCAATCCGTGACATATAATAATGGGGCTATGGCTAATGAGGCATCTCAGTTTGGAGAAAGGCTGGAGATCGACCTGGGCAGGAAAAATGATTCCAGTGACGGGATGGCAGTGCAGAGCTGTGGCACTATGGGTACTGTCCTTCAGTCGGGAGTCCATGCATTAGGAGCCCAGCAAAACTTTAAAGTGCCCAGTAAGGGGGATGACTCCATAAGGATCGAAGCTAAAGGGGCTCACCCAAGGGATCTTGGGGATAGTGGACTCTTTAAGGACTTAGAAGGAGGAGATAAATTCTACTCTATGTCAGATCCATCAGATACATCCGCGGATGAAGGACCAGAGAAAGAATGGACAGATGATGACAGTGATCCGGGCGGTTGGCGTTTTGACCAAGCGCAAGCAGGCGATACGGAGCGGTTAGATGAGGGGACTGTCCGCAAATCTAGGAAGCAAAGAGAGCAAGCATGCCCCTCACTAAATAAGGCTCCAGGAAGTATGGGCTCAATGGCATGGGATTATTCCTTTTCAACTCAGCCTGGAACTACTGGCAGTAATAGTGTGGCTGATACTAGTGCTCTAGTTACGGCTACAGGTCCCCCATCAGAGATAACGCTATCTACTATCTACCAGACGATCATGGCACATCGTGAAGAAACACGCCAGGAAAGCTCCCGGACACAGGGGGCATGCCGCAAAATGCAGAATGCGATTCGCAGAGTAGCCAAAACATGTTCAGATATAGCAGCCAGGATTGTCGAGGCTGAAGGGAGGATTTCTGCACTAGAAGATGATATGGCAGCACAGAAGGGTCTTACGGATTCGATCAAAACCCAAAGGGACGATATGCTGTGGAAACTGTCAGATTTGGAAAATCGGGCCAGGAGGAATAACCTCCGAATTTTAGGTATTCCGGAAGGAAAAGAAGGTTCGGATGTTCGGCAATTTGTTATAGACTTATTTTCGGAGGCATTCCCGGATCTGGAACAATGGGACTGGCGGGTAGAGGTGCAGAGAGTACACAGGTTTCCTTTTAACCTGAGACAGAACCGGGGGGCAAATGCTGATAAACCGCGAGCGATTTTAATTAGCTTGAATATCTTTCTGGCTAGAGAACGAATTTTTGACCTAGCAAGGCCAGATAGAAAAAGGGTAGGGAAGGATTGCGAATTTTTTGTGAGACCTGATTTTTGTCAGGCAACTGTTGAGCGGAGGTGGCAGCTCCGCCAGCAGATTGCACCATTTCAAGCAAAGGGGGCACAGGCTTTCCTGCTCTTTCCCGCCAAGCTGAAAGTCATATTTCAGGGTCAGACTAGATTTTTTCAGTCTGACATTCAGGCAAAGGAGTATTTGAACTCTATCTAGGCAATATGGGAATGTAGTATCTCTGTTTCTATTTGTCTCATCAAATTGAATCACGTCATAGGTTAGTAAATTGGGTGGGCCTGGGTTAATGATTATGGTGT
Source organism: Calotriton arnoldi (assembly GCA_963921515.1). Taxonomy (NCBI): domain Eukaryota; kingdom Metazoa; phylum Chordata; class Amphibia; order Caudata; family Salamandridae; genus Calotriton; species Calotriton arnoldi. Next base: position 519,422 of record CAWUFW010005904.1, on the reverse strand, counting down.
GTTTTTTTTTTTCTTTTTAGGTTTAGTGTTGGTTCTGATAGCTCAGTGCCCTGGTCTCTTAAGTGGGGGGTGAATACAGGGGGGAGCGGGGGCTGCCAGTCCAACCATCACAAGGACACCGTCCTTTTTCCTCGCTTAGGGGGAGGAGTGTTGGGGTGGGTGGGGTGGGTGGGGATGCGGATCACGGGTGTGGGGTGGGGATGGGGTCACGGGGTGTGGGTTGTGGTGGCTATGTTTGGTTCTTGGTTGTAAAAGTAGGCATGGCAAATGTATTTTGAGTTGTAATTTAGGAACTGAGATGACAAGGAAAAATGTTGGTTTATTAATATTATTCATAAGGTTGTAGGCATTGTTAGGTTCTATCATAGGGGTTAATGAGGGGTAGGCTCCGTATCTGTACTTGGAATATCTGTGGGCTAAATGATGCTAAGAAGCGAGGCTTCTTCTCCAAGGTGTTACAGTCTATGCAGATCGATGTACTATGTCTGCAGAAAACCCATATTCCCTGGGGCAAGCGAGACCAAATGAAAGGCTTAGGGTTTGACTTAGTAGCGTGTACCAAACAATCTTCTATGATCAGGGGGGTGGCCATACTGGCAAGACGCGGGACTTGGACCTGTAAAAAAGTGAAAGTTGATAGTGCGGGTCGTTGGGCAGTGGTTGAAATTATGATTAATAGTAGACCTATTTCCATCTGCTCAATCTACGCCGCTAACTTAGATGACCCAGAGGTGCTGAAATTATTAAACATTGAGTTAGCACTGTGGCCGCAACCACTGATAGTCTGTGGGGATCTTAAAATCCATTTTCCAGGCAATTTCGACCTTTGGACTACTCAGGATTATTCGGGGAGGAAACCAAGAGTTTTTAATGCCCTTCGAACCTTGGTCTGTGAGCATAGATTAGTTGATGCCTGGTTCAGGTATAAAAAGGACGATCAGGGATGTACATTTTTCTCTGCCCCCCATAATAAAATGGTTCGCCTGGACTATCTCTTCATGTCCGAGCAGTTGGTAGAAGGAACATCAGTCGAGATTCCCCCCAGAATCTTATCTGACCATAATCCGTTAATACTAGACTGTCCCTGGGGGTTTGTAGATAGGATATCGAGATCATGGACGTTTGAGAGGAAGTTACTGTTAGATCAGGTGTATCGCGATCATATGTCCAAATGGATTGTGGAATTCTTAAACATTAACAGGAAGACGGCCTCAGACTGTATAGTCTGGGATACATTTAAAGCAGCAATCCGAGGGGAAACTAAGAGTTTTGCAGCTTTTCGTTGGAGAACGGCACAGGAACAGACTAAGGAGCGTATCGAGCAATTGCGGGTGGCAGAGTTAGAGTTGACACAGGATATTAAGGATGGTCGTGATATTACTCGGAGTCAGCAAGTGGTGGCTGTTGCTAAATCTAGAGTTTTAATACATTTTGGGGAAGATTTGGCCGCAAAGTACATGCAGTTTCGCACTACAATGTATGAATTTGGGGAAAGCTCTGGTAGAGTCCTCGCTAAATGGTTACAACAGAGGAGCCTAGCAAGTCAAATTCTTAGGGTTCAGGATCAATCTGGCCAGATTCAGGATACACAGGAGGGGGTTTTGAAGGTCTTTACACTGAGGAGATTATGTTGTCTAGTGAGGCGTCGATGGAGGGATTTCTGCAAGACATCGATACCACTAGAGTTATAGTAGAGCAAAATCAGGTTCTCTCAGGAATAATCACATGGGAGGAGGTCGAAGGGGCCATAAAATCCTTGGCTAACGGGAAAGCTGCCGGGCCGGATGCAATCCCGTTGGAATTTTATGGCGTCTTCTCTCAGGAAATTCGACAGGATTTTCTCTCCCTACTCCAAGAGGCACAAAGGGGGTTATACCTGAATCTTGGAGGCGAACAACCATTGTGCTCTTTAAAAAGAAAGATAAGTCTGAACTGAATCCCGCCTCGTATCGCCCTATTTCACTTATTAATACAGATAGTAAGCTATACTCAAAGATCTTAGCTACTAGACTAGTGAAAGTCATTACCCCCTAGTGTCCATACGCCAGCATGGGTTTATCCTCGGAAGGGACATGGCGGACCATGTCAGAAGGGTTATCGCCTTGCTAGATTGGGCACAGGCCACAGAGTCACCTATGGGGATGATCCTGTTGGATGCCGAGAAGGCATTCGACAGGGTCTCTTGGCGCTTTCTCTGGGGGGTGCTCCGCTGGAAAGGGCTCTCCACGGAATTTATTCAGGCACTAAAAGCGCTGTATATTTAACCAGAAGCAACAATTCGTATTTCAGGTCAGGAAACAGGGATATTTAATATCAGCAGGGGGACCAGGCAAGGTTGCCCGTGTTCGCCCCTGCTTTTTGCTTTGTACATTGACCCCTTTCTTAGTAAAATTGAAGGGAGCCAGAACATTCTGCCAATCAGGGTTAATGGCACCGATTATAAGGCCTTAGCGTATGCGGCGACATTGTGGTTCTAACCAAGGATGTGTCTTTAGCTTTTGTTACCCTCAAGACTATTGCAGGCCAATTTGGAGCAATATCAGGGTATAAACTGAACGTTGATAAAACCCAGATTCTCCACTCAGAATTTTTATGTCCGGCTGACGGAACGGTCATTACTGAAGCAGTATATCTAGCAGTATATCTAGGAGTTAAAATAACTGCCTCAGTTGAAACCATCCCTGATCTGAATCTCCGCCCAGTGGTGGAATCCATAAGTAGTAAATTAGAAAGATTAGATCATCTTCATCTTTCGCTGTATGGTCGTTGCAACATCTTGAAAATGATGGTCCTCCCAAAATTTATGTATTTATTTAGCAACATCCCCTTGGAATTCTCTCAAAAATGCCTTGATAGGGCTCAGAGGGCATGCTTTAGATTTCTTTGGGGTTATCAGCGCCCACGTAGGGGCGCCAAATGGATGTTTCTGCCTAGGGATCGGGGTGGTTGGGCGGTCCCGAATTTGATGTATTATTATTGGGCCTCCATGCTTCAACATTTTGAAACGCCTTTACGTGGAGATAAGGCGGAGGTACCGGTGGCTAACAGTCCAAGCATCTATGAAATAGGTTTGGGTGTGGCGGCAAAGGGAATGCTAGTCCGGATTTTAGAGCCGAGTTACTTTAAGAAGACGAGATTTAAAGTAATTATAGCAGCCTATACAATCTGGCAGAAAATCAAGCGTAAGTGGAAAATTCCAGCTATCAATGATTATACACCATTCTCGGCGGTTGGAATTTTGCCCCCTATTTTTCAAGATCAAGTTATTTTCAGGTGGCAGCAGGCCGGCCTAAAGGTTATAGGGGATGTATTTCAAGATGGGATGGTGGCTCCCTTCTCGGTCGTAAGGGAAAGATTTCAGCTAAGCAATCATGATTTTTTTAAGTATCTCCAGATTAGGAGTTTCCTAGATAATTATTGTCAGGGGAGGACTCCCAAGTTTGAAAAAATTTCTATAATCGAATCGGGCCGTAAGAAAGTGAGAATAGGCACAATTTATCAGCTTTTTTTGGCTTCCCTCCCGGATGACATTGATGTACAGAATACTAAATGGGAGAGAAAATTGGGTAAAAGGGGGTTGATATTAGTCATACTTTGGCTTTAGCAAGCCAGATTCTAATTTCCGGCAGTCTTCGGACTCAATGTTACATGGCATCGTTTGATTTATATTATACTCCTGCGAAGATTGCTAAGTGGGGGGGGTGGAAGGGTGATAGATGTGGTAGGTGCGGGCTTCAAGCGGCCGATGCAATGCATATGTTCTTCTCCTGCCCAAAACTGACTAAATTCATTTATGATATCGAATTTTTTTTTAATACAGCCTTAAACATTCCCGTTGTAATCTCTTCAGAACTTGTTATAATGGGCTATGAGGAGGCGGGGTCAGCCAGACGTTCAAGGTATTCTGAAGCACTCCTGTTTTTGGCTATGGCATTGGTCCGGCTGTGTATCACTTCACAATGGGTAGGCCCAGAAGCTCCCACTTTTGTGAATTGGAGATCAAGGCTGTTGGCACTATATAATATGGAATCTTCTTTATATCTTTTAAGGGGTAAAAGGAAGCGGGAGATGGGTATTAAAATATGGGCTCCGGTTAAGGAATGGTCGCAATGAAAGGTCATAGATGAGTTTTGGTATATGTATTCTACTGATGTTTAGAATAATGTTGTACATGTATTGTGCTGGCATTCTTTTTTCTTTTCTTAGTATTGTTTTATTTTCCATTTGTTTCTCCCCTCTAGACCCCGGGATTTAATGTTAATATCATGATATGTTCTGTTCTTGTGTGGTCACCATCTCTCCTGTTCCTATGTGTTATATATGTTTGTTATTTTGCTATGGCACTTGTAAGATCAAATAATAAAAGAAAGTTTAAAAAAAAAAAGGAACATACAAACATCCTACGCTCACTACAGGAAGACATGATAGCTTCAAAACACTTACAGACACCCGTAAACATACGCAACTTAGTGATCCGAGTAATAGCGGGTCAATGCGGGTGCACTTACTTAACCTTCAATGAAGGTGAAACGGTACCAATCGCATTCAAATCACACCTGTACACAAACGCAGAGATGCGGTTCACTTCAACAGAAAAAATCCTGACAGCAGTGCAGAACGCTGTAGCAAGAGAAAGAGCTCTGGCTCAGGGAAAGCGCATAATAGTCGTGACCCCAGTACCAGCCTTAGAGGCTGTTACAAAGGCTAGCATTCCAAATGCGAAAGCCTTACATCCCAGATGGATACAATGGGCTAATTCTCTTACTGCAACAGATGTTGAATACAGATTTGATCCAAGTTTAAAAACACAAGCATTTATGCAATACGAACAAGAATATTCTCTACCGAATGAGATTTTGCCTCTAGATCAGTATGAATACATTATTTACACTGACGGATCTGCTCAACCGGCCATAGGGAGTAAGAAAGCTTACAGCGCAGCGTGTGCTATCGTTAAAGGTTGCATGCGCGATGGAAAGTTCCATCCAAGTTGCACTAAAACGCAATCTCTAGGAGACTGCACTGCTCAGTTGGCAGAATTAAAAGCACTGATACTGGCACTTGTAAATACGGATCACGAATTCCCCACACTAATTGTGTGTGATTCCTTTTACTGTGTACAGTCATACAATGAATATCTACATCATTGCGAACAAAACGGGTTCAAAGATGCGAAAGGTGGCACAATTAAGGTGGCACAATTAAGCATAGAATGCTATGGGAACAGGTAGTAGAGTTGAAAAACAAACTACCAAGGGCTCACGTGATACATACCCTGAGTCATCAGCGTGATGGCGTTCACGTTGAAGGGAATTCATTGGCTGATGAAGCCGCAAAGGGGGCTGTACGCACAGCGTCCATAGCTGCAATGACTCGTTCCAAAACGAGGATAGATGGTGAGATTATGGTAGCTGTCATTGCTTCACGCAAAGGCAGCACAGCAGTACCAAAGACACTTCCACTCAAGTACTCCTACAAGTTAGATGCACACAACATTCCATATGCTCAGATTCCTGGAGTGGGGGATAGAGTAATACCAAATATGGATCGTAGGCAAGGTTTAATTGTGGCAGCACACGAAGAGATAGGTTCTGTACATACGGGACTTAGGGAGACTTTTTCTTTGTTGAAACAACGCTACTGGTGGCCTGCAATGAGAAGGCAGATCAGAGACTATGTCTGGAACTGCGACATCTGCAAGCAGATGAAAGGGTCCACCACAACACGTCGAGTACAGATACCATTATTAGACAGCATTAGGTTGCCCGTTCGTGTGCGTCCTGCTCCAGTTTCCTCAAGGTCTGGCCTCAGCGCTCGGCTGACGCTCGAACTGTTATAAAAGATTTGCGAGTCTTTATCGGCACATACGCAGTTGGCACGTTACATTCTGACCGTGGCCCGGCGTTTAGCTCTTGGGCTTACAAAGAGGCCATGGAAGGAATGGGCGTAGCATTGCGGTACTCCTCTCCGTACCATCCTGAGGGAAATTCGGTTGTGGAGAGGAAAAACCATGACTTAAAGCAATCTTTAACAGCTAGGGTATTAGGCAAGGGCGGTAGTTGGGTCAGTCACCTTTATGGGGTCCAAAGAGCAATTAACAACCAGCCAAGAAGCTCTCTAGGGTGTCACTCCTTACGACGTCCTATTTGGGACAAGAATGTGGGTACCTGATCTTGATTGTGAAGGCGCAGTGGCGGATGAAAAACCATTTGATATCCATGATCGTTTGGCTGTTTTACAGGATCCAAATGAATCCAGGACACAACAAAGCAACGTCCACTTAAAACAGACCGCCACTGAGGAAGTCAAGGCAGTAACGGCAAGACCTGTCTGGATCCCAAAAGTTGGGGATCTGGTCAGAGAGAAGATTGCAGACAAGAAAGAATTTGGGCCATCATACAGAACAGCTGTACCGGTCCTAGCAATCCAAGGCACAAGAACTGTACTTCTGCCGCCTCTTGCCGGAAAAAAGGAGAAAAGATTTGTCTCAATCGACTTAATCAAACCACACTAGGTGGCCGATACTAAACAGTAGGCCACGTGGACTCCACAGTAGCAGACACCCTCTTCTTGCTACAATCCAAGAAGTTCAAACAGAAAGACTCATCACGTTTGAAGAGCCACCTGTACGGAATAAAGGACTAACCAACAATGCTATGGAACTCGTTCCACTTCAACAAGAAGCTCAACTTCAAGAAGAAAATCAACTTAACAACCAAGTTGCAATCAGACCGACTACAGACGTCTACGTCAACATGCCTCGTCAAGAGCAAAATCCGATTTCAACAAATCCCGATGCGATTCCAGCAATTGATCAAACTGCTTCTGGCTATTTCATGAACTTTGATACATTTTCACTGGATCCAAGCGAGCTGGAAACGACGCCAGCCAAAAAATCACACAAACAAAAACTCATTGACTTTCTGAACTTTTTTAAAAAGTCTTACCTGGTGTCACCTTGGATAGAACTATGGTATATCACTGGGATTCTATTTTTCATATTCTGGCTAGGTTTAATTATAACTTTTAGTATGCTTATTAATGGACGATATCTTCAGCAGAGCTCTACAGCCCAAAAGGTTAACTTAATTTTAAAACCACACAAATCTTCACATCGTGAACCAAGAGACTTGTCATCACTCAACATCACAGCAGTTCCTATACCGGACGGTATAGTATGGGACAAGATTGATTTCGATATTTTCGGTCCGACTGAACTTTTAAAGCTTAAACATGTATTTAAAATTTCTTTAAGTGATATCATTACCTCCAGTACATTTTCTGATGATTGGGACACTGAAACTGTAAATAATATGATGTCTGATTTGGAAAAAACTGAAGCATTTCCGAACAATGAAATGTTAGAAGGCACTTCAGACTATGATACATTGTACTGTTACCAACATTATGGTCATCATTTCTTGCACAAATCTATAACACCTAGAAATGTATTCGAATACCACCAGTGGGAACACTGCCCAACTCCTCCAAAAGGTAGTTCGCAAACCTTTGCACAGAAATTCACATACTTTTCAGGGTTCAAGACATCTGACCTGAAGTCATTTTATTACAAAGTGGCAACCACATCAGCACAGAAAATTATGTTGACTAACACCAAACAGATTTACTCTGCTTCCTTTATGGCCCAGTTGCCTACACAGGGTTTCGACCTATAGAAGGACACCATAGATTTAAAATCAATCTGGGGTTCTAGGGACTGGCAAGTCCAGGGAACAGAAGCGCTTTTTAGAGCATGCCTCATTCCGCAGCAGATTATATTTCTAAATGAAACTGAGCAACAGACATCCTGTGTTGGACTAGCCAAGAACAAGGACATGAACACACGTGGGTTTCCAGCACCATGGGTGGGGGCAGAATTCAACTACACATGGGGTAGGATTAGATGACATTCTCCAGTACAACAGGTCAGATCCCAATTGGACAGAATGGCTGATTTGGCCCATTGACACGAACACATGTCAACAGAGATTCCTAGGTATAACCGAGGGGTTTAGTATCAGTAGGCCAGATACACGCTATGTACAAAGACAACACCCAGGGGTAGTGACATCCTATAGTGTTGGGAAGTTGTGCCTTGATTGGCTAGAAACCTCAACACTCACGGAAGTAAAACATCCCTTGACCTTACTCACACCTGATGTAGACCTTAGGGATTTCCTGCTAGGCCCAAGGAAAACACGTCAGAAATGTTTCATATATGCTGGCATTTATGCCTACTATAATGAAAACTGGAAAATATCCCAACAGGAGGCCGCAGAAAGAATAGGGGAAATAGACCGTATTAACTTAGAGAAGGCATTAGCTGTAGTGGATAATGGGTTAACAACTTTGACCTCCAGGATTTACTCCTTAGGCAACATTGAGTCTTCGGCAATTGACGTATTAGAACAAGACTTGGCCTTGTTACAACACAGGCAATCTCAGTTACGTTCTATTATAATGTTAAGCTGGACGCTGCAATCTTTGCGTGCAGCCTACGTGCCCTGGCGTTTCATAACCCCTTGCTTGCGCGGCCGATTTTCGCCCTGTGCGGGGCGTTTCATTAAGCGGGCGGGTTCATGACGAGCTCAGCTCGTCATGCGCACACGAGCACTGCGCATCATGACGAGCTGAGCTCGTCATGAGCATGGAAGGGGATAAACACCACGTCTCTGTTTTCGGGATACAATCTAACCGATAAACAGACACAAATGGCACAAAGGGGAGCCAAATATACAATGCTGCGTATTGAGAAACTGGAAAGGTTACCATTCACTGTAGCCGAATCACCATCAACTGAATGGCTAATTCATGGCCAAATCACTTTGCCGGTCACTACGTTTCAGTTTCAATATTGCCTTGAGCAAAGGCAGGCAGGTAAATATGAAAAGATGGGTAAGGGATACATTAAGGAAACTTGGGAGTTACTATATAGATTTCGATGCCGGAGTGGGGATCGAGAAGTGTTTCTGAGTGGTACAAACTGCAAGAACGCTTTAAGCGGTTCTCTCATGTGTCAGGATATTTCTCTGCATGGAGCATGTAGTGGTTCGGTAGCGAATCTATCTTGCCACATGTCAGGGACCCCAGCGGCCATGATCACGCCGGTTTTCCAGCTGCTCTCGAATGGGAGTTACTTGATGCTAATCGATCAAGGTTGCTGTGGGATGCTTCCGGGCGTCGCCTATCTGGTCACTGTTAACTCCAGGGTTACTTGCTGTATGCAAGTATTGTTTTCGCCACTGAACACAGTCAGGGAGGCGCCGTTATGGCCTTCGTTGAATGTTTCCTTTATACAATTTGACACTTTGAGCAGACTGAAAGCCATGCTTTTGCAGCAACCCGTGCCCTTAACCTCCGCTCGGGAAACCTTTGAACTTCAAGTTGCAAGGACCTCGACTGAGATACAAGCGCTTATATGTACGCACTCCCCTTTTCATTTCACAGAAATGGTCGGTCGTATCTTTAATATGTCTGATACGAGTGGTATTGTACACCTATTTAAGACCATAGGGTCCGGACTATTAAGCACCTTTCAGACAGTCCTCGGAGTAATCCCAAATTTTATACACTCCGTATTGGGAAGCGTCTTTGGAGGTCTCCCGCTTATCCTGTTCCTAATTGCAGGAGTCCTGATTGTAATATTACTGCTACGCAATGGATGGCCCAATTTCCTGAGGAAATGGCGAACATACTCATGGAGCGGAAATACTGTGAACGCATGGTGCAGCTTCTGGGTATACCTTGCCTAAGAGAACTGAACGCCTCTTGGTTTCTATCGTTTAGACCAGTCTGGGTGGACTGCATCTTACCTGTTCTTCGATGCCTGTTTTGCGGAGAAGTATGCGCGTTAGATCTCTGTCTAACGTTTCCATCAGATACGCCTCCGGACATGGATGCTATGCTGGACCCCTAAAGGCCCATGCGCTGCGTTGTCCCCAGCGTCTTCCGATTCTGATGAATGCATTCCTTGAGAATCCACAGGGGCCGTTTGCTCCTGCTGGGTTAGGTGGCTCCTCCACAGACACCCAGGTAACAACTGCCGCACATGCTGCCGCAGCACCGACTGTTGGCAGTGCTGAATTCCATTTATGTGCGATTGGCGTTCTCAGTGAGGCGTTGGATTTGTCGACTGCAGTAGCTAACACCGATAATGCTGTATCTCCCAGCCAGGACACTTAATCTTGAATTGGCTCATCGCGCCCTGGCAAAGAATTCGGCTTCTCCACTTCGTTTCATAAATAAACGAACAAAATTTGGAACATTTCCTAAATTCACACTTTCGCTTGAAAGGCATGGCCTTATTCTGCTTGTAGTGATGCAACTTTTATAAGTGGGACAGAATTGACTTTTTCAAGTGACAAGAAAGCATAGCCTATTTTAAACATTTTAACCATTTTTTAACGTTTTTTTAAAGTCATGTTTTTAGCTGGTTTTAAGTATATTTTTAAGATTGTCCAGATTTAAGTATGGTCATTGTCATCCAATTCGAAAGAGGAGTGGGTGTTATGTTTCATATAGAGGCCCTAATATGGACATGTTCATATATGCCCTAATATAGACATGTTCATATATATCCTAATATAGACATAATCGTATATGCCCTATTATAGTCATGATCTCTTATGTCCTAATATAGGCATGATCTTTCACCTACATTAGTTCCCTACAGTACACAATGAACACTGAGGGTTGAACGTTATCTAGTCTGTGGTTTGAACACTGAAGGGCTTTTCCCGAACACATGCCTACAATGTACTCATAAATTATGCATGAGCATTCACCAGCTACATCTCCTGCATAATATGTATGTACAAAGTTCACCCCTGACGTCTTCCTCATGTCTAACAAAGACCAATACAAACCATACTGAGGGACGAGACACTTTAGGGTATAAATACACCACATCTTGCCACGGTAAGATAGAGGGAACCGAGACTTCCATGCCGACACACTGACCAGAGACGCTGAGGCTCCTGCATGCAGTCGCTCCAGCTGACAGCGGTCTAACACAGCCCTTGCAGGGTGTCCAACTCGAGACCAGGACGGGGTCCCACACTCTCTCTCTTCAGGTAATGGGGTTCGACTAAATCCTAGAGGGATTCTTGGCTCTTAGGCTTTTAGACCTACACACATGCTAGGTACACTTAGGTACATCTACTTAGGCATCGTAGGAGTATGCGCACTTTTATAATGCATTTTGTATATTCATGTATGTAACCATTATTATTGCAATATGGTAGAACTGTACTATCCTTTCACTTTTATCGTACTGCTGATAATATATCTCTGCTACTGTCTGCTGGTTGCTGCAGCACATATATTCTACACTAGAATAACAACTGTTCAATAAATACTTATTGAAACGCCCAGACTGTTTATTCTGTGTAACTCTCTGAGACAAACCGAATAAGTAAGCACGAGTGACTGAGCGAAAAGTAGTGCATTGTTTCCACGATTCTGAGGAATCAGGGTTGTCATGATCTAAGGTTGCCAGAAACTAATCTCTCCCCGATAAGAGGAGATTCTAGTGGCACTGTGAGCTAGCTAATGCAAAACAGGCTAACATACGCGGTGGGGGTGCACAGAGCCAGTCTGCCACCAAACCCGCAGTTTATGTTATCCAAACGTGCAGGTCCTGCATGGGTACTATAGGAACCAAACCCCTGTCAATACCTTTACTGGGCACTATCCATGCGGATCCTGCAGTGTCTGCCCCCTCACTTCACACTCAAAAGAACTGAATCTGGCAAACAACTTTGTACTGATGCAAAAACAACACACCAACTGCAATACAAAAAACTGTGTGTACCTCATCACTTGCCCTTGCAACCTCCCCTATGTAGGAATGACAACTAGGGCCATCAAGACAAGAATTGGGGAGCATAGAAGTACCATCCATTGTGCACACAGCACTACCAGGATGTGGAATCATTTCAATGAATTAAAACATACACCAGATGACCTCAGATGGACAATCTTGGAGGTTGATTCATCATGGAGCACTACATCACTGTTTAGAAGAGAACAACGCTGGGTGTTCCGCGTCTGCACACATAAACAAGGTCTAAATGATGATATACCTTGGATTGAACTATGAACTGTCATTCGCCCACAGACAGACCCTAGACATACAGTGTAGCTATTCACCTTAGGCACTGCACATGAGCTACCATTTTACCTGATATTACCACAACCCTGAACTTGCTATTGCGCTTACAACATATGGGCCAAAAGGCACACTCCAGTGTACACCCACCCTTGCAAGATCGTCCATGGTCATTAGGGACATTTCATACACGCACATGATAAGGCCCATTGTTACAGAATAATCCCCGGATCACATGATTTGGATGAAAGTATATATTCCACACTACTGATGTGATCATACTCTCAATAAACTTGCTTCCAGACTGCAACGTTAACACCGCTGACATAACAAGTGAAGAACACACACACAAGAGACACTCATATGCAATATACTCGTAGCGATTGGATGATCGCTGTACCTATGTCTGACAATATACCACAACCATTTAGCATAGGAAAATATCTAATATAGTGAAAACTATTTTTCGTACTTAGACCATTCAAAGATGGCAGCCATACATGCGGGTTCTCCACGGTCCCATTGCAACCAGACACGCCTACTTATACCACATGGCATTCCCCGCCCACCCTTGACACAGGTGAGCAGAGGGACAAGGTAGGTGTACTGGAGCAGGAGCACTCGTGAATATGTGAGTACCATACCCATGAAGACTGCTCACTACTAGCAGGTTATACCCTGGTATCGCCTGTTGTCTAACCTCTTGTTTCCTTTATGCCCCAGATGCCAGTATATTTTGTCTGCACACGGTGAACGCCCGCTGCATTGATCATAAGGGCATATCGGTCCCTCAAACCGGTGAGGCTATGTATTTCGGACTTCGGGACTGTTTGGGTGAGTATGAATGATCGCATTCTCGATATGTTTGTTGTATGTTCCATGTTACTGTCTCACCACATAACCAGCATGGGTGATTAGCATGGCCACGTCCTGACGGTGATGGTGAATGGGTTATAAGTGAGTGTATATAGCATTGTGATAATACGGCAATTTGTGCTGCGGATTTTCAACTCAACCAGTTTCACTGTAATACAGACTATACTTTCTCCCCACAACTATACAATTAAGGTTCACTACTATGCTGGAATTGTGTGCACTGAATGTATATATATGTATATTTATTAGGGATTCTGGATATTTGACCCTGGGCACACATGTGGTCCACCCATGGGGACATGTTGTGGTATGCAAGAATACTCATACCATACATAATATGCATGGTAATGAAATGTGCTTACTATGATTATCACTATCTTTTCTCTTATACTTTACTCTCTTTTTAGATGGGACAATCACCTTTTTATTACCACACATATATGCCACCCATAAATTAAAATTTGGGGGACCTCATGTGTGTACCAAGAGTGGGCTAGGTAACTCACCCTTTCCTATGGTCCTGAAGAAGCGCTATGGATCTTGTATAGACAAAGAGGCGCGAAACATGTCAACCCGCACTCAACTTGATTAAGCCACTTGGGTACATTACTGACCCTGTTAGTGGCACCAACACTTGTTGTTTTTTAATCTGATAGGGGAGTCTATAGAATAAAGGAGTATATGACATCTCCTAGTCAGTTTTAACTTACTATTACCACACTCCACTCTGCACTTCACATTGGACACCCTCACACTCATCTGACGGCAAGAAAATCAAAAGATCTCCACGAAAGTGACCCTTCGGGGCACCTATAGGGCATTGCAGTGCCGGCCCGACAAGAAGCTCCTGCCCGATGATGAAACATGACATCCCCCGGGATGTGTGAGGGCAACAAGAAACAATCTTGTTGACAGTCCCTTCTGACTGTTCCACTCTTCCTCCTTTTCTTTTTTAGGAACAGTGACCCCCTTGGTTTTAACTTAATTATAGCTTTGGAGCACGGGCACTGGACCTTCATCTGATCCTAGTCCCCTCTCTTTATTTTGATACTAAATCTCAAACACCACCACACCCCTACTGGAATTCAACAGGGGGCTGATAACGTTAATACCCAAACCAACCTGGCATCACCTCCAATGAGCACATTATCTCCCGATCTGGAGATCCTTGCAAAGATCCTGGCCACCACACTGAAGGCATACATACCACTGCTAATACATCCTTCTCAAGTGGGGTTTGTGCCAGGCCACTCCTCCACGAATCACTTGAGAATGCTTTCCTATCTCCTCTGGCAGGTACGTCATGAAAAGGATGAAAAAGTACTTATTTTCCTTGATGCAGAGAAGGCATTCAATCATGCGGAGTGGCCTTACCTGTTCGGAGTGATGGAGGCCATGTGCCTATTGAAGACCTTTAGTGATAAGGTCCACTGGCTTTAAACATTTACCACAGTTTCAGTGTCTTGCGGGGGATTCTCCTCACACTTATTTTTATAACAGATGTGGGACGAGGCAGGAATGCCCACGCTCCCCCTCGCTATTTTTGATGGCATTCGAACCACTAGCGGCCACTATCTGTAACACGCTGTGTATCCGTGGGAATTCCAGAATGGCCAGGGAGTGGAAAGCTTTATATTGTGCGGATGACATTCTGGTGACCCTCTCCCATCCTTAGGAGTCGGTCCTAGCTTGATGCACATGATCAAGATGTTTTCCAGTTTCTCAGGGTACAGAGTTAATTGGTTTAAATGCAAGGCTATGCCTATGACACAGACAACCACAGCCGCATCTTTAAGGACTGTGTTGTTCAATGGGAGACCAATCTTCCTTAAATTCCTGGGACTGTATCTAAACAGCAACTGGAGCTTGGCAATGCGAGTCAACATTGCACCCATCGTGGACAAGGTGAAAACAGAGTTCACAAACTGGTCAAAACTCCAATTGTCTCTTTGAGGTAAATGACAGATTATTAAAATGAATGTGATGCCAAGATTTAATTATATTTTGACATGCTTCCCTTAACAATCCCTTAGACTTTGTTGTGAGAGATCGGCCGACTTATACAGGACTTTGTGAGGGGAAATCACAGACCCCGTTACACGCCAAAATCATTGCAGGAGGGCTACACCTCCCCTATGCAGAATCTTACTGGTTAACCTCACAGCTGGCATATACTGCGCAGATAATAAAGCCTACTAATTAAACACCCTAGTAGGTCTTTATGGAGCGACATGTCCTAGAGTCAGTTCCCCACAGTAACCCGATCGTACACACCACACAATATGCCTGGCGCCGGGCCAATAAACTGATCCAAACTCTGGACACAGCTCATTCACGGCTACCGGTGTAGAGGAACAGGAGTATTAAGATAGGGGGTAGGAAATTAACTGGTTCATATAGAGGGACAGAGGAATACAACACACAGATGACTTGCTTCACAAAGGGGACAAAAATCATTTGACTTACTCATATGCGATTCGGATCTATTGCCTTCGCAACTTTGGAGGTACTGCCAGCTCACTCATAGCCTCCGGGCAACACTAGGCATGCCACCTTATATACTAGAGTGCGAACCCACTGCTTCAGTACATTTTGAACTGGAAAGGCTGCAGAGGGGCCATGGCAGGGATCTATGCCACCATAATGGGTGCCCACTTCTCACACCCAAACGCACGTACCCTCCGCTGCTAGTGAGAACAGGGTCTAGCTATCACACTCCCTGAGGAAGACTAGACAGATATCCTGGAGGATAGATTGCTCCGAGAAGCTAGACTGAAATTTAGCTATTTTAAGATCCTCCATCAATGGCATTGGATGCAGGAGAAACTCTTTTGGGGCCACATGCAAGCAGACTATAGGTGGTGGGGTGTAAGGCGCAAGATTGTGATATAGTGCATGCCCTATGGGACAGTACGGTGCATGCACATTATTGGAGAGCTGTGTGGGATATGCTGTGGGGCCAGCTCGGGCATAGGGGGCCCAGCTGATGAGTCATCTGTCTTTGCTGCCTGATATGTCAGTAGTCCCAGAAATGCTCTGTCCTGAGAAACGTTGGCTGTCCACAGCACTGGCAGTGGCAAAGGTGGAGATCCTACACCATTTGGAAAACTGTCACCTCACTGTCCTATAATTCATGGATATCCGATATGCATGACATGGCCTCCTATGAAAAAACTATATACAAACTAAATGACCAGTTGCAAAAATTTGAAGAGGTCTGGAGCTCCTTCCTATGGCTGTGATTGGGCACAAGCAGTGGGACACAGGGGTTTGTAGGCATATTCTTAAGCTGTCGATGAAAGGCGTATGATTCACAAAACTACCACCACAACACATAGCCAAGGGAAGATGTCATACACATGACCTAGTATACCTGAGGCCACTGGATCACACGCGCCCACACGTTACAGTGCAAAATGCAACACTTCTGTCTTTTTCTTCCTTTTTTCAATCCACATGACACTCCCGTGGCCTTAGCCAGATGCTTTGGGATTTCAAGGCAACAGGATGATGGAGAGTGGTTTTATACTGAGAAGGGGGACACACCCTATGCCCACAATTCCCCCTAATCATTCCTTCTTTTACCTGCACTCCCCTTGATCCTTTTCTATTACATGTTTTGTTTTTCTCACCTCTCACAGGTGGAGGCTATTTCAATATCAGTTGAATTGTCATATAAGTGAAACTGATGCTGTTGTTGTTCACATGTACTTTAACATACGATGTATGTTTAGATCTCATGAAAAACTAATATTGAATTGAAATACAAAAAAAAAACCTGAAAATTGAAGTGGAGAGCTTTACTCAACATAATATACTCTTATTCCTCCTTGCATCTGGAACTCCACCACTGGAAAGAAATGCAGTGTGTTTCCGGGGAGAGCAGAAGTGGGGATGCCTACACTGTAATTCTCTATACACGAAAGACTTTTCATAAAGGAGTTCCCACCTTTGACATTAAGGGTAATTACCTATGCCATTTGAATAGCACAGGGCAATCATACCATCTCTCTAACAAACAAAAGCAACCAATCTGCATAATTAAGGCTTCAGGGACAATGAAAGACAATCTGCCATAAACTTTTGAATAAAGAGGGACATAATCTAAACATGTTATCATGGAAGCAAATATAAATAAAGATTGAGACATAGGTTTTTAAAGCAAATGCATCAGTAATTCTGATCTGGTAATTGCACACCTGGAATTATTGATACCATCTGCTTCAGTAATTTTGAGATACAGAATTTTCTTGGAGGCACAAGTTGTCTCCTGTGGAATGTGGGCATACCTTGGACATTAATGTTTCATCTGGATTCCTGGCAATTTTCCAGGGACAAATTCCACTAAGTTTCACATGGTAAACTGTGTCTCCATAATTCCAGATGAACTGATCCCATAACGGAATTACAACATTTATCATAGTATTAAATTGAGAAGTACAAACTACGCATATAAAAAGATAGGCCTGTCCTATCTTTTTATGTGGGGAGTTCTCCTTGCCGACTGCGGAGTCTCTGTAGTCGTAAAGCTACTATTAAATCGTAGTTTGTGATTACCGAAAACGAGTAAACATACACAAAAGTGTAAATTTACCTTTGTGACTCAGGCCCAATGCTCCTAAGAATGTGTAATGTTCATTTCACTTGATCTAGCTATGGAGACCTTGCAAAAAATCTAAGTTGAGCATTTATATTTCTCAGAGTAATCAGTGTTAGCGTTCCTCACCTCACTAGAGCATCATGTTTAATTTACTTCATAAGGTTATACAAATCCATAAAACTGCCTTGTATTTATTAACTGGCAATTATCCAACTTATGTGAATTAAAAGATACTGTCCAGTTTAAACAACTAAGTGTACAAAGAATATGGAGCAGCTTCAACAATACAGCATGGATGAAAAGCTGAAATCTGTTTTACTTTAAACATAAACACATGGCATGGATTTTCTGTTCTCATTATATATTCCCAGAGACGGCAAAGATAAATATTTACATTGCATTCATGTTTTACAGTAAAAACACTGCTCATGGTGTTTATAAAGCTTCACTGTTGGAGTTGTTATGGTCTGTCATGAAACCGTGGTTAAACAGGATCTACATCATAAAGCAGATGTGCTTAGGACTGTAGATGTTAGATGTGGAAACCACCATAACACACAAAAGTGAATGATATTTGCACAGCCAGTGGTGTAGCAAGGGTACCATGGACCTTAAAGCAAGATGGTAAAATATTGGCCCCTCAGGTTAGCTATTAAAAAACAGTCATCACTGGGGTGCCCCTCACACCTCCATCTTGCTGTGCTCTTGACAGCTGGTTCACTGTACACATCATCAGTGCAGTAACTGCAGTTTCAACCTGGCTAAATGACGGATAACTCTGAGTGTAGTGGCAGCCCGGGATGTGGAAAAGCAGTGGGGCAAGCACATACAAGCACACTCACTTCCACCCATCCAAAAACAGGCACACATACATACTCACACCCACCCATCCATATGCACACTGACTCGTAGCCATCCATTCACAAGTGCATGCACATGAACCCACCATTCACAAGCACATACACAAGCACACACCCATTCGCAGCACTGACGAGTAAATACACATACATTCATACATACACAAGCACCCGAAACAGTCAACAAACACTAGGCCACGGTGGTGACATCAGGTGGAGAAGCAGAAATGCCTCGTTGGTTCCTGGAGGCTTTGGGTACGGAAGGGACTGACGGAAGATCCAACTGCCTGCTCTCATTGTCTGACCTTGCATGGGTCAGCCTATAAGAGGAGGACCTTCCCTAGCTTGTCACGGAGTGGGATGGGGTCAGTTAGAGTTGCTAACACCACCCCACTCTATGATGAGGTGTCAATGATAGACAGTCAGTCCAGTGTACATCAGGGCTTAAAACTAAAGAGCCCAGGTCTGAGTATATTGGTGATGCTCCTCCACGTCATGAGGGGGAGACTGTCACAAGAATTTTACCTGGCTGATGAAGTCACGCCCTCAGGGCTGTGAAATCTTCAGCCTGGCAAACCGTGGCTCAGACTTTCAGGTTCCTGCGTCCAGCGCATTTAAAGTGCCTGACTACCTGACCTGAACATGATGAGTGTCTGTTGGGCTGAACTTTGCTCAGCCTGATAGACCCACATCCTGCTTGAAAAACGGAGGGGGGGTGGCAGCCCCTCTGCCTCTTATCTTGGGCCACGTCTGCCAAGGTGGTTATTAATAGATGAATTTCAGCTATATCAAAAACCAGACTGATAATTTAATAATACAATGCAAGGCTAATCTAGAGTCAAAGCACCAAACATGTGCCGGAAGCAAAGCCAGCTTATTCTCTTTTTGCATAGTTTTGATGCAAGTGCTACTAATTGGGAAGAATATGAATTCTGGGTAAAGTGGCAGTGGTGATGTGCTGCAGCTGCATGCATTGCACTCAATGACTTTAGAAACCGAATGGAACATGCATAGCGCAGCCATCTCTTCTCACTTTTGTTCTCAAGGATATACCTCACATACAATACTTTTTTTTTCTCAGACAGCCACTCAAGTGTATATCATGTAATGAGTGTAATTTTCCTGATAGTTACACAAATTACACATGGAATATATTTTCCGACTCCGCTCGACTAATGCGTTTTGTGAAATTTGCGTAGTTCTTAAATTATGTTTTTTTTGCTTAATTTTCCCTTGTGTGCATGCGACTAGTTCAAGCAGAAACTATCTTGTGTAATCAGTGACGCTGGACGTGCAGAAGCTAGGATAGCAATAGTCACTGCATAACTTTAAAAATTGTTTGGAAAATAAATTGAGCGGATATCTTGTGTGACATTTGCATACAAGGACATAACCCTTTACAATTTTCATTAAGGGAACCAAACAAATATATTTCACATAATGCATGCTATTTCACAAAAATTGTGCGAACTACGGGCCTGATTAAGATGGCAGTGAACCCGCCACGTGCAGGCTGCCGATGGTCTGCCAGATAAGGATGGCGGGCAGTGTGCTGGCGGGCGGAAACTCAATCCGCCACGGGTCCAACAGAGGCAATCGTTACGATTGCTTGTCGGACTCACACCGCATCCCTAGAATGGTGGCGGTGCCTAGCAGGCACCGTCCGCCACATTAGGATGCTGCATCCCCGCCAGCCTTGCCATGGCGGTTCCCCCGCAGCCAGCAGCACCCTCCGCAATGTTAAAACTGCCTTTTGTGGCCACCGTGGTGGCGGCTGCATTGTAATTACTCTTGCGGGACCGCCGCCATATAGGCGGGCGGTCCCAATCCCCGGGACGATGGCGGACGGACTTAGGTCCGTCCGCCATCGCAATCAGCCCCTATGTCTGGAAAAAATGTGCAATTTCACCTGCTACTATATTTAGTTCCCTTTAATGAAGACTATACATTTTTTTGTAACTGTTTGTAGAGATTTTACTTGCACTAACGCCTTTTCTGGTCTGTTAGCAGAATTTCAAATGTAAGTGTCTTTTTAATGCCTCAACTTCATGATTAGTATTCATCTGCTGGCGGCTCATGCATCCTGCAATGTTTTTGTTACAAAGTGACAGAAGCCGCCACAAACTTCAACGTGAGGAAAGTTTCTTTATTCAAAATAAATACAACTCCTTGTGGGCAGCCGCTCGACGACAACTCCAGCCCGCAGGCACCTTCGACTGTTGCCTCACCCCTCAACATTCCAACCGAATGTCCGAGCGGTGATGCCGGGTAGAGGTGTCACGAGCCGGACATACCACGAGCCAACTCCCCTAACAATGGTACAAGTACATCTTATACATTGATGAATATAACAGTTTTGTTTGGTAGAGGGTCATAAGCTTCTTCGAATTTAGCAATGTGCTCCTTTAGGTTTAAGGAAATAATTGATCTGATGAGAAGATGAAATGTATTTCTAAGCACTGCAATTAGGGTAGGATGAAATTCATTTTTATTGATAGCAGTAAATGGATGTGAAAAGAGTGCAAATTCACCATTTTCACTGGATTCATATCCACAGAAAATGGCAAGCTGCAGGTAGTGACCCTAAAATTGCTGCAAAATGACCACTTTGCATGCAGTTTGGAGAGTTCATCCCATTCATACTTGGAAGCCACCTCATTCTCAAGTATACCTTTGGACCAAAGTTTGGCATTTTTAGTCCAATTTCACTCCATGAGCAGCCTTAAAAAAAAGACAAATCTTGCAGGGTACTCTTTTCAGCAAATTGTGTCACCCAATCCTAACTGCATCGTGAGTCATCTACAAGCATTCACAGTTAGGCCAGTTCTCTGGCCCCTGAAGCCCTACACCTGATGACTCCCATGGTCAACCCTAGTTTAAAACATTGGTCATCATTTTTAGGGGCATAACTGGTTTAGCATCATACTGTATGCCAACATGGTAAGTTCAACTTGAACTCATCATGGACCGTATTACCTAAGGTACACACTAGGGCACAAAGGGCGCATGCACCAACTTTCAGTGCCCCTAGGGTACTTTGGTATTACAAAGGGACTCCAGATGCTTATGTGGCCCTAGGTAAATGAAGGAAATACTTTGCATCAGTGCTTTTATCTTATTATGGGCATGGGCACAGAGGCAAAGAGGCCATCAGGAGGCGCACTGACTGTTCACTACAAAGAAGTGGCGCACAGTAAGTGTGCCCCCTGAGGGTGACTTCTGCAAGGGGGAAAAAGGTGCCCTATGGAATCCCCAGACAGCCCCCTGCTGGTGGGTGCAATCAATCACTACACCCTCCTACAGGATTGTCTCTACCCCCCTTTGAAGTGCAGGCTGGTTGATGTCTGCACTGCATGTTCAAAGGGTAGACACAAGTTTCCTCCTGCTCTGCTGGCAGTACATTATCTGTAGTAAGTTTCAGTGTCCCTGTTTACACCCGGCACCCTAGTTAAAGATATGCCCCACTGCAAACAGGGGCAGTACACCCTTTACAAAAATGTAGACCACGTTGCCTAATTCAACATCCTCCAGATGCCCTAGCCTCCAACCACAAGCAATTGTGCTACTATGCTGCTATTCAATGAGTAGGGAGGTGGCAGACGGGAAACAGACAAGATATACGCATGAGACGGTGTGTGCAGATATATGGATCAGGTGTCAAACAAAAAGGTGGAAAGGAAAGAAGTAGCTGGTATACAGGAGGTCAGTGAGTCACAAAATTAGATAAAAAGCTGAATCCTGCGTGCAATTTATTTTACAATGATAAATGGTTCCATGAAAAAAAGATTTAGGGGCATATTATCAAGAAACGGCGTTAAAATTATCGCCGCTTTAGCGGCAGAAAACTGCTGCTAAAGCAGCGATAATGGGCTTGATAATATGCCCTTGAGAATTCCAATAGAAGCCCATGTTCTTGATAATATGCCCCTTAGTGAGAAAGTCCGGTATGTGATCGCCACAGGGAACGATAGTCAAACCAGTGGTTAATTTGTAAAAAACATAATTCCTGGGGCTCTCGTCAGGAAGAAGCTTGCACCAGCCTATTACTCCTGTGAGCACCACCTGAAAAAGAACCAACTACTAACCCTGAAAGTGGGATCAGGATTTGGTGTAATGGCCAGAGCTGCTGACTTTAGAGCTGGGGAATAAGGTTCAAGTCTCAGCGTCGACTCAACATCCTGTGATTCTGAGCAAATGACGTAATCTCCCCGTGCCTATCATAAACAAATGTGTCCTTAACTGTTGCACATGAAAAGCATCAGTGTTGATGATCAAGTGCTGGTGCTGAGCACCAAAAACCACAGGCTCAAATTAAGCACTGAGTCAAACTAGTGTGGCAAAACTGTCAGTATGAGGCAAGTCGAATCCACATAAAACTGTGATTGGTTTGAGGTATACACATGCTTAATTATAAACACAGCCTTCTTAATAGAGCAAGTAATGAATAGGAATTCCTTGCCTACCCCTCTGATTAACTCTGTTTCATGCCGTGTAAATGAACTCATTAAACGCCTCTACAGCACTCTCAGTTCTTGGGAACAAATGAGAGTTGTGTTTGTCTTGTGTATACCTCAAACACCTTAGCCGCTCTCTGTGTTATAGGGAGATATTTTCTGCAGTAGATCAAAAAAGTGACATTTCTGAATTCTATACCCTTAACCCCTTCGGTGCTCATGACGGAATGGTTCCGTCATGAGCACCAGTGCTCCTGTGCTCATGACGGAACCATTCCGTCATAAGTAGAGGCGCACAAAAAATCCCTCTGCTGCAGACAGCAGAGGGATTTCCTTTTTTTTTGTTGGCCTCGGGAAGTGGGGAAGAGCTTCCCCAACCTCCTGAGGCTGTTCATTTATTTTCAATGCAAGGACGATCGCGCGCATGGCGCGCTGACGTCATTGCACTGAAAATGAAACTGAAACTTTGTTTCAGTTTCATTGTTTCGGTGCTCGTGGGGCTATCTAAGCCCCCCGAGCACCGAAACACTTGGGAGAGGTATAGTTGGAAAGGGGAGAATCTCCCCTTTCCAATGGTACCCTTCCCTAGTGGATCCCTGCTTGGGGATTGCCCCAGGAGGGCGATCCCCAAGCAGGGATCCACCCACTAGCCACCAGGGAGGGGGGAGCGGCCCCTTGGGCAAGGGCCTTTACTCCCCCATTTAATTTTGTCACAGCCAGTCTTTCTGCCCCCCCAGGGGCAGATGGGACTGTAGCCCCCAATCTGCCCCCCGGGGAGCAGAAAGCACCCTAGACACCAGGGATTATTTTTTTATAGGCCAGGGGTGGGGGCTGCCCAGAATGGGCATGCCAATGCCCCCACCTTGCCCCCCCAAAAAAGGCAAAAGACTTTCTGCCCACCCAGGAGGCAGATGGGGGCAATAGACCCTGATTTGACCCCGGGGAGGCAGAAAGCCCAATAGGCACCAGGGATTTTTTTTTATACGTAGGGGTGGGGGCTGCCCAGAATGGGAATGCAATGCCCCCACCCCAAAAAAAATGATACAGTCTTTCTGCCCCCCCCGGGAAGCAGATGGGGCAATAGCCCCTTATCTGCCCCCCAGGGGGCCAGAAAGCCAACTAGGCACCAGGGATCTTTTTTTTCAAGGTTCGGGGTGGGGGCTGCCCAAACAATTTGCCACAGTCTTTCTGCGTCCTAAAGTTTTCCCTTCCAGAATCCCCTGCAAACCTCAAATTTAGCTGAAAAAATCAAATTTTTCTAAAATTTCTGTGTGGGAAAGTTTTGGGATCACCGGGCTGACACAAATTTCCTACCACCCAGCATTCCCCCATGTCTCCCGATAAAAATGGTACCTCACACGTGTGGGTGGGCCAAGTACCTGCGACAGGCAAGGGCCCAAAACTTATTGTGGAGACATCAAAATTACCTAAATATATGACGTTACAACGCATACCATTACAATGCATACTTTTACATCACAGTTTTTACAACACAAATACCATTACAATGCATGTTTTTACACCGCAAGCCATTGCATCGCAAATTCTTAGGGTTGTATTAAAAGTACCATTACATCGCAAACCATTACCACGCATACTAATACACCGCATACCATTACAATGCATAATAAGTCTGCAATTTATATTTTAAAAATTATGGTTAAATATTTTTTTTTTTCATCAATACTCTGGGACGTGATGCAAGGGAAACAGGGTTTTTGGGTGGGGAGTACATTAATGCCCAGGTATTCATTTTAATACTTGAGTATGAAGTCAAATACCGAAATATTCAAACACATAGGTATTAATAATTTTCATTATTTTCCAAAAATTGGTTTGACATTTTTTTTTAATAAAAAAAAAGAATTTAAAGCATATATACAACCAACATTTAAAAAAAAAACACTACAGTTTGTGTCATAAACAGAATGCACCTACAAAGCACATAAAGCATAGAAAACAGGTGTCCTTCAATTATTTCCATTACAGCACCTGACCCATCTTCTACTCAAAATGGCTGACATTCTGAATGGTAACGTATAAACCAACATTTCACACTACACATAATAAATATACATTCTGTCAGGTTCTGATTCACGAGAAAAAATCATTTCCAAAACATATTTTCTTTCAAATTCTCGTTTACCCCTAAAAAGCTTATAAAAGAAGCCGTCCACCATTTTGTGCTCACTGGTGCACTGACTTCCATGGTGACCACACGCAGCAGAAGTAGGAGGAGACTTGACAAGACTTTCAAATCGTACTCTGCCATCTACTGACAGAAGTAAGTGAACGTTTAACACAAAACACCTTCAGAATCAAAACAAATATATCAAGTACTTAAATAATTTTTAAAAATTATTTACAGCACTTCAAAATCAGCCCCAAGTCGACTATAGACATTCCGGAATCTATATGTCTGTTTAAAAGAAAGTGAACATCAAACTACATTTTTAATTACAAAAAAGCCACAAAAACAAACATGAAAATATGATACATTTTTAATTGTTTAAATTACTACACAGATTGAAGAAACATGAACAACAATTACAAATCGAAGAAAACAATCAATTGGCAAATCAGCTGTAAGTAAACATAATATTTTTTCTACAACAAAAAAGTATACATTTCCAAAATGAATTGACAAGTAATAGTCAGTTAAAGTGGTCAAAATGTTAAAGCAAAATCCACCAGGTGTTTGCCTCAGGGAATGTGCTGGACAGTGGTGGGGGAGAAAAATTACTATTCTAACTCCACCAAGTGATTGCCTCAGGAAAGGTGCTAGACAGTGGTGGGGGGGGGGCAAAATTACTATTCAAACTCTGCCAAGTGATTGCCTCAGGGAAGGTGCTGGACAGTGGTGGAGGGCAAAATTGCTATTCTAACTCCACCAAGTGATTGCCTCAGGGAAGGTGCTGGACAGTGGTGGGGGGGGCAAAATTACTATTCAAACTCCGCCAAGTGATTGCCTCAGGGAAGGTGCTGGACAGTGGTGGGGGGCTAAATTGCTATTATAACTCCACCAAGTGATTGCCTCAGGGAAGGTGCTGGACAGTGGTGGGGTGCAAAATTACTATTCTAACTCAGCCAAGTGAATGCCTCAGGGAAGATGCTGGATAGTGGTGAGGGGGAAAAATTACTATTCTAACTCTGCCAAGTGATTGCCTCGGGGAAGGTGCTGGACAGTGGTGGGGGCTAAATTACTATTCAAACTCCGCTTAGTGAATGTCTCAGGGAAGGTGCTGGGCAGTGGTGGGGGGCAAAATTACTATTCTAACTCCACCAAGTGAATGCCTCAGGGAAGGTGCTGGACAGTGGTGGGGGCAAAATTACTATTCTAACTCTGCCAGGTGATTGCCTCAGGGAAGGTGCTGGACAGGTGTGGGGGGGAGTTCAAAGTTACTATTCAAACTCCGCAAGTGATTGCCTCAGGGAAGGTGCTGGACAGTGGTGGGGGGCTAAATTGACATTCTAACTCCACCAGGTGATTGCATCACGGAAGGTGCTGGACAGTTGTGGGGGGCAAAATTACTCTTCTAACTCCGCCAAGTGATTGCCTCAAAGAAGGTGCTGGACAGCGGTGGGGGCTATATTGCTATTACAACTCCACCAAGTGATTGCCTCAGGGAAGGTGCTGGACAGTGGTGGGGGGCTAAATTACTATTCTAACTCCACCAGGTGATTGCCTCAAGGAAGGTACTGGACAGTGGTGGGGGGCAAAATTACTATTCTAACTCCACCAAGTGATTACCTCAGGGAAGGTGCTGGACAGTGGTGGGGGGGCAAAATTACTATTCAAACTCCACCAATTGATTGCCTCAGGGAAGGTGCTGGACAGTGGTGGGGGGCTAAATTACTATTCTAACTCCACCAGGTTATTACCACAGGGAAGGTGCTGGACAGTGGTGGGGGAGCAAAATTAATATTCTAACTCGGCCAAGAGATTGCCTCAGGGAAGGTGCTGGACAGTGGTGAGGGTAAAATTACTATTCTAACTCCGCTAAGTGATTGCCTCATGGAAGGTGCTGGACAGTGATGTGGGGGCTAAATTGCTATTCTAACTCCGCCAAGTGATTGCCTAAGGGAAGGTGCTGGACAGTGGTGGGGGGGCAAAATTACTATTCTAACATGTAAAGGTGCTTGACTCTTGGAAAGTGTTGAAAAGTGATGATGTACTAAATGCAAGTTAATTGACATTTGTTTCTTGTAACAACATATAAATGTTAAAGTTGAACATATAATCAATAAACATTTTTTCACAGGTCTACTTATTCATCAAAAACAACCATCCAAGAAAAACCAGCAGCTGAACTTCAACCAAATCTCTCCAGCACTAACTGAGAAATCAAAAGGCCTTTCACAGGTAAATTATTTGGAAACCCTCACGAAATAGCCAAAACTAACTAGCCCAATTTGCATACGTTTTCAAAAATAGAGTTAAGCAAAAAACTCTTTAAAAGCCAAATAACAAATTGCAAAAGCAGACTAACCGGAGATAATTTTCAAAAAGTCAGTAAATCTCATCTTTATCTTCCAGACAAACCAAACAACAACCAGAACTGAGAAAACCAAATTCAAACCAACCACCAGCAAAAAGTCCAAAACCATCAAAAGGACGAGCAAATAAACAAGTAAAACCTTGAAAATGTGAGTAAAATTACAAAAAAGACAATAAAAGCCTAATATTCTTTTTTCAGGACTCTACTACAAAACAAAACCATGAAATCTTAGCATGCATAAAAAAGACAAACAATTAAATAAACAGCATGTTATTTCAAAATTCAATAGGCAATCGATAAACAATGAACCTAGATTTTTTAATTCATAGGATGTAAACAATAAAAAATGTCATAATTCTAACTTAAAAAACAAATTCCAGACAAAAATCAAGATGGCTACTGGAAGACAAGCAACATACCTGAAATCCAACAGAGGCAATAGGTTATTAAAGTACAGTGGCTACATTTATTGTAAGGAGAGATTAACTGAGCCCAGGTATCATTGGAGGTGTATGCAATAATACTCATCCCATTGCACAGGCAGAGCGGTTACTCTTGGTGACACTGTTGAAGGGATCACAGAGCATAACCACTCTGCCTCTGAAAATGGAGATTGAGGTTAGAGAAAACATAAATCAAATGAAAGACCTTGCATCCACCTCCAATGAACCATGTGGCTCAGTTTTGAGGGAGGTATCCCAAAACATTCCTATGCATGTAGCAAGTTGTATGCCCACAATCCCAAACTTACGCAGAATTATACAGTGTAAAAACAGGCAAGTAACCCCCTATGTGTAACACCCCAAACATACTCTGATATTAACGTTTCTCCTGAACTTACTGTCACTGTTACTAATGAAACCTTTCTTTTGCATGATAACAAAAACTCTCAGAAAATAATACTAATATTTAGAACAACCCGTAACCTCGTGAAATTAGAGACTAGTGATATTTGGATGATGGATGGCACTTTTAAATCTACACCCCATCCATTCACCCAAATATACACTATTCGTGCCTACATTAATAACACAGTTGTACCTTTAGTGTACAGTTTACTTCCTGATAAGCAAACCTCAACATACACTGAATTTGTATCAGTGGTAAAAGCTAAAACCTTGAGCAAAAGTCCTAGAAAAGTTGTAATTGACTTTGAATTACCCATGATTAACACCATCACCTAAATGTATCCA
The DNA here is from genome assembly GCA_963921515.1 of Calotriton arnoldi. Lineage (NCBI taxonomy): Eukaryota > Metazoa > Chordata > Amphibia > Caudata > Salamandridae > Calotriton > Calotriton arnoldi. The sequence continues at coordinate 490,834 of CAWUFW010005904.1, read as the reverse complement.
GAAACCCAAATTCAAGGATGTTTTTTTCACTTTTCACAGGCATATTGGAGAAAAATTCAAAAAACATCCTTAGTTGAGGATTACATATCAGACAGTAAACTCCAATTCGAGTTAAAAAAACTAACACCCCTTTGCTTTGTTCCTCCAGACTGTGCAGATGAATACTACAAATCTATTACTAAATCTGAATATTTTACTGCAAACGATGAAAAATTGCCACCCCTTCTAAATTATTTTGAGGACACATGGATTGGCCATCTAAACAGGTCAGGTCACAGGAGGAAGCCACAATTTCATGTGGAGTGGTGGAACTGCTACACAACCTGCTTAGAGGGAGGAGCAAAAACAAACAATGCCATAGCGGAATGGCATAACTCTTTCAACACATCTATTGGAAAACCTCACCCAAACTTGTATCATTTTTGAGAAATTTTGAAGAAGGAGCAAAGTTTCCAAGAAATGAGAATAGCACAATCATTTACTCATAGTCTGAACCTACGAATTTCAAAAAGAACAAAAGAAATGAAATGTCCGAGCGACTATTGGGTCAAATTCAACAATTTTCGTTGATAGTGGCTTCAGACTACCTAGACAATATTGCACACATCCTACATTTCTAATCTACACTAACCCCTATTCAACCTTACTTGCCTGTTTTGAAAATTATTTTTACAAATTCAATTGGTATTTTTTAAAAATACATATTAAATTTAAAATAAAAGTTCTATGCAGTCCGTAAATCCAGAGAAAGTAATTCAAATACCATGTTGAAATCCAAAACCTGAGGTAAATTTTCAGAAAAAGACTACAGTTTGGCGTAGCCAAATTGTACAGCTAAATTAGTGCTGCAAATAATACTGTGTCCACCTAAAAAAACGCACCCCAAAAAAACCCTGAAAAAATAATGTTTTTGGGCAAAATTTGCAACAAGTAATCCATCAATGCAATCCTCTATCCACAGTAATCGACCATATTGCATAAATCCATTCAAAAAATCTTTTATAATGTCCAAAAAATTGATTCTGCCATCCATGCCATCTGTGTTCTTGAACCTTCCTTCTAGATGAAAAAACACGGCTACGCGATACTTTTTTTTTTTATAACGACGCTTTAAAAATATTTGTTAAAGATTGCTTTCTTTACACTTTGGTTTTAAAAATAAATAAAGCCTTCTTTAAATAAAAAATTCTTAAACCAAAAGTGTCAAGAAAGCAATCAACCTGACGTGGGCCAACAACTGCTACCTGCGTAGGAATGAAAATGTGGGTTAAAACATTCAAAACATATAAAAAACTATTTTAAAATTTAAATTGCCTTACCTGAGCGCTACTCTTCCTTCCATGCGATCTTGATCGCGACGCTCCACCGACTGTGGAAAGTTATGTACAACCGGCAACGTCATCTTTAATAGTAAAAATGAAAAAAGGACATTTTCTCCCATTGATTTTAATGGGAAACCGTGGGGAAACCTAAAAAAAAAAATAAGTATAGTACAGTTGCAATGTTGATTTTTTAAAAATAATAAAAATTGAAATTTATTTTTATATTATTTTTTTAACATTTTAATTGACTGTCTTATATTTTTGAAAAAGAAATAAACTTTTTAAAAATGCATTTTTAGTTGTCTTTATTATTTATTATCTATATTTTTATTAATCTTAAAAAATTAACTACATTTACTCTGACTTAAGCATTTTTATATATTATTAATTATTTTATTAACAATTTTATTGTTTTTAAAACTTTAAATATTATATAAAACATATAACATAAATTAATACCCAGGTATTAAAATTAATTCCTGGGTATTAATACACTCCCCACCCATAACCCCTGATTCCCTTGCATCCCGTCCCAGGTGATGAGTGTCAATCCCTTCTATTTTTTAATTATTATTTTTTAAATTATATTACTCAGGTATAATTTTACTCAGGAGACCAAGGGGAAAGCTGGGTGGTAGGATATTTGTGCTGACAAGGTGATCCCACACAAAAATGTGTGGAAAAAGTGATTTTTTCAACTAAATTTGAGGTTTGCAGGGGATTCTGGGTAGGAAAACGTTAGGGGATCCACGCAAGCTATACCTCCCTGGACTCCCCAGGGTGTCTAGTTTTCAGAAATGTGTGGTTTGGTAGGTTTACCTAGATGGCCGCCAAGCCAACGGCAAAAACCCAGGTACCCCCCATTGCAAAACCAGGTCGTTTTGTGATAGGTAATGTTGATGTCTCCACAATACGTTTTGGGCCCTTGCCTGTCATGGGTACTTGGCTCACCCACACAAGTGAGGTACCATTTTTATCGGGAGACCTGGGGGAACACTGGGTGGTAGTAAATTTGTGTCAGGACGGTGATCACACAACTTTCCCACACAGAAATTTTAGAAACATTAGATTTTTTCAGCTAAATTTGAGGTTTGCAGGGGATTCTGGTTAGGAAAATGTTGGGGAATCCACGCAAGCCATGCCTCTCTGGACTTCCCAGGGTGTCTAGTTTTCAGAAATGTGTGGGTTTGGTAGGTTTCCTTAGATGGCTGCCGAGCCCGGGGCCAAAAAACCTGATGCCCTCCCTTGCAAAACCAGGTCGTTTTGTGATAGGTAATTTTGATGTCTCAACAATACATTTTGGGCCCTTGCCTGTCGCGGGTACTTAGCCCACCCACACGATTAACGTTCCAAACTTTGGAGAATGCAGGGTGGGTGGAAATTTGTGGATCCACGCAGATTCCAGAACTTTCCATCACAGAAATGTGAGAAATTTGTTTTTTTTTACAAAGTTTGAGATTTGCAAGGGATTCTGGGTAACAGAACCTGGTGAGAGCCACACAAGTCACCCCATCCTGGATTACCCTGGGTGTCTAGTTTTCAAAAATGTATAGGTTTGCTAGGTTTCCCTGGGTGCCGCCAGAGCTAGGATTAAATATCCACAGCTAGGCACTTTGCAAAAAAAGGGTCAGTTTTCATTGTAAAAATGTGGTTTGTCCATGTTGCGTTTTTGCCTGTTTCCTGTCGCCGGCACTAGGCCTACCCACACAAGTGAGGTATCATTTTTATCGGGAGACTTTGGGGAATGCGGGATAGGTGGACGTTTGTGGATCCATGCAGATTCCAGAACTTTCCATCACAGAAATGTGAGGAAAATGTGTTTTTTTTTTTACAAAGTTTGAGGTTTGCAAGGGATTCTGGGTAACACAACCTGGTGGGAGCCACACAAGTCACCCCATCCTGGATTCCCCTGGATGTCTAGTTTTAAAAAATGTGTAGGTTTCCTAGGTTTCCCTAGGTGCCGGCAGAGCTAGGGTTCGAAATCCGCAGCTAGGCACTTTGCAAAAAAAAAGGTCAGTTTTCATTGTAAAAATGTGGTGTGTCCATGTTGCATTTTGGGTCGTTTCCTGTCGCGGGCACTAAGCCTACCCACACAAGTGAGGAACCATTTTTATTGGGAGACTTTGGGGAATGCGGGGTGAGTTGAATTGTCTGGATCCACGCAGATTCCAGAGCTTTTCGTCACAGAAATGTGAGGAAAATGTGTTTTTTTTTTACAAAGTTTGAGGTTTGCAAGGGATTCTGGGTAACAGAACCTGGTGAGAGCCACACAAGTCAACCCATCCTGGATTCCACTGTGTGTCTAGTTTTAAAAAATGTATAGGTTTGCTAGGTTTCCTTAGGTGCCGGCAGAGCTAGGGACTGCTAGACCCTTTGCAAAAAAAGGGTCAGTTTTCACTGTAAAAATGTGGTGTGTCCATGTTGCATTTTGGCCCGTTTCCTGTCGCGGGCACTAGGCCTACCCACACAAGTGAGGCACCATTTTTATCAGCAGACTTAGGGAAACACAGAATTGTAGAGCAACTGTTATTACCTATTGACTTTCTATGCATTTCTGCCTTCCAAATGTAAGACAATGTGTAAAAAGAAGTCAGTTTGAACAATGTCCTATAACTCACATGCTAGTATGGGTACCCACAATTTCAGAGATGTGCAAATAACTACTGCTTCTAAAGTCTATATTTTGTTCCCATTTCGGAAATACATAGGTGTCCTTGATACCTATTTTTCACTCTTTATATTTTACCAAATGAATTGCTATAAACCCGGTACAAATGAAAAACCATTGCAAGACGCAGCTCAGTTATTGGCTCTAGGTCCCTCTGGTTCTTAGTGAACCTACAAGTCCTATATATCCCCACAACCAGAAGGGTCCAGCGGATGTAACGGTATATTGCTTTAAAAAATCTGTCACACTTAGAAGAAGTTACAGGTGAAAACCTTGGCAGAAATGGCTGGTTTTTTTCAACTCTTTTTCAATATTTCTTATTTTTAACTGATAGTTGCTATAAAAAACATTGAAGTATCTACACAAATGACCCCTTTCGGAATTTAGAATTTTGCCTACATTTCAGAAATGTATAGCTTTCCAGGATCCATTATTGCTTTCACACCTATTTCTACCACTAACTGGAAGGAGGTTGAAAGAACAAAAAGTAGCAAAAATAGGCTATGTCCCAGTATAATGCCAAAACTGTGTAAAAAATGTGGGTCTTCTGACAAAAGTCTGCCTGTCCCTAAAGCTGGGAAGATGGTGATTTCAGCACCATAAACCCTTTGTTGATACCATTTGCAGGGGAAAAAACAGACGCTTTCTTCTGCAGCACTTTGTCCCCATTTAAAAAAAAAAGAAATTAGCTGTATTTTGGCTAATTTCTGGGTCCCCTCCAGGGGAATCCAAAAGCCCTGGGTACCTCTAAAATACCCACGATGTTGGAATAAAAGGACGCAAATTTAGCGCGGATACCTTATGTGGACAAAAAGTTACAGGGGCCTAAGCGCAAACTATCCCAAATAGCCAAAAAAGGCTTAGCATGGGGGAAAAGGCCTAGCAGCGAAAGGGTTAATTCTACATTGTAATCCATTCAGCAGTGTGAATCTGAAGCTTGTACTAATTGTCACTGGGTGATGCAGGCAGTTAAAATAGATTGAATGGCCAGGTGTTGTTAATAGGATTTGTGTGCAATTGTGCAATTTTTTCACTTGGAAATTTGGTGAGATAGCAGGAAAATTAAGTCAAATTACACACAGGGTCGGTCTGGAACAGAACATAAGCCCAGGCACCAAAATAAAAGTGGCTCCCATTAGCTAACTAGATCTCTAAAAATGGGCCTCATTTGTAAATCAGGGCTGTTTTTAACTTTTAAAAGACATGCTGTATAGGTGTTTTTTGCAAGATATGGGAGACTGCATACATTTGTGTTTGCTGCAGGCACTGTTTGTGGTAATATCAGGGACATCAACAGTAAACCAGCCCATCAGACCATTAAACAGGCCCACAAACAGCTAAAAGAACAGCACCGGCACTGACCTGTTAAACCAGCACTTCAGGCACTGCCAGATTGCCCTATAGGCTAGTTTAACCTGATTACACATAAATGTCACAAAAAGGTGTGTCTCCCGTTCAAAAATGCTTTTGAGATATGGGCAAGGGCACTGTCTTGAGGACAAAATATATGTAGAGATACCTTTTTGGCTCTAAATAGTCGCCCATGAGAAATTTTCTGCTTAAGCCAGTCCCCAGGGCAAAAGCGTTTGGCATTTCACACTTGCTTACTTCCTGAAATTACGTGTATTTTGCATAAAGCCAGATTTCCGAAATTTAACAAACTACCTGAGTGTAATAATAACTGCGCACCCCCTTGTTGTTAGACATTTCTTTAAAATCAAGAAGAACTATTTTATTACCCCAAAACTGTAAGATAGCAATGAACAGGCTCCCAGGATGAAGGCAGATGCCTCCCCACAATGTATAGTAAGTGAAACCCCGCTGTTAAAACATAGGATACAACTGCAGAGCATTAAGCATATTGGTGCATACCTCGAGCATTTTGAATGCCGGTTGTTAAGAGCTTATTTCAAAGCCACACAAGAAAGGCTGAATTCAACTTGTTTGGCTACAATTGGCTCATTAAGTCTCATTCTGGTGAAGGGCTTGACATAGTTCCTTAGGTCCTGAATAAGCTATACTGTCCTTCCTGTGGTGCTTTCTGAATCTCCTGTGTTAAGCACTTAAATAGGATAATAACCTGGAAAACCTGATAAAAATAATTTTGTAAGCTTTATTATTACAATTGTGACAAAATTAGGGTCAGAAGGGTCGGATCATTGATATTTTCAACATATGCACCTGTAATAAGTGTGCATACAATAAGAGGAACTAGTTTACATAGTGATTATCCAGAAGGTTAGTCATGGATTCGGCCCCTTATGGACATATTTTGGACATCCTGTATTACAATGCAAGAGACCATGGACGTGACACGCTCAAGAATTTCCGGCCTTTCCTTCAAAGATAATGCCTAATGTTGGATGGATGGCTGAACTGAGCTTAGCCTAAAAATAAACAGTATGATCCTTTTGATATTTAAATTCAACTCATCTCATTCTCATCTGATCTAAATGGCAATTACCAAATCTTCAGCTTTGACTGTTGCCAGATTCACTATATGTGAAAAAAATATACATGTGTATAAATGAGCAGAAGCACACTGCTAAATTATATTTATAATCCTATGTGGGGCACTATATTGGATATAAACAATATGGTAACAAGGATTAACTGTTGGGCGCATTGCCATTCCAGCTTCTGAATTTTCAAGAGTAAATCAAGGTAAAAGAATGCTACCCTGTACTCTTCAAAGGAAACAGGACATAGAGAGGATTTTTCAAAATTAAACAATAGGATTCATGTATGATCCTGTTTGGCATGTGTACTGCCATATTATATTATTACTAACCCCCAGTTCTATACCTGAGTCTTTGACCCCAATGCACCCGCCTATAAAGACCCATTCCAAGTCAGAAAATATTTCCACAGGCATGTGTGGCATTGTTATTAATGTCCAGTGAAATATTTTGGATGAATAACTGAGATGGCGAGGTACAAGTATGGACGTCAACAAGGTTAATAAACCAATACTTTCTTCAGTAAAACTTAGGGCCCGATTCTGATGCGGGTTGGAAAAGCTTCCCGACCGAGGGCCTGATTCTGATGCGGTTAGGAAGGCCTCCTAACGGCATTTGCTCCTTCCAAATCGGATCGGGAACGTGTCTTCCCGACCGAGGGCCCAATTCTGATGCGGTTAGGAACAAATGTTCCCATTGAAGTCAATGGGAGTTCAACCAAATCGTATCTGGAAGCATCCGGATGCATCCTACTCCGCCAGTCGGACTTTCCCGATCCGAGTGGGTCGGACACCATTTCCCAACCGATTCGGTCGGGAAGCTTTTCCAACCCGCATCAGAATCGGCCCCTTAGTGTCAGTGAGAAAATCTGACCCCTGACAGAATATAGGAAACAAAAATATTGTGTGGATAGAATATCGCATCAAAAATATCAAGGATCAAAATATCGAGAAGGTAAGTGCAAATAGGTAAGTATAGATTTTCTATTATTAACTCCACATCTACGTACTTTGAAGATATATATATATATCATCAAGGTACATATATGTGGAACTATATATAGTCAATTATGCACTGTAAAGGGCAGGTGCAGTGTCCCCGTAGCACCACCTTTTAGTTCCAAATTAGGATTCAACACTTGTTTTGTTGGATTCAAAAAATGAATTGATATTGTGTTTTATCAAAAACTTTTATTCATAAATTCTAATTGTTCATTATCCGTTTATTGGTTTATCTGTTGTAGTCAACAAAGTTCATTGTGAAAATGCAAAAATAATAATCATCATGATGTAAAGATCCTCAATGCATGTCAGACAGGAGGTTCTTTATCAGGAGGTCATTGTATACTGCGGAACGAAAGAAAACTTGTGTTCAAATATACATACAAAATCGAAATATCATATTTTCTCATCAAAGATACATTTCCATTGAGTAATCAAACTGAAAGCTTGTTGCTTAAAAATTCACATGCTCAAATCATATGTTCAACTAACAGCTTTATAGAAAATTCAAAAAGGTATCAAGTTCATTCTGAATAAACATCATTAATTCATTCATAAGCTGTTACAATGATGTATCAATTATTCCATTTTAATGCGTACGCATCATCCAGAATTTATGGTATATCAAATTAGTGTGAAACACTATGGCTCAACTCAAATACAAAAAATCTTGTCAATGCCATCTTGCTAACGAGTATTGCACTTTTCTTGTGATATTCATATGCAAGCTAGTTAAAGTGCATAATCCTATATGCAGTCATGTGTGAAAATCAAGGGTCACAATGACATTGCTGAGTTACATATTCAGTGGCATGTCCAAAGATTGTGCAGTATGTCATCAGATATTCTTACATGAACGCAACTTATCAATTTACCGATCTCATAACGGTATGTCAATATCACATAACGATATCTTAGTCATTTTCCTAAATTCATGATATGCATCAAATACTGAAGCGCACTTAAAAAAAAAAAAATTGAGGTTCAGTGTGCCAAGATGCTGCCAGTGTTATCGAACTCAAATGCATTTGTACCATTTTTGTGTATAAACACTTGAAACTGCATTAGTGTAAATGTATTTACCCTGTAACTAACTAAACCGTGCATGTGAAAAGATTCCAAAGTGGTGCGCATGCGCGTTGTCACTGAAAAGTTAGATCATGGTGTTTAAATCTACCCATATAACCTGTTCTCGCGATGACCTGAAACCTCAAGATGTAAGTACTTGGTAAAGCTATACGGAAAAGTGAAAACGTGTCAAGGTTGATACTTGTGTTTGGTTCTCGAAAGAAATCATAATAAACTATGAGAGTTTCTTCAACAAACTTACAGGAACGATCGTCGCTAGGTGCGTGTGCCTCCCCTCGCATAAAGTATTCTCCGCATTCCTCAATGTGTTATAAACCTGACCGACATGGTGCCGAGTTGAACAGCTCATTCGTTCACCGCCAAAATTATATGATAATGGCAACAAATGTGGCCATGTTGGTATCCTCGAGATCAGCATGTAATCTGCGTGAAGTGGTACAAAAAATGAGTGCTCTCTCCTATGTATATACGATCTGAGGTCTAACATTGAAACAAACAATCACGTAATCTATGTGAAGTGCTGCGAAAAAATTACTGCTCCCATCTAGGTATAAACGATGTGAGGTCTAACAGCGAAATGAAAAATCAAGGGTCAAAAAGAAAATAATAACCGCAAATGTGTGATTGCTATTATTAGAGTCATGAAAAACTCTAATCCACGTGTATATTGATATGAATGCAATAGTGTATTGGTTACTACGAACTCCTGCTTCTGAATTATAATTTAATTTAACTTGTGGTCTATGTGTATATTAAGTGTGTTTGAGTGACGTGTTAATCGGCATAAGTCTTCTGCATCTGGGATACATCTAAAGTCAACCTAAAGTAGAGACTTGCTGGTAATGTGAACCTACTAATGTTCTTCTAAAGTGTATAACCCTCCCTGAAATTGTAATCATGTGTCTCTCGATGGTAATACTGTATAACATTGAATGAAATCGCTCTGTAGGTTCAGTTGGATATGTGATACTCAAATATGTGTTAGTCAAATACAAATGTAGCACATGGTTAAGGTTATGCATCTTCAAATGCGTATGATTGCAACCTTATCACCCATTTATATACATAGTCCGAATACGTTACCATGCAGATATTCCATACTGCTGATGTTGCGTCTTCTTGCTCATGTTCATCGCAACATGGTTTAAAACGTATTGTGAGCCCTGCACTTGCACTTTAACCCGCACGCTGACTGGCCAAGGTGAGCTGGTGTACGTCCGCCTGTTAGAGCGGGTCACCGACCACACGCCATGTTGGTCAGCGTTCTAGCGCTCCAGTTGGACTCCCCTTAACGCTCCTCCCTATTTAAGGAGAGGATATGCAAGCGCGAGGTATCTAAGGTTACCCGCAGCGCGTCCCTGATTGCGGTGGGAAAAAAATCATAGCGCGACTCAGCAACCAGCATTCTGCACGCGCTCGTCTTTTTTAAAACTGTGATTGTGTAAAAACTGTGTTTTAACTTTCCCTACTTGGTTTTAAAACTTGGTTTAAAACGTATTGTGAGCCCTGCACTTGCACTTTAACCTGCATGCTGACTGGCTAAGGTGAGCTGGTGTACTTCCGCCTGTTAGAGCGGGTCACCGAGCACATGCCATCTTGGTTAGCGTTCTAGCGCTCCAGTTGGACTACCCTTAACGCTCCTCCCTATTTAAGGAGAGGATATGCAAGCGCGCAGCGGGCGCACAGCTGGCGCGCCGAAGGCATGCCTAAGGCAAGCCCGTCTGCGCCCATCCGCGCACCAACCGCGCACAGTGCCAGCCATGCTGCCAAACAGGAACACCGTACAATTGGGGATACTAGAATTCGCTACTTGAGGGAGCAAGTATTGACAATAGGTGAGCAGGGTGGCATGGGCCATAAAGATGAGGAATTGATAGAAGGTAGGGACCCCTCGTCGAACTCCACTTCAGATAGTCTCAAATGTTGCCTAATCAATGTGAGATCCCTAGTAAAACACCATCAGGAGATCTATATGCTGCTGGAAGGCCATGATTTGGACGCATTGTTTTTAACTGAAACGTGGACATGACCTGACTCGGAAGTCGAATTGGGGCTAGCATGCCCCCGAGTTATAAAGTATTCCATAAACCTAGGCTAAGCGGGAGAGGAGGAGGGGTGGGAGTGATACATAAAGAGAAGTGGAACTTTGCCCCCATAAATGTTGATGAAGTGGAGGGCATTGAAATGTTAGGATTCTCCCTCAAGGATGCCAAAGGACAACTGTTCTCTGGCATAGTGTGCTATAGACCCCAGGAGGATCGAGCCCTCAATACCAAGCTCTGATTGACACTATATATAATATGTCACTCACCCACTCCAGAATGATTATTCTGGGAGATTTTAATCTTTGGGAAAATGGGAATCTTGACTCAGCTTTGAAATAATTACTACAAGCATGTGATAATATAAACATGCAACAACTGGTGCAACAACCAACACATCAGGGTGGCCATGTTTTAGACTTAATATTTGCGAACCACATGGAGGTAGCGGTGGGAAAAATATTGCCAGTGTGTTGGACTGATCATTTTTTAATTCACTTTTTGCTAATACCTCCCAAAGTGAGTAATAAAACTACTCAATCAGGCAATACTCATCAGGGAAGGGAATGGGCCAAGCTGCTGAAAATGAAACAACTCCCGTTATGCTCTGGAAAGGGCTCTTTTGACATCAGTAAAACGGTGGAAGAAAATGACCTCAACTTTTGCGGTCAGATTAATCACACGCTTGACCATCTGGTACCAATGAAAAAGTTAAAAATAGGGATAAACCATCAGCCCCATGGTATAATGAGGAACTAAAAGTACAAAGGAAAAAATGCAAACAGGCAGAGAGGAAATGGCGGAAACTCTACGAGGAAAAGGACAAAATAGCCTTGAAAAAAGAATTGAACACTTATAAAGGAACAATTGCTAAGGCTAAAGCCGAGCACTATGAGAAAATCATCTTACAGGCACCTGATAGGGTTAGAACCATTTTTAACATAGTGAAGGATCTATCCAAACCTGACAGTGCGAAAAATAAGATTGTAGCCACACAAGAGCTATGCCATGGCCTTGCAGTGTTCTTTGAGGAGAAAATTAACAAAATCATTGATGGCCTGGAACATAACAAGGATGCTGGGATGAACAATGTAAGTGGTTCATCGGAACCAGAGACAATAAAGGAGCAGAATGAGGGAGTAGACAAAGATAAACAGGCAACTCTGGTTCAGTTTCAGGTCCTTACACAGGAAGAATTTAATAAAATAGCTTTAAGTGACTCCTCTAGATCGCCACTGGACCCCCTTCCACATAGGTTGTGGAAAGAGTTTAATCTTGAGCTATTTCCTCAGCTTCATCAAATCTGCTGTCAGTCACTGAGTAGCAGTATGGTCCCTGGATGTTGGAAGAAGGCGGTGGTGACCCCTTTACTGAAAAAAGCTACACTTGACCCTCTTTGTCCAGCCAATTACAGACCGATCTTCTTTGCTGCCTTATCCAGTAAAGATCCTGGAACGGCTAGTTAGCAAAGCTCTCTCACAATTTTTAGAAGAAAATCATCTATTAGATGAAGTCCAATTCGGGTTTCGGCCTGCACACGGCACGGAGACAGCCTTGGTGACAGTCCTGGATGAGATGAGAATGCTTGCTGACATCGGCCAAGCGGTCATATTAGTACTACTGGACATGTCAGCCGCATTCTACTTGAAAGGCTTAAGGAATTTGGAATCAGAGGTACGGCACTCAATTGGTTTGAGTCATATCTGTCAAACAGACAGCAGGCAGTTGCTATTCCACCGTTTGTATCCAGAAATAATTCCATAAAGCACGGAGTCCCTCAGGGATCAGCAATAAGTCCGATCTTATTTAACATTTACCTGCGCCCACTTATCTCTATTATCAATCTGTTTTAATTGAAGTAGTGAACTATGCTGATGACACACAACTTGTCTTCTCATTAGAAGGTTCTAAAGCAGTATCTCTAGAAAGATTCCATGAATGTATGCTAAAAACTTCAAAATGGCTTAGGGTCAATTCACTACAATTTAATGGAGATAAAGCTGAAATTGTACACTGCACAGCGAACAAGATATCTCGCCCTCTCCCAGTTGACTTCTGGCCTATTCCAACAGACAACCCACTGACTCCATCTAAGACAGTGCACTATCTGGGGGTACTATTCGATAGTAGTCTACAGTTAGACTCACAAGTAAATAGAACAATCGGCACCTGCATGTCTGCACAGGTGGTGAGGAATATCGTCCTGAGCATGCTGGATTACTGCAACGCCTTGCTACTTGTGCCACCAATGTCTCTGATCAAAAAGTTGCAGAGAATTCAAACAATAGCAGCCAAGCTAGCATTAAAGAGACAATGTAGGTCCTCTGCGTCCTTATCTCTAAAGGATCTCCACTGGCTACCGATTCTGCAGAGAGTACAATTTAAATCACTCTGCATTGTTCATAAAGCAGTGCACAGAGTGGGACCTAGATCACTGCAGAGCAAATTCTCCTGGTATGCCCCAGCCAGAAACCTCCGCTCATCATCAGCAAAACTGGTGTGCACAGCCAGATTTAAGAAAACCCGGATGGGATTCAGATCATTTAGCTCTGCAGCCTCGCGTCTGTGGAATAAACTACTGATTGATCTCAGACAAACTGAGAATCTGCTGAATTTTAGAAAGAAGCTAAAAACATGGCTCTTTCCTAGGGACTAACGTTGCCCAGTCGTAGCTTTATTCCTTTCTGCCCGCATGATTGCAAATATGCTTAGCGTTTGTAGGGTAATCTCAGCGCCAGGATATCCGTTGGGTGACAGAGCGCTATACAAATCCAACATACAATACAATACAATGTTGAAATATTTCATTGCTGTCCTAAGAGTCATTTACAGTGTGGACGTTGTGCTCGTGTTAATCCTGTCTAAATGCAACATTCATTATGCTGTTGGATGTTAGTACATGATCATAGAAAACAAGAATAGTCTATGCGATCATTGAATCCAGGTGGTGTCTAGGTATTTAAACATTTGATCCAAAATAGTTCTCTTTGCAAGAAGTTCTTTCTGTTATCTATGTTTTCTCTGATCCAAACCTATTCTAAAATTAGGTATCTCAGTTGACTGATGTTGTGTGCGAGATCGTTAAAATGCATAGCGACTGATGACTACCATTCTTCAATCTTATGTTGCGCTTATGTTCAGTCAGTCTGGTTTTAATTCTACATTCAGTTTCATGGGGTGCTACTGGATTGGGATCAGGAATAACGTATAACAATTGATTTGATCCGTGCACTCCCCTGTTTTTTTTGTTTAAATCGTTTTTATTAACATTTTGCACATTATTAATAAAACATATAGTCAGAGCAGCGTTCATGCAGCAAGTGGAAGAAGAAAGAGAGGTGAGTGTCATTGGCACGATGCACTATACCCAGTAGCAACAGGAAAAACAGAGATGTAAGTTATGGCGAGTACTTCAAACCATGAGTCAATATCCCAGGGAGGACAGAGCAGTGCTGGTGAGTCACGGCACCGGGTAGCATGTAAACGATTCAGGTATAGTGCAGTTAAAACCTAACTGGGGACCTAGGGCACAACAAAATGAGGACAACATAAGTCTAAGACCTGCTGCCGTACCTAGTGTACCGGGGGGCCAAAAACTGCCAGGACCTGGTGACAATGGGGCTCTGAGACAGAGGGGCTAGGTCAGCTCAAGTGTCAGTACGACTCTACATTCCCGCCGGCGGGGGATATACCCTGAGCAACGACCCCATGGATGCACTCCCCTGTTAATCGGAAAAAAAACATAGGTAAACTGGTTGGGTGCAGATGGGGTACGCTCACTGATCCTGAGTGCCCTCTCGACTTGTTAATTATGCACTGTACCGGACTGGTACAGTGTCCCCCATCCACCAAGGGGTTTATCCATGAACCTATTGCAAAATAAATCAACCAGTATTTACAACCCAGCGTTCATTCCATGAAAATCATATATCAGGGACACCACGGATTTTCCTAACAAACTAGGATTGATTGTAATCATTGAGCAAGAGAATATTTTATTGTGTAGAATTGATGTGAAGTCTGTATATACTTCAATACCACACAACTTGGGTTTATCAGCAACTGAATGATCTTTAACACACATGACGATAGATGAAGATCTGAAATTACCCCTATTGGAATTGATGCACTTCACATTATACCACACCTATTTTCAACGGGAGGACAGGTTTTACACTCAATTGATGGGCACTTCCATGGGCAATTGTGCAGCACCATGCTATGCAAATTTATTCTTGCACATGTTTGAAGAAGAACACATCTTTGAGTGTGACATGTGGGAAAACAAACTAAAGACCTCTTACAGATTAATTGATGACATTTTTCTTCTATGGACAGGCACGAAGATTGAGTGGGAGACAGCAATGACACATCTCAATTCAATCAATGGTCATGTACAATTTACACATGAGATGAGCAATACACAAATAACTTTCTTGGATGCAAAAGTTTCCTTGATAAACAAAAATCCAACTACTGTCATCTTTATAAAATCTACAGATCGGAACAAGTTATTACATTATACCAGTTTTCACCAATTTTCTTTGAAAAAACCCTTACCTTATTCTCAAATATTAAGAGTCAGGAGAATAACATTGGATAATGACTCATATGGCAAAGCCAAATTAATGATATGTGAAAAGTTCATTAGCAGAGAGTATCCATCGGACATCATGAGAGATGCTGTGGCAAGAGCTGAAAAGACCAATCATCAAGTATTATTGAGAAACAAACCACCTCAACTAACGAACAAAAGAATGATATTCATATCAAAATATTCCACCAACAGCACCAGAATCAGAAAAATAATTTTGAAACTGTGGCCTATGATACAATCTGAACTTGACTTCAGAGGCATATTCAATTCTACACCAATGTTTGCATAGGAAGGCTCGAAGAATCTTAAGGAGTTATTACATGCTAAGAAACCCATGGATAAGCATAGTTCAGCATACAAAGGCACCACCTCATGTTTGAATTGCATGAACTCCAACAACATCATAAAAGTTACTGAGATAAATTACCCACAGCACTTCTCTTGACCTCACATAGGATATATGGAGGAAATCCATATTTTTTAATTCCTCTAGATTTTTCTTGCTTTTTTTAACCTAGGGTGCTTTTATGTCTGACATTGGGATGTGAGTAAACATGACAACCATGTTGGCCAAATTAATTAGCAAATTTGAGTTTTCTGCAAGTCTGCCATATTTGTGCACAAAAGTTGTAGGCAGTATGATATCCCATGTGATCTAGAGAGGGGATATCACCACTCATATGGCGAGTAGACATAGGATATGGTCTGAGAAGCACACATGTGGCACTGTAGTACAGGCCCCAGTGTTTTAAAGGTAAAGAATACTTACACCCATTTTTACCTTGACAGTGATACATTTTATTTTGGGTAAGTCAATTGTCACTGTAAAAGCAAGATACAATTGAATTATTTTCAAAATTTGAAATATATATGCATGGCTGAGAGGATAACATGGTCTAATAGTTCGGTGATCTCAAAGAAGCTGCAGCAGATTTACATACAACTAGTCGACCATTGCAGACATAAAATCTTACTTTTCCCACGTCGGCTTAAAATTACTAGGATTGCTAATCGCATACCATACAACTAATTGGTGAAAATAACAAAATTGATTTAACATAGATTTCTATTTTATGTATCACAAAACTGAGTTTTAAAAAGGTTACTATAAACTGTCTTTCACACATCCAATTTAAACTTGCATATTGGCAGCTGTTGCCTGGATGGGTGTCTAACAGTTGTTTTTTTACCTCACACTTCCATCCAGTTTAGGAAAAGGTGGAAAGTGGTGTCAATGTGCTCAGATTTGAGACTCTAGCAGGAAAATAGATTTTGTTGGCTCAGAATCCTGTTTGACATCTACTAGGAAAATAGACTGCCACAGAGTAAACGTCTGCTCCAACAAACAAGTGCCAGCTTGCCTCTGACTTCTGCTTCTTACTTTACTTTGATCATGACGAGTCTTGAAAGGGAGGACTCTGGGTGAAGCGAATAACCAGGGAGAGGGAATATTAGACAAGAGTGCCATTTAAAAAAGAGATGTGGAATGTGATCTTGTGGGATTGGATTCTCTCATAAGACACAGGAAATGGCTTATTCTGAGGGACAGCAATTGCTTGGAGATGTTGACATAGTTTGTTTAGGAAATTCAGGCAAATTCAGGCAAGCACTAGTGGATTAATTTTATTCAAAAGTGCACCCTCACACACAACATGGAGAATTCTTGAAGATAGAGAAGAAAAGAAATTGACCTGCGTGGAAGAGGTCCTGACTGCTGGGAAAAGGATCATGGAGTCCAGACTTACACTTTCCCCTAAATCTCTTTACCTGAAAAGATACTCTGAGGACCAGGAAAGCTGTACTCTGGTAGTCTCCACTGGGAGAAAATGTTCCAAGTATAGATTAGGAATGCAATCAATTTTTATTGTGACTTTCCTGAGAGTGGGAGAGGGAAGACACCAAAGAGCAGGGACGGCAACATTAGTCTGGAAGAAAACCTGCATTACCTGGAGGTAGATGGGGCAGCCTGTCTTACCAACCTCTGGGGACTGAGACATTTTTAGCTGTCTTATTCTGTTTGTAAAGTAGGTGCAATCCAACATGCATATTCGGTCCTCCTGAAAAACAAAATATTTAACTTTCCAGTACGGATCTATTTCATCCTATGACCCCAGGGTACCCCTTTCTAAACTCCGGTTTCAAGTGCCAGATATCATTAATTTTAATTGCAATGTAAAAATGTACTAGTTGCAAAGGCATAACTATTATGTTTAGAGATTATATTTCACTCTACATTTGAAGGGTGGTAAAGAATCAAGTTTTTAGTTTGTCATATTGAAAAAAACATTTTTACGTGGGTTTCTATGGAAATATTGATGTCCAAGACAAACCAATGGGTTTTTTACTACCTATGTCACAGTAATGGCTTCTCCATTAGTATGGGAGCTAGATGTTGGAATGAATAGTCCTGTACTATCTATCAAAAAGGATCACATGAGTCTAGTAGTATTGCCCTCATCCCCAATGTGCTTACGACATCTGATCAGTAGCGGTCGGTGGTGGGAGTGCCGCCGGGCGCTGACGTGGGCGGGGGAGGGGCAGGGTGGGGGGTAGTAAACTACGGATTACCGGCGATTACAGGTAAGTACACATATAAATATATAAAACGAATTTCGTTCATCGCGCTGCATCACATTTGGCGATGCAGCGCGAGAAACGAAATTCGTTTTATTTATTTATATGTGTACTTACCTGTAATCGCCCGTAATCCATAGTTTACTACCCCCCGCCCCACGTCAGCGCCCGGCGGCACTCCCACCACCGACCACTACTGCATCTGATCCCACAACATTTTTTGTAAACTAAAAGGCACTGACCAAGAAGGTCAATAACACCTAACTCCAGCCATAAGTGCCTGATGCAGCAGGGATTTCTCGCTTACGCACACATAAACAAGGGAATTTAGCAAACTGGCATACAGCTGAAAAGAAGATTATTTACTCATTGCCTGTCCAAGAGTGACCTTTTGGTTGTTCCACATAATGCGCATGTCCTATTGTTGTTGATCATTTAGTGGCCTCCTCCTTCAAATTGCTGTTTACCCTATTCCTAGAAAGGCTGAAGGCATAGACAGAATACCACTCTTACCACATTTGGCTTGCTGGCCGTGTTACAGTATAAGAACAAATTCTGTATGTAAAACACACATAGAAAGTGCATAACTGGATTGTCTCATAACTACCTATAACACAGCATGCTCCTATGTCCACCAGAACTGGATGGCAGAGAAATCAGGTAAACTTCAATGCACAAGAAGATATGTACTGAAGAAGGTTCCTGGAATGGGCCTGGTGAGAACAGACAAGAGATGTGAGGGTGTAAGTTGCCTCAGGGAGTTAAGTGCTCTTACTGATATCCGCTGTATTATGCTACAAATATTAACACAAGCAATGTCCACTCAGACTTTCATCCATCTGAGGTCGGTAAAGTGAGTATCAAAAATTTGGGTAATAGTGGGACCTAATTTTTAAAGTGCTTTGAAATGACACAAATGGAGTGTCTGAACATAAAAATATGTTATTAGTATTTTATGTTTGAGGCAGACATGGGGTGGAATTTACGTTAATTTTATTTACTTAAGGAGGGCATATTTTAGACCACGTACCACCATTTAATATCATTTAAAATGCTCCCCATCATATTCCTAGTGTGAGAAAAAGCACATAAATGTGCCCAAGCTGCACATAAATTGTTCACTGGTGGAATTCCACTCATTAAGTACAAATAAAGCCCACTGTTATAAGGTCTCACAAAGTAATGAGTATTATTATCTTCACCTCTCAAGCTAACAGGCAATAATGGCCCACACAATAAAAAGCATTAATGGTCTCAGTCAGAAAGAACTGATTGTCAGCTCTTACAGCTGGCGCCAGTCTGTGGTGCAGCTGTCAGACTTGAGCCACCACTGAAAGAATGATGAAGAAGTTTGATCCCAGAGTTCCTGGAAATGAGCTATTGCTGAGCTGGCCATGCTGCCCATTGGATCGTAAAGCTATCGAAGCCTCTGGGGAGAGCCATTGTTGGCATGGTGATGCCAATGAAGACACAGCAATGCTAATGCTGGAAAGGGATGCATGGTTGCTAGGATACTAATGCCATTGAAGACTATGAAATCATGTCCCTTGTTAGTAGGGGCAGTACATAGTACATTGATGATGATTCCAGGAAGTGTCACATTCTCCCTAAAAGTAATAAATTCCTGTGGAGGGATTATATCCAGCAACTAGCGGCAATACAAGTGAGAGCGAATGGATTTATTCGCTTGCATGCAGTGTTAGCAGAAGGATGTTTTCTGGCATGCTTGCCACGAGTTCTGTCAAAGGAAACATCTAAATCATGTTTGCCATAAATGGTGTTGCACAGATAAAGATGAAACTAAAATGGAGTGAATTAATTGCTAACTCAAAGAAATCCTAGTCCACGAATAAACCTCTGAAATAGAACAACCCTATTGTGCCATATATGCTTATGGAATGTAATGGAACAAACGTATTTTTGCTCTCAAACACAGTTTCTCCTTTTGTGTTTCAAAAGAGGAAACAATGTCTCACCCTGATCCCATCCATGTTCATACAGTTCAAATAGTGAAAAAACAATGTTTTCCATGATTCTCTGGTGCAAATATTGTTCACTCCATTTCCTGCACAAAAAGTAAAAAGGTTTCAAAGGGATTTGCATTGTTCTGTTTTTTGCACCAGTCCAGGACAGTTGTGTATAATTTGGGCATCAAGACCCTTATCTATAAGTTGTGCTTATGGCTATACAGCAGACAGAAAGATGAGCAGAACTATCTGGGCATGGTGGTACTTATCTGCCACCAATGACTACATTTCTGGGGGCTCTTTAGATGGTTGAGCATTTGCTTATGCATTCATCACCCATGGCTCTTTTTCTAGGCAATATGTAACCTCACCTATTAAACAGGAGAGGCAATCCGATCCTCGACAGTGTGTGAGGGGATAGACGACCCCAGAGACCTCCACTGCTATGTAAGTGACATGACGTGAATGGCATTGGAAAGTAAAAGACGTAGGGAAACTCTGGAGACAAATCGAGCGTGCTTGTGAGGATTAAAATATCTAGCTAGGAGAAGAGAGGGTGAGTAAAATCGCAACAGTGGTACCTGAATTAACAGATGCTGCTGGGGCTCGTCTGACAACAATTTGGGTGAGTAAACACTAGTTGAAGATTGTATGTTTGAGGATTTATCACAGTCAGATTAAGTTTTTTTTTCCTAAGGACCAAAAGTAATTGTCTGTTGGTATGTGATGGGCACTTATGGGAATAGTGGGGTTGTTTGCAGGCAGACTCAGGGTCTCTAAGTGCTTGCAAGGGGAGTGTAAGTCCAGCTTCGGGTGTTAATCATGGCAGATTTAGGCATATTGGTGGTACATGAGGATTCATCAAACGATTTACGACCAACAAGTACAAGCTGAGGGTGATGGGGTAACACTAAGCTTTTTTAAGAGCATATCAATGGCTTTACTGGTCATGCAGGAGGTATCTGGAAGACCTCTAAGGGTCATTGAGGATAGACTTGAGATGTTTAAGGACCAGCTGTGGGTATCTGAAGGACAATTGAAGGACAGTTTGAGGTATCTAAGAGCGTGAGGAGTACCTTATTGAAGATCGCCAAACGTGGATCTATTGTCTGACAGTAAGTTGGAAGTGTCTAAAGGAAGACTTAAAGTACCTATGGGGCAGATTAGGGCCTCTGAGAGGCACCTGGTGAAGTTAAATGACCAGTTGGTTCTATCTGTAGATGGGTAGAGGGCTGACCAAGATATCTAATAATCAAATAGTGGTTTTGGAAGGCCTGCTGAACCTTACAACCTCTAAAGTCGCACTGGAGATCTCTGAAAGCCAGTGTGTAATGCTTGAGCTGGAGGTATCTTAAAACAGACTTAGTGTGTCTAGGATCTGGCTGCGGGACTCTGATGGCCTGCTCTCTGTGCCTACGAGCATGCCAAGGGTATCTGAGCGCCATAGAGGGTGTTACCAGCTGGACATTTTTGATGGACAGTTAAGGTCCTCTGAGAATCAGATGACCATCTCTGAAGGACGTGGTGAAGAGCCAGTTGGGAGTCTGTGAACCTCCCTGGGGGCAAATTGAGGTATAACTATGAATGTCAAATGGTTAATGCTGGATGTGAGTTGAGGGTCTCGGGGGGTCTTTGGTGGCTAATTTGGAGTACTTGCGGGCAAGCATATAGTATATGAAAGATAGTAAATAGTTAAGGACACATCTCGGAAACAATGGCATTTGTGTCCATACAAAAAGACTGGGGTTCCTTACCAGCTGCCTCTCTGTCTGGCACAGAAAGAGGTGAACAAGTTACATTATCTTTTCAAACACCAAACATATTAACAAATGCCTCTTGTGATCAGTACCCGATATTCATAACGGTTTCTTCAGTGAGTAAGAATATCTTACTCCTGGAAGTTCATAAGTAAGTCCCGCCAAAGCAAAGGAACAGGCGCTTTTATGAATAGGGCTCAACACTCCAAGATGAGTGAGGGAAAGCTGCCGCCATGCCAAAATATTACAAAACTAGACAATATAAACAGTTTTCTTTTACATCATTTGCAAACATGAAAAACTGTTCCCATCAGATATCGGGCCCAAATTGTCTGGCCGCACTACGTTTCTTACTTAATTTAGCAGTTGTTTATAGCACTATTTGCACAGTATTTTCTAAAACTCCTAAACAATAATCCGGTAGTAATAATCCTTTAAAAATGTCTGTGAATGGTTATACAATTGTAATATACCCACAATCGTTTTGTGTGTAATGCAGCATTGTAAAATATTCCATTATTGAAATAGTTGAGCTCAGCTAATGGTAAATATGCCACTAAGTGTTCGGAATACATTTCATATTTTTGCATGACTCCCTTTGTAATTCTGCTTATCTTTGCACTCAAATTCCCCAAGGGCCATATAAAAGAACCCCTGAAGAGAGTAATTACAGCTGCAGTCCTTAACCAAGGCTCTTCTAGCGAAGAGAAATCTGAGCTGCCTTTTAAAAAAGGCCGTTTTAAATAAAAATGTAAATGAGGTGATTTGTAACCACATTAATTACCCACCTTGCCTTTTATTACCGTGTTTGTATTGTTCGTGAACACTATTTACAATCGTGTGGAAATTAACTTTGCTGGTCCTGAGAAAAGATTGTTCCTGTTAGGATGTGCTTGGGAACCAATTAGGGTGAACTTTGTCTCTGGCACGACTCAGGGGGTTACAGGGGAAGCATATTCTTGCAATGTCAAACAAGAACATTAACTTCAAGTCTACGGTCATTGTGGTGCAATTATATTACAGGTCCCGCTTTGCTTCTGCCGTGAATTACATTTGTGCATTTTAAAACCATCAAGAAACAGCATTCGTGAGAATGCTAGAATATGAACCGTGTTTTTTTTTTTTCTTGCGTGGAAGCGGAGACAAATGAATTTCGTAGCATTTGTTCAATATGTTTTATAAACGTCTTTTTCTGAACTCTGTTTTTCAGGAAACCAGCCTTCTCTCCGAATTTTTATCCAGGAACGTCTTCCAGTTTTTTATTTTACCCAAATAAAAGACATGGTTATTGATACCTTCACCTAACAATTGAAGACGTTACTAGTTTATTTATCACATTCCCTCCATCAGGTCTTTAGTTAACACCCGCTTAAAATATATTATATGTGAGCTGCGAGGGTAGGACAAAAACCACAGACGAGATTAAAAAAAGTATAGAAAAATGTAAAATGGGAATAGAAATGGAA
The DNA here is from genome assembly GCA_963921515.1 of Calotriton arnoldi. Lineage (NCBI taxonomy): Eukaryota > Metazoa > Chordata > Amphibia > Caudata > Salamandridae > Calotriton > Calotriton arnoldi. The sequence goes on along the minus strand of CAWUFW010005904.1, from coordinate 467,892 downwards.
AACCAATGGTGGAAGATGGACTTTAAGCAAAGCTATATTTTGAAAAATTCAAATAGTGGCTAATTCATCACTGTATTGTCAGCCATGTATGCAGGCATTTGTTGAACCATGTCTCTGGTTTGATGCTTTGGCCAAGCAAAATAGTGTTTATCCTCTAGAACATTCTTGTTAAAATTCTTCCGAATACTTCATTTGTAGACTGTTGAACAACTGCCTTTGATTTTTCTGTTTGGCCATTGGTGGTTTCAGGACATTTTTATCTTGAATGCTGAGTTTTATAGTTGGCATTTTGGCTACAGCAATACCTAGTCAGGTGTTTAATTTTACAGGGGTTTGATCCTTGAGCGCTAACTTGGAGGTCCGATAGTTTTGTGTTGAGCACCTATTTTTTTTTCCAGCAAGATTTGAATAAACTTCCCATTTACACCCTATCCGTCTTTTGATTAGAGAAAGCTGTCTTGATTTCCCTGGGCTAAGACTCTGCGACTGCCCTATTTGGTACTTTGTGTCTAAGAGCTGCCTATGTTTGCTTGGCTGTGGACATCTATGCCTTTGCTTATACTATTTAAGCATCATTATTCATTATTTGAGCTTCTTCTCCTGGACTTAGTGGGTGATATTTTTCCCACTCTTCTTGTCCTACCCATGTCACCATTCTACCGGTTGGGCGTTCCTTTCTTGCTCAGCAGTGGCTACGTGTGATTGATTTGAGCCCAGTTCTGCTAGTTGTATTTCACTGATCTGTTGAACCTCTGTATTTTCCTTGCTTCACTTTGGAGGCTGACATCAGTCTTTCTGTGTTGACTTGTCAAGATTTGGGGCCTGAATTAGAAATTGGTGGATCGGATACTCTGTCACAAACAAGACAGGTATCCCGTCCAATGTGCTACAAGTGCCATGGGATATAATGCACTTGTAATATGGTTGACGGGATATCCATTGTGTTTGATATGGACTATCAGATCTGCCAAAATCTAAATCAGGACCTTAGTTTAGTTGGTTCATTTGTGCTATCTGTTTCTGGATTCTTTCCTGCATCTCTCTCAGTCTACCAATCCTCACCAATAATTTTCCCTGTTACTGTTTTTCTTGTTTTCTTCTTCAGTTCTTGGATCTGGATGGCCTATGTACATTTCCAGAATGCTCTCATTTATGCTGATCCCCTTTGAAGGAGAATAGAATATTCAGTGGAGTACTTCTTTATCTTTCTGTGATATTTCCTTTATCTCAGCTGGATGAGTGCTATAATCAAGGTTCAGGATGGTGAAGTTCATTTTAGTCAGCTGCTTTCTCTGCAATGTAGATAAGTTTCCTTTTGACAACACTGAACTGAACCAATTATCCTTGGTTCACTTTCTTTTAAAATTATACTTATCCTGTGACTTTGCCTCAACCTTTGTCCCTTCTATTGCAAAAGCTTTTTTCTGCTGTTTTCAGCCCAGGCTTTATCAGTGTCTCACTGTGCTTGAATACTAACATAAGGTGATCCTGCAGGTAGATGATACAGTGGGCGGGGGGGGGGGGTTTGTTTGTGGAGGAGAATTTGAATTTTCAAAACTCCAAATTTTCTGATCTTTTGAGTTTGTTGGCTGGTTGAGCATATAGGTAAGGAAGATGATGTGATTCACCTCCACTGAGCTCCAAACCTCTTGAATATGCTGTTATGTTGTCAAGGAGAGACTTTTAGATACCCACTTCCACTTTATTGTCTAATCTGCAGCTCCAGTTGAGCGTGCTTTAGTGCTGTGGAGTGATTTTCTGTGTTATGTTGCTTTTATTATGCTCCTAGGTTTTGCTGATGCAGTCACTGCATGGATGTTGATAGACTGAGCTGTTGACTGCAGTTTTGGTACCATTAGACTTTGCACTGGGATTTGTGAAAGCAGAAGTCTCTCTTGATATTGGTACGGATGTAAATTTAGAAGAAGAAACAGATGTAGGAGTTGAAATAGTGTGGTAGGGTTTAGCTCCTGTTCCTCGTGTCCTCATAATTTTCTTTAGTTAATTCAAAGACTTTGAATGATTTTGCATTTGAATTTTTTGATGATGGTTGACAGGGTCTTTTTGAATGATTTTCAAAGTGGGAAGAGTGTCTGGGAGAATGACACTAATTTATATTTTTTGTACCTCTGCATTCAGTCTCCTATAAAATCTCTGCTCTGTTCCAGGTTCTGACTATGCAGTTACGGAGATCTCAATGTCAGCAACCAATATGTGCATGCCATTAATATGTAGCCTTCTTCTGGACTTCGGGAGGGAGGTGAACGTCTTAGCTATAAAGCTACCATATCTATAATGTTTCACCTATTGATAGTATTGCAGCATAAAGTGGGGTAAAAAAATTATTATACGCTTGCTCTCATTACTACTCTAACTGTATTGGTCTCTTTACAATTAGACAATCTGAAGCATTTCCATTTATCACAGAGGCAATGATCCTCTGATGAATCTTTCTCCGCCAATAGGAAGGGTAGACATTAGAGTGACGAAACTCCGCATTAGCTATCCAATAAGGACCAATAATTGACAGCCAACTTCACAAATTAGAGATTAAATTTAGGTGCACCACCCTCAGAACCATGCTGTAGAAATAAAGAATAGCAACAGGAAGACCCAGCCTCCTAAAGAAGTTAAGTTGAGTTAGGAGAACTCAGGAGAGAACTTAGGAGAGATCAAAAGCTATGCAAGGGCACCGCAAAATAAAAGAAGTAACACCTGATGTTCTGTCAGAGCTCGATGATTCTCCCTACAATGTATTAAGTCATACAGTACAGTTTGAAAGGAAAAATCAAAAAGACTCAATAACAGACTCAGACAGATAATTTATTAATTTTGTTATTGTATTAAAGATTCAAAATTCATTGCCTAAAGCAGTTGTTTAAGAAGTTCAGTTAAGAATATCACAGCTTGCATAAAAATGCCAAACATTTAAGCTGGCTTTCTTTGGATAGTTATAATCAGAATCAATTTCAGAGTTACAGAGTCCTACCACCATTAAGCCACAAGGATAGTTTGCTATCTAACAGCAGAGGTCCTACAAAGATGGAGAATATTCTCTTAAACACAGCATTTACATGAGGGATGAAGGGAAGGTTGCTGTCAGACAGGATACCCGGGTTGTGTGCCCTCTGAATTCACATTGACTGTAGAGAATATCAGTTTTACAAGTAAGCAGTCAAATCAAATCAAAACGAGCTTTATTCGATTTTAAACATTAAAATCATAAAAGCAGGCAATAAAAACATATCATCACACATCATAAAAATTTCATTTAAGACACATTTGCTAAATAAAATTTCATTAAAAAACAATTCATTTAACAGTAACTATTTTTTAACGTCCAGGGATTAAAATGTATTATACTATACATCATCACATAACTATGTTTCTATCATAAATTTTACATCTGGCATTCAAATATTTAGAGATTTTCTAGCTCTATGTACACTCTTCAGAAAACCGACCATAGATCCTATACAATAATAATTTCCCAACATCTGTAAATACAAAAAAGCAGGGCGACATTGTCTCCATCCCCCCTGTTTTAATAACGGTAATACCCATCTTCGCCTTTCCTCCTTATAGAATTTGCAGAATAGGATAGCGTGAATAGTCGTTTGTGATGAAATATTATCACAAGGACATGGACAGAGTTCCCTTGACCAATTGTTAATATCTGGATGGCTAATCAAGTGGTGGAAAGTCCCAAATCTAAAACGCGTTAGTATATACCTGTCGTATCCCCCCAATGTACAGGTCAAATATGGTTGAATATTATATATTGTAATAATTAGTTGATGTTCAACCACCGTGGGTTTATTCATTTCCAAAGTTAACCTATTTTCTTCCAGATGGGTCATACAAATTTTTTTAAAATCCTTCCGATTAATACAATTCATATTTTCGGGTAGGGAAAAAAACTCTGGACGCCCGATGTCCTGCATAAAATTACTTACATACTTCAACCAGGGAATCTTGCTGGCGTTATCTAGTTTCATTACATCAGTTATTATTTCCTATTTAAACCAGTGCTAGCAGAGGTCCAGATTCTGTGCCAGAGCAGCACCGGTTGCGCCTTAATAAGGTCAGAGATATATGTTACTCCTAATTCGCTATGGCAATTAAAAACTGGAGCACTGGCCGGGACTGCCAAAATAAATCTTAAAAAGGCGTTTTCCACATATTGGATCGATGTGCAGTCATAAAAGCCCCAAATACCTGCCCCAAAAGTTGCTATGCTCACGCATTTAGCTTGATAGATTTTTAAAAGAATTTTTGGTGGCCTTTTCCCCAATTTTTTGTAAATTTAATTAAGGCCGCGGTAGACTTCATAAACAGAAGGCTCCTAGTCTTTATCGCTAGTGCCCAAGACCCTGTGCGATCAAAAAGAACACCCAGGTAACAAAAGGAGTTAATAGATTCCACCCTGCTTCCCCAGCTTGAAAACTGCGGTCCTTATGTTTCCCTCGCCCACAAGTCATAATAAAACTTTTCTTTACATTCATTTTTAATCCAAGGTTGTCCATAAAACTTGTATAAAATGTAAGAGCCTTCTGAAGACCAATCTGGGTACGTGCCATAAGTACGGCATCGTCGGCATAGAGGAGGGAGACTATCGGGCGTTTATTTACATATGGCGGATCCCCAGCATTTGCCACCAACTCCTGTTCCAAAGCATTTGTATACAAAGTGAACAGCAGTGGTGCCAAAACGCAGCCTTGCCTCACTCCCTTCTCAACTTTAAACGGCACAGTACACTCTCCCTTAAGTCCGTACCGGACTTTTGCTGTAGCGCCAGAGTATAGCTCTCTTAAAAACTGTATTAAAATAGGATCAACCTTTAAATCTCTAAGAACGCCCCACAGCTTATTATGAATTACACAATCAAATGCAGCTGTGAGGTCAACAAATGCCAAATAAAATTTCCCCTTTTTTGCCTGCGTGTACTTTCCAATTAAAATATTAAGATTAAGAACCTGCTCGTTAATACCTAGACCTGATCTAAATCCGTACTGTACATCACTCAAAATACTATTTTCTTCCGCCCATAATTGCAACCGGTCTAAAACAATCCTGCCCGCTACCTTCATGAGTGAATCTAACAAAGATATCGGACGGTAGCATGCAGGATTTTCCCGATCCCCTTTTTAAAAATGGGGACGATGATTGATTCAGACCAAGTACCTATGAATCCCCTTGCGCAACAAGCTTGTAAGACCCGTGTTAAAATTGGACCCCACATTTCAAAATTAGACTTAAAAAGATCAATTGGTACCCCATCAGGACCGGGGGCCTTACCACTCTTACTTGCCTTTATAGCTGAGGTAACATCCTGCAAAGTTATATGGAAATCAATGGGTATAAAATTCTGGTGTTCCCCTCCGTATCTTGCCCACAAACTACTTCCTCTCACTGATCTTCTGTAGGGAATAGACGCTTGAGAAGAAATCCACCCAAATTTTTTCCTCTATTGCTACCTCGATTGATGGTGCATCCAGTCTATTGTTAAGGAATGGGGCGTTCACAGCTGACCAAAATTGTGAACTATCCCTGCTCAAGGCTGCATCACTTAGATTCTTCCAAGCCTTTTCTTTTAGTTCGTTCATCCTGTTTTTTCTGGCTATGGTATACAACTTTCTACAGATCCTAATTTCCTCTTTATCTCTTACTGATCTATGTAGAGCATTCTTTAAATTCGTATAACTTTTTGTACAATTGTTATCGAACCATCCCTTACTGGTGTTACAAGTACCTTTACTTTGCACTCGTAACGTACTTCTCACAGTCTCAGTTATACAGGAGAAGGCTTTTAAAATATTTTCGTGCGTCGGGCTTTCACTTAAACAAATAGAAATTGGCACATACGCATTTGTAATTATTTCTTTACTTAGCTCCGCAGGGTCCTGGCTTGACCATCGGATTGTATAACCATTTTGTCTTCCCATTTCTATATTTTGTACCCATGCTATTTTATTACAGTTTCTCCTTGCTTTATTTGTAGGAGTTGCAATATCTACACTTATTGCCAAGTGATCACTCATTACGTTTTGATGAATGTTATACCCTATAACATAACTTGCATAACAATTTGGCATAATGATAAAATCTATTGTCGAATCGGCTCCTCTGCCAATAAATGTGTGACCAAACTCCACCTTCGGGGTACATAGACAATTTGTAAAACCAAAATCATGTTTGAACAAAATCTCATTATACAAATCTCCTTTATCAGAATGAGAGAAATGAATGGGTGGGTCATCTTCCTCCAATGTTAATCCACATCTTCCTATTTCAGCCAAAGGACACAAGCCAACGTTAAAATCCCCACCCCAAATAGGAATGATTTCAGTCTCTGTATCAGATTTTAAGCTGGTAACATCCTCACTGAGCTTCTTCAAAATGGCGCCCAGTTGCCCTTTTTCTACATTATTATAAAAGTTAATCACAGCTAAAATACAGTTCACATCCAAGTGTATTAAAACAATTTGATAATAAATTTCAGAGCTAATCATATTAATGTTTTGAGCCCCCAGCAAATTTGAAACATATACACAAACTCCACCCTTAGATCTTCCACTAGATGATTGGATTGCTGGCGTATGAAAAGTCCTAAAACCATTAATAGTTATTTCCTCGATGGCCCAGGTCTCTTGTAAACATATTATGTCAAAATTATTGATGAAATCCAGCCAAACTGTGTCATTCACTTTGTTCTTTAGTCCCGCGATGTTCCAAAAAGAACTCTACAGGCTTTTACATCCTGGGCCACTGTTTCAAGCACAGTTACAGGCTGATTGCTAAGTTCACCCTCGGATTGTGAGTTAGGATCAAAATCTCCCATACCACCCATCAATATGGAGGATCTGCTCATGTAATCTGTTTCGATTAACTCCTCACATATAGAATTACTTTCCTCCTCGTCGAGTAACTTAGCCTCTATTGGACTAAACCAAACTAATGCATCTGGGGTTTCTATAGTATGTTTGATTTCATTCCCCGAAGAATTCAGCCCATTTATTAGTCAATCATTTTCATCTAAAGTTGTTAGTGGCCCAAATCTATTTGATGTTGCTAAGTTAAAAAGTGGGCCATCTGTGAGCTGTTTACATGGGCCATAATTTTCTGGCTTTGGGGAACACGAAGGTTGATAAAAAAAGCCCAAAGGGAGAACTTGTATATTTGAATAGATATGGCTAGGCTCTTGTGTTCTCATTAGGATTTCTCTTACCAAAATAGGTGATCCCAATGAGAGGGCGATACAATCACCTTCACAGAGTTTATTATTATTTCCCACCCAATCAATTCTCCTCACCATCTTAAATTCCCTAAAGAGGGCACTAGTCAAGCCCGTTCTGTTTCCCAACCAATGTAAGGTTTTATTTCTTAGGGCAGGCCAGGTTTCAGTATCGGCCAATGGCAAGGGCGGGACGTTTGCTAAAATGATTGTGTAGGGTGTAGCTGCCGGCGGCAAATTTAATGTTTGCAAACTGTGCATTACCGCTGGTGCATAACTGTCTAATGTAGTCATTCTTGTATTTTCCCTCCCAGCCGACTTTCAACTAATTTGTGTTGTGTCCTACCCATCTCATTTAATGTATGCACCACTCCTTTTTGAGAAGAAATATTTTTCGTAGTTGCAGATATATTGGGGTTTAATACTTGTCTCTCACCCTGATCTCTCGCCCTATGCGATGTCTTTAATGTCAGAGGGGCTACATTTTGGGCTACCTTCTCAGAGTATGTGCTCAAACCCAATAATTTTTGAGGTTCTTGAGTGGCCTTAATCTGTGCTGTTAAAATTTTCTCAATTCCTAATTCTATTTTATACAATCTGCCCGTAAGGATATTAATGGCTTGTGTAACGGACTCAGTTAGTTCTTTAATTGCCACGGACAGACTTGCTGATTCACATGAGGTTGCATCACATTTATTATTTACCTGTAATGCATTAGTAATACCTCTTTCTTTATACAATTTATTTTTAGGGCCCTGAGATTTTCCCTGTGGCTTACTTAGATGAGTCCTAATTGGTTTTAGAATAAGTTGTGCTATGTGTAAACCTTTAACTGCAACATCCAATTTACTTGAATTAGGTGATTTACACGATTTTTTAGGAGGAGGGAAATGTTCATTTTCTGCTTCTTCTAAAGAAATATCCTCAGTAATTACCTGGATACATCCGTTGTTTTGATGCTCAGGAGGAGTATCACCCGGGATAACGTACTCAGTAGCCTCTACACCATTTGGGATAGTATTTTTATCTTTAAACTGTATGGGTAGCAATAGTGGATCCACTGTATCGATATTTAATGTTTCTTCTACGGAGATTATCTGTCTTTCGATATCTCCAACTGCACCAGTTAAATAGTTAAGCAGGGTCATGTTAGCTTTCTTATTTTTACCTGGTGTTTTCGGTGTATGGCTCACTGTCTGCTTTCTTTTTCCCATGGTACTAATAGTCTAATAGTCTAAATGACTACTACGACTGCGACTGGGGCTCAGTATCCTCAGTGGGCACAACCCATTCGCTAACTCTCCCACACTAAATATAAAGTGCAAAGTGCTTATTCTAAAATGGTATCGGGCCCCAGAAGAGAGAGAGTACAAATCAATAGGCCTCAGATTAAGAATAAATATAAGTTAACACTTTTAAATGGCGGTACAATATTAAAAATACAATATTAAAAGTACAGTTAAAGTGCAATGTGCAAAGTGCTAGGTATAGGTTTAAAAAAAGTTCGAAGTTCAAGAACAAAAACTGTTCAAAAGTCAAAAATAAATGTCAAAGGAAAAATGGCTATGGATCTTGCCTCTTTAGATGCAATACAGCTGAAAACGGCTAGTAGAGCACTCACACTTAAGAAAAGCTGCGATACCTCTCAGTCAACCCCTGTTGAGGGACGGTGTCCGAAATGTTAGGAGGGTAGCCCTGCCCTGCCTCTTCCTGTCGATGACGGGCAAGGACGGGCCCGCCCTTGGCCCGGGCTTCGCCCGGGCACAGCCCGCGCGCGTCCCGCGCTGCGGGAGGTGCAGGGCCCTCTTATTGCGCCTCCGGGCGCAAGTGCGGCGTCAGGGGGGCATCGAGACTGCTGTGGCTGCTGGGGGATGTAGTTTTGGCAGGCCGTTCCCCTCACGGCACGTTGGTAAGTGTAGTGGCCGTTCCCCTCACGGCGCCAGAAGAAATGGAAGAGAAGCCGTTCCCTTCACGGCTTTTTGCTGGTCCCGCGCTGCGGGAGGTGCAGGGCCCTCTTATTGCGCCTCCGGGCGCAAATGCGGCGTCAGGGGGGCGTTGAGACTGCTGTGGCTGCTGGGGGATGTAGTTTTGGCAGGCCGTTCCCCTCACGGCACGTTGGTAAGTGTAGTGGCCGTTCCCCTCACGGCGCCAGAAGAAATGGAAGAGAAGCCGTTCCCTTCACGGCTTTTTGCTGGTCCCGCGCTGCGGGAGGTGCAGGGCCCTCTTATTGCGCCTCCGGGCGCAAGTGCGGCGTCAGGGGGGCGTCGAGACTGCTGTGGCTGCTGGGGGATGTAGTTTTGGCAGGCCGTTCCCCTCACGGCACGTTGGTAAGTGTAGTGGCCGTTCCCCTCACGGCGCCAGAAGAAATGGAAGAGAAGCCATTCCCTTCACGGCTTTTTGCTGGTCCGCGCTGCGGAGGTGCAGGAGCCCTCTTATTGCGCCTCCGGGCGCAAGTGCGGCGTCAGGGGGCATCGAGACTGCTGTGGCTGCTGGGGGATGTAGTTTTGGCAGGCCGTTCCCCTCACGGCACGTTGGTAAGTGTAGTGGCCGTTCCCCTCACGGCGCCAGAAGAAATGGAAGAGAAGCCGTTCCCTTCACAGCTTTTTGCTGGTAAGCAGTCATATTTCATATAAAGTAGCATTCTCTTATATTTTTATTTAGTTGAACTTAGAATGTTTTATCACAGTGATGGAGCATTGTTTTGGGCATCCAAAATCTGTACAGGGATATTAGGAGTCATTTTCTGAAATGACACTGATGGACCATTTCTGATGAAAAAGAGAAAGTTGGTTTTCCAAGTGTGCAACCATAGTTTATAAAAACAACACACATTAATTCTATCACCATGGTAAACACAGCACATTTGACTAAAGAGCTGTAAAACTATCATTATTTTGCAATATTCCACAGAATTTTATGAAAAGATATTGGCAGGCAACTTGTTGCAAAAAATGACTCAAAGCAAGACTTTTTCTTTTGCAGGTGAAAATTATAGGAGATTGTGTAATGCAAAACTTTGAGAATTTTCACAAATTTTGCTGAACAGAAAATTCTGTAGCTTCACGAATTTCAGAGGCAAAATAATAATATTCAAGTCTTGCTTCTAGCATGAAAAAACTGTACACTGGTATATTCTCCATTTTTCTGATGGTTGAACTTATGATGTCCCGGTTCATGGAGGAAAGGTCCACCTAACACCCCCCCCCCCAGAAAAAAAAGAAATGTCAGGCCGCAAGACTTCACTATTCAAATTTTTCTGGAGGAAAAAGTGATCCCCACTAAGACAAAGTTGAGAAGGAACAATATTCCAATATTTCAAGAAGAGATGAGAAAAGCAGTGCACACCTGTGAAAGATCTATTGACCACAAGCAGAGTAAAAATACAGGTTATGATAGATCTTAAGGTCATGGGAGTGAGATATGGAAATGGAGTGGCAGACAGTGCATGAGGTGTACCACCCTGTTTTGCACCTTTTGCAGCTCTTATCACAGATGATGTTGCAGGCTAAGTTACAGAGAGTTGCACTATTCCAGACACAAAAGTATCACCACCAGTATCATAGCCATATTAGAAACAAGCATTGAAAATGCAATAGGTCTCGCCTTTGATTAAGTTAAAGCCATTTGCTTTGCTAATGGTATTGTATAGCAAAGCAAATGGCTTTAACTTAATAAAAGGCGAGTCCTATTGCATTTTTAATGCTTGTTTTTACTTGAAACTGTCGTCATCGTTGAGTGTAGAGGCACAGAGCAAAAAGCTAGCCTTCCCGTCCAGATCTGGTCACGAGGCACAAATCAGAAAACGTCATAATCGCCTGATTAGAAGACACGGGCCTCTGGACTCAATCTTGCCCTCGCGAACGGATCTCAAGTAATTGGATGCCAGGTAGTCAACAGTGACGTAGATTCACCAACATGGCAGAGGTAGCGGAAGTGATGTCACGGACCCTTTGACCCTTTATTTAATCTCCCGCTCCTTTACATATATTTGCTATTGAGGGGCCTGGGTAAGGAGCAGAAACTAGAGAAAGGAAACAGGACTCTGAGACCCCTGCTTACTTTCTGTTTCTATTGAGGCCTTTGTGAGCCCTGGCGTTCTGAAAGCAATGCCAGGGGTACCAAAGCGCTATCCAGGGTAGCAGCTGCTACCCCTAATTAGCACTTGAACTTGCCAGCAGTTCTTGCAAAAAGCTTAGGGCTCCCCCAACCGTGCACGTGCTTCTGTACTAATGAAACATTTCATCGTGTTACTGTGTATTGTAATTGCATTTATAAAGCGCCTACTACCTTTGACGCGGCGTTGGAGCTATGCTATTACCAAAACCCGCTGCTCATTCATAAAAAATACATGGCCTTGCTTCTCTCCGTGCACGGCCTGACCTTTGACCCCTGAGGCCCCAAGCTGGCAGAATGAGGAAGAACTGCGGCCTGGTTTTCACCTGCACATGAGTCACACACATTGTTATTCCGGTTTAAAGCAGCCGTTGTCTTCAGTGCAAACAGTGACCCCTGTTCAGCGTTCAGGGAAATAGAGTTTGACTCTGATGAGCCCCTTCTGACGTCAGGAGTCAGGGCGCTTCACACTTTGCGCTTATAGCGGGTGTATTATTGCATATTTAACCACAATCCTTCTTTTCTCAAAGTCAGCGCCTCACCGAGTGTCTGAAAGGTGCGAGGCAGGCCCACTGCTTTGAGTCATGTGAAGACTTGGTGCATCACTGTTCCTCCCTCTGACCCCGTCCCACCCCACCCCGCTGCCACCCAGACTCAGCACCAATCCACCCGCCTGACTGTGGAAACTGTAATGCTCCTCAAGCTCTGCTAGTGTAGCGCCTACAAGCTGGTTCACAGTGCCTTTCTTTAACCCTTACCCTCCTCAGCCAACTTCCTTGTGTAGCGCCTCCTCGCTGGATCACAGTGCCTTTCTCTAACACCTCACCCCCCGTGCGCTCAATTAATTAAATAATTAAACGTAGCGCAACCGCTAAAGTCAGCGGACCGCACTGTAAATTAAATAAAAAAAGAAGCGGCACAGCTGGCAGAATGAGGAAGAACTGCGGCCTGGTTTTCACCTGCACATGAGTCACACACATTGTTATTCCGGTTTAAAGCAGCCGTTGCCTCCAGTGCAATCAGTGGCCCCAGTTCAGCGTTCATGGAAATAGAGTTTGACTCTGATGAGCCCCTTCTGACGTCAGGAGTCAGGGTGCTTCACACTCTGCGCTTATAGCGTGTGTTTTATTGCATATTTAACCACAATCCTTCTTTTCTCAAAGTCAGCGCCTCACCGAGCGTGTGAAAGGTGCGAGGCAGGCCCACTTCTTCTAGTCATGTGAAGACTTGGTGCATCACTGCACCTCCCTCTGACCCCGTCCCACCCCACCCCGCTGCCACCCAGACTCAGCACCAATCCACCCGCCTGACTGTGGAAACTGTAATGCTCCTCAAGCTACGCTAGTGTAGCGCCTCCAAGCTGCATCATAGTGCCTTTCTTTAACCCTTACCCTCCTCAGCCAACTTCCTTGTGTAGCGCCTCCACGCTGGATCACAGTGCTTTTCTCTAACACCTCACCCCGTGCGCTAAATTAATTAAATAATTTAACGTTTGCCGGCCGCTAAAGTTAGCGGACCGCGCTGTAAATTAAATAAATAAACAAGCGGCGCAGCTAAGTTTGCCCTCCGCCTCGGGAAGCCGATTTCAAAATGAAGAGCGCAACTTTGGGAAGTTTGGTTTGGGATGGGGGAAGGGAAGGGAGGAGCGGGTAGGATTACCAATGAGCAGCCAGTAAACAAGCTACCAGCACACCCTCCAAACGACACGCAAAACCAAGATGGCGTCAGCCTGTCCACATGGGCCGTCCTAAAAGTGGACAAGGCGGGCACCAAAAAGCCAGATTGCCAATCACGCGCCAGCGTTTAACATAAACGCTGACGCAAGCCAATCGAAAAGAAGGGTGTGGCTTAAAGCCCCCTTCTGAAATCGTATTGATTCCAAAAGGCCCTCGCATGGCGAGAGCAGCGCATGCGCGATGCTAACACCATGCGAGACCTAAAAACAGGAGGGAGAGAGACTATTCTCTGAAGTTAACAAATGTAAAAGAAACAAGAAGTAAAAACTCTTCTTATGTAAGAGAGGTATAAAAATACTGACAATTTGGCAGGGATTGAAGTGGTCCCCAGCTGTCCATGTCTCCAAAGGAGGTACTGAAACTATGAATGACTGGCCTTTGACTTACCTGTGTTAAGTATGACAACGTTGGATTTCATCCAAATAACAATCTCCGTAGGCAATTGTGGACCTTTCATTGAGTAGCAGAAGAGATATTGTCATATTAATGATGATTTGTTTATCAGAAGAGAATCCAAAAGAATGGATGAGCTTAGCCAAGGAAAAAAATAGATAGTAAATATTCTAGTGCTTCAGGATCTTCCCTGAAGTCACCCAGTAAAGGGAGGTTTAAAAGGCCAGCTAGAACGTAAAACAGTCAGAGGGTGTCTGTCAGAATATCATACATTTTATGTCATAAAAATCACTTACAAAAATATAATTCGATGTGGTGTAGAATTTCTAGTGTTAAGTCCAATTGGGTAATATTGTTTTTAACAATATTTTAAGCATGATATTTATGTCAGACAATATTCTATGATATTTTAGTACCTCACCAGCTCATAGCCTTACAACACGCCCCATACTGAAAAGGATGAGCAAGAACAACCTCAAGGAACATCACACAAACGCCATAATGGTCATATAAAGAGCCAATAAAATCACAGTGTTTTTTTCACTTTGATTTACATTGGATTCAAGAACATCTAAGGTAGATGGATCATCCAATCAGAGGCATCTTTGGAGTAAGAGAAAATGAATACATTTCTGAACCTCTCTGCCAGATTTCAGGCACATATTATCAGCTCAAGCGAAAAGTTCGATAACAAATATGAATGTTTTTTTGACCAAATAATAATACCTTAGCTGGGGTGCCCAAAATCTTTATGCAGAGCACACAGGTTATTTTCCAGGATGATGCTGTTGGATCCTTTTTTCCTCATCACCAATCATAAGGTAATGTGGTCATTTTAGGGTTTGATGAAGTGGGATGGCCTGCTCCACCAAACCCATCATCCTCTGCTTCTTACATAGAGGATGTAGTCACAAAGCATTGATACAAATGGTACAGATTCTGTATTTAGGAAGTATGCCTCCAAAAGCTCCCTCCAGATTCCCACTTGGGATCCATTCAAAATCCAATATTGAGAGTCTTAAAACTTTCTCCTTCTCCTAAAATTTGATTAGTGGAGAGCAAAAAGATTTGAATGGTCACGAAAACTTCATCAAAGAATTTGCAACCTATAAAGTGCCTCATACATCTGGCCCATAGTGACCTCATTTGCATTACTCTTTCATAAGATTGCAAATCATACAGTTAATTCAATCCTTAACATGCAGTTAATATTTTCATAATATTATATCAAGTTAAACACAACCTTCAGAATATAGTCCCTGCCTTTGCCAAATCAGCCTCTGATTAGGAGTGATGGTTCCCATTAGGGGTGGGTGAAACTGAGCAATATATTTTCACAAACTTTGATTACCATTATAGACATATTGCGAAGTGTAGTTTGCCAATATCTTGCATGACGTTTGCATGCAAGTGCATACCACCATTACAAAAGCCATGCCAGATACTTGCAGGAGAGTGGTTCAAGCAGAAAGTGCCTTCTCAGGCACACTATAACCATTCCAAAGGCACATTTTCTGCTCAAACCAATCTCCCGACTGAAAAGTATCAGAAAGAGCCCACATTCCACAACATCCACAATAGAGCCCTCATTAATATTCCTCTCCCTCCTCCATTATATAGGACATGATTTACAAAATACTGTGAACACCTACATCCAACTGAAGGGAGAAAAAACTGCAATTTGTCAGAATTCTTGCTCTAGTCACATAATAGTAAATGGTTTAAGTGTGCATTTATAAATACAGAGGCGGGGATATGAGTATTCAAGAGTGGATGCCGGACAAGTTTCAATAAAAAACCAAAAAACCTTGTAATTTGCAGGTCGATTTCTGTCAACAAAATGCATGACAAAACTCTCTTGAAAGGAAGCAGTAAGTGCCTTTCCAGGGTGGCAAAAGTGACGAAATTCTCCCTATGTTTGATGGGGTGTGGAAGAAAAAGATTCTCGGCCTAGTAATTTCCCTGTTGAGAAACAAAAAAAGAAAGCAATATCTGTGCAACTGTCCCTTTCTGCACAATGTGCTCATTGTCAATTTTCAGCGAGGTGGAAATTGTGCATAAAACAGAGAGGGTTGGGAGACAATGTGGTGTAACGGATAGAGCTGCCAATTTTTGAACTGGGGAACCAGTTTGAGTTTCCGCAGGCAAATCACTTAATCTCCCTGTGCCTACAAAAATGAATGTGTCCTTGTGTAATGTAACTGGTGCTCATGTACAGCACTCGAATACCTTCTGGCCGAGTTCGCGCTATATAAAACTGCAACAACAAAAAACACCCCTAGAACATATTTTATGCACTTCTCTATTCTCGTAATTCTCTGTCTTTCGTAGTTTTCTAGATATTCCTTGGATTCTTTGAGAACCCCTCTGAAAGCATGAAATCTACTTCAAATTTATGAGTAATATCATGGGATTATACGTCAAGCCATGGAAATTTGAGTTTAATGAAACGCACCACCATGGGAGTAACAACACATGGACAGCCCTTATATAGAAAGCAACTGATGGGGTAGCAGTGAGGACAGACACCCTGAAGGGCAGGTCACCGTCCCTGATGGACTGAACATGCTGTTCCAAAGTAGCTGATGAACAAGCACTTCTGATAATTTCAAGATAATACTTTTGTGTGCAGTATTGCACAGCAATAATCAACTGATTGTTTCCGTTAATAATGATAGAACTTTCATTGTGAATGTGAAGGTGCAAAGTTAGCAGTGGAAATCCTCTTTAATCTTGTAAAAGGTAAGGGTAAAATAACCGCGTATGTTTTTATTTATCATGTGAGACATATTTGGCACCTGCTTGTGATCCTCAGCCTAACTATTCACGATTTTATGGAGCCATGAAATGACAGCACACTGCCTAGTTCTGCTTGATGGTTAATTAAACATAATAAGTGGGCTTTACTTTGGACATCTGTTCCAGGGAATTTTAGAATCATCAGTAGGGCATTTTCTTTCTTCAAATTAATCCGGTGATGTTTTTGTTTTCTAAAGTGTGGCAAATACACAGTCTATTCAACACCCCGATAGGGAACACATTGTCATTACTAGAAATAAAATCTGCTAAATTATAAAAAAGAATATTTTCAGTTCAGGGCTGTTCACTCTCGGATAGACGAAGATGTGATACAACCTTTTAGGTTTGTGGAGAAAAAAGTTAATCTGCTTAATTGTAATAAAGAACATTTCCCGTCCAAGACTGGTTAAATAAACATGTTTATGACCATTGGCTGTTATTAGGTGTTTTAAGATATGTTAAGTGACATCACTAATAACCTCACTGACTGAACCATAATCATATAGCATAGACTTACTGTGTGTACACGTGTGGGAGCATAGCATGGAAATAACGTAAGCCCTGGAGGCACGTGCGGTTGTGTATGATGAATGTTGTATGGTGTATCGTTTACAAATCACTAAAGTTTAGGGCGGAAGTAGTACCCTATATTAAATAAGGTAAAGGCTGTGTGAACCTGATGTGGGTAGAGATACGTTTCAGAGTAAGATATGGCTTAAAGTCAAAACCAGTTCGCAAAAAGCTGTGAGAAAGCCCAAAATTTCTCTTGACAATAGATTATAGTTCTAATATATTCCTGTAAACAAATTCGAACAAGGATGTTTTAAGGAGTGGATGTTTATTTTCAGAACATCACTAAAGATTTTGAGGCATTACAGATTTTTCAATAATGTGGTGTAATAATGTAGAATGTACCACTTAACGGTGTTTTATCTCAAACTGAGGTTGTAAAGATGGCTCTAAGAATACATGCCATTGTGCCAATCTTAGGAACGCGTGTGGTATATTTGACCAAACTACAGAGGATTGTCCATTTGACCAGGCATAGGGTGTCCTTTCAGTGGCACATGCATACCTATCAGCCGTTTGCATTAAAATTATGAGTAATCTGAAGTGTTTAGGAGGTTGATCCCATTAAGATGAACATATCTACAGCATTGCCTATGGAGCAAATTGGGGTCACCCCCTAGGGACTTTTGTGATTCTCCTGTGGAATGTTATTTGATACACTGGGGGCCTATTCCGAGGCGTAATGGCGGGGTTCTATAACTTACTGATATCCCATTTATATGCCAAACCAAAACTTTCTGGGCTGTGAGAAACCTGGCAGAGGGCACTGCACATTGACTACACAGAATTAGACTTGACAGCCTTTATTGAAGACCTGGATAAAGGGACCCTAGAATCCTGAATGAAGTTATGTCTGTTTAAGGCACTTTTAAAAAGGTATTGTACCACGCAAAAGCTCTACTCATCAGGGCTACCCCACTATTCAAAATGCGGGCTATGTGATCAAAGGGTGTGTAACATAGTCCATATCCTCTATGACTGTCCGAACATTCATAGGTTCTGGTGAGAGGTGGAATCCACCCTTAACGGGGTCTTACATCTACCATCGCCCTTGTAGAGACAGTTGATTAGGATACATGACATGAATGACCTCCCCTTCCTTAACACCCATGAGAGGCGCTTACTGGTTACAACGTTCACTGTAGCAAAGATCTGTATCATTTGTCATTGGAAATCTCCACATTTCCCTACCCATGATGAATGGATAACCGACAGGTATAAAATGGCTTCTTACAAGAGGTCCATATATAAGTCAAGTCAATTTTATTGTATAGTTAATAAAAACCTTTACAAACAGTAAAAAGCATTGGAATGTGCGAAATTCAAGTAAAACCATATGATAAAGACATTGCGGGGAGCCTACTAAGGAAAATCAAATAGGTCTTGCTTTCCTAGTGGGTGGGAAACACGTAGAGTATGTGGCGGGATAGACCTTAATAGGTAGGATTAATCAGTGGACCTACGGCACAAGACACAGGAACAAGACCCAGAATGGTAAAAGAGTGGACAGAGAGGAGAACTGGTCTTGTTTAAAGTGATTAAAACCAGCAAAAAATGCATAAAATAAGACCAGCTGTACACAAAAAAAAATTCAAACAGTGTGCAAATTTCGCAAGGTGCAAGCAGTCGGATTGGGATCAAAAGTTCTTTACTTGAAGGCTGGCCTGGTGCAGTCCAATCGGTGCTTCAGTTAGTACAAATTCCCTCAGTTTGTCATCAAGATGCTGTCTTTATGATGATATCTGGGCTGATTGCTCAAGTTCGCACCAGATTAGGCTGTGCATGTAGTCGGGTGAAGCCAGTCTGAGCCTATGGTACAGGATAAGTCTAAAACGTGCTTATAGGTATGGTTGCCCTTTTTGGGCACCAATACCTACGGTGCTCTAGCAGTGAGGTTGCTTCCTGTGTCCTAAGGCCCAATAGGAGTGCTCGTGGGCCCTCCCCATTCCCCCCTTTCCCCTTTCCCCTACCCTCTGTCCTTTACTCTCTACCCCTTTCTTCCCTCCCTCGTGACCCACCTGTAAACACAGAATATTCCCACAGACTAAACCTCTTGGATCACTAGCCCCTGTACCACTGTCATGCTCGGGTCTCTGGACCACGCCACCATGCTCTCTCCTCAATAGGCAAGCTTATCTTTGTCCACCCTGTCCACTGGAATCACAGTGGAGATTGCAGTCTCTTCTTGGTTTAACTGATATAACTACTGAAATGGAAGCATATATTTTCCCTTATTTTGCTTCCTCATGTGTAGCTTCCCCTACTTTTCCTTGTGCCCTCTACTCCCAGACCATTGACATGCCGAAGAGCATGCATTGTCACACTGCGCTGTTGTTCATGAACTATTTCTGTTTTCTTTCTTATCTCCCTCATTCTCATTTTCTCCTTCTCCTTTTCTGGATCCACTTATCTGTACTTTTTTGGTTTGCCTTAACGTCCTTCCACATTCTCTTATTCTACCTCCTCTACTTACATTCTTCTCCTTTTGGTTCCGATATGTTGTGTGCCATGGTCTTCTGGTATACTGTATGGATGGTAACATGGGTCCTGATTTCTCACCATGGGATGTCCTAATGTAGGACAAGCATGTACCCTATGCAGGTCTTGTGTTCTATGTATCCTTGGAAATCATAAATAAAGATATTAAAAAAAAAGATGAACATGTGATGAGTGATGTAATATGTGAGGCCATATGCAGTGCATGACAGCAAGTTATACTTACCTCACTGAACTATATCTTGCGAATTTCAGTGATTTTTTGGGGCTAAAATAATAACGCTTTGAGCGACATTGTCACCTAGCTGTGACCTCCCTTTAACTTTTATTTTTTCCTATGACTTTCTAGGGTTTTCTGAACATAAAGTAAGTTCTTATTATGAGTAATATCATCACAATTGTCTTCTGAATGAGAACCAAGTACACCATTGCAGCACCTGATTATCTCATAGTAGCGAAACAGACCTCTCTAATTCGGACTACCAATCCCAATTCACTGGCACACAACAGCAACACTCAATAAATTATTGTCCAGTCAGTTTTTTTCCCTATATAAAGGAAAAGTACATTTATTACAGACACACTACTAAATACTATGCTTTAAATTACAAATATACATCAGGTAGATGGAAATAGGTTTGATGACACCTTTATATCACATTTCACCCCCAGGGGGTCCAGAACCTCATAATCACAACACCCCCACCTATACCAGATGCAACATCAGAATATAAAGGGATATCATTTTTAAAAAAGCAGGCCTATTGGCTTTGCCAAAAATGAATGAATAAATCAATCACATGTCATAATTTACCATCAAAACCAATGGAATTAATAGCCATACTCCACCCTTCCACACCCACCCTGCCCTCCCCTTCATTTTGATTATGGTTTTCACTCACTTGTTTTAGCTTTGTATCCGTGGTCAACAAAGGTGACCCTCAGTGTGCTTTTATACTTACAACTGTATGGTATGCCACACATAAGTCTGTTTACCTTGCTCTCATCCTGTACCAACCATTATGACTCACTTTTATTGATATCCTTTTCTGTTGATTCATCTAGATTAACCCTTTCCGTGCGTGGGACGGCTGGGAGCCGTCCGACATCACGGGTGGCGTGTGCGTGGGACGGCTCCCGGTCGTCCAAGCACCCACCCACGGGGGAAGCGCTGGCGCTCCCCCCGTGGGTCGCCGTAAAAGCTGCCCCCACCGGGGAAGGCAGGGGAAGCCCTTCCCCTGCCCCCCTGCCCCCTCCCTCCACATCATCTAATGACGTCAGCGCGCGAGGCGCGCTGGCGTCATTAGGGGATACCGGATGCACTGGAAGCCATTTGCTTCCAGTGCGTTCGGCGAGGAAGAGGTAAGTTTGTCCTCGGGGAGGGTGGTGGGCATTTTTAAAAGGCATCGGAGGAAAGGAAGGGTTTTCCTTTCCTCCGATGTCTTTTAAAAAAGCATTCCTGCTGCACGATCGCGCCTGGGGCGCGATCGTGCAGCAGGAATGCCCGTTTTTTTTTTTTTTAAATGGACATTTTGTTTCGGGGAGCGGCCCCTTGGGCAAGGGTCGCTCCCCTTGGGGGCCCAATGTTTTCCCTTTGTTCTTCCCCCCTTGGGGTGGGGGCTGATCGCCCAAAATTAGTTATTTAAATGAATAGGTGCCCACTGGGCCACCAGGGATTTTTTTTTTTTTAAATGCCCATTTTGTTTCGGGGAGCGGCCCCTTGGGCAAGGGTCGCTCCCCTTGGGGGGAACAATGTTTTTACTTTGTTCTGCCCCTTGGGGGGGCAGATTGGCCCCCAAAAAAAATTATAATTATGTATTGGTGCCCACTGGGCCACCAGGGATTTTTTGTGTTTTGGGGAGCGGTCCCTTAGGCAAGGGTCACTCTCCTATGTGGGGGCAATATGTTTTGGCTGTGTCTGCCCCCCCTAGGGGGCAGATTGCGCCATTATTTGTAAATTAAAGTGGCCCACTAGACCACCAGGGATACATTTATGGGGAGTGGCCCCTTGGGCAAGGGTCGCTCCCCTTGGGGGCATTGTTTTTGGCTGTCTGCCCCCTGGGGGTGCAGATCTCGCCATGTTTATATATTTAGTGGCCCACTAGACCACCAGGGATTATTTTGTGGGGAGTGGCCCCTTGGGCAAGGGTCACTCCCCCTTGGGGGCAATGTTTTTGGCTGTCTGCGTCCCCCTAGGGGGGCAGATCTCGCCATTTTTTTTGTAGTTGCCCACTAGACCACAGCGATTAATTTGTGGGGAGTGGCCCCTTGGGCAAGGGTCTCTCCCCCTTGGGGGCAATGTTTTTGGCTGTCTGTTCCCCCCCTAGGGGGGCAGATCTCACCATTTTTTATTTAGTGGCCCACTAGACCACCAGGGATTAATTTGTGGGGAGTGGCCCCTTGGGCAAGGGTCGCTCCCCTTTGGGGAGCATTATGTTGGCCATCTCTGCCCCCCTGGGGGGCAGATCGGCGTATTTCTTTTTTTTATATGGCCACTAGGCCACCAGGGATTTTTTTTTGTTATGTTGGGGAGCGGCCCCTTGGGCAAGGGTCGCTCCCCTTTATGGGAGAATGATTGGGGCCATTTCTGCCCTCTTTGGGTGGCAGATCAGCAGTATGTTTTTATGCCCATCTGCCCCCAAGGGGGGCAGAAGCCACTAGACACCAGGGTTTTTAAATTTTGGTGTTGGGGATTGGCCTCGTGGGCAAGGGTTGCTCCCCTTTTATGGGGGTGAATATTTTATTTATACTCTTAGGCCCACCTACCCCTTAGCTTGGCTGATGGATTGTGTGTGGACTGGTGCATTATTTGCATATGTGATTGTAATGTTTTTTTTCCTCCTTTTTATTCTAGTGTAAAGCTTTTAATTCCTGTTTGCGGTTTCGGCAGTGGTTGTTCTGCAGTTTTGCGTATTTGCATATTTTTTGGTAAGAATAATATTTTTGTTGTATTTACTCCAAATGAGTATTATTGTCATGCATGGGTGAATTTTTTGTAAGTGGTGTCATAATAGCAGCATATTTAGTTAGTGTTTTGTGCATGAAATTCTTTGCGATTTGTTTTGCGTTGTCTTATGTGTAATTTTCTTTTTTTTCTTTTTTAGTGGGATACTGTTGGTCCTTACTGTGTCTGTGCAGAGTAGGTGGTGGTGAGTCTAGCTGCTTCTGGCAAGTGAGTGGTTTAGTGTTGGAGTATATAGGTCTTTGTGATAAAGCTACATTTTGTTTATTTCTTTTTTTACAAAGGGTTTGTTGTTGTTGACTTGTTTGACAAGTTACCTTTATTAGTAAGCATTATGGCTAGCCGTAGAATTACTGCTCAGCAGGTGGTTGGTATGCTTCTTGAATCTTCCTCTGAGCAGGATTATGAGACTGACTGTGCGTCTGAGGGAGAGGAGGGAGGGGAAGATTCAGGCAGTGAGTTTTCTCTCCACATGGAATCATCGGATGATGAAGCTACTCTCAGTGCGGATGACGCTACTCTCAGTGCGGATGAAGTGCCTGTTTTAGAGGAGGACACTGATGTGCCGATGGTGCAAGAGGTATCTGAATTGCAGCCTGAGGCTTCTAGGCTTCCTACTGGAAGTGCTGGACTCTGGGTTGATCCAAACATGGTGCAGCCGGTGCTGCCTGCCTTTAGTGGTGATGCAGGGTGTAGAGTGGATTGTGAAATTCTTTTGCCTATACAGTTTTTTCAGTTGTTCATGGATGATGTATTTTTGGGTGAGATTGTTGAGCAGACTAATTTGTATGCCGAACAGTTTTTGAGGGACAACAGTGCCAGACTTAGGCCCCGCTCTAGAGCTACCCGGTGGACTCCCACAAATCTGGATGAGATGATGAAGTTTTTGGGTTTGACTTTTTTGATGGGCTTGATAAGGAAGCCGTCCCTGGCTTCATATTGGTCTACCAGTCCCTTGATGGCAACGGCCATATTTCCTGCAATTATGAGTCGTGATCGGTATTTACTTTTGCTTCGGATACTGCATTTTGTTGATAATGCTTTGGCGTTGCCACGAGATAACCCTGACTGTGACCGTCTTTTTAAGATTCGGCCTGTCCTTGATCACTTTGTAGATCGATTTTCAGAGATCTATACTCCAGGCAAAGAAATATCTCTTGATGAGTCTTTGGTCCTGTTCAAGGGCCTTTTGGTTTTTAGGCAGTACATTCCTAGCAAGAGGGCACGTTATGGAATTAAGATGTATATGTTGTCTGAGAGTAGGACAGGATATGTCTGTAATTTCCCGGTGTACACTGGTAGGGATTCCACTATTGACCCCCCTGGTTGTCTGTCCCCTTTTGGAGTTTCTGAGAAAATTGTGTGGGATCTTGCTAGAGGACTGTTTAACAGAGGCCACCATTTGTACCTTGATAACTTCTACACTGCTGTGCAATTGTTTAAGGAATTGTTCAAAGTGGACACTTTTGCTTGTGGCACAATCCGCTCTAACTGTAATGGGTACCCAAAAGAGCTTGTTTGCAAAAAGCTTCAGAGGGGACAGTGCAGTGCCTTGCGTAGTGAGGAACTGCTAGCTGTGAAATTTGTGGACAGGAGGGATGTGTACATGCTGACTACCATTCATGATGAGAGTACTTCACCTGTGACTGTTTGGGGTCAGGCTGCTGAAGTGCGCAAACATGTGTGCATTATAGACTACAATAAGCACATGGGTGGTGTCGATAGAGTAGATCAGAGGTTGGAACCTTACACTGCTATTCGTAAGGCTTACATTTGGTATAAGAAGTTGGCCATCCATCTCTTCAATTTAGCAACTTTCAATGCTTTTGTTGTGTACAAGGAGTGTTCTCCAGCATCAAAGATGACTTTTGTTCAGTTTCAGGAGTCTGTGATAGGCAGCCTTGTTGTTGTGGCACAGGCAAGTGTTCCTAGAGTTGGAGTGGTGGAGGATGGGGCTAGATTGAAAGATCGCCACTTTCCTGATTTAATTCCTCCCACGCCCAAAAAAAACAATCCCTGTAAGAGATGTAGAGTCTGCTTGCGAAGAGGTGTGCGGAAGGAGAGTCTCATGCACTGTGCTGATTGTGCTTCTAATCCTGGGCTGTGTGTGCCCACATGTTTCAGATTGTATCACACTCAAAAGAGTTTTTGGGAGCAACCGTGAGTCTAATAGTGTACTGCCTGGTCTGTATGGTTTTATATAGTTGTTCAGTTTCATGTTTGGCAATAGAATGATGTCTTTAGTTACTGCTGTTGTTTTTGCAGTTATAGTTTTGTATCTAGTTGCAATTGGTTTGTGTTTTCTGTCTTGTTTAAAAAAAAAATATGACGGTGTGCGTGGACTGGCGCTTGGCTGGCGGTGTGTGTGGACTGGTGCTTGGCTGGCGGTGTGCGTGGACTGGTGCTTGGCTGGCAGTGAGTGGACTAGCGCTTGGCTGGCGGTGTGCGTGGATTGATGCTTGGCTGGCGGTGTGCATGGATTGGCACTTGGCTGGTGGTGTGCGTAGACTGGCGCTTGGCTGGGAGTGTGCGTGGATTGGCGCTTGGTTGGCGGTGTGCGTGGACTGGTGCTTGGCTGGCGGTGAGTGGACTGGCGCTTGGCTGGCGTTGTGCGTGGATTGGTGCTTGGCTGGCGGTGTGCATGTATTGGCGCTTGGCTGGCGGTGTGCGTGGACTGGCGCTTGGCTGGTGGTGTGCGTGGACTGGCGCTTGGCTGGCGGTGTGCGTGGAATGGCGCATGGCTGGCGGTGTGCGTGGACTAGTGCTTGGCTGGTGGTGTGCGTGGACTGGTGCTTGGCTGGCGGTGTGTGAGTAGTGACTTGCTGCGGGTCACTACACACACTGCTAGCTAAACACCACTCCACGCAATCCGTGAGCTGGTGTGGTTGCTGTGTCAGGAATCTGGGCGTGTGAAAGTGATGGGCCCTTGAATGGCGCTGTCTGCTGGTGTGAGTGTTGTAATGTGCTGGGCCCGCGGCTGGCGGTGTGAATGGTTTTGTATGTGTCACATGTATGAAGGTGTATGAATGGCCTGTAAAGCGGTTGGTGCCTTGTCGTGGCTTTACAGCTCATGAGCTGTGAGTCAATGGTTCAGTTTCTCGTCCTTTCAATTATTAACAGTGCATTTCATTTTTGTGAAATCTCTGGTTAATACAACTGTATATACTGAACCATCACTCACCCTCGTGCCGAATCCAACCATTATGTTTGTGTGCTTGAAGAATAGGTGGTTGTGCAGAAATATTTGTCTTTCCTGTCTTTCTCAAGCAGGGTGTACCTTGTCCCTTTTTGTGAATGTTGTAATGTGTTGGTTTCGTGCCTGGTGGTGTGAATGGTCTTGTGTGTATCACGTATGAAAGTTGTGTGAATGGCCTGTAAAGCGGTTGGGGCCTTGACGTGGCTTTACAGCTCACGAGCTGCGAGTCACTGGTTCAGTTTTTTATCCTTTCAATTATTGACAGTGCATTTCATTTTTGTGTAATCTCTTGTTAATAACATTTTATATACTGAACCATCACTCGCCCTCGTGCCAAATCCAACCAGTATGTGTGTGTGCTTGAGGAATAGATGGCTGTGCAGTAATCTTTGTCTTTTTAGTCTCTCTGCCAAGGTGTACATTCCATCTAAGAATAACCTACCAACTGTAGATATTGTCGTAAACTAAACACCCATGGGAGTACATGGTGATGTCTCTCTTGTGGATCCCAACAAGTTATCTTACCCACAATGTCCTGCAAACCTCAAAATGTGTCTGTCACATTTTCCTTGCATTATTGTGCCAAAAGTTTCACGCTGGAGAAAGAAACAACAAATTTCCTACCCCCCGCCTTTCTCCAAGTATCCCAATAGAAATGGTACCTCACTCGCGTGGGTGGGTCAAGGACGCGTGACAGGCAAGGGCCCAAAACCTACTGAGGCGACATCAAAATTGCCTATCACAAAACGACCTGGTTTTGCAAGGGGAGTCACCTGGGTTTTTGGCCCCATGCTCGGCGACCAGATAGGGAAACCTACCAAACCCACACATTTCTGAAAACTAGACACCCGGGGGATTCCAGGGAGGTGTGGCTTGCATGGTTCCCCATACGTTTTCTTACCCAGAATCCCCTGCAAACCTCAAATTTAGCTGAAAAAATCACTTTTTCTACACATTTTTGTGTGGGAAAGTTGTGGCATCACCGGGCTGACACAAATTTCCTACCACCCAGTGTTCCCCCGGGTCTCCCGATAAAAATGGCGCCTCACTCGTGTGGGAGGCCCAAGTACCCGCGACAGGCAAGGGCCCAAAACATAGTGAGGCAAAATCAAAATTGCCTATCACAAAACAACCTGGTTTTGCAAGGAGGTCACCTGGGTTTTGGCCTCGTGCTCGGCGGCCAGCTAGGGAAACCTACCAAACCCACACATTTCTGAAAACTAGACACCCGGGGATTCCAGGGAGGTATGGCTTGCATGGATCCCCCAACGTTTTCTTACCCAGAATCCCCTGCAAACCTCAAATTTGGCTGAAAAAATCACTTTTTCCACACATTTTTGTGTGGGAAAGTTGCAGCATCACCGGGCTGACACAAATTTCCTACCACCCAGTGTTCCCGGGTCTCCCGATGAAAATGGTGCCTCACTGCGTGTGGGAGGCCCAAGTGCCCGCGACAGGCAAGGGCCCAAAACGTAGTGAGGCGACATCAAAATTGCCTATCACAAAACAACCTGGTTTTGCAAGGGGGGTCACCTGGGTTTTTGGCCCCATGCTCAGCCGCCAGCTAGGAAACCTACCAAACCCACACATTTCTGAAAACTAGACACCCGGGGATTCCAGGAGGTATGGCTTGCGTGGATCCCCAACGTTTTCTTACCCAGAATCCTCTGCAAACCTCAAATTTGGCTGAAAAAATCACTTTTTTCACACATTTTTGTGTGGGAAAGTTGTGGCATCACCGGGCTGACACAAATTTCCTACCACCCAGCGTTCCCCGGGGTCTCCTGATAAAAATGGTGCCTCACTCATGTGGGAGGCCCAAGTACCCGCGACAGGCAAGGGCCCAAAACGTAGTGAGGCGACATCAAAATTGCCTATCACAAAATGTTTTGGTCCCTTGCCTGTCGCGGGTACTTGGGCCTACCACACGAGTGAAGCACCATTTTTATCGGGAGACCCGGGGAAACACTGGGTGGTAGAAAATTTGTGTGAGCCCGGTGATGCCACAACTTTCCCACACAAAAATGTGTGGAAAAAGTGATTTTTACAACAAAATTTGAGTTTTGCAGGAGATTCTGGGTAAGAAAACGTTGGGGGATCCACGCAAGCCATACCTCCCTGGAATCCCCCGGGTTTATAGGTTTCAGAAATGTGTGGGTTTGTTAGGTTTCCCTAGCTGGCCGCCGAGTACGGGGCCAAAAACCCAGGTGACCCCCCTTGCCAAACCATGTTGTTTTGTGATAGGCAATTTTGATGTCGCCTCACTACGTTTGGGCCCTTGCCTGTCGCGGGTACTTGGGCCTCCCACACGAGTGAGGCACCATTTTTATCGGGAGACCCGGGGAACACTGGGTGGTAGGGAATTTGTGTCAGCCCGGTGATGCCACAACTTTCCCACACAAAAATGTGGAAAAAGTGATTTTTTCAGCCAAATTTGAGGTTTGCAGGGATTCTGGGTAAGAAACGTTGGGGGATCCACGCAAGCCATACCTCCCTGGAATCCTCCGGGTATCTAGTTTTCAGAAATGTGTGAGTTTGGTAGGTTTCCCTAGCTGGCCACCGAGCACGGGCCAAAAACCCAGGTGACCCCCCTTGCAAAACCAGGTTGTTTTGTGATAGGCAATTTTGATGTTGCCTCACTATGTTTTGGGCCCTTGCCTGTCGGGGGTACTTGGGCCTCCCACACGAGTGAGGCACCATTTTTATCGGGAGACCTGGGGGAACACTGGGTGGTAGGAAATTTGTCTCAGCCCGGTGATGCCACAACTTTTCCCACAAAAATGTGTGGAAAAGGTGATTTTTTTTCAGCTAAATTTGAGGTTTGCAGGGGATTCTGGGTAAGAAAACGTTGGGGGATCCATGCAAGCCATACCTCCCTGGAATTCCCCGGGTGTCTAGTTTTCAGAAAAGTGTGGGTTTGGTAGGTTTCCCTATCTGGCCGCCAAGCACGGGGCCAAAAACCCAGGTGATCCCCCTTGCAAAACCAGGTCGTTTTGTGATAGGCAATTTTGATGTCGCCTCAATATGTTTTGGGCCGTTACCTGTTGCGGGCACTAGGCCGTTTCCTGTTGCGGGCACTAGGCCTACCTGGTGAGAGCCAGTCAAGTCACCCCATCCTGGATTCCTCTGGGTGTCTAGTTTTCAAAAATGTATAGGTTTGCTAGGTTTCCCTAGGTGCCGGCGGAGCTAGGGTTCAAAAACTACAGCTAGGCACTTTGCAAAAAAAGGGTCATTTTTCACTGTGAAAATGTGGTGTGTCCACCTTGCGTTTTGGGCTGTTTCCTGTCGCAGGCACTAGGCTTACCCACACAAGTGAGGTACCATTTTTCTCGGAAGACTTTGGGGAACGCGGGGTGCGTGGAATTTTGTGGATCCACGCAGATTCCAGAACTTTGCACCACAGAAATGTGAGGAAAATGTGTTTTTTTGAAAAGATTTTAGGTTTGCAAGGGATTCTGGGTAACAGAACATGGTGAGAGCCAGTCAAGTCACCCCATCCTGGATTTCCCTGGGTGTTTAGTTTTCAAAAATGTATAGGTTTGCTAGGTTTCCCTAGGTGCCGGCGGAGCTAGGGTTAAAAAACTACAGCTAGGCACTTTGCAAAAAAAGGGTCATTTTTCACTGTGAAAATGTGGTGTGTCCACCTTGTGTTTTGGGCCGTTTCCTGTCGCAGGCACTAGGCCTACCCACACAAGTGAGGTACCATTTTTCTTGTAAGACTTTGGGGAACGCGGGGTGGGTGGAATTTTGTGGATCCATGCAGATTCCAGAACTTTGCACCACAGAAATGTGAGGAAAATGTGTTTTTTGACAGTTTTCTAGGTTTGCAAGGGATTCTGGGTAACAGAACCTGGTGAGAGCCAGTCAAGTCACCCCATCCTGCATTCCCCTGGGTGTCTAGTTTTCAAAAATGTATAGGTTTTCTAGGTTTCCCTAGGTGCCGGCGGAGCTAGGGTTCAAAAACTACAGCTAGGCACTTTGCAAAAAAAAGGGTCATTTTTCACTGTGAAAATGTGGTGTGTCCACCTTGCGTTTTGGGCCGATTCCTGTCGCGGGCACTAGGCCTACCCACACAAGTGAGGTACCATTTTTCTCGGAAGACTTTGGGGAACACGGGGTGGGTGGAATTATGTGGATCCACGCAGATTCCAGAACTTTGCACCACAGAAATGTGAGGAAAATGTGTTTTTTTGACAATTGTTTAGGTTTGCAAGGGATTCTGGGTAACAGAACCTGGTGAGAGCCAGTCAAGTCACCCCATCCTGGATTCCCCTGGGTGTCTAGTTTTCAAAAATGTATAGGTTTGCTAGGTTTCCCTAGGTGCCGGCGGAGCTAGGGTTCAAAAACTACAGCTAGGCCCATTGCAAAAAAAGGGTAATTTTTCACTGTGAAAATGTGGTGTGTCCATCTTGCGTTTCGGGCCGTTTCCTGTTGCGGGCACTAGGTCTACCCACACAAGTGAGGTACCATTTTTCTCGGAAGACTTTGGGGAACGCGGGGTGGGTGGAATTTTGTAGATCCACGCAGATTCTAGAACTTTGCACCACAGAAATGTGAGGAAAATGTGTCTTTTTTGACAATTTTTTAGGTTTGCAAGGGATTCTGGGTAACAGAACCTGGTGCGAGCCAGTCCAGTCACCCCATCCTGGATTCCCCTGGGTGTCTAGTTTTCAAAAATGTATAGGTTTGGTAGATTTCCCTAGGTGCCGCAGAGCTATGGTTCAAAAACTACAGCTAGGCACTTTGCAAAAAAGGGGTAATTTTTCATTGTGAAAATGTGGTGTGTCCACGTTACATTTTGAGCCGTTTCCTGTCGTGGGCACTAAGCATACCCACACAAGTGAGGTGCCATTTTTATCGGGAGACTTAGGGTAACACAGAATTGTAGAGCAACTGTTATTACCTATTGACTTTTGATGCATTTCTGCCTTCCAAATGAAAGACAATGTGTAAAAAGAAGTCATTTTGAAAAATGTCCTATAATTCTCATGCTAGTATGGGTATTCCCAATTTCGGAAATGTGCAAATATCTACTGTTCTAAACTCTATATTTTGTTTCCATTTCAGAAATACATAGGTGTCTTTCATACCGATTTTTCCATGTATACATTTTCCCAGATGAATTGCTGTATACCCGGTATATAATAAAAAATCATTGCAAGTCGCTGCTCAGTTATTGGCTCTGGGTTCGTCGGGTTCCTAGTGAACCTACAAGTCCTATATATACGCACAACCAGAAAGGTCCAGCGGATGTAACAGTATATTGCTTTCAAACAGCTGTCATAATTAGAAAAAGTTACAGGTGAAAACGTTGACACAAACTTCTGTTTTTTTCAACTAATTTTCAATTTTTCCTATATTTAACTGTTAGTTTCTATAAAGAAACCTTGAAGGATCTACACTAATGACCCCTTGCTGAATTCAGAATTTTGTCTACTTTTCTAAAATGTAGAGCTTTTCAGGATCTATTATTTCTTTCATACCCATTTCTACCATTAACTGGAAGGAGGTTGAAAGCACACAAAATAGCAAAAATAGGCTATGTCCCAGAAAAATGCCAAAACTGTGTACAAAAATTTGGTTTTCTGACAAAATTCTGCTTGTCCCTGAAAGCTGGGAAGATGGTGATTTTAGCACCACAGCCTCTTTTTTGATACCATTTGCAGGGAAAAAACCAGACGCTTTCATCTGGAGCCCTTTTTCCCATTTAAAAAAAAAAAAACAATTAGCTGTATTTTGGCTAATTTCTGGGTCCCCTCCAGGGGAATCCACAAACCCTGGGTACCTTTAGAATCCCCATGATGTTGGAAAAAAAGGACGCAAATTTGGCGTGGATACCTTATGTGGTCAAAAAGTTACAGGGGCCTAAGCGCAAACTACCCCAAATAGCCAAAAAAAGGCTTAGCACGGGGGGGGGAAGGCCTAGCAGTGAAGGGGTTAATAATGCTCATATATTCACCCCTGTCTTGATGATGACCGTAGACGGAGCATAGGTCAAAACACCGTCCAATACAGACGCAAGACTCTGACAGATTCAACCCTTGTAAAGCTACTTCAGAATCAAGAGTCTCACTTCTTTTTTCTTTGTTTTTACGCACATACCATTTTTCCACTGACTTTACACTTTCTTCATCACTTGAACACTTTATTGGTACAGTTTGTTTCTCTTGTGAATAAACTATATTATGTATTGTTCTTAATGGTTGGTCGCCTATATTTCCAAATTAGAGCCGACTGTTGTGTTTATGTTATTTTATTGTATCTTTATTCAATTATAAATATATAATCATAAAAGAACAGACATATCTAAAAAAGGAGTTGAAACACTTACAACATCAATACCGTCAACAATTGCATTATAAATACTAAGTACTTATTAAAAAAAAGGAAAATAGTACACAATGTTTAGAGATTATACAACACAACAACTCCACAACAAAAGCATTCCCTCCTTATTGAAGTCACGCAGCAGTCAACTGCATTTGTGTTTGATTAATGCTTCTTTAGTGGTTCGTAACTACATCTGCCCATTGTTTATTTATGTTGTGAATAGGTCGATAGTGAACCACTGTTTTCTATTGTATACCATTACCCCAGGTTCCTGTTATAGCAGACTGGCCACACACTTGCTTGTCCTGTATGAGCTAGTGGGAGGGAGGGACAGTGGCAGTACAACAGACTCTGCAGGACAGGCAGGAGGGCAGTGGCAGCTAAATGGTCCATGGAGGGCAGCAGGGAGGGGGTAGGGACAGGCACAGGCAACTAAGTGCATGGGGGAACAGGGCAGAGGTAACAAACTAACCACACAGGGCAGTCAGGATGGGCAGTGGCAGCACAATGGACAATGCTGGGCTAGAGTGAGGGTGCAGGAGCATGGATTTGAACAACAGATGGAAGGGGCAGAGACAACAAGCTAATCACAGAGGGCAAGCAGAAGGTGCATTTGCCGCACATATGAACATGCAGGACCGGAGGGATGGGGCAGGGATGTGGACAACAGAGAGCAGTGAGGAGGTGGGAAGAGAAAGCATGCTGAGCACAGAGGGCAATGAAGTGGGGCAGTGGCTGCACAAATGACCACACAGGGCAAGAATGAGTCACAGAGTACACACTTTGACAACAGTGGGTGGAGAGAAAGGGGCCAGGGCAGCAAGTCGACCACAGAGGAAAGGCCTGTATTCTCAGGGACAGCACAACAGACCATGGAAAGCAAGAAAGAGGGGGCCAGGGCAAGCACAAAGAGAACAAAGGGCAGGGAGGAGGTGGCAAGAGCAGGGGCAGCAGAATGACCACATAGAGTAGGTCAGAATGAGTAGGGGCAGTAAGCTGTCCGCAGAGGGCTGGCGGGTGGGGCGGGGGCACAAAGTTAGTGAATGAGTGGCAATCAGAAGGGTGGCAGGGACAGAAAACTGACCATGGCGAGCAGGCTGGCATGGACAGGGCCAGCACAATGGACCATGGAGAATAGAGGTCAGGCGGTGGGGGCAGGGTTCACATGCTGATCATAGAGATCAGGCTGCCGTGGGTAGGGCAGCAAAATGGACTACAGAAGGCAGGCAAGAAAAAAACTACGGTTAAATTGACGTTACAATCAGGTATGGTAATATAAGCTTCTTTAACATAAAAAAAAAAGAAATTCATTCAAAACAAATGGTTGAAGTTACACTGTAGTTAAGCATTGTAATATGATTGCATATAAAAAAGTATTGTATTATGTAAAGTATTGTATAAGTGAAGTATTGTATAAGTAAGGTATTGTAATATGATTGCATTTAAAAAAAAAAAACTGGAAACTCACTGAAAACAAAGTTTAAAGTAACTATTTAAGTCATAATTAGGTGTTGAAATAATTTAAAAATGAATGCTTTAAAACCAAAAAACACTGAAATTAGCCAGTTATAGTTCAATGAGCTAACTATAAATTGTGCTACTGCCATGGACTGCTTATGATCTCACATATTACAATACACATGACATATTCAATGACATTATTAATGGCTTGACTGATGACACATTTTTGTCATGTAATTATTGTTCATTCCACAATGAAAGAACCTGGGGAATGTATAACTTTTTTTACTGTTGTAGATCACTCTTCAATACATAATGTTACAGATGTAAATTTTGTCACCAATTTCTCTTTTTACTGTTTTCAGTCACTATTTTATTAATTTTATTCAATAATTATTTTGTTTGGGAGACTTTGACCACTTTCCACAAAATGACCACTGACTAAATATAGTTTTTTTCTACTTTTGCATAAAATATAGTTTTGTGAATTCTAGACCCACAAACGTTGGATACTACATTGTTAGCATGAAACAGAAACTTTCTGTAAAAAAAAAAAAAAAAAAATTCTGACACACATTTTCAGTTTCTCAGGCTCCTCCGAGTAAAAGAAAAATCCTGGATACGTTTTTAACTTTTGTTAATTGAATGTTTATTTTGTTTGGAAAAACTTTGAACACTCTATTGAAATGGTCCCCTAATCTATGCAGATTATTGCTTAGTTTTTCAAAAACTACAGCTTTTCCAATATTAAACCCTCAAACGTTGGATGATACCATTTTAGCAAAAAACACATCTTTCTTTTGCAGGAATGTTTTTCATTTTTTGGAAAAAACACTAGTGTGCCACATATTTTTCAGACCCCTTCAGTGTGAAAGACAAATCACGAATATCTTTCTAATTCACAACACATGGAAGAAAGGCATGTAAATATTTACTGGATATCTTCTGAGGCAAAACATTGAAGAGGCATAAACATTGACAGTCCCTCGAGTCAAAAAGGCTGGAGAGAACTTTAGACGTTACTTTAGTTAAACGCAGCTACAGGTACTTACAGTGCTTAGAGACAGCAAAAGTGTGGTATGAAGTACAATATCAAACACTAAACAAATTTGTATTGTTCTTTAATACTAGTAATTAACTAATTCATATTGGCAGTGGATGATCTTTGAAAATGGTGATGCAGATATACTTGCCTTGAATTGCACTAAGATATACAGCATGTAAGCCTAACTGTAAGGTGATTCTGTGGTTGTTCCCCATGTTTCTACAAAACAAATGGTCTAACGGTTCACTTTATTGCTCTGTTTTTATATAAATCGGATACAATGTCCTCAGATACTCAAGGGGTCCTTATGACGTATTACCATATTTTCATGGGGTGCCAGCCAAACCTTATCGTTTTGGGATTCATTCTCCTTAGGAAAACCTTGAAAAACATTGCAAAGGAGTGTACTTCAACACAAATCCCCTATAAATTGGCTACTCTGCAGTATAAGTATTACAGGGAGTTAAAAAATGTGGATATGTAATTTCATGTGGCCTACTGATTTTCAAATTGGATGTATCATCTTTCTTCACTTCTACATGCCACTTCCTTTCATTTTTGGATCCTCCCCTTCCTTTTTTAATTGAATTTATTTTTATTTTTCCAGGTCATAGTATATTACAGATGCATATAAACAATTCATACAAGGTGAACCCCAGAAGAAGAGAAAAAGAAAGACAGAGAAAGAGTGTCAAAGTGCATATAGTTAGTTCATTAGCTAAGATTATCCTAAAACGATATCAAAAGCATCAGAGATTTTTTTTTTCAAAATACATTTGATGAGTCATAAAACATTTCCGTATATGATTACTCCTAATGGACATTAATAAAACCCCTACAAAATGTATTACAAATCTTCTCAAACTTTAGCAAGCAAGAGAGACCCCTTGCTTTGGCAAGAGCAAGATCGGATTCAAATATCTGATGTATATGTGTACACCATTCCGTATCGTTAGGGCGGTTCACCGAGACCCACGCCCTAGCAATACAGAGCCTGGCAGATACCAACATAATAATTATTAGTCTCTGAATGCCTCCTGCATGATCATATTTAACACCACCATTCTCTCTTTAATAGATAGTTGTACTGAATATCCCAGACTTAAGGACATAAACTTCATCACCCGTTCCCAGAATTTTTGTAGACAAGGACAGAGTGCGAACATATGCAAGACACCTGCAGCAAAAAGATTGCATTTAGGACATTCAGTTCTATCTGGGGAAACAGTCACTCCCCATTTTAAAATTACGTCTGGGGTATAATATAAAAAACATATTGTATGCAACTGTTGTAACTTAAGATTGACAGAGTGTACAGGGTGATCTAACAGATCTAATGACGTCTGGATCTCTTCGGCCAAAACCTCAGGCGAGAGAAGCCTGCTCCCCTTTGCCGCTAATAGCAGAGTGTCTTCTGCTGCATGCAGTGAAAGCGCCTGATAAGTCATACTAATCGTAGGTTTAATACCGGGTTTAAAATAGTATGAAGAGAGCTCTGAGCTTTTACCTTAATGCATATATTCACAGCCTACCCGCATATAGTCCATAACTTGCAGGTATTTAAAGAAGGAGTGGCGAGGAAGCTTGAAGGCATTTTGCAAATCTGAGAAAGACAGAAGGCCTTTCAGATCGAATAGTTGGCCCATTGATACGATCCCGCAATGAGCCTAAACCCTACAAGTTGAATCCTGGAAAATAGGGGGAAAAGCAGGATTGTCCCATATTGGGGTATCTTTAGTAATTAAACCAATAGCGTATTTTTTACAAATCCCCTGCCAAATGCAGATAATATCTTTTAGTACCATAAAGCGTACCCTTTTGTAATAGTAGGGCCCCTAGCCAATAAGAAAAAGCCTGATCTCTACTCCAAGAGCGAGTCGGTAGCAGAATGATGTTGAGTTAGTAAACTGTGCAGGTGACACGTGAAAGAAGCCCAGAAATAAAGCTTAAAATCTGGGAATGAAAGCCCTCCTTTCTTGTAGGGAAATTTCTGGAATTGAATGGCTCGTCTTGAGTGCCTGTAGCCCCAGATAAAGCTTCCAATAGCGCCCTCCAAGAGTCTAAAAAAAAGAATCCGGGACTCTCAATGGAATTGCCCTAAACAAGTATAGAAATTTAGGAAGAATATTAATTTTAATAATATTTACTCGTCCAACAATAGTGAGTGGTAACTTATTCCATGAGTTTAATTTAAGGATTATTGAGGATAGCAGTGGTTAATAGTTCAGTTTAACAATTTCAAAAACCTTGGGGCATTGCCTGACGCCTAAATAGACCAATGAGGTAGTAACCCCTGAAGTAGATAGATCAGGTTTAAAATTTAAAAGACCCTGGGTATTAGATAGATTCAGCTTCTAGCCAGAAAATTTACCAGAAGTACGTGCCTCTAGGGTAATCTGACTAATTGCTGTTTCTGGATCAGAGGAGAATATTGCCACTTCATCGACATATGCAGTCAGCTTCAGTTGTTGACCGCCAAGAGCAAGAGCTTAAATTACTGTATTCCTGAAGAGAGACTGTAAATAAGGCTCTATATATAGGGCAAATAATACGGGGGAGAGCGGGCATCCCTGTTGTGTCCCTTGGTAAATTCGAAACGACTTTGAGTAGCTCCCAGCATGGGTGACCCGAGCACATGGGGTCTTATAAAGTGCCTTAATCACTTTGATTAAATCTTTCCTTATACGAAAAGTGACCCATAAACAGCCCCATGCAACACGGTCAAACACCTTCTCTGCATCAAGTAGGATCATGCCCATGTTTATGTTGCACTTCCCAGCAACATCAAATGCCTTGATTGCCGTGTTAGTGTGCCCAGTAGTGTCTCTGCCTGGGACAAATCCATGTTGCTGTGGGGATACTAAGACTGAAATTACTGGAGCAAGACGGCTGGCCAAGGTTTTGGAGAAGTATTTTGCATCCATGT
Organism: Calotriton arnoldi; assembly: GCA_963921515.1. Taxonomy (NCBI): domain Eukaryota; kingdom Metazoa; phylum Chordata; class Amphibia; order Caudata; family Salamandridae; genus Calotriton; species Calotriton arnoldi. The sequence goes on along the minus strand of CAWUFW010005904.1, from coordinate 430,631 downwards.
TAATCAACCAGATAGGTCTATATGACCCCAGATCTTCAGCCGGTATGTCCTTTTTTAAAAAGACCACAATGTTAGTTGTGTTCCAGGTTTCTGGGATAGCCCCTCCCCCCCCCCGCCTGAATAAACTGAATGACCATACACAATTCTACAGTCAATAGATCTTTAAACATCTTATAAAACTCAATATGTAGGGAGACTTCCCCGGCTGCCTTGCCAGAAGGTCGGGACATTAGTGCAGCCTCAATTTTCGGCATTGAGGGATCCTCCCCCCGCCAAGTAAAATTTCACTTATAACTATTTGGAAGGAAAGCACATCTCCCAATCACAAGGCATAGACAGAAGAAGCAGACAAAATCATACGGGCTCATAAACCAGTGCTTCTGCTCAATTTACCAAATTCTTACAGGATCGCAAAACAAACAAGTTACAAGGATCTAACATTCACAGGTTTCAGACAGTAGTAGTGATAATATCAAAAAACCTAATCAAAATAAATAATCTTTAAAAAACATCTAATCAATATAAATAATATAATGCCTTAACCAGTCAAAACAGAACAGTCAAAGGCAAATGGCCACATTATGTCTGGGATGTGTGACTAATATGCCAGGAATAATTAAGATGTTCTCAAGTATACCCTGATATTCCAAAAATAAGCTAATAGTATGGCAAATATATTCAAAATGTTTTAAAGAATTCCCACAATATCTCAAAAATGACCCTCCTGTTATAACCCTCTGTTATGCCAGGAATAGCCATAATGATGTCAAGAATGTCCATAATAAGTCATAGTTGACAACAAAATATATTGGGAATATGTAAAGCGTGTTCAAGAATGCCCAAAAAGTTTTAGATATATGCCTGAACTAGGCCAGAGAGAGCCAAAACATTGTCAAGAATGCTCTAAAATATCAAGGATAGTCCATAATTATGCAAGGGATAGCCATATGGCCACCATAGCCTAAGGAAATTACCTGTGATTGTGGGAACTATTGTGATTTAAGACACCAACCACCACCAGCTCTCATTCCCCCAGGCAGCCAAACACACACCCACATCCACATAGACACATACAAATGCTCACACATGCATGCGTCCTAAATCACACTGTCAAACATGATGACTCATGTATGCCTACATGGGCGATCACTCAGACAAAGATACATAATGTCAAATTCACACAAGCATGTATAAACACAAAGATAGGTGATCCTGGTTTCTGGTTCTGTGACCTTTCCCTCCTGGCTCTGCAGCTCCCTGATGATTCTCTCCTTGTTCCTTGGTGCATGCTGCATGCTTAGAAGGAGAATATAGCAAACACAAAGATATGATGGACGGAGCGCTGAAACTTTTCAGACACTCACCCCCAGTCACAGATCTGGGTTGAATCCATCATCGTTCTTTAGCTCACTTTATCACCCCAGTTCAGACCCAGCCATATGCAAATCAGTCTTGACCCTGTACCTCATGGGAACAGTCCAGCTCGAATTCCCAAGCCACTTCTTCCCTAGACCAGAAACAAACATCCTGGGACCGGTTTCAGGGTAACACCCCTCATCAGCCAGGCTAGTTTAAATCCAGTGGCAAAGTGAGCAAGGGACCCACGTCTGGGCATACCCTGCCAACTTAGGGCGAACAAAGCAAACACAATGAGATGATGGACGGAGCGCTGAAACTTTTCAGACACTCACCCTCAGTCACAGATCTGGGTTGAATACATCATAGTTCTTTAGCTCACTTCGCCACCCCAGTTCAGACCCAGCCATATGCAAATCAGTCTTGACTCTGTCCCTCATGGGAACAGTCCAGCCCGAATTGCCAAGCCAGGTCTTTCCTGGACCGGAAACAAGCATCCTGGGACCGGTTTCCATCCGTCACAATTGGGTGTATCCAATTAAACATACTGTTTGCAATGGGTCAGAACACTGGCACTGAGGCCTGGACAGCATACCTCAATGCACTCACATAGTCAAAAAACCAGCAGCTAATAGTCCAAATGGGGCAAAAAGTGTGTGTGTGCGGGGGGACCTGCATAAACGCCTGTTTCCTTACAGTTTCAATTTGCCACAGCTTACTTTTCATTTGTATACTCTTAGGGGTACATTCTCTCTAAATTAGTAAAAGGATGAAGTAATTGTGGTTTCACTCACCAAGAACAAGGTTAATTTCGGAGATGCCTTCAGGAACTGTATGAATGAGGTTAGCAAATGGATGGACGGAAATTGTTTGAAGCTTAACTCATCTAAGACTGAGGTGATATTATTTGGAAACAACCTGTCCTTCTGCTCACCATCATGATGGCCTCCCCAAATGGGCCCACTCTCCACACCTGTGGCAACCGTTAAGAATTTGGAGATAATGATAGACTGCAAATTGATGCTCAAAGAACAAGTTAACAAGGTGACGTCAGCCTCCTTCTATTCCTTAAGATTAGTTAAAAAGATTGAACAATATCTATCTTGCGAGCTTCTCAAGACGGTGGTCATCTCACTGGTACTGGGGAGACTTGACTACTGTATTGGCCTCTACTCTAATCTCTTGTTCACCTCACTTAAATAACTTCAGATGCTGCACAATGCTGCAGCGTGTTTCTTGCTAAAGATTTCCAAGTCCCAGTCAGCAAAAGTGGCTTTAAAAAAAACTGCACTGGCTACCGGTCAAACAAAGGATTGCCTTCAAGGCTCCCAGTATGGCCTACAAGACCCTTCAAGGACATGGCTCCCTCTACTTTAAGAAACATCTGAGATGGAATATCCTCAACAGGACACTCGGATCAGGTTCCACAAAAAACGTTGTGGTTCCTGCCTTTCAGAAGCTTCTTCAGATCAACAGCTCTTCTGTGGAATAGTATGCCCCTTTATCTTAAAACAGCCCCATCCATGACTATGTTCAGAAAGTCCTCAAAAACCTGGCTTTTTACTCAGATTTGGTAGGTCATAAAACTTTCCGATGACTCTTTCAGAATCAGGAGACTAATACTCACCTTCCTTAGGCAACCAGGGCCAAGACGTCCCGGGCATTTGATAGCTCTTAAGTAATCACTTCGGGGCATATTATCAAGGGCCGGCGATAAATATCGCAAAGCGCGCTTAGCGCTTGCATATTTATTGCCGGCTATCTCTGTAATTTATCGCCCGGTTAGCGCGTTATTAACAACGCGCATCGCCGAGGCGATAAAAAATTTCCAGAGATAGCGTGGATATCGCCGTTTTCCATGTGGAAAACGGCGATATCCTAGATGATAGGGCCTGTGGTCTTAGCCACAGAATCCACCCCCATGTTAAGTATGCCTTAGTCAGGAATTTAACAGACGTTAAATTCCTGCGTTAAGGCATACTTAACGCGATTAAAATAATCACTTCCCCGCATTGTAAATATCGCAAAGCTGCCTTCGCGATATTTACCCACGTTGTTTCCACAGACACGCCTACTTTGCATCTCATTATCGATGCGAAGTCAGGCGTGCTGGAACGGGAGCAAAATCAGCAAAACACGCGATAGCGTGTCTTTGCTGATAAGGCAATATAATTATCGCCGCTTTTCGGCCGAAAACGGCCGCAAAAGCGGCGATAATTGTTTATCGCCGCCTTGTTAATATGCCCCTTCATTCGTTCATTCAGACCAGATCTGGATTTATCAGGACTGTGAGGTTTGGTTTGTACATGTTGTGGTATCACCGAGAGAGTAATAAAGTGTTTCTGCCTGTTTTGAAGCGCAAAAACTCCGAAAGATATGTTATCTTACACAAATTGTGCCAGGTGTTAAGTGGCGTAAATTATGCTGGAAAACAAACACTTATGTGCAGTAATTAACGAAAAGATTATAATACCAAGTTGGGCACAAACTCCAAATTTCGTACGAATTGTGATTCTTTTTGGACTGATAATGAGGCCTTAGAAGTTTTTTCTTCAATCATGCAACTTATTATCTTTGCTCTTAAAACAATTCATACACGTGTCGAAAAGATAACATTTCAAGAACCTAACTTTTGTACAGACTGCACATTCATTTGGGAAGAGTTTTTTCAATCGCCCACTCGAAATTGAGCAGATTGCCTTTAAGGATAAAGTTTCAATTAAAGTTACATATCTGCATTCGATTTATATATGAATAATTCTGTCTTTCCAACAACATTATAATCTCGAAGAGACAGTTCTAGGAAATCAGGATTGAAATGAGAGTCTTCAGGCGTCTGTTTTTCACTAAACGTCTATTAATTCAGCCCAGATAAAGATTTAACTCATGCATTCATTTGCATTAGTAGCTTACTGCCCGATGTATAACTTAATGGAGAGGCAGTAAAATAAACTGCTCTGTGCTAAGCTTCCTTGCACGGTTCCCTTTCGGTAATTGCCTCTGTAATCTTTGAAATCCACTATATATTTAATAATAAAAAAACAACACTTTATTAAAGAAGGATCAAGAGAAGAGAGTTGAAAGATATATAAGCAAGGGATAAGATTCAAAGAGACGATTCATGAACCTATTTGATCACCTAAATTGACATAAAAAAACGAAAATAACCAATTTATGCGCATTTAAACATATGCTATATTTAATGGGAGGGGGTGGGTACTTTAGCGTGATGTTGCCTTAGAAAGTAGGAGTGTACCTGCGTTTGTGGGTATCCACAAATGTTTATATGACACATTTCCACTCTCGTTATGGTTGGAAATTTACTCCTGCGCAGTGCAGGAGTAAATGTTCATCCTTCGTTAGAATGGAGAGAAAACACCCACAAAATTCATTCATGTTTTGGGAGATGAGGCTCCTTTATTGAGGAAAAGGTTTCCAAATGCCTAAAAAACTTTAACGTGTACTTGCACTACTGCAAAGAATGTATCCATGTACACCTGTCACATTTACATGTACAAAAATGCATTTGCATAGGAGGAACTTGGACGTACTAAAATAATCACAGAAATACAATTGAGGAAAGATACTTGTGATATCTTTGCGGAGTCCTCCACGAATTCTCTGACATTTCAAAGTAAGAAATTTACTAGAAAGATATGAGTAAACGTAGGGAGTAAATGGCCCACTTTTTGAGTTTAACAATAGCTAATAAGGAATTCCAACATAACATAGTGGCATGTTGCCATATTACTCCTGCGTTGTTTAATGTGTCATCATACTGAGTTAACTGAAAGGCATGATTAGCTCAAACAATGTATTTAATGTTATTTTAATTGAAAATTATTGTTCTGCAGGGAGAACTCTGACATTCAGTGAATGATACAGAAGCAATCATTTAGAACTACCAGCATTACACACTATTTAAGAAGCTTGTCCACAGTTAAGCACCCCTGGCAAGCAATTGTGACACTGTCTCTTGTAATGTACAGGAGAAGTCTACAAGGAAGGTACACCTTCCTGCACAAAAACTGTACTTTATGGCCATTCCCTCTTTGCATGTGTGCTGCAGAATGCAGCACACATGCATAGAGGAAAAATAAAGATAAATAAAGATATTTCTCCAGGTTATGGCAGTCTCAGGAGGTGCAACATTTGGGTTCAAACCCATGTTTACTGACTTTATTAAATATGAGTTTTTGTCAAAATGTATTGTTGGATGCACTGGAACAACCATGTTCCACCCATGTAACGCCCCCTCCCGCACAACACAGGGTACTCAAAACCATGCAAAGCCAGGCAAATTGGGCTTTGCATGACTTTGTAAATCCCAAAATAGATTTTGCGGTGGGTCTGCCCAAATAAGAGATGCAACCCAATGCAAAATCCTAATAAATCTGGCCAAAGGTCCACAGGAAAACGCTAATGTAGAATGGGAGCTTGTGTGGTTCAATCTGGAATAAAAAGGAAGAAAACGAATTCTGATATAGATTTGAATTCTTGGTCATTATCAAAAAGCATGGAATTAGTAATAACCATTAGAAGGCATGTATTAGAAATAAATTATCAGAGTGCCTTCATTGTAAACTGCTACAGCTAAAGGAGGTCACATCCAGCTAAGACTTTTGGTCCAACTTTAGACCAGTTCCTGGGGTTACTCATCAGCTTTAAAACCCCACTCTGTATTATCACAGAGAATTAATGGGCCTAGCCATTTGACAAGAAAGGTTTTTCCCATAGCTGATAACACCCAACCAAATGCTAAGGAAACAGAACGAACGTTAAGATGGTCACAAAAAACAAATTGAAACAGTCATAAGTGGCCCTAGAATAAAAACTTGCCCAGCTCAAATCTGCCCCTGAACAGAATCTTGGCTAAAATGGGTCACTCTCCCACTCTACAGAAGGAAATATGCAGATACAAATTGCCTGAACAGCCTGGTAAATTAAGAGGCCAAAACCTCCACTACAGTATTCCTTTATGGCATACTAGAATCGAAGGAGGAACAGCAGATTTGAACTCAATGTCAATGGGATTTGGGGTGGATCTGCCAACCATGGATCAAGCTTTCATACTTCAGTAGGTATACAAAAGGATTACCGTCAAAAGAAGATAAACATACAAGCAGCCTGCCTAGACTAATCATGTCCCTTTAATTTTCTATAAATAGGGAGTGAACGGGGTCCAAGCTGAAAAGAACATCTATAAATTCACATGTGGTGAAAATAACCCTCAAACTCTGTACTGATATCAAAATGTTTGTCAACCGAGATTTACAGGGAGTTATATCATGCAAAATATGTTGTGGATTAAAGGGAACTAGGAGATAAGTGTGAAAAATGGGTGCACCCCTGCCACCCTACCCCAAAACTCAACACATAATCTGCAAAAAAATCTCAAAGTCAAAGTGTCAAGTCTACTCTCCAGAGATGGCTGTGTTCCAGTGGCTAAAATCCCAGAAAATACTGAAAAATCCTTGGAGTACTGAGAAAGGAAAGGAATTCATATCATGCAAAATGTATGGAAATGGTATGGGTTTACCAGACTAAAAGAAATTAAAAGAAAGACTTTCTTCTTAAGAAAAGACCCCTAGAGAAGGTATGGTACCAGAATATCCTAACTAAAATATTGTCTGACAGAAATATGTGTCCTAAATTTAGGGGCCGATTAGGATGTAGGTCGGAAAGCCTCCGACCACAGGTCTGAGGCTTTCCGACTGACATCCTTGGTTTAAACTCTGACCGCCTTCTTAGAAAGAAGGCGGTTGGAGTTTAATCCGGCCGGTCATTCCGGCTGGCTCCCGACGGGCTCAAGGAGCCCGTCGGCCAGTTGGAGGCTGCTCACAATCCCTTTAGGGCGGCGTTTACGCCGTCGGGATTATGATGTCATTTTCAGACAGACATTCCTTGTCGGGCTTCCCAACATGGAAAGCCTGTCGGAAAGCGACTTAGGAGGCCCCTACCATGGCCCCCATCCCTCAACGGCCTCCGGTTGGGGGCCTGGGGGCATCTATGGTGCCCCTCTGTAAATCCCTGCACCATGTGGCAGGCACCATGAGGTGCCTGCCACGCAGTGCAGGGATTCACAGAAACACCCATTTCTCTATGGGAGCTTGTGCTCTGGTTGGCAACCGGCCACAGCACAAGCTCCCATAGAAAAATGGGAGTTTGTGACCGCACCATGTGCGGTCGCATCATAATAGGGGGTGCAGAACCGCCGACCTATAGTCGGTCGGTTCTCACACCGAGACCGTGTCGGGCGGACACAAGTCCTCCCCGCATTGTAATGGGCCCCTTAGTGTTCAAAAATATTGCCCATTGACCCAATGAAACATTATTTTTGTACACAATATTTAATACTCAATATTTCTGTCTGGTGATATGTTTCTTAATGATATTCTGATATGCAACTGTACAAATATTAAGGAGTTATATTTTCTTCTACGGAAGCAGGGAAATCCCATTTTCACATAGGTAATGGCAGAGAATGAAATTCAGGGCCCACTGATATCATTCTTCATTGTAGTAGGATATTTGATGGGGATCATGGAGAAATAATATAGTCATTTCAAAATGGCCATTCTACAGGAACAAAGGTATTGCTGAACAAGGCATGTGTGCAATACAAATCGGAGTGCTGTGAAAGTAAAGTCAAGATGCTCTCAAGTATCCTAAGGATCGTCATCTTTAATAGAGCTAACAGCCCCAACCAAATGGACCAAAACTTTGGAAAAGCAATAAATAAGAAAGAAATTGATGATGGTGAAGTCCTAGGCAAAATTTGTGTGATTTTGTTTGCAGAAATCACGCAAAACCGCTTACAAAGTATGCAAAATAACGTGTTCCACCATTTTGCACTATTGTTTAGCATGAAATGTATCCTCAAGTCCATTTTGGGCACAAGTGTGCATTTTGTGCACAAAAAATCAAAAAATAGCCTGTGATATGAACAACAGCCACTTGTGTTCTTTATATTCATGTTGGTTCTGTGCTCCCAGTATTGGATTTTTATCCATACAGAATCTCAATTACACGAAGCAGTGTAATAGTGTAATTTCAGGCAATTCACATAACAAGTACATTGCGAAATGATGGAAATTATGAGAGATCACACCAATGTAAACAGAAATCTGAACAGGCCTAGTGACAAACCAGGTACAGAAATGCTTTTTGGTAGACCACATGCAAAATCTAACTCTGTATATACAACATTTCTTAATTCAGCAAGGAACATAAGTTAAAAGAAATGTAAAGTTTGCAAAAGAAAAGATCTGTGTGGGAAAATTCAACTTCTGCAGCCACCAAAGTCTTCTTGTAAGGTTTTTGCACCTTCGCTGACTCAAGTATCTTCATACTTAGTCTCATTTTTGGAGGTGAAAATCTTCCAGAGAGGCAAGTCAGGAGTTGTTTTCTATGAAGTCTTTCCAAAATTGGACACCGTTACCTTGACCAATGGGCAAAAAGATCCCAAGAGTAAACATTCCCACTATTGCAGCACACCCTCTTTTCCTCATTACAACGATCCCACGGTGCACTATTCGCAGTAAAATCCATCATAGGCAGAATATTTCTGTCACTAGAGGGAGCTTGTGTCACACTTTGGCATATGTTTAAGGTAATGAGCAGCCCCTTGTCACTCAATCACTCTAAACTGGTTCTGGGGCCAACTCCCACCTCCACTGAGACTAAAGCCATGAAAGCTAAAGTGCATTTTGGGATCAAATGTCTCCTCTTCTTTATGCTTCTGTTATCACTGAACTATAAAACTATAGCTCTCCCTTCCCTTTTAAGAAGGTGGAGTTCCTGAACACTCGTAAACTGCCCTGCTTAGGTAAAACTGGGTCACACTCCTCCCCTGAGCCATCCTGCCCATTTCAAGCCAATTCCACTGCTTTGAGGGAAGCATTTAACACATGATCGAAGTAGCACTGACAGACCAGCCGCAGGCAGGACCTGCTAATTAACCTCTGGGGGTTTTAGACAGGGATAGTATAACTTTTTTAAAGTTACTTTTCCTATACATTTATCAAAAATCCAACTTTATAATTGAATTGTATTTTTTATAAATATTAAAACAGTGAATAAACCATCTCTATAGGTTGTTCCCAACCAAATATACAACATGAACCCAGGGATGTGGAATTCCTAGGGCCCGATGCCCGGGACATATTGTTTGGAGTCAAGGCAACAAGTTTTCATGTGTATTTTGTCCTTGGGACAAGTAGACCCAACCCCCTACAGCACAAACCCTTTGGCTGCCAGTTTATAGTGTAGTGTAGCTCCTATTTCCTAATAGGCTCTGCGCATTGGAATAATATATCCTATAGGTTTGACATAGGACTAAGGTCAGTATGTCCCTATCGAGTATATTAAACTTAATTACTTGTGCCAGCTAGCTCAGAGGCCACTAGAAACTCCTTGACGACAAGAAGGGAGTAGTTTCTGGCAGCCGCAAAACATGACCACTTTGTTTCCCTTTAGAATCAGAACGTGTCCCAGAGTCGTGGAAACAATAGATAACTATTTCACTCTGCTCAATCGTGCATGCTTAGTTTTCTCCAAGTTACACAGAAAGAACAGACGGGCGTTTCAATAAAAGATTTATTGAACAGTCTTGTTTCTGGTGTAAGTAAAATGTGCTGTTACGATCACAAGACAGTATGCGAGATAAATAATGTACAGTGTGAGCAGTAGAAATAAATAATACTGTGATAGCATTATCTTTTAGTATATATGCATTTACATAAATGACACAGACTAAAAATGCGAGTACTCATACGATGCGTTTCTAACCTGGTTTTACCCCAATGTACCTAACCTAACCTAGGTGTAGGGAGAGGTATGAAGTAGGTGAAGTATTCCTTACTATGGTATACTAAGAGTATGTTAAGCCTAGTATGCCTAGTATGCCAAGAGTCCCTCTAGGTTCTAGTTAGCTCCATACCTTAAGAATGAGAGAGGTAGGAATCTCTTGCCAGACTCGAACTCCAACACCCCGCAAGGGAAGTCAGATCACTGGAAGCTGGACTCTCTGCGTGCAGGGATGACAGCGTCTTCTCAGTGCGTCAGGCCGGGAAACGGGCTCCTCTGAAGTCGAGGTCTCCTCTGATTTACAAGGGCTAGGGAAGGTATATTTATACCTGAGAAGTACCTAAGAATGTTAGCATTGACGTGAGTCGGACAGCGGAAGACGTCATGAATGAACCCCTAAGGAATAATGGTTCATGCATAATATATGAGTCCTTGAAGAAATCAATAGTCCTGGGCTAGGGAAACTCCCGCAGCCTAAGGGTCTGTTCTTCATGAACTCGTTGTGACGTTAGGGTGGACGGATGTCAGAGACCATGCCTGTATTTGGAGTGCACGGTTTAATGCCTAAATAAGGGCTGGGATTTTATGCCTATATAAGGGCAGGCGAATTGTGCCTATATATGGACATGATACTGGAAAGCCCGTTTATGGACACCCTAAGAGGAATACAACACCCACTCCACTTTCGTGTGTACGATAATACTAAAATGCTAAACATTTAAAATGCTAAACATTAAATGGAGTACCGCATATTTAAAAAATATTTCTTAAAAGCATTAAAAAACATAGTAAAAAATGCAAAAGGTACTGTACATCTGAAGCAAATGCTTTTCATTTCAGGCATAAAGTTTGAAAATAAATGCAATTGGAATGAAATAAGCAGTAATATTTACATGTGACAGAAAATGATCGATAAGTTGTTCAAAAAATCAAAGTCATTTCATGTCATGAAAATTAATGAACTGTTCTAGACACACAAGATGACTAAGTGTCCGTGGAAGTACCGTGAAGTCTCTACTATAAGGCTAGTTCTACTTTAAGCAGATTGAAGTGCCATTTTCGTTCTAAAAATGGGAAAAAAGTTCAATTTTGGTAGAGTTCCAAGTTTTTGAAAATGAAGGCCAAATTGTTACTGCATCTCTGGAACACTGTATGCTGAATCAGAGTCAGTTTACGGGTCTGGTGTAAACATGAGATCATCTATTTCTATAGACAAAACATAATCCACTGAAGTTGGTGTCAATTGGAACACCTTGCGTAGTAGATTAATTGCACAGAGATGTGAAGCATCGCTTCCAGCATAGGTTGCCACAGCAATGTTCGCGTCCGTTGTTACCTGTGTGCCTGTAGATCTTTCTCGTACCTCAGCAGCAGCCGGAAGCGTCTGTGAGATCTCAATGAATGCTGACATCAGGATTGGTAGCCTCTGGGGACAACACAGAGCATGGGCCGTTATCGGGACCAGCAAAGTATCGACGTCCGTTGGCGTTGCTGATGGAAATGTTAGACAAGTGTCCAACACGCATTCTTCACCGCATAGCAGGCATCGTAGAACAGGTAAGATGCAATCTTGCCAGATTGGTCTGAATGACAGGAACCACGTGGTATTCAGGTCCCGTAGACGAGTCATGCCCAATAGCTGTACTATTCGCTCACTGCACTTTCTTTCAAGGAGAGCTTTCTCCATTTCGCTCGGAGTGATGTCTGCGAATAGGCTGGCCATAAGCGCAATAGCAGGAAGAGAAATAGAATTCCGGCAACAAGTGCTAGAATTAATGGTATGCCACCAAACACCGAATGTGCAAAGATCGGGATGATTCCGAGTATTGCCTGGAAAGGTGCTAACAGACCGGAGCAGACGCTCTTAAATACATGTACAATTCCGGTTGTATCAGACATATTGAAGATACATCCTATCATTTCTACGAAATGGATAGGGCAGTTTGTACGTATTAAAGTCTGTATCTCAGCCGAAGTCCTTGCTACTTGTAGATCATAGGTTTCTTTGGCCGAGGTCAAAGGCACTGTTTGCTGTAAAAGCATGGCTTTCATTCTGCTCAAAGTATCAAATCTTATAAAAGAGACGTTCAGCGAAGGCCATAGAGGCGACTCCTGACTGTGTCTATTGGGGCAAACAATAATTGCATACAGCAAGTGACCCTGGAGTTGACCGTTACTAGATATGGGATGCCTGGCAGCATGCCGCAGCAACTCTGATCATTCAACATGAGGTAACTCCCATTAGAAAGTTGTCCAAACGTTGGATTAATCACAGCAGCTGGTGTACCCTGCTGATGGCAAGACAAATTTGCCACAGAACCATTATAAGCCCCGTGTAAAGAAATGTCCTGACATATAAGTGAACCGCTCAGTGCACGTTTACAGTGTGTACCGCTCAAAAACACTTCACGATCCCCACTCCAACATCTATATGTATACGGTAAATCCCAAGATGTCTTAATGTATTCCTTACCCAACCCTTCATATTTGCCTGCTTGCATTTGTCTGAGGCAATACTGAAACTGAAAAGTAGTCACAGGTAATGTTATTTTGCCATGAATAAGCCATTCTGTAGCTGGTTTTTCTGCCACTGTGAATGGTAATTTTTCCAGTTTTTCAATGCTCAGCACTGTATACCTTGCTCCTCTTTGTGCCAAGTCGATCTGTTTATCAGTCAGATTGTATTCTGCAAACAGAGCTGACGTGTTGATAAAACGCCAAGGCACATAGCCCGCTCGCAAAGATTGCAGCGTCCAGCTTAATAACACAATAGAACGTAATTGAGACTGACCTTGTTGTAACATCGCCAAATCTTGTTCTAGTATGTCGATAGCAGAGGATACAATGCCATCCAATTAATATATTGTGGAGGACAAAGTTGTTAACCCATTGTCGACCACAGAGAGTGTTTTCTCTAAATTAATACGATCAAGTTCACGTATTCGTTCTGCGGCCTCCATCTGTGACACTTTCCATGCTTCATTATAGGCAGCATAAATGCCGGCATATATGAAACATTTTTGACGCGGTTTTCTTGGTCCAAGCAAGAATTCCCTAAGGTCTGCGTCCTTTTTAAGTAAGCATAAGTGTTGTTTCACATCCTGTAGTGTAGACTTATGCAGCCAATCGAGGCATAATTTTCCTACACTGTATGTTGTTACTACCCCCGGATGCTGTCTTTGGACGTATCTTGGGTCTGGCCTATTAATAGTAAAGCCCTGAGTTTTATTCAGGAATCTTTCCTGACAGTTATTCGTGTCTGTGGGCCAGATCAACCATTTTTTCCAATCAGGATTAGATCTGTTGAGTTGTAGTATATTGTCAACTGTCACCACTGCATGTGTATCGTTATCACTTGCAGGTGTTGGTACAGAAGGTGTGTTCATCTCCTTGATCTTGGCTAATCCAAGACAAGATGTTTGTTCAATGGTTTCATTCAAAAACATTATTTGTCCAGGGATGATACAGGCTCTAAATAAAGCTTCTATCCCCTGCACTTGCCGATCTTTAGTACCCCAGACAGTTTTTGTGTCTATTTTGTCTTTCCATAAGTTGAAACCCTGTCTAGACAGTTGGGCAATAAATGCTGCAGAGTAAATCTGTTTCGTATTAGTTAACATAATTTTCAGTCCTGTTTTGTTTACATTTCTAAAGTAAAATGATTCTGGGTCAGATGTATTGTAACCTGAAAAATATGGAAACTTACTAGCAAATGTTTTTGAACTACCTTGTGGTGGTGTAGGACAATGCTCCCATTGGTTAAACATAAACTCATTTCTTGGATATGCAGATTTATGCAAATAATGATGACCATAGTGGTTATAACAATACAGTTGTTCATAGTCTGATGAACCCTCTAAATATTCATTTTTAGAAAATGCAGCAGATTTTTCTAGGTCATACATTATGTCGTTAACAGTCTCAAAGTCCCAATCATCTGAATAGGTACTGGACGTAATTAGATCACTTAGTGAAATTTTAAACAAATGTGGAATGTTCAATTGTTCCGTTGGGCCGAAGATGTCAAAATCTGTTTTGTCCCACACTATACCATCCTGTACAGGAACGGCTGTGATGTTCACTGATGACAAGTCTCTTGCTTCACGATGGGAAGATTTATGAGGTTTCAAAAGTACGTTCACATCTTTTCCTTCAGTGTTCACATGGATGTATCTGCCACTTATAAGCACGCTCACAGTTGTTACCAAAGCTAGCCAGAGCAGGAAAACAAATAGTCCAGATTTAATCCAGAGTTCAATCCATGGAGAAACCAAATAAGTCTTTTTCAGAAAGTGAAGAAAGTCTTGTACTTGCTGCTTGAGTTTGAATGATGCTGGCGTCGTTTCAGGTTCACTCGGATCTTCTGAGAACGTATCAAAGTTAATGAAATAGCCAGAAGCAGTTCTATCAATTGTTGGAATTGCATCAGGATTTGTAGAAATCGCTGGAACCAGTTGATCACTTGCTACATTGGTGTAGACAGGCGTATTTGGACGAACTGTTACTTGGTTTTCAAGAGGGATGAGTTCCATAGCGTTGTTGCTTAGTCCTCCATCTGTTACAGCTGAATTCTCGATTGTTACCAGTCTTTCAGTCTGAGCCTCTTGGATAGTAGCGAGAGGAGTGCGTCTGCTACTAGGTCGGAGTCCACGAGGCCTACTATTTAGTATTGGCCACATACTGTGGTTTGATCAGGTCGATGGACACAAATCTTTTCTCCTTTCTTCCAGCAAGGGGCGGCAGAAGTACTGTTCTTGTTCCTTGAACTGCTAGGACAGGTACTGGTTGTCTGTAAGAAGGTCCAAATTCCTTCTTGTCCGCAATCTTTTCTCTGACTAGATCCCCAACTTTTGGAATCTAGACAGGCCTTGCTGGGACCGCCGATTTTTCCCCAGTGGTGGTTGGCTGTAGGAATACGTTGCTTTGTTTCGTTCTTAATTCATTCAGTTCCTGTAAAACAACCAAACGATCTTTGATATCAAACGGTTTATTTTCCACCACTGTGCCTACGTGTTCAAGGTCTGGTACCCACATTCTTGTCCCAAATAGGACCTCATATGGAGTGACCCCCCTAGAGAACTT
This sequence comes from Calotriton arnoldi, assembly GCA_963921515.1. Taxonomy (NCBI): domain Eukaryota; kingdom Metazoa; phylum Chordata; class Amphibia; order Caudata; family Salamandridae; genus Calotriton; species Calotriton arnoldi. Next base: position 415,385 of record CAWUFW010005904.1, on the reverse strand, counting down.
CTTGGCAGATTGTTCAATGAGCGTTGGACCCCATTAAGGTGTTTGACCCACCCATCACCCGAACCTAATACCCTAGCTGTTATAGACTGCTTTATGTCCCGGTTTTCCTTTCCACAACCGAATTTCCCTCAGGATGGAATGGAGAGGAGTACCGCAATGCAACGCCCAGACTGGCCATGGCTTCTTTGTAAGCCCGAGAGCTAAACGCAGGACCCTGGTCAGAATGTAGCGTGCCTATTGCGTATGTGCCGATAAAGACTCGCAAATCTTTTATAACAGTTCGAGCGTCAGCCGAGCGCTGAGGCCATATCCATAGGAACTTAGATTCAGTATTTGTGGGATTGCATTTGTCCAGAAGGACGCATGCGCGTAGATAGTCTAATGCTGTCTAACAGTGGTGTCTGTACTGGGTTGCCGCATTCGCAGCATGGTGTCTGGTGGTTTTCCCGCTGTAATTTACAGTCTAAGCAGTTGTTGATGAATATGTGAATTTCTGTATTCATTCCAGGCCACCAGTACATCTCTTTTAACATTAAAATTGTTTTAGAGATCCCTTGATGTGACAGACCCTCCCCCAAATGTGTTTCATAAATCAAGGCTGCTCTACGTTCCATGTTTGGAATTACCCTATCCCCCACTCCAGGGATTCGAGCAAAGGAACGTTGTTCGCATCAATTACATAAGAGTACTTGAGTGGAAACTTTTTGGTAACGCTGCACTGCTGCCCTTGCTTGATGCATTGACAGCCAACATTATCTCACCGTCTATTTTTGTTTTTGAACGAGTGATCGCAGCTACGGAAGCCGTCTGAACAGCCCCCTTTGCGGCTTCGTCAGCCAATGAATTCCCTGCAACGTGAACGCCATCACGTTGATGACTCAGTGTGTGGATCACGTGAGCCTTTGGTAGTTCGTTTTTCAACTGAACTACGTGTTCCCAAAGCATTTTATGCTTTATTGTGCCACCTTTCGCATCTTTGAAACCATTTTCAAGCCAGTTTCGTATATAGTAATTATACGGCTGAACACAGTAAAAGGAATCGCACACTATTAGTGTGGGGAATTCTCGATCTGTACTTTCAAGTGCCAATTTGAATGCTTGTAGTTCAGCTCGCTGAGCTGTACAATCTCCTAGAGATTGAGTTTTTGTGACCATAGGTCTGAAGATGCCATTTCGCATGCAACCTTTAACGATTGCACACGCTGCACTGTAAGCTTGCTTACTCCCTGTTGCGGGCTGTGCGGATCCGTCAGTGTAAATTATGAATTCGTACTGATCGAGAGGCAGAATCTCAGTGGGCAGAGGACATTCTTGTTCATATTGCAGGAATGCTTGTGTTTTTAAATCTGGATCAAAAACATATTCAACATCTGTTGCAGCAAGAGAATTAACCCATTGTATCCATCTTGGATGTAATGCTTTAGCATTTGGAATGCTTGCTTTTGTGACCGCTTCTAAAGCCGGTACTGGGGTTACGACAATAATGCGTTTCCCTTGGGCTAAGGCTCTTTCTTTTGCTACAGCGGTTTGAACTGCTGTTAGAATTTTTTCAGTTGAACTGAAGCGCATTTCCGCTTGTGTGTACAAATGAGATTTGTACGCGATTGGTATTTTCTCACCCTCATTGAAGGTTAAGTAGGTGAATCCGCATTGACCCGAAATTATTCGGATCACCAAATTTCGTTGACTTACACATGTTTGTAAGTGATTTGTTGCTAACATGTTAGCCTGGAGTGAACGCAAGATTTCTGTGTGTTCCTGTGTCCAGTTTCTGATCGAAAAATCAGGTTTGATTAATGCGTAGAGAGGTTTAACCCTTTCTGCGTAGTTTAGAATGTATGTTCTTCCAAAATTTAGGAAACCCAGGATGGATTGTAAGTTTTTTAGCGTTTTTGGAGGTTGGAGCAGCGCACATTTTTCTAGAAAGTTAGCTGCCAAGCTCTTGCCTTCACTTGAAAGCTCATATCCTAGAAATAGGACATTGAGATGGGCAATTCTGGACTTTTTAAAGTTAAATTTGTAGCCCTCAGAGGCAAAACCCAGTATAATGGTGCTCACCCTGTTCAAGTGTTTGTCCAGGTCATCGTCTGTCAGATAGATGTCATCGACATGGGACAATGCCTCATTGTCATAAATTTGTAGTAACTCCGTTACCCTCGCTGAGAATAACCCTGGGCTGTTCTTGAACCCTTGTGGGAGTCGACAAAAGTGACGCTGGGTCCCCATTATGGAGAATGCTGTTAAGTACCCGCTTTCAGGTGCTATGTTTTGACAAAAGAAACCATTTGAGATGTCTAATGTTGTTTTATATTTTTTACGCACAATGTTATTCATTAATGCTGTGCTATGTGCATTTTGCACTGCAAAAGTTTTAGAACAAGTGTTTAGGTGTCTGTAATCCAAAACTAGACGATATGTATTGTCTGGTTTGGAGACAGGAAACAAAGGATTGTTCATTGAGGAGGTGCATGTTTCAATCACCCCTTGGTATTCAAGTTGACCTAAGATCTCCCTGACCTGTTTTTTAGCTTCTTGCTTTACTGGATACTGCCTTTGTGCAGTTGGTTCATGTTTCAGATGTATTTTATGGTGAGGTGAGTCCTCATCCCATCCTACATGATTTTTATATAATGCTGGGGCCTGGGCCACTGCCCATTTCCTGGCATATGTATATCTTAGGTGCATTGGTATATGGTTGGAGAAGGCAGGCATAATAATGTCCTCGCCATGTGGGCACTCCCTGACAAATTGTGGTGGCCAGTCCTTTTCTGCTAGAAGTATGTCATAGCCCTTTGATAGTCTTTCCCAAAAAAGTGCTTTCACCTGTCTAGGTTTATCTCCCTCCATCCGGAGTGTTATTTCATATAACTTATGTGGAGTACTAAACCTGGTGTCTACAGTCTCTACTTTAATGTACTCATTCAAGTCCACTATCTCCAGAAGTTCCTTCAGGTTCTGGCGAGCTATTGTGACTTCTGCTGCACTGTCCAGCATTGTCTGAGCCCATTCTCCGTTCTTGAGTTGTGTTCTCAGTATTCTCGGCATGTCTGATCTTCAGACCTGCTTCTTTCTTTTTGGAGAATTGAGGTTTTGCTTTAGTTTTTGGAGCGTGTTTTCGTCTTTCGATTTCACGCGTTCTTCTCTATGTTCCGATCGTCCTCTTCTTTCCGAAGTCTGTGATGAGATCTGAAAGGGACGAGAGGAACGTGTATCAGTATCTTGATACCTGTCAGTTTTTCTCAAATTATCCCTATTCCTGAGGTTATATCTCCTTTCAGAGGGCTCCTTTTGAGGAGACCTACCTCGGGATTGAGAACGTTTCTCTGAATTATTTTTATTAGTTTCCCACTTCTTTTTAGAAGATGTAGGAGTTTGTTTAATAGAGTCCTTCTCAGGACTTTCAGATAGTTTTGGCTTCACTGGTCTTCCACTCAAACTATCTCTGCCTAATTCTGCATAAGATTGTTCTATTATTCTGGGTAGCTCAGTTTGATGTTCTGTAACATCAAATTCCCTTAATTTTTGGCGGATCGCCACTGCTGCTGCCTCCCCTTTAATATTAGATAATATTATTGTTGAGACCTGGTTGAAATTTTTCAGTAATTTCATACCTAAATTTAGAGCAGGCTCTGCCCCGTATTCGTTTTGAATTTGTTTCAGGACATCAGGTATTACCGCAATTGACGGAATGCCATGTGTTTTAGTATAGATGGCAGCAAAGACTGAGCCCCAAGTGGTGCAGTCTTCCAGTTGTGGTGTGATCCCCATCGGTAAACTGATTGTTAGGATTCTGTGTTTCTCATACGGGCTAGTATTTGGAAATACTGCTTCGATTTGAGTAATTTTTTGAGCTATCCAGAATGGAATTTGCTCACGTTTTGTGGGCATTTTACCCATGACTGTGTATAGAGTCTGTGGTGTAATTTTTAGTGTATTCCCCTGGTGAGGAGTTTGATTTGGAATTGTCAATGGTGGTTGGACTGTGAAAGTCCGCATGACATATTGGACCAATTGTCTGTAGATTTTTATTAACTCTGCGAGTTGAGTAAGTAATTCCTCGTCTGACATTTCTTCAATGTCAGGATGAGGTGTGTAGCCTGCTAGAATCGGCCATGTTGCTCCTGGTCTACCTAGTGGACCGAGCCTGGTAATGTTTTTGTGATGTTTTAGGGCGCCTTTAAACCAGAGCTGATGCTCCTGGTATGTTAATGGAATTTCAATATCCTCGAAAGGAATGTATTCCTCTGGTGGATCATCTTCTTTGTAGAAGTGAAACATGTGTGTTACTGGATTGGATTCAGGAAATATTACCCATGAATAGAATACCTCTGTCTGAAAGGATTCGTGTGCCTCTATCACAAAAACTGCTCTACCGCCTCTTGGTGGTAGGCCATGTTTTATGAGTTTTAGAGTGACGGCTCTTCTTAAATTTGGAGTGATGTCTATAACACCCTCCTCGGTTTCATTTAAACCTGTAATGTTAAAAACTGCTGCTTGGGCTGGGTCAGCCACAGCTCCACCGTTTCCGGCGTCATTGTCGGAGTCAGGCATTTTTGTTTTTTGAAAAATGTAGAACAAGTTTCAAGGAGACAAAGATAAGGTGCACAATATTTTGGAACACTGTATCCTTCAATGTTGAGCAAACCAAACAGCTAATATATAGGGTGCTGCCCTATGTAGCCTTGGTGGATACTAACCCTGCCCACTCCAGACGTCTTTTGGAGTATATGGGTAGGGGTCTCTGAGAGAAAAGCACGGCTGAGTTACTCAGTATCTAACGTTGAATTACCGCCTTACCAAACGTTGGGCACCATGTAGTGTAGCTCCTATTTCCCTAATAGGCTCTGCGCATTGGAATAATATATCCTATAGGTTTGACATAGGACTAAGGTCAGTATGTCCCTATTGAGTATATTAAACTTAATTACTTGTGCCAGCTAGCTCAGAGGCCACTAGAAACTCCTTGACGACAAGAAGGGAGTAGTTTCTGGCAGCCGCAAAACATGACCACTTTGTTTCCCTTTAGAATCAGAACGTGTCCCAGAGTCGTGGAAACAATAGATAACTATTTCACTCAGCTCAATCGTGCATGCTTAGTTTTCTCCAAGGTACACAGAAAGAACAGACGGGCGTTTCAATAAAAGATTTATTGAACAGTCTTGTTTCTGGTGTAAGTAAAATGTGCTGTTACGATCACAAGACAGTATGCGAGATAAATAATGTACAGTGTGAGCAGTATAAATAAATAATACTGCGATAGCATTATCTTTTAGTATATATGCATTTACATAAATGACACAGACTAAAAATCCGAGTACTCATACGATGCGTTTCTAACCGGGTTCTACCCCAATGTACCTAACCTAACCTAGGTGTAGGGAGAGGTATGAAGTAGGTGAAGTATTCCTTACTATGGTATACTAAGAGTATGTTAAGCCTAGTATGCCTAGTATGCCAAGAGTCCCTCTAGGTTCTAGTCAGCTCCATACCTTAAGAATGAGAGAGGTAGGAATCTCTTGCCAGACTCGAACTCCAACACCCCGCAAGGGAAGTCAGATCACTGGAAGCTGGACTCTCTGCGTGCAGGGATGACAGCGTCTTCTCAGTGCGTCAGGCCGGGAAACGGGCTCCTCTGAAGTCGAGGTCTCCTCTGATTTACAAGGGCTAGGGAAGGTATATTTATAACTGAGAAGTACCTAAGAATGTTAGCATTGACGTGAGTCGGACAGCGGAAGACGTCATGAATGAACCCCTAAGGAATAATGGTTCATGCATAATATATGAGTCCTTGAAGAAATCAATAGTCCTGGGCTAGGGAAACTCCCGCAGCCTAAGGGTCTGCTCTTCATGAACTCGTTGTGACGTTAGGGTGGACGGATGTCGGAGACCATGCCTGTATTTGGAGTGCACGGTTTAATGCCTAAATAAGGGCTGGGATTTTATGCCTATATAAGGGCAGGACGAATTGTGCCTATATAAGGACATGATACTGGAAAGCCCGTTTATGGACACCCTAAGAGGAATACAACAATAGTACCACATTATGGATCAGGGAAAAGCATTGCCTGCAGTTAAGGTAATATTTTTGTCCATGTGTTAATACTGTTCAAGCTTGTATTTATGGTTCATTAAAGCAAAGGATTTATTATTAGGATGAGCGCTCTAAGTAAATGTAAGCTCAGACTGCACTACTGACTGTGGTTCCAGTATAAAAATGAGTACACACGTTTTCAATGTTTAGTAATATGAGGCTATGTATACTACTCCTAGAATGCTCTCTGATTAGATGCAAATATTTGCAGAGGCTTGAAAGCAAGATTGATTATTCTTTGCTTTCAAAATAAAATGTTCACAAAAAAAATGCAAAAGCACTTAGCTAAAATACTGAAAAAAATTAGGTACCATTTCTTTGCAGCATCATTTAGTAAAGTGTTGATGTACACTAGTATTCCCAAAAATATTCATAATGGAAAATCAGTGTAACCAGTTTTAATAAGATTATGGGAAACATAAAAATAAACAAGCGTTGGTAAAGCCAGTAGGTCTGAAATTGTTGGTCAGACTTTTGTTTTTGTCAATACATGACTTGTTTTGGCATGGTTTTTTTAAAACCTTATTGGTGTGGGAGCTGCCAGGCCCTCACAAACATTGGCAAAAGCAAAAATTGTTATGGTCTCAAAAAGTACACATTGCACTGTAGTTCCTGGCACTGAACAAAACGACTGTGTGTCGATATGCTCCTTGTGAAAGAACAGAATGCTGTCACTCACAGTGAAGCTAGCCGATGGACAGCGAGAGAGAGAGAGAGAGACAAAATTTTAATAAGCACAAAAGGTCATGGTTCACGCCAGACCCAATTATGGGCCCAATTATTAAATAAATTGCACCCATTTCCTTGGATTAAGTGCAGATATACGACTTTTGTGAATTCACAAGACTGTACAGAAGTAGGCCAAGAAATAGTACTCCTAGAAAATATTTGTGAACTGCATTTTAGCATGAGCAAATATGCAGGTGTAGATTCGCTCATGCGAAAATCTGAGTGTTTGCAAGTTTACTTTCCCTCCAACCACTTTTTTCCCAACCCTGGAAGAAGTTTTATGTCTGTCAATGTCAGGAGTAAATTTCCAACCTTTTTCAGTATGGGAAAAGATTAGAGAAGAGTTGGTGAAAACCCTTAAAACATGCAAGTTAGTAGGCTTGCACAGACACACAAGGGCATTCCAACCCTGGAACTGTTGCTTACCATTACCTTCAGGCCCAGTCTGTAGATCTGCGGAAATGTGGCAGCATAAGGGAATTGCTAGTATTCAAACCCTACTATGGAAGGAGCCCTGGCATAATCAGAGAGGCTATTTCAGAGCTCTTATATAATGAGATTGCTGCCATAATTTGTTGCTGCATTACATGGCACAACATGGACAAGTGGACTTTGTTACAGGACAAGTAGATTTATGAAGCACCCTGCCCCATGGACAAGTAGATATTTTATTAGTTTCCACACCCCTGAATTAACACATTAATCATACTTTAGCTTTAATTTCATAGAAACATCTATAGAGCTAACAGTAAAAATTGCTTTTGCTGTATGATCACTGTAGGAACATGCAAATATTAAATCTTTACATGTTCTAATTTTAAAAACCAGGCACCCTACCCTGTGGGATAGCAAGGCCTACTTTCGGGCATCTTACTTCATTTCTTTAAGTATTTTGGCAGGTTTGCCTGCAAGTTTAAAAACTGCAGAATTCAGGCTACACGTGTAGGCCTGTAGCCATGTTTTCCTTGTCAGTCAGTCAAGGAAAGCTTTATACGACTGATTTTTTAACAGTCATAAAAGCACATACAAAAAGAAAAAAAAACAATAAGACATTTTATCACAATGTTAAACAATTTTAAAAACAATAATCTTATAAAACGTTATAATATAAGATGTTAAAAAGACAGCAGCCATTAAATCTTAAAAACGTCGAAAGGCTCTTTATCTTAGGCTTCACTTGTTAAATATGACTTCCTTTGGAGGAGTGCCTTCTTAAAAAACATAACTATGCACTAGGCAGTTTGTTCGTTTTCTAACATCTGAAGTCTAATTAATGCTGGGCGGCATTGTCGCAGTCCATATAATTTTAAAAGAGGTAAAATCCATGCTTTCCTCAATACATCATAACATTTACAAAATAGTACCAGATGGATTGTGGACTGGGTAGAAAGATTGTCACACGGACAGAAAGGCAGCTCCCGTGACCAGTCATTGACTTGTGGAATAGTCACAAGTCTGTGAATAATATTCAGTCTAAACCAGGTTAATAACCGCCTTTCAAAACTACCCGGTACAAATGTGAGGTAAGGTTCCATGTTTATAGCAGTTACAACTAGCTGATGTTGCCTTACAGTGGGTTTTATAATTTCTCCTGACAATCTTATTATACCCAACGATTCAAGGCATTCCCTTTTTAAGGCCTTTCTGGGAATCGTCTGTAAGACAGTAGGGTCTGTAAAGTATTCTGGGTGCCCAATATCCTTCATGAAGTCACAGATGTACTTTATCCAGGGGATCTTTAGGACCCCTTCCAACTTAAGGCAATCCTGTATGTTTTCCCTGTTTATCTTAGGCTGATCCTTTGACCATATCCTGTGCCATAAAAGGACTGGTTCTAATTTAATAAGGTCTGAAATATAAGGAAGGCCTAGTTCTTCATGACAGGCGAAGGAAGGAGTACTTGGTGGCACCGATAGTAGATATCTTAAAAAAGAATTTTCTACAGTTTGTATGGGAAGGGTATTAGCAAAACCCCATACTCCCGCACCATACATTGCACTAGCGGTGCACTTGGCCTTATAAATTTGGGTAAGCTCACACGGGGGTTTCCTGCCTAGCCTTCTTGAAATTGATACCACTGCAGCTGTGGTCTTGATAAATAACAATTTTTTTGCGAGAATTGCTTGCACCCACAAATCCCCTTGGTTGAATAAAATACCTAGGTAAGAAAAACTTTTTGTCTGAGTTAATTTTTGACCGTCCATGAACATAGTTTTCATTCTTTGAACCCCACGGCCACAACTCATAGTAAAGGTCTTAGAAATATTAGTACTAAGCCCCAGGTCTTTCATAAACATGTTAAAACTATCTAGGACCCTCTGAAGTCCTATTTGGGTTCTAGACATTAAAACTGCGTCATCCGCATAAAGGAGCGCAGGTATGGGACGTCCATTCACGATAGGGAAATCTTGGTTATCTCTAAGGAGGGTTTGGCACATACCGTTAATGTACAAATTAAAAAGAAAGGGGGCCAGGACACAGCCTTGCCGCACCCCTTTCTTTACCGGGAAAGCAGAAGTAAGCTCACCTGCCAACCCAAAATGCACACTCGCCGATGCATCTCTGTACAGGCGCCTTAAAAAGAGAATAATGTGAGGGTCAACCCCGACTGCAGCAAGGACCTCCCAGAGCCTATCATGTCTCACTGAGTCAAAGGCCGCCGTAAGGTCGACAAACGCCAAATATAAGCGGCCTTTCTTCACTCGCATATATTTACCAACCAGTAAAGACAGATTTAGGCTCTGCTCGATGGTCTCCAAGCCTCCTCTAAAACCATATTGAATGTCTGAAATGACTGAGTTTTCCTCTGCCCAGACTTGCAGACGTTCCAAAATAACCCGTCCTACGATCTTGACCATCGAGTCTATTAAAGAGATCGGGCGGTAGCACCCGGGATCATCTCGGTCCCCTTTTTTAAAAATTGGAACTATAGTGGATTCTGCCCCGGTTTTAGGTAATGGAGCCGTGCAACTAGCATTAATCACCTGAGTTATAATGGGGCCCCAAAGTGGAGTGTTTGACTGAAAAAGATCCACTGGTACTCCATCAGGGCCTGGAGCCTTATGGCTCTGACTCGCTGACAGTGCTCTTTCCACTTTCTCCAGGGTGATCTGTAAGTCTGCATAGTCGATTGACTCCCCTGGCGTATCATTGATTTGGGAATGGGAATTCATCTGCCCATTATATACTTTTGAGAAGGGGTTAATCCACTGCTCCTTTGATATGGCAATTTCTATTTTGGGGCCGTCTGTAGATTGTAGAAAAGGGGTTTTTACCGCTCTCCAGAAGGCAGCACTATCTTTTAGTTGTGCTGCACTATGAAGAGATTCCCATGCTTCCCTTTTTTGGGCGCTTCTTTTTTCATTGAGAGCCCATCTATACTCTTGTCTCGCCCATCTGACCTCAGTAAGATTTCTTGGTTGCTTGTGCAGTTCCAATTTTAAATTAGTTAGTGCATGTGTACATTTTGTAGTAAACCATCCCTGTTTTTTGACCTTATTATTCATTTGCACGAATAATAAGTCTCTCTACCCGCCGCTATTTGTTGAAAGGACAATAAAATGGTATCTTTGGGGGCTAATTCGCTCAAGCAGTTTTCAATATCTATTTTGCATTTTGTTACCAGTTGCTTAGTGACAGCTTCGGAGTCAACCTTTGACCACCGCAAAGTGTAGCCATTAGTTCTATTGAGTGTTACTTTTCCCCCCATTACTACAACATTATCTGTTTTGGAGAGCCTATGTGAATGCAAGTTGATCTCTAGGCTTAACGGAAAGTGATCACTCATGGGATTATCCCCCACCGTAAAAGAATGCAGCCTGTGTGCATGGTTAAGGGAGACCAGTATATAATCTATAGTGGAGGATAGGCCTCTTCCATTAAATGTCGGGGGCATAGGAAAAGGTCTAGCCACTAGGTCATTCACGAAACCTAATTCCATGCTCACAATCAATTCATTAAACAGCTCCCCCATCACTGTATGACAAAAGTGTGTGCTACATGTACTCTCCACATCTATATTGCCGCAGATCCTACTCTCGACATGAGAACATAGCGCACAGTTAAAATCGCCCCACAAATAATCATAGTGTCTTTTCCGCTAACATTAATAAGTGAATTAAGTTCACTACCCAATTTTTGGACGGCACTACTGCAATTGTCTAGGGGGATGTTGTTGTAGGGATTAACCAAGATAATACATAGTTTCAGATTATGATGTATTTTTACCAGCTGATAGTATCTGTTCCCTGGTATTAAATCTATTATTCCCAAGGCACGTTTATTCGAGATATATACACAAAGCCCCCCCTTTGCTCTTCCCTCACGTTCTTTCACTGCTGGTGTGTGGAAGGTTTTAAATCCATTGATATGAATTGGTTCTCTGACCCAGGTTTCTTGGAAGCATAATATGTCCTGGTCAGAGATAAAGTTACCTCATGGTTGACTGTGTATCTTACTGTGCAACCCTGCAACGTTCCAGGAAATGATCTTGCATGGAAAACAATCGCCGCGGGGAATAGTTCTCGGGGGGAACAGACTCAGGGGGGCAAGGTTACCAGTATAGGCTTGTACTTGGGCCGTGATGGACGGTTCACTTGTATCTTGTAGGTTGACTGGGGAGCTACTTTTGGTGCATCTCTTGGGGGGGTTCCCTCATGTTTGACATGTGCAATGACATAGGATCTAGGGTCTCTTGTACTACCAGGCGATCGATGGATGTTGCTGCAATCTGGTTGCCCCTTGAGGTATCCCTATTAACAACTGAGCCCCCATTTAATGACTTCAGTCAGTCATTATCGACTAAGGTATTGAGGACATCATAGTAGTTATTCACTGGGATGGTACATCTGTGTTGTCTCCAACCCCCACCTCTGTCCTCCCCTAGTAAGAGCTGTGTGTGGCCATGTGGCTTGTAGAAATAACCCAGTGGAAGAATATTGATCCCCATTTGTTCTATAGAACAGTTGCCCGCCCTATGTAGTATTGTTTGTACTAGATCTGGTGACCCAAATGTTAAAACTACACAGTCACCCTCTAGTGACTTTTTAGATCTTCCTAACCAGCCAATCCGTCTGACCATCTCAAACTCTGAAAAGAGCGGGATTGATATCCCCGTCCTTACACTTATCACATGCAACAATTTATTTTTCTAGTGTTGTCCAATGTTCCCTGGCTCCGCGTGGCAACAAAGGGACATTGGCCAGCACGATAGTGTAAGGCGTTGCTTCTGGAGGGAGATGTAATGTATGTACCAGGTGAACCTCTCAGTGGCTGGTTTTCTTGTCTTTGAACTCCTTGTGAATGGGCTTCCTTTCTGCGTGCGTAGTTAGGTCTACTAGAGGGGGGTTCCTTTTGGATGTTCAACAGCCGCTCTTGGATGGTACTTGGGGCCTGTGCTGTGTCGTGTTGCCTATCTAAGGCCGCCGTATTATGGCAATTAAGCGAAGGATCCAATGGAGCAATTTGGGGCGCTTCCACAAAGCCAGGGCCAACAATGCCAGGCTGTACAGTCATAGATCCATCACTCCTGTTAGGCTGGGCGGACTTAGTTCTACCTTGACATGTATTAGTCAGGTGTGACTGAATAGTCTGAGAGCCCACCTGACTCATCTGGGTCAGCTGATTTATATGAGCACTACCTGTGAGCTTTTCTAGTTTATCTATGCTCGCTTCCAATCTAGATAACTTTTGTATCAGTGGGTTCAATAAAGCTGAAACAACCTTACCCATTTTTGTCCAGAATTCTCCGCTATCAATATTCTGCGGGGGGGATATAGTTGTTAGGATAGGCTCCTTATTAGTCGTGCTAGTAGCTGAACAAGTCCCCTCCTCTTCATCCACCATGATTTTACTTTTACGCCCTCATTTTGGTAGAGGATGAGATTGCTTATTAGAGCCCTGCCCTTTCCTTTTCCTAGACTGGATTAGGGGTCTGCTCCCTTGGCTATTTTTGCTTTTTTGTCCTCTGGTAATTACTTTAGGCCGAGTTGATGTGTCGCTTGTCTTTGGGGCGTCGTTAAGTTCGGGTACCTGACTGAGCAATACACTAGTCGAAAAGGAGCTATGTTGGGAGTTAGTAAGGTCTACAGGGTCAAAAATTGCAGGCTGACTTAGGGGGAGTTGTGGCTCTAGTGATAGTCTTCGCTCTGTAAGTGCAATTTCATGAATGAGGGCTGACTCTGCCCGTAACAGAAAAGCATCCAGAGTCCCCACCACTCCCTTGCCTGTTAATGATTTCCGTTTGTTCAAAGTTTTCTGCGCCATTGTTCTCTATTAATATTGAAATTCGTAATGGCAGCAATGGATAACAGTATGTAATGGCAGTCTTAAACCCTTGTACCCTCGTACCTTAGTCCCAATGTTCACGTTACTGTCCATGAAAGTCCGAATCACAAGATAAAAAGGACGTGGCCCGGCCTCTTCCGGCCCCTAACGGGCGCAGACAGGCCCGCCCTTGGCCCGGGCTTCGCCCAGGCGCAGCCCGCGCTGCGGGAGCCCTGGCGTTGCTTTAAGCGCCTCCTGGCACATCTGGTGACCGGTGCGGCGAGCGCGCCGCTAAGCCTGCCGGGAAATGAAGTCCCCCTCTGCTCGTGGCTCCGAGGTGTAGGCGGCAAGGAAACCGGTTTTGACAACTGGTGGGAGTCCCGGTAGAAGAGACAGCAGGCAGTAAGTAAATACAGAGTGGGCTCCCGTGCTGCAGGAGCCCTGGCGTTGCTTTAAGCGCCTCCTGGCGCGTGTGGTGACTGGTGCGGCGAGCGCGCCGCTAAGCCTGCCGGGAAATGAAGTCCCCCTCCGCTCGTGGCTCCGAGGTGTAGGCGGCAAGGAAACCGGGTTTGATAACTGGTGGGCGTCCCGGTAGAAGAGACAGCAGGCAGTAAGTAAATACAGAGTGGGCTCCCTTTGTCAACCTAGTGAATGGCACAATAGGTTCTGCAGTCCACAGGTGACATTTAACTTTCCATGCCATTGGTGTATTTTCTTTACACCATATGCTATGACCGTACTGGAAAGTTACATAAGCCAATTTAAGATTAGCCAATTTTACTACGTTTTTGGGATCAAAGCAATATACTGGGAATTGGACAGAAGAACCCCCAGTCCACATAGTTCAAAAACCGTCAGCATCATTCCCCAAAAATGGGAGGAACAAGCAAAAATAGGCACTTTCTCACAGCTGTTTTTTTATCAGAATGGGGGAGAGAAGGAAACCTGTGTATAGATGAAACAACACTTAAAATAGATTTAAAAGCTTCCAGTACTGCATTATTGTCAGACATTTCCTTTAAGCATAAATATAAATCATATGAGGAAGATTGTAAGTGGAAATAATTGATGTAGTTGGTGGTTATCATGACAAGCAGGCATGGATCTGCCTCTTTTGCTCAGAAGTTGAACACCCATTCCTGATCTAAGTAAACTCTAATTGCTGGTATTGACTCATTAATGTAACAGTGGCAGTTGTAGTGCTGTTCACAAAATTCATTAACTGCGAAAAGCAGTTCATGAATAGCAAACTCATTAAAGATAAAGTGGGCAAGCTGCACTACAGCATTGGCCACTGAATTAATTGCATTCATCTGTACCAATTAGTTTTAACATAACTTACTGAAATCAGTTAAAGAAAATGTAAGAATTTATTTTACAGTTTATAGTGTCAAGTATGAAATGCAGTGTAACCCCAAATGCAATGTTTGTTCACAAAACTATTTTAGCCATACATTTAAGCATTGATCACTAAAAGCGTTTATGAATGAAATAATCCATTTTAACATTGTTCATTACAATCAGTGCTATATTATTATAAAATAATTGTAGTGCAAGGCACGCGGTCATAATTGTTATTTGGAATTTCATTTTAGTGTTGGTCAATAAATATTTACATGTAAATGAAAAAGTTTTAGGGTTGGCCAAAGAGATCCTTAGATGTCACTGTAACTTTCATTTTAATATCGCTCACAGAAATCATGAACTGTGGATGCAAAATAGAATTTTAACTTAAGTAAATATGCCCAATAAATGCAAAACAGCAATTTAGTTAATGGTTCCAAATTGTAAATACTGAGAGCAAATGGAATAATTAATGTCCCCTTTGGTACCGCAAGTATTAATTATAGAGTAAATAAATATTTGCAAGCATTTGGTAAATGGTATTTGTGAATGTGTCAATTTCAACATTAGTTGCTGAAATCAATCAATCAATCAATCAATCAATCAGTCAATGCAATAGCAACAGTACATTTTAGTAGCATGAGTTATAAAAGCAACAGTTAATGTCTCTTTTCATAAAATAAAAACATTTAATCCCAGCATTGTTTGTTGTGGTCAGTAAGTGTAAATGTAAAGGGTAAGCTTATCATTTTTCATTACAAAACAATCACTAAAAGTAATTATGATGCTTGAGTTTAGCATTGTCCATTGACATGATTCCCTTCACAGGTAGCAGTTAATTTCTGCTTCAGTCACTGAAATAAATTGATTGAAAATGTACCAATAATATACATGTCATCAAAACCACCAACCAATGTTTGTGATGGCTCTGTGAACTAATGCAGGCAATGAAGTGAACAAATATTGGACTGATGGTCATAGGTTGAAATCCCACTAGTTCAGTTAGTTGCTATCACCTTTAAGCTGATAAAGTGAGTGCCATTGAGTTGTATAACAATAGACATCTGTTAAACCCATTGCACTGAACATGCTCTTTTAAAAGACACAAATATGCTATTGTCAACACTCTTAACATCTAGCATGTTTAAAGAACAAAAGTGAAAAGTAAACATTACTATGTCAATGACATACTAGCAATACCCATTCTTGTTTATTATAATGATATTCCAAAGTCATGAGTTCTTTTCTAAGCTAATGAAACTCAAAGTGACTTGTGATATCCTTTTCAAACTCATCAGATTGCGTTTTATTTCTTTTAACACATGTTGAAACCATTATCTTTACCCCAAAAAGATTTTGATTCTGGTTGTCTTCCTGTGGATGAGTATGTTTACACATACATATAATGAATGTGGAATCTGCGTAAGAAATTAAACAAACCAATATGCAGCTAATAAGTTGTTGGAAAACATTTCTTTCCTGGCCCTCTCTGCAGGGCCACCACCAAACCTTGTGCATTCACCCATCCTGTTTTCTGATCCATTTTTGATGGCTTTTCGGACTCTCTGCACTTTACCACTGCTAACCAGTGCTAAAGTGCTAGTGCTTTCTCCTTTAAACATGGTAAAATTGGCTTACAACTAATCGGCACATTGAATTTACTTGTTAGTCCCTAGCAATGTGGTACAATGTGTACCCAAGGTATGTAAATTAAATGCTACTAGTGGGTCTACAGCACTTATTGTGCCACCCAATTAAGTAACCCTTTTAAACACGTCTCAGGTCTGCCATTTCAGCTTGTGTGTATGTCGTTTTAAACTGCCATTTCAACCAGACAAAATAAACCTTTTGCCAGGACTAAACCATCCTTTTTAATACGTGTAAGTCACTGATAGGGTAGGCCCTAAACAGCCCATAGGGCTGGGTGCTGTGTGTTTAAAAAGTTCAACGTTTTTAAGTTTTACATGTCCTGGCCTTTTTGAATTCCTGCCAAACAGTCGCACAATAGAGGTTCTAGGTGTTGGCAGGATGGGCCATCCTCACTTGATGAGGAGGGTGAAGCTGTCACCTGTCACACTTGCACTTCAAAGACACTGCCTCAGCTCACACACAAAGGACTTCACACTAGCCTATTGTGTCTGCAGACAGAGTGGGACCAGGGAAGAGAGTCAGGAAATCCCAAACACTTCTATAGGGGAAAGACTCCAGAAGATTATTCCACTTCAAAGTGGGCACCAGGTATAAAAAGGGGGCCCTCACCCCCACTTTAGAGTACACAGCTGGACTTGCGGATACTACAGAAGAAGGACTTCCCTGCTGCCTGAGGCCTGCCCTTTTATCTGTGAAGACAGACTGGATCTGCACCCTTCATCCCTGGCTGCAGTGATTCCAAGGGTCAGCTGATTGACTTCCTGTTCTGAGCTACAGGGACACAACAAGCGCCAGAAGCCTTTCTGCAACTGCTCAGCTGGCCAGCTGCACTGGACTTGCCTGGGCCTGCAGCTGGACCTGCCTGAGCCTTTCTCACCTTTGCTGGAGTGAGTTCCTGACCCTCAAGAGATGCCTCACAGGTATTGGACCCTTGGTGTGGCATCACTTAAGCTCCTCCTAGAAGAAAAGGAGAAGGAGAAATCCTGACGTTTTTGGCTCTTTGCATCAGTGAATGGGCCAATTCCCTTCAAGATCTTACCGACTGTACCGACCGCCAATGTGAAGCTCTTGTGAGATCAACTCTTTGCCCTAAAGTGACCACCAACGACGACTGGCAACGCGAGATCTGCACTTCCCACTACAGCATCAACAGCCCACAGTGACCATCAATGTAAAGCTGTAGCAGCAACCATCTGCAATGCCTGACAAGATCTTTGTACTACAGCGTTGAGTGTCCGCAATGCCTGGCTTGCTATGTGCATGACAGTGATAACCATCTGAAAAGCTTTCCCTTCTCCTCGCGGCCTCCCCTACTGTGAACTAGAGTCTTCATTCTAGATTTTAAAAGGTAACTTTTTCAGCTGGACTAATCTGGTCCATGTAGCCTGCTCCATCGCAGTTGGCCTGAACTTTTGACTTGCACCCAGTCTCGCACAACCAGATAGCCACAAGTGGAGCTTTGTGCTTTTAGATGCTATTCTTTCCTGAAATCTATAAAATTGCACATCTCCAGATCTACTCATTGGATGTTTGTGGTTTTGATATCAAATAATTTATTATTTTATTATAATTTATTAAATTTTACTCTATTTTTTTTTTATTAGTGGTGGGATTTTTCATATGTTGTATTTTCACTTTATTGCTGTTTGTGTGCTGCATAAATACTTCACACATTGCCTCTAAGGTAAGCCTGACTGCTTTTGTGCCAAGCTACCAGGGAGTTAAGCATAGGTTAATTTAGTAACTGTTTCTGATCCACCCTGACAAGGATTTTGGCTATTGAAGGGCTCACAACCCCCTCAACCAACAACCCACTTCCTCATACATATTATATGCCTATCTATGTAATTTCAAAAATGGCTCCGGTTCACAAGGTGTGGCAACATGCAGAGAGATTCTAACTTTTGTGGAAACATGCTTCCATACATGTCTCGTTTCAGTTGATAGGTTATTTTAAAGTGAAACAGATTAGAAGAGCTAGTTCTCGGTTCATTGTTTTTTTTTACTGAGTTTTATATAGCATGAACTTGACCCGAATCGGGTATCAGAGCACTTTACATAGCACCAGTTGCATTACATGAGGACACATTCATTTTTGTTAGGCACGGGGAGATTGTGATTTGCCCAGAATCACAGGATGTTCAGCGTCATTGCCGAGACTCGCACCCAGTTCCCCCGATTCGAGGTCGACCGCCCTAGCCGTTAGGCCAACTCCTCTCCCCTCTTGTTTAAATATAATTTATAATTTTGATCCCTAACCTGCCTTTGACAATGTCTGCTAATTCTAGCAACAGATATTGTGAAATCACAATTCAACTGCAATAAGTAATTTCAGGTAATCAGCTACTTATTTTCGTATTACAGGTGACTAGTGACACCACAACTGGACTATAATTAAAATATAACTCTTCTTTTTAATACAATGACTGCAACCTTTTCTTTACCTTAACAACATAAGAGCATTAACAGAAATACACTTTGTGAGAAGTTCTCCACACAGTGGGGAAAAGCTCCCCATTGCGTGTGGCTGTCTAGGAGGAGTATGCAAAGCCCAACTGCTACACCTACTCATGTGACCCAGATGGATCACTGACATAATATCAATCACAACAATATCATGATACAGAAATATTGTGTCAATAGTATCAATTACAAAAATATTGTTTCCCTATACTTATAACGGTAAGTACAAAAATATTTAAAAAATCGTATAACACTAATATCATTAAAAACATAAAAAATACTGTTTTTGAATATATATATATATATATATATATATATATATATATATATATATATATATATATATATATATATATATATATATATATATATATATATATATTTAGTTTAAAACACTAAGGGGCCGATTCCGATCTCGGCCGGTAGTGCTCCGAATCGTATTCGGATTCACCGGATCCGATTCGGAGCCCTGTTTCCCGACCGAATCGTACGCGGGTCCGGCCGAGCGAGTACGATGCAAGCACCCGCGAAATTGCAGACCGACTCGAACGCGGCTTCAACACGCTCCGACCGACTCGCATGGACACGACTCGCACCGCGCTATGGAGACGTTTCCCGGCCGGGTAAGTACGATGCGCGCCGCGAGCAGTCCGATCGACTCGCGCCGTCCGGCTCGACAAAGCTGTCGGAGCCGGACTTTGGGGGTCCGCGTCGGACCCCCCTGTATGCGAAGGAGCGTGAGTCGCACACAGGGGGGACCCATGGGTCCCCCCTACCTGTGCATGTACGCCGCGATGTGCATGGACGCGTACACGCTGTAGGGGCGCCCTTGTCCGCCTCGCACCCATTGAGTCAATGGGAGCCTGCGTACTTGTTGTACGACAGGCTCCCATTGACTTTAATGGGAGTCCGACCGACACGAGTCCGATTGCATGCGTGCGCATCGTACTCGTTCGGTCGGACTGCTAGGGTCCGATTCGGTCGGAATTCTCTCTGGGTCCGGCTCGGTCGGAGAGAATTCCGGCCCGAATCGGAATCGGCCCCTATGTGTCCACTTGCGTGGGACAGGCTCATCTCAAGGTTGACTGAACTTTACCTAACTCCAACTCCACACCTCCCCTCCCACCCAAACCCCCTCTTTTACACTGTTACCTATATGCTTGGATAGCTCACTTGGGCTTGATTCATTGTCACATGATTTATGTTCCTGCAGTTTCAATGTCTACTTCATTCATTTTACACTGTTAATTTGTTGAAACCTTTAATAATGTATGACGCCTTATTACGTTGGTTTAGGCACATACTTGGTAGCAACTTTGTTTTGGTACACCGTTCGAATTACGCTCCAAAATTACTGAAACCTTGTTGTAATATTATTCATGCTCTTTCGCCTTCTTCTAAGTTTACACTTTCAGTATGACGCTTTGGTTAGTATCAGTTACACTTATGCTGGAGCAAGGCCACTGCCGAAATGTGTTGCAGGGCTGAAACACCTTTGATTAAATTTTTTTCCATTTTTTTTAATATCCTGAGTGCATGTGACTCTAATTTTGAAGGTTTTTTAAAATATATATATATATATATATATACACACACACACACCCACACACACACGCACACACACACATATATTACCTACTGGTGAGAGCCAGTAGGTAGTTACAGTTAAGACCAAAGTTTCCATAGGAAAAGCGTTTTTTGTTTTGCCAATAATATTGGCACAGTTTGACAAATCTTCACGACATTTTCACAAAAATTCCCTTTTTAGGTCTCGCATAGGCAGCGCTTGTGCTGTCTCTACAAAACATGCTGTATTCAGGTATGGACTTGATGCTCCGCCCATTTTCCGACCATCTTTTCAATTGGCTCCTGTTACTGTTCTTTCTAAATGGTTGCTTTTGATTCGTTATGTGTGCAGGAGTTATTTTCAAGAAAGGGCAAACCAGTGGCTGGCTGCAGTGGAGACATTTTTTAACATGATAGCATGATCAAGAATGCATAAATGAGGTATTATACGTCTTGAAGTACCTTGAATTTATTCAAGAAAAATTTACATTCCTTAAAAATTGATTAGTCTATACAGGAGCTCTCACAATATACACGTAACAGTGTCTCTCTTGGGAAGTAGAGATGTCACAGGTTCACAACTGAAACAGTGGTGGAACAAAAATGTAATCTGCTGTCGATTAATTTGCTTTCAGAACAGAACTATCCCACTAGGTCTAAAAGTGATTCAGGGGTGCTTTCCACTGTTTCCTTTCCATCCCCGTTCCTCCCTATCTCTTTAGATAGGTTAAACAATCACTCCACTGCAAACAAAAAAGATAGCTAAAAACATTATCATTTGAACCACCAATAGCTCTAGATTTCACTAACGCAAGACTGATTGCATTGCAAATGCTTGTTTGGTTGAGCTGCTGTGTTGAAAGTTTTGGGGTGATTTGTCAAGTGGGGCCCGAGAAAAAAGGGGGGTCCCAAAAGGCATTTTCCCCATGTTATGTCTATGGGGATTTTTTGAACACGACTACAGCCCGAACCGCTGAACAGAATTCATGAAATTACATGAAATTTAGCCGAAAGCTAGATGTTGGTTCAGAAAGCGTGCTTTTTGTGATTTGGTGTAAATCCGTTCAGTAGTTTCAGAGATATTTAGGTTTAAAAAATGTAGATATCTGGGAGCCTAAAATTCTACTGAAATTTGATTGGCTGCCAACACTTCAACCAGGAAGTGTTGGCAGCCATCTTGGGACCAATATACATGATAGCACCCTATTGAAATGCATTGTAGTGAATGGCAGGTTTTGAGAGTCACAAAATGGAGAACATATAAAGAGCGTGTAACAGATTTTAGTTACAATACAAACTGATGGTACCAAACTAATTTTAGGAATTGTGATGTTTTGAGAGAAAAATGTTTTCTCATAATTTCCCCATAGAGGTTATGGAAGGTGCTCCAGATGCTAAAATGGGAGCAAATGTTCTGTAAATTCACACTATCTTTTTCAGCCATATGAAAATGAAGTCTGACAGGTCATTCCCTTGTGTTCTACTGCAGCCTCCCAGAGTGTTCTAAAGAACGACTAGAGCGCTAATGGTGTTATTTATGACAACAGTATGGCACTCCTGAAGCCATGTTGATTGAATCAAACTGGTAAAACTTAAAACATTTAATTTAGAAAGGAACAAAATGAGGGGGTACGGTTTGTCATAGAAATTATAGTTAGTGCTGTAGAATGAAAAATGAGTACACATCTTAAGTGAGTTCTCAAATATCTTCTTCTATTTCTTTAAAACATTCTGACATGCAGACTGAAACATGTACTTTCAACACATGCACACATGCAGACTACAACATGCACTTCCAACCCCAGCACCAGACTGCCAGTTAGCTCCCTGGTGATCAGCAGTTTTACTACAGTGTTCTAATGAGCAACTAGTGCTAACGTTCTTAATTTATTCCAAAGGTTTAGCACATATGAACGCCATCTTGCTGGAATCAATGTAGAAACTGAAAGCATTTTCTACTGAGGATACAGCAAAAGGATGAAATTAGGGAGCTTCATAACAAATTACTCTACCAAGATGGCCACCAGACAAAAAAGAGTTCAAATATAGTACAAATACCACCCAAATGTAGCCCAAGTGTACCCCAATGACAGAAGTGTGCAAAACACATAATATTTTTTTTTTGCAGTTTTATATAGCGCAGACTTGATCCAAGGGTATAGGAGTGCTTTACATGAGCATCAATTACATTGCACAAGGACACATTCATTTTGGTTTTAGGCATGGGGAGGTTAAGTGATTTACCCAGAATCACAGGATGTCGAGCTGACGCAGAACCTTGAACCTGGTTCCCCTGTTGCAAAGTCTGCAGCTCTGGCTGTAATGCCAGATCCTCTCCCTTAAGTGTCACATATAATCAAGTGATCAACTGGATAAAAAAAACATAAAGATAGCAAATTATTTAAAAATGCTTTGTTGCTATTTGAGAACTCAGAAAATATGTCCTCATTTTAGTTGTTTAGAGCACTAACCATAATTTCCATGGGAATAAGACCCTCTCATGGATGAGGGTGCAGAGGAAACAAGTTGACCACGCTGTGCAGGCGGGAGGGGCAGCAGCAGCACAATGGACCATGGAGGGCAGGGAAAAGGGAGCCAGGGGCAACAAACCAACCATGCAGTACAGGCAAGAGAGGCTGTGGCAATATAAAGACCATTGAGGGCAGAAAGAAGAGGCAGTGGCAATACAACCATACATGCCAACAGACCCGATTCAGGCAGGAGACTCCCAGGGTTTTTAAGCCCAAAAGGCCTTTATATATTTTGTCTCCTGCCTTAAATCTCCTCTTTTTCAATGTAATTCAATGTGGAAAACCAATTCCTCAGGTTTTTTTTAAAATCTCCCTTTTACCAAGTACACAATTTTGGCAAGCATGGTACATTGGATCACGGAGGGCAGGAGGAATTGGGAAGGGACATGGACTCAGATATGAGAGGGCAGGAGGGAGATTGTCAGGGGCACAAAACTGACTTTACAGGGCAAGCGTCAGGGTTTGCAGCAGCACAATGCACTTCACAGGGCAAGTGGGACGGCAGTGCAGCAAATGGACCATGGAAAGCAATAGGGAGGGAACAGGGCCATGCACATGGACAACAGAGAGCAGAGGGGAAAGAGGCAATGGCAGCAAGCTGACCATAGCAGACAGACCAGAGGGACAGTTGCAGCACAACGGACCATGAAGGGCAGGAGGGAGGGTGCAGGGGAAAGTCAGCGGATAAAACAAGGCAGGAGGGAGGCAATAGGGGTTAGCATATGGAAAATGGAAGGCAGGGGGCCAGGAGGCAGGGCAGGAGCAGCTAGCTGACCATGGAGGCAAGGCAGGATGGACACTGGAAGCACAACGCACCATTGAGGGCAATAGTGAGACTATAATGGCATACACAGACACAACGTAGGGAAGGTGGGAGGGGGTCAGGGGCAGCAAGCTGATCACACAGGGCAGGTGGGAGGGGCTGTGGAAGGACAGAAGACCATTCATGGCAAGCAGGCGGGTTAGTGTCAGCACAATGGCCATGGTGGGCAAGAGGGAGGGGGATGCACAAAAGACCATGGAGGACAGAAGGGAGGGGCTGGATACAGACAAAAGAGGGCAGGGGAAGTGACTTCATTACAGACCATGCAGGGCAGACAGGAGTAGCAGTTGTAGCACAACAGAGCATGGAGGGCAGAAGGGAGTGGTAACAAAATGGACCATGGAGGACAGTTGGGAGGGGAAAGGGGCAAGGAACTTGGACAGGTAGGGTGGAGGTGGCAGCGACAGGCGGCAGCCATCTGACCGTGCTCGGCAGGTGGGGGGGCTGTCGCAGCTCAACAGAATACTTAGAGGAGATAGAAGGCTGGGAGGTCCATGGAATATGGTGGGCAGAAAGGAGGGAGCAGGTGCATGCACACAGATATCGGAGGGTAGAGGGAAGTAGACTAGGGACAGCAAGTTAAGCACAGAGGCTAAGCAGGAGAAAAATGATGCTGCATAGAAATGGGGAACGGAGGGCAGGAGGAGTGGGCAGGGACAGCGAGCTAAAGGGAAGGCAGTGGCAGCACATCGGACCATGCAGGGCAGGAGGGAGAGGCTGGTGCATTGACTCGGACAATAGAGGGTAGAGAGGAGGTGGATGGGGCAGCAAGCTAACTGTTTACGGCAGGCAGAAAGGGCAGTGGCAGAACAACGGCCACACACAGCTGTAATGAGGGAGCAGGGTCATGAACAATGGATGGCAAGAAGGAGGGGGCAGGAGCAGCAAGCTTGGGCGGGGGCAGCACAATTCCAGGCCAGGCTCTGCATTCAAACTCATCCCCACTGTGCATTGCGATGAGCATCTCTTTTCACATTAAAAAAACCTCAGAAATTCATAGAAAAAAACAAAGGTTACAGGGACATTATAGTCAGGAAATAGAACTAAAACAAACCTTAGAAATTCACTGAAAAAAACAAGAGTTACAGGGACATTGCAGTTAGGCTCAGATTTCACTTGTACAGAAGTTTTAAAAGCCTGGCATTTTAACTAGCAGTCGTATTTGCAAAGTGGTGAAGAAAAAGGGTGGGGCCTCCAAGCAGCTCTCAGGAATTCTGCTGTGTTGTATTTACTGGAGGTAATAGGAGGGCTTCTGGGCCCCCACAATTTCTCAGCCTCCAAGAGGACTTCATCCCCCAACCAGCAGTGCACCAGGAGGTGCCTTTGCAGAGTGGTGGCAAAAAGGGGCGTAGCCTCTGAAGACCTCTCAGCAATTCCGATGTGTGGGACTTACTGGAGGTAACAGTAGGTCTTGTTGGCCCCCAAGAACCCTCAGCAAACAAGGGGACTTCATCCCCAACCAACAGTGCACCAGGAGGCGCCTTTGCAGCGAGGTGGAGAAAGGGGGGATGGCCTCCAAAGACCTTTCAGCAATCAGGCTGTGTGGGGCTTACTGGAGGTAACAGGAGGGGGTGTTGGCCCCTAAGAACTCTCCGCATCCAAGGGAACTTCATCCCCCAACTAGCAGTATGCCAGGAGGCGCCTTTGCAGAGTGGTGGAGAAACAGGACATGGCCTCCAAAGACCCTTCAGCAATCAGGCTGAGTGGGGCTTACCGGAGATATCAGGAGGGCATGTTGGCCCCAAAGGACCCTCAGCATCCAAAAAAGACTTCATCGCCCAACCAGCAATGCGCCAGGAGGCACGTTTGCAGAGTGGTGAAGAAAGGGGGGTGTGGCCTCTTGTGACTTGCCAGTCTTTTTTCTATATTTATTTGGGGATAGGGGGCGCATTGTGCTGATTTTGGCCCCAGGGACCCCATCCGCTGGGGCCAGGCCTATTTTGAATGGTGAAGGGGAGCCATGAGGCCACCCTCCCCAGCCCGATTTCAACTCCGGGGACCCCATCCCCTGGGACCTGGCCTTTTAAAAACAAAATATAAAAGTTTTAAAGGGAGTGGGGCTGAATGGCCCACCTCCCGGCCCAATTTTGGGTGCCTTGGTCCCACCCAGGGCACCCACTTAGATGGGTTGGGAACTGCAAGGGGAGCCTCAAGGCCCCTGCAGTCCCTGCCTGCTTCCCGCCTCCTGCAGGAGCCAGAAGTGCTTTGACAGAGAGGGAGCTGCTAACATGCAGCTCCCTTTCTGTTAAAGCAATTGTGCTCCACTTTGAGCAAGCGAGAGCAAAATGCTCTAGTTTGCTCAAAGCAGAGCATAGTTTGCTGTGGCTTGGTGGGAGTGGTAAAGGTCCCGCCAAGCCATAGCAAACCGCTATGTCCCAGGGGTGTGCACCTCAGGACATAGCAGGAACTGGCCTGGGGTGTGGCGGTCCCCAGGGCCAAGTATGGCTCTAGAAGGGGGCCCTTGCGTCCCCCCTCCTTTCTTGTAATTTGCCTCGGGGAGGTGATGGCCCCCGGGGCTGCAAGAGGGCCACACGGCCTCCCTTTATTCAATTAAAGTTATACCCTGGGGAGGTGGCAGTCCCTGGAGCTGGAGGGGGTCCATGCAGGCCCCCACATTACTTTTTATTAAAGCCCTGGGGAGGTGGTGGCCCTGGGGCTGTGGAGGGTGGTCCACGCCACCACGTTATTTTATGATTAATCCCCGGGGAAGTGGTGGTCCCTGGGGTGGGGGGGTCTGAGAGGCCCCCATCTAAAAAGATAAACAAGCCCTGGGGAGGTGGTATTCCCCGGGGCTGTGGAGGAGGCCATATGGGCCTCCTCAGCATTTTTTCAAAATTCAAGCCCCAGGGAGGTGGTGGTCCCCAGCGCATCAATATTCCCCAGCACCCCCTCTCTTCATTTTTAAAATGCCCCTGTGACCAGGTCTACCCGAGGGCCAATTAGAAATGGATCACAGGAGCCCGCACTTTGTTTTTTTAAACATTTTTGGTGGGATTCGCGCATTGCCTGTGGGACCCCCGAAGAGGCCTAGCGCCCCCTTTTCTTTTTTTTAATGTTTTTTCTGTGACTAGGTTCAACTGTGTCACAAGATGGCTGCCAACACTTCCTGGTTTGAATCAGATCTCACATGAGATCGGGAGGGGTCACGGTTCCACCGCGTCCTCCAGATATACAAATT
Source organism: Calotriton arnoldi (assembly GCA_963921515.1). Taxonomy (NCBI): domain Eukaryota; kingdom Metazoa; phylum Chordata; class Amphibia; order Caudata; family Salamandridae; genus Calotriton; species Calotriton arnoldi. Next base: position 388,746 of record CAWUFW010005904.1, on the reverse strand, counting down.
TGGATTTTCCTTAATATTTCAAAAACTTTTGAATGGATTTACACCAAATAACAAAAAGGCTGCTTTCTGGACCAACAACTACCTTTCTGACAAATTTGGTGTAATTCCGTTCACTCGTACAAAACCAGAGAAATTCTGCCGTTATAGTTAGCTGAGCTAAGACTAAGTATGTATTAGTATCTGTTTGAATAAGTGAGGTGGTGTGTGTATAACTGTATTGGTGAGTAAATGCCACTGTGATTGAATCATGGGTGACTGACTAGGTGTGTGAGTAACTCTATGGGTGAGTGGCGGTGTGTTAGTGTCTGTATGGGTGTATGAGTGCATATATCAGTGCTGTATTGATGAGTGACAGCATGTATGAGTGACTGTATCGGTTAGTGAGTGGATGTGTGTGTAGACCTATGAATCAGTGAGTGGGTCTGTACTAACTGGTATTGGTGTGTCTATGGTTTTGAGAATGGTAGTCTGTATTTTAGAGTGGGTGTATGAAAGGTTATATTAGGGTGTGAAGAGGTTCATCAGATATTAAGTGGATGATGTCTTCAGTGATGTCATCAGTGATGTCACTGACCATGTCATGAGTGATGTAATATGTGACATCATCAGCAGTGCATTGCGGGGCGCGAGTTATAGTTACCTGAACTAACTATAACGGGGGAATTTCACGGGTTTTGTACGAGTGCAATGTCCAACTAACTATAACTGTCCCTAAAACCTTATGGTTTTTTCAGTGAATTTCTAAGGTTTTTTAAATGCTAATTTCTAACTATAACGTGCCTGAAACCTATGGTTTTTTCAGTGAATTTCAAAGGTTTTTTAAATGCTAATTCCTAACTATAATGTGTCTGAAACCTATGGTTTTTTCAGTGAATTTCAAAGGTTTTTTAAATGCTAATTCCTAACTATAACGTGTCTGAAACCTATGTTTTTTTCAGTGAATTTCAAAGGTTTTGTAAATGACAATTTTTAAATGTATTAATTGTTATATTTATTTTTTTGATACTGATTTACAACATTTTTTTAAACTATTTATTTTTAGATATTTTATTTTTAAATTACATTGTAATTACATTATACATTACATTACAAAATATACTTTCTCAGAATGAATTACTTTAGTTTAAATACTTTGCAAATAGGCAATAGACTTTTAAGTACAGTAGTTACAGTTGTTGCAATGGGCAACACAATTTCAAAAACAAAGCAACATTGAGCTCAATGTGAATTTCTAGCTAAATGCAATTAGTTACTTTATGGATTACTTTTCTAACCACAGGACTGGATCCTAGATTCAGTCTTGGGACATCTCCTGTAAACAGTTGAGTAAAAGCGTTTTGGTTACAGTAGTGATTTTTAAGGAATATTATTGTATTTTAAAAGTTGACACTTAGAAACTTTTTCATATAGAATAACCAATGTTATCCTATGGGAGGAAATTCACTTAGCAGGTAAGTAGTGTTATCGTTACTTTTTCTTACTCAGTGGTGGATCCTGGAACCAGCACTGGTGCATCTCCTGTAAACAGTTGAAAGAATGCGTTTAAGTCACACATGCGATTTTTAAGGAATATTTGTAGTTTGTGAAAATCGACACTTTGAAACTTTTCTGCTGAAAACCAGACAATGGATTCCTATGGAAGGAAATTCAAGTTACTGGTAAGTACGGTTAGAATTACTTTTCAGGGTCAGTGCTGGGCTAAAAGATGCAGCACTGGGTTCTCTCCTGATAACAGGTGAGTAAATCGAAATCCGTATTTCGGCTGATTTTAGAGGAATATTTGTATGTTTCAAAAATCGACACTTAGAAACTTTTTCAGCAAAAAGCAGGCAATGATATCCTATGGAAGGAAATTCAAGTTACTGGTAAGTACGGTTAGAATTACTTTTCAGGATCAGTACTGGGCTCAAAGATGCAGCACTGAGGAATTCGTAGTTCGGCTGATTTTAGAGGAATATTTGCACAATGGTGAAGGAAGGGGGTGGGGCCTAAGGTGACATGTCTGCAAACACGCCCTGTGGCACGTTTTAAGTTGGACAATTAATTCCTCCTCAATCCCGAGGGTCTCTAGGGGCCAACTAGCCCACCAGGTACCTCCAGTATGCGCCAGGGGCTGCGTTGCAGAGAGGTGTTCAGAGGCCACGCCCCTTTTACAACACTCTGCAACGCAGCTCCGTGGCGCTTACTGGAGGTACCTGGTGGGCTAGTTGGCCCCTAGGGACCCTCAGGATTGAAAAGGAATTTATTCCCCATCTTAAAACGTGCCACGGGGCCTGTTTGCACACATGTCACCTAAAGCCCCACCCCCTCCCTTCACCACTGTGCAAACGCGCCCCGTGGCGCGTTTTAAGTTGGGGGATTAAGTCCCCTTGAATCCTGAGGGTCCCTGGAGTCCAACTAGCCCACCATATACCTCCAAAAGCGCCACAGAGCTGCGTTGCAGAGAGGTGTAAAAGGGGCGTGGCCTCTGTACACGTCTCTGCAACGCAGCCCCTGGCGCATACTGGAGGTTCCTGGTGGGCTAGTTGGCCCCCAGGGACCCCCAGTATTCAAGGGGAATTCGTCCCTCTCTGCAAACGCGCCAGGGGCGCGTTTGCAGAGTACTGCAGGGAGGGGCGGGGCCTCCGGCACGATGCCGGTCGTTTTTTTTTTCTATTTTTTTTTTAATGGGAGGGGGCTGCGTGGCCCCCCTTCCCTTGCCCACTTTTGGCCCCGGGGACCCCATCCCCCGGGGCCTGAGCATTTTATTTATTTTTTTAAATTTAAAAAAAAAAAAACGGGAAGGGGGCCGCGTGGCCCCCCTTCCCTGGGCCTGTATTGGCCCCGGGGACCCCATCCCCCGGGGCATGGCCTCGATTTTTTAATTTTTTTATTTGGAGGGGGCTGCGTGGCCCCCCTCCTCAGGCCATTTAAGGCCCCGGGGACCCCATCCCCGGGGCCGGCCTTGCACTTTTTTTCTTTTTTAAATTTGGGGAGGGGGCTGCGTGGCCCCCTCCCTGGCCACTTATGGCCCCGGGGACCCCATCCCCCGGGGCCTGGCCTCTGGTTGGGGACTGTGGGGGTCCCCAATCCCCCACAGTCCCAGCCGGCTCCCCGCCTCCTGCGCGAGCCGGCATTGCTTTTCCACATGGGAGCAGCTAACATGCTGCTCCCCATGTGGAAAAGCAATCCGCTTTGGATATTGGAAGCGAGAGCAGGTTTCCTGCTCTCTCTTCCAATATCCAAAGCAAGTTTGCAATGACAGGACGGGAGCCGCGAGGCTCCCGTCCTGTCATTGCAAACAGCAGTGTCCCGGGGGTAGGCACCCCGGGACACTGCAGGAGCCGGCCCTGGGGGGTGGCGGTCCCCAGGGCCATCACTGGCTCCAGGAGGGGGGCCGCGCGGCCCCCCTCCCCACATTTTCAAAGCCCCGGGGAGGTGGTGGTCCCCGGGGCTTCGGGGGTCCAAAACGGACCCCCATTTTTAATTTTTTAGTGCCCCGGGGAGGTGGCGGTCCCCGGGGCGTGTGGGGGGGCTGGAGCCCCCCCACACAGGTTAAAAAAAAATAAAACAGAAGCCCCGGGGAGGTGGCGGTCCCCGGGGCAGCGGGAGGGCAAAGAGCCCTCCCGCACCATTTTTTGTTAAAGCCCCGGGGGGTGGCGGTCCCCGGGGCTTGGGGGGCCCTTAGAGGCCCCCCATACATAAATTTAACCCCCCCACCATGCCCCCGGGACTTGGCCCACCCGGGGGCAAATTAACATCGAAGCGCGGGAGACCGCGCTTCGATTTTTTTTTTTTTTCGGCAGGATCCGCGCACCCTGAGCGCATCCTGCCGATTTAAAAAAAATGCTTTTTGTTGCCCAGGGGGTCCTTGTGGGACCCCCTGAGCAGGCCTAGGGGGTTAGGGTGTTTCTACCCTGCCCCCTTTGTGCGCTTTGCGCACTTGTTTCTGTCCCTCGGTTCTACCGAGGGACAAAATGGCTGCCAACACTTCCTGAATCGGAATGTTGACAGCCAGCTGACAGCCAATTAGCATGCAGCTCGTGATCGGGAGGGTACGCAGACCCTACTCGGCCATAGATATATATGTGACTTCACTTGTGAATTTCTCAGGAACTACTGAACGGATTTACACCATTTAAGCAAAAGGCACCAGTCTGAACCAAGGGCTACCTCTTTGCCAAATTTGGTGTAATTCCGTCCAGCAGTTCAGGCTGTAGGTGCGACTAAAGGTTCCTATGGAAAAATGAATGGGGAAAACGCGTTTTGGGACCCCCCTTTTTTCTCGGCCCCCGCTTGACGAATCAACCCGAGACTTTCAGGGTAGGAGCGGAGCGCCCCAACAAGTTGGAAACTTTCGCGAAGATTCATCAACCGGCGCCAACGTTATTTCAAATAGAATGTCGCGGATTTCCTATGGATAATAGGTCCTAACTATAACTATCTACTGGCGACCGCCAGTAGATAATATATATATATATATATATATATATATATATATATATATATAAAACATACTTAAACTTTTCAGAAACACACAGTCACTGGATGATGTCATCAGTGATGTCATTTGAGATGTCATCAGTGATGTCACTGACCATGTCATGAATGATGTAATATGTGACATCATCAGCAGTGCATTGCAGGGGCGCGAGTTATAGTTAGCTCAGCTAACGATAACCGCCGAATTTCTCTGGTTTTGTACGAGTGAAATGTCAGCCTAACTATAACGTCCCTGAAACCTGTGGTTTTTGCAGTGAATATATATATGTGTGTGTAAATATAAAAAAATATATACATATATGTTTGTGTGTGTGTGTAAATATAAAAATACATATATATATATATTTATATATATATATTTATTCACTGAAAAAACAAAAGCTACAGGGACATTATAGCTAGGCTCAGATTACACTCATGCAAAACCATAGAAATTCAGCAGTTTTAGTTACATGAGCTAACTATAAATCACACCCTCACAATGCACTGTTAAGACCTCACATATTACATCACTCATGACATGGTCTGTGACAACACTGATGACATCACACATGACATCTCAAATGACATCACTGATGACATCACTGTTGCCATCATCCACAGAACCACTCTTACACCACTTAAACCCCTATACAACATCTCATACACCCACTCCCTCTCCCACAGAACAACTTCCAGGCCCATTCACAGACTTATACAAACATTTACACATCTACTTACATACATATTTTTAAGTGCCCCGGGGAGGTGGCCCCACATTACTTTATAAACATTTGCCCTGGGGAGGTGGTGATCCCAGGGGCTTGCCATTTAGGCACCCCCACATACATAAAAAGCAGTGCCCCAGGGAGGTGGTGGTCCCTGGGGCTTTCATAAGCCCTAGGATGGGGCCCCCATGCAACCCCTTCTATTTTTATGGTACGCCCCTGGGACTTGGCCTACTTGGGGGGTTATTGAAAAGCAAGCGCAGGAGCCGTGCTTTTTCCCCCCACGAATATAGCAAATTCATTGCAAATCTTTTTTTAATGCTTTTAAGCCATGGCGGGTTCCCTGGGGGACCCCAAGACCAAGGCTTGGGGGTCCAGGTATTTCTACCCTGCCCCCTTTTCTTTCTTTAAACTTTTTTTGGGGGACTCAGCTGAAGCTGTGTCCCAAGATGGCTGCCAACACTTCCTGGTTGAAGTGTTGTCAGCCAATCAGAGCTCTGCATTTCCCTGCACGAGCCCGTTATTTTTCACGAAGTCATCGCGGCCACAGATATCGCTAACTTTATTCTTTTAAATTTCTCAACAACTACTAAACTGGTTAGCACCAAATAACAAAAAGCACAATTTGCGCAACCAAATCTACCTCTCTGCTACATTTGGTGTAATTTCATCCAGTAGTTCGGGATGTAGACATGTTCAAAGGTTCTATGGGAATTAACACCCTTTTTTCTTGGCCTCCACTTGACGGATCACTTCGAAACCTCCCATGCGCTAAAAGAATCACCAGCACACTTTTTTTTTTAATTCCATGAAGATTTGTCAAACGGCATCAAAGATATAGGCAAGTCAAAAAACGCTTTTCCAATTGAAACATGGTCCTAACTATAATTAATATACATATATAGATATATTTATTGCCTACTTGTAGGTTGTTATAGTTAGGACCTAGTTTCCATAGCAAAAGGAATTTTTGACTTGCCTCTAACTCTGGTGTTGTTTGACCAATCTTCATAAAAGTTTCCCAAAAAAGTGTTAAGGTAGGTTCTGTATGTCATGGAAAGTTTGGGGGTGATCTGTGCAGTCGGGGCCGAGAAATAGGGATGCGACTAAAGAGTGCGTTTGTAATGTAAATTCCTATCGGAACGTGTTGTCAAACCTACAGCTCTGAACCACTGGATGGAATTACACCAAATTTGGCAGAAAAGTAGATGTTGTTACGCAGATTGTGCTTTTTGTTATTTGGTGTAAATCCGTCCAGTAGTTTTTGAGAAATTTAAGCCAAAAAATGTAGATATATCTCTGGCCGTGGATATTTCGCAATGCTTTCGTGATTAATCACGACTGCTCACGCTATCAGGAATGCTGTGGTTGGCTGGACGCAACCTGAACAGAACGTTGCACCCCCCATTTTATCTATCATGAGCGGTTCCCGGGGCAAAGATTTTCTGTGAAAGCAAACATAAGAGGTCAGGGTCGAGGTGTTCTGACCCCATGTTTGAGAAATGTAAGTGTTAGTGACACAAGTTATGTGTCCAAAATTGATTTTGTTAATCACGTACAATATTCGCGATGATGCCGCGACCACCAGCGCAGCCCCCCATGTACCGTCGCGGTGACATCTCCAATATTGGTGGAAATATAAAAAAGTATAACAGTGAATCATTAATGCACATTGTATTGTATTATATTGAGATTCTGATAAGTGCTTTATAGTGTTATATAGATAGAGATTTATCTAGTTTGATGAATAGAATTAATTATATAGTTATAATTTTTTAATGTGTTGGTGGCTATTGAGTTCCTGCTTTTGCTTTCCGGTTTCACGCCATATCCGCGGGGATCGCGATTACTGACATCATCGCGATCTCCGGCTCACCGCGAAAACAAAAAACAGGTTTTAAAAAAGGTAGTTCTAGAAATACACTAGAAAAACATGAGTTTGAAGTGTACAGTAATAAACCCCTAGTCTGTAAAATACTGCAATATGTGTGCATATATGTGTTTTTCACTTTATGGAAAAGGGGCGATCGTCACAGTTAACGGCATGGTCGCGACTTCCCAAATAACCGCGAAAATGGAAAATAGGTCTTAAAGATGGATTTTAAAGAAACTTAGGGGCCTATTAGGATGGTGGGCGGATCGCCATCTGTTCCTGTTTTACCCCCCGCCATATTAGTATCAAGGGGTACCGCGGCGGACGGAAAGACCGTCCGCCGCTTTTCCACCGGTCGGCAATCGTTACGATTGCCGGCCGGGCGGAAAAAGCCCATAATATGGTGGCGGTGCCCATCAATATTATGATGCCTGCAGTGGGAATGCCTTTTCATGGCAGAGACTCTGCCATGGAAAGGCATTACTTTGGGGGCCCATTGCGGGCCCCCGGGGTGGGTGGGTAGGTGGGTGGCTGCACTGGGGGGTACCATTTCCATGCACAAGGTGGCAGGCACGTCGCGGTACCTGTCACGTTGTGCATGGCAATGCACAACATGGACTTTAACATTGCGGCGGGTGCTGCTTACAGCACCGCCCGCCGCAATGTTAAAGTCGAGGATGCGCCCGCCAGTGTGGCGGGCGCATCCTAATTGGCCTGGTGAGACCGCCGCACCTCTGGCGGTCGGTCCCATTTTCCGTTACGGTGGCGGGCGGACAAAGTCCTCCCGCCATCGTAATAGGCCCCTTAGTACAAAAATATGAGATTGAACATGTTTTAAAAAAAGCATGTATACAGTAATATGTGTAGTTCAATGTTTACAATTGATTTTTTAGTTAATATTTTTGGATGTGCTGCTGGAGGTTGAATGTCTGCTTTTGTTTTGCGATTTTGCGACTTATGAGCGACCATCACGACGTTGTACCAAAAAGTTCAAAAAAAGGATTTTTATAAAGAAAATTGACAATATTTTGGGTGCTAGGGTGGCTCTGACAAGAGCCTTTTTTTGTTGATTATGTGTATATTACAGCTACACACAAGAACGGATGCAGAGTTTCAGGTTACTTAGAAACACCCTGTTGCCTTCATCTGTAAAGTGCACTCCATCATTTCTATAAATCCCATGCATGTAAAAACGCAGATTGTTGTTATAGATACATCTCATGCAATGGCCTCTGAGGAATGCAGAAACAGTTTTATTAACATGTTTCCTGGTTGAGTCAATCTGTGGACAGAATTGATTTGACCACTTCCATATATTAGAGTACACCAAGACAGTATGAGGGAAAAGTGACATCAGTTCTGCAAAGGTATCTTTCATTAGGATTTTCAGCCCTACCACAGTCAATGTGCTTAGGTCATTCCCACCACAGTACTCAATCATTAGGTGAAGAGCTCAGCAATCCCCAATGAATTTAACCAAAGCCAGCAACTGATGAAACTTTAACCCTCTCTGACCAAACCAAATAATCTCCACATTTGGCAAACCCAAGTCCTTGTCAATACCGCTCTTTTTTGCTGCCTCTTCAGCCCAATAGACATAGCTATGGCCCACAATCCACACTCTAAGCATTTTGAAGTGAAGGAGAAATAGCAGTCAGAAGAAGGCTGGAGCTGAATAAAATTAGGTAGTGGGCTGGATGCCTTAGCAAGAAGTCCTATTATTGGCTGTTGTTTAAAAAAAGAAATGTAATACAGGCATGGATATGCTTTTGAATCTGTGGAGTAAACCACACCTGATGTATCTCATTTGGAAGTAGCATGAACTTATGACCTACTGGTTCCACTGGGTTGCTAGGTACACTGAGCTAAGAGTATATTGGGGAGGGGAAGGGAGTTAAAGAGACCGAATTTTTTTTTAAAGTTGACGAGTAATGACACAAGTGAATTAACGGCAAACTTTAATTTCCAACTCAGGACGATGTAATAAACTGTTGTTCAGTATTTAAATTTAAAAAACTGTAGCTAAATATTGGGTTGGACTCCCGTTTTGTTTCGAGATTATTCTGCGATGATCGCGTAAACATTGCGAACACGAGGAGACAGGCATCTCATTTTGAAACAGAGGGAAAGGGTTAACAGAAGCTAGCCATTCACAAGTGGACATGCAGTAGTCTAAAATGAAAGACATGATTTCATATGCTGCCTTTCTCATGATCATAGAGTGGAAAGTTGAAGGGGTTGCCATTTTATAGTTGCTTTCTATGAGAGTGGTGTGCCATTCTTGTGCTCAGTTTTTACAAATCTTAACAGTGTCAAAACTATCCAGAAAGAGCTACAACAACAATATAATCTACGAAATCAATTCACTGATATGTATATAACTTTTTAATTATTTAAAAAATGTACATCAGAAATGAAGATGTATATTGGAGTTTGATTAAAAAGAGTATCACAGTGATGTGGAAACAATATTTCAGATGAACTGTATCTGGCAGCAGGTATGTGTTTAAGATGTTAGTACTGTTGAAAATTACCATGAGCAATGCCTCTAAAAATGACAACGTTTTAAATGTCTAAGCATTATGTGTAGAACACATACATCTATATTATTTGCATTCTGGGAGCTGTCGTACTTTTAGTCACATTATTAAACAGAAGTAGTGCAGTCAGAAATAAAAGATAAGAAATGTGCTGCGTCTGTATATGAATTATAAAGTAGTAATGCTTGTTGGGTATGTATTATGAAGTATTTGTCAATGTGGTTTTAAGTTATATGACCATTTTGCATATACTTAGATGGTGAGATATGGTTTTTGTGGTTGCCGATTGCTATATGTACAATGATACTCTTGAGTTTACTTAAAGATGCAGAGAACTATATATTTTTGGAAACATTGCCCGAAGGTGTATATCTATTATGAAATCACATATATGGTTACATGGTGATCTATGTTCTTTAAGGCTGATGAAAATTTCATGTATATGGTGATGGTGGTGTATTTCTTTAAACATGCTATGTTCGAAATTGAGGAGGGTTAATAGTGCAGAATATCTCTTGAGAGTTCTTGTGCTCGCTTCACTTGGTGTGTAACTTTTCTTTGAGAAATGCTGAATATATGTTTTAAAGACGCAAGAAATATTTGCAAAATGATGTAGGTACATCATTAAGAAAAGGTTTTGTGCTTTGAATAAGTGAGAATTGTTTTCAGTTTTAGAAACTTACTGATGTATGTGCATGCTGAGTAACAGAGCAATGTATGCTCTTAGAGTACCATCTATGCAATATATATCAAGTGTGATATCTAGACTTATCCAATCACCCAGGCACTACACATGCACACTTCCAATCACGCAGGCACTAACAATGTACTCATTGAACTATGCAGGCAAAGCCCATGAGTTCATCCAATCACCCAGATAGTAGCAATATAGTCATGTGAATACACAGGCACTAACTATGCAGATATGGAACCACCAATGTAGTTCCTACATACTCAGGGAATCATGCAGGCACTGTCCTATATTCTGAGGGAATCACCTAGGCACTATCTATGCAGTCATCTAATCATCCAGGGAGTATTGCTGTACTCCACCAGAAACACATGTTTTTACAAGTTGTAGTGAGGAATATGCACTTTTTTAGAACCATCTGGTGAATTATATATGGAACCTATCACACACTGTTTGCATGTACTCGGAACAATTAGTTAGCTATATGCTGTGACACATGTGACACATGTTAATGTCAGATTTTTATATGCAGTGTTTCTCAAAAATTAAATTTGACACATCTCAGTAGAAAGGTATTGAAACATTAAATGTGCCAGTGACGCAGAGGTAGAGAGGCACAGAAATAGCTCTTATGTTGTGTTTTTGGATTTACATTACTGAGCCATTGTGTATAATTTTACACTTTGGCTGATGTTTATTTTAAAATTGAGAACATAAGGGATAAAGTGGTATTTTAGCATGTATAAATGAGAACTGAGATATGGTGCAGCTGTGTTATAGGAGAGGGTGCTACAATATTAAAAGGTAACTAATAAATTAAGTTTTGTGTTTTGGTTTGGGTTTGGTACATTGAAGTATGTGCTTGTAGTTATGTAGGTAGGTTCATTTGTAGATATAAAACTGCAACATAACATAAAAACTGTTTTGTGTTATGTGTAAGCCAGTAGTAAAAATAGTTGGTACATTGGGTAGAAAAAAAAATCAAATATATTTTGCAGAACAATATCTGCATAATTACAGACAGAATGCCTACAAAAGCTTGAAGTAAAAAGGAACATAAGCAACTACAGTATCTATGCAGAACTGAGACTCAAAAGGGGCAAAATGAAGAAAAAGTGGTGAATGAAAAAAGAGCTATTGGTAAGAGGACAAAGTCATTTCTTAAAAGTATTTATGGACATTTCCAAAGATTATGGAATAATAAAAATCTAATTCAAACTATGAGAAAGATTAACAATTGACAAAATCAATATAACAAGAACAGGAAAAAATGTAACAGAGATGGGCACACCTTAACCAGGAGACAGAAGTAGTTTAAGGAAATCAAAGCCAGGATGCTTTGCAGTAGAGTAGTTATAAATCTACTGAGACATAGGAAGAAGTATAGAAGAAGGAGACATGCACTGAAACAGAAAGAGCGAGTTGAGAGAGTAGTTGATAAGGCCTTTGCTTTGAAAGTGAAGCTTTTTGTTTTGATTATAAATAGAATGAAGACTCTTGACAAAATGGTGTTGTGCATGAGGAGACAAAATCAGAAAAAAGATTTGTGAATAGAAGCAACTTTTGTACAGTTTTTAGTGGAGAATGCATACATACTTCTAGTACAGAGTCTTTATTTAAGAAAGAAAGCTATCTCCAGGATAATAGATTAGTTCATGCTATTGATTATAGAGTACGATGTTATGAAATGAAGAATGTTACAGCAAACAAATGATGGACGGAATGCTGACAATGCAAACATTCTCCCCCAGTCAAAAGATCTGGGTTAAATCCATCGTTCTTTTGCCCAGTACGCCACCCCAGTTTGGACCCAGCCATATGCAAATCAGTCTTGACCCTGTGCCCCATGGGAACAGTCCAGACCGAACTGCCAGGCCAGGTCCTCCCTGGACCGGAAACAAGCATCCTGGGACTGGTTCCAGGGTATGTCACCCTTCTTCAGCCAGGCTAGCTTGAATCCAGTGGCACAGTGAGCAAGGGACCCACGTCTGGGCATACCCATCCCACTTAGGGCGAAAAGTGTTACAGCAAACAAATGATGGACGGAATGCTGACAATGCAAACATTCTCCCCCAGTCAAAAGAGCTGAGTTAAATCCATTGTTCTTTTGCCCACTACGCCACCCCAGTTTGGACCCAGCCATATGCAAATCAGTCTTGACCCTGTGCCCCATGGGAACAGTCCAGACCGAACTGCCAGGCCAGGTCCTCCCTGGACCGGAAATGAAGAATGGCACTCCTATAGTGAAAGAGGTCATGGTACCTACAAATGTAGAACAGGTTATTGGAGAACAGGTACAAGGAAGGCGGAGTCAGGCACCTGTATGGAAATGGAATTGTAGTTTCTACATATCTTTCCAAGGCCATGTTTAAAACACAAAATAAGTACTTTGCAAGGATTGGATCCTTGCAAGATTAGAAAGCATACAAATATGCAGGGGTACTCACTAACTTGTTTATCAAACAAAGTGTGCCAAAGCACCTTTCATCATTTCAGGATGTTAGCTGTATACCATTCAACAATGTGAACTTTAGTTAGGAGGCTGTACTAAGTGAAAACTCCTGCTTTATGTTTAGGAGAAATGGATAGAGCACTCTTGCATGGTACTGTGGCAGACGTAGAAAAGGTTTATGATGATATGCAGTTCCTTTTCTTTGGTCCTGAGCAAGATTCTAGGAAAAATAAAGAGATGTTAAGAGGAGGAGTTGCAGAACAGGACACAGATGTTACATTTGATAGTTTTGAAGAAGAGATTACAAAATGTAACAAAGTGTGGTCTGACTGCTGACTTGTATTTAAAAAGTGAAAAAGTAAATAATGATAACTGGCAAAAGTTAGCTGTGTATTTATTTGTAGAGGAACGTTCTGACTTGTCCATATGGCAAGTTATATGTAAGTAGTGTTACAATAAATTAGAAGATAATAAAATGAACAACACATAGATATTAATACCCATTTTGTAAGATAATAAAATGCGTGCCAATTTAGAAAAACTTTGAAGGGACAAAAATTAAAAGTAATCAACATTTATGATTCTTTGCAGCATTGTGAAGAGCTGTTATGGACTGCTTTCCAGCACTCACTACAACTCCACAATTCATGCAGTATAATGCCATCCGGGAAAACTGGGGAGCTAAATCTTGAAGATGAGATTGGACCTCTGAAGGGACTCTCTGCCCCTGTGTTTTTGCGGCTGCTATGGAAGTTTAGGGTCCTTCAGCCTTGCGTTGCCTTCTTGCTACTTTTACACTATTCCTATGGTATGTTTTTGGATGGTTAAGCATGGTCATAGTCCCCGAAGAATATTTTTTATTTGTACCCCTTGACAACGTCTTGTGACATGTTGTGCATTGTGCAAATCTGCTCAGTATGAACTCCTCTTAAAGAATGTTCAAGATAGATAAATGGATGTATTCTTCTTATTCTTTTAGTTGAAAAGTATATTATCCAATGATATTTCTTTATTTTCTGTTTTGCTTTTGAATTTTTTTGTGGTTTTGTAAATTTTTTAAAAATGGTTGTTCTTTTTTATGGTAACAAAAATGGCAACTGGGACAGGAGGAATGAAAAAATGTGCACTGAGAAATGTGCATAAAATATAAAACGGGAAAAAATTAGCATGTATGATTTTTTTGCAGCATAGCAAATAGCTGTAACACACTGCTCACCAGCACTTATAACAACATGCAATACGTGGCCATTCTTGAAAACTCTGGAGCCATATCTGTTGTAGTAGACTGCACCTCTGAAGGGACATTCTGGCCAGAAATTGTTGGTGCTGCCACTGATGTAGATGGTCCTTCAGCTTCCCTCTGCTTGATTGCCAGTTGGATATGTTTTCTATGATAGGTTTTAAGATAATATAATATGGATGTCGTCCCACATGAATATTTTTTGTTCATCCCTCTAGAGAGGGTCTTGTCACAGATTGTGCACTGCACTAGTTCTGCAGCAGTTTTTGATTTCTCATGAGTTTGGGCAACAATGGGTAGTTTGATGGGTGTTTGGTAGTTATGTTCTATTCGTGAGTTCAGATGTTGAAAGTTATTTTTTGAAACTGTTGTTTTTTAGAAATGTGCTGTTAAAATAATGTTAAACCAATATTTTACTAAACAGCTAGACACAAACTTTGTGTAAAATATGTCTATATATCTGATTACACTTTGTCATTTGTATTCGTGATTACTGATGTCATTGCGACCTCCGATGTTGCTGTGAAGAAGGAAAATGCATTTTTAGTGAAGTTATTTTGACAAATAAATAGAAAGGGGAAAGTTAAATTAGTAGCTTACTAAATAGCTACACTGAACCTTTATGTAAAATATGTCTAAATATGTGTTTTACACTTTGTAAAAAACACCCAATATTCGAAGTGTGTCCTTGGCAATTGCACTCATAGAATCACACAGGCACCACCTACGCAATCATACAATCAACTAGGCACTACTCATGCACTAATTACCCAGAAATTACACACTCACTCATAGACCCATACAGCCACTCACACACCCAGTCACCAACCTATACAGCGACTCACACACCCACTCTCAAAGTTTACAGGTTACAACTAGGAAATAAAATTAAAAATGCCTTCGAAATTCACTGAAAAAACCAAAGGTTTCAGGGACCTTATAGTTAGGAATTAATATTTAAAAACCTTAGAAGTTCACTGAAAAAAAACAAAGGTTACAAGGCCATTATAGTTAGGAAAGTATATTAAAAAACCGTATAAATTTAATAAAAAAACAAAGGTTAAAGGGACGTTATAATTAGGCTCAGGTTTCCCTTGTACAAAACCAGAGAAATTCTGCAGTTATAGTTAGTAGCTGAGCTAACTATAACTTGCGCCCCCGCAATGCACTGCTTATGACCTCACATATTACATCACTCATGTCATGGTCAGTGACATCACTGATGACATCTCAAATGACATCACTAATGACATCATCCAGTGACTGTGGATATATATATTATATATATATATATTATCTACTGGCGGTCGCCAGTAGATAGTTATAGTTAGGACCTAATATCCATAGGAAATCCGCGACATTCTATTTGAAATAACGTTGGCGCCGGTTGACGAATCTTCGCGAAAGTTTCCAACTTGTTGGGGCGCTCCGCTCCACTCCTACCCTGAAAGTCTTGGGTTGATTCGTCAAGCGGGGGCCGAGAAAAAAGGGGGGTCCCAAAACGCGTTTTCCCCATTCATTTTTCCATAGGAACCTTTAGTCGCAGCTACAGCCCGAACTGCTGAACGGAATTACACCAAATTTGGCAAAGAGGTAGCCCTTGGTTCAGACTGGTGCCTTTTGCTTAAATGGTGTAAATCCGTTCAGTTGTTCCTGAGAAATTCACAAGTAAAGTCACATATATATCTATGGCCGAGTAGGGTCCGCGTACCCTCCCGATCACGAGCTGCATGCTAATTGGCTGTCAGTTGGCTGTCAACATTCCGATTCAGGAAGTGTTGGCAGCCATTTTGTCCCTCGGTTCAGAAACAAGTGCGCAAAGCGCACAAAGGGGGCAGGGTAGAAACACCCTAACCCCCTAGGCCTGCTCAGGGGGTCCCACAAGGACCCCCTGGGCAAAAAAAAGCATTTTTTTTTTTAAATCGGCAGGATGCGCTCAGGGTGCGCGGATCCTGCCGAAAAAAAATAAATCGAAGCGTGGTCTCATGCGCTTCGATGTTAATTTGCCCCGGGTGGGCCAAGTCCCGGGGGCATGGTGGGGGGTTAGATTTATGTATGGGGGCCTCTAAGGGCCCCCAATCCCGGGGACCGCCACCCCCGGGGCTTTAACAAAAAATGGTGCGGGAGGGCTCTTTGCCCTCCCGCTGCCCCGGGGACCGCCACCTCCCGGGGCTTCTGTTTTATTTTTTTAACCTGTGTGGGGGGCTCCAGCCCCCACACGCCCCGAGACTGCCACCTCCCGGGGCACTAAAAATTAAAAATGGGGGTCCTTTTGGACCCCCGAAGCCCCGGGGACCACCACCTCCCTGGGGCTTTGAAAATGTGGGGAGGGGGGCCGCACGGCCCCCCTCCTGGAGCCAGTGATGGCCCTGGGGACCGCCACCCCCCAGGGCCGGCTCCTGCAGTGTCCCGGGGTGCCTACCCCCGAGACACTGTAGTTTGCAATGGCAGGACGGGAGCCTCGCGGCTCCCGTCCTGTCATAGCAAACTGCTTTGGTTATTGGAAGCGAGAGCAGGGAAACCTGCTCTCACTTCCAATATCCAAAGCTGATTGCTTTTCCACATGGGGAGCAGCATGTTAGCTGCTCCCCATGTGGAAAAGCAATGCCGGCTCGCGCAGGAGGCGGGGAGCCGGCTGGGACTGTGGGGGGATTGGGGACCCCCCCACAGTCCCCAACCAGAGGCCAGGCCCCGGGGGATGGGGTCCCCGGGACCATAAGTGGCCAGGGAGGGGGGCCACACAGCCCCCTCCCCAAATTTTAAAAAAAGTGCAAGGCCGGCCCCGGGGGATGGGGTCCCCGGGGCCTTAAATGGCCTGAGGAGGGGGCCACGCAGCCCCCTCCAAATAAAAAATAAAAAAATCGAGGCCATGCCCTGGGGATGGGGTCCCCGGGGCCAATACAGGCCCTGGGAAGGGGGGCCACGCGGCCCCCTTCCCGTTTTTTTTTTTTTTAAATTTAAAAAAAATAAATAAAATGCTCAGGCCCTGGGGGATGGGGTCCCCGGGGCCAAAAGTGGGCAAGGGAAGAGGGGCCACGCAGCCCCCTCCCATTAAAAAAATAGAAAAAAACGACCGGCATCGTGCCGGAGGCCCCGCCCCCCTCCCTGCAGTACTCTGCAAACGCGCCCCCTGGCGCGTTTGCAGAGGGGGAACGAATTCCCCTTGAATACTGGGGGTCCCTGGGGGCCAACTAGCCCACCAGGAACCTCCAGTATGCGCCAGGGGGCTGCGTTGCAGAGACGTGTACAGAGGCCACGCCCCTTTTTACACCTCTCTGCAACGCAGCTCTGTGGCGCTTTTTGGAGGTATATGGTGGGCTAGTTGGACTCCAGGGACCCTCAGGATTCGAGGGGACTTAATCCCCCAACTTAAAACGTGCCACGGGGCGCGTTTGCACAGTGGTGAAGGGAGGGGCGGGGCTTCAGGTGACATGTGTGCAAACAGGCCCCGTGGCGCGTTTTAAGATGGGGAATAAATTCCTTTTCAATCCTGAGGGACCCTAGGGGCCAACTAGCCCACCAGGTACCTCCAGTAAGTGCCACGGAGCTGCGTTGCAGAGTGTTGTAAAAAGGGGCGTGGCCTCTGAACACCTCTCTGCAACGCAGCCCCCTAGCGCATACTGGAGGTACCGGGTGGGCTAGTTGGCCCCTAGGGACCCTCGGGATTGAGGAGGAATTAATTCTCCAACTTAAAACGCGCCACAGGGCGTGTTTGCAGACATGTCACCTCATGCCCCACCCCCTTCCTTCACCATTGTGCAAATATTCCTCTAAAATCAGACGAACTACGAATTCCGATTTACTCACCTGTTATCAGGAGAGACCTCAGTGCTGCATCTTTGAGCCCAGTACTGATCCTGAAAAGTAATTCTAACCGTACTTACCAGTAACTTGAATTTCCTTCCATAGGATATCATTGCCTGCTTTTTGCTGAAAAAGTTTCTAAGTGTCGATTTTTGAAACATACAAATATTCCTCTAAAATCAGCCGAAATACGCATTTCGATTTACTCACCTGTTATCAGGAGAGACCTCAGTGCTGCATCTTTCAGCCCAGTACTGATCCTGAAAAGTAATTTTAACCGTACTTACCAGTAACTTGAATTTCCTTCCATAGGATATCATTGCCTGCTTTTTCGTGAAAAAGTTTCAAAGTGTCAATTTTTGAAACATACAAATATTCCTCTAAAATCAGCCGAAATACGAATTCCGATTTACTCACCTGTTATCAGGAGAGACCTCAGTGCTGTATCTTTCAGCCCAGTACTGGTCCTGAAAAGTAATTTTAACCGTACTTACCAGTAACTTGAATTTCCTTCCATAGGCTAACATTGACTGGTTTCACTTGGAAATTCTTCTAAGTATGGAGTTTTGGAACTTTATAATATTTCTCTAAAATCAGCCAAACTATGAATTCCGATTTACTCACCTGTTATCAGGAGAGAACCCAGTGCTGCATCTTTTAGCCCAGCACTGACCCTGAAAAGTAATTCTAACCGTACTTACCAGTAACTTGAATTTCCTTCCATAGGAATCCATTGTCTGGTTTTCAGCAGAAAAGTTTCAAAGTGTCGATTTTCACAAACTACAAATATTCCTTAAAAATCGCCTGTGTGACTTAAACGCATTCTTTCAACTGTTTACAGGAGATGCACCAGTGGTGGTTCCAGGATCCACCTCTGAGTAAGAAAAAGTAACGATAACACTACTTACCTGCTAAGTGAATTTCCTCCCATAGGATAACATTGGTGATTCTATATGAAAAGGTTTCTAAGTGTCAACTTTTAAAATACAATAATATTCCTTAAAAATCACTACTGTAACCAAAACGCTTTTACTCAACTGTTTACAGGAGATGTCCCAGGACTGAATCTAGGATCCAGTCCTGTGGTTAGAAAAGTAATCCGTAAAGTAACTAATTGCATTTAACTAGAAATTCACATTGAGCTCAATGTTGCTTTGTTTTTGAAATTGTGTTGCCCATTGCAACAACTGTAACTACTGTACTTAAAAGTCTATTGCCTATTTGCAAAGTATTTAAACTAAAGTAATTCATTCTGAGAAAGTATATTTTGTAATGTAATGTATAATGTAATTACAATGTAATTTAAAAAATAAAATATCTAAAAATAAATAGTTTAAAAAAATTTTGTAAATCAGTATCAAAAAAATAAATATAACAATTAATACATTTAAAAATTGTCATTTACAAAACCTTTGAAATTCACTGAAAAAGCCATAGGTTTCAGACACGTTATAGTTAGGAATTAGCATTTAAAAAACCTTTGAAATTCACTGAAAAAACCATAGGTTTCAGGCACGTTATAGTTAGAAATTAGCATTTAAAAAACCTTAGAAATTCACTGAAAAAACCATAAGGTTTTAGGGACAGTTATAGTTAGTTGGACATTGCACTCGTACAAAACCCGTGAAATTCCCCGTTATAGTTAGTTCAGGTAACTATAACTCGCGCCCCCGCAATGCACTGCTGATGACGTCACATATTACATCACTCATGACATGGTCAGTGACATCACTGATGACATCACTGATGACATCTCAAATGACATCACTGATGACATCATCCATGTGAGAATTTAATGCACCTCCTCACACCCTAATATAACCTTTGATACACCCACTCTAAATTACAGACTGCCATTCTCAAAACCATAGACACTCCAACACCAATAACTACATACCCACTCACTGATTCTTAGGTCTACACACACACATCCACTCACTCACCCGTACAGTCACTCATACTTATGGTCACTCAGTACAGGACTATCATATGCACTCATACTCCTATATAGACACTCAAACACCGCCACTCATCCATAGAGGTACTCACACACCTAGTCAGTCATGCAAATAATTAAACACACTGCCATTTACTCACCTATACAGTTATACACATACCAGCTCACTTACTCATACAAATAGTAGCACATTGTTACGCTCTTATACAATCACAGATACAAGCACACACTCATCCATACAGCCACTATCACAATCACTCACTCTTGCTTATAGCTATTTATATAATCCAACACACATATATACTGCCTTTCACATATGTAGTTACTCACACATGTACCACTGGGACATACATTCACTCACTAACACACACTTACACACACTTACCCACCCATACAGTCTATCACAGATGCACTCTTGAAACCATCCACCCAGTGAATCACCCACTCACACATCTATGCACAGAGTTGCACACACCCCTCCCACACAAACACTCAGGCACCCATACAGATACTCAGACAAGCATTCAATAACTCATATAGACACTCATTTAGCTATTCACAAACACATGCAGCCACTTACACAGCAACAGACAGACGGATACAGACATTCACCCAGTTTAGTCACTAACCCATGCATTCAGTAAGATACGTTAAATCACTCACTTATAGAGTCAGTCACGCACCTACTAAATCATCCATACAGACACTTACACACCCACTCATTCTTCAATACGTCTTTTCCTATATATATTAAAAATATTTAAACTTTACAGAAACACACAGTCACTGGATGATGTTATCAGTGATGTCATTTGAGATGTCATCAGTGATGTCATCAGTGATGTCACTGACCATGTCATGAGTGATGTAATATGTGACGTCATCAGCAGTGCATTGCGGGGCGCGAGTTATAGTTAGCTGAACTAACTATAACGGGGAATTTCACGGGTTTTGTACGAGTGCAATGTCCAAGTAACTAAAACTGTCCCTAAAACCTATGGTTTTTTCAGTGAATTTCAAAGGTTTTTTAAATGCTAATTTGTAACTATAACGTGTCTGAAACCTATGGTTTTTTCAGTGAATATATATATATATATATATATATATATTTCTGTAATTCCTTCGCGTCTTCTCCCCAGCGAAAGTCACGACACCACAGCAGGGTATTTATTCAAAGTTATTTTATTTTCCACACCATCGTGAAAAGTGAGCAACACAGGAAGGTCTACGCGTTTCGGCTCCAATAGCCTTCTATATATTCACTGAAAAAACCATAGGTTTCAGGGGCGTTATAGTTAGTTGGACATTTCACTCGTACAAAACCATAGAAATTCCCACGTTATAGTTAGTTCAGCTAACTATAACTCGTGCGCCCGCAATGCACTGCTGATGACGTCACATATTACATCACTCATGACATGGTCAGTGACATCACTCATGACATCACTGGTGACATCTCAAATGACATCACTGATGACATCACTGATGACATCATCCTTGTGATAGAGTGGCAGACCTCCTCTCACCCTAATATAACCTTTGATACACACACTCAAAAATACAAACTAACATTTTCAAAACAATGGACATACCAATACCAGTTACAACACACCTATTCAGTAATTCCAAGATCTACACACACATCCACTCATTCACCAACAGTCCCTATACAGTCACTCATATATGTACTCACTCATCATATGTACTCATACACCTATACATCCTGTTACACACCACCACTCATCCATAGAGTTACTCACACACATAGTCACACATGCAAAGTATCAAACATCCATTTACTTGCATATACAGTTATACACACACTACCACACTTACTTCTACAGAAACGTACACATACTTACTCTCTTAAACAATCACTTATAGAAACACCTACTTATTTGTACAGGAACTCTTCCAATCTCTCACTCTCACATATACTCACTTATATACACCAATACTCACATATACTAGTTTAAAACATATGTAGTTACTCATAAAGACACTATTGAGACAGTCATTCACTCACTAACACACCCATACACATACTCATCCACCTATACAGTCCTGCACACATGCTGTCTTCAACACATACAAACAGGGAGTCACTCATTCATGCATCTATGCACTAAGTAATACCCCCCACCGAACCATACAGACTCTCAGACACTCATACTGATACTCAAAAAACCAACTAATAACCCATATAGACACTCATGTAGCTACTCACCAACCCATGCAGCCACTTATACACAAAGTGAGAGACTGATACAGATATTTTCATATTTAAACATTACTCACTAACCCATGTATTCACTAAGATACACTTAGTCAGTTATACAATCAATTTTACAAAAAAAAATCATCCATTTAGACACTTATATACCCATTTATTCTTCCATCGACCTTGAGATATACATATATAAAACATATTTAATTTTCAGAAAAACACACATTCACTGGATGATGTCATCAGTGATGTCATCAGTGATGTCATTTGACATGTCATCAGTGATGTCATGAATGATGTCACTGACCATGTCATGAGTGATGTAATATGTGACGTCATCAGCAGTGCATTGCGGGCGCACGAGTTATAGTTAGCTGAACTAACTATAACGGGGGAATTTCTATGGTTTTGTACGAGTGAAATGTCAAACTAACTATGACGCCCCTGAAACCTATGGTTTTTTCAGTGAATTTCTAAGGTTTTTTAAATGCTAATTTCTAACTATAACGTGCCTGAAACCTATGGTTTTTTCAGTGAATATATATATATTTATTATACTATAATACATGTGAAAATGTCTCGGTCCCCTGTTTGCCTCGGTGGCACAGAAAAAATGGGTGGAACTGACGTCAGCATGCCGACGAGGTCCTCTTATGGCTCCGATGACGTCATACGGTATCGCAAGCGGAGCCGTGCTATTATGACGTCCTCGTTGACGTGGGAGAGCTAGGAAAGAATTTCCGTGGAATGCTGGTGCAGGGGATATTCACCTAAGTGTTCAGGCTAGTCCTTTGGGAGCAACTGTTTATGTTGCCACTACAGAAACCGAAACCAGTGATCCGAGGGCAGAGGCCCTGCAGATGGCACACGAGGTGGGGTGCATTGTCGTGTGCACCGGCGGGGCAGCGAAGTGACAAGCACCACAACCCACAAAAAAGGTAACGAGGGCACTGAATAACACAGGATCTTCTCTTTGTATCTGGCAGGAACAACGAAGTTAAAATGCCCTAGTACCAAAATGTAGAATTAGTGCTACAACGGTCTTCAAGAGGACCTGCGATGCCGCTTCTGTCTCCCGTACCCTGGAGGTGGCACATGGGTCACGCGGTACGGTCATACTGCGGTGGGACGCACACTCGTTGACCTCTCATGGCACTGCTCCACACTTCAGGGAGGACGCTTTCCATTAGCTATGTTTTCTGATGACATGTCACGCCGGCCCCGTCCAACAACAGAACTCCTTTAGATCCAAACAGACTCTTCCACTCTCTCACCGGAAGTGAAACCAGGCCACGCAGACACTTTCACAATACAACAGCCGGGAATGCACTTTTCGGTAAAAAAACACATTCCTTCCTCCTAATTAATCAAATAAACATCTCACTGAAGAACAGGGGCCAGCTTTGATCGGTAAACAGCCGTTACAACAACTTTTTTACTTTACGATACCATTACAACGCATGCATTACCACGCATGCGCTGTACATCACAAAGTCATTACTACGCATTTTTTTAGAACGCATGGTCATTTATCACACATGCCTTTACAACGAATTTTGTTGTAAAGGTATGTATGGTAAATGCCCATGCGCTCTAAAAAACATGTAGACGATCCATGTCGTTGTAAGGAAACAGAGGCTGTTCCATTTCCTCACAACGACATGCACCGACCTCAGAGACGACGTGAAGCAGGAACCATGAGGAGAGAGGAACCACGAGGAGTGAGAGGTAAGGGGGATTGGGAATGGGGTGGGGGTTTCTTTTCTAGGGTTTAGGGTAGTGCAGTGGTGTATGGGTAGTGTAGGGGGTCGTGCTGCGGTAGTGTTTTAGGGTTTAGGGTAGTGCAGTGGTGTTTGAGTAGTGTAGGGGGTCATGCTGGTGGTAGTGTTTTAGGGTTTAGGGTAGTGCAGTGGTGTTTGTGTAGTGTAGGGGGTCCTGCTGGGGGTAGTGTTTCATGGTTTAGGGTAGTGCAGTGGTGTTTGGGTAGTGTAGGGGGTCGTGCTGGGGGAAGATTTAGGGTTTAGGGTAGTGCAGTGGTGTTTGGGTAGTGTAGGGAGTCGTGCTGGGGGTAGTGTTTTAGGGTTTAGGGTAGTGCAGTAGTGTTTGTGTAGTGTAGGGGGTTGTGCTGGGGGTAGTGTTTTAGGGTTTATGTTAGTGCAGTGGTGTTTGGGTAGTGTAGGGGGTAGTGCTGGGGTAGTGTTTTAGGGTTTAGGGTAGTGCAGTGGTGTTTGTGTAGTGTAGGGAGTAGTGCTGGGGGTAGTGTTTTAGGGTTTAGGGTAGTGCAGTTGTGTTTGGGTACTGTAGGGGTTCATGCTGGGGGTAGTGTTTTAGGGTTTAGGGTATGGCAGTGGTGTTTGGGTAGTGTAGGGGGTCGTGCTGGGGGTCGATTTAGGGTTTAGGGTAGTGCAGTGGTGTTTGTGTTGTGAGGGGGTCGTGCTGGGGGTAGTGTTTTAGGGTTTAGAGTAATGCAGTGGTGTTTGTATAGTGTAGGGGGTTTAGGGTAGTGCAGTGGTGTTTGTGTAGTGTAGGGGGTCATGCTGGGGGTAGTGTTTTAGGGTTTAGGGTAGTGCAGTGGTGTTTGTGTAGTGTAGGGGGTAGTGTTTTAGGGTTTAGGGTAGTGCAGTGGTGTTTGTGTAGTGTAGGGGGTCATGCTGTGGGTAGTGTTTTAGGGTTTAGGGTAGTGCAGTTGTGTTTGTGTAGTGTAGGGGGTCGTGTTTTAGGGTATAGGGTAGTGCAGTGGTGTTTGGGTAGTGTAGGGGTCATGCTGGGGTTAGTGTTTTAGGGTTTAGGGTAGTGCAGTGGTGTTTGGGTAGTGTAGGGGGTCGTGCTGGGGGTAGTGTTTTAGGGTTTAGGGTAGTGCAGTGGTGTTTGTGTAGTGTGGGAGGTCATGCTGGGGGTAGATTTAGGGTTTAGTGTAGTGCAGTGGTGTTTGGGTAGTGTAGGGAGTCGTGCTGGGGGTAGTGTTTTAAGGTTTAGGGTAGTCCAGTGGTGTTTGTGTAGTGTAGGGAGTCGTGCTGGGGGTAGTGTTTTAGGGTTTAGGGTAGTGCAGTGGTGTTTGGGTAGTGTAGGGGGTCGTGCTGGGGTAGTGTTTTAGGGTTTAGGGTAGTGCAGTGGTGTTTGGGTAGTGTAGGGGGTAGTGCTGGGGTAGTGTTTTGGGTTTACGGTAGTGCAGTGGTGTTTGTGTAGTGTAGGGGGTCTTGCTGGGGGTAGTGTTTTAGGGTTTAGGGTAGTGCAGTGGTGTTTGTGCAGTGTAAGGGGGTAGTGTTTTAGGTTTAGGGTAGTGCAGTGGTGTTTGTGTACTGTAGGGGGTTGTGCTGGGTTCTAGTGTTTTAGGGTTTAGGGTAGTGCAGTGGTGTTTGTGTAGTGTAGGGGCTCGTGTTTTAGGGTTTAGGGTCGTGCAGTGGTGTTTGGGTAGTGTAGGGGGTCGTGCTGGGGGTAGTGTTTTTGAGTTTAGGGTAGTGCAGTTGTGTTTGGGTAGTGAAGGGGGTCGTGCTGGGGGTAGTGTTTTAGAGTTTAGGGTAGTGCAGTTGTGTTTAGGTAGTGAAGGGGGTCGTGCTGGGGGTAGTGTTTTAGGGTTTAGGGTAGTGCAGTGGTGTTTGTGTAGTGTAGGGGGTCATGCTGGGGGTAGATGTAGGGTTTAGGGTAGTGCAGTGCTGTTTGTGTAGTGTAGGGCGTCGTGCTGGGGGTAGTGTTTTAGGGTTTAAGGCAGTGCAGTGGTGTTTGTGTAGTGAAGGGGGTTGTGCTGTGGGTAGATTTAGGGTTTAGGGTAGTGCAGTGGTGTTTGGGTAGTGTAGGGAGTCGTGCTGGTGGTAGTGTTTTAGGGTTTAGGGTAGTGCAATTATGTTTGGGTAGTGTAGGGTGTCGTGCTGGGGGTAGTGTTTTAGGGTTTAGGGTAGTGCAGTGGTGTTTGGGTAGTGGAGGGGGTAGTGTTTTAGGGTTTAGGGTAGTGCGCCCAACCAGCCACAATATCCGTGGACAAAGGGGATCCTGACTCTTTGGAACGCTCCGTCAATTGAATAATTTGGGTCAAGGGCCCTACCACGTCCAAGACCTATCAATTTCTTTCTTGGGATCCCTCATATACTTGGAGAAAAAGGTACATAGTTTCTCATCAATTTCAGGCGTGTGTGCCACCTTCCCCTTCAGTGAGGGCCTGGGGCATTCTCCCTCATCCTATTCCTGACCTCCCTTTCAAGGGGTTGATGGATTTTCCCCACCACATACTCTGCCACTTTGGCGTCAGGTGTCCACTCCGCTGACCTAGGATGGTAAATTTGGGTAGGCTCGATCATGTCCGAGTGGACCCCGTCCCCAACCGGGGACTGAGAGGAGTGGGACTCTGGACGCCAGGGACGCCCCGAGTCCTTATCCTCATCGGAGGAGAAATCGTCCTCCGATACACCCTCTCCCTCTAAGGGAAACCTGCCGTCGGGGTCTACAATAGTGGTGACAGTGTCGCAATTTTCTCCGGGCCCCTCCTCCTCCCGACAGGGTGCATGTTTTAGCGTTCACGCACTCTTGAGGAAGGTCTCCGTAAGTTTATCAAATCCTTCCAAGTGCCCCGCGTTATGCTTAACGGCCCTTTTATTCCCCATCTGGGAGCTACTGGGACCCGCCACCACCAGATCTGGGTCACTGAACACCCCAGGGATGCTTTTCGCCAGCTTATCAACCTGATCCCTAAGATGAGCCAGCGCCCTAGAAATAGCTAGAGAGAGGGCTTGGTCCACTGCTGGAGGGAGAAGTTGGGGGGCCATTCCTCCTCCACTTCCTGGTAGGAGGAGTAAAAATGGTCTTCTGGAGAAGACATGATAGCAGAGGGTGTGAGCACAGAACAAATGCCCTTAAAATCCTTAAGGCAGCCCCCTCGCCGGTGCTCCAACAGCTGGGCTTTCCCCGAAGCTGTTATAAGAATAGACTGAGGCACAATACCAATTACCACCACCAGGTGGCGCTGGTCACTAACGTGGCCGTGTGGGGAAATCACCGCGTAGCGGTAGTCAAAATTAGGCGAGGGTTGGTCGGGAATCAAGCGGACACTAAAGGAGTGACCGGATTCCCAAACGCGCGTAAAGACCAGCGCGAGCGCTCGACGGAGCTGCCTCACTCGGACCAGACGCGCCTGACAGGATCTCACCGCGCGCAGAGCACACAGCGGGAGAAACTGCGAGGGGGAGAACGCGCTCGGGCAAGAGCCTGCTGCGCAGGGAATATGAAACAATACCAAGGCAATAATGCTAATAACGTGCACAAGAAACCGCTATACAAACAGCAACAACGTCAGATTAAGCCAAGAATGTAAGGAATGCACTTAACTGACGAGCAGTGAAGAAAGAGGAAGCGGAAGGGACGTCACGATATTATATACGATGGACTGTGATATTATTGGACTATAGTTGCCTTGGAGACTACCCCTTGAAACAATACCAAGGCAATAATGCTAATAACGTGCACAAGAAACCGCTATACAAACAGCAACAACGTCAGATTAAGCCAAGAATGTAAGGAATGCACTTAACTGATGAGCAGTGAAGAAAGAGGAAGCGGAAGGGACGTCACGATATTATATACGATGGACTGTGATATTATTGGACTATAGTTGCCTTGGAGACAACCCCCCTAATGGTTCATGGGTTGTGTAATCTTTTGTTTAATGATTGTTGTGTTACGTTTTCTTTGAACTGCTATGCAAATAAAGTGATGAAAGATATGCATAATCCTCGCCTCCGTCCTCCCATAGAATTCATTAAACTTTATTTGATCTGATTTAGAAACATAGATCATAAAAGTGTACATAAAAACAGTAAATCCTCTTTCCTAATACAATACAGTGAGAATTAATTAAAACCAGTAGGTAAAAACGGGTGTTACAAAGCCCGGTTCAGAGCAACTTCAGGTTAACAGAATCGTAAAGGTCAATGTTTCGCAAGATCAATCTCATGTACTTCGTGCAAAATACGCAATAAGGGGTCCAAGTAAGATGTAACGCTCCAATACCTGACCAGTTTGCACTATATAAAACTGCAGAAAAACTAAAAATAAAAATTGTTTTGCACACTTCTGTCATTGGGCTATATGTGGGCTACATCTGGGTGATATTTGTGCTACATTTGGGCTCTTTATTCTCTGGTGGCCATCTTGGGAGACTTATTTGTTATGAAGTTTCCTAATTTCGTCATTTACTGCAGTCTCCTCAGTAGGAAATGCTTTTAGTTTTTTACTTTGATTCCATCAAGAAGGCATTCAGATGTGTCACACATTTGCCATAAATTCAGAATGTTAGCACTCTAGTTGTTCATTAGATCACTGTAGTAAAGCTACTGCTCACCAGGGACTTAACTGGAAGTCTACTGCTGGTATTGAAAGTGATTGTTTCAGTCTGCATGTCAGAATTTTCTAATGAAATAGAAGAGGATTTAAGATCTCACTTAAAACATGCCCTAAATTTTCTTTCTGCAGCACTAACCATAATTTCTATGGCAAAATGAACCCCCTCATTTTGTTCCTTTTTAAATTAAATGTTTTAAGTGTTACCAGTTTATTCCAATCAAGATGGCTTCAGGTGCGCCATACTTTTGTCATAAGTAAGGCTGTTAGCACTCTAGTTGTTCTTTAGAACACTCTGGGAAGCTGCAGTAGAACACAAAGGCATCAACTGACAGGCTGCTCCTGTTGAAATATAACAGGAAGATATTTGAGATCTCACTTAAAACATGTCCTAATTTTTCTTTCTACAGCACTAACCATAATTTTTATGGCAAAATGAACCCCCTCATGTTGTTCCTTTTTAAATTAAATGTTTTAAGTGTTACCAGTTTATTCCAATCAAGATGGCTTCAGGTGTGCCATACTGGTGTGCCATACTTTTGTCATAAGTAAGACTGTTAGCGCTCTAGTTGTTCTTTAGAACACTCTGGAAGCTGCAGTAGAACACAAAGGCATCAACTGACAGGCTGCTCCTGTTGAAATATAACAGGAAGATATTTGAGATCACACTTGAAACATGTCCTAATTTTTCTTTCTACAGCACTAACCATAATTTCTATGACAAAATGAACCCCATCATTTTGTTCCTTTTTAAATTAAATGTTTTAAGTGTTACCAGTTTATTCCAATCAAGATGGCTTCAGGTGTGCCATACTTTTGTCATAAGTAAGGCTGTTAGCACTCTAGTTGTTCTTTAGAACACTCTGGGAAGCTGCAGTAGAACACAAAGGAATCAACTGACAGTCTCTGCCCTTGTTGGATGTACATGTTTTACTGAGAATGTCAGACTTCATTCTCACATGACTGAGAAAGATAATGGGAATTTACAGAAAATATGCTCTCATTTTAGCTTCTGGAGCACCTTCCAAAACTGTATGGGACAAGCATGTGAAAATAGTTTTCTCTCAAACATGATTCATGATATCCCAGCAGAAGGTTTTTCACAGGGTAAAATCACCTTAGAACACACCACAATTCCTGAAATTAGTATGGTACCATCAACAAATGAATTCTAATGTAACTAAAGTCTGTTATCAGCCTTTATAGTTCTCCTTTTGGTAACCCTCAAAATCTTCGATTCACTACAATGCATTTCAATGGGGTACTATCATTTATATTGGTCCCAAGATGGCTTCCAGCAATTCCAGGATGAAGTGCTGACAGCCAATCAGATCTCACGATGACATGTGTGGTTAGGCTCCGCCCAGATATATATGTGTTTTTACTTTTGATTTTCTCAGGAACTACTGCACGGATTTACACCATTTAACAAAAAGGGTTCTTTCTGAACCAAGAACTACCTCTTTGCCAAATTTGGTGTAATTCCGTTCAGCAGTTCGGACTGTAGCCTTGCATAAAGTTTCCTATGGAAAATTGATTTTTTGACTCTTATTTTTTGAATTTCTCCGCAACTACTGAACGGATTTACACCATTTAAAAAAAGGTCGCTTTCTGAACCAAGCGCTACCTTTTTGTCAAATTTGGTGTAATTCCGTTCAGCAGTTCGGGCTGTAGCCGTGTCTAAAATTTCCTATGGGAATTAACATGGAGAAAACACGTTTTGGGACCCCCCTTTTTTCTCGGCCCCCGCTTGCCGAATCACCCCGAAACTTTCAGGATAAGAGCAGACCGGAGCGCCCCACGAGTTTTGAAAATTTCGCGAAGATTCATCAACCGGCGCCAAAGTTATTGGAAATAGAATGTTGCAAATTTCCTATGGAACATAGGTCCTAACTATAACTATCTACTGGCGACCGCCAGTAGATAATATATATATATACCATTCACAGGCCTATACCCAAGGAAAGGGAACTAACTATGGTAATCAGAAAATGGGCATCGGAAAAGGAGTGTGTCATACGCAACGCAGACAAAGGTGGTAATGTGGTCATCTGGCCCCTAAAGATGTATGTAGATGAAGCTATCCATCAACTAAAAGATACCTCATGTTATAGAACTATTTCATGGGGAGAGTATGAAAAACTCAAGAACAGCTTCTACGATGACCTGACATTATGGCGTGACCACAGGTTAATCACATTGGAGGAAAATAGCTTCCTTAAAGTAACTTCTCCTAGAGTACTATTCTATATATTTTGCCTAAGGTTCACAAAAACAGTGAATGCCCTCCAGGTAGGCCCATAATTTCTGCGATAGGAAGTTTGTTGGAAAATGTTTCTAAATATGTTGATTTCTACGTGCAACCAATGGTGAAAGATCTACCATCCTATAAACAGGACATAACAGACTTTCTTAAGCAGATCTTTGATATTCATTGGGAAGCTGATTTCCTTATGGTGTGTCTAGATGTCAATTCCCTCTATACAAGCATTCGTCATGAAGATGGATTGAGGGCCGTTCGACACTTTCTAAACTGTAGATCAAGAAAATTTCACGATCACAATGAGATGTTGATCAATATGATCAAATGGTGCTTAACATGTAACATCTTCAATAACAGGGGACAGCAATGGGTACCTGCTTCGCCCCCAGCTATTTGAATTTGCATATGGGCTGGTGGGAGGAGCAGGTGCTGCATGTTCCTGATATGGAAAGGTGGTCATCCCACATTGTGATATGGTTACGTTATATCGATGACCTTTTCATTTTATGGAGAGGCGATCTAGACTCTGTGGCAAAGTTTGTTGACTGTATTAACTCTAACAAATTGAACCTACTTTTCACCAGCCAAATCAGTAATACCGAAATTGAGTTCTTAGATGTGAAAGTAGAGGTAAAGGATCAATGTCTGTGTGCCACAGTATTTCGTAAACCGACAGCGGGTAACACGACATTGCATGCAAGTAGCTCCCACCCCCAATCACTTAAGAACAGTATTCCCTATGGCGAGCTATTGAGAGCCAAAAGAATATGGGGCTCTAGTGGGGAATATGAGCGGGCCGAAAGAGAAATATGTGCAAGACTAGCAGCCAGAGGGTATCAACGTCCTGTCTTGGAACAAGCTAAACTCAAAGCTAGAGAGGTAAAAAAAACAGATCTCCTATTTAAGAAACCAGTACAAAAAGGGAGGGTTACGCCCACAAATAGGTTCATTACCACCTTCAATCATTTTCACAAAGAATTGAGGAGAGCACTGAATAGACATTAGTATTTGGTTAAACAAGATCCGACCATTGGTACAGATGTCACACAGAAACTAGACATAACATATCGACGGTCTCAGACACAGGGAATAAGTTAGTTAATACCGACACTGACACACATCCACAAGGGCTGAAATCCAACAAAGGGTTCAAAAAGTGCACAAAATGTAAGGCTTGCCAACATGGCAAAAATACAACAGAAGTGATAACCAGTCTTGGAGAGCATTTGAATATTTCGAAACCACTTAACTGCAAGTCTGAGTATGTAGTTTACCTACTAGAATGTCCGTGTCCCAAAGGCTATGTAGGGAGCACAAAGTTAGAGGCCCATAAGCGGGTTCTCCAGCACTTACATGCTATTAAAAAATGCTGATACGACATATCCTGTAGCAAGACATTTTATGGAGTACCACAACAGAGACCTGTCCAAACTAACCTACTGTATTTTAGATCAGGTAGTTAAAACTTTAAGAGGGGGGGACAGAGAGAAAGCCCTGAGACAATTGGAATGTAGGTACATCCTTAGAATGGGCACAAAAGAGCCGGCAGGTATTAATATCGATGTGGAGATGTACACCTTTCTCAAAATTCAGGGCCCTTCTGATTGTGTTCATGGCTTTGATGTTGAATGTGGAGAGATCCTGAGTCCCTTCCGGAATGCTGTATTGTATCAATCTAAGCATGCTATTAGCATGCCTTTTTTAGGTTTTTAATCTGTTTTGTTAGTTCCCAAGAAAGTGCTCTGATACTATGTTTATTTACTTCTGTTACAGGTTGTCCAGATGGATTACAGTGATTTGCCAGCAAAAGAGCTAAGATATCTAATTTTTTACTGTTATAAATATATTATGGTCACTTAATGACATATATTGCCCAATGGGGCCCCATTGATTGTCAATGTCTAATTTTCATCCATACAGAAGCTCATGTACCCACTCACACACCCAAACAGCTATGTAGACACCAACTGGCAGACTGATACAGACATTCACACAACCAGTCACTCACCCATTGTTTCAAAAAGACACCTAATCACTCTCTTATACAGTCAGTCATGCACCCACTGAATCACCCATACAGGGACTCATACACCCACTAATTCACCAATACACCTTCTTATTTATATATATATACATATATATATATTTATATATATATATATATATATATATTCACTGAAAAAACCATAGGTTTCAGACACGTTATAGTTAGAAATTTGCATTTAAAAAACCTTACAAATTCACTGAAAAAACCATAGGTT
Organism: Calotriton arnoldi; assembly: GCA_963921515.1. Taxonomy (NCBI): domain Eukaryota; kingdom Metazoa; phylum Chordata; class Amphibia; order Caudata; family Salamandridae; genus Calotriton; species Calotriton arnoldi. Next base: position 355,922 of record CAWUFW010005904.1, on the reverse strand, counting down.
TTAGGGACAGTTATAGTTAGTTGGACATTGCACTCGTACAAAACCCATGAAATTCCCCCGTTATAGTTAGTTCAGCTAACTATAACTTGCGCCCGCAATGCACTGCTGATGACGTCACATATTACATCACTCATGACATGGTCAGTGACATCACTGATGACATCTCAAATGACATCACTGATGACATCATCCAGTGACTGTGTGTTTCTGTAAAGTTTAAATATTTTTAATATATATAGGGAAAGGCGTATTGAAGAATGAGTGGGTGTATAAGTGTCTGTATGGATGATTTAGTAGGTGCGTGACTAACTCTATAAGTGAGTGATTAAACGTATCTTACTGAATGCATGGGTTAGTGACTAAACTGGGTGAATGTCTGTATCCGTCTGTCTGTTGCTGTGTAAGTGGCTGCATGGGTTTGTGAATAGCTACATGAGTGTCTATATGAGTTATTGATTGGTTGTCTGAGTATCTGTATGGGTGCCTGAGTGTTTGTGTGGGTGGGGTGGGTGCGACTCTGTGCATTGATGTGTGAGTGGGTGATTCACTGGGTGGATGGTTTCAAGAGTGCATCTGTGATAGACTGTATGGGTGGGTAAGTGTGTGTAAGAGTGTATTAGTGAGTGAATGTATGTCCCAGTGGTACATGTGTGAGTAACTACATATGTGAAAGGCAGTATATATGTGTGTTGGAGTATATAAATAGCTATAAGCAAGAGTGTGTGATTGTGAGAGTGACTGTATGGATGAGTGTGTGCTTGCATCAGTGATTGTATAAGAGCGTAAGAATGTGCTAGTATTTGTATGAGTAAGTGAGCTGGTGTGTGTATAACTGTATAGGTGAGTAAATGGCAGTGTGTTTAATTATTTGCATGACTGACTAAGTGTGTGAGTACCTCTATGGATGAGTGCCGGTGTTTGAGTGTCTATATAGGAGTATGAGTGCATATGATAGTCCTGTACTGAGTGACCGTAAGTATGAGTGACTGTACAGGTGAGTGAGTGGATGTGTGTGTAGACCTAAGAATCAATGAGTGGGTATGTAGTTATTGGTGTTGGAGTGTCTATGGTTTTGCGAATGGCAGTCTGTAATTTAGAGTGGGTGTATCAAAGGTTATATTAGGGTGTGAGGAGGTGCATCAGATTATCACGTGGATGATGTCATCAGTGATATCATCAGTGATGTCATTTGAGATGTCATCAGTGATGTCATCAGTGATGTCACTGACCATGTCATGAGTGATGTAATATGTGACGTCATCAGCATTGCATTGTGGGTGCGCGAGTTATAGTTAGCTGAACTAACTATAACGGGGGAATTTCACAGGTTTTGTACGAGTGCAATGTCCAACTAACTATAACTGTCCCTAAAACCTATGGTTTTTTCAGTGAATTTCAAAGGTTTTTTAAATGCTAATTTCTAACTATAACGTGTCTGAAACCTATGGTTTTTTCAGTGAATTTCAAAGGTTTTTTAAATGCTAATTTCTAACTATAACATGCCTGAAACCTATGGTTTTTTCAGTGAATTTCAAAGGTTTTTTAAATGCTAATTCCTAACTATAACATGTCTGAAACCTATGGTTTTTCCAGTGAATTTCAAAGGTTTTGTAAATGACAATTTTTAAATGTATTAATTGTTATATTTATTTATTTGATACTGATTTACTACATTTTTTAAACTATTTATTTTTAGATATTTTATTTTTTTAATTACATTGTAATTACATTACACATTACATTACAAAATATACTTTCTCAGAATGAATTACTTTAGTTTAAATACTTTGCAAATAGGCAATAGACTTTTAAGTACAGTAGTTACAGTTGTTGCAATGGGCAACACAATTTCAAACACAATGCAACATTGAGCTCAATGTGAATTTCTAGTTAAATTCAATTAGTTACTTTATGGATTACTTTTCTAACCACAGGACTGGATCCTAGATTCAGTCCTGGGACATCTCCTGTAAACAGTTGAGTAAAAGCGTTTTGGTTACAGTAGTGATTTTTAAGGAATATTATTGTATTTTAAAAGTTGACAGAAACTTTTTCACATAGAATCACCAATGTTATCCTATGGGAGGAAATTCACTTAGCAGGTAAGTAGTGTTATCGTTACTTTTTCTTACTCAGTGGTGGATCCTGGATCCAGCACTGGTGCATCTCCTGTAAACAGTTGAAAGAATGCGTTTAAGTCATACAGGCGATTTTTAAGGAATATTTGTAGTTTGTGAAAAACGGCACTTTGAAACTTTTCTGCGGAAAACCAGACAATGGATTCCAATGGAAGGAAATACAAGTTATTGGTAAGTACGGTTAGAATTACTTATCAGGGTCAGTGCTGGGCTAAAAGATATAGCACTGGGTTCTCTCCCTGATAACAGGTGAGTAAATAGGAATTCGTAGTTCGGCTGATTTTAGAGGAATATTATAAAGTTCCAAAACTCCACACTTAGAAGAATTTCCAAGTGAAACCAGTCAATGTTAGCCTATGGAAGGAAATTCAAGTTACTGGTAAGTACAGTTAGAATTACTTTTCAGGATCTGTACTGGGCTGAAAGATGCAGCACTGAGGTCTCTCCTGATAACAGGTGAGTAAATTGGAATTCGTAGTTCAGCTGATTTTAGAGGAATATTATAAAGTTCCAAAACTCCACACTTAGAAGAATTTCCAAGTGAAACCAGTCAATGTTAGCCTATGGAAGGAAATTCAAGTTACTGGTAAGTACGGTTAGAATTACTTTTCAGGGTCAGTGCTGGGGTAAAAGATGCAGCACTGGGTTCTCTCCTGATAACAGGTGAGTAAATCGGAATTCGTAGTTCGGCTGATTTTAGAGGAATATTATAAAGTTCCAAAACTCCACACTTAGAAGAATTTCCAAGTGAAACCAGTCAATGTTAGCCTATGGAAGGAAATTCAAGTTACTGGTAAGTACGGTTAGAATTACTTTTCAGGGTCAGTGCTGGGCTAAAAGATGCATCACTGGGTTCTCTCCTGATAACAGGTGAGAAAATCGGAATTTGTAGTTCAGCTGATTTTAGAGGAATTTTATAAAGTTCCAAAACTCAACACTTAGAAGAAATTCCAAGTGAAACCAGTCAATGTTAGCCTATGGAAGGAAATTCAAGTTACTGGTAAGTACGGTTAGAATTACTTTTCAGGATCTGTACTGGGCTGAAAGATGCAGCACTGAGGTCTCTCCTGATAACAGGTGAGTAAATCGGAATTCGTAGTTCTGCTGATTTTAGAGGAATATTTGTATGTTTCAAAAATCGACACTTAGAAACTTTTTCAGCAAAAAGCAGGCAATGATATCCTATGGAAGGAAATTCAAGTTACTGGTAAGTACGGTTAAAATTACTTTTCAGGATCAGTACTGGGCTCAAAGATGCAGCACTGAGGTCTCTCCTGATAACAGGTGAGTAAATCGGAATTTGTAGTTCGGCTGATTTTAGAGGAATATTTGCACAATGGTGAAGGAAGGGGGTGGGGCCTGAGGTGACATGTCTGCAAACACGCCCTGTGGCGTGTTTTAAGTTGGAGAATTAATTCCTCCTCAATCCCGAGGGTCCCTAGGGGCCAACTGGCCCACCAGATACCTCCAGTATGCGCCAGAGAGCTGCGTTGCAGAGAGGTGTTCAGAGGCCACGCCCCTTTTACAACACTCTGCAACGCAGCTCCGTGGCGCTTACTGGAGGTACCTGGTGGGCTAGTTGGCCCCCAGGGACCCTCAGGATTGAAGGGGATTTAATTCCCCATCTTAAAACGCGCCACGGGGCCTATTTGCACACATGTCACCTGAAGCCCCGCCCTCCCTTCACCACTGTGCAAACGCGCCCGTGGCGCGTTTTAAGTTGGGGGATTAAGTCCCCTTGAATCCTGAGGGTCCCTGGGGTCCAACTATCCCACCAGGTACCTCCAGTAAGCGCCACAGAGCTGCGTTGCAGAGAGGTGTAAAAGGGGCGTGGCCTCTGTACACCTCTCTGCAACGCAGCCCCTGGCGCATACTGGAGGTTCCTGGTGGGCTAGTTGGCCCCCAGGGACCCCAGTATTCAAGGGGATCGTTCCCCTCTGCAAACGCGCCAGGGGCGCGTTTGCAGAGTGGTAAAAGAAGGGGGCGGGGCCTGCGGCCCGAACGTTTTTGGGTTTTTTTCCCCGAAGGGGGGCTGTGTGGCCCCCCTTCCTTTTTCCTTTTTTTGGGCCTTGTGGACCCCATCCACCAGGGCCTTACCCCTTTTTTTTCTTTAAAAAAACAGGAAGGGGGCCGCGTGGCCCCCCTCCCGTGGCCGATTCCGGCCCCGGGGACCCCATCCCCCGGGGCATTGCCACTCTTTTTATTATTTTTTTTAAGGAGGGGGGCTGCGTGGCCCCCCTCCTCAGGCCTCCTTTTGCCCCAGGGACCCCATCCCCCGGGGCAGGCCTTTATTTATTTTTTGGGGGGGAGGGGGGCTGCGTGGCCCCCCTCCCGGGCCACTACTTGCCCTGGGGACCCCATCCCCCGGGGCTGGCCCTCTCCATTGGGGACCGTGGGGGGGGTCCCCAATGCCCCACGGTCCCAGCCGGCTTCCCGCGTCCCTCGGGAGCCGGCATTGCTTTTCCACATGGGGAGCTGCTGACATGCAGCTCCCCATGTGGAAAGCAGTATGCTTGCTTCATTGAAGCGAGAGCAGGTTTCCTGCTCTCGCTTCAATGAAGCAGCAGTTTGCAATGACAGGACGGGAGCGAGGCTCCCGTCCTGTCATTGCAAACTACAGTGTCCCGGGGGTGAGCACCCGGGACACTGCAGGAGCCGGCCCTGGGGGTGGCGTTCCCCAGGGCCATCAATGGCTCCAGGAGGGGGCCGCGCGGCCCCCTCCCCACATCTGCAAAGCCCCGGGGAGGTGGTGGTCCCCGGGGCTTCGAGGGTCCAAAACGGACCCCCATTTTAAATTTGTTAGTGCCCCGGGGAGGTGGCGGTCCCCGGGGCGAGTGGTGATTTAATTAAAAAAAAGAAGCCCCGGGGCTGCGGGAGGGCTCAGAGCCCTCCCGCACCATTTTGTTTAAAGCCCCGGGGGTGGCCGTCCCCGGGGCTTGGGGGCCTCCGTGCCTCTAAATATCAAAACTTTTATTTTGGATTTTCTCAGCAACTACTGAACGGATTTACACCATTTTTAAAAGGGTGCTTTCTGAACCAAGCACTACCTTTTTGCCAAATTTAGTGTAATTTCGTTCAGCAGTTTTGCTGTAGCCTTGCATAAAGTTTCGTATGGGAAATCGATTTTTTCACTCTTATTTTTTGAATTTCTCCGCAACTACTGAACGGATTTACACCATTTAAAAAAAAGGTCGCTTTCTGAACCAAGTGCTACCTTTTTGCAAAATTTGGTGTAATTCCGTTCAGCAGTTCGGGCTGTAGCCGTGGCTAAAATTTCCTATGGGAATTAACATGGAGAAAACTGAGAAAACGCGTTTTGGGAACCCCCCTTTTTTCTCGGCCGCCGCTTGATGAATCACCCTGAAACTTTCAAGACAGGAGCGGACCAGAGCGCCCCACTAGTTTTGAAAATTTCGCGATGATTCGTCAAACGACGCCAAACTTATTGGGAATAGAATGTTGCGGTTTTCCTATGGATAAAGGTCCGAACTATAACTACCTACTGGCGACCGCCAGTAGATAATATATATATATATATATATATATATATATATATATATATCAGCTCTGAAACAAATCACTCGGGAGACGGCATTCAGTAGAAGCGGAATTAGATTTTAACGAAAGGTTGCAAATGGCAGGCAAACGTCTACGCGTTTCGGCTTGGAAAGCCTTGTTCACGACGTAAGACTGTTGCCCAATGAAGTGTTAAATAAAGTTTTGTTTAGTTTAACATGGTCATAGAAAGAGGCATTTTGACATTCACTTTCTTATCATAACAATGGTCGGCCATATTGAAACATGTTACTTTCACATGCATACAAGATGGAAATAAGGGCGATTACATTGGAGATAACTTGCATTTACAATACATGTGGCATATTATGAGAGCAATTAAATGCTTTAAGAAATAATGTATACTAAAATAAACAATGTGGAATTCGATCCATCGAAAATTCTGAACATCAAGATATGCCGGTACCAGAAAAACTCATAAAGTGCAGCCACAGATAGACACAAAGTAATCAATATATGATGTAGCCCAAGTGGGCATAGTCCCCAATATATATTCTGAGGACATCACATACCGGCTCATTATATAACAGAAAAATACTCTCAATGAAATGCAGTCATGAATATATGCAAATAAATCACAGTCAGATTCAGCCCAAGTGGGCAAAGTCCCAAATGCATGATCAAGGACTTCTCGTCCTGTATTTGATTTTACGACCTTAATCATATTGAAAATCTATGACCATGTTCATTAATTAATCTGTACAGTGTGATATGTGCATGATAATGCTACACTTGCAGAACGTTGGTTATATCAAAACTGAAGATGAGTGATTGGTTGTCTGAGTATCCCTATTGGTGTCTGAGTGTCTGTGTGGGTGGGTAAGAGTGTGTCTAACTGCCTCTATGGATGAGTGAGTGGGTAAGTCAGTGGCTGTATGGGTCAGTGAGTGCATGTGTAAGGGGCTGTATGAGTGGGTGGGTGTGTGTATGGCTGTGTCATTGAGTGAGTGCATGTGTTTGTGGTATATGGGTGAGTAATTGGGTATGTAACAGGCAGTGTAGGTGAGTGATGGTGTATATGAGTGACTGTATGGTGAGTGAGTGAATGTGACAGTGGCTGTATGGGTGAGTGTGTGCTTATGTTAGTGACTGTATAGGTGAGTAATTATGTATTAGTATCTATATGAGTATGTGAGTGGGTGTGTATATCTGTATTGTGAGTGAGTGACTGTGTCCTTGACTGTATGGGTGAGTGGCTAGAGGTGTGAGAAGTTCTATGATTGACTGACAGTTTGTGAGTGGCTGTATGGGTGTATGTGTAGATATGTCAGTGCCTGTATCAGTGACTTGGTGTATGAGTGGCTGTATGGGTGACTGAGTGGATGTGTGTGTAAACTTATGAATCAGTGAGTGCTGGTATGGGTGTGTGAATAGTTTTGAGAATGGTAGTGTGGAAGTTGGAGAGGGTGTATGAAATGTTATATTGGGGTGTGAGTGGGTGCGTCAGAGATTCTGTGGATGATGTCATCAGTGATGTCATCAGTGAGGTCATTTGAGATGTCATGAGTGATGTCTTCAGTGATGTCACTGATCATGTCATGAGTGATGTAATATGTGAAGTCATAAGCAGTGCATTGCGGGGGCACGAGTTATAGTTAGCTCAGCTAACTATAACTGTTAAATTGCTCTGGTTTTACATGAGGAAAACCTGAGCCTAACTATAACGTCCCTGTAACCTTTGGTTTTTTAAGTGAATATAAAAATACATAAAACATAAAAAAGTTAGGAAATCAAATGCAAAGTATGAAGCAAATTACCAAATTAAATAAATATAAAAAAATATATTTACTAAATAATTATACAAAAAATAATATATATATAAACAGAAGGGAAAGAAGTAGCACACAGCAACACGATCATCAACTTGAGTTGTGTTGAATTAACGGACGAGGATAAAACAGTGCTTGAATTAGGACTATCCTATCCTATTGTCACAAAAATGAATTTAATTATGCCAACAGTAGGATGGACCTTTATAAATTCGTTCAGAAACTAAAGTTGCCGAAGCTACACAAAATAAAGAACACCATTGAGCCTCTATTAATATCAGATCTGGCCACCATTCCTCCTGAGAATCAAAGTAATTTAACTGTATCGGACATTCCTATTTTAGAAGACATGGGGTCCCTATCAAATAACAATGAAAATGATTGCCAACCAAGTGAGGAGGGTGCTGGAGTAGAACCAATAAGTGAAGTAACAACACTAACCCTGAACAGTAGAGATCGTATGCCCTTTCGTCCAAGATCCAGATTTATACCTCAAATGGCGAGAGATAATCTAGACATTTTCTCAGAAAATTTAATAGGGGACCTGCGAAGATGGTACCAACATATGGGGGATCAGAAAAGAAAAACTGACCCAAGAGAAACACAAATTCACAAAGTCCTGGGAAAAATCAAAAAGGAACAAGGAATATTGGTGAAACCCTCGGACAAAGGAGGGAATTTTGTTCTCTGGGGGAGAGACCTCTATAAAAAAGGAAGCGTTAAAACAACTCAATAATACAGAATGTTATAAAAGAATTACACCAACAGAATATGAAAATGTGATTGATCTTTTTTCTGAGAGACTCAAAGAATGGAAAGAACAAGAGTTATTGAGCTGGGACGAGTATAAATTTATTAAACAAGAAAATCCAGTGACTCCAGTGTTTTATATGATACCTAAGGTTCATAAAGACATTTTTAACCCTAAATGGAGACCGATAATTTCATCCTGTAACAGTGTATTTGAGAATACTTCAAAATATATTGATTTTTTTCTGAATCCTATTGTAAAAAACTCCCCTCTTACATAAGAGATTCTGCAGATTTTCTCAAACACATCTATGATGTGAAATGGGATGACAACATGGTATTGGTTACTTTAGATATCTCAACCCTCTAAAACAGCATAAGACACTTTGATGGCCTGAGAGCTATACAATACTTTTTGAAAACAAAACCAATGAGATTTGCAGGACACAGCGCCATGCTGTTAGAAATGATGGAATGGTGACTTACTAAGAATATTTTCATGTTCGGTAATGAACTGTTCCAACAGGAACAAGGGACGGCGATGGGCACCTGCTTCGCCCCCAGTTATGAGAATTTACATCTTGGCTGGTGGGAGGAGCGGGTGCTCGGAGGGCCGGAATTAGAACAATGGACAGAAAATGTTTTACGTTGGTTGAGGTTCATTGATGACGTTTTTGTGCTGTGGCAGGGCACGGAAACGGATGTGGATTTATTCATCAATGATCTGAATAAGAATATGTTGAACTTGAATTTTGTAGGGCACCATAGCAAAAGTACCATAGATTTCTTAGATGTAAGAGTGTTGGTGAGAGGAGACAGGTTGGAAATCACGGTTTTTAGAAAGCCTACGGCTGGAAATACGATACTTCATGCGGCCAGCTCACATCCAACACGTCTCATCAGGAGTATTCCGTTTGGAGAGTTCTATAGGGCAAGAACAACACGTAGCACTGAGGAAGATTACAAAATTGTGGAAAAGGAGATGATGAGTCGGTTTTTACAGAGAGGCTATCCAATTAAGACTTTGGAAATTGCCTCTAAGAAAGCCAGGATGTTAAACAGAGAGAGATTGTTATTTGAGCCATCAAAGACAGCTGAAAAAAGAACAAACATAGACAGGGAGAGAGCACACACAGGTTCATAACAACGTATAACACAAAACATAAAGAGATGAGGCTAATTTTAAAAAAGCACTGGCACTTTATTAGATGTGACCCTGTAATAGGATGACAGGTAAAGAAGTACCCAGAAATAACGTATAAAAAAATCTAAATCTTTAAGAGATCATATGGTGACAAGCAAATACTGTGAGAATACTGGAAGACAAACCTGGCTACAACAGAGAGAAGGTTTCAAAAAATGTTTAAAATGTAAAGCCTGCCAACATGGGGAAAATCTTTCTAATTTTAAGACAGTTTTTAATAAAACTGTAAAGATAAGAGGATTTTTAACCTGCACATCTAGTTTTGTAGTATACATTTTAAAGTGGCCATGTATAAAAACTTATGTAGGCAGCATTACTTTGCCAGTTCATAAAAGGATCCTGCAACACAGGAGAGCTATAAGTAATATTGATCGAAGCTACCCTGTGGCTAGGCACTTCGAAAAGAAACATCAGAGTGATCCTGCATTAATGCGCTATAGTTGTATAGCAGAAGTGCCTAAAAGGAAAAGAGGCGGAAATAGAGAAAAGGAATTACGGAAACTAGAAACCTATTATATTCTGGAACTAGTCAGCAAGGAGCCTAATGGATTAAATGTGGACGAGAATTTGTTCACATGTCTATATTAAATATGCTGTAGAAATTGCACATTCAAGGAAGCCATTTTTTAGATTTAAGTAATTTTCGAATGTGGAGGAGGACATATGCACTAGCACTTTCCAGATATAAGCACTTTAATTAGAAATAAGAATAGCACTAGCACTTGAAAAGATAGAAAGAGAAAAATGTATGAAATGAATACAACAATTAGTCATTAGCACTCTAGATACAGGAGGTATAAAATTGTGGTTAACACCAAAGGAATCTAGGTGTAAAGAAGGCAGCTAAAGGAACAAGAAGCACTAACGCACTTTATTGAGAATAGGATCTAACAAATACACATTTCTGATTTTTTAAATAAACTGGAATAGACAAGAGTGAACGTATCAGATAGATGTGACAGTATATAGAAGAGCGTTTTCATACTATGTGCAATATAATATGTTTTTAAATTTGAAGCACTGATGCACTTAATAGACTAGGGAACTTTCCCATCTCTATTTACTCAATTATGAGGCTCAAATTCGTGTTATTTAATGTCATATCGATAGCGAAGTAAGTATGTTTCTTTTAGAAACTCTTTTACAAAATACAGATAAAATGAATCTCTTGTAATTCGTTTTTAGTAAAGAAAATGAAATGTGAATGTATTCCATTAAACAGGAGCGTTGTATGCAATATAACATGTTCCAAGATGGTGCCTAAACATTTAACCCGAATGCCTCACGTATACAATGGGTAATGTCCTTTGTTTATGTTAATCTTCTTTCCATTCCCCTCCTCTTTCGGGAAAAAGTGTGCGTATTTAAAAAATGAAAAAAACGTGGCTCAGTATCGTGACCAAGGCTGCGGGCGGCAGCTGAAATGCGTAGATTATGCCATCACTAAATAAATAAAGTTTCGAGTGGAATAAACCTCTGGAGTGCCGGTCATTCTGTTTTGACTATATATATATATATATATATACACACAAAAAATTTAAAATTAAACAAATAATAGTATCATAGATATTTAAACAATATTTTTAAAAAGTGTTAAATTCTGGGAATAATAGATTAATTATTCCCACTCCAGTCTGTACAGCAGGTAAAGCGTTGTACTCCAGAGAGGTAAAATGTACTATTCCCACTCAAGTTTGCGCAACAGTAGGGAAAGCGTTGGACTTCGGAGGGATTAAATTTACTATTCCCACTCTGGTCCTTGCAACAGTAGGGAAAGTGTTGGACTTTGAAGGGGTCAACTTTACTAATCCCACTAAAATATAACTAAAATAAATGTAACACAATAATCAGTTAAATAATAATTAATAATTTATTAATCAAGTATTAATTAATCAATAACTAACTTCACACCATATACCCCTACAAACCCAGCAGCCCTCACCTAATATAGTACTTAAAAATTACAAATGTTATATAATTAAATGTCAAATAATTCATAAGCAATTGTTAAATAGTTATTATTTAATTTACTTCCTATCCTATACCCATACAAGTCCAACACCACGCACCTAACATATAATAATATAATTATTACACAGTTTACAAATTTATTAATCAATGAAATCATTAATAATACATTGATAATTAATTGTTAATTAATTATTACTTAACTTCCCACCCTATAACCATACAAACCCTACACCCTGCATATAATATATGACTAAACAAATATAATTATTACACAATTTACATATTTATTAATCAATTAAATAAATAATTATAAAGTATTACATTTTTGTTAATTAATTCTTGCTTAATTAACTTTCCACCCTATACCCCCTACAAACCTAACAGCCCTCAACTAATATCTAACTTTAAAAAATTATTAAGTAATTTACTTACTTATTAATTAATTAAATAATGAACACTAAATTGTTAATTAATTGATAATTAACTATTGGTAAATTAAGTTTCAAGCCTATACCCCTTCAAACCCAGCAGCCTACTCCTAATATTTAACTATATATATAATTATTACACAATTTACATATTTATTAATCAATTAAATAATTAATAATAGATTAATAATTAATTATTTATTCATTATAACAAATTAACTTCCCAGCGCACACACCTACAAACCTAGCAACCCTCTACGACAATATAAATTACTATTAGCAATTAAATTAAAAACGTATAAACAATTATACTAACAATAATAACACATAACATTAATATATGAACTAACACTCATAAAGATGATTAACAAATGATCTTCTTTACAACTATATTATTGAAAACGATATTAACAATGATATTATTGAAAACGATATTACTTACCTGAAAAATCGATATTCTTGACAACGATATTTCTGCAACACAATATTTTTGTATCAAATATGCCAGAGGCAGCCTGCAGGCACTAAATGGCTAAGGGAAGAAAATGCCAACTTTCTAAAAGTGATATTTTCAATTGTAGTTTAAAATCCAACTTCCCCTAAGTTAGGTTTTTAAATTCCAATTCCAGAGACACCAAACAATTACACTTATAAAATGAAATAAGGCAACTCCAATGTTATCTTATGGGAATGACAGTCCTTGCAGTAGTATCAGGACATGAACATAAAAGTACATGTTCTATGTTTTAAATACAGTGCATCCTGCCCTCTGGGCTGTGCAGGTCCTACCCTGGGGTCACTTATGTGTACAAAAAAGGAAGCTTGGGCCTGACAAAAGGTTTACCAGGGTGAATTGGCAGTTTAAAACTGCACACACACAGGCTGCAATGGCAATCCTGAGACATGTTGAAAGTAGCATTTAATATACAGGTCCTGTTCACAGGTGGTGCCACTTTTTCAAGGGACTTACAAGTAAATTAAATATGCAGCTGGGGATGAGCCAATCTAACATGTTTCAAGGCGAGAGCACACAAATTGTAGCACTGGTTAGCATTGGTAAAGTGCACAGAGTCCTGAGGCCAGTAAAAACTAAGTCAGCAAAAACATGATGTCTGAAGGCAAAGGTAAGGGGAAAGACCACACTAAGGATGCCTAGTCTCGCATGTGTTCCCCAGGTGAAAGTGTGGAGAACTACTCAACCACTTGGGAGTTCTTTTTACTAAGGCAGAAGAACGTGGAGAGACCATCAGAATTGGCGTGGTCTTTTCCGGGATGGTGTTCCACCATAAAGTCCAATCCCTGTAGGGAGATGGACCACCTCAACAGTTTGGGATTCTCACCCCTCTTCTGCATTAGCAGTCAGAGGGGTTTGTCTGAAGTGAGCACCAAACATGTATGGCCTCAGCTTCTTCAATGCCCGGACCACTGCAAAGGCTTCCCTCTTGATTGCAATCCAACTCTGTTTCCGGGGAAGTAACCTACCAATGAAGGCTGCAGGTTGATCCAGGCCCTCTTCATTTAGCTGTGAGGGCACGGCTCCTATGCCATGCTCTTAAATGTCCATTTGGACAATTAATTCTGTGGAGAAGTCAGGGTACTTGAGCACGGGTGCAGTGCACATAGCTTCCTTGAGGGTTTCAAAGGCGTTCTGGCATGCCTCTGCCCAGATCACCTGACATGGCTGCTTCCTGGAAGTTAGCTCTGTCAAGGGGGCAACAAATTGTGCCATATTCCATGTCATATCTCCTGTAGTAATTAGTGAGGTCTAAGAAGCCTCTCACCTCTGGGTCTTAGAGGGTTCCCAAGCCAGAATGTCTTTAATCTTGGCCCAGAGGGGCTGCACTTTGCCACCTCTCACTTGGTGACCCAACCTGACCACTGATCCCTGCCCTATCTGCCACTTAATGGCTATGATAGTCAGGCCTGTTCTCTGCAGAGCCTAAAGCACTTCTTTGAGGTGGTACAATGGTCCTCCCAGCTAGAACATAAGACTACAGTGTGGTTTAGATAGGCGGCACTGAAGTTCTTCAACCCAGCTAGAACCTGGTTGACCAACCTCTGGAAAGTTGCAGGGGTGTTGTCCAACCCAAAAGGCATTACCCGGAACTGGAAGTGCCCTTCTGGGGTAGACAACGTAGAACTCTCTTTAGCCCCCTCGGTCAAGGTAATCTGCTAGTGTTGTGTAGTTCCTACTAATCCGTAAACTCTGCGCATTGTTTGTACAACATAAACTAAGGGCTTGGTGCCTAGACTGGTTCCGGACACCCCCCGCAGGATATATTGGCTTATAGATCAGCTAGGTCTCAGTGCCACCATAGGCCCCCCTAACCTTACCAGGGAGCATGTTGACACTCGCAACCACTGAACATGACAACCCTGATCACTCAGGGATCGTGGAAACAGTACAAAACCTTTCGCTCAGTCACTCGTGCTCACTTATTCTCAGAGAAATATACAGAATAAATGGTGGGACGTTTTCAATATATTTATTGAACCAACGTTATTCTTGTATAAAATACATGTGCTGCAGACAGAAGCAGATAAACGTGATTACAAGCAGCGAAAGAGTGAACAGTAGATACATTTCTATCATGGTGCTGAAGCAATGAATATATGCAGGCATATATGCAAAATACGGTAATCTAACATACTCCTACGATGTGGACCCTACTCTGAGTGTACATAGAGTGTGTATGAGTGTAAAGCCAAGAATCCTCCCAAGGGACGATCCAACCACATTACCTTATAGGAGAGAGTGAATTACCTCGTCTTGGTCTCGAGTTGGACACCCCCCACGGAATGTCAGACCGGTGTGTGGTGATTTCTCAGCATGCAGGGGCCTTCGGTGTCAGCAGAAGTGCCTCCTCTACCAATCTATCGGGATGCCTATTATTTATAATAAAAGCAGCCTTCGCAATGTGCGCGCTAGATTAGTGATGTAATGGATATGCAGATAGCGCTGTCGCCCCGTGGATGAAGATAGGATGACTTTTGTACCTAGTGCGTAGAGAGGCATAGTACATGATGTACAAGGCATCGTGATAATGTTGTGCGAAGCTGGATGTGTAAACAAAGTAGTTTCAGAGAAACTAATCCAACATTGTCATGCATGCAAATGTGTGCAAAAGTTCAGAACAGAAATGTTATTTTCTAGGACAATGTAAGGAATAAGCTGACTCATTACATGGGCCTAGCTCGGGAATATAACACTAGTACCCAGAAATTAAGTCAAAGTGCTGAGGAACTTGGCAGCTCCCAACCTGTCTATGAGCTCATCTGCTCTGGGGATGGGGTGTGCATCAGTCTTGGTGACTACATTGAGACCCCCAGTATTCCACACAGAAGCTAACTTCAGGGGTGGCACCTGGATGGGCAGCCATGAGAACCAACACCACTGGGCTGGACCAAGGGCTGTTTGAGGGTTCAAAAAACCCTAACTCCAGCATGTTGACTGTCACCTTATCAGGCAACCGGTAGATTTCACTCTTCACCAGTGTGCTGTCCTCAATGTCAGTGTCTTGGGTGAACCAGATAAGGGAGAATAAAGAGACAAATGTCCCCAACAACTGATGGAAGTCTCTCTGCTGTTCTGGGGTCAATGTAGGGGAGAAGCTGACACCCTCCACTGACCCATACCGCTCCTTTGAAGAAAGGTGGTCGAGGAGAGGTTCACTCTCCTCCTCACTCCATCATTAATGACCAGGAGCATGGTTAACTAAGACCTCTCAAAGAGACGTGTGAGGCAATTGAAGCGTAAAACCCTTAAAGGGTTCCTGGGAGTCTTGAGGTCCACCAGGTAGGTGACCTCACTCTTGCGCTGGTTCACTTCATAGGGCCCAGACCAATGGCCATGCAAGGCCCTGGGCTCTACAGGCTCAATCACCCACAATTTTTGGCCAGGTTAAACTTCAAACACTGTGGCCTTCTGGTCATACCACTGTTTCATGACCTCCAGGCTGGCTTATAGATTAGCCTTAGCTTGCTTCCAGAAGTGCTTCATCTGGGTCCGGAGTGACAGCATGTAGCTGACCACATCCTGGGGGGACTTCCTAAGAGCTTTCTTCTACCCCTCCTTGACCAGACTGAGAGGTCCTCGCACCGAGTACCCATACAGGAGCTGAAAGGGGCTGAAGCCAACCCGTTTCTAAAGGCACCTCCTGGTACTCAAAACAACAGGAATGGCATGAGGATGTCCCACTTCCACCTCAAGGGCTCTGGCAGGCCCATGATCATGCCTTTGAGGGTCTTGTTGTACCTCTCAACAAGCCCACTGGTTTGAGGGTGGTAAGGAGTGGAGAGCTTGCAGATTACCCCACACTCCTCCCATATTGCCTTCATGTACACTGACATGAACTTGGTACCATTGTCTGACAACACCTCCTTGGGGAATCCCACACAGCTAAATATCCCCATAAGTGCTCTGACCACTGTGGGACAGTCACCGTGGTCACCATCTCGGAGGGATAGCCTTCGGGTAATGGGTGGCATGGTCCACCAAGACCAGGATGAAACTGTTGCCCAAGGCTGTCTTGGTGTCCAGAGGTCCAACATTGTCAATGCCCACCCTTTCAAAGGGGGTGCTAACAACAGAATATGGTTGCAGGGGAGCCTTGCACTTCCTCCTGACTGGTAGGTGGGACAGGACTTGCAGAACGCATCTGAGGCCCTCCTCATTTCATGCCAATAAAAGTGGGTGACAAGCCTGTCAAAGGTCTTGTCCTTCTCGAAATGACCAGCCAGGGGTACTTCATGAGTCAACTCCAGTAGGAAGTCCCTGTAGCACTGGGGGACCACCAACACATGTGTTTCCCCAGGCTCAGGAACCTTAGGCTTGCTATAAAGGAGACCATTCTCCCAGTAACTCAGGTGATCAACAGAGGTGTTGCCAGATGCCTGGGCCTTGACCTGCAGCCATAGGTCCTTAAGAGTAGGGCCCTCCATCTGTGCCTTACAGAACTCCTCCCCGGTGGAACCCCACTCCTGCTGCAAGTTGGCTAGCTCAGGTAGGTTCCACAGGGCGGAAACATCTTCCCCTGTAGGCTATGGGCCATTACCCTCGAGTTCAGCCTCTTCCTGGAGCATAGGGAACCAGAGCCACTGGATAGTGACAACCATGGTTGACAGCTGCAACAACTTGGTGGAATACATTAGGGTCTACCTGCTCTGAGGTCACCAGATGACATCTGACTGCTATCATGCTGTCTCCAGTGTCTCTCAGAGCCTCTACCCTCTGCCTACTGATGGTGACCCACTGCCTGTATTTCTTAGTATTACTTGGCATGTGAGTCCTCTGCACCATCTCTCTGTCACACAGGGATACTAGGGTAACCTCTACACTGTCCCCTCCACTAACTGGGACAATCTCCTTGCCAAGCACTACACTAACCAACCCCAGTGTCTGCCCACCTGTGGGGGGATGTGCTCACATGGGACACTTGGCACCCTCCTCGTAGTGCTCAACCTTTTGGCACTCAAAGCACTAAGGGGTTGCCTTCCCTGATGACTCATTATCAGGGAACCACGTCTTTTTCTGTTCAGGCGTGGATTGGGGGATAGTTTGAGAACCTTTAGAGAACTCCTTGTTTTTATGTTTGTCTCCCCCTCATTCTTCTGATGGGGATTCTGTCTACACTTGTGGTGATCCCCCCAGATACCTTCTTGTTGACACTGGTACTGAGCCAGCGGTCCGCCTCCTTAGCAAGCTCTCTGGGGTCAGTGAGCTTACTATCAATCAAGTGTTGTTGCAGCTCTGGAAAACAATTAATGAACATGTGCTCTCTTGCAAACAGATCATATAGCTCTTTGTAATCAATCACCTCACTACCCTTCACCCAACCATCTAGTACCTTGCCACCGGAATCAACAAAATCCACTCAGGACTGCTGGGGCAGCTTCTGGATGTCCCTAAACTTCTGCCTGTACTTCTCTGGGGTAAGGCCATACTTTCTCACAAGGGCTTCCTTCATTGGGGATACCTCATTCTGTCCCCCTTCTCTAGAGTGAGTAGGGTGTCCCTTCCCTCGCTAGGGATGTGTTACCACAAACTAGCCCCAGAATCCTAATCAGGTATTCTGTGCATCTGTAAAGCTGCCTCATATGAATCAAACCGCTTGTCGATGTCATCTCCCACAATAGAGTCAGGCACCAGTCCTTTGGGAATGTGGCCCCTCCTGTCTCCAGAGGACACTGAAGGTATGTTGCCACCAATCATGCTTGATTCTGCCTGCCTGACTTTGAGGTCCAGCTCCTTGAGGATCCTTTCATGAGCCAGTCACACTAAGGCAAGTTTCTCTTCCATGGTCAGATTCTTGTCCTCCATCCTGAGTTTGGCCATCTCCAGCCTGAACTCTGTTTCTGTCTTGCTGTCTTCGAGCTCCCCTGGGGACAGGTGTTGGGAAGACACGCTACTGACTGCCCTGTCAGGGAGCTCCAATTCAGGGGGTACATCGTCGCTCTCAAAAGACTGCTGCCTCTCAGGAATGGCATCCAAACTCCTCTCTTTGCCTGTCCACCTCATCATCTCCTACTGTTGCTGTAGCCAGAGGCTGGTGGACTTTCACCCAGGCCCTCAGCACCTTTTGTAGCTCCATTTTCCTGGTGGCACTCTTTGCTGGGAGACCCCTTTCCTTTCTCCTTACAGAACTCCTTGAGCTGGGCCACGGTGTAGGACTCCATGTTAGCCAGCTCAAACTCCATAATTGTAGAGGTGGATTCAGGCACAACAGTCAGAGAGAGAATTTAGAAAAAGCAAAAAGGTCAATCAGGGAGAATTTAAACTCCAGTTGGTCTCAGATGCGGGATAGTAGTGTACATCAAATTGCTTTATGGCACTGCACAAACACAAGTCCAAATCCTCACCATTGATCCCCAATGTGAAACATTGGGTTACTGGTTGACTGGGGTATGAGCCCTGGTCAAGCAGCAACCACAGTCCTTGTCAGGGTAAGGCACAAGCAAACCCCAAGCTAACCTGTGATCAATCCCCTGGTAGCTTGGCACAGAGCAGTAAAGCTTAGGGGCAAAGAGTAAAGTATTTGTGCAACACTTCAAACGGTAAGAAAGTGAAAAATCCCTCTCACAAATGATCCCCCACCACGTTAGAAAATTAGAGCAAATTTTAATAAATAAAACAAGACCAAAATGACAAAAATAAATCAGTAGAACCAGAGATGTGAATTTTAAAGATTTTAGTGAACATAGTCCCACAAAGAACAATGCGGCAACTCAGCATATCTGGTCCCGTTGGAATGGATCAAAGTCACACTTTCAGGCCAATCACGATGGAGCGCAGATCGGCTACAGTCACCAGGTTGGGCCCGCTGAAGTTTACCTTCTCAGATCCGATTCTGTGCAAGAGGCTTGTTTGCTTTGGAGAGGGCTGCATAGAGTAGGGAGAGCTTTGAGGGAGGCTTTCGGTGTAGTGCAAGGAACCAGCTGGTGTCGGGTAGGTGTTGCATGAACGCAAAGAGTCTGGCTGATGGAGCTTCATGCTGAATCGCGGTGCAATCAACGAGTTCTCATGCAAACAAGCCCGTTAGCGGTTGCACACAGCTCAAAAGTTGGATTTCAGCTCGTTGAACCACAGCCAATGCTAAAGTGCTTATGCTCTCTCCCTAAAACATGGTGAAATTGGACTATACCTAATTGCCACTTTTAATTTACATGTAAGTCCTAGTAAATTGTACTACATGTACCCAGGGCCTGTAAATGAAATACTACTAGTTGGTCTAAGGAACTTATAATGCCACCCACAAAAGTAGTACCTTAAAACATGTCTTAGGCCTGTCACTGCAGCCTGTAGTGCAGTTTTAAAGTGCCATGTTGGTCTGACAAAATAAGCCTTTTCCTAGGCCTACACCTGTTTTTTTAAAACGTATGCATCAACCTCACCTAAGGTAAACCCTAAAAGCTCCAAGGGCAGGGTACATGGTATTTAAAAAGTAGGATGTGTAGGTTTAAGTTTTACATGTCCTGGTAGTGAAAAATTCCTAAAGTTGTTTTTCACTATCGTAAAGCCTTTCTCTCCCATTGGATAACAATGGGTTGTCCCTATTACAGTTAATAAGTACTAACTTTAGATTGGCAGCAAATGCTTCTTCGTGTTTCTTTTTAATTGTAATTTAAAATCCTCCTTAATGGTAAAGTCAGATTTTAAGTTACAACTATAAAAATGCCACCTTTAGAAAAGTGGGAATTTGTGTGCCCAAATCAAATGTGCCTTTCTACCAGTAAACACAGTTACATGACTGTGACTGTCTCTTCTGTGATGAATTGTGTATTCCTCGCAGACATGGAGACAAAAGGGCTTCATTGCTCTATTGTTTTATGCTCTATTGATTCCTGTCTCCCTCTCTCTAACAAACGGTTTAATAATCACCATCCCCCTGCCCCCTGGTTCACGGAGAGGCTTAAAAAGGAGAAAACTAAATGTAAAATTTTAGAAAGATTGTGGAGGAAGAACTATACGCCCGATGCTAAATTGACCTATAAGAAGGCGATAAGGGAGTATCACTCTCTTTGTAAATCAGCTCGTGCGATTATGTTTCCTCCACAATTTCTCAATCCCAAAATTGCTCTAAAACCTTGTTTAAGGTGGTCAAGGAACTGTCTGGAGCCGAAAGTCAGTCCACCCCTTTCATTCTAAATGAAACTCAGTGTGAAGATCTTGCTCACTTATTTGTGAATAAAGTAAAAAATATATATTCTACAATGACAGGGGATAACCTGACCAATACTGCACAGCCAGCCTATGCTCTTTCGAATGCAGTTACTAACACAAGAAAAGAGTATGGGAATAATTCTAAATCCATCAACAAAATTGAATCTTGGTCTCCTCTCGATACTAGTTCCTTTAATTTGATTCTGGCCAACTTAAAATCTGGCTCCTCATGTGACCTTCTCCCGATCTCCGTACTGAGGCAACTTGAATCTCCTTTACTTCTGTTATTTATGGACCTTCTCAATGCCTCGTTACGAGAGGGAATAGTTCCGCCTGAATGGAAGCATGCCATGGTTCTGCCACTCTTAAAGAAGACTAATGCTGATCCTTCTCAGCCTTCTAATTTTAGACCTATTTCTCTTCTTCCAGCTTTTTCTAAGATCCTGGAGAAACATGTTAATTGTCAACTCTCCTCTTTTGTTGAGGCCCACAACTTTTTACATCCTTCACAATCTGGTTTCAGAGCAGGTTTTTCTACTGAAACTACTTTGCTAGGAGTGACGGAAATGTTGCGTCATCGTTTGGACATTGGTGACACGGTGGCCCTCATTCTTCTCGACCTGAGTGCAGCATTCGACACGGTGTCTCACACCGTGTTACTGAAAGTGCTGCAATCCCTGGGTATTGAGGGCCCTGCTCTCCAATGGATTGACTCTTTTCTTAACAACCGCACGTTTCAGGTCTTTTCCACCACAGCCTACTCTAAAACTCATCATTCTCCGTATGGACTGCCCCAGGGCTCGGTTTTGAGTCCTCTTCTGTTCAATATCTATGCTTGTCCATTGGTAGATATTGCTGCAGAGGCAGGGCTGTCCATATTTTCTTATGCTGATGACACCCAGCTAATTTTCTCCCTTTCGACAGCTAAGGGATCTGAATCTTCGATTCTCCAGTCCGGCTTGAGGAAGATTGCGTCCTGGATGCAGGACAATCTACTCAAGCTAAATGGAGATAAAACGGAAGTTCTGATCCTAGGGAAAAAACAAGAACTTTGGGGTCCTCAGCATTGGCCCTTGGAGATGGGCGCTTTACCCCAACCTGTTCGTCAAGTACGTAATCTTGGGGTGATTATTGACGCACAGTTATCTACGAAACAGCAAGTTGTGAAGGTGGCCTCTATCTTTTTTACCATTCTTAAATGGCTGAAGAAGATTCTTTGGATGCTGCCCCTTCCTACTCAGAGAACTGTGGTCCAGGCCCTTATAGCATCTAGGCTGGACTACTGCAATGTCTTGTATCTGGGTTGCACTAAGGAGGTGATACATAGATTGCAGATAGTGCAAAATGCAGTTGCCAGATTGCTCTGCCAGGCCCCTAAGATTGCCTCTACTTCAGGTCTTCTTCGCAATCTTCATTGGCTTAAGGTGGAGAATCGTGCTAAATTCAAAGCCTTGAGCTACATGTTTAAGATCGAATCTGGCTTATCCCCTCAATACCTGCAGTCCTTGGTCCAACCCTATTTTCCCTCCCGTACTTTGTGCTCCTCTGCTCAATGTAAATTTAACGTTCCAAAAATCAGATTGAAGCGTATGCTCGGTCGCTCCTTTTCATATTTAGGACCCGCCTTGTGGAATTCTCTTCCCATTTCTCTGCGTAAAGAAACTGATTTTGCTAATTTTCGTAAACAGTTAAAAACCTGGTTGTTTAATTTGTAGTTTTCCTTTCTTCCCTTTTTTCAGGCTGGGGCCGGGAAACCCCTTGGGGTAGCTGTGCGCCTTATGAACTCAAATAACATAACATAACATTGCGACAGCGTGGAGCCCTTTTTAGCTACAGCCAGCATCCTCGTCTCTCTGGGTTATTTTGAGCTCCAAAAAACTTCGAAAGTCCAAAGGTAGAAATCTTCTCCTGGCTCAATGGCGACCAGAACCCCATTATCAATGACCCCTTGGCCAGAAAATCCAGTTTTTCCCACTTGGAACTTTTCCCGCCATCATTGACGGCTTCACCGAGACTTCATCCAGCAACTCCCCGTCGTTGACGACCTCTTCTTACCTACAGCCTGCTGCCTGGCACCGCTGAGGACTTTACCTACTCCAGGATATCCTGCTTTTAAATCTAAAGGTAACTCTTGAACGGGGCAAACCTGGTACCTGTAGCCGACCTGCTCTCTATTGCGCTCAGCTTAACATGTGTCTTTGTCCCGTTCTTGTGAGAACGGATACCTGCAGTTGACAGTTTGTTATTTTTTGCGTTATTTTTTACACTAAAAACATTTTAAAAATCATAACTCTGGTCATAATGATTCAATTTCATTTATTTTGGTTTCATTTGATTTATTAATCATTACTCTATATTTCTGAATTTGTGTGAGATTTTTCGTTTTTCACTTTATTGTTGCTTATGTGCTGCATAAATACTTTACACATTGCCTCTGAGGTAAGCCAGACTGCTTTTTTGTGAAGCTACCAGAGTGTTCAGGGTTAAACACAGGTTAATTTAGTGACTTTTATTTTTAACCCTGACAAGGATTGTGGTTGTTGCCTGAGTGG
The DNA here is from genome assembly GCA_963921515.1 of Calotriton arnoldi. NCBI lineage: Eukaryota > Metazoa > Chordata > Amphibia > Caudata > Salamandridae > Calotriton > Calotriton arnoldi. The sequence continues at coordinate 332,875 of CAWUFW010005904.1, read as the reverse complement.
GGCTTCCACATTCCTCAGACAAAAACCCAATTTCTTACACTTCTATCATGAAGATCCAAAATTATAAACGTCTCTTTAGACTGAATACTAGACTTACATTTGAAGTACGCTTACAGTGAAAGACCCCGATGAAGCAGCTCAGTCTTATAGTTAGTTTTATATTTTCTCTCAGAGACACTGCTTTACAGAATGAAAAACTAAGTTTCTCAATGTTTTCTCTGATGTGGTTGGTTTTCGATGTTATCAGAAGACAGCAGATGCTGATTGGTGATTAGTAATGGAGACCAAACTTAATCTGCACTCTTCGATTGCATGCTTTTACTGTTTCTTTGCTGCTTAGGATCATTGTTGCTTGACTCTAAACATGAATTAATATTGCACCATGGTGCACATGTAAGCTTGAGATGTCTTATATGAGTTTTGTACTCGAGGCACATCTTCCAGTACAAATGTCTATGCACAAACAACCGCCCAGCGGTAAACCATGTATCATTTGTAATTTCTTGGCAATTGCAAGTATCACGCATAGAAATATTTCTTTCTTTTCCTTCTGTTCTTTGTTTGATCCTAGGATTTAACGCAAACTCATGGTGCTCTACTTTTATTGACTTTAGTTGATCAGGTTTTGTGTAGAATCTTAGGGGTGTTTGCTTTGTTCTCGACCAAACACAATCAGTTTGAATAGATTAGCAGTGTTTTTCTGCTACACGACTGAATGGTACTTCAGTGCTGCAGTTTCATCAGCTTCCAGTGAAAAATGAATAATACTGCTGTGTGCTCCCACTGGTGGCCGGCATGTCTCGCGTGTGGCGGGGCGGGTGCAGGGGGGGTGGGCACGGCGGGGGGTCAAGGGGTGTCGCACGAGGATGCACATATTTAAAAAAAAAATCTAAAATTAACTTACCTTCCCACCGGGTCCCGCGTCTCTGCTCCTGCTCTCCTCAGGAAACAGGAAACACAGCAGCCAGGCCCCACTGACCAGTCACAATGCTGCAATGCAGCGTTGTATTTGGTTTTGAGCGTCCTGGTTTGACTCTCAAACAGGGAATGGGGGCCTGGGCATGTTCTCCACGCCGGCTGTAATGCAGCCTACATGGAGAATGGGTAAATTGCGCATGACTGGTTTGGGTGGCCACAGAGGGCCGACCAAACTGTCATTGCGCATTTAGGAGTGGACAAACCACTCCTACCCTGGCCTGCTCTGTGAGCAGAGCAGCCCGGCCCATTCGCCCGCCGCCCGCAAAGGAAGGAAACATAAAATGATAACTAAAAGTTATTATCATTTTATGTTTTCTCTTCTCGCACTGCTTGAAAGAAGTGGGGCAACGCTCCTCCGCCATATTGGAGGAGCCTACACTGTGTGCTCCGCTTGGTATAGTGTAGCTCCCTTTGCGCTGTACGCTCACCGGCGCTAAACTTGAGTAAATGTGAGCCTTAGTTTATTGGACGGTCAACGGGACTCTAGTTCTCCTGGTTTAGTTCTCTGACCTTGGCTGTGGCTCGTGGAAAGAGGGTGAGTAAGAAAAGTCTCACAAAGAAACTGAGATAAATAAATATCTTGCATTTTAGTCATTGTTTCTCTACTAAAGCCATTACTCTCGTGTGGCCATTGCCCCCACTCATCCCTCCATGGTAAGAAAAAGTTCCACATCATAGTGGAAAGTTTCTGGAATTTTAGGGGCATATTATCAAGGGCTGGCGATATAATTATCGCCGCTTTAACGTCCGTTTTCGGGCGAAAAGCGGCGATAATTATATCGCAATATCATCAAGGACACGCTAGCGCGTGTTTCCTTGATGTAGAGCCCGTTTTTCACAGCCTCTGCCTTGCATCGCTAATGAGATGCAAAGAAGGCGTGGCTGTGAAACAACACAAGTTAATATCGCGAAGGCAGCTTCGCAATATTAACAAGGAGGTGCAGCGATAAAAGAAATCGCGCTACCTCAGCTTTAACTCAGGAATTTAACGTCTGTTAAATTCCTGACTTAAGCATACTTTACATGGGAGATGGATTCTGCTTGATACGACCACAGGGTCAGTATCAGCAAAGGTTATCGCCGTTTTCCATGGAACATCGCTGGAAAACCAGCGATGTTCCATGGAAAACAAGCTATCGCAGGAATAATTATCGCCATTGCGCTATGCGTTGTTAATACAGCGCTAGCATGGCGATAATTATCTGCGGTAGCCGGCGATAACTATTCTCACGCTGTGAACGGCCAGCGATAATTATCGCTGGCAGTTGATAATATGCCCCTTAGTTTTTAGAATTACTGGTATATTTTACTACAAAATTGATGGCAGTTTCTTAATGTCATTTGCTCTTTAATTCTAAATTGTGAGGAATTAATAGCATAGACATTCTCAAAAATCATCATAATAGCCAACCTCCATCATGTAACTAAATATAAACTTTAAGATTAAGGAAAATATTCATTAATAATCACAGTTTTGGTTTCAATATCCCACTGTTCTATTACAGAATTTAACTCACGCATGTGCTTAGCAATAGTTAACGTTGCGAATGGTATGTTTCAAACGCTTCCGCTTTGTTTTTCTAAGTGCGTAACATTCTTCCACAGTTGTCGCTCGGCGGATGCTGGGGCGCCACAGCTTCCAGGAGTCAAGGATTCGGTTTCTTCTTTTCCGTGTCATTTGGCGATGTTGCTACTGTTTAAATGTTTCCCTGCTCCGAGACAGGAGCCTGGACAGATGCGTCTATACTCTTTCCTGTTACAATATTCATGCATCTGCCTCCCTTCCTCAATCATGCCTTCAGAGGTCCGTCGCGGCTCGTGCTGACACTTCCGAGTACTGCGGGCTCCGCCGGGTCCCATATGGGCATTTCTTCTATTAATCATTGTCTCCAGCCGGCAGCCCAGTGTCGGATCGTGCAACGTGCTTCTCTGTTCCTCCGACACTTACTCCCAAGAGGGAACTTCTTTTGTTTGCAAAAGGAAAATTGGGAAAAAGGTGCACTCTTTTTTAAGTGTTCTTTTGAGGTTGTCTTGCTACAGAATAGATAGAAAGATTTAATCCTACACAATCTTGTTGATCATTGCAGCAACAAGATAACAGAGCCCTGGGAGACTGTGGCCGGTGACAAGTGACAGAACACAGTTCTTATTCTGTCTTACTCCCTTAGCAGTATTCGCAGTTTTTGTGCCAGTATTTAGAAAACAGCCTATATGTTGGGGATTTTTAAATGAGCGATGTAAGATTCACAAAGCTTTTACAGGATAGACATCTAGATTACACTGATACAGAGTTTAACTCTAAGGAGGAGTACATCACACATGATACACAAATCGTAAACAGGTGTAAATTTATGAGATGTATATCCATGCAAACTACATACTCATTTCTAAAACAGTACACGAGTGCCCAACACAGGTCCAGGAGGGCCGGATCAATGCCACATTTTAAGTTCATTTGCATAAGATAAATCTAAATAAAATGAATCTATCCGGATTTATTCCCATAGTCGGTTGCAATCATGAAAATCTGGTCCTTGCAGGCCGATATTGGACATATGTGGATTAAGAGCATGTTTTACACTTAGTTAACACAAGTGGATGTTTACAGGAGTGTTCTTGAAGATTGGACAAGGACATTCTGTAAAGTAGAGGAACACAGGAATGCAAGCTTGAATGTAAATGCCTCTTTATTCACGATGACATTAATAAGCATACAGCATAGAAGTAGTAGTAGTAGTACAGAGCCCAGGAAAAGTCCACCGATCCCAAAGGCACTTTCCTGTCTTCTCCCTACATCCCAGCCCAGCTCAGCTCATAATCTAGAACCCCAACATGTCATCCACACAGTCACACATACACAAGATACAGACTCTACAACACAACTTCCCCTTCACAAACATTTAATCCTGGGATGACAGAACTCACAACAAATAAGAACAAAGACACACACACACAAAAGCACACAAAACATAAAACACTTAATCAATAAACCTCCTAGGTAAGCTCTTAATGCAAGAACTTCTTCTTGGTACAACCACTTCATTTCTGCTTTGATTGGAAATACTCTTGAACTTCACAGTTTCCTCCAAAGCTGAGTTCCCACAACCATCGTCCTCAATGCTCCTACTCACTCTAGCCACAGGGGATAAGTTCCACCATTGTCTATTAGCAATCCGTACAGAATTCCCACAGACTCTTTTTACCTGAATAGGTTCTCTAAATTTGGACAAATCTTTTCTCAAAAGGAAATGGTCTTTGACACAAACCCAATCACCAACCCGCACCTCCACAGCATTCCTGCATTTCCTCTTTCCCTCAATATCATCCACCTTAATCCTCATCACCTGCTATCCTGGCTTTCTCAGGCAACAACTTTACATCGACATCCTTGTCATTCATACCCAAAATCCAATCCAGACACAGACAAGAACTCGCACTCCCCCTCTCATCAATTCGAAAGTTACTTGATCCATAACCGAGTGCGGAGTGGTACGGAACGCCAAATGATGTTCCTAATTGCTTCAGCACAAACCCTACCAGACATAAGTGCACTTTGCACACATTCCACCAAAACTTTGTTAAATCTTTCAACTCTGCCATTGAATTTAGGGCAATATAATAGTGTACAAACACGCCTAATACCTTGCTTTAAAACAAATCCCTGCATGGGCAAAGAAATAAATTGTACCCCATTATCAGATAAAACCTCCACCAGAATCCCTTCGCTATAAAACACTCCTATGAAGAATTTGAGAACACTAGCACTTTTGGGCTCACCACAACTTTAACCTCCACCCATCTAGACAACTGATCAGTCAATACAATGAAATACCCCATTTGTACAGGTAGAATGTGAAAGGGCCCAAAAAATCAATCAACACTTTCTTTCAAACACTCCCCGGACTCAAAACCATCCTTGGTTCTGGAACTGAGGTAACTAGATGTTTGTCACTGATGCGACACTGACCACACTCCCGTACCACCTCATCAACTTCCCTGTCCATGGATGGCCACCAATATGTTGTTCCTATCCATCTTTTAGTAGCTGTCATGGCCAAATGGCCAGCATGTGCAGTTTTAATAATTCTCTTCCTAAAACTCCAAAATGGAATCAATTTCTCTCCCCTGACCAAAACACCATTCTAAATTGACTATTCAACAACAGCCTTCCAATATGGCTGCAAAGATAATGTCAAACTCTTTTCCTTAGGTCAAACTTCCAACACAAATTTCACTGCATCCATTAGATCCACACCCTTATTCACTGCACCACACCATTCCCTTACACTGTCACAAATTACATGATATTCTACTATTGCTATCATGCATTCTTTCAATTTCTTCCTCCTCCCTGGAATTTCCTTGGTCAACCACTGGTAGTCTTGATAAACAGTCTAATTTACAGTTCTTGCCTCCAGGAATATACATCACTTCAAAACTGAATTCAAGCACCTTGAAAGAAAGTCTAGCAAGTCTAGCTGTAGACTTTTTTTATCTTGTGCCCTTTAAGAATAGCCACCAAAGATTGATGGTCCATTCCACCACTCAAATTACTTTCATATTTTCACTGTACTAATTCACCACTAATCCTTTATGGGTTCCGAAGTGGCGTGCTACTTGTCGAAAAAGGGCTTCAACACCGCATCAAGGGTAGCAAGCACTATTAAATGCAAACCTTTTTCCCTCTTCTATCCGTCCACTATCCTTCTCAATCCAAATAACTGACTAACATATCCACCAATCAAATTACTTTCATATTTTCACTATACTAATTTATCACTAATCATTTATGGGTTCCGGAGTAGCATGCTACTCGCCAAAAAAGCACTTTGGCGCCTCGTCAGGGGTAGTAAGCGCTATATAAATTCAATTACAATACAATACAATTTGATGACAGAATGATTTCCACCACAAATATGGTTTGAATTTTTCAACTCCCCATGTGCTTACCAGCATCTCTTTTTTGATTACAGAGTATCTATTGAGTTTCCACGTCAGATAATCTTCTTGATGCAAATCCTATGATAGATTCGTAACACCATCACTTTGCAAGAGCACCGCACCGATTCCATATGAACTTGCATCTACCATAATAAATGTTCTGTGGCCAGCCACATACAGTTGTAGAGCAGGTGCCGATACCATAGGTTCTTTGATAATATAAAACTTTTGTTGACATATAGATGACCAAGTGCATTCTGTATTCTTCTTTAATAAGTATCTAAAGCACTCTGGCAAATCAGAATCATTTCTGACAAATTTAGAATAAAACTCACACATACCCAGGAAAGACCTAAGTTGATCCTTGTCTTCGGGATATGGAGCCTTTACAATTGCCTCCACCAAAGCTGGCTTTGGTTTGACCCCATTAGAGAAAATAATGTGACCAAGGATTTACACCTCCTTGACCGCAAAAAAACATTTGTTTTTTCCAAAAGTCACACCATTCTCACACAATGCATTCAATATCCATTTAGGAGTGTTGTCATGCTCCTTCGAGGTTTTGGCAAATACAAGAATATCATCTTGGAATGCCACAACATTCTCGATCCCCTACAAAATCATAGTCATTATCTTCTAAAACACCAATGCAGCAGATGCCAGGCTAAATGGCATCCTGCAATACTGGAAAGTACCATCAGGTGTAAGAAAGGCCATCAGATGGCACTATTAAGCCTCCACCACCACCTGATGGTACGCTGCTTTCAAATCCAACTTAGTATACTATTTGGCCTGACCAACCACTGTTATTGAATCCTCTATGCATGGCAGCGGGAAATTTCCCACCTAGATAGCACTATTTACACTTCTCAGATCAATACAAAGCCATAACTCTCCAGAGCTCTTCTTAGTCAGAACTACTGGAGATAGCCATAAGGTGGCATCTAATGACTCAAGAATGCCATCCTGCTGCATTTTTGTCAAACTTTTTGTCAAATCATCTCTCACACTGAGAGGCACATTACGTAGTTTGTGCTTAATGAGTACACACCCATCTTTAACCTTAATAACATGTTTGAAAATCTTAATTTCACCTACCTCATCAGTGAATATCTTAGGAATTTCAGAACTTCAATGGACAGACTCTTTGGAAACCACATCCCGATATCATAACATCTCTCAAGAGTGACAGTTGGTTCTCTACTAGGTCTTATGCCAATGCCAACGTCGGCCTGGTGCCACCACCCCAGTACATTGATACCTTTTTTCGTTACCTAAACCTTTCCCTTGATGGTTTTATTGGAAAATCCAATAGATACCAAAAAATAACCCTGCAAATGAATCCAGCTTCCTTCAAAAGCTGTTGTAATCACACCAGGAGGTAACAACCACTGATTAGACCAATTTTCATTGAATTTGGAGAAATCAGTTATGGTTATTCTAGCTCCTGAATCAACTAACAAAGAAATATATGCCCCATTAATGGTAAACGCCACCAACGGATCACTGTAACACCTAGAATCACCTTCCCCTTTTGTCTCCACCACATTCACAGCCAACATCAATTCTTCCCAAAAAATTTTCTGCATCTTGAAAATCATCATCTGGTTCCTGATTCTGTACAGCTCGAACCTGCACCCCTCTCAAGTTAGCTCTATTACTGGTAAAACGTCTACCAGCCCTACAAACCCTTCCAAAATGTCCTATCCTATTACACTTCCAGCACAGGTGTGATCTGCCAGACAATTCTTGAAAGAAGACACATGGTAATGTGAACCACACCTGATAAACTGAGATTTGGACATCCCTTGCCCTCTTATTGAAGGTGTGGCACCAGTCTGCACATTACTAGACTGCTGACTCTTATTAATGTGGCCTTTGCCGGTACCCTGGTTAACACTGGCAATCTGCTGAGTATTAGTGTCCAATCATTTAGAATCCTCAAGAGAAGTCTCAATACTCTTTGCTATGTCAACTGCTTTATCCAATGTAGGATTCTTGCAAACTAACAATCTGTCTTGTATTTTCTTGGAACTGCATCTGACAACAACAAGTTGATCCCTAATAAGCTGCGAGGTAAAATTGTCAAAATTACAGTAGGAAGCCAACATTTTTAAAACAGTTATGTATGTGTCAATGGATTCAGATGGTGCCTGTACACTGGTAAAAGAAATGATGCCTGCACACCACAATATTTACTTTACCATCAAAATGTATTTCTAACTGTTTTACTGCATACTGAAATTCATCCAACTCATCATCTTCAGTTGGATTTAATTCTGCTAAAATGATAAAAAATATGTTGCCCTTCCACCCCAAAATATGAATACAACAAATTTATTTTCCTATTAGGGAGAAATTTCTGACCATCAATAGCCTCTTTATAGGCATTAAATGATCTCAACCATAGTCTTCACTTAAATTGTGGTTCCCCTAGGCTCCTGGAGAAAATGCATTGGTGGAGTAACTGTTTGCATCATGGCGCAGCAAAAGTCAAAACACCCATGATTTAGAACAAATAATCAAAGATGTTGAAATAATAATAAAAAAAATAATGGCCAGTAAAATAAATTAGTACAAACAATAAGCGTGCCAATCACTGAAGAACGGGAGAGAGTAAATGTACTTGAACGAATGATAAAGCGTGCTAATCATTGTTAGCCCCAGACAACTCCATTAGATGGCACTCAAACTAAACAAATAAGCATGCTAATCACTGTTAGTACATCCATCCACCAGGTGGCAGACTTGCAGCAGGACCTCGATGTCAACAAGACAAGACCAATCGTGCTAATTGCAGTCGAGAACAAGCCACCAATGAAGAACGCGCTGCGGGAGGCAGGACGTGAGTACACACTGCTTTCTAGAAATCAGCGCAGCACTAATTTATTTAACATGAGTGCTTACGCACGACAGAGCAGCCCAGTGTAAACATACGAGCAGGAAGCTGCCACAAAACGCTTGAGCGCCCACAACAGCATTAACTCGAGTGCACCCCTTCAAGCACTATCAACATGAATTACATATGCCTCAAGCGTACGGTCTCACATGCTGGCAATACAATTCAAAGCGATACAAAAGGGGATGATGGACGGAACGTTTGAGCCAATCAAACACTCACCCCCAGTCAACTGATCTGGGTTTAATCCATCATCATTCTTTAGCTCACTCCACCACCCCAGTTCAGACATGGCCATATGCAAATCAGTCTGACCCTGTGCCTCATGGGAACAGTCCAGCCCGAACTGCCAAGCCATGTCTTCCCTGGACCGGAAACAAGCATCCTGGGACCGGTTTCTGGCATTCCAGCCATCATCAGCCAGGCTTGCTTGAATCCAGTGGCAAAGTGAGCAAGGGACCCACGTCTGGGCATACCCCCGCCAACTTAGGGCGAACAAAGCGATACAAAAGGGGATGATGGACGGAACGTTTGAGCCAATCAAACACTCACCCCCAGTCAACTGATCTGGGTTTAATCCATCATCATTCTTTAGCTCACACCACCACCCCAGTTCAGACATGGCCATATGCAAATCAGTCTGACCCTGGGACCGGTCCCAGGATGCTTGTTTCCGGTCCAGGGAAGACATGGCTTGGCAGTTCGGGCTGGACTGTTCCCATGAGGCACAGGGTCAGACTGATTTGCATATGGCCATGTCTGAACTGGGGTGGTGGAGTGAGCTAAAGAATGATGATGGATTAAACCCAGATCAGTTGACTGGGGTGAGTGTTTGATTGGCTCAAACGTTCCGTCCATCATCCCCTTTTGTATCGCTTTGTTCGCCCTAAGTTGGCGGGGTATGCCCAGACGTGGGTCCCTTGCTCACTTTGCCACTGGATTCAAGCAAGCCTGGCTGATGACGGCTGGAATGCCAGAAACCGGTCCCAGGATGCTTGTTTCCGGTCCAGGGAAGACATGGCTTGGCAGTTCGGGCTGGACTGTTCCCATGAGGCACAGGGTCAGACTGATTTGCATATGGCCATGTCTGAACTGGGGTGGTGGAGTGAGCTAAAGAATGATGATGGATTAAACCCAGATCAGTTGACTGGGGGTGAGTGTTTGATTGGCTCAAACATTCCGTCCATCATCCCCTTTTGTATGGCAATACAATTCAAAGCAGTCTCAAACGAAGCGCACAAACTCTCACCACACGCATTTCCCAAGCCAAACTCAGTTTCCAAAAGCTTGAAAATGCCTCCTCAGGTCCACAGTGTTCTTGTCAGATTCAAATCCAAATAGAACGTGAAAAATGGTCTCCTGGGCTTTGGAAATCCAGTGGTAGCCGCCGTTACCATTGTAAAATTTTTATCCCACTCTTTGAGTTTTCCTCGTCATCAATGTAAGGTAGAGGAACACGGAGAGCAGGCTTGAATATAAGTGCCCATTTATTCACAATGACATAAATAAGCATACAGAATAGAAATAGTGGTATTACAGAGCCCAGGAAAAGGCTACGATCCCAACGGCACTCTCCTGTCTTCTCCCTACATTCCAGCCCAAATCAGCTCACAATCTAGAACCCCAACATGTCATCCACACAGTCACGCATACACAAGACACAGACTATACCACACATTCCTTTAAAATGTGTTGATCATCCACTCAGTATCATCTTTGTTAGAAAATCTATAAATGCACTTTCTATACATTTTAACACAAGTAAGTTCCGAAGGAATGATCAAGGAATAAGTGCCTTTTAAAAAGGGTATATGTTAGACCTGCCACCATTGGCGTGGGTCTCCCCTGCATTTTTTGCCTTTGCCTCCTGTGTCTTTGCTGTGTGTTGGACTTCGTTTTGTTGGTCTAGATGCTTTGGGCACTTTGCCACTGCTGTTCAGTGCCAAAGTGCAAGTGCTCCCTTTGTAAATTATTGCTATGAACTGGTGTTTCCATGATTGGCAATTTGATTTACTAGTCAGTCCCTAGTACAGTGCACTGTGTGTGCCCAGGGCCTGGAAATCAAATGCTGCAAGTGGGCTTGCAGCACTGATTGTGCCACCCACAGAAGTAGCCTGTAAATGTAACTCTGGCCTGCCATTGCAGAGCCTGTGTGCAGTGTAGGACTGCCATGTCGACTTGGCAAGGGCACACCCTTGCCAGTCCCTAAACCTTCCCTTTTCTACATATTAGTCACCCCTAAGGTAGGTCCAAGGTACCCCTGTGGGCAGGGTGCATTGTATGTGAAAGGTAGGAAATGCCCTGGTGTGTGTGGCATGTCCTGATAGTGAAATACTGCCAATTTCGTTTTTCACTATTGCAAGGCTACCTGCTCCTATTGGACAGAATGAGGAGTTGTTTATAACATCTTATAAACATAACTGCCCCTGGGAACCAGGTAGGAAAATAAAGTTTAGTATGCCTGAACTCAGAATGTTAAAGTGCATCTTTTAGTGAGGGTGATTTTTACATTCTGTGTTTGAAAATACCACTTTTAGAAAGTAGGTATTTTCTTGTCTAACCATCCAGTGTGCCTCTGCTAGATTTGTGTATTGCATGTCTGGCTTTTGGATGAGAGGGGTTGGAGAGGGGCAGTGGCTCCAGAAGTCTGATGAGTCAGGGCTGGGCTGAATAGGCCTGGGCTGCATTTAGAGTAGGGGGAGGAGATTTCCTTTCACCTGAATGGACCTGGTCTGCCTTTCACAATGCTGTCTCCACCTCCTGCCAGGAAGCTGCACCAGTGAGGACAGAACTGGTTTTGGCTGGGTACAGACACTCTCTGCCTTCAGAGAACAAAGGATTTTTGTGTATAAAAAGAGGGGCCCAGACCCCAGACTTTTAGATCACTTCTGGGAAATCAAGAGGAACCTTTGCCAGTTAGAAGTGCCGGCCGGAGAAGCTGAGGAGGAATACTGTCCCTGTGCTGTTTGTTGTCTGGGGTTGGCCTGCAGTGGCTACTTGCTGCCAAGGAAAGGAGAAAAGTACTTTGCTGCTTGCTTTGTCCCCCTGCTTGAAGAAAAGATCGCCAAGGGCTTGAACTGAGCTTGCCCCCCTGTTCTAGAGGTCTCAGGAACAGCGAAGACCTCACCGTGTCTGTGGGCACCGTCTCTGACCGTCTCCGCAGAAGAAAAGGGTAACCGGCCCTGTCATCGAGTCCGTCACAGGATTCTGTGTCTTGAAAGCACCGCAGAGAGCAACGCCTCACTTCGCAACGCAACCCTGGTCTCACCGACTCAGTCAACGAGCCGCTGCTTGCACCGTGTCCTGTGGGCACTGCACTCCGCAATGCTTCGCTACACGCTGCAATGATGTCACCCACTCCGTCGCTGCCGTACCCGAAAATCGACCGGCTCCATCTACGCACCGTGACCTGCCAGCACCGCAGCGAGCATCGTCTCACCCTTCAACACAAGCCCTGGTCTCACTGACTCCATCAACGAACCGCTGCCTGCACCGAATCGTGAGGACATCGTCCGCAGCAACGCTCCGTTTCACAACGCGACAGCAACGTGTGCCCCAACCGACTCGCACCGACGTGTTGGTCGCAACGAGAATGGTACTGTGTCAGAGTCTGTCAATGCTTTAGCTGGCCCATATCGACGCGGTCGGCTGGAATTGTTAGACTCTGTCGTATTCAGTATCGCGGTAGCCCCAGGAGGAGCTACCGAGTCGGAGGAACTGTGTTTTATTGATTTTCCTGCAATTTAAAGGTTATTTTGCACAAGTACTATTTTTCAAGAGTATTGTATGTTGGATTTTTATCGTATTTGGTCTTGTTGGTTTAGAAAAAGATTTACTATTTTTCTAAACTGGTGTGGTGTCCATTTGTAGTGTTTTCACTGTAAGTGTTCACAAATGCTTTACACACTGCCTCTGAGATAAGCCTGTCTGCTCGTGCCAAGCTACCAAGGGGTGAGCAGGGGTTATTTTAGAAGTTTATCCCCTTTACCCTGACTAGGAAGAAGGGTCCCTACTTGGACAAAGGTACCTACCTCTGCCAACTAGAGACCCCCTTTTCTAACATTGGTGGTCAGCGGTGAGGATCCTGGACTTGCATTTGTGATTTACATACAGTGATTGGTGTACACTACTGGCATAGTGCAGACCATTATGTGACCACATACTTTTACTGAACTTTTTCCCTTGGATTTTTTTTCTGAAAAGTAAAGAACTGCCAATTTTGTCACCATGACCAAGCCAGCATCCATTGCATCCATTGATATCGAATTTGAGGAAGATAGGGTGGAAGCCTACACTGTGTCTCAACTGAAAGCCATCTGCAAGAAGTTTAAAGTCTCTGTGAAAAGCCTCACCAGGAAGGATGAATATCAAAAGGCGCTGAGGGCCTGGTTGGAATCCAGAAATGACAGTGGCAGGATGAGGAGCCTCTGGTGGAGGCAGAGAATGTGGATGAGCAACAGGAGGGGCAATTGAATCTGCCAGGAGGGAGGGTACCTTCTGTGGATGGCAGCAGTGTTTCTCAAAGGGGTCTGTCTCCAGAGGAGTTGGAGGACAGAGAGAGAGATAGGGTGCATGAGAAGGAGCTTGCTAAGCTCAGGCTGGGGAAGGAGGGTGACATAGAAAATAAGAAGTTGGAGTTGGAAAAGCAGAAATTGGCCATGGAGGAAAAGAGGATGCTTTTAGAGCATGAGAGAGGTTTGAGGGAGTTAGATCTGAAAGCAAAGAGCCTAGAGATCACTCCCCATGGTAGCAGTGCACCATCAGTGCCTGGAGAAGGGAAGGTATACATCCCCAAGGAGATTATCAAGGATTTCACTATACATGGGGACATTGGTCAGTGGTTCAAGGCCTGTGAGGTAGCAATGAGGTCCCACAGAGTCCCTGAGAGAGATTGGGGAGCGGGATTGTGGGGTCGCTTTGTCAGTGAAGGAAGGGAAACCTTGCTAAACTTTCCCACTGAGGATCAGATGTCCTATGCCCCAATGAAGGAAGCCTTGAAAGCCAGGTATGGGTGGACCCCAGGGCTGTATAGGCAGAAATTTAGGAACTGCAAGACGCTGGAGTCAAGTACTTGGGTGGAGTATGTGTCCTATTTTTGCAGAGCATTGGATGGTTGGGTGAAGGGTAGCAAGGGAGCACTTGTCAGATAATTGTTTTCCAGAGCTACGCCAGCACTTGATTGACAGTAAGCTGACTGACCCTAGAAAGCTTGCTGTGGAGGCGGACTGCTGGGTCAGCGGCAGGGTCCACAAAGGTCATGTGGGAGACTCCGCCAAGGGTGGGCAGGGTCCCCAGCAGAAGAGTGGGGGGACAAGGGTAAACAGAAGGCGTTCCAAAAAGGACCCCAAAGTAATTCCCAAGGGAACCAAGGTAAGGGTCCCCAGCCTCCCACTGAAAAGAAGCCATGGATCCTGACAGGTAAGCCTGTTCATAGGGGTTCCAAGGCATGTTTTGGTTGTGGTCAGGTGGGCCACTTCCAATGGGATCCTAGGTGTCCCAAAAAGGTTACCACCGCACCCACTGGTGCACCACCCCGGGAGATGGCTAGTGTAGCCTTGGGGGAGGAGTCAGGTGCCCCAGAGGGGTGGGGTCCCGCAGAGATGTCCCTGGTCTCTTTAGGAGACAGTGAGATGGTCGCAAGAGCTCATCTGCCTGATAACACTAAGAAGTACAGGCAGTGGGTGACCATCAATGGCCATAGTGTGGAGGCTCTGAGAGACACCAGAGCCAGTTTGACAGCTGTCAGTTGTCGGCTGGTGTCTGAAGAGCAGGCGGTCCCCAACGCATTTTACCCAGTAGTTGCCACTGACAATTCAGAGTGCCTCTGCAAAGTGGCACAGGTTCCCTTTGAGTGAGGGGGGTCTCAGGTACCTTGAAAGCAGCTTTGAGGCCAGCCATGCCTGTTGACTGTCTGCTAGTCAATGATTTGGAGAGCTCCCCTTGGGCGAAGGTGGAGCGGAGGTCTCATTTAGAGATGTTGGATCTGCCTGAGTGGGCATGTGTGACCACTTGGTCAATGGCAGCCGGTAAGGGCATTCAAAATGACATGGAGCCTGAAACAGTGGCCCAGGTGCCTGCCAGAAAGAGAAAAGGCAGGGGGTGGGGGAAACCGGCCCCCAAAGTTCCCATGGTCCAGGAGAAGGCGGACCCTCAGGGGGATGCCCTGGAGCCTACAGGGGAACAAGTGGCTGAACTGGGGGACCTGCCTGAGCTGACCCATTGGCAGCAGGAAGGAGGTCCCTCCAGGGAGTAATTCTGCCAGGAGCAGCAGAAGTGCCCTTCTCTTGTGGGTTTGCGGCAGCAGGCTGCAAACCAGACAGCAGGTGATCAGTCTGGATCACATGGGATATACTGGGAGAAGGATCTCCTGCATAGCGAGCCTAAGGTTGCTGAGCCTGGGTCAGCTCGTGTGCTGGTGGTACCCCAGCGCTTCAGAGCCTTCCTTCTGGGTCTGGCTCATGATGTACCTTTGGCAGGGCATTTGGGGCAAGACAAGACCTTTGAAAGGCTTGTCACCCACATTTACTGGTCCCAAATGCGCAAGTACTCGGATACTCATTGTAGGTCTTGCTAGACTTGCCAGGCAAGTGACAAGAGTGGGAGGAAGTGTAAGGCTCCTCTCCAACCTTTCCCTGTGGTCAGCACCCCCTTTGAGAGGGTGGGTATTGACATTGTGGGGCCTCTGGATCCCAAGACAGCCATGGGCAACAGGTTCATCCTGGTCTTGGTGGACCATGCCACCCGGTACCCGGAAGCTATCCCTCTCCGGCCTGTGATGGCCCCTGTGGTGGGTCGTGTATTGATGGGGATTTTCTCCCATATGGGGTTCCCCAGAGAGGTGGTGTCTGACCGTGGTACCAACTTTGTATCTAGGTATATGAAGTCCCTGTGGCAGGAGTGCGGTGTAACCTACAAGTTCACCACTCCTTACCATCCCCAAGGTAATGGGCTGGTTGAGAGATTCAACCGGACCCTGAAGGGCATGATTATGGGTCTTGGTGAGCCCATTGAGGCGTAAGTGGGATGTCCTCTTGCCATGCCTGTTGTTTGCTTACAGGGCGGTACCGCAAAAGTCCTTAGGGTTTAGTCCCTTTGAACTCTTGTATGGGCACCCTGTGAGAGGACCTCTGAGTCTGGTGAAAGAAGGCTGGGAGAGAGCTCCCAGTAAACCTCCCCAGGATGTATGTAGCTACATGATGGCCTTCCGAAACCAGACTAAGCGCTTCAGGCAACTCGCTCAGGCGAACGTAGAATCCAGCCAGGAGGAGGTGAAACGTTGGTATGATCAGAATGCCACTCTGATGTTTTGGTCATGGCCCCAGTGGAGCCTTGTGTGCTCCAGGATAAGTGGACTGGACCATTTGAGGTGGTGGAGCGCAAGAGTAACGGCACCTACTTGGTGGACTTGCAGTCTCGAAGGAACCCTTTGCGGGTCCTACATGTGAACCGCCTAAAGCCCCACTTGGAGAGGTCCGAAGTGGGCATGCTCCTAGCAACAGATACTGAGATGGAAGAGGAGTCTGAGCCTCTTCCTGACCTCCTGTCTGCAAAGAAGCATGATGGGTCAGTGGACGGTGTATCACTCTCCCCTGCCCTGACAGCAGAGTGACTGTCGCCAACTGTTGGGACAGTTTGCTGCTCTGTTCTCCCTGACCCCTGGTGTCACTCAGTGGTGTGTCCATGATATTGACACTGGGGACAGTACTCCAGTAAAACATAAAATTTACACAGTGACTGACAGGGTCAAGTCCTGCATCAAGGAGGAGGTCTCCAAGATGTTAGCGCTAGGGGTGATTGAGCCCTCAAACAGCCCTTGGGCCAGCCCAGTGGTCTTGGCCCCAAAGGCTGTTGCACCTGGTGCCACACCAGAACTCCGGTTCTGTGTGGACTAACGAGGGCTCAATTCAGTCACAAGGACTGATGCACACCCCATCCCCAGCTCTGACGAGCTCATAGATCAGTTGGGGGCTGCCCAGTACCTCAGTACTTTTGATTTAACGCCTGGGGACTGGCAGATCGCCTTAACTGATGGGCAAAAGAGAGGTCAGCGTTCTCAACGCCAGAGGGGCACTACCAATTCCGGGTGATGCCCTTTGGGTTCAAGAATGCCCCTGCCACCTTTCAGAGGTTGGTCAACCAGGTGTTGGCTGGGCTGGAGGATTTCAGTGCCGCTTACCTGGATGGCATTGCAGAGTTCAGTGCCACTTGGGAGGAACACCTGCACCACCTCTGGGAAGTGTTGAAGGCTCTGCAGAGGGCAGGCTTCAAGATCAAGGCGAGTAAGTGCCAGATCGGGCAGGGTTCAGTGGTGTACTTGGAACACCAGGTGGGGAGCAGCCAGGTGGGGCCCCTAAAGCCCAAGATTGATACCATTCTGGCTTGGGAACCCCCCAAGTCCCAGACAGAGGTGAGAGCCTTCTTAGGACTCACTGGGTATTACCGGAGATTCGTCAAGGGATATGGCACCATCGTTGCCCCCTTGACAGAGCTGACTTCCAGGAAGCAGCCCAGGAAGGTGAACTCGAATGACGCCTGCCAGAAGGCTTTTGATGCCCTGAAATCTGCCATGTGCACAGCGCCCGTGCTTAAGGCACCCAACTTCTCAGAAGAGTTCATTGTGCAGACAGATGCTTCAGAGCATGGTGTAGGGGCTGTGCTCTCACAGCTAAATGAGGAGGGCCTAGACCAACCCGTAGCCTTCATTAGTAGGAGGTTACTTCCACGGGAACAGAGGTGGAGTGCAATTGAGCGTGAGGCATTTGCTGTGGTCTGGGCACTGAAGAAGCTAGGGCCCTACTTGTTTGGGACTCACTTCCGGGTTCAGACCGACCACAGGCCCATCAGATGATTGATGCAAATGAGGGGTGAGAATCCAAAGCTCTTGAGGTGGTCCATGTCCCTACAGGGGATGGACTTCACGGTGGAACACCGCCCTGGTACAGGACACGCCAATGCTGATGGTCTGTCCAGATTTCTCCGCCTTAGTGAAGAGTACTCCCAAGAGGGTGGGTAGTTCTCCCCACATTTCAGCTGGAGAGGACACGTGTTAGACCTGGCACCATTGGCGTGGGTCTCCCCTGCATTTTCTGCTTTTGCCTCTTGTGTTTTTGCTGTGTGTTGGACTTCGTTTTGCTGGTCTAGATGCTTTGGGCACCTTGCCACTGCTGTTCAGTACCAAAGTGCAAATACTCCACTTGTAAATTACAGTTATGAATTGGTGTTTCCATGATTGGCTATTTGATTTACTAGTCAGTCCCTAGTACAGTGCACTTTGTGTGCCCAGGGCCTGGAAATCAAATGCTGCAAGTGGGCTTGCAGCACTGATTGTGCCACCCACAGAAGCAGCCTGTAAATGTAACTCTGGCCTGCCATTGCAGAGCCTGTGTGCAGTCTAGGACTGCCATGTCGACTTGGCAAGGGCACACCCTTGCCAGTCCCTAAACCTTCACTTTTCTTCATATTAGTCACCCCTAAGGTAGGCCCAAGGTACCCCTGTGGGCAGGGTGCATTGTATGTGAAAGGTAGGACATGCCCTGATGTGTGTGGCATGCCCTGATAGTGAAATACTGCCAATTTCATTGTTCACTATTGCAAGGCTACCTGCTACTATAGGACAGAATGGGGAGGTTGTTTATAACATCTTATAAACATAACTGCCCCTGGGAACAAGGTAGGAAAATAAAGTTTAGTATGCCTGAACTCAGAATGTTAAAATGCTGTCTCCACCTCCTGCCAGGAAGTTGCACCAGTGAGGACAGAACTGGTTTTGGCTGGGTACAGACACTCTCTGCCTTCAGAGAACAAAGGATTTCTGTGTATAAAAAGAGGGGCCCAGACCCCAGACTTTTAGATCACTTCTGGAAAATCAAGAGGAACCTTTGCCAAGGAGAAGAGCCGGAGAAGCTGAGGAGGAATACTGCCCCTGTGCTGTTTGCTGTCTGCTATTGGCCTGCAGTGGCTACTTGCTGCCAAGGAAAGGAGAAAAGGACTTTGCTGCTTGCTTTGTCCCCCTGCTTGAAGAAAAGATCTCCAAGGGCTTTAACTGAGCTTGCCCCCTGTTCTAGAGGTCTCAGGAACAGCAAAGACCTCACTGTGTCTGTGGGCACCGTCTCTGACCGTGTCCACAGAAGAAAAGGGTAACCGACTCTGTCATCGAGTCTGTCGCAGGATTCCGTGTCCTGAAAGCACCGCAGGGAGCAATGCCTCGCTTCACATTGCAACCCAGTTCTCACCGGCTCTGTCAACGAGCCGCTGATTGCACCGCGTCCTGTGGGCACCGCCTTCCGCAACGCTTCGCTACACACTGCAAGGACGTCACTGACTCCGTCGCTGCCCGACCCGAACATCGACCGGCTCCGTCGCCGCACCATCACCTGCCAGCACCACAGCGAGCATCGTCTCACCCTTCAATGCAAGCCCTGGTCTCACCGACTCCGTCAATGTGCCGCTGCCTGCACCGAATCGTGAGGACATCGTCCGCCTCAACGCTCTGTTTCACAACGCGACCGCGACGTTTGCCCCGGCCGACTCGCACCGACGTGTTGGTCGCAATCAGAAACGTACTGTGTCCGAGTCTGTCGACACTTTAGCTGGCCCGTATCAACACGGTGGGCTGGAATTGTTATACTCTGTCGTATTCAGTATCGCGGAAGTCCCAGGAGGAGCTACCGAGTCGGAGGAACTGTGTTTTATCGATTTTCCTGCAACTCAAATATTATTTTGCACAAGTACTATTTTTCAAGAGCATTGTATGTTGGATTTTATTGTATTTGGTCTTGTTGGTTTAGATAAAGATTTACTATTTTTCTAAACTGGTGTGGTGTCCATTTGTAGTGTTTTCAATGTATTACTGTATGTGTTCACAAATGCTTTACACACTGCCTCTGAGATAAGCCTGTCTGCTCGTGCCAAGCTACCTAGGGTGTGAGCAGGGGTTATTTTAGAAGTGTATCCCCCTTACCCTGACTAGGAAGAAGGGTCCCTACTTGGACAAAGGTACCTACCTCTGCCAACTAGAGACCCCCATTTCTAACAGTATAAAAGTCAAAGATTTTTACCGGTAGTTCGTACTAGGGGGGACATTTTAATAAAATAATTGTGGATTTACTCAGATAGGCTAACCTCACTCATGCATACCTGTTGTGATGGCATACATAAAGAAAAATCTTGGAGGAGGAACAAAACTGGCATTGCAGTGCTTTTGATGCTCCACATATGACCTTCAAATGGTTCTGAGGCTCCATTACATACAGGACTTTGACTGGCTTATGTATGATCAACAGAGCAAATGGCAATGTACGTGTGTTTGGTAAATGTGTCAGCCTTGGTAAGATGTGACTTTGAACGGTCACACAAACACCTTTCTTCCAGTCACTTATGAGCCTTCTCTGTCGATATCCGTGCCCATTGGCCAGTTGATGTCTATGTGTGGCAAGTAGCTAGTCGATCCAAGTTTTCCTGGGTGCCATGATAAGACATTATAACCCACTGCTAATGGCTGTAAAGGTTGATAAAGGCCCTCTTCAGGAGTTATATGCTCGATCCCCAGTCTAACAACTGATATAGCCCGAGAGAGAAGGGCTATATATGTTAAATGTTCTAAATATATTATTAGAACATTCCCCCTACTAAGCTTAGAATGTTCTAAAATAAACAGGGCGAAATGAAAAGACGAGCATTGGAATGCTGGAACAGAAGGTCTATACATCACATTACTGGGTCTGAGCCACTTCATTGAATTCATTGGAGCTCGCAACAGTCCAATGTTCTAATACAAAGTTAATACCTACAATGGCAGATTGACATGCATTGAAGTGCTGAGGTCAATTAAAATGTGTTGCATTCTGTAAATGTTTTATTCATTTTAAGTTAAAAGAATATGAAAAAATATAGTACAATATTTTTTTATGGCAACACACTTAATTAAATAAAAACTAAGGCCACACAAGGCAACATAAGCCCTTAAGTCAAATTTACTATGCTATGCAGAGCCTCCTTGCATGGCTCTGTGTGTCATAGTAAATCGGGAGTAACGCAAGGCAGCACATGTCTCTGCCGTGCATTACTCTGCATAAGGAAGGTATTCCATAGGTGGAGTATAGGTCTTCCTTCTAATCCAACCATGGTTTTTGGCAATTCCCATATTTATCAAGACTAGTAAACCTGAGAATGCGTCTAAATACTATGCCTTCCTAGGTGACGTGCAATAAGGAGAACAATGTTTATTTCTCCTCTTTATTTCTCATTCTACATGTGCTGCATTCTGCAGCACACATAGAAAGAGGAAAATGCCTATGAGGATTGTTTTTGTGCAGGAAGATGGCCCTTCCTGCACAAAAACAATCCTGCCTGTAATGCAGGCACACTTGCACTATGGCGCAATGGTGCCTTCCTTGGCGCTTGGCAGTCACAAGTGTGCCAGTGCAGAGAGAGAGCAGAGAGCCATTTGTTAGTAATTATAGCGCATCCCTGCTCTCTCTATTTGATGCAGCTCAGCAAGTTGTCTTGCTGCGTTGCACCAAATGTCGATAAATCTGACCCTAAATCTGTTTATTTACACAGTGGTTTAACTTCTCAGTACACAAATCCAAAGCACAGCTAACATTTGTGGTTAATGGATACCTTGGCACCAGACAATATGAATTAACCTGTGCAGTGATAATAGTCTTTGTAAATATTACCTGTGTAGTGTGGTCAATGGGCCATTTTCACTAGGTAAAATCTAGTGGCAATCCCCTGTGCAAAATCAGTATTAAATGCTCATCTCCTGTCATCTGCCAGTGGTACAATTGGCACATTTAATGTTTGGACATGTTTTTAAAACTTGCACACATGTATAAATGCTGCTGTAAATTTTGTAGTCTGGTTAATCAAATTTGGAACAAAAGTGTAGTATTTTTATTTTACAAATGAGCTTGAAAATTAGGCTTGCTATATCACAATCAACAAAGGAGATTAATAGTATCTGATTTATATCAGATGTAGTCGTGTTCATTTATGAATCCTGGAGGGAGGTAATGACTTCAGAAACAGATCCTGTAAAAGTGAAGTATTGGATGGTCATGTTACTTATTGTACATTCCTATAACGTCTCAATTGTCAAGCATTGTTTAAAATGCCAATTAACGTTTTGATGACCTTATGCCTGTGGCACTGTGTGAACCAGATTACATGTTGTGCCCAATGGTTGCGCACAGTGGTAATGGCATGCTTGATTATTCTTTGCATCACATTACAATGATATGTGGAATTTCCATGCACTAAGAAGCACCAGCAAATTATCATCAAAAATCAGATGGTTCAATGGTTGCTATCTGCTATTTTTTCATTTGTTCCCTCTATTTCTGTTTTGTTTATCGTTTGACAATTGTCTGAACCATGGTAAATTGAATAGAATCATGACAGAAAGTTCATTGCCCCTGAAGGACACCCTCTGTGTATCTTGGCATAATTCAGAACTCAAGCTGGTCTCCCCGCCCATAAATCTGAAGGATGTACCATGCAACTCCTACACTGCTGTGTCCTGATTCATGCCATTGTTTATAGGTTTGGGGTGGTACATAATAGCTACCCCTTAGGAGAGATTATTACTGGGCCTTTGAAAATGGGGTTCCTTTATACCTCTTGAGCGATCACAAACATTGGAACGATTGTGCTGAGATCCCTTTTTGATTTTCCAATAATTGTTCATGAAGATGCTTATGTGTGAATGGAGGATGGATGCTGCTCAAAGAAAAACAAACAGGATCATCCATCCCCACTTCTACTTCCGTTTTGCTTCTCCAACAACTCAGTGGCTTAGATACATATAGATTCCAACCACACAAGCACTTCTTGATTATCACCTGCCTCATGGCACATAACCACCAAGACCAGTAATGCAAGTTGGAAGCAGAACAAATCTGCCCTGCCCATAAACAACTACAGATTACCTTGAATTGCGAATTGTGAGAATACACTCACTCAAAATGGCCACTGGCAGCTGGTTAACTGCCATGATCTGGGAATATAAAATAAACCTCCAGTTCATATTTGTGAACAGCTACATCATGGTCAGAAATGCATGCAATGTGCCTCAAAGCATCCTGCACGTGTTCAACCCAGCTACAAAGGTTGGGACTCAGCATGACACTCTGATGTCATCGTCATCTTCCTGCCATCCCACCTGCTGCTTTGCCTGCTAACATGAAATGACTTAGTTTGCCCAAGAACCCCAAATTATGAGAATTAGTTTACATAAGCCTTCCACTTACCAGAGATTGTGTGAAGTAAAGAATTCAACCAACAACTGCTGATGAGACTTTCTTAGAGTAATGACTAAGGTTTGCATGTATGCATCCCACTGCACAGAGTTTATTTTTTCTGCATGAACAATCTCCTTCTTGCCCCATCCTCAGCACCAACAGGTCTCTATATAACACAGCGTGAACACAGGTCTATATCATCAGCCTTTAAACCCTGGTGCTGGAAAACATGTCCTGGAGCCATACTAGCAATCCCACTGGCCATTCCTGGCTGCACAGCGTGCTGACACCTGGTTGACCTGAGTGCAAGCTGGATCTAGTGATGATCATTGCAGACTGAATGGCTCTGTTAATACATTTGTCCCTGGGAGCTTACACCCCGATTTAAGCAGAGTTTCAGGATACTGGCTCCATGAGAAGTCTAGCAAATTAAGTTTTGGGTTACAAACAGCTGTGGGTCTCCAGAGTAAGAACCTACCAGGAAATATTAAGGCCTGCATTAAAGCACTTATTTTTAAACTTGCATTATATCTGTAATCAAATATTCATGTCGATTTGAATCCATTGCTTGTGAACTCAGCTAAACAGTAATCACAATAAAGAGTTAGAAAGAATTGGCAGGTAAATCAGTACTCAATCCTCCTTAGGGCTTTCCAAATTTAATATCTCTGCAAGGTGCTCCCGGGGCACTTCAAATTACCCTCATGTTAAATTATTCTTTTGCTTTCTGGACAGTGCCACTGTTATCCTAGGTGCTGAACCTCGTAGGATAACTTTTTTCATTGTTTCCTATGAGGGACAATCACAATCAGTAAATTTGTAACCGGATATCTGTTATTACAGCATGGTACATTACATTAAGGTGTTTTGCACTGTGGTTTTTACCATTAATGCCTTTACATCTCAGTGAAGTGCATCTTTATGTAAATTACCTTAAATGCAATTACATTGCAGCTCTTCTACTTGGTGTTTCTTTAAATGCTTTTGATGTGGCTCTTACTGTTAAAGAGGTGTCTGATGTATTTAAAAAAAAATCTTTTTATACACTTTTATATTTGTTTGTAAAAGAACAATTGAAGTAACAAAATTCTCCACCCCAAACCAAAATGGTGACACTTACATACCAGTGTACCTATTTTAAAATATGTATTTTCTGATGTACAACTAAAATTAATGTTCAGTCGGGGTCTAAAAATACAGTTTCAGCTAATTTCAGATAACCCCTGCTTGACCTGGCCCTTTTTGCAGTGTTATCGCCAAACTTTTTGCTTCCTTCATCCTATTTTTTCTGACCATTTTTGTTGGCTTTAGAACTCTGGGCACTTTATCACTTCTAAAGTGGATGTGCTGACTGTGTAAATTGTGATTATGATTGGTTATCCATGATTGGCATATTTGATTTACTGGTAGGTCCCTAGTAAAGTGCACTCAGTGTGCCAGGGCCCGCAAATCAAATTCTACTAGTAGACCTGCAGCACTGATTGTGCCACTCACACAAGTAGCCTTTCAAATGTGACTTGCCCTTGAAGTGGCTGGGCTCGCAGTGATTAACTGCCATGTCGACCTGGCAAGTGCACCCACTTGCGAAACCAAACCCTTCCCTTTTACTACATGTAAGTCACCCCTCAGGTAGGCCCAAGATACCTCCATGGGCAGGTTGCAGTGTATGTGAAGGGTAGGACATGCACTGGTGTGTGTTACTTGTCCTGATAGTGAAATACTGGGCATTTTGTTTTTCACTATTGCAAGGACTAGCTCTTCCGTAGGCTAACAATTGAGCTGCCTTGTAACATTTTACATGTGCAACGTTCAATTGGGAACAGCAAGACGTTTTGAGTTTAGACTCTCTGGACTCTGAATTTGATAACACACCTTTTAGTAAAGATGTTTTTTAAATTATATGTTTGAAAATGCCACTTTTAGAAAGTGGGCATTTTCTTGTTTAACCATCATGTGTGCCTCTGCCTTTTTCTGTCTGTTTTAGACAGGCAGGGGCTGGGGATGTACATTCTCTCTAGACAGTCACACAAAGGAGGTTGAGGTGCGTCCTGCATTTCATGGGTGACTCATAACTAGGCTGAATAGATCTTTATGCAACTAGAGTGGTGGGAGGAGTTGCCACTCGCACCTGAATGGACTGCTGCTGCCTTTCACAATGCTGTCTCCACCTCCTACAATATGTCTGGCCAGGACAGGGCAGAACTGGTTCTGATGTGCAGCAGAGACTTTCTTTTTGCTGCCTTCAAAGTGAAACATGGTATAAATATTGAGGTCTGTTCCCAGAACCTTTGATTACTCTGAACAAAGGAGCCTGCCAGAAAGAAGAGCTGGAAGAGCTGTGTGAGGAGCACTTCCCCTTGATGTGTGTGGGGTGGGTTGGCCTGCAGTTGCTGCTTCTGTCTTGGGCAGATAAAGGACTGGGCTGTTCTTTCTGCATTCTATGTATACCGAAGGGCTTGATGAAGAGCATGCCTCCTGTTGGAAGTCTCAGGGAAATTAAAGACTTCAAGAGATCACTTCTGGATCAAAAGGAACCTGCTGGGAAAAAGAGCTAGAAGAGCTGTGAGAGGAGTGCTTCCCCTTGATGTATTTGGGGTGGGTTAGCCTGCAGTTGCTGCTTCTGTCGTGGGCAGGGGAAGAACCAGACTGTTTTCACTTTAGAAAGAAAGCACGTGGTGAGCCCTTTAGTCCCTGATTTCCTGGTCGCTTATAGCGTGTGTTTAGCTCTCTCATGGTGAGGACCTGTTTGCTGCCCAAAACGCACCCTACCATGTGCCCCCAGCGCACAAGCAGGTACCCGTTCCTGTAGCTGAGGCTCTGAGTGATGCGGCGCTCCTCTCAGCTGTTCATCACCGCCGCAACCCAAGTTGACCCACCAGGGCCACACCCACACCACAAGCCAGTGAGAAGAAACTCCTTGACCGGGAACTAACACGCTGGTTCAGGGATCCTTTTTTGCTGATTTCCGGTCCTCTGAGGCCGCCTTGACGAAGCGAGGGAAGCTCAGCATCGTCCGCCTGTTCCCCCGCAGAGGCCGCTGATCAAAAGTATGACGGGAGCTGGGTCAAGGCTCTGCTCCCCTGTGACCAGTCTAGTCCCCTGTGGCTGTTGTTGGGAAAGCTGAGGCTTGTTGTGCAGCTGCACCGTGTGATCGTGGGCTTTTCATCACTTGGTGCAGGAGACCCAGCGAGGTCAACTGTGGCACCTGGAGGTGTGTGAGTGTGTTCACATGCACTCGGGGGAATTTACCCTTGGCTAGTGGCATTCTGGGTGAGACCTCGAAGGAGGCCCCCTTTGGGAGATTTGCCACATACTCCACATATACCACGTCATAGGAGCACAGGTGTGCCATGCTCTTTGTTCATGACAATTCAGGTGTGTAGCCCCTAAATCACATATGGCAAGGGCTGGAGCGCTGCACCCTCAGTGTCTATGGGGTTACTTAGTGGCCCATGTGCGTGTAAGGCTATATGGTAGTTCATGTATCTCTGGTGCTAACCAAACTACTGCATTTCATGCCCTGATGTCAGGATATATGGCATTTTTGCCTTGCACTGACAGGAGAACATGTATAATATCAGGAAGTTGCATTGATGGGTGCAGTGACAGTGTTTTTATGACAGGTGCCACCTACAAGTCGTTATCGTATTGCACTAACTTGATGTTTTGACAATTGCCTACTTGGCAAAGTTTTATTGTGATATATGTATGTTGAATTTTTGTCATTTTGGTCTTGTTTGGTTTAGATAAAGATAATTAATTTTTCTAAACTGGTGTGGTGTCCATTTGTAGTGTCATCACTGTGTTACTGTATGCTTGGGTACAAATACTTTGCACATTGTCTCTGAGATAAGCTTGTCTACTTGTGCAAAGCTAGGGGGTGAGCAGGGGTTATCTAGGTGTGTAACTCCCTTATCCTGACTAGAAGAGAAGGGACCCTACCTGGACAGGGTGCAAGCCACTGCCAACTAGAAACCTCCATTTCAGCAAACCCTTTTGTGAAATAGGTGAAGCCCCTAAAAACATAAAATCCCATCCACCATTTGTACTGACTCGTGAGGATCGCTGTGCTGAACAGAAGCCACCCCACAAGCAGAGCAACTTTAATACCACAACAATCATAATCACTTCTGAAGATACTAATCACAGTTGCTGTTATGTATTTGGGAAAAAGTATTCCCTGCTCTACATTATAAGGATATTGCAAGTCACTGAGGGCTTCCATGGCCATAAAGAGGAACAAAGCCGAGTTTGTTTAAAAGATCAGGAACTCCGAGGTGACTTGCAATATCAGTATCATGTACGGCAGAGGGTACCTTTCTCGCAAAGCACTTAAATCCTTGGTTCATAGGTCTTATAAAAGAGAGAGCATGTTTACAAACATGAAGAATAAAAATAGAATCTCTAGTGTAAGATGAAACATCAAAAAAGCTGTTAGTTGTTGCAAAAAGATGTTAGAAGCAGTTTAATACAAGTCAGTATGTTTTTTAAAGGCACTGTAGTAATATGCAGAAATATTCTAACTGCTATAATTGCCTAAGGAGTGCAAAAAACAGATATGTTGCCATTAATATATCCTTTCTATTTGTAATTGTACAGCTATAAACACAGAGTAGGAAAAAGAAAAACAATTTTCCATTTTCCTTCTTTAAACAGCTGCATTAATTATGCTCTGTGACCTGACCTGCCTTTCAGTCTGGAAAATGTTGCTTACAGTCTACATTATCTAGATATATAATAAACGTATTCTACTTACTTTACTTTTTCCAACTCAAAACAATTTGCCAGGAAATCTGAAAACCCATTGACAATATACCATACACATATACAGTATTAGTTTCTTGGAAACTCAACACATACAAAAGGTGCACCTCCCATGAGTCATCCCGTATTTGAAAACAAAACTTGTCTCTGATATCATACACCCCTGATAGGATAGAGTGAGTGTATTCATGACAGTGACGAGGCAGAGCAGGACTTGTCTTACTAAAGAATACTGGTAATTTAGGAGCCGATTTATATGTTGGCAGAGAAGGTACTCTGTCGCCTTTGTGAAGGAGTACCCTTTCCTCCAGCAAATAAATCTGACCCTCAGATTTTACCACTTCATCCCTTTTTGCACATTCCATTTTAGGAAGGACATACAAAGTAGAAGAAGAAGAATAATGTCAAGACCAAAAAGTTCAAAAGATGTGCAATAGCTATCTCCTTTTTTTAATACACAACACTATATTAAACTGATTATTTCAAAGCAGAACCAAGAACAGACTAAAGAAAGAAGCAGAATTCTGTTTAAGCTTGTGATCAGAAACAAAACTGCCCACAGAAAGTTAAGTGACTGCTTGACCAATTTCCCAAAATGGGAAACCCTTTTATCTTTGGAAAAAAGAAAAGATTTCCCTACCAAAGTGATCCTGGGCAAGCACAAGGGGAATAATGCTAGTAATGAGATAAGGGATAGCACAAGAATCATTACTTCTATGATTAATCTCGAGAACCCTCAACCTTTTCTGGCACTAAGCTAAATCCTTGCAGAGGATGCATTTTACTAAGAGGTCTCCTTAAAATAGAAAGTTTTCACCGATACAACACAGTTGCCTGGAAGTCACCATCCTTTTTATGTTTGTAAGCAACCATGGGGCCTTGCTATTTGTTATTGTTCCATACTGTTTTGAGGACACGCTCTTTTTAATAATTTAAATTGTCTGCAGACTAATTAAGAAGTTCTGCCATATGCAGACTGCAAACCATTGGTTTCCTGAGATTTAACAGACTGAAGACAAGGATTAAATGAAATATTCAAAGGCGGCACACAGCAGCAAGAGTTTGCCGGTGGCGGAAGTACAATGGAGAGAGGTGAAAGCCAGCAAAGCCCCCTAACTAAAGATTCTGAAAGGGCACAAATACCTTGCATGTCCTGGCCACCAAGTCAATAACTGTCACCAACATGCTCAGAGCAGCACAGAATATGGTACTTGTGAGAAAGTGGATTGTTGGCTGAGTAGGATGTGGGACCATCTCAGGAAACAGCCACAATCCCCATCAGGGTGAACCACTAAAGTCACTACATTAACCTAAGCTTAACCCTCTGCTTGGCACAAAAGCAGCCATGCGTAACTTAGAGGCAATGTGTAAACTATTTAAAAAACACACAAACAGTAGTAAAGTGATAACACAACACAACAAAAAATCCCACACCAATTTAGACAATTAGAGTAAATTTTAATAAATTATTTGACACCAAAAGGACAAAAATCCAACTAGTGGAACCAAAGATATGCAATTTTAAAGGTGCAGGCAAAAATAGTGCTTAAAAGCACAAAGCACCAACTCTGGTTATCTGGTCGCACCGGACCGGGACAAAGTCTCAAGTACAGGCCGATCATAATGGAGCACGGGCTGGATACCAGGACAATGTTAGGCCCACTGAGAATTGTACCTTATGTCCTTGATGTGTGGTGTTGCACTGCGCAGAGGCGGTTCTGAGGTGTGATGCAAGTTCCTGTGCCAAGATGCGTCAGACAGCGTTGTTTCTGATAAGCGATGAAGGTCTTGTGTGAGTTGCCTCATGCTGCATTGGTTCCAATGAGGAACTGTGAGGGATGCGAGGTGGGGTCCATGTCAAGTTGTGTCATGTCGCGCTGGTTTCCGATCAGGAGCTGGAAACGCTGCGATGCAAGGTCCAGCATTGGGTGACGTCATGCTGCATCAGTTTTGATGGGGACTACATTCTGGCTGGGAGAGCACCTTTAATCCTACTTCCAAGTGTCCAGGACTAGAGAGGAACCACTTGGGGGGTCAGGACTCACAGCAAGCAGAGTCCAGGTGCAGGGTTAGGGATGGTTGGAACCCTTTCTGTAACTCAGGCTCTGATCAGGAGGCCAGCCAACTAACGCTTTGAGTCACTCTTGTGGTCCTGGGTGCAAGGTGCAGGTCCAGTCCTCCTACTCAGGCTTCACCTTGGCCCCGCCCATGAAGGTGTCCCAAGTACACCACATAACCCTGCACTATCTGGCACTTGCTGGCCTTGATAGTCAGGCCTGCCTGTTGCAGGGCCTGAAGGACTTCTTGGAGGTGAAACAAGTGGTCCTCCCAGCTGCTATGGTAGACTGCTATACCATAGCGGCTAAGACCCTGCTCACCAACCTTTGGAAAGTGGCAGGGCATTCTTCAGTCCAAAGGGCATCACTCTGAACTGAAAGTGGCCCTCTGTGGTAGGAAATGCTGACCTCTTTTTTGCCCCCTCAGTTTGGGCTATCTGCTACTACCCTGGAGTGGGATAAAAAGTAATTAGGAACTTGGCAGGCCCCAACTGGTCTATGAGTTCATCAGCTCAGGGGATGGGTTGTTCACCAGTCTTGGTGACTGAGTTGAGTCCCTTGTAGTCCACACAGAACCGGAGTTCTGGGGCAGCACCTTGTGGTATGGCTTCAGGTAACAGTACCACTTGGCTGGACCACATACTACTAACGTGCGTTATAGTGTGATTTCTTGTCTTCTTTCTTTACACCAATAATCTCCCTTCTGTTCAGCCTGATTGACTGGAGAATGTTGTATGATGTCACGGAATGTTGGTGTGTGGGCTTGGTGAGAGTGTCAGTTGAAGATGAGAGGCTGAGCAGAGGGAGGCTGCTCCTGGTGGGGCTATTACAGCTATTACTAGTATTTACCATCTTACTACAATCTACCATCTATCTACTTACCTGGAACTTAATATAATAAATTACATCTTGGAACCTACCACCTTGTCTACATTTGGACTTCTTTACTTAGTACATTTTGGCGACGATTTGAAGTAAAAAACCTGCGTGTGTTTGAACTACATTTGAACTGCTGAAGAAACCTGGACCTCTCTACAAAGAAAACTGATAATGGACTGTACTACTTAAGAACTTTAAGCCTGAAGGAAACTTGCGCTCCTACAAGCCCCACCAGTGTCTTTTGCCAACTTGACAGCCTTTCTGGAGCGTTTGACCTTCATTTCATCAGAGGATTTGATCAACTCATTGGAATAATTTTATTTTGTTTTCCTGTTTGCTGTGAGATACCATAATTTAATTGAGAATTGAGGCACAAGGATTTGCCAAGCTTTTATTGCCTCACAGTCTTCTATCTTTAACTTTATTCTGCCAACTGTGTGTCCTTCGTGGCATATAGCGTTTTTGGTGCCAGCAACAGCTTATGCTGTTATTACAGAGCCCAAGAGCCGGTCGCTACTTTGCTTCACCTGAGAGTCAGTTAAAGGTACCATTTTAAATCTTTCACGCGCGTGCCCTTACCTTGTCTTTCTTTGGGGCGCGTGGATCACTTCATTTGCGCGTGGAGCACTTCATGTGCGCGTGGAGCTGTTGTTTAGTGCTGGTCGTCCCCGCATGCCGAGGAATCTTGCAGCGTCATGGATCCTGTTCGTGCTGCAGCCAGTTATGACGCTGTTCTTGCTATACGGTTGGGAGCAGGGCTAGTCGTGCACGCTTGTGCCGTGAGCCTTCCGGCGCAGCGTGAAGTACGTGCCGCCATCTTGGGTTTGGCGGCAGCACTTGTTCCTTTCACTTCACCCTCTGCCATCCAACGTTTTTCATTATGGGTTTACTTAAGCCGTCACACAGCTGGTTATTTCTTTATGCATGACATTTGCTGGATTCATCAACCAGTTTTTCTTGCGGGAACATTTGGCTGTTACTCTCTTTGAACATTGTGACTCTTTAAAAGCGGCATTTTCTACTTTTGGGTGAGTTCATGGCTGAGAGTGTGTTGAAGACTTCCTCTATGGTGGTTTCAGTGACAGAAGAAGCATGGATGCTTTGAGAGCAATCGATGACTACGGTGACTACATTATTTATTTTAACTTTTTTTTATTTTTTATAAGTTGGTGGCTTGCAGTACATTCTGCATTGTTCTTTGATTATGTTGTGATGTACTTTTCTTTCATTCATTTCTGGTTTACATTTTGTTCATCATTCTGGTACAACCTAAAAAAATGTAAATTTTATATATTTCTGCTTTATTTGCACTTATATATTTTATGTGCTGTACACCTACTGTTGAATGTGCTGTTATTTTCGCTGTAGATTGTACTCTTAGTGCTTTACATCCAATTTTAGAAGAAATCACACTATAACAACGTGCTCAATAACTCCCAATTCCAACATCTTGGAGACTTCCTCCTTAATGCTGGCCCTCACTTTATCGAACAGCCTGTAGATTATTTTTGTTATAGGCAGGCTGTCTCCTTTGTCTATATCATGGGTACACAAGTGTGTAAGCCAAGGGGTGAGGGAGAACAGGAAAGCAAACTGTCTCAATAACTGTTGACAGTCTCTCTACTGTTCTGAGGTCAGGGTAGGAGAGAGGTTGACACATTCCACTGACCCATGTTTTTCATCCGATGATAGGAGTTCGGGGAGAGGTTCACTCTCCTCCTTCACTCCATCATCTGTCACAGGCAGCATGGTGACCTCAGACTTCGCACAGCAGGGTTTGAAGCGATTCAAATGGCATACCCTTAAGGGTTTTTGGGGTAGTCTAGAGGTTCAGCAAGGAGGTGCCCTCCCACTTTCTCTCCTTTACCTCATAGAATCCAGTCCAATGGTATTGGAGGGCTCTGGGCTCCACTGGCTCTATCACCCACACTTACTGGACAGGGTGAAACTCCACCAGAGTGGTCTTCTTGTTATATCAGAGTTCACAACATCCTGGCTGGCTTCTACATTTTCAGAATCCTTTTTCTAGAACTCCTGCATCTGGATCCTGAAGGTCAACATGTAGCTAAACACCTCCAGGGGGCGTTTCTTGGGCGCTTGTTCCCACTCCTCCTTAACCAGACTGAGAGGTCCCCTAACTGGGTGTCCATAGAGGAATTCAAATGGGCTGAACCCAACTCTTTTCTGAGGTATCTCCCTGTAGGCAAAGAGTAGGCATTGTAAGAGGATGCCCCTCTTCCAGCTCATGAGCTCATGCCGGCCCATAATCATGCCCTTCAGGGTCTTGTTATTTCTCTCAACAAACCTGTAGATGTTGGGAGGGGAGGGTGTGGAGAACTTGTAGGTTACCCACACTATTCCAAAATGGACATCATGTATTCAGCAATGAAGTTGGTGCCCCACTCACACACCACTTATTTGGGGAACCCCATCCAGGTGAAAATTCCTATCAGGGCCATTGCAGGTGCACTCACAGTCCTCAAAGGGATGGCCTCTGGCGACCTATTGGCATGGTCCACAAAAAAAAAAGATGAACCTAAGGTAGTTTTGGGGTCAAGGTCCATGTCAAGTTGCGGCACGTTGTACAGGTTCCAATGAGAAGCTGCAAGCTCCGTGATGTGAGGTCCTGTGTTGGGTTGTGTCACTGTGCACTGGTTCAGATGGGGACCACAGCATGGCTAGGTGAGCACCTTTAAACTGACCTCCAAGGGTCCAGGATGGGTAGGCACCACTTAGGGGGCATGGCTCACAGCAGACAGAGTCCAGGTGTAGGGTTCAGGATGGTTGGAGCCTTTTCTGTTCCTGAGGTTCTGATCAGGAGGCCCGCCAACTAGGCCTTGGAGTCACTTTGGTGGTCCAGGGTGCAAGGTGTAGGTTCAGTCCTCCTACTCAGGCTGTAGGGCAGTCCTTCTTGAAGCAGAGCAGTTCTTCTTCTGAGTCTTCCACAGGTCCAGAAGTGATCTGAAGACTGGGTCTGAGGGTCTGATAGTTATACCTGGTGCCCACTTTG
Source organism: Calotriton arnoldi (assembly GCA_963921515.1). Classification (NCBI taxonomy): domain Eukaryota; kingdom Metazoa; phylum Chordata; class Amphibia; order Caudata; family Salamandridae; genus Calotriton; species Calotriton arnoldi. Next base: position 299,104 of record CAWUFW010005904.1, on the reverse strand, counting down.
AAATGGGAGAAGCTTCTGGAGTTTCGCCCTACAGAGATGTCTGGAATATCCAACCTCCCTGCCCTGGTCCCAGTCTTTCTAGGGGCACAATAGCCTAGTGTGAAGTCCTTTGTGTGTGAGCTGAGCCAGTGCCTTTGAAGTGCAAGTATGGTAAATGACAGCTATGCCCCACTATCAAGTCACAGATGGCCTATCCTTCCAACACCCAGACCCTCTATTGTGATGCTGTCTGGGTGGAATACAAAAAGTCCAACTGCCAACTACACCAAGTCATGTAACCCAGGCATAGGCTGCAGGCACCAAATGGTTGGGACTGTTGCATAAAGTACAATTCTGGAGTAGATCTTCAAGGTGTCCTTTCCCACTCATGGGTGACACAGGGAAACGTGATTCAATGCACCAGTGTAAAATGTGAAAAACAGGTTATTGTAGCCCCACAGAATCCCACACAATACATTCTTGAGTGAAATCATTGCTTTTGGGTTAGTAACAATCCCTAAATGGGGATCTGGGTCACCGTGGTATCGAAAACAGACTTATTTTACTCTTTACAATATTACACACAGAAGGTACTAAGATGAATAGGCACTTTTAACTAAAAGCATTTATTGCAACAGGGCAAACCTGTTTCTCAGCTTATCTAAAACAACCACACAGAATGTCATAAATCAGCAAATAGGCACAGTGTGAACAACAAGAATACAAGTGCATCTCAATTGTATCCTTATAAACACATAAGGTAAAAAGACATCAATTCAGACTATACTGTTTTGGCTATATGTCTGTGTTTGTTCTTATTTGACCTCGACACTGTGATAACTAGAGACTTGGCCCAAACAAATGTTGCATCAGGTTTTATATCTATGTCATGGTCTGAATGACTTGACACTCTCACAGTTCTTAGGAAGATAAGATCAGATGACATATGTGTCAATGGCTGGTATGACAATGATTCTGCATACATTGAGGTAAGTATGGCGATTCCCATTACCTACATTTTAATAAAATGGTGACTCCTGTTACTTAAGATGGAGTCAGGGCCTACTTAATATGGATTCGGACCTCAGAGGCTTTACGTCAGGACAAGAAAAGGCCAAGTTTCTCAAAGAGACATTTTCAGAATTGTGATTTAAAATCCTACTTTACCATTAAAGAGGACTTTAATTTGCAATTTCTCAGACACAGCACCAAACATGAGTCTCCTGCCTGCTCACAATCAAAAGTTAGCACTTATTAAATGTAATAAGGTAACCCAATGTTATCCTATGAGAAAGGTAGGCCTCACAGTAGTGAAAACAATATTGTGAGTTTTTCACTACCAATACATGTGAAACTTAAAAGTACATTTCCATCTTTTTAATTACAATGCACCAAGCCCTATGGGCTCTTTGGGGCCTACCTTAGGGGTGGCTTATATGTATTAAAAAGGGAGTTTTGAGAGTGTGGTCTGAGCAGCCAACATAGTAGACGTGCCCTGCTGAGCTCCCGTCCGCAGCTGCTGGGAAGTAATTCGGACTGTGTGTTGGTGTGCCCCTCGGTGCCAGAGCGGGCCCTCACCGACTCCCCGACTGGGTACGAGTGCGGAGGGAGTCCTTCAACAGCATTAGCAGGTGGCCAACGAGAACGTCACTGCAACGAACCGCCGGACTATGCAAAGATGACGGGCGGCGACCATGCTACATCTCCCGGCCTGCACTTCTACATATTGGCCGCAGCTCTGCAGACGGCCTGAAGGGTTCAAGGAGAGGCACCCCAGAGAGCGAGACCCGGCACTATGAATGGGACCACGATCAGCAACCCAAAGAGGACTCTGAGGCGAGGAGCAGCGATAAGGCAGCCCTAGGTCAAGGTGGGTCTTTCCCTGATGGGCTTGTTTTTAAAATGATGATCCCTCTGTGTTTTTTGTACATCCTTCAGAACTACCCTCCCTGTATCCCATAGACGTGGTTCAAGGCAATTGCAGCCTTGGGACGTGGATTTGTCTGGGCAGGTAAACCCCCTAGAGAGGCATCAGGAAATGCATCCACTCAGTATACGAAAGCGAACTTGCAATGGCAGATGCCTGACTCTACTACTGGGCAGCCCAAATGCTAATCATAAATGAGTGGATGCACAGGGGTGGGGAGACCCCTCATACCACTGGGAACTCTCCCTCCTCAACCTTACGGCGGTGATGGGTATCTTGTATGGGACACCCATCACGAACTCCCTCCTGGAGTTGACACAGGTGGTCTTCAGGTCATGGAGAGCTGCGCTGAGGTAGACGGGATGGAATCAAAAACTCACACTTAAGGGAGGGCCGTTGGATGGCCCAGGTCTCGGGCTTGGAAGGGTTCAAAGGCTGGGACCACATAGGGATATCAAAACTTGGGGACATGTAGGACCAAAGCCAAATCAAATCCTTCCAGAGCCTGCATGACTACTTCCAAAATGCTCACTTTCCAACTCTTTATGTACCTACAACTTCGCCATGCGCTGAGTGAATACCAAGGAAGCTTAGAGGATGGCCCAGAGAATAACCCACTTTAGGGACGCCTGCTCATCTGCCACCTAGGAAAAGGCAGGACCTCTTAGATATATAAAACCGTGGTGTTGAACTCCCACAACCTGCTCTGGTCCCTGAGGGAGAAATGGGAGGGGTGGGTGGGAACATTAGATGAGGCAGACTGGTGTGATGCCTCTATGGCCCCTCATACCCTATCGATATCTACAAGACTTCGGCTGGTGCAATTCAAAGATCTGTATCAGGCATAACTCACACCCCTCTGAATATGGAGGGCTGGCAACCACACCCCCCCGCATGCAACAGATGTCTAGATCTGCGAGGAGACACATGGCGTGGTCATACACATGTACTGGACCACTGTTAATGAGGACCTTATCCGCATTGGTGGGGACACACATTGAGGCACACCCCAGGATTGCACTGCTGGGCATACTGTAGGATGTGGGACGGCTCAGGGGCAACAGGATCCTGGTGGGAATGGCCACTGTGGTAGCCAAAGAGATATTGCCAGGCTTTGGAACTCACAGGATGTACCTTCTATAACAGCATGGACAGATGGCATGGACTGGTGCGCCAAAATGGAGGAAATTGTATCTTTAGCCTGGGGATGTCCACGAAAATATGAGAGTGTCTGGAGGAAATGGTGGACACATTATGGCCTGGATGGTTAAGCAGGGGGTTGACTAGCTCTAGGGGTCATGCACTCGATGGGGGCACAGGTGACGGGGGAGGGGAAGGGGAATGCACAATGCATATGATGTATACCAAAGAAGTGCAATTGTATTTGTTTCAACTGTTATTAATATGAATAAAACAATAAAAATTGTTTTATAAAAAATAAGCAGAGTTTTAGGCTTGGCAGTGGGTTTATTTTTCTAAGCCGAATTAGTAGTTTAAAATGGCAGGCAAGCTGCAATGCCAGGCCTGAGACATGTTTTTCAGGACTACTTAAGTGAGTGACACAATAAGTGAAGCCGGCCCACTAGTAGCATTTAATTTATAGGCTCTGGGTATATGGTATACCCCTTTACTAGGGATTAAAATTCTATTAAATATAAGCTAAATTAAATATGACATCAGATTTAAGCCGATTTTACCAAATTTTAGGGAGTGAGCACAAGAACTTTAGCACTGGTCAGCAGTGGTAATGTGGACAGAGTCCTAAGGCCAACAAAAACAAATTCAGCAAAAATAGTAGGAGGTAAGGCATAAAGTTTGTGGAAAACCACCCTAATGCTGACAGGTCTAACATAACAGCAGCCACAAATCTACTAAAGAGAGAGTTTTAATGACATGCTAAGAATTTGCAAGTGGTTGCATGCTTGCCGAACAGCCTCTGATTACTGCCTACTATTAGTAGTTGGTAACTGAATCATTGCATTCTTATCCTAGCCTGGCTTGACCAGAGTTCAGCAGTCCTGTGTGTACTGCTAAATAGGTTTTTATCCCTTACTGGCCCTGATGGGCCCAATCACCCTTGGCACTCTGATGACTTTTTGACACTTACACTCACTGACTTTCTGTTTTGCTTTAAGGATTGGAAAGCACTTCCATAACAAAGTAAACCATGATTCTCATCTCTCCCTCCCTCAACTGCAAACACTTCCCGACCATCAACTGTTGCAGGGATTTCTTGACTTTCGGTGGTGGGCAGAAAATCATTAGGAGAATGCCAATCTTTCTTTTGTACTAAGCATTTGAAAATATCAAGAATGGAGAATAAATGCATTGCATACAGATCGGTTCTCGTTTCACAAACCACTGATACAATACACTTTGCACATACCATGTCAAGAAATTAATTTTGTAGAATTAAATAAAAGCTGTATTTACTTTCTTTAGGTGGTTGTTTGAAATGCATGAGACCAGGATTGACCATGACACAAAACATGTTGGCTTTAAGGAGAGCAGAATAATCTCTCCTTTCTGTTGTTTTCAATCTTGTTAGTGAAAGAAAACAATGAAGTTAGTTGGTCTCCGCACACGGGGGCATATTCACAAGGAGCTATCGCCGAATTAACGGCACTTTATCGCAGCCAAAGTCGTGATAAATTTACCTCCCCATTCACAAGCCAGTGTTAACAGCCCACAGCACCAGTTTACCCGCGATAGCAGCCGCAAAAAACATCACCACAGAGGACCTCCGCAAATATCGCTAATGAGATGCAGAGTAGGCGTTCCCGTGCCAAAAGTCGAGAGAACATCACACCTCAACATTCACAACGACCAGCCACATCGGCGATAAGAACACAAAACAGGCGATAAGGCGCGTTAGCACCAGGAAATTTACACCTGCTCTGACCTGGTGTAAAGTCGGACGGCAGCCAGCACCACAAAAAGGGAGCACAGCCCAGGGCCACATACGAAGGGTAACAGATGCCATGGAGCCACTCATCATGCGGCCCGGACACCCAAGAGGGCCACAACACCCACCGCCACCACCCCAGGACCCCAACCCACACCCGGAAAACCCCCCCCGGACCACCACAGACGCAGCGCAGACAAAGACAGCGGACCCCCAGGAAGCGTACCAGATGCACAGACCCAACATCTGACAATGTCACCGTCCACTACAGGCTGAAAGTGACAAACATCCCACGCATCCTGACCATCATCGCCTAACAGGCCTACGGCACCAAAACAGCGGACAACCAACATCCCACCCCACAAAAAGCTGCTGGCTTGGCTGCACCTGTTGGCCCCTGGGACCCCCCAACCAACACCCGCCAGAGTCAGAGGAGTCTCACAGCCAGCCACATCCAAGTCCCCCACACCTGTCCTGGACATCACCATCACCCTGGTACCCCAGTCCCCATACGTACAACACAATGCGCAGGATCCGCTGGAGACCAAGCAAGGACCATATGCCCAAGCAGGATGCACACACGTGTTGGGGGCAATACACAGCACACATGTACTACCTGTGCCCCCTGGTGACACAGCACACAATCACCGCAACAGGAAGCACACGTCTCACATCAATGTGCAGGCAACAACAGAACACCGTGGAACCCCCAACAATGTCGCCTTCAAATACACAGCCAGTGTGCATGATACCTTCATCCTCCGACAGTCCATCATCAACCAGCGTTCCCAGGATGGCAACAAGGGAAATGCACAGCCCCTTGGCAATATCCAAATGAACACCCCACACACCTCAACTCCACAACCATGCAACTCACAACTCTGGCAATGCACACGTCACAAAATCACATACAACAGGCACAACAACATGCCCACCCACCAGACACGACAGAACAACTTACAATGTTCACATGGGCAAGCCCTAAACATGAGCCAGCAATGGCATGGCACCTCAGCCACATAATAGCCGAATGTGGGGAGAGGTGGCAACCAGGCATGTGTGAAGGATGCAGTAGAAATGATTGGGAAAGTACACAATGCCAAGAGTGGCAGAGATGTGCTGGACACACCGCAGTATGCAGAACACACCCATATCCATGGCGACATACACCGCTGGTGTATGGAGTGTAGTGGACAGTGGACGCCACCATGTCACCCCAGCCAGTGGGTGACCTTGCGGAAATGTTGCCTGTTACGCCCCCCCAAGCGTCACCGGAGTGGGATGGCCCGGGGTACGCCACGCCAGCGTAGGGGTGTGAATAAAAAGCACGTAGGCCTGGGCGTGGTCCTCTTCCGGAAAGACCCACATCTCTGCCAGGGCGGCGCCTCCCACCCCACCACAAGGCCGATGCCGTCCTCGTGAGCGGAGTTGCCTGCGATGCTGTGCGCCTGCCGGACCCCGGCACGCTGGACCACAAACCCGTCAGGCCTGCCCCTGCGCAGCCAGGCCACACTGATCACCTGCCGACACCGGCGTGTGTCAAGGAGGGCCCACCACGTGCCGGTGCAAGCTCCAAGCCCGAGGCCCGCGACCTTGGCAGCCTCCTCAGACCATCACAGCCTCCACGACTCAGGCCCGCCTTACTCCTTTCTCGTTGATGCACTCTACTGCCGCCTTCGGCCCACTCGTCAGACCAGTAGGTCCCATGTGTGAAACTGTGTCCTGAGTCATGAATGGCAGTGACCAGATGTCTACTGCAGGGATGATATCACTAAACTCCCTGCTATCAGTGAGGCAAACGAATGCATCACAAGCACACGACACGTGTTTGTGGGCCCATGCTGACCGCTGCCTCCGGCCTACACTGCGGTCCAGTAGGTCACAGAGTCTTGATTTGGCAATGTTGGAGTTCACATCTGTGTACCGGCATCATCGCAGACTGCATCCCCTCTCAGCACCTGTGCCACTAGGGCCCACATGCATCAAAGAAATAAATTGCGACTCCAAAATAGCGAAAATTAAGGATTCGCTATTTCAGATTCGCTAAACGGAATGCACCAAATAATTCGGTAAATATTTGCGATTCCTTAAAAATCGCTAAAATATTTACCGATTACTTATTTACCGATTCGGTATCTGGACTCGCAAATACCGAATCGGTATTTGCGAAAGCGCCGATCGTCTCATGGAGATGACATCATACCAGGAAGTGAATCCCAGATACCACACACCTGTGCAGAGTTAGAGACTGAGGAGGAGGAAGACTGTTGGTGCACAGCCTGGAAAACACATTTTCTAGCAGAATCTGAGACCAACAATTACAATGGACCCAGGAAACAAAAAGCAGAAAGGAGAAGGCAGGAAGAGGAAAATCAAATTCAGTGAGAGGGAACTGGAAATACTCACTGAGGAAGTCGTCCAAAAAATGACCAGCTGTTTGGGAAACAATCCCTGCATGTTGCAGAGTCAGTCAAGCGGAAGATCTGGCTTGGGATACAAGCCCGGGTCAATTCTGTGGGGGTCACACACCGTGACATCAGCAACTTACAGAAGCGATGGTATGACCTTCGCAGCCGGGCAAAAGAGAGAGTGGCTGAAAGGCTGGCATCTGCAAGAAAAACAGGAGGGGGAACATCCACTCAGCCTGCAAACACCCCAATGGACGACTTGGTGGAATCCACTCTGCAGCCCGAGGCAGTTGTCGGGGTCACGCAGATTGACACCTCAGGACATGCGGGGACCTCCCAAGGTAAGAGCACATCCAAACATATTGCAAAATAATTGTAAGCCAAAGTGCAACAAATGCATACCCTGCGTAGTGTAGCAGGCATGAGTCCAGTCCACCTCTTACTTGCAACCCCTAATGCATTGTGGGAGTTGTATGCAAACATATGTAATGGCAAAGCATGGGGGAGTAGCACAGTTCAAATGCAACAGCGTACAGCAAGGCAGTGACAACAGTAGACCTCCTACATCACAGAAGTTAATGTATTACACCTCTGTGAGCGCAATGTCACAAACATGTGCAAAAAATAGATTTTTACATTTTACAAAACAAAATGATCTTGCACTGTTTCCCTCACAGATGCATCACAGGAGAGTGACGTGGCAGACATCCACGATTCACAGGGACATACAGACCAGCAAGATGAGGGACAAGAGATGCCGGCATCCTCGCCCCTACCTGTTCCCACTCAACGCAGGAGAAGAGTACTGCCACTGCCCGATTTGGATAGTGAGGAGGACACACAAACAGGAGCAGACCCACAGGGCACTGCCCATACACCCCCACCCCCACCACCAGAGGTAACAATACCACCACGTCACAGTCCGTTCCGCAGGCGAAGGCCAAGTCCATTTCTGAGGTCTGCTGTGGACGATGGTGAAGCTGCCTGCAGTGTGCTTGAGACCAAGATGTTGAGGGTCCAGCGCCTGCAACAGAAGAACATGCGACTCATGCAGGATCAATTGGGAACAATGGCCACACACATGGGTGGGATTCGTGACTGCATGAAGGAGCAGACGACTGCACTCGTTGAGGGGTTCAGGGCACACGGTGACAAACTTGACCGTGTTGCAACAGCCATTGAACAGATGTGCAGTGTCATGCAGGCTGAGCATGTCGCCAATACCAGGAGGCAACAACATGCTATGGGGCGCATGCGCGGATACACCAGGGCCATCAACAGGCTGAGTTCTACGACAGCTCAGCTATACAGGCGTGCAGTCGCCATGCAGGTCGAGATGACCCACTGCTGTGGGGATGTGGCCAGGGGCCTAATCCAGGTCACCACTGCTGTGCAAGGGCTGCAGACAGCAGCAGCCAGTGGGAACCTCATGCATGGAGGGGGGGAGAGTGAGGAGGCCTCCAGCCTTAGCAGCCTACTGGTGCCTGTGGCACATAGCAGGAGGCGCAGTAGCAGGAGTCAGGCAGTCACAGAAGACACCATGTCAGATGCAGCTGGGCCTACTACAAGGGCCACAGGGGGGCGTCACTAGACATTTGGACATACAAACAATCTGGTGATGTAACCAGATATGTGTTACCTATACGCACTGCCGTTGCAGTCCCAAGGCAATGAAATGTAATTGCCTGTACATGGTATGTGTGCATTAACACATACACACAACTGTCACATTAAACCTTTAACCAAATTCTGTGTTGTCATGTGCTTACTCACCTTAGAAGTAATGTTGCGTGATTTCTGCTCTTCTACGTCTGCCCTCTGCTGCATGTGGTCCGCCTGCTGCATGGGGTGGTTGTATCGGCTGTATGTCCTGTTCTGGCTCGCTGTCAGAGTCCACCAAGGGGATGCCTCTATTGGTGGCTATGTTGTGCAACATAGCGCACGTTGCCACAATCTTACAGCATTTCTCAGGACTGTACTGTAATGCCCCACCGCTCTTGTGTATGATGCGGAATCGTGATTTGAGTACCCCAAATGTCCTTTCAATAACATTGCGCGTCGCAATGTGCGCACGATTGTAATGTCGCTCCCTTTGAGTGGCAGGATTCAGGTATGGGGTGAGGATGTAAGACCTCACAGGGTATGCGCTATCACCTACAGGATGTGAGACACCAACATACATTAGTCACTGCAATGTGTCACCATGGTGTACATTTATAAATTACAGTATTACATTGATTCACCCAGTAGATATCCTTCTCCGAACTCCCCGCAAGTAGACGTCTGTGTATTCCACTGTGCCGGAAGATGTATGCGTCATGGGCACTGCCAGGGTAACTTGCCACAATGTCAGTGATTAGTGTTTTTGAGTTGCATGTTACCTGTATGTTCAGTGAGTGGTAAGATTTCCGGTTGCGGTAGACATACTCATTCACTGCAGGGGGACATATGGGTACATGCGTCCCATCGATACAACCAATCACATGCGGGAACTGTGCAACCTGATAGAAATCTAATTTGGTTTGCATCAACTCCTGTGGTGTGGTGGGGAACCTGATGTGGTTGTGTATCCTCTGCAACATGGCATTTAGGAAACTGTTAAAAAAACGGGATATGGCACTTTGGGAGACCCCGCCAGCTGCTGCAATTACTCCCTGGAAGGACCCTGAAGCTAGGAGATGCAGGGAACACAGGACCTGCACATGGGTGGGTATGGCATGTGTCCTGCGGGTCTGCCGCTGCAGTATAGGGTCTAACTCAGCAATTAGAGCCAAGATAGCTGCAGCATTCAGCCTATATTTATCATAGATCTCCTCCTCCGTCTGCCCTAGCAATGTGACGCGCACTCTAAAGATTCTCTCCTGGATCCTCCTTCTCCTCTGTGCTGCTGCTCTCAGCCTCATCCTCCTCGCCACAACGTAGAGCGCTGCCATGGTGGGTCTGTGGGATGCATTCTGGGACTGTTTAAGTAGTTTGCTGATGATTTACACCTGTTTTTGATTATGTGTGATTTTTACCACCTGATGTGATGTCTTCTAGTTTAAGGAATGCAAATTGCGAATTTAGGCTGGTTCTGTATTAGCTGAAAACTTGATGCATCGCATTTTGCGATTTTTAATTGCGCTTCCTAAAATACAGATTCGGTATTACCGATTCTGTATTTTATGAAGCGCTAAAATTGCGAGTTCTACTATTTCTTGCGGTTTCGCTTAATGCATCTGAACTAGCTAATTTGCGATCGGTAAAGGCTTTTTTTACCGATTCGCAATTTTTCCGGGCGCAAATTAGCTTGATGCATGTGGGCCTAAGTGTGTTCCCCGACACTCATGGACACTCACTGGTCGTTCACTGGTCGTACATTGGTGGCGTTTGAGTCTATGGAATAGGGGCTAGTTTTCATCCTCATGTAGCTGATACCGAATTGTTGGTGAAAACGTGGGTTGCGCTTTCCACTCCTCCATTTGCTGCTTCCAGATAACATCAGACCTTCCGCATCATTCCCTGGAGGACACCTTCCACTGTCCCCCGCAACCCTCCACAACATACACCTCGGACATTGATGGGGACCTGCTCAGGTTGCATGGCCCATCTGACTGCACCGCAAGTCACCGTCCCATGGCTGGGTGCCTGTGCCGGCCGCAGTGCATCCGGGGCCACAAACTCTGTGCTGCTCAGGCCTGGGACACCTTCTTCTGAGACATTGAATGGCCTCTGTAGTGATGGTCTTGGGGTCATCAGCGCCATGTGTCTGTGGCCCTGCACTGTCCGCATCCTCCGGCCTCAACTGCAGGCCACCAGGGCCCACACATAGCATCGAGTCTTGACCGGCCCGGACGACGCATCACCGCAGGAGGCACACGCCACCACCGCAAGGACCACCTCCAACCGCCATCTGCCAGAGTCCAAAAGGTGGTCCTGACAGACCTACGGAGTTGCTCAGACCTGTCGTGGATGCCATCATCGACCTGATACCCTGCTCAGCACTCCTGGTGCCAGTGACTCAGTGCACCGCAAGCCATTGTCCGTTACTGATTGAGTTTTGTGCTGTTGTGAGGTTGCGCAGCAATGTCACCTCATGCAGTGGGGAAGACCTGGGACTATGATGAGGAAGATGTGTCAAGTGTGTGGACGGGAGAAGGCACAGACAATGGGAGGGCAGGAGGCAACAGCCCCAAGGCAGGAATGCAGACTGGTGGTGGTAGTCAAGCTACACACCCGGTTCTATTACTGGGTATTGCGCTGTGGACTGCGGACACAACTGTCACCTCAGGCAGTGTGGGAGACCTGGGACGTTGATGAGGAAGTTGATGCAGGTGTAACACACCCCACTGCATCTGCATCAGGACTAACCCGAAAGGACACAATCCTAGCAATTTCTTCACATGAGTGCGCTCTTCTCTAGTGCCCCTACCTCAGTGCACTGCAACTCACGGAACCTCCTGACTGAATATTGGTTGACCTCTGTCGTTACTCCGGATCCCTCCATGTTGCTCTGCAGTTGACTCTGTTATGCTGGTGTTTTCTGTTTCCATTACACTGGTGTCCACTGTTCAGGTTGTTGCCAGCACCAAGCACTCCGTGGCTTATACTCATCGCACACACATCCAGCACAGGCGTCACTGTACATGTGGCCCTGCCAATAAAGGGGCCGGGCGCACGTGCCCGTAGCCAGTTCAACATGATATGTGCATGTGTCCCTGTTGTCTTGTTGTATGCATGGGGGCCCTGGGCCCTACGACATTACATTGTGCTGTGTACAGCGGACGCAGACATGTCACCGCAGGCAGCGGGCTAGAAGCTGGACATGTAGCTTTGTCGTCACCCACTCAATTCGTAAGGGGAGTGGACTGTGCCGTCGTACGCAGAGCCAACGTGGGTGTGTGACTGATATGTGCGTGCCCCTGGGCGTGGTTCTGTACTGGGTATGTGCATCTGCATGTGTCTCTCTGGCAGTGTGGGTCTCCTTTATGGGGTGTAGGTGGTCCCTGAAGGGTATTGGACACCCACGTATGTGTTCTAGTTCGCATTCCATGGGTTCGGCAACACCTGCAACTGTTGGGCCACCTCCTTTTGGCATTCTGACACCTGGCATTGGGGTGCCATGTGTGGGTCGGTGAAGTGTTGTGAGCCAGCCGTCATTGCGGGTGCTTCATGCTGTGTGGTCTGTTGCAGGGGCTGGGTTCTCCTCTGAGTAGCTTGTCTGCCCTGGTGGTGGGTTGTGTGGGATGTCCATGGGCTGTTGTAGGGCATCGGTGTCATAGGTGTGGTGTTCGTCTCCGGCATCACTGATGGGTTTTCTGTTCTGACCTGCTGGAGGTGTTGTTTGTCCCTCTGCATTGTGAAGGGGAGGTGCATGTTGGCATTGTGTTGGCGCCTTGTTCTTGTTGACATGCAGACTGTGTGACAATGTACATTGTGACTGTTTGGGCGGTGGTGGTTATTTGAGTTGGGACAGTGGACATTTGGCCTACATGGCTGATGTGGGGTTGTAGCCGTAGATATGCATCTCACAGTTCCCTGCTCTGTCCAATGTGATTGTTCTGTTTCTGCGCCTGGGCGGAACCAGTTGTGTCCCCTGTTCTGCAGTGTGGGTGTTGCACTTTGTGCCACATTGTCATGGTATGTGCTGTGATTGCTATGTGTGTTTGCTGCAGTGTGCCACGGGGATGGGGGACATGTCCCTGGGTAATTGTGGGTGTGGAGTGTGCTACACCTCGTTGTGCATGTGTGCCATTGTGCTCATCACCCCCCGTCCCCCCAGTCCCTGTTGGATCCTCACCCTGTTGTTGTTGTGTTGGGTCCTGTCGAGCTGTGTCCGTACTCCCACCTCCTTGCACCGTCTCCACACTGATGACTGTGGCCTGGGTTTCCTCCAGCTCCTCCTGTGGCGCTGCACTGCCACCTCCTGTCGCCGTGCTGCCTTCCTGTTGGCAGCGGGTTTGTGCCTGGTTTAGGTTGTCGCGTCCTGGCGGCGCCTCTTGGCCTCCTGGATTGGCCTCCTCGGCACTCCGACTGCATTCCAGGTGGTCTGCTTGTGGGTCAGTTGCTGGTAGTGTTCTGTGACTCCGTGGCGCTGGTCTTGTTTTCCTGCGGTCTGCACCCCGTCTTCCTCTCCCTTTTCTCCTTGGCCTTCCCCGACCCCGTTGTTCCTTGCTGGTGGTCTGTGGGGGTTGTGGGGTTCGCGTTGACCTCTGCACTGGGTCAGGGTGCATCCATGTTGCTACGTGCTTTGGCTTGTTTCTGGTGTGTTGTTTCTGTGGTTTTTATGGTGCACTTTCCCGCCAGACGCGTGGGATTTGCAGGCCTGTGGCTGCTTTTCGCTACTTTTTGTACCGCGATTGGCCTCATCGCATGATTTCTCGCGTTCGCGCTTCGCATTTTTTCGGCGTGGAGTTGATCTTCACGCTGACATTTGACACGTTATCTGGTGTCTATCGCATGCTACCGCCTTGTTGTGAATTCCACGTTGACACAGGGTTATTTTCCCGCGATAGGCTGCGATATTGAAAGTTGCGTTACGCTACTCTTGCGGTAGTTATCGCACGTTCTTGTGAATATACCCCACAGTTTCAAAACAAATGTGCTTAACTTGTGACAATAAAAGAGTGAGTCAATATACCTCAGATTGGAGTAAGACCAGAATGCACTAGCTCGAGCAGGTGGCAACACCAGTACCACGGACACAGGCGGACTTAATTGAAAATAGGAGTCAGATAACCAATCTTGCTTGTATTCCCTGCATGCATAAATTTAGCCTACGTTATGCACTTTTTTTGTGCATTGCAAAGTTTTTTTGTAAATTGCCCTAATAAAGGGCAGAGGGGTCCCCATGAAGGTGCTATCAACTGTGTCACATCAAAAATTAACCAATCTTATCTGAGGGCTTTACTTCCCCACAGAAATATGATCATTTGTTTGTTGACATGTCTGTCCCCAATAGGATAATATGTTCAATATCTCAAAAGTTATCCTTCTGATTTTCAACAAGAAAATGGACGTGCTATTGTGGACACCCAGGGATTGTTGCACATACAGGTCATAAATATTGGGTTCAAATGCGTACCAAATTTATGCGCCCTACCTGTAATTTTTCAATGTGACCTATATGTATTCGGAGGGCCTCACTAAAGGATTCGTTTAATGAATATTAAAGAGGCAGGTCACAACTTGCTACACCATATGACTGACATCGAATGCTGGCATGGAGACTTGCAAGTGACAGCAGACAACAATCCTGCATTGACTGCCAAACAGAATAAAAATAAAAAAAATAGGCTGTGTCCATTAAAATGAATTTGCTGCTGTTTCTTTTAATAAAGTTTGCATTTGTGAAGACCCCATCCTGGTCCCCGAGGCCGCTGACCTGATTCCCAAAAAGGAAGGTGCCTTTAGGAGAAAGTTTCCCCTTTGCAAATCAATCGTGCTCAATAACTGGTCAATGATTTGCCAGTGCTATTGAGAATACAAACTATTGATACATACCTTTCAGACTCGTAACGGAGATGCTCTTTTCACAACTCTCAGATTCCCAAGGGTCACAATTTTCCTTTAACTGGCCGGAAAGACTTTACAGACTCGTACAAAGGCTTATGTAGCTTGTAAAACCCCATTGGCAATTACAGATAATGTGATTTTGCGAATCGAAGGGTTTGCATCCTGAAAAAGTGCTTTGTACATCATACACCTACTGATTACTATAAAGAGGATAGAGTTTGGCCCCAAAGTTCCAGGTTTTAGAGGACCTCTTTTGTGTAGATTACAGAGTTTCTGTACTCCACCCTCTATATAATAGAGGTCTCTACTTTCTCCTTTTATGAATGATGACAACATTCCAGGTCAGCTTTGCTGAGGAAGCAGGAAATCTCTAAGCATAACATTTATTACAAGGAACAAGGACAGGCTTATCTTTGAAATACCAGAATCCAAGAAAAACAAAAGTTAGAAACAAGTCTTCTGATCACTTGCCCCAGGAATATGGAACTGCATTCCTGATCAAATCACACATTAATCCCCCAACTACTGCATTTCGTAAAGAACTAAAACACATCTTTTCAAACTATAATTCACTGACTGAGACTACCGCCTGCATCTCCTTTATTACTGCCTATTTGTTAATCCTCTTCTAAAATGTTTTCTCATATGCTTATGGTAGAGCACTAATATCTCTATATGGGTGCAAATATATTATATGTTAAGTCTGCAGTATAAACATACAACAGATAAATAAAATTAAAACAAATATTGTGTTATCAGTATATCTACAAGCAAATATGTTTGACTTTGATGTGCCCACACATGTAAACACAGGCACTCACAATGCTGCTTACATGTGTTGAATGCCACTTATTACACTTTAAAGCCTGACCTGTAGCTTGAGAAAAAGTAGTAGAAAAATGATCAAATTCTGGATAGGCTGCATGCAGGAGGAAAATGGGCAGCATTTTTTTTTAAAAATGCTTTATTTAAAAGCAATCACAGACATGGTAGTTTGCTGACTCCAGCAGGGCACCATCCCTGTGATAGCAGAGGATAGTAGTGGGTTCAAATTTGCGACCCTCCTCATTAATATTCATGAAGTAAGTCGAATTGCGACCCACTGAGATTCAGTAATTTGCTCACCGAACTATGAGTGAATAAGTCAGTTCGCAAAATACCACACTGGTTGCAGAAATGCGGGTGGCAAATTGCAACCAGTATTTTTTTACCAATATTTTGTACATCGGGCCTTAGCCTTTTAAAAACATAACTTAATAGAGCCTATTTTCATACATAGCTACCTGGCCCCTGTCTTCCTTTAGTACATTTAAATGTTCAGTTATATAGTGGCCAGTACTAGCATTTAGCTTCCAATTTTGACATGCAAGGGGAGCAGACATTGCAGAGGAAATAGTTTGTTTGTTCAAGCTCATACACTGCATTCAGAAAAAAAGCTGGCTCTTGAACATAGATCTTGTGTTTTTATAGTAATAATGTCTTTTTTTTTGTAGTGTTCAGTACCTCAATTATTGTTGTTGCCAAGCACTGTGAATAACAGGTGTTAACAACAAAATACAATGATACCATTCTTATGGAGGAGAAGATGCTACACGAATGCTGATAACATATCATAGAACTTAGTGTAATGTTTCTCAATGCATCAACCCTGAAAGGATGAAAGGCGGAGACATCCCTGTCAAGAATATAGTCTGGTTGCCAGTAGTACTCCACACGTGATGTCTGCTGTGAGTCCTTATGAGACATTAGGATACTGAGCACTAGTTTTAAAGGCCACTTAAATACCAGACACTGAACTAGGTAGACTTGCTGGGATAAAGGTGTAAAAATATCAGAAAATTGATGACTGGCCTTAGTTCCTTTATTTGTTGAAACTCGTAGGGCGGGTGTTAATGAATGCTAATCCACAGATATATGAAAGGTGGGTGGGGAGCAGTGTAAGGTGGGGGCAGAAGGGTAAAAAGTGGGCAAGAGCAGAGAAAGTACATGGATAGTTCCTTGAAGGTGGGGAGCTATTGCCAGACAAAGCACTGAAGTGAATGCATGTATGAGGGCGAACATACCATTTATCTTTTGTTTCCCCAACAAATGAATGCAATGAACACCAAGGCAGGACACTTTTGATCTCATTGGGCTTTTTCCGGGTGGGATGGAGCCCGTGGAGGCCTGTTGTTAGGGCAGGGGCCACTCCTGGCGCCTCTGTCACTTTCCCCAGCTCCCGAGGTTAATTGCAGCAGACACAGGGAGGCCTTAAGAGAGATAGAGGAGGAAGGGGGAAGGTAGCGAGAAAGCGATCGGTGAGGGTGAAGTCAGAGGAGAGAGAGAATGGGTAGATGGGAAGAGAAAGTGTGCGAGGAGATCAAGGGAGCGGGGCTGATTTGAGCATTTTTGCCATAGCTGCTTTTGGTTCCCCAGTCCAGCCTTGATGAAGCCCCACTTCGCTCACTTCAAAGATTGTCAAACATATGCTAATAAAGGCATTCATGCCATGATGGACTCACAGGGCCACTGGAAGAGGGAGCGGGTGCTTTAACATGTCCAGCGAAGACCAATATGGAAGGATATGCCTGAGGGACATAGAGAATGTTGAAAGTGCCATGAAGGAAAGGCTCCATGATGAACATAGGATGATATCCGCACTGAGGCAACATAGGTCTCCCAAGAGTCTGGGAAGACAAGCATTATTGCAGCAGGCACAATGTGGAAAGGTTGATAAAAAAGAGATTAAAAGATCTAAACAAGAGCTGCGGCAGATCACCACATTTTGACTGATTCTAAAATACGGCATTTATTACGTTTTGTCACATTACCAGTTTGTGTGCTCTTTTTTGTGGGCCGGACTGGCCGCAGTGGGCACCGGACATTTCCCCGGTGGGCCGGAAGGGTGGGTCTGGTTTTGGACCCCTGGGGGCTGGTTTTGTTACAGGTGGCCCGTTTTGCAGCGGTGCTGCAATATCGTCTGCCTTTTACAAAAGCGGCAGCAGGAGTGGTGCTTCCCACCAACCCCCCCGCCCCTTGGGGGCCAGTCAAGCTGATTGTCAGGGCTGGTTTCAGTTCCCAGTCCCGCTGTGGGCGTGCCTTTTGCTATTCGCTTTTTATTAGTTTGGGCTTCTGAGGTTTGAGTTATGGGAGCGCTGTTCTCATTCTCTAATGAATGAAATGACTGCTTTTTTACATGGTGCCTGCCACCACAGGCTTTTAAGTTCCATAATACAAGAAACAACAGATGTGACTATCGCCCAGCTCAACAATGCTCATATTATCGACTTCTGAAGGCTGACAGAAGTTGTCATGCCCACCCAGATTCAAACATATGGCACATTTGTCAGTTCCCTTGTTGATCTGCATTGCGTGAAATGCTAGTTAATGTGCCCCTTGCTGTTCTACATTGCATGAAAGGGAGGGAGCAGAAATGCTCCATATTTACAAAGATATGGAGCATTTCTGCTCTCTCCTTCTTCTGGTGCACTGTGTGCTGCCAACACCAATGCAGGCCCCCTTGCACCATAGTGCAAGGGGGCCTGCATTACAGACAGGATTGTTTTTGTGCAGGAAGGGATACCTTCCTGAATGAAACCAACCTTTAGAGGCATATTCCTTTTTCTATGTGTGCTTTTCTATGTGTGCTGCAGAATGCAGCACACATGGAAAACTGAAGTAACAAGAAGAAATAAAGATGTTTCTCCTTGTTACACCTCTACCAGGTAGGCACACAATGTAGGCACACAATGTTGGTGCAAACCCAGGGTTACAAGTCTTTGTAAATCTGAGTTTGTGTCGAAATACATGGGTGGATATATGGGAATGCACATGCTCCACCTATGTAACATCTACCCGAAGCAGAGTAATACAAGGCAGCACTACGCAAAATTGTAGTAAATCTGGACTTGGATCATTCTTCCATGGGATCAGTCAAACTGATACTGGCATCGAGCATAGAGGAAAAACCAAGCAATCTAGGGAATATTTACTATTTTTTCATGCAATGTTGAATGAAAGGGGGGGGCAGAAGCGTTCCATATTTACAAAGAAATGGAGCACTTCTGCTCTCATAGTGCTGATACACTGTGTGCTGCCTAGTGCAAACGCAGGCATCCTTGCACCATAGTGCCAGGGGGCCTGCATTATAGGCAGGATCGTTCATGTTCAGGAAGGGACACCAACCTGCACAAAAGCAATCCTTAAAGGTGTTTTTCCCTTTATTTAAGTGTGATGCAGAATGCATCATGCATAGAAGGTGAAAATACAGAAGAGAAAAAAGGTTTTCTCTCTCATTATGCCATCCTATGCACCCCCATTTTAACAAACCTTTGTAAATCTGGACTTGCGTCAAGTCAATAGGTGGATGCACAGGAATGCCTATGCTCCACCCACTGCACATCTCCCAGCTTGAAATGTAAGGTAATGCAGTGCAAGCCTCGCTGTTGCTTAAAATGTCTTTAGAAAGCCACACAAGGCACGCACATTGCCCCTTGGGTGGCTTTGTAATCTTAATGAAACCTTTGCATTGTCCCTGGGTTACCGTGCCTGACACAAGGACAACACAAAGGCTAAGTAAATCTGGGCCTCTATCTCTGCTGATCAAGGGGGAGTCACTGTCAGCAAAAGAGAAAAGACAGAGAGTAGGGGTCAGCAGAGCAAATGGGAAGGATTAAAGCAGATCATAGGCAAACAAGAGGTGCTGGAGGAACCAGAGAATGGGGCAAGGAGAATAGACCAAAAGATCATGCAAGAAGTGTTTGGCAGCCTGAGAAGCATTCAGCTGCACCCATGGACGGAAGTCAGTGCATAGAGTAAGCAAACTTCTGGAGCAGCTGCGTTCCAGGAGAGTGGCAACTTCGTCATAGAACAAGCTTGAACAAGACATATCTCATTGAGTGTACTCAGTTTTGGAAATGGTGTGCTGTGTGTAGTCTGCAGCATCATTGCTTGGTGGTCTGATGGGGCGATGGTACAGGTGCTGGGTCTCTAGCTCAAATTATTTGTATTTTATTTTACAGAGTTTTATATAGCGCAAACTTGACCCGAAGGTATCGGTATCAGAGCACTTTACATAGCACCAGTTGCGTTACATGAGGACACATTCATTTTTGTTAGGCACGGGGAGATTAAGTGATTTGCCCAGAATCACAGGATGTTCAGCGTCATTGCCGAGACTCGAACCTAGTTCCCCAGATTCGAGGTCGACCGCCCTAGCCGTTAGGCCAACTCCTCTCCCCAAATTGGTTCTATGTGGCTATAATAGCAATGGCAGCAAATGGGCCCCTTAAAAAAGCAAAATTAAAAAATAGCCCAAAATGCCGTGGGCTAGCCCAATTCGATTCAAGCAATGGCAAAAAACATCTGACCAAAACAAGCACATGGCTGACGTGGACTGGACCGAAGCCCAGTCTCTGTGTATGTATAAAGCAAGCGTTCTTGTCTTACACAAAACCTAAAAAAATATATTTTTTCTTTCAATCCCAGAAAAATCTGTCAAGCGCATTCAGATACTCGAAAATCGTCATAAATTAGCATGAAATAATCCTTTCAACTTGCGAGCTTGTTTCTAGGTGATCAGACTGCTATCACATGTAAACAGGGACTTTTTCCTAACATTTCTGTTGTAAAACAAACTAGGAACTTATTCTCCTCATCTTTAAAACAAATTTACATTCTGAAAAAATGGCGACAAGTGCGTTGAGGGTGGAAGAAGATGGCCGCAAAAGCTGGGAGATGGTCATAGAATTACACTTTAGCCCAACATCAGGTTCATCCGTTATGTCCTTGTATGACAGAAATCATTACGAGCCTGATGGGTTTATTTATGAATACTCACTTCAGCATTCAGAATACATCTGCCCCAGAATATCTCATTTCCAGCTGGAATCTGGATCAAGATGAAAGAAAAATTAAATTGTATATTGAAGAGATGTTAATTGAACTGCGCCATGTTTAACAAGAGAGCATCAGCTTCAGGTAGTCAATACCACAGAGAAGTTTTAATGTACTGTATCACAAGATTGTCAAAGTGTATTGGAGATAGCAAGCAGACTTGACTCACTCTTAAACAAAGCCTCCAAACTTTTTTTTTGTTGCTTTTGTCAGAGTATTGTTGATTTACTCAAGAAACCTAGACAGGGTCGCATGATCCACAGTAAAATAAATTCTGTATCAATTTTGAGATGTGGCGATTTATATGTCTGACATTTTCTTGTCTTTTGATAATAACTTTAAGGTATTTCGACATTTATACTATGTGCTATAATTTTAGATTTCTGCATGATCAAAATAAATTAACCGACATTTTAAGACATGGACAAATGAGGCATCATCTGAAACACTGTTAAAGTCTCATTTAAAATTGAAAGTACTTTCCAGATAAAATCCTCAGAAAAAAAACCCTATCAAAAAGCTTTTAATATAAATTGTATTGCCATTTCCTCAAGGCAGCGTTAATTTAATTTTACAGTTAATCTATTGTGCTAGAAATATTTTGCACATTTACAGTTAAATATTCCTTTAACAGCTAAATACTTTAACTAGTCTTCTGGCACAAAGTAGGTCAGATGACATTCATTATGAAAAGAATTTTCTTAATAATATCTACATTTCATTTTCTCTGCTGATAATGCTAAAATAACTAGAGGCCTGTCTAGCATCAGAACAGATTAGGCACTAACGGTATGATAGAAGATCTGCTGTGTCACGAGTTTGCTGATTTTCGCTTTCTGAACTTCAGTTTAGGAGAATCGCATTTTAGCATAGTTTATACCCGGCCATAGTCTTTTTCCAGCCACCAAGAACAGTGTTAAACTGACCGTTGCCCGTGCATTTGGAGGTAGTTGGTGCGTGATTTAGGTAGGGAATTATCTCCATTTCAGTCTCCTGCCGCAACATGTAGGCATGGCCGGACTGGGATAAGAATCCAGCCCTTGCAATCCCACTCGAACTCCCCCCCCCCCCCCGGGAGAGGGGGTGCTACTGAGAAGCTCCGGCCCTGAGGGGGGGTAGGGGGTGCTAGTGTCAAGCACCACTGCAGCTTTTGATACAGGAGGCTGATATTGCACCACTGCTGCAAAACCGACCCCCAGTAACAAAACCGGCCCTCACGGGTCAAAAACCAGCCCCCACCCTTTCCGGGCCACCGATAAAATGCCCAGTGCCCGCTATGGGCAGTCTGGCCCTGCATGTAGGTCATCTGATTTAAATTGGAAACCATCTCATTATCAACGTTCAATCTTGCCATCAGAGAGTGTTTATAATGTCAAATAGTCCCAATATTAGGTAACTGTAGATTTAGTTCTTGTTCATACGGAGTCAGGGTATGTAAGGGCATTGAGAGAGAGGCACCTATGTTGTAAGATTCGTGTACAACAATGTTAGGAGCTATTTAAAGAACAAATAGCCTAGAAAACATAGTATACACATATTCAATATACAGAAAATATGTTGAGTGTTTTGTGTACCTAGATATCAATCAATCAATCAATCAATCAATCAATCAATCAATCAAGGGTTTATTAAAGCGCGACTACTCACCCGTAAGGGTCTCAAGGCGCTAGGGGTGGGGGGGGGGTGCAGGTTCCATTCCATCAAGGAGGGGGTCTGTCGAAGAGCCAGGTTTTGAGGTTTCTTGCGAAGATGGGGAGCGATGTTGTCTGTCTGAGGTGGAGCGGAAGGGTGTTCCATGCTTTGGCCGCGAGGAAGGAGAAGGAGCGGCCTCCCGATCTGGTCTTTCGGGTGCGGGGGACCACGGCGTAGGAGAGCTGGGCTGATCGTAGGGTCCTTTGGGGTGCGTGGAATTTGAGTCGGCTGTTCAGGTATGCTGGTCCAGTGCCCTGGAGGGCCTTGTGTGCGTGGGTGAGTATCTTGAAGGTGATTCTCGCCTCGACGGGGAGCCAGTGGAGTGGGCGCAGGTGCTGGGAGATGTGGCAGTGTTTTGGCACGTTGAGGACCAGTCTTGCGGCGGCGTTCTGGATGTTCTGTAGCTTGCGGGTGAGGTTTTTGTTTATTCCGGCGTAGAGTGCGTTGCCGTAGTCGAGTCTGCTGGTGACCAGGGCGTGGTGACGGTCTTTCTGTGTTCGAGGGGATCCATTTGAAGGTCTTACGAAGGAGGCGGAGGTTGTGGAAGCAGGAAGATGAGACGGAGTTGATCTGGCGGTCCATTTTGAGCTCGGAGTCCAGGATGATTCCCAGGTTGCGTGCGTGGTCCGTGGGGGTTGGCGGGTTTCCGAGGGCGGGGGGCCACCAGGTGTTTAGTTTAGTTGTAGGCAGCTGTTTTTTATCCATTTAGCGACAGCTTCCATGCCTTCTCGAAAGTTGTGTCTGGCGGTGTTGGGTTCGTTGGATAGGGAGAGGATGAGTTGGGTGTCGTCTGCGTATGACACAATGTTGAGTCCGTAGGTTCTGACGATGGGGGCGAGTGGAGCCATGTAGACGTTGAAGAGCGTCGGGCTGAGGGAGGAGCCCTGGGGGACTCCGCAGGTGGTAGGTGTAGGGTCCGAGAGGAAAGGGGGGAGTCTGACCCGCTGTGTTCTGCCGAAGAGGAAGGAGCTGATCCAGTCGAGGGCCTTGTCCTGGATTCCTGCATCGTAGAGTCTGCGTATTAGGGTGC
This sequence comes from Calotriton arnoldi, assembly GCA_963921515.1. NCBI lineage: Eukaryota > Metazoa > Chordata > Amphibia > Caudata > Salamandridae > Calotriton > Calotriton arnoldi. The sequence goes on along the minus strand of CAWUFW010005904.1, from coordinate 275,795 downwards.
GGTGAGAGACTGTGTCGAACGCCGCTGAGAGGTCGAGGAGGATGAGGGCTACTGTTTCTCCTTTGTCCAGTAGGGTGCGGATGTCGTCTGTTGCGGCGAGGAGGGTGGTTTCCGTACTGTGGTTTTTTTTTAAGCCGGATTGGGAGGAGTCGAGGATGTTGTGTTCTTCGATGAATGTGGCGAGTTGGCTGTTGATGGCTTTCTCGATGACTTTCGCTGGGAACGGGGGCAGGGAGATGGGTCTGTAGTTTTTGAGGTCGGTGGGGTCCGCTGAGGGTTTCTTCAGGAGGGGGTTGACCTCGGCGTGTTTCCAGTCATCGGGGAACGAGGCGGTCGCCAGTGAGCGGTTGATGGTGTGGCGGAGCATGGGTGCGATGGTGTCGGCGGCTCTGTTGAAGATGTGGTGGGGGCAGGGGTCCGTGGGGGCCCCTGAGTGAATTGACTTCATTGTCTTCAGTGTGTCTTCGGTGGTGAGGGCTGTCCAGTTGTCAATCGCTGGTTTCCGGGTGTCGGGGGTGCTTGGTGAGGGTTCAGTGTGTTGGTTGTCTTCGTTGAAGTTGTCATAGATGCTCTTGATTTTGTGGTGGAAAAAGGTGCTGAGTTTGTCGCAGAGGTCTTGTGAGGGAGGGATGTCAGTAGACTCGCTGGTGGGTTGGGCAAACTCATTGATGATGCTGAAGAGTTCCTTGCTGTTGTGCACGTGTTGGAGATTCTGTCTTCAATCGCTTTTTTCCTCGTTTCTCTGATGAGTTGGTGGTGGGCGTTGGTGGCGGCTTTGAAGTTGTTGTGGGCTTCTGTGGATCTGGTGTTCCTCCAGGCCTTTTCGAGGCGGCGGCAAGTGCGTCTGGACTCTTGAAGTTTGGTGGTAAACCATCTGGCTTTCTTGGTGCGGGTATTGTTGTTTTTCTTGAGGGGGGCCATGGTGTTGCCGCTGTCCGAGATCCATCTATGCAGGGTTCGGGCTGCGGTGTTGGGGTCGTCGTTTTCCGCGATGGTTGTGGTGGAGTTGTTGAGTGAGGAGGTGAGCTGGTCATCTGTGATTTTGGTCCAGTTTCTACGTGGGAGCAGGTGCTGGTGTCTGTGGATGGTGGGTGTTCTGAAGGTGAAGTGGACGCAACGATGGTCGGTCCATGGGAGTTCGGTGGTGTGGCTGAAGGTGATGGAGTTTCCTGTAGTGAAGAGGGGGTTGAGGGTGTGTCCTGCTGAGTGCGTGGGCTCGGTCACGATCTGGCGGAGTCCAATGTAGTGGAGGTTGTCCAGAAGGGATGTGGTGATGGGGTCCAGTTGGTTGTCGAGGTGGAAGTTGAGGTCTCCCAGCAGGGTGTAGTTGGTGGATGCGATGGGCTGCGGGGCGATGATGTCTGTGATGGAGTTGGCGAAGGGTCCACGGGGTCCAGGGGGTCGGTAGATGAGAGTTCCTCGGAGGGTGGCGGTGGGGCTGGCCAGTATCTTGAAGTGAAGGTGTTCCATCAGGTCTGTGGGCTCTTCGGGGAGTGTGCTCAGGCGGAGGGTGGATTTGTGGACGAAGGCGATTCCTCCTCCCGGGCGGGTGGGGCGGTCCTTCCTGAGGATCTTGTATCCTTGGGGGATGGCGATGGCGATGTCCGGTCCCGAGGTGGTGTTGGTCCAGGTTTCGGTGAGGAACGCTACGTCCAGTGTGGTGCTGTCGAGGAGGTCCCAGATTTTGTTGGCGTGTTTGTGGAGGGATCGGACATTGAGGAGGATGCATTGCAGGGTCTTCGGTTCGGTTGTGTTCTTGTGGGCGGGTTGTGCTGGATCCGTGTTCTTGGCGGTGCTGCAGGTGTGCCGCCAGCGGTGACAGCTGAAGGGTCCGTGGGTGTCGGCTGGTGATGCTAGCTTGCAGTTGTTGTTGCGGCCTGGGTTGAGTGCGTGGAGTGCTGCTGGGTCGTAGCGTTGGTGGGGCGGAGGTCAGGGTTCCTGGCACTGGTCGCAGTCGGGTCGCGGACAGGCGCAGACGGGCTTGCCTTTGGCGTGCCCGCAGCGCGGCTGCCATTAAGTAGGGGTCTGGGAGGGCTGGACAGCTGGGAGGCGGGAGGGGAGCTGGATTGGTCGCGCTGGTCGTGCTGGAGGGGCGGGGCCACGGGGGCAGCAGCGGCGGGGGGAAAACGGGCGGGAGGGGAGGAAAAGTAGGAATAAAGGGAAAAAGAGAAAACAAGCAGAAAGCAGAAAAGTGCAGAAAAATAGATTAGGAAAGAGGGTGAAAACGAGTGAAAAAACGGAGCGGAAAGCGGGAGACAGAGGTCCACTGGACCACCAGGGATGAGGCGCAGGTGAACCTGCGGGTGGAGGAGGGCCTCGGACACTCACACTAGAGAGTGCAGGGGCTGGGGGAGGCCTCACTCAATGGTGGAGCTGCGAGGGTGGAAGAGCAATTTCACTGACAAAGAGTCAGTGGTCTTGCTCGCCTGTCCCCGCAGCGGCCGACATTAAGTAGGGGTCGGGGAGGGCTGGACAGCTGGGAGGCGGGAGCGGGGAGGGGAGCTGGATTGGTCGCGCTGGTCATGCTGGGGGAGAGTGGCTGCGGGGGCAGCAGCGGCGGGGGAAAAACGGGCGAGAAAAAGAGTAAAAGTAGGAATAAAGGGAAAAAGCGAAAACAAGCAGAAAGCAGAAAAGTGCAGAAAAATAGATTAGGAAAGAGGGTGAAAACGAGTGAAAAAACGAGTGAAAACGTGTGAAAAAAACGGAGCGGAAAGTGGGAGACAGAGGTCCACTGGACCACCAGGGATAAAGGGAAAAAGAGAAAACAAGCAGAAAGCAGAAAAGTGCAGAAAAATAGATTAGGAAAGAGGGTGAAATCAAGTGAAAAAACGGAGCGGAAACCGGGAGACAAAGGTCCACTGGACCACCAGGGATGAGGCGCAGGTGAACCTGCGGGTGGAGGAGGGCCTCGGACACTCACACTAGAGAGTGCGGGGGCTGGGGGAGGCCTCACTCAATGGTGGAGCTGCGAGGGTGGGAGAGCAATTTCACTGATCACAAATTGTATGCTATACCTTGGGCTCCTCTACTTCCTGATCCAGATGTTAGTCCCTGTGACTTTGGGACTCCCTTTTTTATGTCTGAAGAGCAGTAAAAATAACACAGACAGTTTGGACTAAATGTTAATATAGTGGGCCCATTTCTCAAAGGTAAATTTGCATGTATATATCCACTCATATGTACATTTACTCTTACAGCTCGTTGTAAGACTCCACTTTTTTGCTATTCGCCATTTCTGAGTGGAGATTTACTTCTAGGTGTAGACTTACGTGTCTTCATCCTCTACAATGTGAGCGAAGCCTCCTATCATTGTATTTTTACCATAAAGAGTTACTATAAGAAACTTTATAACTGCATTTTATGTTCCGTCTTTTTGGCAGATATCTGACACCGGAGCTGAGACTTCTCCAACAGAGAAGAAGATTGGGAACTATAGAAAAATGTAATAAAATTTACTAATATTTACATATATAGTGGTCTCTCTTTATGAAGAGTTGGGCACATGATAGATGCTGTTCATAGTAGGTGCTTACCCACCTAATGGGGCTTGAGTGTTTGGAGGGCGCGTGATCTCCGTAAAAAGCTGTGCACAGGACGAAGATCATGCATAGTAGGGGCTTGACCACCTATTCGGACTTAGAGGGAGTGGGCTCTTGGTGAAGAGTTTTGAACTGGGTGAAGGCCGTGTGTAGAAGTAGCCTGGGCACCTAATGGGGCTTGAGTGTCTGGAGGTAGCGAACTCTCTGTGAAAATTTGTGCACATTGCAAAGGATGTCTGTAGTAGTCACTGAATATGTCATGAGTGATGTAACACGAGGTCATAAGCCGTTTACGGTGGGGCACGAGTTATTGTGAGCTCAGATAACTATAACTGGTGGATTTCAGTATTTTCTTTTTAGCTTAAAATGGTATGTTTTAAGTGGCATTTTCACCTTACTGTAACATCACTTTAACCTTTGTTTTGATACTGAATTTCTGAGGTTTTTTTATGCAAAGTAAGATCTCATTACCCTACCTAACTATAACATCACCTTAACCTTTGTTTTTTTTAGTGAACTTCTAGGGTTTATTTTAACGTAATGATAGATATTATTATTATATCTAACAATCACTTCTCTTTAGCCTTTCTTTCATCAGTGCATTTTTTTCTTATTTAAAGTAACATCTTATCACCATACCTAATGTTAAATTCTGTCTGCAACACATCCACACCTTGATGTGCCCTATCTTGTGCCAGGTAAGAACTGTGTGATAGACAAGGCTGTATCTAACCCACTCTTTTCTCTCCTTGAGCAGCATTTATTAGCAGGGTTATTGAATATATATGGGGTGTGAGCAACAAATATAGATAGTCTGCATTGCTCCTGAAATTGAAATAGGCAAGGACACATAGCATGCAATAATCAAAGTTCTACTCCCTAAACCAGTGGTTCCGAAACTGTGCGCCGTGGCTCCCTGAGGAGTCGTTAAACCTAGCCATGGGAGCCGCGCACCAAGCACTTTAATGCATTTAAAGTTGAAGGGTCTGTTGGCTTCAGTTAAACTAATTAGACTTAAATGCATGATGTAAATAATTTATAAGTGACATGCCTAAAACTGTAAACGTAGTGCTTAATTGATGCCATGTCAAGGGAGATGACCTTCATATTTCACTGGATCCCCACATTCCACCACTCCCAAAGTAAGCAGAAGATGCCTGAATAATTTTGTTAGACTCGCTAATAGTTTAGGGGGTCATTATGATGTCAGGCGGATCGCCGCCACCCGTATGGCGGTGGCGATCCGCCCGCCATTTCTGACCGCCCGCCTAACATTTCCCCCGCCATATTACGATGGAGGTGGGGACCCAGGCGGACGGAAAGACCGTCCGCCGGTTTTCCGCCCGATTGCCTACCGGGCGGAAAAGGCCTGCAATATGGTGGCGGTGCCTTGCAGGCACCACCATCCATATTAGGATGATGGCGGTCACATGCCTTTCCATGGCGGAGACTCCGCCATGGAAAGGCATGCGGAGAATGCCTTTGGGGACCCGTTGCGGGCCCCCTGGGGGGTGGGGGGCTGCACTTGGGGGTACCCATGGTACCCCCCAAAATTGGCATGCACAAGGTGGCAGGCACCGCGCGGTGCCTGCCACCTTGTGCATGCCAATGCACAGTGCGTTCCCAGCATTGTGGCGGGCGGTGCTCTGTGCACCGCCCGCCATGTGCTGAGGATGGAGGATGCCACCGCCATGGTGGCGGTGGCATCCTAATCGCCTGTGCGGGACCACCGCACCACTGGCGGCCGGTCCCAGCACCGCTAGGGTGGCGGGCGGACGAAAGTCCGCCCGTCATCCTAATAGGCCCCTTAGTTTTTTTCCAAATGCATTTTACACCAATGCAAGTTATTAGAAAAGTACAGTTGTCCTGTCTATTAAACACACTTAGTATCATTAAGTATTGGCATTTGTACTCGAATCATAGGTACTTTCAGTACACATTTCTTTCAGTACACACACATTTCCAGACAGTCCTGCTCTCTCCTTGAGCATAGGAAAGTAAAACACCATATACAGCATAATGCCAACATTTGTAAGCAAGAAAGAGAGACGTTTAAAAAAATAAATCTGAGGAATTTATTTTACTTGCATTGATTTTGAAGCAATTCTAGGGAGGAGCAAGCAAAAATAAAGCCTATGTGGTTTAAAAAATCGTGTGTCACCCTGCGGAGACAGGTGTGTTGGCACATATGACATGGGTAGAAATAGAAGTGCATGCAAGTATTCTTCAAGCGCACAAACACTTTGGCAATGGGGTCTACATGCATAGGGGTGCTATCTAGCACTGTAAGTGGGATAAAAAAGTTTGAGGGAACTCTAAAAAAGGCATGGGCAAAGAAGTGGAACTAGGAATATTTTATTAGAGGTGCCGCCTTAGTAATACGAAACACCCTGCGTATATGATTATAATACCTTCATCATCTTCATCCCAATTATTTTCAAGGAAAAAAATGCAAGTGCTCCTGAGGCCGGGCTTACATCCACCCCACCCTCCCAAAAAAGTAACAGCGGGGAGCCACGGGCAATGGCCACTGGGTCAAGGGAGCCACGGGTCAAAAAAGTTTGGGAACCACTGCCCTAGACTGATTCCTACCATAGGTAGCACCTTAGTAAGCAAGCAATGCTGCAAATATAGTGCAACACAGAAGTTCCAACAAGTACCAGAATGGCAGAGCAGATAAAATGGGAGCGTGAAATGGAAATTCTGTCAAAGAAACAAGGATAGGACATAGTCTTGACCTGGGAAAGGCAATTTATCCTAAAGAGTGTGCAAATTCAAACAACTTTAACAGGAAGACTTTGGTTGCTTTGCTGGGCATTCCAGTAAAAGGATAATCTTAGAGAATGTGCACGTCCACAAATATGTCAAAATTAGTCAAAATATGTGTTGAAGAATGTTCGACAAACAAAGGAAGTTCCAGCAATCAGACTAGCGTCATGAACCCAGTTTGTCACACCAAATCCCAGGATCGGCAGAAATATGAGCAAGTGTTACCAGAAAGCCACGAAAATTCCTACTCAAAAAGCTCTGATTGAATTTTTGATAAGGGCAATGGAACAACAGATAGACAATCTACACAATTTCAGTCAAGCACTACGATATGTTCTCCATTAGGCGTGGAACAACAGAGCAGGACCGAGAGCACCAATAAGTACTTAAAGGAAAACTTGGTGAGCAAAGAAGGCACCAGATCCAATTCAACATGGTTTATCCCTCTAAACAGCGACAGTTTACCCATATAAATTAATCTAGCACACAGCATAGTAATAGAAATGTAATGCCCATAAAATGTGACCGGTAAGTTCACCTTACACTTTAACAAGTGAAACACACATGAATAAAGTGACACGGGTCTTTGAAATATATAACTGTCCTAGGATAACTCTAGGCCTACAAATATAGGAGAGATTAAACAAAGTCAGGTAATAAAATTCAAAGTATTTGAGTTAGTGATGGATAGAAAGGGCCAGGTGGTGAGACAAAAAAGGAAAGAAAAATCAGGTCTAAGACACCCATAATGAATAGAATACTCGTCACAGCACCCAATTATGAGATAGGTGGATTTACACACAGGGGTACCTTATGGCTGGAACTTTCATTTGAAACTAGTACACCTGCACCTAAATCTGTTATTATAAGTTAATCACCACAAAATGGTGAATAACTATGTAGATCCCTTTTTTTGTAGGTGAAATTCTACACAGACTTTAAATTGCATGTAGATTAATGCACCTCTTTACCACTTGTTCTGCAAACATGGTAAATGGGAGCATGAGGCCTGCATGGGCCAAGGTTGGGAGGTGGGGTGCAAAGGAGTCATGGGAGAGAAAAGGCTTTGGGCTGGCAGGGGCAGTATTCTGTGCACATTCTGTGCCATAGGACAGGGTTGAGCCACTGGCGTAACGAAACTTGAGGGGGCCCCCCTGCAAGGCACGTGGAGGGGCCCCCTCCGGAATCAATCATGAGATCTCCGGTCAGAGTAATGTGCTGAGTGGGCCCCCTGGAGGTTGGGGGCCCCCCCACACGGCGGGGGCTGCAGGGGCCTGTGTTACGCCACTGGGTTGAGCGGGGGCCGGGACAGGGACAGGGCAATGCTTGCAGCTCGAGTTTCACACAATTTTAACAGTTGGATTTTCAGTCTGGTAAAAATGTGTACAGTGTTCCTGCACTCAGGAAATGTGGGTGCAGGAAGACCAGGCCAGTTTTAAAAAGGCAGGTATGAATCCCACCCACCGATTCTGCTCCACACAACTTGTAATTAAGGTCACATAAGTGAAACACCAGGGCTCTATTTCAATTAGCTCTGCAAAAAGCAAACAAAAATTAGAATGTGGCACTAGGGCCTGTATTATGCATAGGGAGCACAACCCTTGTCTGTGCCATGGCACCCCTTTAATTGGGTATGTCAGGTGTAGACTACATCATTGCACTGTTTTACAAAGAATGCTAAACTCCAAGTGCAGCGGCAAACTGGTACCTGCCCTTGGGTAGCATCCCCATTGCAGGGGTGAGCTGAGTCGATGTACGATGTGTAAGTCTGATTGTTTGTTTGAAGCAACTGGTCTGCCTTTTACTCTGCAGCCAGTATCTGGCCTGAACTTCAAAGGGGGGCAGGTATGCCCCTGCACGTGGGTGAAATGAGTGATTGCATTCACCTAGAGGGGGAATTCTGGCGGGGGTCCATGTGACCCCTTTCCTCCCTTTCAAGGCCTACTCTCTCTCTGAGTGTGCGCCGCTTCATTATGGTGAATAGTCAGGGTGCCCCCTGACAGCTTCTTTGTCTCTGTGCCTGTGCACATAATACGGCTTGGGTGCATTGGCAAAGTATATCCTCATTTGAGTGGGGTAGCGCATCATTGCAATAAGAGAACTCCCACTTGAGATCATGCCACCACTACATATGCACTGCTGCAATTTGTATTACAGAAGGGGCTGTGCATGCGTCTGCAGCCCCTTCTGTAACACCAAAGTACCAGAGGGTGCAGAAACCAGGCACACATGCTTTTTGTGCATTTGTGTATTTCGGTCCCCCAAGGTCAAATGCTCATATATCAAACTTTACAGTCTAATATGGTCCATTGGGCAGTAGCGACCAAGTAAAAAATATCAGATCATGGTGGCACTCTGGATTGGCGATGGAGACATGGATGCTAAGTGGGATTTAACACTATTGAATGGTGACTGAGGTCACAAAAGTGGTGATGTCTAGAAACCTACACATGAAAATGAACAACGAAATGTTTTCATTCCACAGATCAATGCGATGGTCAATAGTCTACTGAGCTTTTCTAATGAAGAGTTTCTTTGTTTTGAATTCTAGCCACATGAGAGAGATGGCAAGACTGCTGATTCTCACAAAAATGGACCATTCTGATCATGTGTACTCAAGGTTGCCCTTAATTCATACCTAGAAAATCAAGGTGGGAAAAGAAAGCAAAGAGGAGTGAGCTCAATATTAAAAAGAAGAGTTTATGTCCTAGCTTTGTTATCTCTTTGTTTTTGCTTCAAATTGAGAGACACATAGAATTCTAGATCATATTTTCTAGAAATACTGAGTCCTGGAACAGGTGCTCAGTGATCTTAGGAATTGACTTTTGATATTCCCTCATCCGATTCTTCCACTTCTTCTTGGTGTTTTTGCATCAGTTTATGAGAAAGAGGTTCAACGAGAAAACCATGAAGGACTGACCCTCAGGGTACTGAGCCCAACATTTAGGAACCATTTTAGCCTGGATCTGAGACCAATAATTATCTCTTAGCTATTCACAAAAACCTAAAGAACCACCAGGTCAGACTAGCTTTAGCAGTTAGCTAAATGCAGCACAACACTTAAACCCTTCCTGTGAAGAGACAATATAGTATTGATAATTTTATGCTATGTTATGTAGCAACAGCAGGCTTCCCATCACACAGGGGGAAGGAAGGAAGGAAGGAAGGAAGGAAGGAAGGAAGGAAGGAAGGAAGGAAGGAAGGAAGGAAGGAAGGAGGAAGTTTTTTCTTCTGATTTAGCAGTGTGTGCAAAAAATAATGAATATCATTTATAAATGTTTCTGCTATTTTGCTCTTGCTTTTACAATCTTCTTAAAGGCGGTGATCGTAGCGTGCACAAAGGACAAATGAGTGTCATTGGTGCCCTGCTTTAAATCGACTGATACTGATAAATGGGTGTGTAAATACCATTGGTGTGTACTTTGCCAAGCATATCCTCCTCTAAGTAAGGCCTAGGGATCTAATCTAGAGGTCATAGGGTGACTGGCCATAATTGGAGATACTCTCCAGGTGGGCAGAAATATCTCAGAAAGTGCTTCTGCCAACAAGGTGAGATCACTGTGAGCCAAAACAGAAAATACAGGTCTGCCTGCCTTGCCAGAGTAGCCTAACGAACCAACCATCCTTCTTTACACTTTCTAAAAACAAACCCTGAGAGCCCAGTGGTCATTTATATTTTGTTTCTGTCCGGAACTGTGATGCTGAGTAAGGCAGTCATGGACTGGAGAAAAAGGTTAAAATTGAATAGGAAGGCTCTACCACAGTCATATCAGTCAGCATTTTGGCGAGAGTATTTCTGAAGTTAGAGCCAGTTGTAGCATCACTGCTGGAAACACGGTTGTTGCCCATCCATAAAAGAAGCATGGGGAGAGAGAGGTTGACAAACAGCACATCTGCCAAATAAATGTTGGCAGATGCCCCATTATCACCAACCTCTAAATGAGCCCCTAGGGACCTAATTTAGAGACTGGCACAAGGAATCTATGCAGCGGCGGCCGGCACAGGTAAACGCGGTGAGGCGGTGGGGTGGGAGTGGGGTTAAGTCGCCAGACGACGGAATAGGTATAATTAAATAAATAAATAATACCTATTCCGTCATCTGTCGGCTACCCCCCCCTGCCTGCCATGCCCTGCACCGCCCTACCGCGCTTACCTGTGTCGGCCACCGCTGAATCTATGAGTGGCTGTGGTTGCGGGGCCTTTGCCTACACAATCCCAGCTGTATGTGCAGGATTCCTAGCCAGGTCTGTGACTATTTTCCAACCAGGCAGAAGCACATTCAGTCAATATTGACAATGCTCGTAGGCGGCCCGGAGATTTATTCAGGATCTAAAGACAAAACCTCCCAAGTGTTTTATTTTTTTTAAATGATGAATTAGTGACCATGTTGCACTGGGAGTTTTCTCCCAGTTCAAGAGTTGAGGACATTGATAATTTTTCCAGTGCATGGCAGAACCAGGCTCAAAAATACAGAGGACAGGGCATTAGGCAGCTCGTCCTTAATAGGGCAAGCTTCCTGATGCCATGTCTGCCAAACACCAGCACGTGCCTCTCCATGACTGTATTTCGATGGTGGTGGAAAGGCGGTTCCACAGTTGTTAGAAGCATATGGTTCGCCCACATCTAAATAAAGCATGGGAGCTGAGAATTTGATGGAAAGGACATCTGCTATTTTTTAGCAGATGACTCTTTTCTTCCAACCCCTAAATGATGCCCTAAGCATGTATATCTATCTCTTAGCACATACAAGTAAACATTAATATGACTGTTGTTATTGTACTACTGAATAGCAACTCCCAGATTATCGAGGTACAGAAATATTGAGGACAGAATGTTGAAGGACTACATTTTGCAAGGTTACTACCAATGGACAAGTATAGATTTCCAATTCCTAACTCCACATCTTTGTACCTTAAAGATATATGTACCACTTTGGTACATATACATGGAGTTAGGCATGGAGAATCTAGACTTTCTTACCTGTTGTTATTTATTTATTTATTTATTTATTTATTTATTGTTGATATTTTGACCTCAATATTGTGTCCCAATGGTATTCTGGGGTCGATATTCAGGGTGCACACCTGTTGTTATTGTTATTTGCCACTTGCATGGCACACAAAGTTGGGATGTTTCAACCTGCCTATGAACAAAGATAACATGTCAGCCTAGATTTACAAACCTGTCACACAATGCAGCACAGCACCCAAAGTTGCTGTGCTGCATTGCTTGAGAGCAAGGGAGCAGGAAAGCGCTATAGCTACAGAGATATGTCACTACCCCGCTCTCTCCCTAGATCCAGTGCACCATCAGGCTGCTGCGCACCTCACACACAGCTTTGCACAATAGTACAAAAGTGTCTGCTTGAGTCAAGCATAAGTTTTGTACTAGAAGGTTACCGTTCGAGTACAAAATGCTAAGCTTAGACTAACTTTAAATGTTTTCCCACTTTGCATGTGCGCTGTACAGTGCAGCACATATGCAAAGTGGGAACAGTTAGGAGAAATAAAAGCCTTTCTCCTTTAAGGTGGGGTTACTTTTTGGATCAAAACCCTGTCTGCTATTGTTAGTCGATAGGGTGTTGCATCAAAAACCATGGGCACTTGCACAGGAACGCCCATGACCCGCCCAGGCAATGTCCGTTGGTTTGTAAATTTCAAAAGGTATTTTGCGGGGCCTGTGTAAAAAAAGTAACGCAAACCAGAAGCAAAGCCTTTGTAAACCTGGGCCTTGATGTTGGAATGAGAGGGGTATTGGTGAAACCTACAGAAGAATAGTGGTGAGCTTTTCTGGACCCCTGCATGTTCTGATACCCTCCATGGCCATACACTCCCCATTAAAAAGAAACCATTCATTAGGACCTTGTGCCAATGCAAGTAATGATTTTCCTGGCTTTGGCCAGTGGCTTAAAGCAAAATGAAGGTGGGTGGGGGGTGGGGGTTCTGCAGAATGTGAAGCGGGGCCTCTGAGTCTCCCATATCTCACAGATATTTGTTGGCTTTCGGCTGAATGGGGGGGGTTACTGAGGGGCTTTGGGGGCCCTTGCGCTGCAGGTGGTGCAGTGGCCTGCATTTTGCCCCCGGCTTTTTGCAAATGTACTTGTACTTTTGCTGCCATTCGAAGAAACCGCTAATGGGTAGTGACCAGAAATATTTATAGTTTTACTAAATCTGATACCCCCCAATTAATTGCAGGTCTCAGTGCGTACATGCTTGGGTGCCACTTTTACTGCTGCCTATTTCCCAAGCAAGAAAAAAACAGCGAAAACTGTACTATTTATTTTATGCATTCAATCAGCAGTATTTAAAGTTATTTTCTCTTGCTCGGCATAGGCTGAACTGCAGGAATGTTTTTAGCCTCGTCCATCCATTATGCTCAATGGTGTTCAATGAGAAAATATAATCAATAAAATATGCCGAAGCAACTCCCAGATTTCTTTACTAGAAGCATAGATTTCAATGTTTGTCGGAGTAACCATGTGTACAAACAGCGCAACGCTGTTTTTCATTAAGCTTTAAAGTCAATTAAGCTGAGAATTGGAACAATCATTCCTCCTTTGCAAAGTATTGATATATTTTTTTTCTTGGCTGCTTCAGGGCCATTCCACTACTCAGTGAGAGATTAATGTTAGACAATTTCTTTCTGATTAAAACAAATCACAGCTTTACAGTTCTAATTTCCTCTTTTCCGAGCAAAAAAAAAACATATCAGGCAAACGTGAAAACTGATATTGAGTTATATCACGCATGGACAAATTCCATTTCTAATACACGTAATGGAAAGTGATACAAATTCCGCTGTCTAACTCCTTAGATTTCCTTTCTAGCTCGCAGCTGAAAGCCATGAGTCTTGCTCCGGCGCCATTATCTATTAAATGTAATTTAAGTTAAACAAGCGAAAATTGGCATTAGGGCCAGAACACAATAGTTGTCGTGGTAAAAGAAGCCTATTATTAGTAAGCTGCGTAGTATTTCTCGAGAGAAGAAAAAGGAACAGGGTAGCGTGAATTGCAGCAGTGACCAAGAAATTTTGCACCAGCGACAAGGCAATTTTACACCTGCATTGGCACTGTCCAGCCTGCTCGGTTTATAAACTTTGCACTGACAGACTATTGGTAACATGTCATTTTTAAGAACTAAAAATTGCATTTTGCATTGGCTCAAGTTGGTACAAATTCTGGCACACAATTCCCAGGAACCTTTGCAAAATTCCTTAGTCTGCTGAGAAATACATTTTGACCAGGCACCTATCTTTCCTAGATACTGATTTCAAGTTGTATGGAATAGGGTGGGGTATTTAGCGCATAGGGTAATCAGTACAAGATCCTCTCAGTGAGGTATTTACAAGGTGTAGTAAATGACCCCTGTTCCAAATTTACTCCTTGGAAATGAGGTATAATGTACAGAATCGGCAATAAGCACAAAGAATTAGGCATATTCTAATTTTTTTTCTGGCTTTTCTCCCACACTGTCCCCTGATAAATTTTGTAAGGTGTGATCTGCTAGAATCCATCAGGGCAAAACTGTGGGGCATATTATCAAGGGCTCTATCGCCGCTTTAGCGGGACTTTTTCCGGCTAAAGCGGCGATAATTCAAACGCCCTATTAGCAAGCTGTCGCTAACTGCTGTTAGCGACAGCTTCTAGATGATAGCGACCGGGTTGGGTGCCACTTTGCATGCCAGCGATATTTATCGCTAATGGCATACAAAGTAGGCGTTCCCAACCTAAAAGCGACTGGAAACAGTCGCTAAGGTCGCTATCGCCTATTAGCGAGGCAGGGGAGGTGATTAACGAACCAGCGCTAAACACGTTTAGCGCTGGTTTGTTCACGCCTGGTCTAAACCTGACTTAGCCATGTAATCCAATGGGAGGTGGATTACATGGCTAAATCCCCCTCGCCCTATCGCCAAGCTAACACTGGTCACAGTGTGAATATCGCTTGTTTTCAAGCGATATTCACTGTTCTCCAGGGTTTCTATCGCTTTGGAGATAAGCGTTGCTGATAGCACGCTATCTCCGCGATAGAAACCTGCGCTAGCCGGGATAATTATCCTAGCGCTAACTGCGCTTAGCGATAATTACGCCGGTTATTGCTAATAGGCCCCTGTGAGTGTTATCACGATTCGTAATTCCCATCCCTCTGCAAGCTGTTGTTTACACAATTATCAGAATTTAGCCTTGAACTTGTAACCAGGGTCCTAATTTTACCCTGTACTTCCATTTGTCCTAACGCTGTGGTTTTCATTTACCACATTTGGAAGGCATTTTGGGATTTAAAAGCCTGGCTGAGACTTGAGCCAGCTTCTTCCTATTACCAGCAATGTGATAAATTGCTTTATCTCTCTGCGTCAATATTTGTTATTATTTTATAATCAAATAAGAACATATCAGCGATTACAGTTGTGACATTCATGAAGCCCACGTTTTATGGCTCAATGGAAGATGATCTAATCAAGGAAAAACACTATTAGGCCATGACAGTTCGACTTACTGTTCTCATAAGTGTGCGCCGTAACCGACACATACATTCAGATGCTGTCACATTAAGTGTTCTTTTGCAAGGCACCAGGTACTATTTCGTTTGCACAGGTAAAGTCTTGAGGCAAGTGGACACATTCTGCATTAAATAACCAATACATTTCACATCCTAACCATTTTGAATTTTAATTTAAAATGATAAAAAATGTAGCACTCTAACCGAGACTCTTTGAATTCGCACAGAAATGTAAAAAAAAACCTATAAAGTGAAACTCTGCAAATAAATAAGTTACAGAATAAAATTACTACAACGTGGTGGATGCTCCTATGGGGACGCGCTCTCTACTCGTGCTTTGATAGTGGGATAAAAATCGTATCATCTGTTGGAGGAAGGGATGGGTGAATTTGTGTGGTATAAATGTGGTGCATATAGTTAGTCATGGGGAATATTTGTTGTCTAGAATTTTCGGCACATAAGCTTCCGCTTCTAATATCCAGATGGTGTATAATACATGGTCTGAACATATTCCTTCCTTAAACCGTTTATCTACGTATTTGACCGCAGCGAAGAATCTTTGTCACTTTGGTAAAGGTCCATGTTTCCTTTCAAAAGAAATATCTTTCTTGTGTTTGTACCAAACTACTAAGAATATGATTTGTGTTCACAGTCTTTAGTTGCTTATTGTTAGTATAAGTCCTGCCCCTTGTGCAAGGGGATGGCGTCACTGCATTCTCCCTGTGACCTTGGGACTGAGGCTGGATGCCACATTGGGGGCTTGGAAGGCGGGGGAGGTGGGGGGAGAGAGAAAGAGAGAGAGAGAGAGAGATGTGTTTGTGTGTGTGTGTATGTTTCTCTCTTAAGGCTGGCCTATAAGCATGGTGTGCCCAACGGTCTTTGTATGCCTGGCGAGGATGTAGGAGAGCCAGCCTCTGGCAGGACAGGAAGGTAGGTACAGATTTGCTTTCACAACATCAGAGCAACAAAATATAAAGAGCAAAGTGTTTGATGAAAAACAATAAAGATGCTGGCCATGTGTTCTTTGCCTTAGAATACAACTGGGAACCACACTATGCTACAGCTACATCATGGAATGTTCATGATCTCTCCCGCCACCATCCATCGAACTGATATCGAGGAAGCGACTACAGTGTTCAGTTATGCAATTGGTACTTGTCACTCTGAGGAAAGGGAGAGGATTTAATCAGAAAGCCATCACCACCTCCTTAACATTCAGGAACAAGCTAGTGCTGGTTGGAATGTGAATAACCTTCTACAGAGCTCGATGTAGGGCAGCAATGAAGGACCTCCACTTCACCTGTCTTGGTCACGTTTCTGTACGGTGACCCAGCTGTGGCAACGAGTCTTCATTTATTTTTCCACAGTTCACCTCCAAGAGTTCTCTGTCCTGCCTCGCTTTAGCTTATCTTCTAGGGTCCTGTGAGAACTGTTCTTGTGATGGAGTTTTGTTCTCTTCTGATGAGATGTCCTATCCATCTCTATCTTTTTCTCATAATGATGGTGTCCATGCTGTCTTGCTTTCATCTGGTTAGTAGTTCCAATATTCTTCTCAGCTTACTGGTGCAGAAGACTAACAGTTTAGTGATGCTGCTTTTTATCATCTACCAGCATTCTGATCCATACAAGAGTGTAGAAAGAATGCAGCTCTGGTAAAGCCTCAGCTTGGTGTTGGTGCTTTACTCAGATGACCTCCACACATTGTTCAGTATCCTGAAGGTATTCCTGGCCTTGTTCAGCATGCTCTTAATGTTACTGCCTGCCACTCCATCATGTCTGATAGTACTGCCCAGGTAGGTGAACTCTTCAGTCATGGCTAGGTCCTCTCTATCCACCTTGACTGGTAAAGGGTTTGTGATGTTCAATGGAATGATTTCTGATTTCTTCATGTTGATCTTCAGGCCCACTTGCTTTGTATCGATGTTGATGTGAGATTCTTTTCCTGCCTATGCTGGTGTGTGTGAGAGATCAAGATTAGGTCATCCACATAGTCAAGATCTTCCAGTGTAGAGAATAAGGTCCATCTATTGCCTCTTGTTTGGACATGTATTGTGTGCACATCACCCTGGTGATGACTAGGTTGAAGAGCATAGCTGACAAAATGCATGTGTCTAATACCTGTCTTTATCCAAAACTACGCTTCCTATCTCCCGCCTTGCAGGAAAAAGTACCATAAAAGCTCTTGAACATTAGAACTATCTGCTGCTGAATGCCATAGGCTCTCAGTATATGCAAGAGACTGCCACGGTGGATACTGTCAAAGGCTTTTTCAAACTAAATGAAGTTGAGGTATAGTTGTCTCTGCCACTCCGTGCACTGCTCTATGGTGTTGCGTAGGGCAAGGATTTGATCAACACACCTTCTGACCTTGCAGGACCTAGGCTGTTCTTTTCTTAACTGCTTGTTCACAGAATCAGAAATGCTAATTTTCACCAGGATTTTACTCGGGATTGACAGAAGGGTATTTCCACACTAGTTGTTACAGTTGGTTAATGCTCATGTCTTTGGAATCTTGATGATTATGCCTTGGTTCCAGTTGTCTGGTATTGTGTTTCCCTCCCAAATCAATGTAAATAGTGGTTGGAGGATCTTGGCTGATGTTTCATGGTCTGTCTTAAACATTTCTGCATTCAAGTTGTCTTGGTCAGGAGCTTTTCCATTCTTGAGAGATGGGATTGCAGCGATGTTTTCTTCTTTCTGTGGCAGGGTGATGTTCACATCCAAGTCTGTCTCTGCTTCTTGGATGTCAGCTTCACTTGTTGGTATTGGTCAGTTCAATATTTCTCTGAAGTGCTCCAACCACTGTGGTTTCTGCTCTTTCTCTGTTGTGAGTAGTCTTGTTTGTTCATGATAGCGGTGTTGTATGTTGCACTAAATGATTTACCACTGATTGTCCTTTTGATCTTAAAGACCTTCCCCATTTCTTCTCTACTGGCTGCCTCCTCTGCAAGGTTATCAATGTACGCCCACTTGTCTGCTCTTGTCATTCATTCTTAAATAGAGCAGTCAAAAGAATGGCACAAATAAAATATATTACTGTGATGTTTTTCTATACATCCCAGGGGTGATACAGATGACTAAAGAAACAAGTATCATAAACCAGCATTTTGCTTTCAGCTGCATTTCAAATTTCCCAAATGCACTGCATCCAGTTTACTGCTTGTGGGCACTGCAAACCCATAGAAAAACGATACATGTCTCACACCCAGGCACTCAGGAGATTTATAAGACTACAATTTGAAATGAAATATTGTCAGGGATATGCTCCTGTTCAAGTGAAACTGTAGGGAACGTCCATGTTAAAAATATGGCAGCCGTCATGTTCTGCAAATTCTATTTCAGACAATCAGAACAAGGGATGACTGGCACCTAACAACAGAGACCTTGTGAAATGTACATGTTGAAAATATATAGAAGGGCTATGTTTGCATGCAGCCCAGGGCTCATATGTGTGACCAAATGGAAGGTAGCCTAAAACCAAGATTTTGCTTGCATCAGCTTTCAAAGTTTCCAAAATGCGCAGCATCCATTTGCATCCCTTGAGCACCGTCAAGCCATAAAAACCACATGTATATCTGGTATCTCCACACTCAGGAGACCTAGAAAAACAAAGTTTGGGTCAAGCCTTGGCAAGGCTCTATTCCTGCATGAAAGAGACTGAAGGGAATTATGCTTCGGAAAGAAATGCAGAACACCTGACATCTTTCAACTTCAGTGCAATATTACTGCCAGCCAGTCAGTGTTGGATAGGTCTGTCACCCAAAGATGGAAACCTTAGGAAGTGTAGATGTTCAAAATACATTGTTATTTCCATATAGGCAGAGGGTGATACCTGCAAACAAATGCCAAGTAGCCATAACTGACATTTAATTTGCAGTTACTTTTCAAGTTTCCAAAATAGACTGCATTCAGTTTATTTCCCATGGAAACCCTAAACTCATGGAAAACCCTTTCATGTTTGATACCCACACACCCATGGCACCCAGAGTAAAAAGGTTGGGGGTTAAGTCTTGGTAGGGATATGTTACCACATGTTGAAGACTGGAGGACAGTATTTATGCAGCACTCAAAGAGCAATAAAGTGACAACACAACACAAAACAAATCTCAAACCAGCATAGAAAAGTACAGTACATTTTAATAAAGACAATGACACCAAAATTACAAAAATCTAATAAGTAGAACTGGAGATATGAATGTTTAACATTTTCAGTAGAAATAGCGCCAAGAAGCACAAAGCACCATTCGTGATTACCTGGTCTCGGGTCAAAGTCAAAAGTTCAGGCTGACTGCAATGGAGCGTGGATTGGATCCAGGGAACAGGTTCGCCCAGGTGGAAAGTTTTCCTTCTAACTTAGTCCATTTTCACACAAGAAGCATTCATTGATGAGGTTGTCGGTGGTCAGACTGCAGACTGGATCTTGGCAGGGGCTCATTGACAATGGGCTGCTGTGTCCAGGGCCTTAGCCAGAACTTCACATGGGCAGTCGTATTTAGTATGAAGAGTTGGTGGACAATTGGAACTTCACATTAGCAGGAAATGCGGGGCAATTGTAGTTGATGTAAAGAGCTCCAGGCGGTGAAGACCGGGGTCTGCATATGGGGAGGTCTGTTGGGAGTCAGATCCAGTTCCTGCATTGACCCCGGTGAACCTGCTATTCGCAACAATACTCGGGACAGTTCTTTTCAGCGTGAAGAGCCCAGAGTTTCTGGTTTTTCACCGGAAGTCCAGTTCTTGGAGTTTTACGGTTGGAGGAGTACACTCTTGGGGGTTAGGACTCAGTCCAGCAGAGACCATCTGCATGGTTCAGGCAGGTCCAGTTGGTGCTGGTCATCTGGGTAGTTGCAGGGAAGTGCCCCTGAAGCTTGTTGTGTCCAGGTAGCTCAAACAAGAGGCCAGCCAACTAAACCTAGGAGACATTTCTAGGGTCCTGGGTTCAAGGCATAAAGAACCAGTCTTCCTGCAGGCTTCAGACAGCAGGGCAGTACATCTTCTGAGTGTCCACAGGTCCAGGAGTGCTCCGAGGAGAGGTTCTGAGAGTGCCACTTTTATTCCCATTGGCAGTCTGTGTGGGGGGGGGCACCCCCTTTGTTTAATCCTAAACTGGTTCTGGTCAGTTCTTCCCTTTCACTGGGTTTGACTCCAGTCTACCTTGGCAAGCAATGGTTTGGTAGGCCCAGGTGTGACCTGCATTTGCCAGTGACAGGGCAGGCATTTTCTGATTTCAGGAAGGCACTGGGTACAGCCCTCAGGCTACCCTTTTAAGCTCTGGAAAGGCTGGGTACAACACCCCAGGCCATCATGCTCAATAGAGTATCACCCTTGCCCACCCCTGTCGGGAAGGAATACACATCACACCACTGGCAGAAAGGCATATTTGGTTTGGGCAAGAAAAATGCTAGATTTCAAAAGTGGCATTTCTAGAATAGTAACTTAAAATCCAACTTTACCATTAAGAGTGAAAGAAGCATTTCTATAGCTGTTCACAAATGGACCTTATTACATACTAAATCTAATAAGGTAACCCAGTGTTAGTTAATAGGAGAGCTACCCTTTCTGCAGTGAAAAACCCCTTTGGGGGTTCTTCACTGCCACAACATGTAAAACTTTAAATATACATGTCCAACTTTTTAAATAATATGCACCCTGCCCTTTGAGCTGTTAGGGTCTACTTTAGGGGTGACTACTAAGCATTAAAAGGAAGTTTTAGGCCTGGCAAAAGGTTTATTTGGCTGGGTCGAAATGGCATTTAAAACTGCACTACAGGTTGCAATGGCAGACCTGAGACATGATTACAGTGCTACTTTAGTGGGTGGCACAGTGAAAGCTGCAGCCCACTTGTAGCATATAATTTACAGGTCCTAGGTACATGAAGTATCATTTACTAGGGCCTAAGAAAGAAATTAAATCAGCCAATTGTAGTGTCTTACGATATGTTATAAAGGAACCCTTTTGGCTCCTAACAGACTCCATAGAGTTGTGACGTCGGTGTCAGAGCGCAATGTCATGAAAGCTTGTTTTCAAATGTTGAGTTCACAGTTACACGCAGCAGAATAAAGACATGTAGGCCTTGATAGTCCCGGGCATGGATGCTCCTAAAGTGGGAGGCCTCCCTATGCTGGCCCTGCTTTATGCAGACGATACAGTTTTAATCACCAGGACAGCTAAAGGCTTACATAAACTTCTGAACCTCTTTATCAGTTTTATGAGTAGCCTTGATCAGACGATGAACTTTTTTGAAGTCACATGTCATGAAGTTTGGTCCACCTAGCACGAAAACAAAGAAATATGTAATAGAGAGCCATCACATTAGCCAGGTAGACAAGTTTAGATACTTGGGGGTCCAATTGGACTCTGGGCTTAATTGGCATTCATTTGTAACCCAGAACGTTTTGTCTTTTAATAGAGCGATATTTAGCATATGAGATTTTTCCCGCTGGCTCGGGCACACTCAGATACAATCGGTCCTGAAAATTTACAGGGCCAAGTGCATCCCATTAGTGAGCTATGGGCAGTGGAATATGGGGATATGGCCGCGTTGCTTCAATCCAAGTAGCAGAAAACACATTTTTAAGGGGCCTTCTGGGAGTTCCACAAAGTGTACCTCACGAAATTGTCCATGAAGAACTGGGGTTGGATTACATTATTGACCAGCTCTGTCTCTGTCCTCTAAAACTCTGACATTCTATCTGGTTAAAAGAAGAAATTGATTTTAGGAGAATAATCTTGCAGGATTGCTTAAAATTGGATAAACCCTTACTGATTCCATGGTTGGCCTATGTAGTGCATAGTATGCGGACTCTAGGGACTTGTATGACAATCCTTCTAGTATAACTCGCTCTGACTGCAAATGGGTTGAAACTGCCTTAAGGGATAAGTTGTCAACAGATCGTGAGGCCTCTGCACTAATGAAACATTCGATGCGACATGCGATTTTAGTGAAAACTGTCAGTAATATAGAACGATATTTGACCTGGAACATGACACGTCACCAACGCCGCCTGTTGATTTATTTTAGGTTGAACTTATTTCCTCAACTAGTTCCTCTTAATCATGGTTGTTTTACGAACTCAGATTTGCCCCTCTGTAACTGTGACAACACTTCGATTAATGGCACTCTGCATGTTGTTATGATCTGTCCAAAATATAATAATCTGCAACATAAGTTTTTACGCTCAATTAAAAAACAACTGAATTTTACTCACATTAGGCCTGCTTTATTATACTTACAGCTGCTAGATTCTCCTACAGTTTTCTTTTTTCTTTTTCGCTTTCTCATGGGGGTTTTAAAATAAGAACGAGTATGTTGATGATAATTTGTATACTAGTTTAAATGATTTAACTTTTATGATTTTATTTTTAAAATCAAATAAAGATTATGAACTGAACTGAACTGAACTGACATGTAATAATAAGCTCCATGCGTGATGTGGTTATTGGAAGGTACCCAGGCTGAGAAGATGTTACAAATGGCGACGAGATAGGGATAAATAACTAGAAGAATGACCGTGCTCTCCCAGAGAGTTTGCCGTGGTCCAGGCAAACTGCTTGTGCATGCCTTGTGTGTCGCTGTTGAAGATTGAAGTCGAAGCTTCATGCACCTGGAGTACAAGCGCAAATCCAGCCGATATAAAGCACATGAAGACAACAGAAGTGTTGCAAAGAATTTACATGTTGATGGTCGAGAACCTAATGGTCAAACCATACATAAAGACACCGCACTGCCACGCAAGATAAGTTGTACACTATACGAAACAATATTGGCGTAGGTGATTACGTACTGATACAGGCAGAAGTGCGGGCTGACAGAATAGGCGAG
This sequence comes from Calotriton arnoldi, assembly GCA_963921515.1. Classification (NCBI taxonomy): domain Eukaryota; kingdom Metazoa; phylum Chordata; class Amphibia; order Caudata; family Salamandridae; genus Calotriton; species Calotriton arnoldi. Next base: position 253,173 of record CAWUFW010005904.1, on the reverse strand, counting down.
AAAGAAGTATACTGCCATTGCACTTACCAGAGCCTCGATAAGCGAAGCTTTACAACCTCAGTACCGGGTGTGGAGACCCAAGAAGAAGCACGACAAATGTGCTTACTGAGCTGTCTGATACCTGAAGTGGCCAACCACCAAAGCTGCCAGGTGACATCTCAGAACAACTCCAGGGGGCTTCAGTAAGTGAAGGGCTCCGATAGAGGCGGGAGTAAGTCATTGCCTCCCCGATTGTCCATGAGGATTCTGAGGCTGGCCCATCACAAACTCTCAGAAATAGAACAAATGACGCAGGCTTAAATGGACAGCTGACAGGCGAGGAAGAGCTCCAACCTCAAGGTCAGCCTCTCCCATAATTGGTTACCACTCTGCTGCCTTCTTGAAACTGCCACCACCTTTCCATACCACCAAAAAGCAAAATATTGTCTTGATGATTTCATTGATGCACTTGAAGAGACTGATAACAAAAATATTATCAAGTATCTTGCTGGTAATCCTGTGAAAGAAGTCATAAAAAAAATGCAACAAACTGACGAAGAATCTACATATTGTCAGATTAAAGAAACGCTGAATCTAAAGTTCAATCCAGTGCCAAATGTTGATTACAAAAGATACATTTTAAGTCAAAAATGGCAAAACGTTGGTGGAAGCATTAATGAATTTGTGGAGAGAAATGATACTCTCATCAAACACTGTAAGTTCAGTAAATTTAATGATGAGGAAGGTATGCGACTTAGAGTTTTTGATGAATGCTTGTCAGATTCATTCAGATGACGAATGCTGAGAGAAACTCTTAGTCCGGAGCAAGTCTTGATGGCTGCCAGAGCTGAGGAGCATGTTGAAAGACAAGCCACTGACATGGAGGCCAGAGGTGTCCAAAGTGAATCAGTCATGAGCATAAAGAGTAAGCCAAAGCTAAAGACTTAAGAACACAAAGTGCTGTCTACAAGTTAAAAAAAGTTATGTTTTAGATGTGGATTTTCATTTCCACATGAAGGTAAATATCCTGCCATTGGACAGATATGTAAAGGCGGTGGGAAAGAGAACCATTTTGTGACAGTTTGTAGAGCGAAGGAAAAAACAACTGCGTCCCGGCGTTAAGACAAAATGGCTGCCAGAACATTCCAGAGGCAACATTTGACGAAACCCCACATGGTCAAGCAGCAACATCAATTGAAGCAAATTGGCACTGAACAAAGTCAACTGTCATCTAAATCATCGTCAAACAGTTAGTCCACCTCAGTATCCAGGGAAAGTGAGGAAGAAGGTTGTGCCATGTCAATGCTTACCGCAGAGAAGAGTGCATGTCGGATTAGCCTCATGCGAGGAAAAATGTCAGTCAAAGAAAGGTCGACAAGCCAAAGAACCAAATTCATACACAGACTGTCCAAAGATAACATTAAAAACAAATGACTGCTCAATACCTTTTATCATTGACAGTAGTTCACTGATAAATATAATGCCTGAAAAGAAATATCATGAATTGTCTCCATTATCTCAACTTATGCCATCGAAAACCAAAGTGTACATTTGGGTTGCCTCGACGCACATAAAAGTCAGGGTTCATTTGTAGCGACATTGAAATACAAGAAAACAAAGGTGCAAACAACCATCCATGTGCTCCAAGGTACTGCAGCAAGTGCCTGTCTGCTCAGTTTCAGTACCGCTGCTGATATGGGACTGATTTCTGTGAATTACAACATGAATGCTCACCATGAAATAGTAAGTACATTTTCTTCATTGTTTCATGGTTTGGGAAAGGTAAAGACTATGAAAGTAATGTTACGTATTAATGACGATGTCCGTCCTGTTGCTCAGAGACATTGACAAGTTACTTTTTATTTACAAGCAGCTGTTGAAAAAGAACTTGAATCATTACTTAAACATGACATTATTGATGTTTCAACTGGTCCGACACCATGGGTTTCTTCCATAGTGGTAGTGCCCAAAAAGGACACTGAAGGAGCTGTATGCATATGCGTTGATGTGCGCCAAGCAAATAAGGCAATTGAAAGAGAACGACATCCAGGTCCACATATTGCTGACATGATAATGCAACTAAAAGGTGCAAAGGTTCTCTCTCAGTTTGATTTAAATAAAGGATATCATCAGTTGGAACGCAAAGAAGATTGCAGGTATATTACAACCTTTTCTACACACATAGGTCTGTTTTGAAATAAAAGACTCAGTTTTTGTGTGTCATCAGCTGCAGAACTTTTCCAAGATGTCTTTCAACGTGCCATACAGCCTGTTGTGAATGCATTCAACTATAGCAATGACATATTGATCTTTCGGAGCTACACAAAAGGAGCATGATAAAGCTCTCAATCAAGTATGTTGCTTATTGACTGATGCAGGCCTGACTTTAAATGCAGACATATGTGAGTTCCACAAGACTAAATAAAAATTCTCTGGCTGTATCTTTTCTGATGGGGGTATGACACCCGATCCTGCTAAAGTACAAGCCCTGTCTAATGTTGATTCCCCACTAGCTGTTTCTATGATACATTAATTTCTTGACATGGTGAGTTACTGTTCAAAGTACATACGAGCCTTTGTGACCATAAGCACTCCCTTATGAGAAGTAATGAAGAAAATTGACACTTTTTCAACATGGGGTGTTCCAGCCATTTTGAAGTTTGATAATGGCCCGCCATTCAACAGTAGATAATTCAATGATTTTCTGGAGCATCTGAACGTAAAGCATCAGAAGAGTACGCCCTTGTGGTCGCAGGCCAATGGTCTCATTGAGCATATTAGGAGTACACTAAAGAAAGCGGTACAGCATTCAACTTTTTAGAGGTTCAGTTTGCAAACTGTGTTGAATTCCACCCTACGAGCCTATCATCCAACACCTCACTCAACCAGGGGTGAAAGTCATGCAACTTTGATGTTCGGAAGAGCTATGCCAACCAAGTTACCTCAATGGACCAACAAAAGAGAAAGAGGTGATAATACATCTCGTATGAAGGGTTTAGTTAATAAAGAAAAGATGAAAGCCTATGCTGAAAAAAGTCAACATGCAAAGAACATTGAATTTAAGACAGAAGATCTAGTGATCGCCCACCAACTGCGAAGGAGGAAATCTGATGCTCCATATGATGATGCACCTTTCCACGTTGTGTCCACCAAGGGTCACATGGTGACTGCCCAGTGTCCTGGGAAGTCTGTTACCAGAGACTGTTCTCACTTTCGGTATTTGATTCATCGGTCTTTTGATCCAGATGGTGAAAGAAAAACTGAACCTAAGTAGCCAGTGACTGCTGTTAATTCTTCACCGACTTCAAAGATCTCTGACAGTGAAGATGACAGCTCAAGCTTCCAGTAACCAGATCAGGACGAGTAATTAAAGTGGCAAGAAGGTCGATTGAAGAAAAGTGGTTATATATATATATATATATATATATATATATATATATATATATATATATATATATATATATATATATATATATATATATATATATATTCACTGAAAAAACCATAGGTTTCAGGGACATTATAGTTAGAAATTAGCATTTAAAAAACCTTAGAAATTCACTGAAAAAAACACAGATTTCAGGGACGTTATAGTTAGTTGGACATTTCACTCGTACAAAACCAGAGAAATTTGGTTGTTATAGTTAGTTGAGCTAACTATAACTCACGCCCCCACAATGCACTGCTGATGACGTCACATATTACATCATTCATGACATGGTCAGTGACATCACTGATGACATCACTGATGACATCTCAAATGACATCACTGATGACATCATCCAGTGACTGTGTGTTTCTGTAAAGTTTAAATATGTTTTATATATATATGCCAAGGTGTATTGAAGAATGAGTGGGTGTATAAGTGTCTGAATGGATGATTTAGTAGTTGCTTGACTGACTGTATAAGTGAGTGATTAATCGTGTCTTACTGAATGCATGGGTTAGTGACTAAACTGTGTGAATGTCTGTATCAGTCTGTTAGTTGGTGTGTAAGCGGCTGCATGGGTTGGTGAGTAGCTACATGAGTGTCTATATGGGTTATTGATTGGTTGTCTGAGTATCTGTATGGGTGCCTGAGTGTCTGTGTGGGTGGGTGGGGGGTGTTTGACTCTGTGCATATATGTGTGAGTGGGTGATTCACTGGGTGAATGGGTTCAAGAGTGCATCTGTGAACGGCTGTATGGGTGGGTGAGTGTGTGTATGGATGTGTTGGTGAGTGAATGGATGTCTCAGTGGTACATGTGTGAGTAACTACATTTGTGAAAGGCAGTATATGTGAGTGTTGGAGTATATAAATGACTATATGTGAGAGTGAGGGATTGTGAGAGTGGCTGTATGGATGAGTGTGTGCTTGTATCAGTGAATGTATAAGAGACTAACTATGTGTTAGTATCTGATTGAATAAGTGAGGTGGTGTGTGTATAACTGTATAGGTGAGTAAATGGGAGTGTGATTGATTCTTTGCATGACTGACTAGGTGTGTGAGTAACTCTATGGATGAGTGGCGGTGTGTGAGTGTCTGTATAGGTGTATGAGTGCCTATGATAGTGCTGTATTAATGAGTGACTGTATGGGTGAATGAGTGGATGTGAGTGTAGACCTAGGAATCAGTGAGTGGGTATGTAGTAACTGGTATTGGTGTGTCTATGGTTTCGAAAATGGTAGTGTGTATTTTAGAGTGGGTGTATCAAAGGTTATATTAGGGTGTGAGGAGGTGCATCAGATTATCACGTGGATGATGTCATCAGTGATGTCATTTGAGATATCATCAGTGATGTCATCAGTGATGTCACTGACCATGTCATGAATGATGCAATATGTGACGTCATCAGCAGTGCATTGCGGGGGCACGGGTTATAGTTAGCTCAACTAACTATAACAATCGAATTTCTCTGGTTTTGTACGAGTAAAATGTCCAACTAACTATAACGTCCCTGAAACCTGTGTTTTTTTCAGTGAATTTCTAAGGTTCTTTAAATGCTAATTTCTAACTATAACGTCCCTGAAACCTATGGTTTTTTCAGTGAATTTCAAAGGTTTTTTAAATGCTAATTCCTAACTATAACATCCCTGAAACCTATGTTTTTTTCAGTGAATTTCAAAGGTTTTTTAAATGCTAATTTCTAACTATGCCTACAGAGGTAGGACATGTGCAGAAAGAGGAAGAAAAGCGGAGAAAGAAGCAAGAGAAATGCAGAAAAAAGCAACAGAAGTCCAGAAAGACGAAGAAAGGTGCAGAAAGAAGCAAGAGATATGCAGAAAGAACCAACAGAGGTGCAGAAAGAGGCCTTGTTGCAAAGTCATCCTGTGCCCCCAACTTTTTGCTGACTAGTACTGGTGGTAACTGACTCTGACTAACCAGGCCCGGAGTTAGTGCTATGCTGAAAGACACTTAGAATACAGTGAAAACACCTACATACACCAGGGTACACTATGGGTTGGGGTACCCCTGTGATTGGCATGACCTCCCCTGTAAGGCCCTAGTACATAATAGGGCAGGGGGATTAAAACTACCTCTAAGTCAGAGGTGCAGAAAGAGGCAAGAGAAGTGCAGAAAGAAGCAACAGAGATGCCGAAACAGGCAAGAGAGGTGCAGAAATAAGCATGTGAAGTGCAGAAAGAGGCAAGAGAGGTGCACAAAGAGGCAACAGAGGTGCAGAAAGAGGCAGGAGGGGTGTAGAAAGAAGGAAGAGAAGTGCAGAAAGTGGCAAGAGAATTACTGAAAGAAGCAACAGAGGTGTAGAAAGAAGCAAATGCAGTGCAGAAAGAACCAACAGAGGTGCAAAAAGAGGCAAGAGGGGTGCAGAAAGAGCAAGAGAAGTGCAGAAAGAACCAACAGAGGTACAGAAAGAGGCAACAGAGGTGCAGAAACAGGCAGGAAAGGTGCAGAAAGAGGGAACAGGGGTGCAGAAAGAGGCAACAGAGGTGCAGAAAGAGAAAAGAGGGGGACAGAAAGAGGCAAGAGGGGTGCAGAAAGAGGCAAGAGGGGTGCAGAAATAAGCAAGAGCAGTGCAGAATGAACCAAAAAGAGGTGCAAAAAGAGGCAAGAGGAGTGCAGAAAGAGGTAGGATAGGTGCAGCAAGAGGCAAGAGAGGTACAGAAAGAGGCAGGAGGGGTGCAGACAGAAGGAAGAGAAGTGCAGAAAGAGGCAAAAGAATTGCTGAAAGAAGCAACAGACGTGTAGAAAGAAGCAAGAGAAGTACAGAAAGAGGCAAGTGAGTTGCAGAAAGAAGCAAGAGCAGTGCAGAAAGAACCAACAGAGGTGCAAAAAGAGGAAAGAGGGGTGCAGAAAAAGGTAGGAGATGTGCACAAAGAGGCAAGAGAGGTACAGAAAGAGGCAAGAGAGTTGCAGAAACAGGCAGGAAAGGTGCAGAAAGAGGGAAGAGAGGTGCAGAAAGAGAAAAGAGGGGTGCAGAAAGAGGCAAGAGGGGTGCAGAAAGAAGCAAATGAGGTGTAGACAGAGGCAACAGAGGTGCATAAAGACGCAAGAGAGGTGCAGAAACAAGCAAAAGAAGTGCAGAAAGAGGCAAGAGAATTGCTGAAAGAAGCAACAGAGGTGTGGAAAGAAGCAAGAGAAGTGTAGAAAGAGGCAAGGGAGGTGCAGAAAGAGGAAAGAGAGGTGCAGAAAATGGCAAAAGAACAGCAGAAAGAGGCAATAGGGATTCAAAAAAGGGAAGAAGGGTGCAGAAAGAAACAAGAGAGGTGCAGAAAGAAGCAAGAGAAGTGCACAAAGAGGCAATAGAGGTGCAGAAAGAGGCAAGAGAGGTACAGAAAGAGGCAAGGGAAGTGCAGAAAAAGGCAAGAGAAATGCACAAAGAGGCAAGAGAGGAGCAGAAAGAGGCAAGAGAGGTGCCGAAAGAGGCAACAGAGGTGCAGAAAGACGCAAGAGCGGTGCAGAAACAAGCAAGAGAAGTGCAGAAAGAGGCAAGAGAATTGCAGAAAGAAGCAACAGAGGTGTAGAAAGAAGCAAGAGAAGTGCAGAAAGAGGCAAGTGAGGTGCAGAAAGAAGCAAGAGTAGTGCAGGAAGAACCAACAGGGGCTGAAATAGGCGCAAAGGGTGCAGAAAAAGCAAGAGAAGTGTAGAAAAAAGCAACAGAGGTACAGAAAGAGGCAAGAGAGGTGCAGAAACAGGCAGGAAAGGTGCAGAAAGAGGGAACAGGGATGCAGAAAGAGGCAAGAGAGGTGCAGAAAGAGGCAAGAGGGGTAAAGAAAGAAGCAAGTGAGGTGCAGAAAGAGGCAACAGAGGTGCAGAAAGATACAAGAGAGGTGCAGAAACAAGCAAGAGAAGTGCAGAATGAGGCAAGAGAATTGCTGAAAGAAGCAACAGAGGTGTAGAAAGAAGCAAGAGAAGTGCAGAAACAGGCAGATGAGATGCAGAAAGAACCAACAAAGGTGCAAAAAGAGGCAAGAGGGGTGCAGAAAGAGGCAAGAGAAGCGCAGAAAGACGCACTTGAGGTGCAGAAAGAGACAAGAGAGGTACAGAAAGAGGCAAGACAGGTGCAGAAGGAAGAGAGTGAGGTGCAGAAAGAGGCAAGTGAGGTGCTGAAAGAGGCAAGAGAGATACAGAAAGAGGCAAGGGAACTGCAGGAACAGGCAAGAGAAATGCTCAAAGCGGCAAGAGAGGAGCAGAAAGAGGCAAGAGAGGTATAGAAAGAAGCAAGAGAAGTGCAGAAAGAGGCAAGTGAGGTGCAGAAAGAGGCAAGAGAGGTGCAGAAAGAGGCAAGGGAAGTGCAGAAAGAGGCAAGAGATCTGCAGAAAAAAGCAACAGTGGTGCTGAAAGAGGCAAGTGAGGTGCTGAAAGGGGCAAGAGAAGTGCAGAAAGAGGCAAGAGAATTGCAGAAAGAAGCAACAGAGGTGTAGAAAGAAGCAAGAGAAGTGCAGAAAGAGGCAAGTGAGGTGCAGAAAGAAGCAAGAGTAGTGCAGGAAGAACCAACAGAGGGGCTGAAATAGGCGCGAAGGGTGCAGAAAGAGCAAGAAAAGTGTAGAAAAAAGCAACAGAGGTACAGAAAGAGGCAAGAGAGGTACAGAAACAGGCAAGAAAGGTGCAGAAAGAGGGAACAGGGGTGCAGAAAGAGGCAAGAGAGGTGCAGAAAGAGGCAAGAGGGGTACAGAAAGAAGCAAGTGAGGTGCAGAAAGAGGCAACAGAGGTGCAGAAAGATACAAGAGAGGTGCAGAAACAAGCAAGAGAAGTGCAGAATGAGGCAAGAGAATTGCTGAAAGAAGCAACAAAGGTGTAGAAAGAAGCAAGAGAAGTGCAGAAACAGGCAAGTGAGATGCAGAAAGAACCAACAAAGGTGCAAAAAGAGGCAAGAGGGGTGCAGAAAGAGGCAAGAGAAGTGCAGAAAGACGCACTTGAGGTGCAGAAAGAGGCGAGAGAGGTACAGAAGGAAGAGAGTGAGGTGCAGAAAGAGGCAAGTGAGGTGCTGAAAGAGGCAAGAGAGATACAGAAAGAGGCAAGGGAACTGCAGGAACAGGCAAGAGAAATGCTCAAAGCGGCAAGAGAGGAGCAGAAAGAGGCAAGAGAGGTATAGAAAGAAGCAAGAGAAGTGCAGAAAGAGTCAAGTGAGGTGCAGAAAGAGGCAAGAGAGGTGCAGAAAGAGGCAAGGGAGGTGCAGAAAGAGGCAAGAGATCTGCAGAAAAAAGCAACAGAGGTGCTGAAAGAGGCAAGTGAGGTGCAGAAAGGGGCAAGAGAAGTGCAGAAAGAGGCAAGTGACGTGCGGAAAGAAGACAGTGAGGTGCAGAAAGAGGAAGAAAGGTGCAGAAAGAAGCAAGAGAAATGCAGAAAGAGGCAAGAGAGGCACAGAAATAAGAGAGGTTTGTGCACCATTTGTACCAGTTTAACACCCACATTTTGCAATAAGTAACACGTGACCATTCCAGCTTTGCAAAGGGCCTTCCACCACGCTGTAACACATGACGCTGCATTTTTGGGAACATTTGAGCTAGAAACAAGGCTTTTTTTGTTCAAATCTGCAGATTAGGCAGCAGATGATGGAATATTTGGCAAATGCGGAAAATGTTTAATTATGTGAAAATTGGTGCAGCCGAACAGTCACATAATTCCAGTGGCCCTGCTCATACCTCCGACTAAGTCCAGAAGTGCTCCTCAGTGGTTCCTTCTTTTATTGTGTCTCATTGAGTTTATAGTTTAGCTTCTATGGAAATGAGGAAGACTAAACCTGAGGTTACCACTCCACAACACAGACTACAATACCACATAAATACTCTCCAAAACATATAATCCCACTCCATATAATTCCTATACACTAAATACCACATACTTTCTATTCACATAATTTCACTGCACAACATACCACATAATTCCACTACACACAACGTACATCCACTCTACACCAAAAAACATTAGTAAAAAACTTTTACATTTACAACGCCAATAGCTCTAACTCTCGCAAATGTGAAACCTATTACATTGCAAATGCTTCTTTAACTAGTAGTCGCGTTTGCAGAGTGGTGGAGAAAGGGTGCTGGGCCTCCAACCAGTGCTCAGGAATTCCGCTGCGTAGGACTTACAGGAGGTACCAGGAGGGCTTCTTAGCCCCCAAAGTCCCTCAGGAGTAAAGTGGACTTCATCCCCCATCCCGTAGTCTGCCAGGAGGCGTGTTTGCAGAGTGGTGGAGAAAGGGGGCGGGCCTCAGAAGACATCTTAGCAATCCCACTGTGTGGGACTTACTGGAGGTAACAAGAGAGATAGTTGGCCCCAAGGACATCCTTGGGGGCCAACTACCCCTCCTATTACCTCCAGTAAGTCCCACACAGCTGGTTTGCTAAGTTCTCATAGCAGGCCACGCCCCCTTTTCCCACCACTCTGCAAACGCGCTCACTGGCGTGCTCTTGGATGGGGATTGAAGTCCCCTTCGCTACTGGGGGTCCTTTGGGGCCAACTAGCCTACCTCTTACCTCCAGTAAGCTCCACACAGTGGGATTGCTGAGAGGTGGACACAGGCCACGCCCCCTTTCTCCACCACTCTGCAAACATGCCTCCTGGCGCGCTCTTGGTTGGGGGATGAAGTCCCCTTTCCTCCTGAGGGTCCCTGGGGGCCAACTAGCCCTCCTGTTACCTCCAGTAAGCTCCATACAGCTGGATTGCTGAGAGTGCTCAAAGGCCATGCCACCTTTTTACACCACTCTGCAAACGCGGCTCCTGGTGCACTGCTGCTTGGGGTATAAAGTCCACTTGTGTCCTGAGGTCCTCAGGACACAAGAGGACCTCATTGCCCCACCAGCAGTGCGCCAAGAGGCACGTTTGCAGAGTGGTGTAAAAAGGGGCGTGGCCTCGGACCACTTCTCAGCAATCCCACTGTCTGGGGCTTACTGGAGGTACCTGGTGGTCTAGGTGGCCCCTAGGGACCTTCAGGAATGAAGGGGACTTAATCCTCCAACCCAAAACGCGCCAGGAGGAGCATTTGCACAATGGTGCAGGGAGGGGGCGGGGCCTCCTGCAACACCGGCTTTTCTTTTTCTTTTCTTTTTGGAAGGGGGTCTGTGTGGCCCCCCTTCCCTTAATTATTTGTGGGCCCTGGGACCCCATCCCCTAGGGCCTCAGCAAATTATCTTTTTTCTTTTTTTTAAATGGGAAAGGGCTACGTGGACCCCCTTCCCTGGGCCACTTCTGGCCCTGAAGACCCCAGCCCCTGGGGCCTGGCCAGCCTGAAACTTTTTGGGGGGAGGGGGGCTGCATGGCCCACCTCCTGAGGCAATTATGACCCAGGGGACCCCATCCCACGGGGCCTGGCCTTATTTTGAAAAAATAAAATAAAACGGGAAGGGCCTCTTTTTTTTTTATTTACGGGAGGGGGGCCACGTGGCCCCCTTCCCTGGGCCACTATTGGCCCCGGGGACCCCATCCCCCGGGGCCTGGCCTCCTTTTTAAATTTTTTAATTCACGGGAGGGGGGCCACGTGGCCCCCCTCCCCTGGGCCACTTCTGGACCCGGGGACCCCATCCCCGGGGCCGGCCCTCAACTTGGGGACTGTGGGGGGAGCCCCAATGCCTCCACGGTCCCTGCCTGCTCGCCGCCTTCTGTGGGAGCTGGCATTGCTTTTGGGCAAGGGGAGCTGCTAACATGCAGCTCCCCTTGCCCAAAAGCAAATCTGCTTTGCTTCAATGAAGCAAAGCAGTGTTTGCTATGGCAGGGCGGGAGCCGTGCTCCCGCCCTGCCATAGCAAACGGCAATGTCCTGGGGGTGGGCACCCCGGGACATTGCAGGAGCCAGCCCTGGGGGGTGGTGGTCCCCAGGGCCATCGAGGGCTCCAGGAGGGGGGCCGCGTTGCCCCCCTCCCAACATGCAAATAGCCCCGGGGAGGTGGTGGTGCCTGGGGCCGGGGGTCCACAATACAATAAACAGTGCCCCGGGGAGGTGGTGGTCCCTGGGGATTGGGGGGCCCATGAGGCCCCCCACCCTATTATAATAAAGCCCCGGGGAGGTGGCGGTCCCCAGGGCTTGTGGGGGCCAGCGAGGCCCCCGTCCTTAGCCCCGGGAGGTGACGGTCCCGGGGTTTGGGGGTCCCGCGAGGGCCCCCGCTTTAATTACCAATGCGCTGGGGAGGTGGCGGTCCCCGGGGTAGCGTGGGGGGGAGGAGCCCCCCCACACATTTTAATAAACAAGCCCCAGGGAGGTGGCGGTCTCCGGGGCTGCAGGGGCGCCACGTGCCACCCGCACATAATAAACTAAGCCCCGGGGAGGTGGCAGTCCCCGGGGCTGCGGGGGCCTCCGCGGGCCCCCGCATACACTATAAACATTGCCCCCTGGACCTGGCCCACCCCGGGGCTTATAGAAAACAAAGCGCTGGAGCGCGCGCTTCATTTTTTTTTGTTTTTTCTGCCAGATTCGCGCACCCAGTGCAAATTCTGCCAATTTGTTTTAAAAAAATGCTTTTTTTGGCCCTGGGGGTCCTTGTGGGACCCCCTGAGCAGGCCTAGGGGGTCAGGGTGTTTCTACCCTGCCCCCTTTTCTTGTTTTTTATCTTTGTTTTACTGTTTTCTTCTGACTCGGTTACCGAGTCACAAGATGGCTGTCAACACATTCTAGTTTGGAGTGTTGGCAGCCAATCAGAATTAAGCTCGTGCTCGGGAGGTTTCGCGAACCCTCCTCGGTGCTCAGATATATAAATTGTTATTTTTTTAATTTCTCTGGAACTACTGAACGGATTTACACCATTTAAAAAAAAGGTCGCTTTCTGAGCCACAAGCTACCTTTTTTGCCAAATTTGGTGTAATTCCATTCAGCAGTTAGGGCTGCAGCCTGTTCCAAAAATTCCTATGGTAATTAACATGGGGAAAATGCGTTTTGGGACCCCCTTTTTTCTTGGCCCCCGCACCACGAATCACCCCGAAACTTTCAAGACAGGAGCTTACCTGAGTGTACCATTAGTTTTGAAAATTTCGCGAAGATTCGTCAAACGGCGCCAAAGATATTGGCAAAAGAAAAAACGCTTTTTGAATAGAAACAAGGTCCTAACTATAACTAACTACTGGCGACCGCCAGTAGGTAATATATATATATACATATATATTATCAAACAAATGCCCCAAAGCAGTTCCGGATGCACTCGACCTGCTGTTGTAAACCATACGGTTTATTAACTTCTGGCAACCAACAATTCAGTCCCGGTCTTTAAAATAACAATGCCGACGCGTTTCGAAGTTCTCACTTCTTCTTCTAAGGCAACTGATGAAAAAGTCTCACAGAGCGCTCTGCATGCCTTTAAGTATAGTACCTGCCCTTCGTGGGCGTTGCTTAGTGCAATCTCATTACAATGCATGCTGGAATCATTAGTCCAATATCGAGCTTTATTCTCAACCTAAGTAGGTTCTGTAGACTTTGTAATACAATTTTATAGTTTCTTCCCTTCATAGGGCTCCAGGAATACTTGCTGATTATTTATGCCACAACAGCCGTGCTGAAACCGGTGCGGAAAAGTTCCCACCGCAGCCTCTCATTTCTTAGCTGAGATGGTGCAATCCAGCGCGGCAGGGCTGCCGCGTAATTAGATTATCAAACAAATGCCCCAAAGCAGTTCCGGATGCACTCGACCTGCTGTTGTAAACCATACGGTTTATTAACTTCTGGCAACCAACAATTCAGTCCCGGTCTTTAAAATAACAATGCCGACGCGTTTCGAAGTTCTCACTTCTTCTTCAAAGGCAACTGATGAAAAAGTCTCACAGAGCGCTCTCAGGATTGAAGGGGATTTAATTCCCCATCTTAAAACGCGCCACGGGGCCTGTTTGCACACATGTCACCTGAAGCCCCGCCCCCTCCCTTCACCACTGTGCAAACGCGCCCCGTGGCGCGTTTTAAGTTGGGGATTAAGTCCCCTTGAATCCTGAGGGTCCCCGGAGTCCAACTAGCCCACCATATACCTCCAAAAGCGCCACAGAGCTGCGTTGCAGAGAGGTGTAAAAGGGGTGTGGCCTCTCTACACGTCTCTGCAACGCAGCCCCTGGCGCATATTGGAGGTTCCTGGTGGGCTAGTTGGCCCCCAGGGACCCCCAGTATTCAAGGGGAATTCGTTCCCTCTCTGCAAACGCGCCAGGGCGCGTTTGCAGAGTGGTGAAGGAAGGGGGCGGGGCCTGCGGGCTCGATCGTTTAAAAAAAAAAAAAAAATGTGTCCCCTGAAGGGGGCTGTGTAGCCCCCTTCCTTTTTCCTGTTTTTATGCCCTGGGGACCCCATCCCCCAGGGCCTTACCCCTTTTTTTATTTTTTATTAAGAAACGGGAAGGGGGCCGCGTGGCCCCCTTCCCTGGGCCTGTTTTGGCCCCGGGGACCCCATCCCCGGGGCATGGCCTTTATTTTTATTCTACGGAGGGGGCTGCATGGCCCCCTCCTCTGGCCATTTAAGGCCCCGGGGACCCCATCCCCGGGGCCGGCCTTTCCATTTTTTTATTTTTTTAATTTTTCTTTTTTTGGGGAGGGGGCCGCGTGGCCCTCCTGGGCCACTACTTGCCCCGGGGACCCCATCCCCGGGGCTGGCCCTCTCCGTTGGGGACTGTGGGGGTCCCCAATCCCCCACAGTCCCGCCGGCTCCCCACGTCCCTTGGGAGCCGGCATTGCTGTTCCACATGGGGAGCAGCTGACATGCTGCTCCCCATGTGGAAAAGCAATGTGCTTTGGATATTGGAAGAGAGCAGGTTTCCCTGCTCTCTCTTCCAATATCCAAAGCAGTTTGCTATGGCAGGATGGGAGCCGCGAGGCTCCGTCCTGCCATAGCAACTACAGTGTCCCGGAGTAGGCACCCCGGGACACTGCAGGAGCCGACCCTGGGGGTGGCGGTCCCCAGGGCCATCAAGGGCTCCAGGAGGAGGCCGCGCGGCCCCCTCCCTACATGGAGCACAGCCCCGGGAGGTGGTGGTCCCTGGGCTTCGGGGTCCAAAACGGACCCCCATTTTAATTTGTTAGTGCCCCGGGAGGTGGCGGTCCCGGGCGTGTGGGTGGGCTGGAGCCCCCACAAAGGTTGTTAAATTAATAAAAAAGCCCCGGGAGGTGGTGGTCCCCGGGGCTGCGGGAGGGCTCAGAGCCCTCCCGCACCATTTCTAAAAAGCCCCGGGGGTGGCGGTCCCCGGGGCTTGGGGGCCCTTGAGGCCCCCACACATTAAATTATCCCCCCCACCATGCCACCGGGACTTGGGCCACCCGGGGGCCAATTAACATCGAAGCGCGGAGACCGCGCTTCGATTTTTCCGGCAGGATTCGCGCACCCTGAGCGCATCCTGCCGATTTAAAAAAAAAATGCTTTTGCCCAGGGGGTCCTTGTGGGACCCCTGAGCAGGCCTAGGGGTTAGGGTGTTTCTACCCTGCCCCCTTTGTGCGTTTTGCGCACTTGTTTCTTTTTTTCTCGGCGGGATACGCGCACCCTAAGCGCATCCCGCCGATTTAAAAAAATAAAAATCTTTTTCTGCCCAGGGGGTCCTTGTGGGACCCCTGAGCAGACCTAGGGGTCAGGGTGTTTCTACCCTGCCCCCTTTTGCGCTTTGCGCACTTGTTTCTGTCCCTCGGTTCTACCGAGGACAAAATGGCTGCCAACACTTCTTGATTTGGAGTGTTGACAGCCAATTAGCATGCAGCTCGTGATCGGGAGGGTACGCGGATCCGACGCGCCCATAGATATATATGTGATTTTAATTGTGAATTTCTCAGGAACTACTGAACGGATTTACACCATTTTAGCAAAAGGCACCAGTCTGAACCAAGGGCTACCTCTTTGCCAAATTTGGGGTAATTCCGTTCAGCAGTTCGGGCTGTAGCTGCGACTAAAGGTTCCTATGGAAAAATGAATGGGAAAACGCGTTTTGGGACCCCCTTTTTCTCAGCCCCGCTTGACGTATCACCCCGAGACTTTCAGGGTAGGAGCGGACCGGAGCGCCCCAACAAGTTGGAAGCTTTCGCGAAGATTCGTCAACCGGCGCCAACGTTATTGCAAATAGAATGTCGCGGATTTCCTATGGATAATAGGTTGTAACTATAACTATCTACTGGCGACCGCCAGTAGATAATATCTATATATATATATATATCTATATCTATATTCTTTGTGCCCCTTATGCCAACCCGCCCTGCCAGGGTCTCGGGCTCCCTGTCACGAAGATTTACGGGCTGGATGTTTTCAAGGGAAGCCTGACCCGTCCTCCTCCACAAATGAAAGAAGAGAGGATTTTTCTAAGAAAAAATCAGACTGGAGAAGGACAAGGGAGTTAACAGGAGCACTCGTTCCCTGTTTGCAATTTTGGAGGCTTTTGTGTGCAGAAAAGGAGAAGTAGAAACAATAGCAGGAGCATTTATTATGAAGCAGTTTTTATGTGCACTGCATTGCAAAACTATTAACAATATTGGCAGCTGAAAAAAACGAACTGAAATGCCATGAAATAAGCTGCTGGATGAAATAATGACTTTCAAAACTTTGCAGTGCACATTCCATACAAACAATACGATCCATACCTACTGAATAAAAAGGTGGTTTGATGACGCATTATCACGTGGTAAGTTTGGAAAGGAAAAGCACACCTGTGATCAAGGCTCCAGAGTAAGTTGAAACGCGTAAGGGATAAACATGGCAACTGCTGCATACTCCGTGTAAGAATTTAAGCACCCTTTTCCTCCAATTTGGTTGTCGGTGTCTTCTTGTGTAAGAAGATTGTGCTGAATTTAAAAGTGGGTTCTTCGTGCCCCTTACGCCGACCCGCCCTGCCAGGGTCTCGGGCTCCCTGTCACAAAGATTTACGGGCTGGATATAAATATATATATGATTTGTAAAAAAACAAACTTTTATTTAACAGAGGGGGAGATGTAGTGTCTTGCGATATTTTAGAATGGAACCCTTTTGGCTCCTAACAGACTTCATAGAAATGTAGCATAAGTGTCAGAGCCCAATGTCATGAAAGCTTGTTTAAGAATGTTGAGTTCGCAGTTACACGCAGCAGAATAAAGACGTGTAATACTAAGCTCCATGTGAGGTGTGGTTATTGGCCTGGCTAGGAAGACACTACACCAATTAGGTGTATACCAATTTTGCCATGTTTGGAAGGGAGAGCACAAGCATTTTACCACTGGATGGCAAGAGTAAAGTGTGAAGAGTCCTAAAGCCAACAAAAAGGGTGTGGTGAAGGCAAAACTCTGGTGAATACCACGCAAAAGATGGCCATTTCCATCAACCATGTTTTGGAAAAAATGCTAAAAATGTTTAGATCAATGAGATTGAACAGCCAGATAATCCAGGTGTGTGATGTCTGGACCCAGTGATAGAAACTTTAGGTTGGGTGGATGTTAAGGTCAGTTACTTTAAACCGTCATTTCACTTTCAGTTGCTTCCAATTTTCCTGTATGCTCTGTACCAAGTTTATCAACTGTGGTCACCAAGAACCCATAAAAGAACCATACATGCCTACTACTCTCACACTAAGGAGATGTAGAGGAACACAAATTGGGTTCAAGCCTTGGCTTGGAGGTTTTCTGAGCAAAGCCGACTGGATAAAACTATGATATTTTTTGTAAAAATGCTAATATTCTGACAAAAGTCATGTTCACCACATTCAATTGGCAAGATAATCAGGGTGAGGGAGATCTGGCAGTGAGCAATAGAAACCTTATAAGAGGGTATGGAAAATGTATGGCTCTGGTATGTTTCCATACATCATAGGGGTAATACATACAATCATAAGACACGTACCCTGAACTGATATTTCACTTCATTTGCTTTCCAAATTTCCAAAATGCACACCAGGCAGTTTATCACCAGTGGGCACCTCAAACCTGTACAAAATGCATAAATGTCTAGTACGTGAACACTCAGGAGACCAAGAGTATCAAGCCTTGGGAGGCATATTGTCCTGTGTGAGGGAGACTGGAGGGAATTATCATGTTTTGTAAAAAATATATTTAAATATCTGACAGTCTTTCGGACAGCAAATCAGGGTGATATATATGTGCCTTTCACCAATAGACTCCTTGTGCCATTCATAATTAAACAATATGTCGTTTATATATGTAAATAGAGTATTGAGTTTGATATCTGCCATCAAATGTATTGTGCACCATAAAAAGAGGTTTGACCACAATTTACTAACTGTGCTAATATTACATAACTACAGACTACATTTATATGGTCAGTTTTCTAGGTTTTATCTTTGTCCATTTGAGTATTGTAACACAATATTTGGCAAATATTAAAAATGCAACCATCTCAACATATCTCTTTATAAATTGAGGTTTCAATGAGGTTTTGATGCAGGGTTTGCACAAATACATAGCCATGAATGTGTCATAAGAAATTGTGACCAAAGAAGTATTTGTGTTTAAGCAACCTAAATGGCAATATTTTGGAATGTGCAACCACAGCAAGGAAAGATTTGTGGACCACAAATATAAAAAAATCACAACATGCCACATAAGTGTCAAAGAATGACAGAGGTTAGTAAGGGGATATTTTCTCGTAACACACAATAATAAATCAAGCCCCATATTACTGGATCTGCTAACCAGACCCAGGGCATGTGCTCTGATTAAAAGTACATGGTTAGGTATAATTATAATTGACAATGACAGACCCCTGTAAGTCCCTAGTATATATTAAGGCAAGGGGAATTCAAACTACCTATACCTATAATAGAGCAGGCAGGTTTAGGGGCCCAGTAGATTTCCTGCACTAGAATGTGCACTGCTGTGTTGCCTGCTGTTATTTTAAAACCAGCCCTGCCTTGCAGGCTGCTATAAAATTCTAAATGTATGCAAATTCGACTTTGGAATTAAAGGTACTTCCAAAGTCTCAAACTACCTTATTTCGGCATCTAGGTCTCACCTAGGTGCTCCAGGGGTTAGGATAACTTGTAACTATAAGCAGGGACATTATAAAAGATGTTTTATAAGGTCTGGTGAGGGAAAAACTGCTATATCCGTTGTTCCCCATTGTATTGAATGGCTCCATAGGATAATATTAAGATATTTTATTTAAGTACAAATATTGACAGGAGCCACCTAAAAATATACTTCACGGTATCTAATCAATAGTTAAGATAAATCCAACAACTTGCCACTGTTAGATTTATAATAAATATTACAGAAAATATGTTATTAAACTTTCTTTTCTGTGAGGCAAAATCCAGCTTTCCAACTGCCCTCTCCTGATTGGCCAGCCTTTCTCAGGCTGAACCAGAGCTGCTTTATGAGGTGTGAAGTGTCCTGCCAGAGTAGACAATGGACTTCCTGTGGGTGGAGAACTTTAGCTGCAGACGCCAAAAGGCAGGAAGGGGGCGGAGAGACACAAATTGGTCTTCGAAGAATGACAGTTTGGGACAAGCACAGGTTGATCCCCACTTTAAACCCTGAAAAGAAACTTCAGGAAGAAGTTCCAGAAATTTAGTGAAGTTTGGGAACTTTTTGATAAAAAGTTCCATAAGGTGACCGACTCAATGTCAAGATTCAAGCCGGCTATCTTCAACTGCGACACAGCCTGGATTTCAGTTTTGTCCCGCTGAAAGTTCCGGCGCTCCAGACTTCCAGGATTTGACTAAGGCCTCAAGGAGAAGCACTGCAACGACATTGCATCGACATCAGCCTACTGTAGGGGACTGCTCAACGTCGAGAGAAAAATCCTCCAGAAAAGTTTCTAAGTCCAAAGGTAACATTTTGACCAAGGCCTCCCACTTACTGTGTAACAACTAAGAAGACGGATGTTGCTCAGACGAACAGGTCCAACCTGATGGCCTAGGACCCTAAGAAATATAGATCCTTAATTCCAGCATCAAGACCACTGCTCCTTGTACCTACATTAGAGAAAGTTGAGACGGTTTTTCCTGACGAAGGCATACACGCCGAAACGCGCGCAGTGTTTCCATCAACTGCCAGCCCTCGAATTGTTTCACAGTTCATCTATCCTTTCTCGCATTTTAAAGTTTATGTATAGTGATGTTATTCATTGTTTCTGTCAGATTTATGTGTTCATGTATCTGTTGTCTATAGACATGTGATTTTGTTTACGTATATGTTTTTCACAGACCTGTGATTGTACATTGTCATAATATATATGTGAATTAATGATGATCTAGAACATTAACTAATATATATATATATATATATATATATATATAAAAAATACATATATTTGATATCCTAAAAAAAAATTCTATGCCATTGAGAGATGTTGAATAAAAATACCTTTTTAAGAAATATACATACTTATGGTCATGTGTACATGTATATTATTATAGTGCACTCGATTTTGTATTTTAAAGATGTTATATGCGAATATATAGCCTGAAACATTCTATTCAAATTTATTCTATAACTTGTGTCTAGCCCTTTGTTCTTACCCCAACCGACACTCAAGTCTCCTGCAGAGTTGACTTTAAATCCATTCATGTTTTATAACTGTTACTATCCCAATGTGCTTGAACATTAACATTCACTGTTCCTACAAAAAAATCCCATGTCGATACCCACACCACCCTGATAAATAAGGCATTAAATGTCTCAACACATTGTTTGAGGCAGAAGGCTTTCATGGGGCACTCCTTATATCCACGTATTACCCAATGTTATCTGCCCCGAGGGAACGTCCCCTTGAAGATAGCCCTGGTGCTTTATGTTTGCCAGCGATATTGGTATTACACAAGGGGCTGCACAAGCTTCTGCAGCCTGTTCTGTAATACCAAAGTGCCCCAGAGGCGCGCAAAGCTGGCACAAACACCCGTTGTGCCCCCTGGGCACTTTATGTAATATGGCCCAATATGTTCCCATAATTCACAGTTTTCTGAAGATCCCATCTAATGAGAAACCACAATCGCACAACAAATAGATATCTTAATCGTTTTATAATGTTACTGACCCTATATGTCTTTAAATATACTATTTATCCTACCACTTTTTTGGGGTGGACTACGTGGGAATCTCTCCTATAGAGAGCTATTTAAATCTGCATGTGTTAACTATTTTATTGCCCGACAATGCTTTACACCGCACCATTTCCCCATATGTGTCACGAAGATCTGAGTGGGTGATGGGGGCAGGGGGATGAGTGGAGGAGGATTACCATACTATCATTGCATGCTTTTGTCAATATGACTTGCACAATGCACTTAAATTGCGTTGAACAGCCACCAAAAACTTTTAATGGCAAAAAGTGGAATGAATATAAATATCATACAATAACAGAAACATGTTGGGCCGTCTGAAATAGTACGTTACTCATCGGAATTATCCACTGGACAACATAGGCTCTCCTAACTTTCACCAGGAGAATTCTGCTGCTAAAAGCATTGAAAAATCTGCATATAGTTCCAGTCCAAAATGAGGATTTACTGGGAAAAGGGCAGTGGCGGCTCATCAACTATGGCGGAGGAGCGTCACACCACCTGCTGTGAGTGCAGCAGGCACGCACATTAATAAAATGGCAACAAATACCATTTTATTAATGTGTCCCAGGCTTGCGCTGTTACAGCGCGATAGCAGGGGGCGGGGGCTGATCAGTGCAATTGCACTAGCAATGCAGCCCCCTGCCAGTGCGCAGTTCATATTGGCCGGCCGCCTACAGCAACCAATCTGACCTGCGCACTTCAGAGCCTGCAATCCCAAGGCTGAGAAACAGACGAGGGAATTGCAGCTGCAGGTCTCCAGCCTCAAAATGAGCGCTTGGTTAGCCTGCTCCAACCAATCCTGGAGCTGCAGCGCAGCTCCAGGATTGGCTGTTTTCGTGTTGTACTAGGGCCAAAGGCCTTCCCTTTACACCCGAGTCGGCCGAGGAGAGCGCCGAGAGGAAGGAGACCGCATCCAGAGCCTGCGGCAGCGAGGACTCGGAAAAGAGCGTTGAAGGCAGGTAAGTTCATTGTATTTTTTTTTAATGTGTATTGTTGTCCGTTTTCCCACCTCCCCGTTGTCCCCCCACTCCCCCCCCAGCCCTGCCATTCCACCCCCACACACACCAGCTGCTACTGGAAATGGGACCCATAAATAACAATTCCTATAGTAATTGCTCATTTCTTAGTGGACCTTATTGTTTATCTAGTAATGGGCCGAATTTTCACCACCCCTGGAGTAACTGGTACCCCCGGAATATCTGTAATTCTGGTGGTGGAAAAAATCCAGCCAGTTTACCGGGCAGTCATAATGAGACCCTAGGTTTAGTTTCAATGGACAGATTGGGGAATTACTGGGGACATCAGTGTTTGTACACCAATTTTGCCTTGCTTTTTCCCCATTCTGTCTTATTGTGCCTTCGGAAATCGCGCCAACCTCTTCCTACTAAAACCAACGTGAGGTGAACAATTCTGCAGTGTGGTTTTTCCTCACAGCTCGTGATTCTGATTCAGAAATGTGAAACCACATTTGCGAAGAATCCTGAAAAGAACCACAAAAAGCAACACAAAAGAGAAACTACTTAGATGCGTTTTATGGTGCCATATAGAGCAACATTGTAAAGGAATGCTTTGCATTTCACCCCTACACTTTCAGTGATCCCTCTCGCATCAATACCATTTTAATTATTAGCTCCTTAGATCACTAAGGTGTGCGGTGAATAAACGATTTAAAAACTACAATACATGTTCGAAAACAGCAGATGGCGTATTCCCCTGGGAACATTTGTCTTTCTAAGCGAGCAAATAGATCAGGAAGTTATTTGAATTAAAGCTAATTCTCATACATGTTTTTCTTACAAATGTGCCTTCCACCTGCCATCTCACAGAAGCATAAAAATAATTCTGCTTACCATTTAATGTAAATTGTAAGCATCCTGCAATTAATCAAAGAATACTCTCCTGGCTACACATTGCAAGTAATTAAAGTTCAGTAATAACTTATTCTTTCTGCTTCAGCACCTGCATTCCATTTGTTTATTTTCACAGAGTCATAAATCTGAGGCACTGTCAAGGTGCCATAATATTAGTGCAATAATCAAAGTTAATTAGCCCCTCTCAATAAACAACACAGGACCCATTACAAGGGTACACCGAGGGCCCTTGTACTTCCCAAGTCTCAAATGACAGAATCATAGGCTACTGGAATTGATGAACGAAAGGTTTCGAAATAATTTAAATTAAATCAAAGGACAATATTCTTCCCTGAGGCATTTTTGTAACACATTATTTTTCACTTGTTTCATATGTGAGAGCATTCATCAGCTAGCAAACCCTAAATAGATATTGCTGCTTCAATCAAACCTCTATTTGTTTACACTACAGAGTGGATTCATTCTCCATTTTGTGTCAATCCGAATAAAGCACTTTTCAGAGAGGCATGGTGCTTTATCAGCAAAGGTGTCCTGAGGGATCTCACGGGGCACTTTGGTGTTACAAAATGAACCTCAAACATTTGTAGGGCCCATTATACAGTAGCAATCGCTTAGGAGTAAAGTTATTACTGTCTCAAAGCAAAATGTACAATCCTTCATTTGCATGTAGCCATGCCCACATGGTGGTGAAGGAACACCTTTGCTTGTGTGCTGTTGCCAAATTTCAGATTCAGGGACATGTGGCAAAATGTACTGCTGTGAATTGTGAACTTTCCACACCTAGAAGCTGGCCCCCCAGTAAGTGTCCAGCACCATGGTGGCAACTGGGAGGGCGTCTGCCCAATGAGTCCATTCACAGATAGCTCTACCTCACAGTTTTTCCATGGCTCAATCCATGAAAATATAGGGACATGTGGCAAAAGGTACTGCTGTGATTGTGAACTTTATACACCTAGACGTAGGCCCAGAGTTAGTGTCCAACCCCGTTGTACCAGTTGGGAGGGGAATCGTCCAAGGGATGCATTCACAGATAGCTTTACCTCACAGGAGTTCCCTGGCTCCATCCACAAGTATGCCAGATGCACTCCTACAAAGATACTCTGGCAAGAACCATGTTTTTAGTTTATGTGTAGGGAACCGTACACGCCAAACCCTGTACTGGGCACTGATGGGGATTCCAGAGGCCTTTGGATGAGTGGGTGCAGTTTGAACTGCATCCACATTTAGGAGGTTTTAAGTGTTAGGACCACAGGCAAGGAACAACCACTGGTTAATTGCAGATCATGGTTTCCTTGCTGTGCTCTCTGCAGCACATGCAATACGTCTTTGAGTTAGTTTATGTGCAACAGACAATGCTGTTTTTGCCAAGGTCTGCTTTAAGTATTGCTTGTTGGGGTGTCTACTGGCACAAACCATGTGTCTGATCAGGACCAAGATTTTCATTGACCTTTGCACCTCTTTGATTGTGGGATAATATTTAGATGCGACGGGTCAAGCTCTCAATAAATTGCTACTGCACTAAATTACCAAAGAATTGATTGTCTATTAAGTGCAATTTCATGAGGTTGATTATTATTGAGTTTTACGTCATTGAACTATTACCATTTAGGCGATGTATCACTCACAGTCTAATAAACATGACTCACAGTAGATATTTTAGATCAGAGCCTGAATTAAAGAAAATTTGTGCAGGAACAAAAACAGAGGAAATCAAATTTGCGCTAGGTTAAAGCTGTTGAAATGGAAAATAGAGCAACCTATTTTTCTCCAATTGATATTACAGAAATATTTTTGCCCCAGGACAAAAATGTAGGTGGGGGTTTTTGAGACCATTAATAAAAATTAATAAAAATGTGCACTCCACGAATAGTGTTTAAAAAATAAATCCTGGTCCACAATAGCCTTAAAAGGAGCAAACTGATTTTGCACTATTTTTCTACTTATGTAGAAAAAATAAAACAAACGGTATTTGCTCCAGACAGATTCCTATAGTTCATAATTGAAATGTGAATGAAATATGTTATATCCGTATACTTCTGAATAAAAATGGCAAAAATAGTGTGAAATCAATTTGTTCTGTCTTATTCCTGTTGTAAATATTCAGTTTGGAGCAAATGCTGCTGAGCTCCATATTACACAAGCAAAAAAAATGGTGCAAACATTTTCGTTATATAATTATGTAATAAAACCGCTGCTGCAACATTTTATCTTAAAATACCCTGAGGTACTATTTAAGTTTCGTTTACATCTCATCCATAGCATTTAGGATGTCTCCTGTAACTGCTCTTAGACTCAGCAGACAAGAACGAACATAGAATTCTTAGATCTCACCAAGGATGTGAACGGATCTATGTACAGACACGCAGTGGATCTGGTTTCTTCTTATAATTTCTAAGTTACTTGGTAGGAGCAAGCCACAACTGAGTTCATCACAAAATCATAACTTGCAACAATGTAGATCCGTATGTGTAAGATGCTAGGTGCCTCCCAGAGATGCACCCATTCGGCTCTGTCGCTACCTGCAGCTATTTCTCTTTAACAGACACATATCTAGGATTGTAATTAAATATTTGTAATTAGAACTCTATGAAAATATGGACAATGTATGACCGGATTACATGTAATCCTCATTAGGTTTAGGAAAGAGAATCAAATAATCTGTATAGAATAAGAAGGGGCCTGAAAGGCACTTTATGATATCATTATATAACACATAACTCAAAACATTTTTCTTCAGAGTATGTACAACTCAATGGGTACTCCATCGTTCGCAGATGCATGCCCTTTGGAAAAAAAGCACCAGGCCAGCTACATCATCCTTTCGGTTACTTTCAGATTTAAGATGAGTGTAAAGCCCTACTAAGGATAGTTGTGGCTCTTTTTAATATTTGGCGGAGGGAGTAATCTCTGTAGGCCTAGCAGATTTATTAACTTCTGCCTGGCCGAGACTACTCTGCCTGCCAGATTACGAAATGACTGCCAAGTCAGCAGTCATTTCTAAAGCATTGGCAGGAACCCCCTTCACTGCAGTTCCTATCAATACTTTTTAAAGCTTGGTGCATGACAGAGTTGGCCGTCAAACTTAGATTTTTTATTGACTAAATAAAAATTCCACAGCGGAAAATAATGCCTTCCTCTCCAAGGGAGGTGTCTCCCATGATGTGAGAGTACCAGACAGTTTTCACTGCCTCTTACTGCCATGGTTTTCCTGGTGGTGACAGACAGTGACAACTGACCTCCATGTCGGCCCATCTAAATTACATGGGCAGACATTGAGGTCAGCCTCCGACTGCCCTTATTCTGTCAGGCTGTGGGAGGGGTGTAACCATAGTGGCGACAGAGCAGTCTCTGCCACGGTTACACCTATGGTCCGCCTGCTTCTAAATTCAGTGGGTGGACTTTCATCTTGGAGTATCCTTTTGGCCAAGATTGACAGCGGCCTCTAAATCCTCAATTGAGTGTTCTGTAATATGTCATTTCTACACTTGAATGCTAGAGTATTACCTACACTGTTACCCCTTTTGTAAGTCTTTTGATACAGTGAGCTAAATTTCAGGTTTTTATGACAAAGATAGAATTTTCAGCAATCGACAGCTCAGCAAAGGCCTATGTAAGCCTTTCTACAAAAACTATTTTCCATCACCTACAATATTCTAGCTGCAAATGTCCTAAAGTAAAACCACATGGCGTCATTATCATTTGGATTTCTAAAAGATATCTGGGAAACCCAAGCAAATCAGTACTAAACTTAGAAATCTCTTCCATGTTTGTCTTTGGGGAAGGGGAGGTAATCTGATTTGCTTAATAACAACAACAATAACAATACCGAGAATGGTATCCATTTGGTCACTTTGGAAACATTGGTCACCAGATAACTCTATACAGATATTTTAGTTTAACAACCTCTAACTATAATTTGGAAGGTGAAGTACTGGCTGAGCAAAACCAGATATGACCACAATAATATGAAATGGTGAAAGAAAAAAATTGTAAATTGTATTTAAATAGTGCTTACTACCCCTGACGAGGCTTGAACCCCTTTCAAGTGAGTAGCACGCTACTCTGGAACCCAGGATCAAAGTTAAATAGGTAGTAGATTATTAATATGTGCTTTCTTTTTTCTTGTGGATTAGTTGTGGTAAGTTTGTGCTCTTAAGTTCTCTTGTGTTTAATAATGTTTAGTAATGTTTTGATTAGGAATAGAATGATGGAAATGGATTAGAAAAGAGGGATTTGTAAGTTGCTATTGGGAGTAGGGGGCATGTGCATCTGTTAGTGGGGTGAATTGGCTATAAAGGTGGGGGAGTTTGAAAAGGATGTTTGGGAGTTCATAGTAGTCAGAAAGGTTTGAGATGGGTGTGAGAGAGGAGGGGGAGGAAAAAAGGTTGAAGAAGGTAGAATTTCGTTTTAACAAATAACAAATTAACTTACACATAAAAATATACCCAACACTTAGTACAGTTTTAGTAGCATAAACCTCTCTCTCTCTCTAAATATATATATATATATATTTTTTTTTTTCTTCACCAAAAGCCCAGATCTTAGGAATGCACTCGACAGCTTGCCTCCCGTTCAGGTCTTGATTTTCATCTCTCCCCAGCATTCCAGCAAGCATTCATGCCTGACGCGTTTCGATGCTAACAAGCCTCTTCCTCAAAGGCTGCTTGTTTGCATACAAGGCGCTGTAAAAATGGTGCAATGCACCATCTCCAAATAGAGAAGAGAGGCTGTGGTGTGTAACAGGGTACATGCCGTGAAGCACAGTGAGCCATTATGAAGATTTCTTTCCCTGACAGTTCTGGAACCTACTAAGGATTTTAATATAGCTTTACATATACATAGGCGGATGGGACCCACTTAGGGTAATGAATTGTTACTGCTCTCTGGACCACATGTCCCATAATGCAGCATTGAAGTAAAGATGCACAAAACCAATTATACAATGTTGCACTAAGCCAATCAAATTGTGCTGCATATTTAAAAAGAAGAAGAGCACTAACCGCGCCTTGTATGCAAACAAGCAGCCTTTGAGGAAGAGGCTCGTTAGCCTCGAAACGTGTCAGGCATGAATGCTTGCTGGAATATTGGGGAGAGATGAAAATGAAGACCCGAACGGGAGGCAAGCTGTCGAGTGCATTCCTAAGATCTGGGATTTTGGTGAAGAAACTATGTGCACGGCAGCCCTGCCGTGAGGGAATTGCACCATCTCCAAATAGAGAAGAGAGGCTGTGGCGTGTAACAGGGTACATGCCGTGAAGCACAGTGAGCCATTATGAAGATTTCTTTCCCCGACATTTCTGGAACCTACTAAGGATTTTAATATAGCTTTACATTTACATAGGCGCATGGGACCCACTTAGGGTAATGAATTGTTACTGCTCTCGGGACCACATGTCCCATAATGCAGCATTGAAGTAAAAATGCACAAAACCAATTATAAAATGTCATCAAGGTGAAAAGGGGGAAAAAATGGTCCCAATCCCTTACTGGCCGTATTATTTAGTGTAGTAAACGTGGGGTGTTTGTCCTTGACAGTGGGTGACCCCCATCCCTCTGGCGATAAGAAAGTTCCAAAGAGGTGTCAGGACAAATTGAGAGAATAATAATTCAATCACGGAAAAATTCCAAGAGTCATTCAATCATGTGCAGTGTTTTATATACAGCTTTTGAAGTTCAAACTCTCTCTCAGGAGAGTAGCAAAAAGGTGACAGCCAACACGTGTTTCGCCCCCTACACGGCCAACCGGCCTGGGGCTTCCTCAGGGCTGTATATTTACATGTGAAAGGATAAATAGTATTTACAGTGCAGAACGAAAAAGGGAACAATTTACGCAATCGACATGAAATGAAGACATATATCACGGAGGGCGCGCATTATCCATTTGGGGTAGTATGGTAAACATGCAGTACAAAAAAGGCAGACATACACATTGTAATATGGCACATAGGTTAAGATAGGTGCGTTGATAATGATCAAGTTGCGGATTATACAGTAAGTCAAGGAATATGGTCGTGTATATCCAAAATTGGGCGCAAGCGTGGGTAAATAGGAGGTTAATGACCATATGTAGAGTTGAGGGTTACGAAAAGCATAATATTGGTTAATTATGTACACAGGTCAAATAGAGGAAATAAAGGCCAGAATTAAAAGTGAATTCCACAAATGATAGATACATATTAGGGTATTCACAGTTAAGATTTGCCATGCATCGAAGAGAGGGAAAAGGTTAGCAGAATGATACATCGGTATGTTGACAATACGCATTAGAACATGTTATAAGTTTGCGAAGTGAAGACATTTATATATATACATGTGCAAAAAAGGATCCAATTTAAAGGATCGTACATCAAAAAGATTATATGTAAATAAAGACATAATTACATAATCCCGTTGGACGTCGGATCCATGGTTCAATGTAGAAAAGGGTGAGAGAAGGGAAACGGAAATAAGAAGGGAAGACGGTATAATATATCACTGGTGGGGTGGTTGGTAACAAGTGGACTCAGGTATTAAGCCTATGTTGTTGCGAAAGTCTTAGCCTGCAAGTCCCGTGAACTATGTCAAGGGGGGGTGGGGAGGGGGAGACGTGACTAAAATGAGACAAGGTCTCTAATGTTACCTGGCTGGGCTAAGAAAGTACTCAAATTCTATAAGTGATGTTTAATTGTGAAACATGAAAATATTCACTGCTTATAGTGCGAAGTAACGTGCGGGAAGGGGATGCTCCGTGGTAGCGTGGAAATAAGAGCACGCTTACCGTAAATAATCAGGTAAGGACAAAATCCGTCCAA
This sequence comes from Calotriton arnoldi, assembly GCA_963921515.1. NCBI lineage: Eukaryota > Metazoa > Chordata > Amphibia > Caudata > Salamandridae > Calotriton > Calotriton arnoldi. Next base: position 224,165 of record CAWUFW010005904.1, on the reverse strand, counting down.
AACAGTTCGGTTCTCGGTCAAGTACGCTAAGGGTTGGGAGATAGTAATTAGTATATATCGTGGTTGGCTTATGGTTGGCAATATGTACGAACCGCTGGTGGTTCAAGCATCGCTTACCTCATCAGTTAATGGCATAATGCCTCGTGGCAATCATTCTCAGCGGTCGGCGTAAGCAACCATGCGAGGGTGCTGGCCCGTCTGAAATACTAACCCGGGATAAGCACTTCCGGATCAAGGAGCGGAAGGCTAATCCATATCCGGTACCATGGATCGCGGTGGGTGCCATCTTAGAATTGGGTCCCACTGTGAATACCAAAAGTCCTGTTTTGTATAGGGATAGCGAATAAAATACCCGGATGGGAAAGACTCAGTGGTGTCCCGTATTTTAAGTATAGATTAACTGAAGTTATAAGTGATGTCCCAATAATTAATGTGGTGACTATCTGACAGGAGGAGGGAGCTGTATTTTTAACCCTGTGTTCAGGAAAAAGGGGAAAGGTCATTAGTTGAAAGAAATAAAAAGCAGAAATTTGAAGTCAAACATGGATTCTCAAAGGGGATAGGATAATATTAAAGGCACGTAATCATGAACAAAATAACCGTCATTTCCACCAAGCGTGGTGGAATTTAAGCCTGGTGGGTTTTGTCAAGTTTAACAATGTCTTATTGGAGTGACTTGGTGTTACATTCTCATTTATCAGTCACACCATACAAGAGTTTACAACCAGCAAGAATAACTGATAGGCGTGAACTGGGTTGAGGTTCGTGAAGGTCATTCATCGCCTAGCCAGACATGCATTTCTGCGTCTTTGTTCAAGCCCAGTTTAACTGTATTAAAATTGAGGATGAGTTCACTTTCCCTTCTCCTCAGTTTAAGTTCACGGTTGCCCCCTCGTTTGGCTGGTTTGATCAGCTCTAAACCAAAAAAGGAGAACTCTTTTTTGTGTGGATGTTCCAGATGGAAATGTTCAGTCAGTGGATGGCCTGTACTATGTTTGTGGATGTTCCTATAATGTTCTTGGATACGAGTTCGTAGTGGTCGGATGGTACTTCCAATGTAAGGTCTATTGCAGGGACAAAAGATTACATAAATTGCAAATTTGCTGCTGCAGTCTATCCAATCTGTGATGGTGAACTGTTTCCCTTGTGGCATTGGTACACTAATGGTTTTGGTTGTACTGAGTTTGCATATACTACAGTTGCGGCATGTATGGAAACCTGGTGGTCTGTCCAGGAATGTGGAGATTTGTTTTCTTTTGTCGGTGAATTCCGAACGGCATAGCATTCTTTTCAGGTTAGGAGCTCTGCGGAAGGTCATTTCTGGATAGTCCTTGAGATGTTCATTCAGACTTGGAGTGTGTTGTAGAAGGTGCCAGTGACGTTTCAAAACTTTTCGTATGTGCTGGTGTCCATTGTGGTAATTAGTAATGAAACGGATTCCGGTGTCCCCCTCCTTTGTCTTTTTGGGTTTTAGAGTATTCTTCCGTTCCATCTTGGAGACTGTCATCAGGGTGTTTTCCAAGGTACTGCGAATGTATCCTCGCTGTTCTAGTCGGGATATCACTTCCTTCCCTTTGTCCATAAATACTTGTTCTTCGCTGCAGTTCCTACGGGTTCGTAGCAGTTCCCCCTTTGGGATGTTCCTGACATTATGATGGGGATGGCAGCTGTCTGCTCTTAGAATTGAGTTTGCCGCTGTTTCCTTCCTGTGAAGTTTGCTGTGTAGAGTATTTTCTTTTACATACAGAGTGAGGTCCAAGAAATTAATTTCCTTTCGTGAATAGTTTGAGGTAGTTCTAATTCCCCATGGGTTTTTGTCAAGGGTGTTGAGGAATCTTTGTAGTAGTGGTATGTCTCCCTGCCAGTTGCACAGGATATCGTCTATGTATCTTCGCCACATTATGATGTGGGGGTGAAGTCTGCGAAATTTGAATCCCACAGCCAGTATCTCTCCACTTGGCTCATCAGAATACACGCGTACGGAGGAGCAAATTTGGCCCTCATCGTGGTTCCGCAAGTTTGTTTGTATAGTTGTCCATTAAAGCTGAAGACGTTGTTTTCCAGACAGAATTCGAGCATCTCTAATACCATTTTATTGGTCTCCAAGAAGTTTGCTGGCTGTGTCCAGAGAGATTGTCGTGCTGCTCGTATACCATCAAGATGTTTGATCGAGGTGTATAGGCTGACAATGTCAATGCATGCTAGTACAAAGTCAGGTTCCCATGTGATGTCCTGTAATTTGAGGATAATATCCTTTGAATCCTGTATAAATGATGGTATGTCTTTCATAATCACTTGCAATTTTTTATCAACAAATTCTCCCAATCTGGAACATGGAGAGTTTATCCCTGCTATAATTGGTCTACCCGGAGGCGGGTATGTGCCTTGGTGTATTTTGGGCAGTAGGTAGAACGTTGGCATCGTGGGATATTCAATAAAGAGAAATGTTTTTTCTTCATGGGATAGAAGTTCAAGTCCATACCATTTGTCAATTTTCTCTTTAATTTGGCGGAGGATTGTTGGGGTCGGATCTTGTGACAATGGTTGGTAACATGTCCTATCGGCTAGTTGGCGCTCAGCTTCATTGATATAATCATCAATATGTAAAATCACTGGGTTGCTCCCTTTGTCTGCCTCTTTAAGGATTAGATCTTGCCTCTCTTGCAGTGTTTTTATGGCTGTCCGCTCCTCCTTGGTGATGTTCTGTGGTAAGTACTTCTGGTATTTAAAATATTCCTTTTCTAGGTCATTGGTAACTGCAAAGTGAAAGGCGTCTATGTTGTTTCCCATCGGTAGTTGAGGATTGAATGTGGACCTTTTGACTAGTCCCGTGTTTGTGGATTGATTGACATCAATGCCTAGTTCCATTGCTGTTCTGGTTATAGTGTCTGGGTCTGCATCTTGTTCACTGAGGTTAGTCAGTAAATCAACATTGGCAAGGTCTTGCATATGGCTATGTCTGAACTGGGGTGGCGTGGTGAAGCAAAATAACGATGGATTAAACCCAGATCTGTGACTGGGGGTGAATGTTTGCCAATGTGCAGCATTCCGTCCATCATCTTGTGTGTTTTGCATTTTGCCCTAAGTGGGAAGGGTATGCCCAGACGTGGGTCCCGTGCTCACTACGCCACTGGAGTCAAGCTATCCTGGCTGATGAAGGCTGATAGCCTGAAACCGGTCCCAGGATGCTTGATTGCGGTCCAGGGAAGACATGGCTTGGCAGTTCGGTCTGGACTGTTCCCATGAGGCACAGGGTCAAGACTGATTTGCATATGGCTATGTCTGAACTGGGGTGGCGTGGTGAAGCAAAATAACGATGGATTAAACCCAGATCTGTGACTGGGGGTGAATGTTTGCCAATGTGCAGCATTCCGTCCATCATCTTGTGTGTTTTGCAAGGTCTTGAATTGACAGGTTTGAGATGACAGGTTGTGGTTGATCTTGGCATCTATTAGGTCCATCAGCAAAGAAAACTTTGAGTTTCAATTTTCGTGTAAATTTAAAGAGATCTATTTGTGTTTGTGTACGATTCCATGAAGCAGTGGGGCAGAAAGACAGGCCTTTGTTGAGGATGCTTCGCTCATGATTGGATAAGGTCATGGTTGAGAGATTTTTAACTAGGCTCACCATTGTGCTGGTCTCTTTTCTAATTCCTTTTCCCTGGACCTGGTCATTACCCCTGGTGTTGTGGTTGGCGGTCGTCTGTGTTGTTGAGAACCTTCCGATGTTGTAGTATTTGTGGCGTTGGGTGTTCTTATACCTAGCCTGTATCGCAGTACCTCCTCGAAAAAATGTACTTTGCATCTAGAGTTGTCACTTTCTAGATTTGGGGCTGGTGACTCTATGTCTGAGCTGGATGAAGCTGCTGAGAGTTGGGAACTGTGCTCTTCGTTTGGGTTGATTGAGGGTTTCGCGTCGTATCTTTTGGCGAATGTGTATACCCTTCCAAATTGATAATCAATTTGGTCACGACAAAATTTGCGATTCTTCCGCTTGATTATATCCTCCTCAAATTCGTCAATAACTTGATTGAGAATCTCGTAGTTTTTGATTGAGAGTTCTCCCCAGTTAGAGTCTTTGATGTGTTTGGTCAGATTGTCTACTTCAGTTTTTGCTTTTTGATATTCTTCTTCTGCGTGGTCAATAAGTTGTCTAATCATGTTGTTTGAACATTGTTTTAGATTCCCTTCCCATCTTTCAATATATTCATGATTTGTTGTGTCTGAAGGTGGAAAGATCAGAATTCTTAAGCCGCGTGGAATCCTATCTGCTTCCAGATATTTTTTGAGGGAGGCAGCCTCCCACCACTTGGTTGTTTCTTTTTTGACTGCACGTTCTAATGTTTGAAAAGTATTTCTTGCAGATGTTGGGTTAGATTTTCCAATTGTGGTTCTAGAAATAACTGGGTTATTGGAAAAGGTTGGTGGAGCATTGTACTCTTCGGTCTTGGCAGGATGCCATCTGTTGTGCTTTTCGATGATATATAGTAAATGAAAGAGAAGACAGTTTTATGTGTCAGATATTGATTATAACTCGCCGGTTTTTCAAGGATTTGACCTTTAGGGAATCATTAAGGTGAAAAGGGGGAAAAAATGGTCCCAATCCCTTACTGGCCGTATTATTGAGTGTAGTAAACGTGGGGTGTTTGTCCTTGACAGTGGGTGACCCCCATCCCACTGGCGATAAGAAAGTTCCAAAGAGGTGTCAAGACAAATTGAGAGAATAATAATTCAATCACGGAAAAATTCCAAGAGTCATTCAATCATGTGCAGTGTTTTATATACAGCTTTTGAAGTTCAAACTCTCTCTCAGGAGAGTAGCAAAAAGGTGACAGCCAACACGTGTTTCGCCCCCTACACGGCCAACCGGCCTGGGGCTTCCTCAGGGCTGTATATTTACATGTGAAAGGATAAATAGTATTTACAGTGCAGAACGAAAAAGGGAACAATTTACGCAATCGACATGAAATGGAGACATATATCACGGAGGGCGAGCATTATCCATTTGGGGTAGTATGGTAAACGTGCAGTACAAAAAAGGCAGACATACACATTGTAATATGGCACATAGGTTAAGATAGGTGCGTTGATAATGATCAAGTTGCGCAGTATACAGTAAGTCAAGGAATATGGTCGTGTATATCCAAAATGGGGCGCAAGCGTGGGTAAATAGGAGGTTAATGACCATATGTAGAGTTGAGGGTTACGAAAAGCATAATATTAGTTAATAATGTACACAGGTCAAATTGAGGAAATAAAGGCCAGAATTTAAAGTGAATTCCACAAATGATAGATACATATTAGGGTATTCACAGATAAGATTTGCCATGCGTCGAAGAGAGGGAAAAGGTCAGCAGAATGATACATCGGTATGTTGACAATACGCATTAGAACATGTTATAAGTTTGAGAAGTGAATACATTTATATATATACATGTGCAAAAAAGGATCCAATTTAAAGGATCGTACATCAAAAAGATTATATGTAAATAAAGACATAATTACATATTCCCGTTGGAGGTCGGATCCATGGTTCAATGTAGAAAAGGGTGAGAGAAGGGAAACGGAAATAAGAAGGGAAGATGGTATAATATATCAATGGTGGGGTGGTTGGTAACAAGTGGACTCAGGTATTAAGCCTATGTTGTTGCGAAAGTCTTAGCCTGCAAGTCCCGTGAACTATGTCAAGGGGGGGGAGGGGGAGACGTGACTAAAATGAGACAAGGTCTCTAATGTTACCTGGCTGGGCTAAGAAAGTACTCAAATTCTATAAGTGATGTTTAATTGTGAAACATGAAAATATTCACTGCTTATAGTGCGAAGTAACGTGCGGGAAGGGGATGCTCCGTGGTAGCGTGGAAATAAGGGCACGCTTACCGTAAATAATCAGGTAAGGACAAAATCCGTCCAAAACAGTTCGGTTCTCGGTCAAGTACGCTAAGGGTTGGGAGATAGTAATTAGTATATATCGGGGTTGGCTTATGGTTGGCAATATGTACGAACCGCTGGTGGTTCAAGCATCGCTTACCTCATCAGTTAATGGCATAATGCCTCGTGGCAATCATTCTCAGCGGTCGGCGTAAGCAACCATGCGAGGGTGCTGGCCCGTCTGAAATACTAACCCGGGATAAGCACTCACCGCGCCTTGTATGCAAACAAGCAGCCTTTGAGGAAGAGGCTCGTTAGCCTCGAAACGCGTCAGGCATGAATGCTTGCTAGAATGCTGGGCAGAGATGAAAATGAAGACCCGAACGGGAGGCAAGCTGTCGAGTGCATTCCTAAGATCTGGGATTTTCGTGAAGAAACTATGTGCACGGCAGCCCTGCCATGAGGGAATTGCACCATCTCCAAATAGAGAAGAGAGGCTGTGGCGTGTAACAGGGTATATGCCGTGAAGCACAGTGAGTCATTCTGAAGATTTCTTTCCCCGACAGTTCTGGAACCTACTAAGGATTTTAATATAGCTTTACATATACATAGGCGCATGGGACTCACTTAGGGTAATGAATTGTTACTGCTCTCGGGACCACATGTCCCATAATGCAGCATTGAAGTAAAAATGCACAAAACCAAGTATAAAATGTCGCACTAAGCCAATCAAATTGTGCTGCATATTTAAAAAGAAGAAGAGCACTCACCGCGCCTTGTATGCAAACAAGCAGCCTTTGAGGAAAAGGCTTGTTAGCCTCGAAACGCGTCAGGCATGAATGCTTACTGGAATGCTGGGGAAAGATGAAAATGAAGACCCGAACGGGAGGCAAGCTGTCGAGTGCATTCCTAAGATCTGGGCGTTTGGTGAAGAAACTATGTGCAAGGCAGCCCTGCCGTGAGCGAATTGCACCATCTCCAAATAGAGAAGAGAGGATGTGGCGTGTAACAGGGTACATGCCGTGAAGCACAGTGAGCCATTATGAATATTTCTTTCCCTGACAGTTCTGGAACCTACTAAGGATTTTAATATAGCTTTACATATACATAGGCGCATGGGACCCACTTAGGGTAATGAATTGTTACTGCTCTCTGGACCACATGTCCCATAATGCAGCATTGAAGTAAAAATGCACAAAACCAATTATAAAATGTCGCACTAAGCCAATCAAATTGTGCTACATATTTAAAAAGAAGAAGAGCACTCACCGCGCCTTGTATGCAAACAAGCAGCCTTTGAGGAAGAGGCTCGTTAGCCTCGAAACGCGTCAGGCATGAATGCTTGCTGGAATGCTGGGGAGAGATGAAAATGAAGACCGGAACGGGAGGGAAGCTGTTGAGTGCATTCCTAGGATCTGGGCATTTGGTGAAGAAAGAAAAAAAAAATATATATATATATATATTCACTGAAAAAAACATAGGTTTTAGGGACAGTTATAGTTAGTTGGACATTGCACTCGTACAAAACCCGTGAAATTCCCCTGTTATAGTTAGTTCAGCTAACTATAACTCAGCGCTCCCGCAATGCACTGCTGATGACATCACATATTACATCACTCATCACTTGGTCAGTGACATCACTGATGACATCACTGATGACATCTCAAATGACATCACTGATGACATCACTGATGACATCATCCAGTGAATGTGTGTTTCTGTAAAGTTTAAATATGTTTAATATATATAGGGAAAGGCGTATTGAAGAATGAGTGGGTGTATAAGTGTCTGAATGGATGATTTAGTACGTGAGTGACTGACTCTACAAGTGAGTGATTAAACGTATCTTACTGAATGCATGGGTTAGTGACTAAACTGTGTGAATGTCTGTATCCGTCTGTTTGTTGGTGTGTAAGTGGATGCATGGATTTGCGAATAGCTACATGAGTGTCTATATGGGTTATTGATTGGTTCTCTGAGTATCTGTATGGCTGCCTGAGTGTTTGTGTGGGTGGGGTGTGTGTGACTCTATACATAGATGTGTGAGTGGGTGATTCACTGGGTGCATGATTTCAAGAGTGCATCTGTGATGGACTGCTTGGGTGGGTGAGTGTGTGTATGGGTGTGTTAGTGAGTGAATGTATATCTCAGTGGTACATGTGCGAGTAACTACATATGTAAAAGGCAGTATATATGTGTGTTAGAGTATTTAAATGGCTATAAGTGAGAGTGTGTTATTGTGAGAGTGGCTGTATGGATGCGTGTGTGCTTGTATCAGTTATTGTATAAGAGCGTAAGAATGTGCTAGTATTTGTATGAGTAAGTGAGCTGGTGTGTGTATAACTGTATAGGTGAGTAAATGGGTGTGTGATTAATTTTTGCATGACTGACTAGGTGTGTGAGTACCTCTATGGATGAGTGGCGGTGTGTGAGTGTTTATATAGGTGTATGAGTGCATATGATAGTCCTGTACTGAGTTACTGTAAGTATGAGTGACTGTACAGGTGAGTGAGTGGATATGTGTGTAGACCTAAGAATCAGTGAGTGGGTATGTAGTTTTTGGTGTTGGAGTGTCTATGGTTTTGAGAATGGCAGTCTGTAATTTAGAGTGGGTGTATCAAAAGTTATATTAGGGTGTGAGAAGATGCATGAAATTATCACATGGATGATGTCATCAGTGATGTCATTTGAGATGTCATCAGTGATGTCATCAGTGATGTCACTGACCATGTCAGTGACATCACTGATGACATCACTGACCGCACTCAATGCCGGCCGGAACCCTGCCTGCTACCGAGCCTCACCGAGACGCACCCACGGACCCTTCGCCTGCCAAGCCTGCCGATTCACCTGCCCCCGGACGTGCACCACCTCCGCCAAGTCGAGCAACAGCAGCAACCACCTGAAATGCATCCTGCTGAACACCCGCTCCGTCCACAGGCACGCCGTGGAACTCTGGGACCTGCTCGACGCAACAGCACCGGACATCGCCTTCCTCACCGAGACCTGGATGAACGCCTCCTCAGCGCCCGACATCGCCATAGCCATCCCGGATGGATACAAGATCACCCGGAAGGACCGCGTCAACCAGACGGGAGGAGGCATCGCCATCGTACACAAGAACACCATCCGCATCTCGACTAACTCCGACGAGACCTTCTCCGCCGCCGAACACCTACACTTCCAGATACACACTGACCCCAAGACCACCCTCCGAGGCACCCTCATCTACAGACCCCCGGGACGACGCACACTATTCAGCGAAGACATCGCAGACTTCATCAGCCCGCACGCCATGCCCTCAGCCGACTACATCCTCCTAGGGGACCTCAACTTCCACCTGGAGAACAACAACGACAGAAACACCACCGCCCTGCTGGACAACCTCGCCAACCTCGGACTCAAGCAACTGGTGAACACGCCCACCCACTACGCCGGCCACACGCTTGACCCCGTCTTCTCGTCCAGCAAGCACATCTCCTTCAGCCACGCCACCGGACTACACTGGACCGACCACAGCTGCGTCCACTTCAGCTTCAGAAAGACTGCGACCCACCACCACCCGCAACAGGCTCCCGCCGGAGCTGGAGCAAGATCACCGCCGAGCAGCTCACCGCCTCCCTCAGCCAGAACACACCCACCAACACAACGGACCCAAACGAAGCAGCCAGCAACCTCGCCAAGTGGCTGACCGCCTGCGCCGACGACCTCGCACCACTAAAAACCCTCCCAGCAGACCCGGAAGCAAGAAAACCCCTTGGTTCACCAACGAACTCAAGGAATCCAAGAAGAACTGCCGCACTCTCGAGAAAACCTGGCGACTCGACCAGACCACAGACAACAGGACCGCCCTCAAGCACGCCACCCGCAAACACCACCAGCTGATCCGTGCCACCAAGAAGTCGGCCCTCAAAGAACGACTGGACAACAACGCCCATGACAGCAAGGAACTTTTCAGCATCGTCAAAGAGTTCTCCAACCCCAGCGCCGGAAACAACGACATCACCCCCTCGCAAGACCTCTGCAACTCACTCTCCGCGTTCTTCCACCGCAAGATCACCGACATACACAACAGCTTCGACGCACAAACAACGCACCCTACCGCCGAACCAACGCCCGCCACCACCACCCTCTGCAACTGGACCCCGATCAGCACCGAAGACACCACCCGCACGATGAACTCCATCCACTCCGGATCACCAACCGACCCCTGCCCACACCACGTCTTCAACAAAGCCGACGCCACCATCGCACCCCATCTCCGGGACATCATCAACTCCTCCTTCCACACCGCCACCTTCCCGGAGAGCTGGAAGCACGCCGAGCTTACCGCCCTCCTGAAGAAACCAACGGCGGACCCCACCGACCTCAAGAACTACCGTCCCATCTCGCTCCTTCCGTTTCCGGCCAAAGTCATCGAGAAGACCGTCAACAGACAGCTTGCCGCCTTCCTCGAGACGAATGGATCCCTCGACCCCTCGCAGTCCGGGTTTCGGGCCAACCACAGCACCGAGACCGCCCTTATCGCAGCCACCGACGACATCAGAACCCTAACCGACAACGGGGAAACAGCTGCCCTCATCCTCTTGGACCTCTCTGCGGCGTTCGACACCGTCTGCCACCGCACCCTAGTGAAGCGCCTCAGCAACATCGGAATCCGAGAGAAAGCACTGGAATGGATCATCTCGTTCCTCGCCGGAAGAACCCAGAGAGTCCGCCTCCCCCGTTCAGATCCGAAGCCACCGAAGTCATCTGCGGCGTTCCACAAGGATCCTCACTCAGCCCAACCCTCTTCAACGTCTACATGAGCCCCTCGCAGCCATCGCACGCCGACACAACCTCAACATCATCTCCTACGCCGACGACACCCAGCTGATCCTCTCCCTCACCAACGACCCCACCCACCGCCAGAGCCAACCTACACGACGGGATGAGAGACGTCGCCGACTGGATGAGGAACAGCCGCCTTAAACTGAACTCAGATAAGACGGAAGTCCTCATCCTGGGCTCATCACCCTCCGCCTGGGACGACTCCTGGTGGCCCCCGGCCCTGGGCACCGCGCCTAAGCCAACGGACCACGCACGCAACCTGGGCTTCATCCTGGACTCCTCCCTGTCGATGACCAGACAAGTCAACGCCGTCTCATCTTCATGCTTCAACACCCTGCGCATGCTCCGCAAGATCTTCAGATGGATCCCCACTGAAACCAGGAAGACCGTCACCCAGGCACTCGTCACCAGCCGACTGGACTATGGGAACACCCTCTACGCCGGAACCACAGCCAAACTTCAAAAGAGACTCCAGCGCATCCAGAACGCCTCCGCACGACTCATCCTGGACATCCCCCGACACAGCCACATCACCGTGCACCTGAAAGACCTGCACTGGCTCCCCGTCAGCAAGAGAATCACGTTCAGACTCCTCACCCACGCACACAAGGCCCTCCACGACCTGGGCCCAAAGTACCTCAACGACCGCATGACCTTCTACACGCCCACACGCCAGCTACGATCAACCAGCCACGCCTCGCCACCGTACCACGCATCCGCAGAACCACCGCCGGAGGAAGATCCTTCTCCTACCTGGCAGCCAAGACCTGGAACTCCCTCCCACTCACCTTCGGCGAACCCAGGACCATCTCTCCTTCAGGAAGCAGCTCAAGACCTGGCTGTTCGAGCAGTAACTTACCCCCTCCCCCAGCGCCTTGAGACCCTCCCGGGTGAGTAGCGCGCTCTATAAATGCCGTGATTGATTGATTGATTGATTGATGTAATATGTGACGTCATCAGCAGTGCATTGCGGGGGCGCGAGTTATAGTTAGCTGAACTAACTATAACAGGGGAATTTCACGGGTTTTGTACGGGTGAAATGTCCAACTAACTATAACTGTCCCTAAAACCTATGGTTTTTTCAGTGAATTTCAAAGGTTTTTTAAATGCTAATTTCTAACTATAACGTGTCTGAAACCTATGGTTTTTTCAGTGAATTTCAAAGGTTTTTAAATGCTAATTTCTAACTATAACGTGCCTGAAACCTATGGTTTTTTCAGTGAATTTCAAAGGTTTTTTAAATGCTAATTTCTAACTATAACGTGCCTGAACCCTATGGTTTTTTCAGTGAATTTCAAAGGTTTTTTAAATGCTAATTTCTAACGATAACGTGCCTGAAACCTATGATTTTTTAAGTGAATTTCAAAGGTTTTTTAAATGCTAGTTTCTAACTATGCCAACAGAGGTAGGACATGTGAAGAAAGAAGAAAAACGCACAGAAAGAAGCAAAAGATGTGCAGAAAGAACCAACAGAGGAGCAGAAAGAGGCCTTGTTGCAAAATCATCCTGTGCCCACAACTTTTTCAGACGGGTACTGGTGGTAACTGACTCTGACTAACCAGAGCCAGTGCGCGTTTGCACAGTGGTGAAGGGAGGGGGGCCTGAGGTGACATGTGTGCAAACGCGCCCGTGGCGCGTTTTAAGTTGCGGGATTAAGTCCCCTTGAATCGTGAGGTTCCTGGGGCCCAACTAGCCCCCAGGTACCTACAGTTAGGACCACAGAGCTGAGTTGCAGAGAGGCGTTCCGAGGCCACGCACTTTTTTCACCTCTCTGCAACGCAACTCTGTTGTGCTTACTGAAGGTACCTGGTGGGCTAGTTGGCCCCCAGGATTCAAAGGGAATTAACTCCCCAACTTAAAACGCACCACAGGGCGTGTTTGCGCACATGTCACCTGAGGCCCCGCCCCTCCCTTCACCACTGTGCAAACGCGCCCCGTGGCGCGTTTTAAGTTGGGGGATTAGGTCACCTTGAATCCTGAGAGTCCCTGGGGCCCAACTAGCCCACCAGGTACTTCCAGTAAGCACCACAGGCCTGCGTTGCAACGCCTGTAACAAATTGTGCAGTTGTGTTTAGGTAGTGAAGAGGGTCGTGCAGGGGGTAGTGTTTTAGGGTTTAGGGTAGTGCAGTGGTGTTTGTGTAGTGTAGGGGGTCATGCTGGGGGTAGATTTAGGGTTTAGGGTAGTGCAGTGGTGTTTAGGTAGTGTAGGGAGTCGTGCTGGGGGAGTGTTTTAGGGTTTAGGGTAGTACAGTGGTGTTTGGGTAGTGTAGGGGGTCGTGCTGGGGTTAGTGTTTTAGGGTTTTAGGGTTTAGGGTAGTGCAGTGGTGTTTGGGTAGTGTAGGGGATACTGCTGGGGGTAGTGTTTTAGGGTTTAGGGTAGTGCAATGGTGTTTGGGTAGTGTAGGGGGTACTGCTGGGGGTAGTGTTTTAGGGTCTAGGGTAGTGCAGTGGTGTTTGGGTAGCGTAGGGGTACTGCTGGGGGTAGTGTTTTATGGTTTAGGGTAGTGCAGTGGTGTTTGGGTAGTGTAGGGGTTCGTGCTGGGGTAGTTTTTTAGGGTTTAGGGTAGTGCAGTGGTGTTTGTGTAGTGTAGGAGGTCGTGTTTTAGGGTTTAGGGTAGTGCAGTGGTCTTTGGGTAGTGTAGGGAGTCGTGCGGGGGTATTGTTTTAGAGTTTAGGGTAGTGCAGTGGTCTTTGGGTAGTGTAGGGGGTTGTGCGGGGGTAGTGTTTTAGGGATTAGGGTAGTGCATTGGTATTTGGGTAGTGTAGGGGTCATGCGGGGGTAGTGTTTTAGGGTTTAGGGCAGTGCAGTGGTGTTTAGGTAGTGTAGGGGGTCGTGCTGGGGGAGTGTTTTAGGGTTTAGGGCAGTGCAGTGGTGTTCGGGTAGTGTAGGGGGTCGTGCTGGGGGAAGTGTTTTAGGGTTTAGGGCAGTGCAGTCGTGTTCAGGTAGTGTAGGGGGTCGTGCTGGGGGAGTATTTTAGGGTTTAGGGTAGTGCAGTGGTGTTCGGGTAGTGTAGGGGTCATGCTGGGGGTAGTGTTCTAGGGTTTAGGGCAGTGCAGTGGTGTTCGGGCAGTGTAGAGGGTCGTGCTGGGGGTGGTGTTTCAGGGTTTAGGGCAGTGCAGTGGTGTTCGGGCAGTGTAGGGGGTCGTGCAGGGGGTGGTGTTTCAGGGTTTAGGGCAGTGCAGTGGTGTTAGGGCAGTGTAGGGGGTCGTGCAGGGGTGGTGTTTCTGGGTTTAGGGCAGTGGTGTTCGGGCAGTGTAGGGGTCATGCTGGGGGTGGTGTTTCAGGGTTTGGGGCAGTGCAGTGGTGTTCGAGCAGTAAGGGGGTCATGCTGTGGGTGGTGTTTCAGGGTTTAGGGCAGTGCAGTGGTGTTCGGGCAGTGTAGGGGGCAGTGTAGGGGGTGGTGTTTCAGGGTTTAGGGCAGTGCAGTGGTGTTCGGGCAGTGTAGGGGGTGGTGCAGGGGGTGGTGTTTCAGGGTTTAGGGCAGTGCAGTGGTGTTCGGGCAGTGTAGGGGGTCGTGCAGGGGATGGTGTTTCAGGGTTTAGGGCAGTGCAGTGGTGTTCGGGCAGTGTAGGGGGCGGTGCAGGGGGTGGTGTTTCAGGGTTTAGGGCAGTACAGTGGTGTTCGGACATTGTAGGGGGTGGTGCTGGGGCTGGTGTTTCAGGGTTTAGGGCAGTGCAGTGGTGTTCGGGCAGTGTAGGGGTCGTGCTGGGGCTGGTGTTTCAGGGTTTAGGGCAGTGCAGTGGTGTTCGGGCAGTGTAGGGGGTTGTGCTGGGGCTGGTGTTTCAGGGTTTAGGGCAGTGCAGTGGTGTTCGGGCAGTGTAGGGGGCTTGCTGGGGCTGGTGTTTCAGAGTCTAGGGCAATGCAGTGGTGTTCGGGCAGTTTAGGGGGTCTTGCTGGGGCTGGTGTTTCAGGGTTTAGGGCAGTGGTGTTCGGGCAGTGTAGGGGGTCGTGCTGGGGGTGGTGTTTCAGGGTTTGGGGCAGTGCAGTGGTGTTCGAGCAGTAAAGGGGGTCATGCTGTGGGTGGTGTTTCAGGGTTTAGGGCAGTGCAGTGGTGTTAGGGCAGTGTAGGGGGTCGTGCTGGGGGTGGTGTTTCAGGGTTTAGGGCAGTGCAGTGGTGTTCCGGCAGTGTAGGGGGTCGTGCAGGGGGTGGTGTTTCAGGGTTTAGTGCAGTGGTGTTCGGGCAGTGTAGGGGGTCGTGCTGGGGTGGTGTTTCAGGGTTTAGAGCAGTGTAGTGGTGTTCGGGCAGTGTAGGGTGTCGTGCTGAGGGGTGGTGTTTCAGGGTTTAGGGCAGTGCAGTAGTGTTTGGGCAGTGTAGGGGGTCGTGCAGGGGGTGGTGTTTCAGGGTTTAGGGCAGTGCAGTGGTGTTCGGCCAGTGTAGGTAGTCTTGCTGGGGTTGGTGTTTCAGGGTTTAGGGCAGTGCAGTAGTTTTCGGGCAGTGTAGGCGGTCGTGCTGGGGCTGGTGTTTCAGGGTTTAGGGCAGTGCAGTGGTGTTTGGGCAGTGTACGGGGTTGTGCTGGGGCTGGTGTTTAAGGGTTTAGGGCAGTGCAGTGGTGTGCGGGCAGTGTACGGGGTTGTGCTGGGGCTGATGTTTCAGGGTTTAGGGCAGTGCAGTGGTGTTCGGGCAGTGTAGGGGTCGTGCTGGGGGTGGTGTTTCAGGGTTTAGGGCAGTGCAGTGGTGTTCGGGCAGTGTAGGGGGTCGTGCTGGGGCTGGTGTTTCAGGGTTTAGGGCAGTGCAGTGGTGTTCGGGCAGTGTAGGGGGTCATGCTGGGGCTGGTGTTTCAGGGTTTTGGGCAGAGCAGTGGTGTTCGGGCAGTGTAGGGGTCGTGCTGGGGGTGGTGTTTCAGGGTTTAGGGCAGTGCATTGGTGTTCGGGCAGTGTAGGGGGTCTTGCTGGGGGTGGTGTTTCAGGGTTTAGGGCAGTGCAGTGGTGTTCGGGCAGTGTAGGGGGTCTTGCTGGGGGTGGTGTTTCAGGGTTTAGGGCAGTGGTGTTCGGGCAGTGGAGGGGGTCTTGCTGGGGGTGATGTTTCAGGATTTAGGGCAGTGCAGTGGTGTTCGGGCAGTGTAGGGGATCTTGCTGGGGGTAGTGTTTCAGGGTTTAGGGTGGTGCAGTGGTGTTCGTGCAGTGTAGGGGGTCGTGCTGGGGGTGGTGTTTCAGGGTTTAGGGCAGTGCAGTAGTGTTCGGGCAGTGTAGGGGGTCGTGCAGGGGGTGGTGTTTCAGGGTTTAGGGCAGTGCAGTGGTGTTCTGGCAGTGTAGGGGGTCATGCTGGGGGTGGGGTTTCAGGGTTTAGGGCAGTACAGTGGTGTTCGGGCAGTGTAGGGGGTCGTGCAGGGGGTGGTGTGTCAGGGTTTAGGTCAGTGCAGTGGTGTTCGAGCAGTGTAGGGGGTTGTGCTGGGGCTGGTGTTTCAGGGTTTAGGGCAGTGCAGAGGTGTTCGGGCAGTGTAGGGGTCTTGCTGGGGGTGGTGTTTCAGGGTTTAGGGCAGTGGTGTTCGGGCAGTGTAGGGGGTCTTGCTGGGGGTGATGTTTCAGGGTTTAGGGCAGTGCAGTGGTGTTCGGGCAGTGTAGGGGGTCTTGCTGGGGGTAGTGTTTCAGGGTTTAGGGCAGTGCAGTGGTGTTCGAGCAGTATAGGGGGTCGTGCTGGGGATGGTGTTTCTGGGTTTAGGGCAGTGCAGTAGTGTTCGAGCAGTGTAGGGGGTTGTGCAGGGGTGGTGTTTCAGGGTTTAGGGCAGTGCAGTGGTGTTCGGGCAGTGTAGGGGGTCATGCACGGGGTGGTGTTTCAGGGTTTAGGGTAGTGCAGTGGTGTTCGGGCAGTGTAGGGTGTTGTGCTGGGGCTGGTGTTTCAGGGTTCAGGGCAGTGCAGTGGTGTTCAGGCAGTGTAGGGGGTCGTGCTGAGGCTGGTGTTTCACGGTTTAGGGCAGTGCAGTGGTGTTCGGGCATTGTAGGGGTCGTGCTGGGGCTGGTGTTTCAGGGTTTAGGGCAGTGCAGTGGTGTTCAGGCAGTGTAGGGGGTCGTGCTGGGGCTGGTGTTTCAGGGTTTAGGGCAGTGCAGTGGTGCTCGGGCAGTGTAGGGGGTCATGCTGGGGGTGATGTTTCAGGGTTTAGGGTAGTGCAGTGGTGTTCGGGCAGTGTAGGGGGTCATGCAGGGGCTGGTGTTTCAAGGTTTAGGGCAGTGCAGTGGTGTTCGGGCAGTGTAGGGGGTCGTGCTGGGGCTGGTGTTTCAGGGTTTTGGGCAGAGCAGTGGTGTTCGGGCAGTGTAGGGGGTCATGCTGGGGGTAGTGTTTCAGGGTTTAGGGCAGTGCAGTGGTGTTCGGGCAGTGTAGGGGGTCGTGCTGGGGGTGGTGTTTCAGGGTTTAGGTCAGTGGTGTTCGGGCAGTGTAGGGGGTCTTGCTGGGGGTGATGTTTCAGTGTTTAGGGCAGTGCAGTGGTGTTCGGGCAGTGTAGGGGGTTGTGCTGGGGCTGGTGTTTCAGGGTTTAGGGCAGTGCAGTGGTGTTCGGGCAGTGTAGGGGGTCTTGCTGGGGGTGGTGTTTCAGGGTTTAGGGCAGTGGTGTTCGGGCAGTGTAGGGGGTCTTGCTGGGGGTGATGTTTCAGGGTTTAGGGCAGTGCAGTGGTGTTCGGGCAGTGTAGGGGGTCTTGCTGGGGGTAGTGTTTCAGGGTTTAGGGCAGTGCAGTGGTGTTCGAGCAGTATAGGGGGTCGTGCTGGGGATGGTGTTTCTGGGTTTAGGGCAGTGCAGTAGTGTTCGAGCAGTGTAGGGGGTTGTGCAGGGGGTGGTGTTTCAGGGTTTAGGGCAGTGCAGTGGTGTTCGGGCAGTGTAGGGGGTCATGCACGGGGTGGTGTTTCAGGGTTTAGGGCAGTGCAGTGGTGTTCGGGCAGTGTAGGGTGTTGTGCTGGGGCTGGTGTTTCAGGGTTCAGGGCAGTGCAGTGGTGTTCAGGCAGTGTAGGGGTCGTGCTGAGGCTGGTGTTTCACGGTTTAGGGCAGTGCAGTGGTGTTCGGGCATTGTAGGGGGTCGTGCTGGGGCTGGTGTTTCAGGGTTTAGGGCAGTGCAGTGGTGTTCGGGCAGTGTAGGCGGTCGTGCTGGGGCTGGTGTTTCAGGGTTTAGGGCAGTGCAGTGGTGTTCAGGCAGTGTAGGGGGTCGTGCTGGGGCTGGTGTTTCAGGGTTTAGGGCAGTGCAGTGTTGCTCGGGCAGTGTAGGGGGTCATGCTGGGGGTGATGTTTCAGGGTTTAGGGTAGTGCAGTGGTGTTCGGGCAGTGTAGGGGTCATGCAGGGGCTGGTGTTTCAAGGTTTAGGGCAGTGCAGTGGTGTTCGGGCAGTGTAGGGGGTCGTGCTGGGGCTGGTGTTTCAGGGTTTTGGGCAGAGCAGTGGTGTTCGGGCAGTGTAGGGGGTCATGCTGGGAGTAGTGTTTCAGGGTTTAGGGCAGTGCAGTGGTGTTCGGGCAGTGTAGGGGGTCGTGCTGCGGGTGGTGTTTCAGGGTTTAGGTCAGTGGTGTTCGGGCAGTGTAGGGGGTCTTGCTGGGGGTGATGTTTCAGTGTTTAGGGCAGTGCAGTGGTGTTCGGGCAGTGTAGGGGGTCATGCTGGGGGTGGTATTTCAGGGTTTAGGGCAGTGCAGTGGTGTTCGGGCAGTGTTGGGGGTCGTGAAGGGGTGGTGTTTCAGGGCTTAGGGCAGTGCAGTGGTGTTCGGGCAGTGTAGGGGGTCGTGCTAGGGGTGGTGTTTCAGGGTTTAGGGCAGTGCAGTGGTGTTCGGGCAGTGTAGGGGGTCATGCAGGGGCTGGTGTTTCAGGGTTTAGGGCAGTGCAGTGGTGTTCGGGCAGTGTAGGGGGTCATGCTGGGGGTAGGGTTTTAGGGTTTAGGGTAGTGCAGTGGTGCTTGTGTAGTGTAGGGGGTCGTGCTGGGGGTAGTGTTTTAGGGTTTAGGGTAGTGCAGTGGTGTTTGTGTAGTGTAGGGGGTCATGTTTTAGGGTAGTGCAGTGGTGTTTTGGTAGTGTAGGGGGTCGTGCTGGGGGTAGTGTTTTAGGATTTAGGTTAGTGCAGTGGTGTTTGGGTAGTGTAGGGGGTCGTGCTGGGGGTAGTGTTTTAGGGTTTATGGTAGTGCAGGGTGTTTGTGTAGTGTAGGGGGTCGTGCTGGGGGTAGTGTTTTAGGGTTTAGGGTAGTGCAGTGGTGCTTGTGTAGTGTAGGGGGTCGTGCTGGGGGTAGTGTTTTAGGGTTTAGGGTAGTGCAGTGGTGTTTGTGTAGTGTAGGGGTCATGTTTTAGGGTAGTGCAGTGGTGTTTGGGTAGTGTAGGGGGTCGTGCTGGGGGTAGTGTTTTAGGGTTTAGGATAGTGCAGTGGTGCTTGTGTAGTGTAGGGGGTCGTGCTGGGGTAGTGTTTTAGGGTTTAAGGTAGTGCAGTGGTGTTTTTGTAGTGTAGGGGGTCATGTTTTAAGATGCAATGCTCCAATACCTGACCAGTCTGCACTACATAAAACTGCAAAAAAACTAAAAATAAAAAGTGTTTTGCACACTTTTGTCATTGGGCTATATGTGGGCTACATCTGGGTAATATTTGTGCTACATTTGGGCTCTTTTTCACTGGTGGCCATCTTGGAAGACTTCTTTGTTATGAAGTTTCCTAATTTCTTCATTTACTGCAGTCTCCTCAGTAGGAAATGCTTTCAGTTTTTTACTTTGATTCCATCAAGAAGGCATTCAGATGTGTCTCACATCTGCCATAAATTCAGAATGTTAGCACTCTAGTTGCTCATTAGATCACTGGAGTAAAGCTACTGCTCACCAGGGAGTTAACTGGTAGTCTGCTGCTGGTATTGAAAGTGATTGTTTCAGTCTGCATGTCAGAATTTTCTAATGAAATAGAAGAGGATTTGAGATCTCACTTAAAACATGCCCTAAATTTTCTTTCTGCAGCACTAACCATAATTTCTATTTCAAAAAGAACCCCTCATTTTGTTCCTTTTTAAATTAAATGTTTTAAGTGTTACCGGTTTATTCCAATCAAGATGGCTTCAGGTGTGCCATACTTTTGTCATAAGTAAGGCTGTTAGCGCTCTAGTTGTTCTTTAGAACACTCTGGGAAGCTGCAGTAGAACACAAAGGCATCAACTGGCAGGCTGCTCCTGTTGAAATATAACAGGAAGATATTTGAGATCACAGTTGAAATATGTCCTAATTTTTCTTTCTACAGCACTAACCATAATTTCTATGACAAAATGAACCCCATCATTTTGTTCCTTTTTAAATTAAATGTTTTAAGTGTTACCAGTTTATTCCAATCAAGATGGCTTCAAGTGTGCCATACTTTTGTCATAAGTAAGGCTGTTAGCACTCTAGTTGTTCTTTAGAACACTCTGGGAAGCTGCAGTAGAACACAAAGGCATCAACTGGCAGGCTGCTCCTGTTGAAATATAACAGGAAGATATTTGAGATCACACTTGAAACATGTCCTAATTTTTCTTTCTACAGCACTAACCATAATTTCTATGACAGAATGAACCCCATCATTTTGTTCCTTTTTAAATTAAATGTTTTAAGTGTTACCAGTTTATTCCAATCAAGATGGCTTCAGGTGTGCCATACTTTTGTCATAAGTAAGGCTGTTAGCACTCTAGTTGTTCTTTAGAACACTCTGGGAAGCTGCAGTAGAACACAAAGGAATCAACTGACAGTCTCTGCCCTTGTTGGATGTACATGTTTTACTGAGAGTGTCAGACTTCATTCTCACATGAGTGAGAAAGATAATGTGAATTTACAGAAAATATGCTCTCATTTTAGCTTCTGGAGCACCTTCCAAACCTCCATGGGACAAGCATGAGAAAATAGTGTTCTCTCAAACATGATTCATGATATCCCAGCAGAAGGTTTTTCACATGGTAAAATCACCTTAGAATACACCACAATTCCTAAAATTAGTATGGTACCATCAACAAATAAATTCTAATGTAACTAAAGCCTGTTATCACCCTTTATAGTTCTCCTTTTGGTGACCCTCAAAATCTTCTATTCACTACAATGCATTTCAATGAGGTACTATCATTTATATTGGTCCCAAGATGGCTGCCAGCAATTCCAGGATGAAGTGCTGACAGCCAATCAGATCTCACGATGACATGTGTGGTTAGGCTCCGCCCAGATATATATGTGAATTTACTTTTGATTTTCTCAGGAACTACTGAACGGATTTACACCATTTAAGCAAAAGGCACGACACTGAACCAAGGGCTACCTCTTTGCCAAATTTGGTGTAATTCCATTCAGCAGTTTGGGCTGTAGCTGCGACTAAAGGTTCCTATGGAAAAATGAATGGGGAAAACGCGTTTTGGGACCCCCTTTTTCTCGGCCCCCGCTTGACGTATCACCCCGAGACTTTCAGGATAGGAGCGGACCGGAGCGCCCCAACAAGTTGGAAACTTTCGCGAAGATTCGTCAACCGGCGCCAACGTTATTTCAAATAGAATGTCGCGGATTTCCTATGGATAATAGGTTTTAACTATAACTATCTACTGGCGACCGCCAGTAGATAAATATATATATATATATATATATATATATATATATATATATATATATATATATATATATATATATATATTCACTGAAAAAACCATAGGTTTTCGGGACAGTTATAGTTAGTTGGACATTGCACTCGTACAAAACCCGTGAAATTCCCCCGTTATAGTTAGTTCAGCTAACTATAACTCGCGCCCCCGCAATTCACTGCTGATGACGTCACATATTACATCACTCATGACATGGTCAGTGACATCACTGATGACATCACTGATGACATCTAGTGACTGTGTTTCTGTAAAGTTTAAATATTTTTAATGTATATAGGGAAAGGCGTATTGAAGAATGAGTGGGTGTATAAGTGTCTGTATGGATGATTTAGTAGGTGCGTGACTAACTGTATAAGTGAGTGGTTAAACGTATCTTACTGAATGCATGGGTTAGTGACTAAACTGGGTGAATGTCTGTATCCGTCTGCCTGTTGCTGTGTAAGTGGCTGCATGGGTTTGTGAATAGCTACATGTGTGTGTATATGAGTTATTGATTCGTTGTCTGAGTATCTGTATGGGTGCCTGAGTGTTTGTGTGGGTGGGGTGTGTGCAACTCTGTACATAGATGTGTGAGTGGGTGATTCACTGGGTGCATGATTTGAAGAGTGCGTCTGTGATGGACTGCTTGGGTGGGTGAGTGTGTGTATGGGTGTGTTAGTGAGTGAATGTATATCTCAGTGGTACATGTGCGAGTAACTACATATGTAAAAGGCAGTATATATGTGTGTTAGAGTATTTAAAAGGCTATAAGTGAGAGTGTGATTGTGAGAGTGGCTGTATGGATGCGTGTGTGCTTGTATCAGTTATTGTATAAGAGCGTAAGAATGTGCTAGTATTTGTATGACTAAGTGAGCTGGTGTGTGTATAACTCTATAGGTGAGTAAATGGGTGTGTGATTAATTTTTTGCATGACTGACTAGGTGTGTGAGTACCTCTATGGATGAGTGGCGGTGTGTGAGTGTTTATATAGGTGTATGAGTGCATATGATAGTCCTGTACTGAGTGACTAAGTAAGAGTGACTGGACGGGTGAGTGAGTAGATGTGTGTGTGTGTAGACCTAAGAATCAGTGAGTGGGTATATAGTTATTGGTATTGGAGTGTGTATGGTTTTGCGAATGGCAGTCTGTAAATAAGAGTGGGTGTATCAAAAGTTATATTAGGGTGTGAGAAGATGCATGAAATTATCACATGGATGATGTCATCAGTGATGTCATTTGAGATGTCATCAGTGATGTCACTGACCATGTCATGAGTGATGTAATATGTGACGTCATCAGCAGTGAATTGCGGGCGCGAGTTATAGTTAGCTGAACTAACTATAACGGGGAATTTCACGGGTTTTGTACGAGTGCAATGTCCAACTAACTATAACTGTCCCTAAAACCTATGGTTTTTTCAGTGAATTTCAAAGGTTTTTTAAATGCTAATTTCTAACTATAACGTGCCTGAAACCTATGGTTTTTTCAGTGAATTTGTAAGGTTTTTTAAATGCTAATTTCTAACTATAACGTGCCTGAAACCTATGGTTTTTTTCAGTAAATTTCAAAGGTTTTGTAAATGACAATTTTTTAATTGTATTAATTGTTATATTTTTTTTTTTGATACTGATTTACAACATTTTTTTCAACTATTTATTTTTAGATATTTTATTTTTTAAATTACATTGTAATTACATTATACATTACATTACAAAATATACTTTCTCAGAATGAATTACTTTAGTTTAAATACTTTGCAAATAGGCAATAGACTTTTAAGTACAGTAGTTACAGTTGTTGCAATGGGCAACACAATTTCAAACACAATGCAACATTGAGCTCAATGTGAATTTCTAGTTAAATGCAATTAGTTACTTTATGGATTACTTTTTTCACCACAGGACTGGATCCTAGATTCAGTCCTGGGACATCTCCTGTAAACAGTTGAGTAAAAGCGTTTTGGTTACAGTAGTGATTTTTAAGGAATATTATTGTATTTTAAAAGTTGACACTTGGAAACTTTTTCACATAGAATCACCAATGTTATCCTATGGGAGGAAATTCACTTAGCAGGTAAGTAGTGTTATCGTTACTTTTTCTTACTCAGTGGTGGATCCTGGATCCAGCACTGGTGCATCTCCTGTAAACAGTTGAAAGAATGCGTTTAAGTCATACAGGAAATTTTTAAGGAATATTTGTAGTTTGTGAAAATCGACACTTTGAAACTTTTCTGCTGAAAACCAGACAATGGATTCCTATGGAAGGAAATACAAGTTACTGGTAAGTACGGTTAGAATTACTTTTCAAGGCCAGTGCTGGGCTAAAAGATGCAGCACTGGGTTCTCTCCTGATAACAGGTGAGTAAATCGGAATTCGTAGTTCGGCTGATTTTAGAGGAATATTCTAAAGTTCCAAAACTCCACACTTAGAAGAATTTCCAAGTGAAACCAGTCAATGTTAGCCTATGGAAGGAAATTCAAGTTACTGGTAAGTACGGTTAGAATTACTTTTCAGGGTCAGTGCTGGGCTAAAAGATGCAGCACTGGGTTCTCTCCTGATAACAGGTGAGTAAATCGGAATTCGTAGTTCGGCTGATTTTAGAGGAATATTATAAAGTTCCAAAACTCCACACTTAGGAATATTTGTATGTTTCAAAAATCGACACTTAGAAACTTTTTCAGCAAAAAGCAGGCAATGATATCCTATGGAAGGAAATTCAAGTTACTGGTAAGTACGGTTAAAATTACTTTTCAGGATCAGTACTGGGCTCAAAGATGCAGCACTGAGGTCTCTCCTGATAACAGGTGAGTAAATCGGAATTCGTAGTTCGGTTGATTTTAGAGGAATATTTGCACAATGGTGAAGGAAGGGGGTGGGGCCTGAGGTGACATGTCTGCAAACACGCCCTGTGGCGCGTTTTAAGTTGGAGAATTAATTCCTCCTCAATCCTGAGGGTCCCTAGGGGCCAACTAGCCCACCAGGAACCTCCAGTATGCGCCAGGGGGCTGGTTGCAGAGAGGTGTACAGAGGCCACGCCCCTTTTTACAACACTCTGCAACGCAGCTCCGTGGCGCTTACTGGAGGTACCTGGTGGGCTAGTTGGCCCCCAGGGACCCTCAGGATTGAAGAGGATTTAATTCCCCATCTTAAAATGCGCCACGGGGCCTGTTTGCACACATGTCACCTGAAGCCCCGCCCCCTCCCTTCACCACTGTGCAAACGCGCCCCATGGCGCATTTTAAGTTGGGGGATTAAGTCCCCTTGAATCCTGAGGGTCCCTGGAGTCCAACTAGCCCACCATGTACCTCCAAAAGCGCCACAGAGCTGCGTTGCAGAGAGGTGTAAAAAGGGGCGTGGCCTCTGTACACCTCTCTGCAACGCAGCCCCCTGGCGCAAACTGGAGTTTCCTGGTGGGCTAGTTGGCCCCCAGGGACCCCCAGTATTCAAGGGGAAATCGTTCCCCATCTGCAAACCCGCCAGGGGACGCGTTTGCAGACTGCTGCAGGGTGGGGGCGGGGCCTCCGGCACGATGCCGGTCTTTTTTTTTTGTATTTTTTTTGTATGGGAGGGGGCTGCGTGGCCCCCTTCCCTTGGCCTCTTTTGGCCCCGGGGACCCCATCCCCGGGGCATGAGGATTTTCATTTTTTTAAAATTAAAATAAAACGGGAAGGGGCCGCGTGGCCCCCTTCCCTGGGCCTATATTGGCCCCGGGGACCCCATCCCCGGGGCATGCCCTCTTTTAAAAAAATTTTAATATTTGGAGGGGGCTGCGTGGCCCCCCTCCTCAGGCCATTTAAGGCCCCCGGGGACCCCATCCCCGGGGCCGGCCTTTCATTTTTTTTTCTCCACAATTTTTATTTTTTAATTTGGGGAGGGGGGCCGCGTGGCCCCCCTCCCGGGCCACTACTTGCCCCAGGGACCCCATCCCCCGGGGCTGGCCCTCTCCGTTGGGGACTGTGGGGGGGTCCCCAATCCCCCCACAGTACCACCGGCTCCCCGCGTCCCTTGGGAGCCGGCATTGCTTTTACACATGGGGAGCTGCTAACATGCAGCTCCCCATGTGGAAAAGCAATGTGCTTTGGATATTGGAAGAGGAGAGCAGGTTTCCTGCTCTCTCTTCCTATATCCAAAGCAGTTTGCAATGACAGGACGGGAGCCGCGAGGCTCCCGTCCTGTCATTGCAAACTACAGTGTCCCGGGGGTAGGCACCCTGGGACACTGCAGGAGCCGGCCCTGGGGGGTGGCGGTCCCCAGGGCCATCAAGGGCTCCAGGAGGGGGGCCGCGCGGCCCCCCTCCCATGTCTTTAAAGCCCCGGGGTGTTGGTGGTTCCCGGGGCTCGGGGGTCCATTACGGACCCCCGCATTTACATTATTAGTGCCCCGGGGAGGTGGCGGTCCTCGGGGAATGTGGGGGGGCTCGAGCCCCCCACACAGGAATTTTTTCTTTTTTTTTAAAAAAAGAAGCCCCGGGGAGGTGGTGGTCCTCGGGCTGCGGGAGGGCCGAGTGCCCTCCCGCACCATTTTAAAATGAAAGCCCCGGGGGCTGGCGGTCCTCGGGGCTTGGGGGCCCTTAGAGGCCCCCAGCATTATATAAATAAACCCACATGCCCCCGGGACTTGGGCCACCCGGGGCAAATACAATCGAGCGCGGGAGACCGTGCTTCGATTTTTTTTATCGGCAGGATCCGCACACCCTGCCGATTTTTTTTTTTTAAAAAATGCTTTTTTTTGCCCAGGGGGTCCTTGTGGGACCCCCTGAGCAGACCTAGGGGGTCAGGGTCTTTCTACCCTGCCCCCATTGTGCGTTTGCACACTTGCAAAAAAAATTTTTTCTCGGCGGGATTCGCGCACCCTAAGCGCATCCCCCGATTTAAAAAAAAAAATGCTTTTTTCTGCCAAGGGGGTCCTTGTGGGACCCCTGATCAGACCTAGGGAGTCAGGGTGTTTCTACCCTGCCCCCTTTTTGCACTTTGCGCACTTGTTTCTGTCCCTCGGTTCTACCGAGGGACAAAATGGCTGCCAACACTTCCTGATTTGGAGTGTTGACAGCCAATTAGCATGCAGCTCGTGATCGGGAGGGTGCGCGAATCCGACGCGGCCATAGATATGTGATTTTCCTTTTGATTTTCACAGGAACTACTGAACGGATTTACACCATTTAACAAAAAGGGTTCTTTCTGAACCAAGAACTACCTCTTTGCCAAATTTGGTGTAATTCCGTTCAGCAGTTCGGGCTGTAGCCGTGTCTAAAGTTTCCTATGGGAAAATGAATGGGGAAAACTCGTTTTGGGACCCCCCTTTTCTCTCGGCCCCCGCTTGACGAATCACTTTTCAGGATCAGTACTGGGCTGAAAGATGCAGCACTGAGGTCTCTCCTGATAACAGGTGAGTAAATCGGAATTCGTATTTCGGCTGATTTTAGAGGAATATTTTAAAGTTCCAAAACTCCACACTTAGAAGAATTTCCAAGTGAAACCAGTCAATGTTAGCCTATGAAGGAAATTCAAGTTACCGGTAAGTACGGTTAAAATTACTTTTCAGGTTCAGTACTGGGCTGAAAGATGCAGCACTGAGGTCTCTCCTGATAACAGGTGAGTAAATCGGAATTCCTATTTCGGCTGATTTTAGAGGAATATTTGCACAATGGTGAAGGGAGGGGCGGGGCCTGAGGTGACATCTTTGCAAACGCGCCCCGTGGCGCGTTTTAAGTTGGGGGATTAAGTCCCCTTGAATCCTGAGGGTCCCTAGGGGCCAACTAGACCACCAGGAACCTCCAATATGCGCTAGGGGCTGCGTTGCAGAGACGTGCAGAGAGGCCACACCCCTTTTACACCTCTCTGCAACGCAGCTCTGTGGCGCATTCTGGATGTACCTGTTGGGCTAGTTGGCCCCCAGGGACCCTCAGGATTGAAGGGATTTAATTCCCCATCTTAAAACGCGCCACGGGCCTGTTTGCACACATGTCACCTGAAGCCCCGCCCCTCCCTTCACCACTGTGCAAACGCGCCCGTGGCGCGTTTTAAGTTGGGGGATTAAGTCCCCTTGAATCCTGAGGGTCCCCGGAGTCCAACTAGCCCACCATATACCTCCAAAAGCGCCACAGAGCTGCGTTGCAGAGAGGTGTAAAAGGGGCGTGGCCTCTGTACACCTCTCTGCAAGGCAGCCCCTGGCGCATACTGGAGGTACCTGGTGGGCTAGTTGGCCCCAGGGACCCCCAGTATTCAAGGGGATCGTTCCCTCTCTGCAAACGCGCCAGGGGCGCGTTTGCAGAGTGGTGAAGGAAGGGGCGGGGCCTGCGGGCCCGATCGTTTTTTTTTTTTTTTTTTTTTGCTCTCTGAAGGGGGCTGTGTGGCCCCCTTCCTTTTTTCATTTTTTGGGCCCTGGGGACCCCATCCTCCAGGGCCTTACACCTTTTTAAATTACCTTTAAAAAAAAACGGGAAGGGGGCCGCGTGGCCCCCTTCCCTGGGCCTGTATTGGCCCCGGGGACCCCATCCCCGGGGCATGGCCTCTATATTTATTTTTTTGAGGGGGCAGCGTGGCCCCCTCCTCTGGCCATTTTAAGGCCCCGGGACCCCATCTCCCGGGCCGGCCTTTCCATTTTTTTTTTTTTTAATTTTTCCTCTTTTTTGGGGAGGGGGCCGCGTGGCCCCCTCCCGGGCCACTACTTGCCCCGGGGACCCCATCCCCTGGGGCTGGCCCTCTCCGTTGGGGACTGTGGGGGTCCCCAATACCCCCACAGTCCCGCCGGCTCCCCCACGTCCCTTGGGAGCCGGCATTGCTATGTCCCACATGGGGAGCAGCTGACATGCTGCTCCCCATGTGGAAAGCAATCGCTTTGGATATTGGAAGAGAGAGCAGGTTTCCCTGCTCTCTCTTCCAATATCCAAGCAGTTTGTATATGGCAGGACGGGAGCCGCGAGGCTCCGTCCTGCCATAGCAAACTACAGTGTCCCGGGGTAGGCACCCCGGGACACTGCAGGAGCCGGCCCTGGGGGTGGTGGTCCCCAGGGCCATCAAGGGCTCCAGGAGGGCCGCGCGGCCCCCCTCCCATTCAGTACACAGCCCCGGGAGGTGGTGGTCCCCGGGCTCTGGGGTCCGTAACGGACCCCCATATTAAAATGTTTAGTGCCCCGGGGAGGTGGTGGTCCCGGGCGTGTGGGGGCTGGAGCCCCCCCACACAGGTTTAATAATGTATTTAAAAAAAGCCCCGGGGAGGTGGTGGTCCCCGGGGCTGCGGGAGGGCTCAGAGCCCTCCCGCACCATTTTTTAAAAAAAGCCCCAGGGGGTGAATCGGAATGTTGACAGCCAGCTGACAGCCAATTAACATGCAGCTCGTGATCGGGAGGGTACGCGGACCCTACTCGGCCATAGATATCACTGACTTTTTACTTTTCATTTTCTCAGCAACTACTGAACGGATTTACACCATTTAACAAAAAGGGTTCTTTCTGAACCAAGAACTACCTCTTTGCCAAATTTGGTGTAATTCCGTTCAGCAGTTCGGGCTGTAGCCGTGTCTAAAGTTTCCTATGGGAAAATGCATGGAGAAAACGCGTTTTGGGACCCCCCTTTTCTCGGCCCCCGCTTGACGTATCACCCCGAGACTTTCAGGGTAGGAGCGGACTGGAGCGCCCCACGAAGTTTGAAAATTTCGCGAAGATACGTCAACCGGCAAGAGAGTTATTTCAAATAGAATGTCGCGGATTTCCTATGGATAATAGGTTGTAACTATAACTATCTACTAGCGACCGCCAGTAGATAATATATATATATATATATATATATATATATATATATATATATATATATATATATAGTCCATGATGCTCCATTCTACCGGGGGCCCCGACTCTGCAGGGCGGGCTCTACAAACAGGAACGGAGAATCCTGTAGTTAAAGTTCCAAAACAAAAAGAGCCCACAACTTCGGCTTCCTGTCAAGCTGACACTTTATTCGTCTTTGAGCGGCAGCATGAGACAACTCTTTAAATACTTAAATCCTTACTCGTTTCGGCGCGAAGCGCCTTGTTCACAGGTGAGTATTATAAAGTCCAAGTGGTCATGTGACCCGTACTTGCCACTACGGGACCCAGAATGCATCAATATTCAAATTCTGCATTTCGACATGGCATACATCCATTTCCTTGCTGTATTACACGATGCATACTGGTAAAATTAACAAAGCATAGTGCACTTTGCTGCCAAGCAATAAATACTAGCTCGAAATGAAGACACAAAGACTGCCAGAGAGAGGACAGCACCTCTCTTGTTTCCCTTTCTCTTTGCCAACTTTAACTACAGGATTCTCCGTTCCTGTTTGTAGAGCCCGCCCTGCAGAGTCGGGGACCCCCGGTAAAATGGAGCATCATGGACTATATCAAACTGAGGGGGCATGACACGCTCTTTAACCACACTAGTTAGAGGACTTCCATGATTATTTGGTGTTGGCAAAGAGAAAGGGAAACGAGAGAGGTGCTGTCCTCTCTCTGGCAGTCTTCGTGTCTTCATTTCGAGCATGTATTTATTGCATGGCAGCAAAGTGCACTATGCTTTGTTAATTTTACCAGTATGCATCGCGTAATACATCAAGGAAATAGATGTATGCCATGCCGAAATGCAGAATTTGAATATTGATGCATTCTGGGTCCCGTAGTGGCAAGTACGGGTCACATGACCACTTGGACTTTATAATACTCACCTGTGAACAAGGCGCTTCGTGCCGAAACACGTAAGGATTTAAGTATTTAAACAGTTGTCTCATGCTGCCGCGCAAAGACGAATAAAGTGTCAGCTTGACAGGAAGCCGAATTTGTGGGCTCTTTTTGTTTCGGAACTTTAACTACAGGATTCTCCGTTCCTGTTTGTAGAGCCCGCCCTGCAGAGTCGGGGGCCCCCGGTAAAATGGAGCATCATGGACTATATCAAATTGAGGGGGCATGACACGCTCTTTAACCACACCAGTCAGAGGACTTCCATGATTATTTGGTGTTGGCAAAGAGAAAGGGAAACAAGAGAGGTGCTGTCCTCTCTCTGGCAGTCTTCGTGTCTTCATTTCGAGCAAGTATTTATTGCGTGGCAGCAAAGTGCACTATGCTTTGTTATTTTAACCAGTATGCATTGTGTAATACAGCAAGGAAATAGATGTATGCCATGCCAAAATTCAGAATTTGAATATTGATGCATTCTGGGTCCCGAAGTGGCAAGTACGGGTCACATGACCACTTGGACTTTATAATACTCACCTGTGAACAAGGCGCTTTGCGGCGAAACGCGTAAGGATTTAAGTATTTAAAGAGATGTCTCATGCTGCCGTGCAAAGACGAATAAAGTGTCAGCTTGACAGGAAGCCAAAGTTGTGGGCTCTTTTTGTTTCGGAACTTTAACTACAGGATTCTCCGTTCCTGTTTGTAGAGCCTGCCCTGCAGAGTCGGGGCCCCCCGGTAAAATGGAGCATCATGAACTATATCAAATTGAGGGGGCATGACATGCTCTTTAACCACACCAGTTAGAGAACTTCCATGATTATTTGGTGTTGGCAAAGAGAAAAGGAAACGAGAGAGGTGCTGTCCTCTTTCTGGCAGTCTTCGTGTCTTCATTTCGAGCAAGAATTTATTGCGTGGCAGCAAAGTGCACTATGCTTTGTTAATTTTACCAGTATGCATCGTGTAATACAGCAAGGAAATAGATGTATGCCATGCCGAAATGCAGAATTTGAATATTGATGCATTCTGGGTCCCATAGTTGCAAGTACGGGTCACATGACCACTTGGACTTTATAATACTCACTTGTGAACAAGGCGCTTCTCGCCGAAACGCGTAAGGATTTAAGTATTTAAAGAGTTGTCTCATGCTGCCGCGCAAAGACGAATAAAGTGTCAGCTTGACAGGAAGCCGAAGTTGTGGGCTCTTTTTGTTTCGGAACTTTAACTACAGGATTCTCCGTTCCTGTTTGTAGAGCCCGCCCTGCAGAGTCGCGGGCCCCCGGTAAAATGGAGCATCATGGACTATATCAAATTGAGGGGGCATGACATGCTCTTTAACCACACCACTTAGAGGACTTCCATGATTATTTGGTGTTGGCAAAGAGAAAGGGAAATGATAGAGGTGCTGTCCTCTCTCTGGCAGTCTTCGTGTCTTCATTTCGAGCAAGTATTTATTGCGTGGCAGCAAAGTGCGCTATGCTTTGTTAATTTTACCAGTATGCATCGTGTAATACAGCAAGGAAATGGATGTATGCCATGCCGAAATGCAGAATTTGAATATTGATGCATTCTGGGTCCCGTAATGGCAAGTACGGGTCACATGACCACTTGGACTTTATAATACTCACCTGTGAACAAGGCGCTTCGTGCCGAAACGCGTAAGGATTTAAGTATTTAAAGAGTTGTCTCATGCTGCCGCGCAAAGACGAATAAAGTCTCAGCTTGACAGGAAGCCGAAGTTGTGGGCTCTTTTTGTTTCGGATATATATACTATATTCTTAGTTTATGGGCACTTGTCACTTTAATGCAGAGTAAAAAAACGGTAAAAAAACGATATAAAAATCACTTGTTAACTAATGAGCGCTTCATGTGATAAAGGCCCTCCGGGGCTGAAACGGGTCATGGCTGGCTTGTAACCTGTGGAAAATAAAACAACTTTAAACACTTACTTCGTGGTCCGTGCTCCATTCTTCGCAAACTACGAAATCGCCAGTGGCTGGTGGAGTTTTTGGGATATTTCAAGCCGGTTCTGTCTTCCCCGGCTTCACACGGACCCCTCCTCGCAACGGGCAAGCTGACTGTCAAGGATGGCTGAGTCTGGCAACAGACACTCAAGTTTAAATCCGGGAGGATTTACAGCAAACTTGCCCCCCAGCAGTGACGAAGACTGTCCATACTGATCTCAGAGTGAGGCAGACTCGGGTCGGAGGACGCGGGACATGCCGGCATTGGAGTGAAGGTAGGACCAAATCACGGAGGCTGGGTGAGGAGTCGCGCAGGGACGGGTAGAAAAAAGGAAAACAACAGATACCAAGTTACGTATATCCTTTACACACGTTCTTAATTGAACTACATAATAATTTCCACAGACATGTCAGCCGATGCGCTCAGAGATAGAGAGGCTGCAGCCTTAGAAATGTTTGATGACACACGCTGTCCCAATAGGATCTCAGTTACCCAGAATGCACCAATAAACAGCAATGCAACCAGCCTTAGGGAGAAAACGCGACGACTGGAAAAACTAATGAAAAGCGAGCAGAGCAAGTGGTGGGAAGGCAGGTCCCTCCAAAGATACTTGGACGCAGGAAGGATTCCACGCGGTCTGAGAATCTTAATAGCGCCAAGTTATGAGACCCCGACCCCAGAATGATGAAAGAATGGGCAGAGACTAATTTAGAGTCTTCCAGAAAACTAGTAACGATGCTCGTGAAATGCGCAGACGTTGACCGCTTAAAACTACAGGAACAAATAGAACAGCTCAATGAGGAAATCAGCAAGATGCGAAAGGAGGAAGAGAAAATCCGGGAACGTAAAACATTCAAGTTCCACAGGGACAAGGCTGATTATGAATGCGGGCGCATCTTCACCTTCGCAAAGAAATATGATTCATTGAAAGTCTCCAAAGACAGCGGGACAAACTCAGCCAAAACCAAATCCAATACTGGCAACAACAGGGGGGCCTATGCGGATTCTTCG
Source organism: Calotriton arnoldi (assembly GCA_963921515.1). Taxonomy (NCBI): domain Eukaryota; kingdom Metazoa; phylum Chordata; class Amphibia; order Caudata; family Salamandridae; genus Calotriton; species Calotriton arnoldi. Next base: position 191,267 of record CAWUFW010005904.1, on the reverse strand, counting down.
ACCTCGGATCTCAGCTCAGCCTTAGAGAGTGAGACTGAGCCCAAAGCCAGGAACTTTCGAGGATTGCAGGTCCCGGCTAAGCTGTCATTAGAACAAGAATTGGGTTTTTTATGCGAAGAACGCAGACAGACATTGCGACCACGACCCCAGCAAAACAAACAAGGAAAAACAACACAATGAGAAGAAGGGAGAAGAGACATGCCAAACGAAGGAGAACAAAGAAGACCAAATACCCGCAAATGGCAACGCAGATAATGAACTTGGCAACATCTAACAATACAGTTGTCAACTTAGCCAACGTGGATTTGAATGAAGCAGAGAAACAAATACTGACCCTTGGCTTGTCATACTGCCCCAAAAAATCGTTCAATTATGCAACAACTAGAACAGACATTTTCAAGGGGATACGCAAACTTAAACTCAAGAAATTTCATCTACTAAATGAAAGATCAAATCAAGATCTAAATGAGAAGGAATCAACTGAACATCTACAAGTATCGCCCCTCTTAAATCTCACAGCTTCAGATATGCCAATATTAAGAGACTTAGAAGAACTAGCTCAAGAGAATCCACAAGCGTTAACTGAAATTCCTGTCAGTAACAACAGAAAATGTTGATACCACCAAAAACACACAACAGCTTAAAGACACGGCGAGATTTAAACCAAAATCTACATTCACTCCAATAATGGCAAGGGATTCAATCGACATATTCCATGAACAAGTCATCGTGGGCATAAAACAGCTCAACCACAAAATAAGAGGTTCAAATAAAGACAAACATAACAGACAGGAAAAATAATACCGCCAACTCATGGAAAAACTAAAGAAAAATCCAAAGCTAATCATAAGAAACGCTGACAAAGGAGGCAACCTAGTTATCTGGGGGAAAGCAGAATACGTAGAGGAAGCCACAAGACAATTATCTGACCGTAATTGCTATCGCAAGAGCTACATACTATCTTTGAAAGCAACCTACAATATTTACTATAACAAACTTGTAGCATGGAAAAGTGCAGGCTTGCTCACGATGGGTAAATTTAATTTTTTTTAAAACGATACACCAACAACTCCGGTAATTTACTTCATCCCAAAACTACACAAAAAAAACCCTCAGACCGCCTGGACGGCCAATAATCTCGCAATAGTCTGACTGAAACCACGTCACAATACGTAGGACATTTCCTGCAGGAGCACGTCCAACGAATCACTGACAAAATATCGACCTCAAAAATATCGAGGTACAAAAATATCGTGACAAAAATATCGAAGTCAAGAATATCGACATCCTATCTACATCATGGTAAGTACAAAAATATCGAAAATTAAATATCGATGTCAAAAATATCGTTGTAAAAAATATCGTTTTTTTTTAAATGTTAAAAAAATTATCTAAAATAAAGTAAATAATACATATAATTAAAAGAAACAGTTAAAATTATTTTAAAATGTTTAAAAATAAAAACTGATACATATAATGTTAAAATAAATTAAACATATACATATAAAATATAATATATATACTTACTTAATAATATTCATAAATAATTATTTTAATAACTTATAAATTGTTAAAAATATTTTATAAATTATAAATAAAGACATACACATACAAAAATATTATTATTAAAAAAATTAAAAATATATTTAAAAAATTTAAAAAATTACAATATTTTTAATTTTTGTAAAATAAATTATACACAACATTAAGTAAAACAATACAGAAAAAAATTGGATAGCGGAGGGAAAAAAATTACTATTCCCACTCCAAAGAGTGCAACAGTAGAGAAAGTGTTGGATAGCTTAGGGGTAAAAATTACTATTCCCACTCCAAAGAGTGCAACAGTAGGGAAAGTATTGGATAGCGTAGGGGTAAAAATTACTATTCCAACTCCAGAGGGTGCAACAGTAGGGAAAGTGTTGGATAGCGTAGGGGTAAAAATTGCTATTCCCACTCCAGAGAGTGCAACAGTAGGGAAAGTGTTGGATAGCGTAGTGCTAAAAATTACTATTCCCACTCGAGAGAGTGCAACAGTAGGGAAAGTGTTGGATAGCGAAAGGATTAAAATTACTATTCCCACTCCAGTGAGTGCAACAGTAGGGAAAGTGTTGGATAGCGTAGGGGTAAAAATTACTATTCCAACTCCAGAGAGTGCAACAGTAGGGAAAGTGTTGGATAGCGTAGGGGTAAAAATTACTATTCCAACTCCAGAGAGTGCAACAGTAGGGAAAGTGTTGGATAGCGTAGGGGTAAAAATTACTATTCCAACTCCAGAGAGTGCAACAGTAGGGAAAATGTTGGATAGCGTAGGGGTAAAAATTACTATTCCCACTCCAGAGAGTGCAACAGTAGGGAAAGTGTTGGATAGCGTAGGGGGAAAAATTACTATTCCAACTACAGAGAGTGCAACAGTAGGGAAAGTGTTGGATAGCGTAGGGGTAAAAATTACTATTCCCACTCCAGAGAGTGCAACAGTAGGGAAAGTGTTGGATAGCGTAGGGGTTAAAAATAACATACTTATCAATTAAATAATTGTTTTAATTAAATAATGATTTATGAATAAATTAACAATAAATTATTTATAAATACCAATAAATGAAAATTAATAATTACTTTAATAACATTAAATTTCTTCCCACCCTATTCCTGAATAAACACAAAACCCACTCCACATAAAATTTAACACAATTAATATAATTATCAATTAATCAATTAATCAATTAATACAAATTAATTAACAATTAACAATTAATTAACAATAAAATAATTATCAATACCAATAAATAATAATTAATAAAAATTAATTACCAATTAATAATTAATGAACGATAAATTAATTATCAATATCAATAATTATTAATAGATAATTACTTAATTAAAATAAATTACTTCCCACCCTATTCCCTTATAAACACACAACCCACTCCTAAACTAAATTAACACAATTAATATATTTATCAATTAATTAATTAATAAAAATTCATTACCAATTAATAATTAATAAACAATAAATTAATTATCAATACAAAAAAATAATTATTATTAATTACTTTATTATAATTAATTTACTTCCCACCCTATTCCCCTATAAACCCACAACCCGCTCCACTAAAAAATGTATACAATTAATATAATTATCAATTAATCAATTAATAAAAATTAATCACCAATTAATAATTAATTAACAATAAATTAAATATCAATAACAATAAATAAAAATTAATAATTACTTAATTACAATTAAATTACTTCCCACCCTATTCCCTTATAAACCCACAACCCGCTACAGAACTAAAATGCAAAATGTAATTAAAAATAATTATTAATTTCAAAACATTATGAATTAATTTACTATAATTAAATTACTTCCCACCCTATTCCCCTGTAAACCCACAACCCAATACGGTACTAAAACGCAAAACTTACTTTAAAAAAAATTACTAACTTCTAAACAATTAATACATATATTTAAAAAAATAATACAAAACATAACAAAACATGTGGAACACATACATATAAAATACATACTAAGGGGCCCATTAGGATGGCGGGTGGAAGCACCACCGCCGTGCTGGCAGATGCAAAAAGCACCAGTTACCGTCCGCCCGCCACAGCACACACTCCCGCCCAATTAGGATGCGAAAAGTCAGCCAAACACCGCCCGTAAGCCAGCTACGCCCTCCGCCATCAAAGTGCGCCCGTCCACGGAGCGGCGCGGCCTAATGGAGACACAACGCCCGACAAAATCACGTACCGCCCGGCGTACAAATTACGATGCCAGAACCAAACAGTTCCCCCGGCTAAGAGACACCGCACGTGAAAGCAAGGCGGAAAACCGAACGCACAGTACGGATAGCAAAGAGGCGGACCCCCGAGCATGAATCCAGCACTGCAGGCCCTCCCCATGCTCTACCTGATGCAGCACCCAGGAGTCAACACACCGCGGCGACGCAGGTAGGCAGACACACAACAGGGGCACGCAAACAGCGCACACAGTGCAAGGGCGGGAAAACTGTATATGGCCCCCCGACATCCCTGCGTGGACACGACACATCCACCACTGCACCCACACATGCGCAAAACGCAGAGGCCAACGGCAGTGCAATGCATGCGCCGCACACAAACAACACAGGGTCACAACCAAACACCACACACACCAGCACCACCCAGAACGCACATGTCACGTGACAGCCCTGCCACAGTCATGTCCCCAACCGGCAATTCACTGTTGCCAACCTGACGTCACACAAGTGACCCGAACATGTCAGTGACATCACGCCAAATTAGGACACACCCCTGTGTGCAAAACACGGCGAAGCACACAGCGGAGGCAACATCACCCAGCAGAATATGGACCCCGTCGGGAAAAGGTACGCCAGTACCACACAGAAACACCGATGCCACCCTGCACCCAATAACAAGACATGCAATACGTAACATCAAAGATACCGGGGACAGACAACAGGTGGGACCAATTATAACACAAGGCCCAACGTATAGCGGAAATGCAGCCTGCTGCCCACACACGGGAGAGGAGACAGCACTGAATGACCTTCCATTCCCACTCTGAAACCACATCCCGACTAAACAAGCCGGAGACAACAGTCATTGCACCAAAAAAGCCCAACACAGGCATGCAGAGGGAAGCGGCCACAGGGCAGATAGCGCATAACACCAAAGAACATTCACAACGGAAAAAAGAAATGATAACACTCCCCCATGTGGTTCACATGCAAGTTATCTGGAAGGAGTCAGACACCACTGACCTTGACCATTCAGAGAAGCATGTGGGATGAGGGCCCGTGTCCTCCGCACAAGCCAACATAACACAAGTCCTGCCTCCCTACCACCAATACAGAATTCCCAGCAACGTCGGAGGTTGCACACTGCAGACTGCACAGACAGCCGGAGCACGCCACCACAGCGCCCTGCAGCAAAATGGCACTTGCACCACACCTACCCAACTACGCTGGACAGATTAAGCTGTACAAACATAACCTGATACAGATATTGGGATGTGACAATCTGGCCTTGCTGAACGTAAGTTACCGACTAACTTACCGCATCGCATTGTTCAGCTGCGTCATCCCCGTCTTCTACTGTCGGAGGTGTCCCTTCTACTATCCTGTGGATTTATGTCTCTCCAACCCGGCATGTCCAAGGGCGGACCTGCTATAACTATTCAACCCCTGGACGTCCACGACAGGGTCTGTTCAGCCTATGGGGGCATGGCGTATGTGGCGACTATCGGACCCACACTGCAATGGGACCACTGTGCCTCCACACGACGGATAATGGATTACAGTTACATCGAATGTCATCCAACATGTCCCATCATGCTCCTACAAGGGACAACTCACAACCAACACCTTGACAGCCACCATCCGCTACATTGGATGGCATCCATGTCCACCACCAATGCCATGGAAGCCCTGCTGGAAGGTATTGCATACCTGACAACCTGTCAATTCGTCGGGCCCCGCCGCCATACCCCCAATTGAGCAATGATGTCCCACACCGTACCCATGCTTGGCTTCCGCACGGACTAGGCAGTTACCAGTACAACAACTATACCATACAACCTGCAACTGACACCACATCATCAACTACACTGCCATGACATCTGATATTTTCGGGACATGCACCCTGTTCCTCATCACATCCAGTAACTCTGCATGAACAGGGGGAGGCAGAGGCATGGGATTTGTGTATGGCAACCACATGGACAGAACTGCACGTACAACCATGCCATGATATGGATCCTGCGCCTATGAACATATGCACCGGTCAGTGGACAGTAATCGTCCTGCTGTAGTATGTGAGAGCTGTCACCTCACCTCCCTCTGAACGTCCTTGCCAGGAGCTTTGCATGGACACCAAGTGCATCCACCAACAACATGAGCCCAGTGACTGTGACATGGCCAGTACCCACCACATCGCAACAACAAGTGGGACGCCGTTGCATGCACGTAAGCCCATGCCCTGATGTCACCTCCACGCACGTGTGTATGAGTAACTATAGCAGCAAACCTGTAACATGGAACTGAGATGCACTGTGCCCATGATGACAAGCGGACTGGTAGGCTAAATGTATACTGTCTGTGTCAAAGTCAGCAGCACCACAGTAATTAGCAAATGTACATTAGCACACCAACGGCTAAGCAGTTGTAACTCTGAAGCCCACATCCCACAGTCAACAACTAATCACATGTACCCCTACACCCTATGCTATGTGTACACATGCTGAGTATATCCTCCACATGCATTTCGCTGCCAGTAGTGTTCACTATACTGCATCACAGAGGACATAAGTCCCAACACATGGCTTGAAGCAAAAATGTGTCTCTGCTGATTCATTTCACAAGTACGAATGAGAGAGGATGAGAGTGTGTGAAGTACACGGCAGTCGTGAGATGACCATGTAGTCCACTGTCATTGGATGTCAACGCAAATGAGTAGCACAACTGTGGAAGACACACATGTGTCATGTGAAGCGGGAGTTACGCATGGCTCAGGTAGGTGGGTGTGACGGGTAGGTGCGCACATGCAATGTTGAAACACGCTGTGTTGGGAGGACTCAGGAACAGTACATTGGCGCTCTCCTGGGAATCTGTAAAGACCACCTGTCTGGTGATGAATGTGAACTCGTGTGTGCACAACAGGTGGGCACACGATCAATGCTGCATCAAGTGTAGACGTCAGCCCACCCTCCGTGGACATGCTGGATACTGCTGTGCGTCCGCCAGGCCCTTGCCAAGGCACTCACATCCCCTGTCGACCTGGTGTATCCCCAACATTGTCCACTTGCACAGGCAATCCAGGGCACGGGATGGCAGTAGAGCATGGTGGGTGAGAGGTCATGGCGCGCTCCTCCTGGTCACATCACGCAGGCAACACATCCTCAATGTGTAGTATGGCACAAGTCAAATGGAAGTAGTGGGGGACGCACACATCACAAGCAGGAGTGACGTCACGGAAGGTGGATTGCACCATCCCACCCATTGACAATACACCCACACACGTTACATGCCATTGCAACAGAGAAGCCAGCGCGTGCACAAGCAGCTCCAAGCTCGCCCCAGAGAGGCCAAAGAGTGAATGTGTGGGGCCATGAGCTCCAGTTGGACGCGGCCTGGCCCGCTAGGGCAGCTACAGCCTCTGTGTGTTGCAGGTGGTGTATCCGGACTGCGGAGCCTGTCATGCATTGTCAATGTTGCCCGGGTCTCGAGTCGGGGCACCACGCATGTGGACGGCGTCCCGCCACTTATTATACCGTGAGACAGACCACTTGTTCAACTGGACCCACACATACACTCCTTGGCCTCTCTGGGGCGAGCTTGGAGCTGCTTGTGCATGCGCTAGCTGCTCTGGTGCAAACGCATATTGGGGTGAGCGAGGGGAGGCCATGAGGACAGTGCAAAAGATGACTATTTGATTTTCAGCCAGTTTAAGGAATGACCCTGATGTGGTCGGAAAAAGACGTGTCTCGTGTGTATTGCAACTAGTAGATCAGCCGAAGAACTTCCCATGTCTTGCATGTAGCCCCGCACCCAGCCCCGCCCACTCGACACATTAAAATGAGTACCAGCACCACATTCTACCCATTCGAAGCACTGACTGGGGGTGACAACCATTGGACAGTCTTGTGTAGTCCACCCACGCGTACATGTGGGCCCTCCATGATCCATGTCACCTGCGGCAAAGTGATGTCATGGGCAATGACGGAAGTGAGCAGAGCTGTCTGCCCCACGCACAGATGGTGCATCAGCTCAACAGACCCAGCACTGAGTGCAGCAGGGGTCACATGTGCAGGGGCAGTTGTGCCTGGTGTGAAGGCACATGCATATAGACAGCACATCGAGCAATGTGTAGCCTGCCCACATCTACTGTCCATTGTCAGGCGGACCTAGAAAAAGATCACAAGGCAACACATCTGTGTGGGTGTACCCACTGTGACCAACACTGCGCAACCATCAGCGTACTCGCCCTGTGCATGGCCCACCCCGCAACGAAGGTCACATTCAGTGCCACTATCTCTCACACACATCCCTATCATGAGTCATGGTGTGTCCAATCGACAGTGCAGAGTAAGCGCTCATCCGGGGGGTCCTGAACAGGAGACACATGTAACCCACTAGGCAGTCTGTGTCGGTACCTACTGGCATTGTGCAGTCAATGTGCAGGCCAGGCCTGCTGGGACTGAGAAGGGCAGCATGGCCCCAGCCTGACTTCCACACGAGCAACAAGTGCACTGAGACCTGCATTGCCAATTGTCTGTGTCACTGGATGTCTGACATGAAGTTGCCATGTACCACCACTCGGGAGGGACAGACAGGTCAAAGCGCCCGAGAGCTCACATACCCATGCCACCTGCAGTCAGCATGGTGAGCAGTGCATGTTTGAACACCACAGGCTCTGACTCATAGTGCTGCGGAGCAACGACATGTGTCCCCCCCACATGCACACCCACACACACTGCAGTTGTCTCTCACACTCAACTTTCGCAAGGAATAGCCATGTGCAGTGTGCGTGGAGCTCGGAATCCAGGTTCTCCAGCTCCTCGCTGGTGAGTGGACCTGGACATGTCCTCAGCGTCATCCACGTGTAGGTGGAGTGGTGGCAGCAGCAGGTGTTGTCGAGGGGTGCCAGGCTGCAGTGCCAGGTAGCTGTGGTTATGCCTGTCCCACTCACACACACATATAACCCCCTGGGGCAGTTTCAGTGGGTACAAGCTGCTGCAATTCGTGTACCATGTCTGTCAGCTTCAATTGCAGACGTTGGCCTGCTCCCAGCTGGCCATGGACGCCTACCTCCACAGTGGATCACACAGGGTGCAACCGCGAGGGTCATTGGAGTTGGCCGTAAGGGCCTGGCCCATGGCGGGTACAGTCCGCTGATGCCATGTGCACCACACAGTATAATGTGCGCAATGCATCTGCAGGTGTGACCATGATTTGTGTGTGGGTGCAGGTCCACAATGGACAGGGCCACAACATGCTGTGTGCATAGGCAGGGACGGCCAGTGCTCAGCCTCCACATGTCTGTTGGCACATCATCATGTACACATTGGCATGGGAGCATGGGATATGCATATGCACACACATGCCATCTTTCACTATGTACATCTGCCACTTGGCACGTGCAATGTTACGTGTCACTTGTGATGTGTAATTGCAAGCACACAGCCGTGTTGGCATGGGGCTGTCAATGTGTACACCTGTCAATGTTTCTGGAGGTGTGATCCGTACAGTGCTGTACATAGGGTGCAGTAGTGACATCAATGACTGTCTCATATCCCCTCGTGCCACAGGTCCCACTTGTTTTGGCCGCTCAGCCTGTGTCCATAGCATTGTTGGTGTGTGCCCTACACACCCAGCCTCGGAAGCAGTGTGATGCACAGCAGCTAGTCATGTTGCCGTGGTGTTGCCGCTTGCCGAATATGCAGTCTGTTACCATCAGCATGCCTTACAAGTTATTGAGGCCTAGATCCCCATGTGCATGCTCATGGCAATGGGGTGTGTCACTGCCCATTGCTATTGGTAGGGGACCTGTGTAAGTGTATTGTGGCTGTGCTGTCCCTACTTGTCAGCTGTTCTGTCATTCAATTGCCTGCTCAGTCATTTATGTTTTGTGTATGTGAATATGCCATGTGGCGTGTTGCTTTGACATGTGTCCACTTCCATCTTTCCTAGGCGGAGACCAAACATTCATCGCCCCTACCAATTGCTGTCAGACATGGTGGATGTGGAGGTCATCCGCAAATATCGTCTGGACCGACCCACCCTGCATCGTCTATGTGCCTTGTTGGAACCCCACCTCCGTCCTCGCAGGGTGTATCCAACAGCATTCACCCCCACGGCTAAGGTGATGGCTGCACTGCATTTCTTCGCCACTGGGTCATTCCAGCACACAGTGGGCAGTGGAGGTGGGATGTCCCAACCCATGTTCAGCATGGTGCTCAGGGATGTACTGTCAGCCATGATGCTGTACAGGAACAGATACATCCGCTTCCCCAGGGCTCGTGAATTGGCGGCAGTGAAGGGTGCTTTCTATGCCCTTGGACGGATCCCCCATGTCGTTGGTGCAATAGACTGCACCCATGTTGGCCTTGTTGCACCACAGGCCACTGAGCACCTCTAGCCGCAACCGGAAGCACACGCACTCCCTGAATGTGCAAGTGGTGTGCCTTGCGGACATGGTGATTTCACACGTGTGTGCGAAATTCCCAGGATCGGCCCATGACGCGCACATCATGCGCAACAGCATCCTACCACGTCTGATGACCGATCTGCAACCGGACCGTGGCTGGATTGTTGGTGAGTATGTGGAGTAGTGTAGCGTGCTGGCTGTGCGATGCTGTCTTGTGTCCAGTTGGAATTGCAACGGTTCTCTGTGTCCCTCACACCCAGGTGACTCTGCTTACCCGAATGGGCCCTGGCTGCTCAGCCCATTACGACGTCCTGGGAGCCCAGCTGATGTCCGCTACAATGAGGCACATGGGAGGACCAGACGTGTGGTTGAGCGGACCTTTGGCCTCCTCAAGTCCAGGTTCAGATGCCTGGACCGCACCGGGGCGCACTGGCGTATTCCCCACAGAAGGTGTGCCAGATAGTTGTGGCTTGCTGCATGCTGCACAATCTGGCTATCCGCAAGCAGATCCCCCTAATTGTGGATGACGGAGATCAACCAGGGCCCCAGCCTGCAGACCAGGACAGCTCTAGTGAAGAGGACAGTGGAGAGGATGAAGCTGTGAATGTGCGTCAGCAGCTCATCGCCCACTACTTCACTTGACGGTGAGTGTCCATGTACGACGGCTGATGTAGCTGTAGTTGTGCAGGTGTATGTGTGCTCTGTCACAGGGGCCTTTTGTTCACTGAGTGCTGTGTGTCAATGGTCCATGTCCAGGTTGGTATGCCACTGACAGTGGCTGTAGCATTGTGCCCTGTTGCTCTGTGAGATGTGTGTGCATTGCTTGTAGTTGGTGACAAGTACTGTGTGATGAGTGTGTGACACACTCATTGAATGTACTCTTGTTCTGTTTTTCACCCCTAGGTCCCTACAGCCTCTCCTGTCCCATCAACATGCCACACAACAGATGCATTTCTGCTCATGGTGGCGATTGCACATCGTGGAATAAACCCAGGACACATTAAGCCGATTGTGATCAAGGTGTATTTATTAACAGCGGTGACATGTGATTGTGTGCAAGGTGATGACAAATGTGGTGCATGCTGTGACAATGAGTTGACGGTCATGGCTGCGTGATGGTCAAGGTGTACCCATGGAGTTCTATGTCCACAGTCCAACAGACACATGCCATTCACATGGCAGTGTGGGGTAGGATCGTATTACAAGTCAATGCAGTAGGTGGTCAAGGTGGCTGGCTGACTCACTGGCGTTTGGTGCGTGCGAAGTCCTCTCTGGACACCTGTTTCCTCTTCGGACGGCCCCTTCCACGTTTGGTAGGGGGTGTGTTGATGTTCCGCTGGTGGTGGTTGAGGAGTGCTCACTCGCTGTGGACGCAGGGGAACGCGATGCTGCACGAGCCTGCGCCACAGCAGGTGGTGGCGGAGGTGGTGTTGCTGGCCTTGCTTGTGCCCTCCCCCCCACCACCAGCTGGCCCATGAGGTCCGCGATTTGGCCCATATGGGCGTCCATGGACCTCAACACCGCAAGGACCTCCCGCGTGTCGCTAGCCGACCTGGCCCATTCTCCTTGGGCCTCTTGATAGGCCCCAAGGACTCTGTCGATTTGCGGCAGGGCTTGGCTCCCAGGCACAGTTGGCGTTGGCCTGGCCCTGCTCCTCCTACCAGTACTGCTGCCACCGACCTGCCCACTAGCCACATTGCTCACCACGGTCCTCGCTCTGGCTCCCAGGGTGGAGCCCGACGGCCGTGCCGACCCTTGCGCAGGGGCTGTGGTGAGGGATGGCGTGGTGGTGGTGGTGGTGGTTGCGGCGGTGGTGGTGGCCGCACCGGCCGTGGCAGCAGGGGTCTGTGACTGGTCAGGAGCCCTGGGTGATGGGTTGGTGGGCAGGAGGGGCCCTGGGGAGTGGTTGTGCCCTGCCACTCCAGATGGGCCTGCTGGGTGCTCCGTGTCCGGAGAGGTGTCCAGCTCCTCTACATCCGTGAGTCCGGGTCGGGGGCTTGCGGACTGGCTGTGCTGGCTGCTGTCACCCTCTCCAGCATCCAACAGTTCAGCACCTGTGGGGAGAATGAGATGGGTCATTGTGTTGCACCTAGCAAAGTATGTATTGGTTGTCTGACATTCACAGTTCGTGCACTGTCGTGCACATGTTTCCCAGTGGCGTGTGTGTGGATGTACGATGTGTGTATGCGTGGGCTAGGCAATGGGACTGTGTGATGTGGACATGTGGCATGGGACGGATTAGCAATGCCGATGGGTGTGTGTTTGCTATGCTCCTACATTTTGTGGCTCGGGTGTATGCGTGCTCCAGGACCATAGACGATGTTGGGTTGAACGATGGTTTAGGGGGAAGGATGGAACGCTTAGGTACGCTGATGCCAAAAGGGGGTACAGCCCCTAAACGCTCTTGGGTTGGAATATGCTTTTGGGGTACATACTGTGGGTAATGGGTGCAGAACGTGACATGTGTTCTGGCAACATGACAGTGCATAGACAAAGGTGTGTGTCTGTCTCACATGCCCGGAATATCTGCTGACTGTTATCATTCATGGACATCACATTGGTAGCATTGTTGTGAGTTCGTGCTTGTTGTGTGCCACACGACGTATTGCAGATGGGCCAAATCCTTTGTGTGCGTGCTGCCCTGGTACATGTGCATCAGTGCTGTGCTCTTGGGGTGTTGACTATATTATGTGTGTTGTTACTCTCAGTGTGACGTGCGCTTCAGTCACTGCAGGCACTTGATTTGTCATGGGCAGGTATCTTTGCATAACTACTGTATGAGGGCCAGCTGTTCGGATGACATAACTTTCATGACACTGTGGCTGAGAGATGAAAGGGATGATATGTTGAATGTGCATTGTGTGCCTGTGTGTTTCATGGGTCCAGTTGTCTTTGTGTGCAATATTGTGTTTCCAAGCTGTTACTTCTAGTACGGTCTGTCTTACGTGGGCGTTGTTGTACGATGTGTGGGTGACAGGCAGTGAGGACTACATGGACAGGACTTCGATGGTGTTGCTGATGTGTGTGATGGGTGGCACAGTGCCTGCCGTGTGGGTCTGTGCTCCAGTGGGACTTGTGCATGCAGACGTGGCTCCTTAGGTGTTGCTGTATCTGTGATGGGTCATGTGGGGTTTGACTCTGTTGAACATGTCCGTGTGCACATTGGTCTCATGATTGTGACTGGGAGCAGTGCTGCGTGTTCCTCTGCTACGTGACATGTCCCATGTGTCAGTCGTAGTACAGTCCTCATGCCTACAGACGCCCCGCCCTGTACATTTTCCCACCTACAGGTTGTTTCTGAGTGCGCAATGCAATGGATGCCACATGGTACTGGGAGGGAGGGGTGCTCCACCTTGCTGGTCTGTGGGAGTGGGAGCCTGGTGGGTGTTTTACTTCAGCTGTCCCCCTCCGACCCACTGTCTTTGTGTTCCGGCTACTTACCTGTTACTTGTCGGTCAGTGCAGCTATGGCGGACACATGGATGTGGGGTGTGCTCCACCTTGCTGGTCTGTGGTAGTGGGGGCCTGGTGGGTGTTTTACTTCAGCTGTCCCCACTCCGACCCACTGTCTTTGTGTTCCGGCTACTTACCTGTTACTTGTCGGTCAGTGCAGCTATGGCGGACACATGGATGTGGGTGTGGGGAGTGCTCATTCTGGCGCATCTGGAGTACAAGGGGACCTGGTGGGAGTTGCGGTGCTGGCTGACTGTACACATGCCCCCATGGTTTTGTTAGTTGGTAGCTTTGGGCTGAGTGTGTGTGAGTGTCTGTTGCATGTGTGGGTGATGTCTTGTGTATTGTGTACTGGACATGGGGGTGTTTGTCCCTAGGAGCTATGGCATGGTGGTAGTGCATGTGATTACATAGCGGTGTGCTGGTATACGTCTGTTTGTACTTACCAGCCTCCACTCCCCCTGGTAATCCGGTGAGGATCTCCGGATGTATGATGACTCGCACCTTCTCCTCCCACGCCTTGAAGGTCTTGAATAGCGCGGGATTCCCTCCGCCAGTCCTGGCAGCCAGCTCTCGATTTTTGCTCTCCTTCTTCTTGACCACGCTTTTGAGGTCGTTCCACCTTTTGTTAATTTCTCCTCTGTTGCGTGGAACGTTCCCGACTGCATTGACCTGGTCTACGATCCTGCTCCACAACCGGTTTCTGGTGGATAGTGGTGTCTGTTGGACCTGGTTGCCATAGATTTGTGGGTGCACCTTGACGATCTCGTCGACCATGACCGTCAGCTCGGTGGAAGTGAACTTGGGCATTCTGTGTGATGCCATGGTGTGTGTTTTGGTGTTTGTGGTGCTGGTGCGGTGTGTGGTGTGTGATGTTCAGGGGGTTTGTGTTGCCGGTGTTTGGTGGTGGTGGTGGTGATGGGTGTGATAGGTGCGTGTCTGTGGTGTGCTGCTGTCCTTTCTGTCTCGCTGTGTTGTGTGCTTTCGTCCTTAGTTTGTAATGTTGCAGGGGGTTGTGGTCTGTGAAGGGGCTGGTTTTGTACTTACCTATGTGGGTGTGTCATGATGGTCTGTTGTTTTCAGGTGTGTTGTGGCTGGTGTTCTGGGATTTGTTGTTGATTTTTTTGTCCAGGGGGGTGTGTTTCAGGGATGTGTACTGTGTTTGGGTTTTTGTGCGTGGGTTGCTGTGTGGACTTGTTAGCCATGTTGTGTGTGTTTGTTTTCGTCAGCGGATGGTTTCTGTGCATGGACGTGGCCGCCAGGGCTTCCGCCGTGTCCATTTTCGTCACTGTTGTTTGCGCTGGCGGGCGGTGTATTTGTGGATTTTCCGCGCTCATGTCGGTACGATCCTAATTTCACGGGCGGTGTCTCGGTCGTCAGGGCGGGCGGTTTTGGCTTGTCGTGCGTCTTTCCGTCCGTGGCGGGCGGATGGACTTAGACTCGGACATGGGCGGGCGGTATTTTCTGTTTATTTTCCGCCTCCGGCGGTTTTCGGTTTGCAGCATCGTAATTGCTTGGTCGGTATTCAGACGGTGTAGGCGGGCGGATTTTCGCCACTGTGGTTGATGGCGGATTTTTATCCGCCCGACATCGTACTGGACACCTAAAATACATAACACTAACATAAACATCGATATTATTAACATCGATATTTTTACTATCAATATTAACAACTTCGATATTAACAAAAATGATATTTCTTACCTTCAGGTCGATATTCTGGTCACCGATATTCTTGATGTCGATATTCTGTCCCTACGATATTTAAAACTCGATATTAATGTAGGTCGATATTTGCAAGTCGATATTTTGACTGTGCACCCGTCCAACAACTCCCCTCCTACATAAAGGATACCGGCGATTTCTTATGTAGAATATATGATTTTAATTGGCAAGATGACTTTCTTTTAATAACCATGGACATTACGGCACTCTACACACGCATCAACCATAAAGATGGCATCAAGGCAGTCCAACACTACCTGAGAAGAAGACCTGCACCACATGTGCAACACAGTAAAATGCTAATCGACATGATTGAATTCTGCTTGAACAATAATATCTTTCTATTCCAGAGTGCCTTGTATCAGCAGCTACGCGGGGTAGCAATGGGGGCCAGCTTCTCCCCCAGCTATGCCTGCCTCCACATGGGCTGGTGGGAGGAGCTGGTCCTATGAAAGAACTATGGAACTGTACTACAAAACAATGTAAAATTATGGTTGGGGGGCGTGGCCTAACAACATGGCCGATCGGACGTGATTCCGATCGGCTCCTTCCTAGGCCCTGCTGACACCGAGAATCAAGTTGCCTTCAACGATACCAAAAGCACATACCGGCAATGCTGAGGCTGCGGTGACTTTGGGGAACCGTTTTGCCTCGTTGAAGATCCCGACGTGGAGACGGAGAGGGCCCGATGGACGGAGGGACGTGCGGCCGAGGAAATGGCGGCCAGCTGGGCTCCGATTCCAGGTTAGGGGCTGCAGGCCCCATGCGTCCTCCCTTCCGTTAACACAGCTCAGAGGTCTCTGGCGAGCCTGGCCTTGGGCAAGCCCGGCTGGCGGTGGCAACCCCATTATTGTCCCCGAGGAGGAGTCGCGGAGTTGTGTGCCCGAGCACTGCAGCACCTAAGATGACGGGTGGTCGCCGCGCCGGAATTGCGATCCCCCGGGGGGAGAGGCCTGGATTCTAGCGGCCTTCCCGCGGCATGGCGAGTTCCCCTATTGCTTCAGGTCGGCCTTGACACAGCTCGGTAAATGCTCTATAGCAACCTACCACGGACCCCTATCTGACGGCGCTACCCTACCTCTGGCGATCCTGTGGTCCTTGGGTGCTCCCTGGTGAGCTGAGCGACCTCCTCCCTGTTGTGGACTGTGCAGCTCCAGGTACTCAGGTGTAGTGCAGTTGGGGGCAGACCTGGAGCCGCGATCCCTCCTGGGGAGTTGTCCCCGGTTGTTGCCTGGCCCTAACATGGCCGCCGTGGAGGAGTCCTATGCCAGCAGACGGATACCGCGTGGTGCTTGCTCCTTGGGTCGTGACACCGATACAGTGGCCTGTTAGAGAGAGTCTTAGCAGTCACACGGTGACGCCACCTGGCCTGTAGGATAACCGTGCTGCTTCTCGGGCACTGCCCGGCTGGATGTCCGGGGTGACCTGGACCTGGAGGGACGCCGGGAGGTGAGGAGAGGCCCAGTGTTGGCGACGTGTTTGGGGGTCCTCCACCTGGGGATAATTCAGGAACACTGTTTCCACGCATCTGACAGGGCGGCCGAGTGCTGGCCGGGCGGAAGTCTCTCCTATGCCACTCAAAAAGGCTAGCAACAATAAGGTCTCTAACTACTTTGCATCGGCCGGTACAGGGGCATTAGACGGAGAGACGACTACATGACCGGTGGCCATGGCGCTGACCAGGGACGATCTTATGGCTTCCCTACGAGAATTTAAGCAGGAGCTGCGATCGGAACTCAGAGCAGACATTAAAGCAGACATGGAGGCCTCCTTTGAGACATTCCGCTCCGAGGTGAGAGAGAAATTTGTAGCTGTGCAAGCAGATGTCGACTCCGTGGGCACGCGTACCCTTGATCTCGAAGCCAGGCACCAGGAGGTGTCAGACAGAACTAAGTCCTTGGAAGATGGATCTGTCGAGGTCCGTAGCCAACTGCGTGATACGCTACTCAAGTGCGAGGACTTGGAAAACCGTTCTCGCCGTGACAATATACGCGCCCGGGGCCTGGTGGAGGATTGCGAGGGACCGGACCTGGAGGCATTCATGGTGGGCCTCTTCTCCTCAGTTTTGGGGGAGAACGGCCCTGAGGTGCGGTTGGAGAGAGTGCATAGAGTCGGACCACGCCTGCAGGGGGAGACCCGACGGCCAAGAGACGTCCTGGCGAAGTTCAGCTCCTTTAAACTCAAGGAATTGGTCCTGCAGAAGGCGAGGGCGGCAGACACGATCACCTTCCAAAATGCCACCTGCACACTCTACCAAGATGTCGCTCAAGCCACGCTCCAGCGGCGCCAACAGCTTTGTCTATTCACCGACCATCTACGAGAGACAAAAACCAGATATCGATGGACTTACCCCTTTTGGATCGCCTTCCAATGGCACAACAAACAGCACCACTGTGTGGATCTACCGGAGGCGGCAGAAGTGCTGGGTTTGAAGCTCCCTACAACCTCGGCGGACACAGACGGGAGGGGTCAGCCTGAGCGGCTCGCCGGAGGTCAATGGTGTAGAGTGAGCAGGAGGAATGCGAAGTCACCGGCCTGACTCCACTAGCTGGGGGCCCTGAGAGGTCCTTCAATGGAGGGGCGGTCGCCCGGGGGTCCCTCTGGTTGAGTTCACTGCAGTCCTGGAGGGGCTCCTCTCCCTTTCCCCTCCCATCCACCCAAGGGAAGGTCAGGTCAAAGAATCGAAGAACTGGGTGGGGCAGAGGACTTGCATACTTCGTGCCTGGCTGGGGCCTGGCTGCCCAGATGCTACTTGATGTCTCACTCCCAGCGCCTGGCACGGACATCTTGTGAGAACACTGTATCTGTGATGGCAGGTCAGGGGGTCGTTTTCATTTACGCTGTGGTGGGGGGCGGGGAGGAAAGTGGTGGAGGCCGAGACTTTGCAACCTACCAACAACTGGAGTTGATCCTAGGGGTCCTCATCGAGTCCTCCCATTGCAAGGGTCTAAGCGCCAATGTTACAGGTTACTCAGTTGGGGGATCTAGTTTTTCTAAGCAACGTATGCCTTGTTCTATGCTATGTCAAGGGCCGGGGGAATGGAAATGGTAATGTTCCCCGTGAGTATTCTGGTTCAGGGATTTACCTCTAGGAGGGGGATTCTTCACACTCATTTTAAATGTTTGTTCGAGTTTTTAAATTCTGTTAGATGTCATGGTGCCCTTATTTTGATTGGTTATGGGTGGGAAAGGTGGGGGGGGGTGGCAGGAAGGTCTTCTCAGCGGAGCCCTTTACCACTAGGGCGGCATTCCCTCTTACGTGCTCATGGCGGTTAGAGTAGTTTCTTGGAATGCTCGCGGACTGAATTCCCCTAACAAGCGCCAGCGATTCTGGAAGTACATGCTTGACCACAATGTCCAAATAGCAGCTCTTCAGGAAACACACCTCAAAAAGTCCGATGAACAGCGACTACGCCACAAAGCTTATCCCCTCATGTTTCGATCCTCACACTCCGCGAAACAAAACGGGGTGTTCCCTTCCAAGCTCAGGACACTAAAACAGAAAAAAGCGGGAGGTTCATTATGGTTAGGGGGGATCTCAGAGGCCGCCAATGCACGTTTGCAGCGCTCTATGCTCCTAACACAGGTCAACAAGATTTTATTCTTTCCTTCCTCACGACTCTGGAGACTTTTGCCCAGGGGACATACTACTTTTGGGGGCCTTCAATTTAGTCTGGGATCTGGATAGGGACACGACACACGCACACAGGGCTCCTGGGGGGGGGCGTTTGGGAAGGCGCTGCGCTCACAGCTTCAGCTCATGGGGTTGGTGGTCGTATGGAGGGACGCCAATCCCACAACGCGGGATTACTCGTTCTTCTCGCACTCCCATACAACATACTCACATATCGACCACATTTTCCTGAGTCAATCCCTGCTCCCCTCTGTTCTGCAATCTCAGTTCCACCCGATATGTTTATCGGACCATGCCCCCCTGGAGCTGACGATCACTTGGCCAAACCCGCGCCCCAAACATGCACGTTGGTACTTCCCCAACTTCTTATGCAGGGACAGACTTCTCCGTGACAAACTCCGGAAGACCATTCGGGAGTTTCTCGAGATAAATGACCCTGAGGATACTTCTCATGCCACTACCTGGGACGCTCTCAAGGCTGTGATCCGAGGCAAGTGCATTGAATTGGCTACTACTTTGC
The DNA here is from genome assembly GCA_963921515.1 of Calotriton arnoldi. Classification (NCBI taxonomy): domain Eukaryota; kingdom Metazoa; phylum Chordata; class Amphibia; order Caudata; family Salamandridae; genus Calotriton; species Calotriton arnoldi. The sequence goes on along the minus strand of CAWUFW010005904.1, from coordinate 171,787 downwards.
GCTCTCAATAATGTGCAGAGCACCTCCAACTAGAACGAGAACTTACGGCTGCAGAACAGGCCCATAAGGCCAACCCTTCAGTCCTGGCGTTACGGAAAGTCACGGCCCTAAAGGGGAAACTACAGGCTATTTACACTAACAGAGCAGAAAAATCCATCTTACGTTTGCACTCCAGGGGATATGAGAGCGGGAATAAGGTGGGCTCCTTGTTGGCACGCCAACTACGGGCCAAACAGGAACGCAAATACATTAAACAAATAGTTGATGAGAAAGGAGTTTCACACAGGTCAGAGGAGGGGAAGGCAAGAGCCTTCGAGGACTTTTATAGAACCCTTTACACATCGGAGTTTACGGGGTCGCATGACCCTTCGGGATATTTGGACCCCCTGGACCTCCCTCAGGTAGGGGCTTACTCCAATGAAGAGTTGGCGAAACCCATATCCGCTGAAGAAGTGCAGAAGGCGATTGACTCCCTTAAACTCCAGAAAGCTCCAGGGCCAGATGGCTTCTCAGCTCATTTCTATCGTACTTTTGCACCGGAGCTCGTCCCCTTCCTGACTATATTATTTAATCTCATCGCTTCTGAGCAACAAGTCACTCCTTCCATGGGAGAAGCAGTTGTGGCAGTACTGCCTAAACCTGGCAAGGATCCCTCACTCAGCTCTTCTTACCGCCTGATTGCTCTTCTGAACCTGGATGCAAAAATCTACTCCAAAATCCTGGCTACTCATCTCGAAACAATTCTCCCCGCTCTCATAGATCCGGACCAGTCAGGTTTTATTAAGGGGCGACAAACCCATGATAACTAGCGGCGTATCATCCACATTATTGAAAAGGCCCACAAGAAAAGCATCCCAACAGCGCTTCTCTCGCTAGACGCGGAGAAAGCGTTCGATCGCGTGGAATGGACTTTCTTATTTAAAGTGCTCCAGCGCTTTGGCTTCAACGAAACCTTTATAGGGATGATTCGCGCTAACTATCACTCTCCTAGTTCTCGGGTCATTGTCAACGGAGTTGCTTCCTCCCCCTTTCACCTGACTCGCGGGACGAGACAGGGCTGTCCTTTATCTCCCCTCCTCTTTGCCTTGAGCATCGAACCCCTGGCCCACAGGATCAGAGGAAACCAGGAGATCCAGGGAATGCGCTTTGGCACAGATGATCACAAGATATCTCTGTTCGCTGATGACGTGCTCCTACCAGTGACCGATCCCCTTGTCTCCCTCCCGGCCATCCAAGCTGAGTTGGAGTCGTTCGAAGGGGTGGTAGGTTTCAAGGTTAATCTGACAAAGTCCTTCCTATTGAACCTAACAATACCCAAAGACGATTGGCGGAAGGTCGAGGAGGTGTCTCCTTTCCGCTGCACCACTAAGGAGATCAACTACTTAGGGGTTAAGCTTACCCCTCGGGCGCGGGATCTGTACCAAGCTAACTTCCCCCCCCCCTCCTGCGACAACTAAAGATCGATCTGGGTAAATGGAGTGCGGCTTACATCACCTGGTTAGGCAGGATTAATGCCATTAAGATGAATGTCTTCCCCCGCTTACTTTATCTGTTTCAAGGGTTGCCTATTCCAGTGGAGGGGGGTCTATTTAGGGAACTGCGGCATATACTGACCAAATTCATTTGGCAGGGGAAAAGGGCACGACTTCCCTATAAGTTGCTTATTAGACCGCGCAAAGAGGGTGGGCTAGCATTACCGGACTTTCAGTCCTACTATCGAGCGGCGCAAATGCGAGTGATTACGGAATGGTCGCTACGGGCTTCGGACAAGCATTGGCTTCACATAGACAGGCAGATAACTGGGCGTACTATTTGGGATCTCCTCTGGAAACCTAAGTAAGACAGACCTCTCAATACCTACATTAGCACGCCTACGTCCACTACACTTACGGTCTGGGATTTCCTCACAGCCAGACTGTACCTTACGACCTTTCCCTCCCCTCACTCGCCTATACATTTTAACGCTGCATTCTCCAGCTCTACAAGAAGGTCCCTTCGAGGCTTGGAGGGAGGGCGGTTGCCTCATGATCTCTCACTTATTTGACAGAGGAGAACTCCTCACTTTTCAGGAATGCAAGAAACAATTTGCATTAACTAACAAAGAAGAATACCACTACTTACAGCTAAAACACTGGGTGCAGCAACCCTTGGTGCGGCAGGCCGCCACCAGGGAGCTGCTCCCTATCGAGAAATTTGCTCAGTCTGGGGCCTCCTCCAAGGGGTGTATCTCCTATCTGTATGCTCTCATCCAGTCGATGAGTCCCAGGGCGACGCATCGTTTCCAACGCTTTTGGAACGCTCTCGTGGATGCCCTTTTGGAGGATAAGCACTGGAAGCATTTAGGTAGGGACATAGTGAAATTCAACCGTTCCATGTATCTTAGGGAGGCACACTACAAAATCATGTATGATTGGTACCTGTACCCTCAGAAACTACACGCGATTTTCCCGGATTCATCAAACAGGTGCTGGAGGGGATGCGGGTTGTTGGGCGATTTCAGACATATTTGGTGGGACTGCCCCGTCATTAAACCTTTTTGGAAGGAGATTCTATCCCAAATCAAACTTATCTTAGGCTATCCTATCTCTGGCTCCATGGAACAGGTTCTGCTGGGGGTCCGCGATCCAAATTTGAGAAGACAGACACAGGGCGATAAATCAGTGATGTGTCTCTGCTTGGGAGCCGCCAAAATGGCAGTTGCCGCGGCTTGGAAGAAGCAAGAGGCCCCATCCTTAACCCAATGGCATGCGAGATTGTGGAGTGTTTTGGCTTTGGAACGCATGACTGATATAATAGAAGACACTAGGAAAGATTTTGATTATATTTGGTCTCCACTGGTCAGCTACTTATCAGAGGGGCTTCCTCTGACGGCTTGCAATCCCAGACTTAGGGCCCTCAATTTGTTCCTTATCTAATCACTTCACATCGAGGGGATCTCTGCCAGGTGCGCCGTACACCGGGGGAGAGGCTACGATTTCCCAATCCCCGCGCTCACTTCTTGTTTTTTCTAATTTGCACCATGACATCTCAGTTCTGTCTATTTTCCTTTTTCTTTTCTTAGGTATAATTAAGTTTCCTTTTCCTGTTACTCTCTCGGGTGGGTAGATAGTTATATGGAAACATGGATGGGCATGCAACGTGTTATGACGAAACTGTGTTTTATATTAAAGTTAATTCGCCTCGGTCCTGGGGGGACAACTGTAATTTTCATGAGCGAACTGTATATCGGGGCGGATGATATTTTCGATTCATGTTGCATATGTAATGCTTTTGTCGCACTCTTTTTCAATAAAACACATTTTGAAATAAAAGTATGGTTAAGATACATTGATGACTTGTTTTTAATCTGGCACGGGACCATGTCAGAAGCAGAGAAATTTGTTGACAGTCTAAATAACAACGATATTAATTTGGAATTCACAGCTCATATCAGTTCAGAAACTGTGATATTCCTTGATGTTGAGGTGTATGTTAAAGAAGGTAAAATTGAGACCAGGGCACACAGAAAACCGACGGCTGGCAACTCAGTATTGAACGCAACGAGTGCCCACCCACAACACCTCATTCACAGTATCCCTTATGGGGAAATGATTAGACTGAAACGAATCTGTAGTAATTCTCAAGATCTGATGAGAGCACAACAAGCTAGCAAAGCTAGATTTCTAGAGAGGGGGTATACAAGAGAAAGTATTGACACAGCTATTACAAAAAGCCAGAAGTCGTCAAGGGCAGAGCTACTCAAACCCAGTCAACCCAATACACTTACTCCAGCACTGATGACAAGCAACGATAAATCCAGTGCCTTAGGGGAGACTTTCAGAATAATAATGGGGTACAGCAGACAAGAAAAGGAGATATATCACATCATTCGGAGAAATTGGCCTATCATATTAAACGATCCAACGATAGGCCACTTACTGCCGACTAAACCTGCCATTACTTACAGCAGAGCCCCCTCCATGAAAGATGAGTTAGTGCAGAACAACCCGATAGAAAAAACACTAGGGAATTGGTTGACTCAGAGAAAAGGGTTCTGGAAATGCAAAACATGCAAGGCGTGTCAGTATGGTATCACAAAATCATCTATCAGACGCCATTTAGCGAACAGGAGAATATTATTGACAAAGCTTTGACTTGCAAAACCGATCATGTGGTGTACGTTCTCGAATGTCCCTGTGGTTTGAGGTACGTGGGAAGAACCAAACTACAGGGGCATAAGAGAATACTGCAGCACATTCGAGCAATCAATAATTTAGATCAAATGTACCCGGTGGCTTGTCATTTCGGAGAGAAACACCAATCCGATCCCAAGCGTCTGAGATATTTCCTAATCAACGCCGTACCGGCCACCAAAAGGGGTGGGAACAGAGAAAGGGCCCTGCGCAGGCTAGAAACAAGATATATTCTGGAGTTAGACTCCAAGCATTCTGGGGGGCTTAACATGAGGACCTCTATACATGCTTATGATTGATGATAGGACAGCACCTAGTATACATATTATTATAGTCAAGGTATCAAACCATGATTGGAAACAACCTGATATACCAATTGGGAACATGCTGCTAGAGCCACTCAATAGAATAGTGAAAACAATTAAGTTTTTATTCTATAATGACCGTTTTAACTTTTATACTTAGTTTATGGGCACTTGCCACTTTAATGCAGGGTAAAAAAACTGTAAAAAAATGATATAAAAATCACTTGTTAACTAATGAGCGCATCATGTGATCAAGGCCCTCCAGGGCTGAAACGCGTCATGGCTGGCTTGTAACCTGTGGAAAATAAAACAACTTTAAACTCTTACTTCGTGGTCCGTGCTCCATTCTTCGCAAACTACGAAATCGCCAGTGGCTTGTGGAGTGTTTTGGATATATACATATATATATACACACATTTGCACATTGAAGCACCAATGTTTACATGGTCTAATATACACATGTATTTTGTGGCAAAGTATGCAGTTTCTCCCCACCCCCATAGTAATGTGCAGCGTAGTCACTTATTATAAATTGGAGAGGTAAATCTGGCATACCAGCAAAGACAACTTTACCAAGGAGGGATCATAGAAGTGTACCAGATTAGTGTTTAAACTATGGTTAAGCATGGTCAATGTTCTGGTGGTAGTAAAGGGACTGAGTAGTCACTAGGAACCTATGATCACATCTTTGTCCGTAGGTGCTGCACAGTGGAAACATAACTAGAATCAGGTAAGCGTAATTTGTTTAGTCAGCTCTGTGGCACAGCCAGCATTAATTTCAATTTGTAGTAGAGGCAATGCTCAGGTAAATGACCACCTGTACAAGTGATTGTTAACTTGTGTGACAGTTGTGCTGCTTTTGTTATGTTAAAACATGCTCTTTAGGTCAGTTCTTCAGCGAAAACAGCAAGCGCCCATGCAAGCAAAGCTGTGAGTTCAACTTGTTTTCTGTGTTGAGTATGGCACGGTACCTGTTTGTGAACTTAGGCCAACTACATCACTTACAAAATGAACTCAGGTAAATACAAAAACCTTTGTCATTTGTGCACTAAATTATGTACATAGGTGCTACCTTATGGTGCGTTAACTGCATAGTGATCACTATGTTGATTTGTATGATGAACACTTGAAAGGGTATTTACTAGCAGTGTGTGTGCATGCTTGAGTGGGGCAAAGCATTTTGTCGATTTGGTATTCATTATGAACATTTGTAGGCTGAGGATGAAATTGAGCAGTACCACATGACCATCATCCCAACCCTTTGTAAATATAGGCCCTGATCCCCTTCACTTCTACAAGGAAGCACATGCTGCAGATACCCTTGATTTAGATGGACCTCACCTTTGTGACTGGTGCCTGTTTTCACTGGGCTACACAGCAAAGTGCAGTTTGCCAGCTCCTCAGCTTATTTGATGTGCTCCTTTGCTAAGAATTATCTTCCTCCTGAAAGATCGCATCCAAGGCCACCCCTTACCAGTTTTTCAAATCCCTCATTTAAATCAGAATAAAACATAGAACGTCCTGGCAGGCTGACAAGCCTAGTCACCTCTTGCTTTGGGAGTTAGAGTTGGGTACTCAAACAATGAAACATAAGAAATCAGTGTTTTCCAATGGTGTTACACCCAGGATTCAGGTACAGTAATCTTGCCACACCAGACTTAACTTTGTGTAGCATGTTTTAAACAAACTAACTAACAATAGTTGTGATTTACAATTTTTTGTGAAAGAAGGGGTTGTTGTCATATCTGGCTATGTTGGTCATTACAATCTGACTAGCTCAGCTATATTGTTTGTCACAATTTAACACCAAGAATATGTGAAGGTAAGTTGTAGCTGTGACTCTCCTGTCATGACCAACAGGAAACAAGGTGTAAGTGAAATGCTGCCTTACCCAGTCAAACACCTGTCATTCTGTTTGGTTATCATTTCAAGTTAACAATATGACTGGAAAGAATAGACATAATTCCTTATCCCTCAAAGTGGACTTCTGTTTACTTTCAGCAACACCTCAAATATCACTTTAGAAATTATACCTTTGTGGTTCTTGGCAAACACTGTGACTCCTCTGTTGTTTTTGCTCTCACAATGACTCCATGTTCTGTTACACGTGTTGATCATACCGTAGATATAGGCTGATGTGCCTCAAACATTAGACACTCGTCCTCTTGACAATTAAATAGGCATATATTTTTTCCATTCATGTACCACATACCCGGAACTGAAATTAAAATAATTTTGTAATGGTGCGTTGCCAAATATACCAGTCTGTGATACTTTAATTAAGTCATGTTTCACAAATAAATTCTGAATATTGTTGTCTAGACTGTCATTCCTCTACAGCCTGCCTATTTATTTTAATAAGGCTTCGTAAGGTGGGTGCAGAGTGCACATAATGTGTTCCTCAAAAAAATACAACTCCATTCTGTACCACAATCCATGTTACATATAAGCCTTAATATAATGTGCATGTTTGTCTTATATACCTGGCAGTTGAAAATAATGTATTTAAAGTTTTTTTAAATATATTCAATTTTTATATCTTGTCATATATTCACTATATCATTAACATGCTTATTTAAGTAACAGATCTACCAGTTTCTTGTCTTTCTGCATCCTATTTGCAGGTTCATCCACTGTTGGTGGTCAACAACCTTTATTGAGTTAGTCACTGAACATAATCATTCTATAAAAAAATAAATGTTTTAATAGTTAGGGAAGATAGGAGTTCTGCCCAAATAATATGTCTCAATAACAAAGCACAGGGTTACCCCGTGTTCCAAAGAACATAGGTAATATATCCATTATATGAATGCCTCAATCGTCTCATTGTGCAATTGGAAAGAGCCCCCATCAGGGAGGCTTAACCTGACTTAAGCAATAACTCAGTTTTAAGTTTTCACTGGAATTATTTTACCTGATTGCCTCTTTTCTAAGTAACATGGTTAGTTTTTCACCCCGATGGCCTAAATAAACCTTTTGAGATACATGAAATCACGCTGCTAGACCGGCTGGACAGCTAGTCAGGTTCATGACTCTCTCCATTCTTTTGACTGAGGTGGATCAATGCCACAATCCTGATGGAGGCCCCATTGAAGTCATCCAACATTAGTAAGTCAAAGCATCTACAATACATATTCAATGATTAGAGTGTCATGTTTTGGTTTAAAAGCACATTGGGGGGGCGTGGCCTAGCGGTCCAACATGGCGGACGCACTTTAGGCGAGCTCCCGTACCCCACAATCAAAGATCCTACATTAATCCTACCTCATCGGCCTTCTCAAGATAGCGTGGTCCTCCCGGTGTCGCCGTGCAGCGATGGCGAAGTGCCGGAGGCGAACGATCTGTTGAGCCGTGCTGAGAGGGGACGAGAACACTGAGATGCGGCCGGGCGCACTAGCGGCGGCCGGAAGCCCCCGGCCAGAGAAACACTGGGCAGCGGCACCCAGGCCCGAGTGGCGCAGTGGGGGCCCAGTGGGGGCCCAGCAGCTGGAGACAAGTGGCAGAGTGTCTCACTACAGTAGCGCCAGCCCGAGCACAGTGACTGAAGCAGCGGAGCAACGGCCGATAAGAGCTATCCTGCAGGGGGAGGAACGGGGGGCCTAGTCACCGGCGGCTGCCAACATCGTGGGAACAGGGAGACGGAGCACTGTGAGGCCGCGCTTACGGAGCAGAGAGGCTTGGCCTGGAGACCCTGGGACCATCAGCAGGGGGGCCTTAGATCCACTAACCAGATGGAAGACAGCCTGAAACAGCCTGAAACCGGCGAGCATTGATTAAGGCTGGGTATCCTGGGTGGAGGGCCCAATAGGGCCGAGAGCAGTGTCACCACCGGCCGCATTGAGTGGGGCGAGCATTCAGGGCCCAGCAGGTGAGCATCATTCACAGGGCGGCAGGCGGCCGACTGCGAATTGGATGAGGCCCTTGTGTCGCAGAATCCGAACCTAAAATACTGCGGTGAGTGGGGCACCCACTAGGGGGGGTGTGGGTGACGACTGCGCACGGAGGTGGCTGGACTAGGTCCCAATGCGGTTTGTGTGAGGGAGCCCCCCCCACCCAGCCCGAGGCATCCCGTGATAGAACTCTGTGGCCAGCGAGGGACCCCAATGTGGGATAAGTGGAGAAGTGGGATTTCTAACGGCCGGAGCCGAGGGCAGCTGTCCACGACATTATAGTGCCATGACAAAAGACAAGGTGTCTGGGGCGGCTTCTAAGCAGAGTACAATGGACAGATACATGGGTGCGGGGACGCCAACGCTGGATCAGGGCAGTGCATCAGGCGCCATGCCAGACAATGCAGCAATAATGGCGGCCATTACACAAGCCAGAGACACCTTAGATGCAAAGATAGGTGCAGTGGGCTCTGACTTAATGCTTATTAGGCAGGACCTGCATAACACAGTGGAGTGCATTACTGAAACTGAGACCAGGATCTCGGGGGCTGAGGATACAGTCACCACTCTACAAAAGAAAGTGGCATCCCTAGAGACCTTGACGAGAGGCCTTGCATCCCGGGTCGAGGAGGCGGAAGGCAGGGCCCCGGAGAAACAACCTGCGACTTGTGGGCTTCCCTGAAGGATGTGAGGGCAACGACATGGAGCGGTTTTTAACTAAGTGACTGACAGACTGGCTTCCATCGGATGCACTCTCCCGCTGCTTTATAATTGAGAGGGCTCACAGGGCGCTAACTCAGAAGCCGCCACCGGGCGCAAGGCCTAGACCTATTATTGCGAAAATCCTGAACTATCACGACCGGGATGTGATACTGAAACAAGCCAGACTCAAGGGGTCCCTCACATATGAGTCCAATAACATACTTATCTTCCCGAACTACACAAGGCTGGTCCAACAAAGGAGACAGTCGTTCACAGCAGCCAAAGCCCGCCTCAGGGATCTGAAGCTCCCCTATGCTCTCCTCTATCCAGCTAGGCTGAGAGTGGTATATCGGTCCCGCACGCTATTCTTTGAGTCACCGGAGGAAGTATTTGCATGGACAGATGAAACCGTCAAAATCCGGCTCAACACGTTGTCTCGTCAGGAATCGGACTCATCCTCAAGTGAAGTAACCAACAAGCAACTAAAGCCCAAAAGAAAAGGCGGCGCAGGTCGAGATCGCGCCGGCGCTCCAAATCACACAGTGATGCTAAAATAGACACTTCAGGACCGGGCGCTGTGTAGTGACATCGGAAGGGGACATGGTTTAAGTAAATTCTGACCGTGGGGTCACATGATACGGGGCTAGTACCACAACTGGACTGTATATAGTCTAACCCTGGGCAAAGCACTACGCTACGCTCGCGTAGTTTGCGAAGTTTGCGCTACTTCGCACAACGCGAATTGCACGTAGCACAGTGCAAACACGCGTAGCGTAGCGTAGCGTAGTGCAGCGGTCATTTTTTGCTTGCTCGCGGTCCTCAACATCAAGTTGGCGACCGCGAGCAAGCAAAATGACATCCCGGCGAGATTCTCAACGCAGGGAGGTCAGGTTTCTCATTGCGAGTGGTCGCGTATGCTCGCGACCGCTCGCGATGAGAAACTACCAGTTCGCGTTGAGAAGCTGCCGCTCGAGTAAAAATCTACTCGAGCGGCAGTAAAAGACAGCTCGCACTGTGCAAGATGCCGTTTTCAATGATTGCACAGTGCGGACAAGCATCCGGCACTGTGCAATCATTGCGAACAGTGCACTACGCAGTTCGCGTAGTGCTACGCGTAGTTCGCGTAGTGCGAACTGCACTTTGCGTAGCTTCGCGTAGCGCTACTTCGCGAACTACGCCCAGGCTTAATATAGTCCACGGGAACGCCTGATGTTTGTGGGCTGGATCTTGGGGATTCATTGGCCGGGAAGGGTAGCATGCTCCCGTTGGGGCCCGCTCCCTATGCCGACCGCGACAAGTACTTCATCAGTTATGAGGTATCGGGGTGGTGGGAGGGGGGAGTTGGGAAGGGGTTAACTGTTTTATGTGCAGCAACAATCATCCTATTTACGGCTATCCATTTAGCAGTGGCTGCCCATCTTCACACACGTCAACAGACCACACATGGCGACTCTGGTACCTAGAACACCGGCCCTAGGAGACGGTCTCCAAGTGGTCAGCTGGAACATAAGGGGGGCATCAGATAAGATAAAACATGGTGCACTACTTCAACAAGCTAAAAGATATAGGACGGACATCCTGATGCTGCAGGAGACCCATCTATTGGGTAATAAAGTAAAATGTCTACTTAGGTATGGCTTCGCTCGAGTCTTTCACTCCGGTTTTACTAGTGGATCCAGGGGGGTTGCCATTTTGGTCCACCATAGGGTCCCATACCAGCATGAGAAAACATGGACAGATCCACAGGGGAGGTTCGTTTTTATCTCGGGGACTCTTTTTGGGAAGCGAGTGCTCTTCGGCAGTGTTTATGCCCCTCCGCCCCTATCATGGTCATTGGCTGAGCGTATAATGTCTCTGTGGTCCGACATACCAGAAGGGGTAGCGGTGGTGGGCGGAGACTGGAATGATGTTCTGGATCACACCAAAGATAGATGGCGAGCATCGGGACAACCACATGGTCATCAAGCCTCGAAGTTGAACTCCCTGGTGGAGGGCTTGTCCTGGACGGATACATGGAGGAGATTAAACCTGAGGGCACAAGGCTATACTTATTATTCGGGGACGCATGACTCCTTTTCCCGCCTTGATTATATATGTTTCCCATCTAGGGAGGCCCACAGAGTGATCAATGTGGAGATTTTCCCAAGGAGTCTATCAGATCACTCTCCGGTGGCACTGGGATTGCGGATTGGCCCGGGGCGGCAGCCCTTCCGTTGGCGCCTTTCCACCTGGCACCTCCAGGATGAACAGTACCAGACCCACATATGCCAAGAAATAGAGCGATACATGGAGTCCAACGTAGGATCGGTAGAGGAGACTGAAATAGTTTGGAATGCCATGAAACCTGTGATTCGAGGAGTTGATATCTCCTATTGTGCGACCTCGCGCAAGGTACGTCGAGAGTCGCTTTTGAGGTCAGAAGATCAGTTGATAGAGCTGGAACAACGCTGTTGAAACGGGGGTGGGAGCCGGGAGCACCTGCGGCAGTTGCATGCGAGCGAACTACTAGATGAGGCTCGATTAGTGTGGTTGGCGACCCGCAGCAGGATCTATCAATGGGGTGATAAGTCCAGTCGCTTACTGCATCAATTATGTCAGGGGGCGCAGCAGCCCCCCCTTTCCACTCCTTGTATTGTTGGCCCAGATGGACAGGTGCTCAGTGATCCAACGCTGATTGCTAAGAGCTTTGTGGATTATTTTACAGAGCTTTATGCTCCTAAGGAATATCTATCAGCAGACACGGTTCAGCGCTTAATAGACGACCTCCCGCCGCGAGCCCTGACCGACGACGCGAGGGAAATGGTGGATGGACCCCTTACAGTGGAAGAATTATCTGCTGCGCTGGGGGATCTAAACGCGGGCAAGGCGCCGGGTCCCAATGGTTTCCCTTGTGAATTTTTTAAGAGATATTTTTCCAGATTAGGACCCCATTTTCTAGCAGTCGTGGAGGAGGCACGAGAGAGAGGTAGCCTCCCAAGGGACTGGTGGCATGCGGAGGTGGTGGTGTTCCACATGCCCGGGCGGCCTCTGGACCAGCATGCTTCATATCGCCCTATTTCCCTCTTGAATGTTGTGCCAAAATATTGGCCAAGGCACTAGCCAATCGCCTGCAGCCACACATAGCGGAGTTGGTGCACCCAGATCAGTCGGGATTTATACCCCAGAGAGCCACGCGCCACAATATCCGCCGGGCCCACAATGCTATAGTGGCTATCGCTACATACGAAGGATCGGCTGCTGTGTTATTAGCGGACATGGACAGGGCATTCAATTCCCTGAGCTGGGTGTATTTGTTTGCCCTTCTTAGCAGACTACATTTGGGACCTAGGTTCCTTTCATATGTGAAACTGCTCTACACAGACCTTACGGCCTCGGTGAGGGTGGCGGGAAGCGTGTCGGACATCTTTCCAATTGGTAGGGGAACTAGGCAGGGATGCCCCTATCCCTGTACTTATTTGCTCTGGCAATGGAGCCCCTAGCGGCGTGGGTGAGGATAGACGCCCAAATACGGGGCTTTGAATGGTCCAGTGGAGTGTCAGACCGCATTGCCCTCTACGCAGACGATGTCCTGTTTTTTCTGACGGACCCCAATAGGACGGGCCTGAGACTGCTCCGAATCATGCAGGTATTTGGCGAATCATCGGGCCTCTTCATGAATCCCTGAAAATCCACACTCTGGCCGCTGAAAGGTGCAGACGAAATAGGCTCCTGGGCATCGGAAGTGGTGACCGTAACAGAGGGGGTGAAATATTTGGGGGTCTTCTTGTCGGCTTCGCAACCCATTGCCTGGGAGAAGAATATCGCCCCAGTGTGGGCACAAGTGAAGGAGGAAATGCGGATGTGGTCGCACATGCCCCTGTCTATATATGGGAGATCGGTCATATTTAAAATGGTCTCCCTTCCTCGATTGTTTTATCAGCTACAAAACCATCCATATCTAGTCCTGCACGCATGGTTCAGACAGGTGAATGTGGCATTGGGACAATTCCTATAGGCCGGGGGCGCGGCCCGGGTGGCCCTGCGGACTTGCTACCAATCAACGTACTGTGGGGGATTGGCCACAGCAGACATTCAATCCTACTATATAGCGTCACACCTTCTGGTACTCAACAAGTGGTGGTATGGTGACAGAGGGGACCTGGCATACGCAGTGGAGCGGTGGCTGATGGGGGATTCGACCTTGCACACTATTCTGTATTCAGGCCCGAAGCTCCGAGCTCATCACAGGTAGTGTTCAGGGTATGGAAACAATCTCTCCGTAAGATAGGATGGTGGGGCAGGCTAACTGGGGAGACCCCGCTGTGGCACAATGGGAGATTACCACATTGGCTGGACTGGTGGGTTTACGGGGCTGGGATAACATACGAATCTCGACTTTGGGGGATGTCATGAGAGGCTCAACACTGAAATCGTTTCAGGACCTCCAAAAAGAATTTGCCATGCCTAGAACACAGTTCTCTAGATACCTCCAGTTTAGGCACGCTATATCCCCCAGTATTGTCGAGATAGACGCCCTCTCCGAATATAGTCCAATCGAAGCGAAGGTGTTCATGGGGGATTTGGGGGAACATAAGAATTTGGAAGAAATGGGCTGAGTACCGGGGCAGACTTAGGGGCACTTAGGGGCATTCTGCAGCACACATAGAAAGAGCAAAACGCCATTAATGATTGTTTATGTGCAGGAAGGGACACCTTCCTGCACATAAACAATCATTCCCTGGAACGCAGGCACCCTTGCACTATGGCGCAAGGGTGTCTGCGTTGGCGCTGGGCAGCTATTTTTAGCACCAGCTCTAGAGAAGACACAGGAGTGCGCCGTATTGTGTTAAATACGGCGCATCCTTGTGTTTTGGAAATGGCATAGCGCGGAGCTGCGAAGTTTGCCGCAGCTCCGCACAGCAACATTTCCTTGTAAATATGCCCCTAAGTCTGAAGGTAAGCTTTTGATCTTTGAGCTAGCCCTTATCCTATCCAACCCTCGCTCCATCATGGTTGTTCTAAAACTTTTACTTAGTCCCAGTCCAGCGCAACCATATAGCTGCAAGTGGCGCTTAAAGGTTTTTGGTACTAGAACGCACTATTTTTTATTTACTCTTTAAAAATTCATAGCTCTGGTTCCTGCATTGGATTTTTGGTGTCATTTTAAATTTAAAAATATTCTCTAGATATTATACTCTGTTTTTTGGATTGTTATGGTGTTGCGTCGTTTCCTTATTTGCTTTTTTGGTGATATTAAATGCTTTACACAAACCTGTCTCCTAAGTTAAGCCTGTCTGCTCATTTGGCAAGCTACCAAGGGTTAAGCAAGTATTAATTTATTGAGACTTGACTGTACCTATTAGTAATTGTGGTTTTATTACTAGGTGGAGGTGAATATCCCCCACCTACTAATAATCCACTTCCCTACAATAGTTCCAAATCTGTTTGGTGGACTTTCAGTTACACTTCTGACAGTTGGTAGTGCAATTCATATTATTTTCTTAGTGAAGAGATAAAGTCAGCATGAAAGCCAATGTGGATGAAAGTGAAATCTATCTGACTGAACAACAATCTTGAAAGGCAATGACATTCTATTTTGGAGGAGACCTGTTGAACAGGCTAAATAAGATGTAGACTTCGTAATTTCATACATTTTGCGCTCCCTAAGTGAGACCTGCTTTATGGTGCATGATCTGTTTCTATGTTTCTAAACAGTTAATTTGGACATTTCACTGAAGCTACCGGCAATAATGGCCCTTGACACTGAGGATATAATTTGAGGAATGTGAATGCATCAAGCATATTGCAACCCAATGCAGCTGCCCATCAGTAGAGAAGATATATATATATATATTCACTGAAAAAACCATAGGTTTCAGGCACGTTATAGTTAGAAATTAGCATTTAAAAAACCTTACAAATTCACTGAAAAAACCATAGGTTTTAGGGACAGTTATAGTTAGTTGGACATTGCACTCGTACAAAACCCGTGAAATTCCCCGTTATAGTTAGTTCAGCTAACTATAACTCGCGCCCACAATGCACTGCTGATGACGTCACATATTACATCACTCATGACATGGTCAGTGACATCACTGATGACATCACTGATGACATCTCAAATGACATCACTGATGACATCATCCAGTGACTGTGTGTTTCTGTAAAGTTTAAATATTTTTAATATATATAGGGAAAGGCGTATTGAAGAATGAGTGGGTGTATAAGTGTCTGTATGGATGATTTAGTAGGTGCGTGACTAACTCTATAAGTGAGTGATTAAACGTATCTTACTGAATGCATGGGTTAGTGACTAAACTGGGTGAATGTCTGTATCCGTCTGTCTATTGCTGTGTAAGTGGCTGCATGGGTTTGTGAATAGCTACATGAGTGTCTATATGAGTTATTGATTGGTTGTCTGAGTATCTGTATGGGTGCCTGAGTGTTTGTGTGGGTGGGGTGTGTGCGACTCTGTGCATAGATGTGTGAGTGGGTGATTCACTGGGTGGATGGTTTCAAGAGTGCATCTGTGATAGACTGTATGGGTGGGTAAGTGTGTGTAAGAGTGTGTTAGTGAGTAAATGTATGTCCCAGTGGTACATGTGTGAGTAACTACATATGTGAAAGGCAGTATATATGTGTGTTGGAGTATATAAATAGCTATAAGCGAGAGTGTGTGATTGTGAGAGTGACTGTATGGATGAGTGTGTGCTTGTATCAGTGATTGTATAAGAGCGTAAGAATGTGCTAGTATTTGTATGAGTAAGTGAGCTGGTGTGTGTATAACTGTATAGGTGAGTAAATGGCAGTGTGTTTAATTATTTGCATGACTGACTAGGTGTGTGAGTACCTCTATGGATGAGTGGCGGTGTTTGAGTGTCTATATAGGAGTATGAGTGCATATGATAGTCCTGTACTGAGTGACCGTAAGTATGAGTGACTGTACGGGTGAGTGAGTGGATGTGTGTGTAGACCTAAGAATCAGTGAGTGGGTATGTAGTTATTGGTGTTGGAGTGTCTATGGTTTTGCGAATGGCAGTCTGTAATTTAGAGTGAGTGTATCAAAGGTTATATTAGGGTGTGAGGAGGTGCATCAGATTATCACGTGGATGATGTCATCAGTGATGTCATCAGTGATGTCATTTGAGATGTCATCAGTGATGTCATCAGTGATGTCACTGACCATGTCATGAGTGATGTAATATGTGACGTCATCAGCAGTGCATTGCGGGCGCGAGTTATAGTTAGCTGAACTAACTATAACGGGGAATTTCACGGGTTTTGTACGAGTGCAATGTCCAACTAACTATAACTGTCCCTAAAACCTATGGTTTTTTCAGTGAATTTGTAAGGTTTTTAAATGCTAATTTCTAACTATAACGTGCCTGAAACCTATGGTTTTTTCAGTGAATTTCAAAGGTTTTTTAAATGCTAATTCCTAACTATAACATGTCTGAAACCTATGGTTTTTTTCAGTGAATTTCAAAGGTTTTGTAAATGACAATTTTTAAATGTATTAATTGTTATATTTATTTTTTTGATACTGATTTACTACATTTTTTTAAACTATTTATTTTTACATATTTTATTTTTTAAATTACATTGTAATTACATTATACATTACATTACAAAATATACTTTCTCAGAATGAATTACTTTAGTTTAAATACTTTGCAAATAGGTAATAGACTTTTAAGTACAATAGTTACAGTTGTTGCAATGGGCAACACAATTTCAAACACAATGCAACATTGAGCTCAATGTGAATTTCTAGTTAAATGCAATTAGTTACTTTATGGATTACTTTTCTAACCACAGGACTGGATCCTAGATTCAGTCCTGGGACATCTCCTGTAAACAGTTGAAACACCATTTCCGACTTCCGCATAAAAACCGGACACCGACACAGGGGTAGCGTTGCCATTCAGTCTTGTCTTTTAATCAATTTCTTCGCTATATATATATCAAAAGGTAGTTCTCCTCCCATCCAAGCAGAAACAAGGGACGCAGCGGGGCTTCAAAGACCTTTATTTGTAGATTTGGGCATAACGCGTTTCGGCGAACTGCCTTCCTCAGATGCCACCATCTTTGCGCAGCCTCTCTGAAAAATGTCTTTAGTAGGCGTTTCCTTCCCCATTGGTGAAGCGCGCACCTGAACTGCGTTACCTGCCGGCTGACAGCGGTAGTTCATGTAGGAAGACTACCGGTCCCACAATGCAGCATGATGAAAGCAGAGTGTCCTGGCAAGCAAATGTTTTCTTACGCAGTTCAGGGAGAGGACTAGAGCAAGAATAGGAATAAAAGTCCTTTGTCCCCTACTTTCCAGCTCACTTTTCCTGCTGGGCTCAAAGGATAGAGGGCACCTGTACAGTGACTGCGCCATTCCATGAAGTCACGGACCTGCTAATGCCGGCTCATCCTCAGTTCCAGGGGTCAGGTGGCGGGTCACGGCAATCCGCTACCACGGAAGAAACCTTCAAAAATTGCCAATGTGTGTCGTGACCTCTTGTAGAAAGGGTCCCTTTAAGCGTGTCACTGGCAAACACACGAATATCAAAAGGTAGTTCTCCTCCCATCCAAGCAGAAACAAGGGACGCAGCGGGGCTTCAAAGACCTTTATTTGTAGATTTGGGCATAACGCGTTTCGCCTGAGTCATCACCACAAATAACGACCCTAGTAAGAATCAGACCCCAACAGTATCTGCACCCTCAGATTCAATTGCTGTTGTAATGCAAAAAGCATCAATGTTGTCTTCTAAACCAACTATATCTCCCTTTCTGGATTCAACTGATGTAATTTTGTAGAATGCTTCAGCTTCATCTTTGACATCACCAATGACAACATTTTCACCTGTAGTCTCAACATCTTAATATTGGAGCGACCTATGCCAAACTGACCATCTTCCAAATCATGGTGAGAATCCCTGAATTTGCACCGAAATCTAACAATGAAAACGTTTGAGCTCTTCCCTTTTTATTAAAGAGAAATCATCATGCTTCTCACAAAAAAGTGAATGTAAACAAGACAATCAGAAACTGTTACTTTTTTAATTTCATGTAAAGTATTTTTAATTAGGATTTGCTTTTTTAATCCCTTTTGGATCAGTCTTTTGGAATCTCCTTGCACCTAGCCTCAATAATTAGAAAAAGAAATTAGATATAATAGCTGTCTGTTTTTTTGTTCATTCATCACTGTGCATAGATAGATATTCTGAGCATATACTTCCTATCATTCCAGTGATGTTATAATCATCATATATTTTCTCTTTTAGGTATCCTCCTTTTGAAGTATATATGTTCGTTTATCGAGGTGTATGTTTCACATATAAGTGCATATATATTAATTTTGTTATTCATTGCAGCGTGATAATGCAGTCTGCTTGAATATATTCATATTGTTCCTGTACAGTCTGAACCAAGCTCACCCGTGTCACCCATGGGTGGGAAAGCACACCTTGTAGAGTTAGCCAAAATCGCAACTTACGCAACACGGAGACTCAATTTGAAAATGAGGCAGGCTTCTTTAATAATGCCACTAAGCCCTATAGCTGTGTAAAATCTAAAAAGCACAAACATGTCAGATGATATGTGCTTAGAAGCTAAGCTAAGGTAAATACAAAGATGTTAAAAAGTGTAGGGCTAACTGAGAATCGTTGGGGAATGCCACATCAAACAAGAGCATGGTTAAGATTTGATAGGACGCATGAATACAGTCTGGCTCTGCTGAGAAAAAAAAGGCCACATGTAGTCTCTGGCCCCTGAGTTCCACATCCCCCAGTCTCAACACCAGAGTGCCATGACACACGGTATCAAAGGTTACGTAGTGGTCGAGGGGCAACAATCATAGTGACACCGCCTTTGTTCAAGATCACACGCAGTTCATTTTGGACAGTTAATAAAGCAAACTCCATTCTGTGTAGTCGTTGGAAGCCTGCATGGGCTGGATGAAGAATTGAGTTGTTCAATGTGAACTTAGAGATTTGAGTGTTGATTTCTCTTTCTGTAGGCTTAATCAGAAAGGCAAAAGAGATATTGATCTATAATTGCTTATAGCTCTGCTGTCCAATTAGGGCTTCTTCAGCAGAGAGAGATGCAGGCCTTTTTCCAATTAGTTGTGAGCAAACCTGCTTCATAGATAGACTTGACCAATTTTTTGAGTGAGGTCACATTTTTTGCTAGTGAGTGAAAAATATAGTGAGGACAAGGTATGTCTAAGAGCTAGATTTGATGGTGTTCACTGTTTTGGTTGACCCATCTCGAGTTAGTAGTCTAAAATTAGCTAAAATAAAAGTAGCATCTGTTTTCACTGCTATAGCAAAATCATGGGGAGTATTCATGGGTAAAATATTAGAAGAGAAAGACTCATAGATAAGACCATCTTCTTTTTTAAGAAAGAAGAAAGAGATTCACAGAAAGACAGTAATGGGGGTAAGTTGAGCACAGATGGGATTGGTTACAATGTTGAACATTTCTTTCCTTGTTTTGCTACTGCTCCATCTTTTTCATACATTCTCAGCGCAGCTGGCTATAAACCCCTAGTTTCTGACTTATAGTCCTCACATAAAATCCTACATAAAATAGGTCTTCTTACATGGCAAAGTCACATCTCCTTCCCATGTGTCACTGAATTGCATTGAAACGGCGGCCCTGTCGGTGCACAGTGGTGCCCCTGGCAGCCATATATTTTTGTCATATAGGTGGATGGTGGAAATACACATTGCAGCCACAACATAACATTTGACTTCCTTGTCATTAGTGCCTTTTCTTTTCCCTTTACTATGAAATGACAGGAAAGTTGAAGAAGACATATTTGGTAATCCAATTCACAGTTCATATTTTAGGTGGAAAGCTGCTGTACTACTGTTTAGCAGTGGAACATTGTACATAGTCGTTGTGCAGAAAAAATCAGACAGGAAAACAATGGGAGGACCTCAGCAAGAATAGCTTTCCTTTCTTATACATGGTCTCAGAAGAGGATTCCCCATTCAGTTACAGGACTCTCAATTGATTAGATTATGACCTGCCCTCCCCTGCAGCCACCTGGCTTCTAAAGAAAGGTTTTTAACAAAATGGAAGGCTAAGTACGATGTCACCTTTTGTCATAGCATGGCTCAGATGCCGCAGATTCATCAGAATTATAGGGGTCACTTACAGTCTGACAGTCCCATCTCCACACTTGTAGTATAGGGAATGTCTCTGCAAGCATGGTGGCAGGTGGAGTAAGAAATCTAAGGCCTTGTTTAGAGCTTGGTGGCGTGGGAGCAATGCCGTAAAACAGCGGCACTCCTGCCTTGCAAACTCAGGGCTCCCCTACTCTATTTAGAATTTGGACAAAGTGCCAGGTTCACACTGGCAGAGCCTTCACTGCCTCTGTCACTGTAAACATCTGCCCATCTGTCTGTCCTCTAAAGGACCTACAGGTCACAATGAATTTTGGCTTGCCATATTGACAGCAGGTTGAACGTCACTGATTTTCCCTGCCTATATCTGCATGCGTTATATGGGTGACATGGGCAGGGAAAATATCGAATAGCCCCCACACACAAGGGAGAAAAAGTTTTGCATGTCAGGACTATTTATTTTTTGTTGACAGAAAACAAACTCCTGCATCGTGCGATTGCTTTCTCTGAATGGGAATTTGCAGAGTGGGCACTTTAAACATGGCTTTCACTCAGCCAACCTTCAGTACTGTGAAGGGAGTTCTGGCTACTCCTTTCACCACACAGAATTTCTCATCAGGCATGCATCTCTAAGACACGGATCTCAAAATTGGGTAGATATTCCTCTGCGGGTGGCAGAGGTCAGGGCCCCTGCTCTCCTAGCGGACTGTCCGACAGGGCCTGAATAAGGCCCTTTGAATTGATTGCTATTGCAATGGTTATTTCTACATCATTACATTGCTTCCTTATTCAATGCAGGAATTGCATTGTGGCAAAAACAATGCATGGCAGAAGTTCTGTCATGAATGAGCTTCATGGTAGAAATTCGGTTTCCTAAAACCCGTATCAATCTTGAAGAATGACCTGCAGAGAGGTAATGCATCAGCAAGTCATAACTAAAACTGCCACCCATACACTCTAAGTTTTCTCCCATGCCCTTGAGACAACCAGAGATTTTTCTGTCCAAGACCACAGTGGTAAATATAAAGTTGAGACAAAAGTGCTGCAGCATGTCAGTGATGGGGCCTTTCTTAATTGGACAGTCACTCCAACATGATTCCCATTGGCTGATGAGCAGGCACCCCTGATGGTGCATTTGCCCCTGCCTTCCCTATTGTGTACAAACACCACTTTCTCCACACTATAAGAGGCATATTTACTAACATTCCATGCAATGCAGAGCAGCAAGAGATGTGGCTATGTAGTGTTGCTTGAAAGGGAGAGAGCTGAACTGCACCATAGTTACAAAGATATTGGGCTCTTCGGCTCTCACCTAGCACTAGCGCACTTTGGCTGCCTAGCAAGCACCCTTACTCCATGGGATAAGGGTGCTTGCATTACGGGCAGGATTGCTTTTGTGCAGGAAGGATACCTTCCTGCACATAAATAATCCTTAGAGGCAGATTCCTTTTTCGTTGTGTGCTGTAGAATGCATCACACTTTGAAAGAAGCACTAACAAGGAGATATGAAGAAATGTCTTCTTGTTACATGCATAATTTTTGTGCAAATCCTGGTTTACTGACTCTAGTAAATCTGGTTTTGCGTCAAAATGCATGGGTGGATGCATGGGATCACACATGCTCCACCCATGGACATCCTCCCTGACGCAAAATAACACAAAACAGCACCTGCCTTGCCTTACTTTTTTTTTTTTTTTTTACTAAGCCATGCATTTTGGGCTTTGCGGGGCTAAGTAAATCCCGAAAATACATCTTGCAATGGACTGCATGGAAAAATTGACGCAATCTCATGCAAAATGTTAGTAATTTTTGGCCCAAATGAGGGCAATCTCCGAGATTAGCTGGAGGCAAATTCCAGTATTACTCCTTGGAAGCTACTACTGTCACGGACTGTGAGGTGTACTCTAATACATGGCCATGAATATATAAGTATACATATGTACACATCTGCTTGTGTAAATGCTAAGCTAAAGTGCATCGACACTTGCTAATTATTTTTAATTCTTCACCTGTAAAATATTTTCTTTGTTTCAATAGCCCACACCAATGTTGGGTGTGTTCCCCTCTGATTCTACCCTGAAAATAGATTTACTCTTGCCCTAGATTGGACCAAGGACCTCACTTGGTTGATGGGCCATCTAACCACTAAAGTGGCAGGCTTTTTTCACAGAATGTGCTTCGCAGAATATGGCACAGTGCTTAATTTGTAAAATATTAAGTGCCAGGGCTCTGACCGGGAGACCACTGCAGCTTGCACCACCCATCGCCCTTGTCATTGCTGCCAAAACAACTACTAATCATCTCTCTCGCATGTAAATGCAACAGTTCAGATTATTTCAGGTCCCCAAAGCTAAAGGAATGGCTGGGGAGGCAGGTATTTGCAATGTTAATGTATATTGTATTCCTAAACAACCGTTGTTCTGCTCATCTCTAAATAAGATGAGCAGCGCCACCATGTTGTAGACTGTTCTATGTGTGGTGTTGACAATTAGGTGCCGAGCACCAGAAACCAATTAAGTGCCAGTGCTTAGCACCGGAAAGCCCCGGCTCAAATTAAGCACTGATATGGCAGGAGCACCTATGGAGAAACTTCAAAATGCTGGCTAGCCTGCCAGATCATAGCAGCAGGGTGGGCTGGTGAGCAAAGTTTTTTTTGTTATTTTTCAAAACAAAGGTAAATTTGGGTCTTTTCTCTGATCACCATTCTGTGCATGGCAGAATAAGGCATTACGAAACAGTTTAAGAAGCCTCACCCTAAATCAAATGGGCCTTTAGACATCATGGAGCTGGCACTCCTGCCAGTCTGGCAATAGGGTATTTTTAACGGCTGAGCCAGCTGTTACTCCATAAGTGGAAGCACTGATAATGATCCACCTCTGAATCAGGGGAGGAACTGAGAGCTGGGCAGGAAATTGCAGATTTCTGATGGTTGTCCCATTGCTACCTACCTCTAACAAGCCCCAATGTTTTTAAGATGACAAAAGTATTTGAAAGTATTATAAGTTCTTGTATGTGCATAACCTTCTGCATCCAAATCCATCTGTGAGTAAATGGGGTGTATTATATGGTGCGGTTGTGCGACCTCACCGTGTAGTTACTTACCACCCCCTTTAGGATCAGTAGGTTTCATTTGTTGAACCCTCTTGCTCAGTCCTGGGTAGCCATGTCTCTAAGCAGCAAGGCTTCCACAAAGGAACAAGTGTAAAGCATTTAAACAACATCAAAACAATTGAAGAAGAAAGCAACAAGACACTTGAGAAATCCGACACAATTCATAAAAATAGATTGTATTGTTTTGTATTTTAGACACCACAAGGAAAAAGATTCAGTTGAGGGTTTCAGAGATATAGATTTTACATGGCACAGTAGATATGCACTTTCTACTCAACCACAATCAAGCAGTGGCAATTTCAACAAATGTGAAACTCAGAAACTTTTTGAGCACAAATCTTTGGCTAGTTGTGTTGCGGTTAGTTAGAGTTATTTTGGGTGACCAACTCTGGCAGGGAGCCAGTCAAAGGGTCCAGCAGGGTCCTCAGAAACAGTTACCTCAGCGGGAGAAGCAGTCTTCACTCAGTTCCAGACACTTTTAACCTTTCCTGTGGGTTCCTATGGAAGTGGTCCTGATGCACGGGATACAAGATGCTGAAGATGCTCAAGGATGTTGTGGATGCCATGTGGTCGACAAGGGTCTTCCTACGGCTACTCCTCAGTCCATGAAGGGGGTGAGACAGTCCTGGCCATGGGGGTCCACGTCCATCAAATTCCTCTTGGCCCTGGCAGATGTCAATGCACCACTGGGCTACCAGTCGCCTGGTATCACAGTGACAGCCTTATGCAGCGTGCAATCCTGTTCTCGCCAGTAAGGAGACCAAGTCTTTCCACAGTAAAAACATCAGTTTTGTGTTTTTACTGCCAGGACATGTAAAATACATGTTCTGACCATGAAATATGTTGTACCCTGCCTTAGGGCTCGGTAGGCCTGCCATAGGGGTGACTTAAACATATTGCAGAGGAAGGTTTGGCATTGCATTTGCTTGAAATGGAAGTCAGGCTAGCAGTTTAAAACTGCTCCTACGGTCTGCAATGGCAGCCTGGGTGACTCATTTTACTAATGTCACACTCAGGGTGGCACAACCAGTGCTGCAATCTCTGGGGTTACTTTCTAACTTACCTATCCTGGGATCCATATACTAAGAACGTATAATTAAGTTAGCTTATGCAAATTGGGTAATAGCCAAAGTAACATACATGTTTTGAGGTCAAGGCACTGGCACTGAGGTCTTGTGAGCAGGTCTCAGTGCATTCTCAGAGTCCAAAAACCAGTTGCATCAGTCCAAAAAGCTGGGGGTGACCAGACAAAAAAATGCATTTCCTTACACCGCCCGAGGCCTCTTGCAAACCTTCACTGAGAGAAAATTTGGTCCCAACAAAATTGTGCCATACTGTCCAAAATATCTCAAGGGTAATTCACATTTATGAAGGCTAATTTATTCTATTCTGTTAATTTACACTTACTAATGAAGGTAGTTGAGCATATACGTAAAAAGGATATGTGCAAAGACCTATGCAAATCAAATCCCTGAATATTGCATAAATAATTGTGGGAGACGTCATACCTATCTCCTTGTTTACAAGTTTGTCTACTGAGGGAAATAATAGTGTAGTCCTTTATGACAATAATGGTTGTTGGCAGCTTGTGCTGGACTTCAAGTAGTGAACATTGTCTTAGTCCCTATGTATCTGCATGAAATCTGGTTACTGTGCTATAATTAGGAACAGTCCTCAAATCTTCAATGTTGGCTCACCAGGCACCAAAACATGTTTTTATTAGTAGTGATCCAGCATCAATCAGGGATCGGCCCATACTCATACACCCAACACATAAATCCTTGTTTCACTGTTTCAAGTTTACGTTAAATCAGTTGTTCATAAACTACAGGCTCGTCCTAACACACAAGATACATATTGAACCTATAATCAACTCTCTTTCCTCTGGTTGATGAACCATTAGTTGAGAAGTTGATGGTAATAATTAGAAACTAACTATCAATCTATACTAAATAAATCACAAACTCAGTATAAGATTAATAATATTTATCGCAAATAATGTAAAGGTAAATGCTCATCATGTACAGTTTTACAAGGCAAACAATGTATAAATCACAGAGAGAGAACATTTATCAAAGCAAAAGGTGTCAAACTCAAATCACAATGAACAGAATGTAATGAGGGAGTGGATAGATGAAGAGACAAAAGTTTCAGAGACAAATATACATTTGCAAATGATTATGCAAAATACAGATTTTAGCTATACTAACCTAAGTATTTTAGTGGAAAATCTACCCCCTGGCCATGAGAATAGATGGGGGTTCCCAGAGAAAGTTCAGGGAACAAAGAGTAGGACAGGAACAGGAAACAGGTAGGCCTCTATCTGCATACAGCAAACCGACGGACAGCGACGATCTCCCCTCTCTAGCTTCTTCAAAGGCGCGCTTCTCAAAAACACCCCCAGACACCCCAGTTATACTCTAAAAACCTTCCTGTCCAACCCACCATTGTAGCAACATTTTCAGAATCTTTGTCTCTCATTGGTCAGTTTAGGGGGTGTTCTGTCACACCACCATATTCACGACCATGTTTTCACAGCATTCTTTGTTTTACATTTCTAACAACACGTAAACCACGTCTCATGAATACACGTTTCCTTCAATTAGGAACATGTTACAAATCTCTACATTTTTCATTGTCCACCTCTGCAGCTTCCGCGGAAGAAGTTTGTACATTTGCTCTTGGTTCCACGGCCATCCTTCCGTTACTTGGCAGACACACAATAATTCTTGAAGGTTATCAACTTTTGCCTTCTCCATTCTCTCTCAGAGCTCGATTTTCGGCTTATTTATTAGTTTCTTTTTAACCCCCAACTCGTCATGCAATGATGTAGGCCCATGCAAGCATCACTGTGATGAATAAAACACAGACATTATTAATCTCATGAAATATAATTCTCACTGTTTTACCGCCCACCATTTGCACTATCCCACGTTATTTGTCTAACAAAGCATTAACGTACAGAAAGCAACATTATTATTATTTTTATTTTTAAGCAGAACGCGAATGCGGCCCAGTCTTTCATGCATTAGTTCACGTTTTAATGCACGCATGCGCATAAGCATTTCCCCATGTTTTCGTGTTTTTGCATGTTAGTCTCACCACACACTTTTAGTAAAATGTTACCGAAGAGTTCATCCGAGCAGCTTTTATTTTCTCAAAACCCTGTTCCATCAGTAGTAGGCTTCAAACAACTTCGTTTTTGGTTCATATGTAAATTCTAAGTTCAATCTGACCCAGTAGAGCTCCTCCAAGCAGCAACAGCTTTGTCTGCTTGTAGGATCTTCTCTAACCGTCAGCCGCAAGAAGGAAATCCAGAGGGCAAGCTAGAGAAAAGTTTAGTCTCAACGGATCCGCAGGAGTTCTTCCACCCATGCAAGAGCATCCTCGATTTTAGGCCCTCTTGTACCCCATAGACACAGGAAGGAAGCTCCACTGGAGCAGGTAGATTTAGCAGGCAGTACTTTGACCTCGTTAGTCCTGTGGGTCTGCAGAGTCTTGCTCAACAAAAATCTGGTGCTTTTCTTACAGGAGATTTCTATGGAAAATATTCCCATTTTTGCCTCACCATCTTCATGCTGAGGTGTTCCTCACCCTGGATTGACTAATACGTCCTGTCTTATCTTCTTCCTTGTTTTTATTCTAGGATACTGTTCCTAGCGCTAAGATGCCTCTATTAGTGAACAAGCGCTACTTCAAAAATTAATAATAATGTTCCTGGCTCCAGTGCACCGACTGCAACATTCAAGAATTCATCTTAAAATGTACTTTTTTTGCATTAAGTAAGGGGGAACCTTCAGAGTACTTGCCCAATAGGTACCTGGTGTTATAAGGTTGCTATATTCCCAAGCAAAATGAGGAAGTGATGAGGCATACGAACCGGTGCCTAGTGAAATGGAAGTCCTGCTCCAGCCTATGGCCGACAGTGGCAATGACCTATAAATCATGCTTCCTTATAATAACAAATATCTGCATGTCCTGCTGCAGGCTACTCATGAGACCCTTAACCAAGGAAGAAGCTTTCTGAAGAACCGCCAACGTGCAGCAAAGCCCTCTGCGGACCACGAAAATTAGCTTAAAAAAGAGTAAATGTCATCTAGCGATAACTAATGCTTTTAAATTACGTTGCCGTGCTGCCTTTCTAAACAAAATCATTTTAAAAGCTTTTTAAAAGCAGTCCCATAACCTCAGAAATGCTTCCCAGCCACGCATCACGGATGGACGCGGGGGTAAAAATGCAAAAGAGGTTGTTATTCCTAAAACGTTTCCCTTTTTTTATTTAACAAGTCGTTAAAATAATATAGCGGTTGCTTTTAAAGGGCTTTTTCCTTCATCCTTCCTTCTTACTGCAGGTAGACATATAGTTCACATATATGCGCTATTTTGAAAGTTGTCAACTACACAGATTGTAGTTTAATAGCTGAGGCCTAACCAAAGAATTACGCCACACAGGTAATATAGTTGAGTCATTTATTTTCACTCGAAGGCGCTATTTTGAAAGTTTCTAGTTGTAAAAACTACATAATATCGTGGTTGAAGCAAAGCCAAAAAAGTGCGTTTTTTTAAAAATTTACATTTTCTTTTCATGCCAACAGTTAAATGTTGGGATCTCTATGATACCAGGGCCAGGCTGGAAATCCAAAGCAGCTTGGTAAATTTTGTCAGACCAGCCCCCATAGGATACTTAGGGAGTGAGCGCAGTGAGCGAGCCTAACAACATAAAAATTCAGATGAATTTGGCAAAAATGGTGCATTCTACAGCACATTTTTCATCATATATTTGAAAATATTAGCTTGTAACGCGCAGTAAACGATGACCTTAGAGTGCACTTCAGACACATCACGCCAAATGAGTTTTTAAAGCTGTGTGATCTTGTACAGGTTTTCAGTCTAGACGCAAGTGAGTAACTTTTACCCAGAAAGGTAACCATGAGTGAGTATGGACAGATCTGCTCAGCTCCACCCCAACCCCAGGAATTATAAAGTCTGCTATGTCGTCACTGTGTCTTGCCAGCCCCCTGGGCTGATCTACCTACATTTAGCAGTTCAGCGAGGTAAGCACCTACCGTGGATATCAGTGGGTGACCTAAAGAAAATGAGTTCCATGCCACGTCAGAGATGAAGCAGCCTTTCCATACGTCCCATGATGACAATACACAAACCACTGCACTGATGTGAATATAGCATCCATTATTAAGGTGCCCTGTAACTGCAAAGTTGCCAAGTTACCATGACTCCCTGAACGTGAGGGACTCTACTAACAACCCCCCTGAATTTAGGGTTGCCACGAGTCCACTAGAAGATAATAATAGCCAGAATTCCATAAAAAGACAGAAAATTGCTTCAAACACCCCCTGAAACTGTTCCATACAATTCGGTGAAAAGATAGGAATGCTAACTAATGCGTCCTGGGATGAATGCAAGATACGTTGATCTTATGGCCCGCGGTTGCATGTGATGGGCATTCCATAAGGAGCAGTGGGACCAATCTGAACTCTTAAGACATTGTGAGTGCCCCATCCTTACCAGAGATGACAGCCAAGGCTCCCACTGGGAGTCTCCCAGGTCACTCAGTCACTGACACTACCTGTAAAGGAAACTCCCTAGTTTGCGAGTTTGACTCCAGAAAAGATTTCAATGACCTGAAGCAGCTTAAACTCCACAGACATTCAGAAATGCACTAACCAGTGATGCCGCAGAGTACAGGACCCCTTGGTTGCACGTCATTCTTCACAAAACTCTGACACAAAAAATGCTGAACATATAGAAATGTCACTCTTATCTGAATTGAGAACTTGGCAGCCCCAAGTTGTCAATTCATATGAGTGACGTTTCTACTCTTTCAGTTGGCAGTTCTGCAATGTATACACTCACCGCAGCTGGCTGCAGCTGGCGTACTTGCTTGGGGTCTGGCCTAGGCCTGCCTACACGGTGATTCCTTTCTGTGCTGGACCATCACCCTGCATGGCCATCTGCACAGAGCAGCACAGCAGTCTGTCTTTTATTTCCATGACGACTGCCGTCATGGAAATATTGGACAAAAGTGCTAAGTTTCGTTTGCCCAACTCGGGCATGAAATCGTTCAAGCCGGCCCTGACGTCATGCCATGCACCCGGGAGGCTGGAAAATGACTCAGTGATTGGTGACCTGCTGATTTTGTTTTTATGGGGTGATTTTGCAACACTGCTGCAAAATCGGCCCCCAATAACAAACTAGGCCCCTGGCAACAAAACTGCCCCCCACATTTCCAGCCTCCCAGGGAAACGCCCAGCATTGCCAGCCCAGCGTTGTATGATTCCTTAATGATAGAGCAATACAAAACAACCATTCTCTGAAAAAGGAAGCACTTAAAATGTTTCAAGAGCTCTCACGCTTGCCTCATTCCCCAAAATAAATATTTCTATATACATTCCTCGCTTATGTTGGCAAATCATCTTCACCAAACCACAAAAACAGAGTAAAGTGTCACACATGTAATGCTTCCATTTCTAACGATAATGGCATTACTCCTAGTCCTACTCCCTCGCCTTCCTTCAATACAAGTGAGGCCCCGCCTCCCACCCAGACCCACCCCCAGCATAAAAACTCTGCCCGCCCCCACCTCCACCTGCACGTAAACAAGCCGAGCTAGCACTCAGATGAACCGCACCGGGAGGGAGGGAGGGTCCTCGAAGGAAGGCGAGGGAGTAGGACTAGGAGTAATGCCATTATCGTTAGAAATGGAAGCATTACCTCCCGTCCCTCCCTCGCCTTCCTTCAATACAAGTGAGGACATAGCAAGCAGAAGAAAACAGAGACGGACAGCTGAGTGCGAGAGAACACCAAAACAGAAACAGTGCCCCAAACACAGCAGATCAACATCCCAGGAACCCAGCGGCCCAGAACAGCAGACAAGCGTTCCAGACACGCAAACGGACAGCGACAGTCAAACGGAGAAGGAGAAGACCAGGACGCAGTCCAACAGATCCCACAGAGGAGCCCACCCGACAGGACACCACAACCGGCAGGGACCACAGCAAAGCACGCCGGACAGCAAGCAACGCAGCCACCGAAATCGCCAAACAGCGAGAGGAACACCCCCTAATTCCCCACAGGAGGAACCACCCCCAAAAGACGGACAGTCAGCAAGACCGGGGACCAAAGCCAACGACCCAACAGAGCAGAGGAAGGCCAAACAACCACCGCAACCGGATCAAAGCAAAACGAGAACCCGCAGCCGATCCAACACTCCCAAGCGCCGCGCAGAGGGGATGGCAACCAAAAACAAGGCCCAAAAGACAAGAGCCGCAACCCGAGACCCCCAAGGGGACCAAAGGGAGGACAGCCAATACCAGCAGCCAAGACCCCGAAGGGAAGGCTCAGACAGGGCGAAGGGGCAACAGACCCCCGCCAACCCGCAAGAATGCCAGGAGCATCAAGAAGCCAGAGAGCCGCCCACAGCACCCGCAGAGGAGACACCGACAAACCCAGAAGAGCCCCACCAGGAAGGAATCGCCACGCCAAACATAGGCCAGCCACCGAGGTAACAACCCCAGAGCAGAACACCAGGCCGAAAAGGTCCGCCCATGCCAAGCACAGGACAGCAGAGAGGAGGACCGACGGGAAGGCAGCTAAGCAACCGCCAAACGGACAGGAGCCCCCAACCCAGCAAAGCCCAGCCGCACCACCACCAGGCAGCAGGCGAAACCCCTGCACAGAACCCAGGGGAAGGGCCGGAAACATCAAGAGAACGGAACCACCGGAAGGACCCACACCCGAACACAACAGAAGGCGGACAGGAGAGGAGACCAAGGCACCCCAGGCCAACGGAGAGCAACCAACAACCCCCGAGCACAGAGCCACCCGACCAGAACCAGAAAGGCCCGGAGCAGTGGAAAAAAGGGGGGGGGGAGGAAGTCACCTAGAAGATCCCGAGGCACAGGAGAGGGAAGGCCAACGACCCCCCCGAGCCCCGGGACCCCATCCCAGAGACCAGAACCGGGCCACCAAGGCCCACCCCGGATCCACAACAGGACCACCACAGGGAGGCCCCAACGACCCACCAACAGGCAGGCCACACGGGGAAGAAGAGAGAAAACGCGGGTAGAAGGAATGACCCAGCAAAAACAGAGCCGCCAGCCCACAGGCCACTCGCCGGAGGGAGAGAGCCGACAGCCCCAGCCCCCAGACCGGAGCCAGGGAAACAGGACGCAGGCAAACAAGGAACAGAACCGGGACCCACCCAGAGGGCGGACAGAGGACCACCTCCCCAGAACGCCAGACTGAACCAACACCGCATGGGCCCCGCAGAGAGCCACGAAAGAGCACCAGGGCAAGCCCCCAACAAGCGGCAGCAGGAGGAACTCCGGGAGACCAGCAGGGACCAGCACCCCTGAACCCGAATAGACCCCAGCCAACCCCGCACCCGGACAGGCCGGTGACCAAAGCCACCACAAGCAGAGCCGGAGGAGGCAGCAAACAGCCAGCCAGAAAGCGACGGCGGGAGAGCCACCAGGACAGCTCCCCCAGACACGGACCGACACGGGCAGCGGGGACAACAGACCCCGGAGACCAACCCAACAGGATCCAGACGGTCAGGCGGAGAAGTAGAAACGAGCCCCGGAACCTGAAAACACCCCAGAAGCCACGAGCCCCCGCAGCCACAGGACCGCCGGAGGAGCCCCGGGACAACAAGGCCCGATCCAGAGAAGGAAGAGAGACCAGGTGCAGGCAGGACAAGGGAACAGGGCCATGCAAAGGCCACAACGAGCCTCAACGAACACCAAGCCCCGAGAGGGGACCAGAGAAGACACACCCCAGGCCACCAACAACCCCGATCCCCAGAAGAACCACCAAGGTCCCCCGAACAGACCGAGCAAAAAGACACTCCAGCCGCACACAGCCAGAGGCCGACCGACAGAGAAGGACGAAGGAAAAACCCCGCACGAAGGAGAGCCACAGGAGGCACCAGGACCCGCGGGAAGACCCAGGGCGAGGGCCGGAGGCCGAAGGGAAGGACTCAAAACCGAAACGGGCCCCACCCACAGCGAACCGCAGAAAAGAAGCGGCGACTGGGAAGCGGAGAGGCGTCCCCGAGACCCACGGCATGCCAAAAGATGCCAGGCAGAACCAGAGGAACGACGGCCGAAAGGACCAACACACTGAAGGGAAGGGGCCGAACCCAGGAGCAGACCCACAGGAGAGCCAGTACAGGCCGAAGCCACCGGACACCCCGAACCCCCGAAACAGAACGGAGAGGGGCCCAGGCCCGGGCACCACGACAGGAACCCAGCAGACCGACCACCTGGCAACCAAACTGGACACCCAGACCAGCAGAGCCACCTCGCGGGGACCGGAGACAGGCAGTGGAGGCAACCGAACCCCCGAATCCGGAGGAACCTGCACCAAGACGACCCTGTACACAGGAACCAAAGCACACAGGACCCAACCACCAGAAACGGGCCGCCGCCACCGAGGAAGAAAAGGCCGAAGACGACCACCCACCGGAGGGAACCGAACAGAGGGCAGCGACAGGGACCCAGCCGGGCAGGGCCCGCAGGAGAGGAGGCAGGGAGCCAGGGCGAAAAACAGGCCAAACCGCACCCACCGTAAAGGCGGAGGAGAAGCCCACAACGGGGACAAAGGAGAGACCTCAGGACAAGGCACCCCAGAAAGGCAGGACGCCCCACACAAGTAAAGGCACACAGAAGCCTCAAGGCGGCCAGAAGGACAGAGGACCTGCAGCCCACAGCACCGAATAGTCCCAGGCAGCCACCCAGCCAGGGACGAACCAGGCCAGACTCCACCAAACAGCAGAGACCCGACAAGAGCAGGGGCCCAACAGGCGCCAAGGCCGGAGGCTCGAACAGCTGCCGCCAA
The DNA here is from genome assembly GCA_963921515.1 of Calotriton arnoldi. NCBI lineage: Eukaryota > Metazoa > Chordata > Amphibia > Caudata > Salamandridae > Calotriton > Calotriton arnoldi. The sequence continues at coordinate 138,650 of CAWUFW010005904.1, read as the reverse complement.
AGCCACGAAACCCCACACCAAGGAGGGCCTAGAAGAAGCCGAGAACAGGCCAGCGCCACAGCAACAGCCAAGGAGAACAGCCGACCCATCAAGCAGAGCGGCCAGGACAGAGACCAACAGCCCAACGGGAAGAAAGGGGCGAACACCCCCAACAAGCAAAGCCGCCGGAGGAAGCAAGGAACCCGCAGCACCGCAGGAAAAACCCACTGATGCAAAAGAGGGCGTAAAGGAACCTGAAACCAAACAGGACCAACACAGCACAGAAGGAACGCCCAGGGCGGAGGAAAAGAGACCGCACACAGCAGGCTCCGCAGGCAATCGACAAACAGTCGCCAGCCGGGCGGCCCACAGTGGACAAAGCAGCAAGCACAATGTACACAAAAGCGGAAACAGCAAGCACAGGCAACGCACGCCACTCCCACAGCACCAATCCCCACACCGGGACAGAAGGGCAAGCCCAACCAGGCGGGCCAGGAACACCATGAATCCCACAGGGCCCGTCCAGCAGGGAAGAGGAAAGCCCAGCCGACCAGCACAGGAGCCCAAGCGACCCTCCACACCCCCCAGAGCCAAAGGCAACGCCAGAGGCGGGAGAAGGCCCAGCACCCCAGGACCGTGGAGCCCGAAGCACCGGACAGAGCAGCCACAGCGAAGTTCCGCACCAGGCACAGACAGGAGAGGCACCAACACCCCCCGCGAAGTCCATGCAGCCAGGGCGCCCCAGGGGGACCGGTGACCAAGCAGCAGAGGAAGAAGACCCCAGAAGGCCCCCCAACAACCTCAAACGCCAGGGCAGCAAGCGGAAAACAGCCCCCAGCAGCCCCCAAGACAAGGCGGACAGACCCCCACGCCAGTCAAGGGAAAACAGCAAGCCACAGCACCCGGTACCCCCATACAGTGTAAAGGAACAAACCACGGGTCAAAAACCCGTCCTACCAGGACACCGTGAAGAGTGCAGTCCGAGAGGAGGCATCCAAAACAGCCCGACCCGGAAACACAGCCCCAGCCACAGGAGGACCGCCAAACAACGCAGCAGCATCCTGAGCCACCGCTCCGCCCCCATCCACGAGGGAGACGAGGAGAGGAGGCATCGCCAGGAGAACTCCGTCGAGGGCACCGCCGTCGCAGAGAACCAACTCGAAGACTCCCTGGCACCGCCACAAGGAGGAACTGAAGGTAAGTCTCACTAGGGAGACAGAAAAAAACAGGTGGAGGTGGGGGCGGGCAGAGTTTTTATGCTGGGGGTGGGTCTGGGTGGGAGGCGGGGCCTCACTTGTATTGAAGGAAGGCGAGGGAGGGACGGGAGGTAATGACTTCACTGCTTGCTTATTGGCTTTGTAGCAAAGCTTCTGCCACAAAAACGGGTAAGAAGTGTTGTTTGGGAGACTTGTTTTACAATACAAAGTTTGAAGCAACTTCTGGAAAATGACACCTATATGACAAAATTAGTCAATGTTGCTAGAATTCTGCTCAGGAACAGAACTATGCTTGGGACCATAGAACATTAGTAGATAGGGACTGAATCACCATACCACCTCAGTACCATGAGCCTGAGTCCGACTAGCTGTAGTGTCTCACTTGCCCTCCTACTCATAACCAGAGAAAAAAAGTGAATTGACACTCCCGAACACAACACTCTTGGCTCTCTCAGGGATCGCAGTGACAGGACACTTCCTTTCACTCACACACTCGTCCACAATAAGATACGGAAGAGACATGAAGGAAGTTTGAAATGTTTATTTAAACTATTAAACTCTAGAATGCAGTATACGTGCCACAATCACAAAACAACTGACTAGCAAAAATACCATCAGGATAGTCAGTAAACCATATATTATGAAAAGCCCTGTCATATTATGACAGTATAGCCTAACCTCCCTCCCCTTCTACGGAAGCAAACTGATTCTACAGCAAAGATCTCTGGGCTCAGTAGCGGACCCCGTACCTCAGCATACACAGATGGACGTTCTACATCTCAGATACATCCGTGGTCTTCTCTCTGAAAATATCTGTCTCTTTCTCTGTGTTTCATTGCTGTGCATACCTATATGACAGGGTTTACAGATTCATAAACAACAGCTGCATTTCTGTGTTGTGTGTAGGTGCGAGTGCCTGATCAGAACAAAATAACAAGGGACATTGTTGTTTGACTTTGTCTGCTGTTCAGATAAATCCCAGGAAAGAACAGAACAAGAAAACAACTGCAGGTTCTGTGTGAAAATATAACGTGGCACAGAAGCAAACATGTTTATGTAGTAGTGTGTGCAAAGCTAACGCGGCCTGTGTCGTGCACAGTTAGGCTAACAAAGGAAAAACCACAATGGGCCCTGTATACAGCACATGACACCCTCCCCTTGGTCAGGAAGGAAGCTAGTAAAGGGATAACAGAAATTAGAAGATAAAAAAACTCGAAGCCAGCATTAAGAATTAATCATTTTCAGAAGCTAACAAATGACAATTTGAAAAGAATAAATATCCAATGAATGCATGTCGGACGAATACTGTATGTAAGCAGCCATTTTAGAGGCAAAGGACTCCATGATGGGTCCGTTTCCATGTAGATGGATAAGTCAGCGGCCCAGTTCATAAGATCCAAAGAACAGACATGATCTTCAGCTCCAAAAGATGCAGATACTATCACCGGGCAACCTGCGTTGACTTCAACAAAACTCTGATCTAGCAAGCGCTGTGCTGAGGCACAGGAACTCCCATTGGCCATTTGCTCCAGACTCGGATTTTGTAGAGGTTGCAAACCCAAGGAACATCCTGAGAATGTGCCACTAAGGGACTCATCAGCAGTTCGAGATTCAGGGCAGCGGGTGTATGTAGAGCCAGGCAGATGTCTATTGCCCATTGAAAGAGGCACCATGTGCAGTGAAAAACAGGTTGCACACAGGTGAAGTAAGCATGGCAGAAGGTTAAACAACAATGCACATCCAACGCCTGCAGGGGAATCATGCCTAAGAACTGAAGCATGCATTCACAGTAGTTCTAGAGTGATGCCAGGTCCAGGGCGGCCACAGAAGGAACATCCATTACAAAACAGCAGTAACAGGATGAGAATGCCCCAAATGAAGAGCAGCAGTAGCGGGAACCCACTGAACATGCTGGGAAAAATAGAGTGTATAAAAGCCGGAATTATTCCAAAGATATGTATCCTCTGAGTGGGGTACTTCAATTGTACAACTTGCAAGTATAGTCTCCAACGCGTCTGTGGTCTGGTAGACACTGAGGGTCAGCCACAGCCTCATTTCACCCATTCACCCCAGGGTGAAGCTTTAAATTCTAATATTGTAGGGAATGACTTAGGCTTTATTAACAACCTGTACTGTGGCACTTTACCCCAGTGCCCCACCTATGTTGGCAGTGGTAGGGAAAGTTTTATTGATTTTATGTTAATTTCTAGGAAGCATACTCAGCTTGTCGGTGACTTTACGGTGGAACCCAATTGTGCCAGTGATCACAATACCCTCATCGTCTCCCTTGATTTAATGATTCAGGCAGGGGAGGGCGATGAACGCCCAATTCACTATCACCCGAACAAAGGAGTCAGATTAAATTGGGGCAAGATAAATCCCCTTAAATTTGAGGAAGACACTATAAAAGTAAATTATCATACAATAATGAGATGCTTGCAGCAAGATTTGTCCCCCACTGACGTTGTTCGGGAGTTCGGGCTACTTTCCTCTGACGTAGCCAAGAGACTTATCAGAACTGTCCATTGCAGGGAACCCCTAAAGGCCCGGTAGTTCAATACTGAATGTTCCAAGGCCCAAAAGAATCTTAAAAAGGCCCTCCGCGCTACCCCCTGCGATAGAAACCTAATTAAAAGTGTAAGGCATACTTATAATATCGAAGCAAACACAAGCGTATAATTATAATATCACCATCGAAAAAAGAAAAGATGAATTGAGGAGATTGGCCTTGGAAGATTCTGAGAGAGCAAGCTCCCTAAAAGACACCAAAAGCTTTTGGGAAATCATCAACCGTCCTCTGTTCACGGAAGAAGTGAGACAGGTGGACTCACTGATTCTGCGGGATGCCTGGGAAGCCCATTTTACTGCTATTTTTAACCCGCAGCTCAAGAAGATAGAAGAAAACCTAGGGGATCTGCCTGTAGACTTATTTGCAGCCACTCAACTCAGCTCATCCATCACAGTAACAGAGGTTGAGGAGGCTTTAGCGCAGGGGATTTGCTTGAGAGCTCCAGGCCCAGATGGGGTCCCTCTTGATCTATTTAAAAGGAATCCCAACCTGTGGGCACCCCTACTGATGAATGTTTTTAAAGCAGTAGTCGTTGGCCCCGTGCCTGTGACTTGGAAGGAGGCCATAGTTGTATCGGTTTTTAAAAAGGGCAATAGGAGTGACCCGGCATGCTACAGGCCAATATTACTTATTGATGCTACAGATAAGAGGCTGGGCAGGGTCCTCCTTGCCGGATTAGAGGCCTGGGCGTCTAACACAAGGGCCTTAGCTAAAACACAATATGGCTTTAGAAGGGGGCTGGGCACGACTGAGCAATGCCTTAACTTGTCCGTAATTATCAATAAGTACACGAAGGCCAAGAAGGGCTCTATCCACTTGGCCTTCATGGACTTGTCTAGTGCCTTTGACACCGTTAACTGGGTTAAATTGTGGGCCTAGATGGGAAGCATGAGTATAGAAGAAGCACGGATATCACTCCTTCGTTGGCTACACTCTAACACCACGGTTGCCATGAGATATGGCACTCAAAGGGAAAAGACAAACCCGATTGTATCAACTGAAGGTGTCCAGCAAGGGTGCATTTTGGCCCCCTTCCTGTTTTTAATTTACACAAACGGTTTAGAGGCTTTTTTTTACTAAGCAAGGAGATTGACTACACCAGTATTGGTGACAACTCTGTCCCATTATTATCATATGCAGATGACATAGTATTAATGGCACTGACAGTTAATAGCCTCCAAAAATCCCATAATGCAGTTACTGATTTTATGTTGTCGCTTGACTTTCAAAAGTTAATTTTATCAAATCATATATCATGATATGTGGCCCTTTTTGTACGGGGCAAAAGAATAGAAAAACGAAACAATTTTACCTACTGGGGGAATCTATTCAACAATCAGTTGAACTAGTAACCACTGATAACAGCAAGGGCACACCACACAAGTAGGGCTGTCGATAGGCTATTCCGCTTTGCTTACAAATTAGGTCATAAGCCTGTGAGCGAACTAATCACCCTATATAAAGCAAAATGCCTGTCGGTTGCTACCTAAGGGGCAGGGTTGTGGGGACACCATAAAAGCTGTCAACTACAAGTTTTGGAAAATAAATTTGCTAGAAGACTGTTGATGACCCCGAATAGCGCCCCACCCTCTTCTGTCATAGAGAATTGGGGTTAGAGTTTATAGAGGACCGCATAGGTAGCACCCCCCTGCTTTTATGGGCAAAAATCTGGTTGTCAGAAGAATTAATGTTCTCAAGAGAAGTAATCAAAGACTGTACAAACTTGAATAGAGCTTCAACAATATCATGGCTCCACTTTGTGAGGGATAAATTTCAAGAGATAGGACTGGGGCATTTTTATGACAAACCCTACAGTATCCCAGCGAATGCCAAAACCATCATTAAAGAGGCATATTACACCAGGGCCATTATGCGTTATCTCCAACACGAAGAGACGGGTGCCCTAGGTTTACTTCCCGTCCCACAACAATACTATCTAACTTTTGCTACTAACGTACAGACTAGATTCCTTTTAACCAGATTCTGTCTATGCACTTTGCACTTTTTGCTGGCATTTCCTCGTCAAAGAGAGTGGGCCGACAAGCTAATGCCCTGTCCATGTGTCAATTCGGCAAACCAAAGCACTATGCCCTTTATTCTATTCTGCACTTTATACAAAGTGGCGAGGAATTTATTTTTAGCCCCACTATTAAGAAAAATTCACCCCTGCACATACATTGATGGTTTTAACTTTTGGCGCACTTTGGCTACCCCTGATATCTGCACTGCAGTAGCTAATTACATAAAAGTCTTGATGGCTATTAGAAAGCGCTATGAGTAAAGGAGGTTGCAAAAGTATGGTTTAATCTCATACTATCTTACTTTATTTTGTTGGAATTTGATGAACTGTGTAATATCTTGTTGCGCTAAACTGATTATTTTATGTATAGAATGTTTAAATTGTACCATTTAATGAATTGCTTCTTGTTTTAAATTTATTACTGTGATTGTTTTATAAATCGTGATAAATTCTACCTGTCAAACTTTTATGGTTCTTTTGAACCGAAATAAAGTTATTCTTGGACTACTCCAAAGATAGTGTGGAAAGAAAAGACAAGGCCAGAGCCTAAAAGTTTTAAAAAATGGGCTACACCTGTGGTATTGGAAGCATTAAATATTTGATATATCAATTCACCGAAATGCAGGGGAAGGTTTGTATACAACAATGACTGTATTTCAACAGTAGCTCTGGCCACCTGCAATTCGAAGGTCTCACAGGCAGATGTAAGAGCCACTTATTGTTGAAACAATAATGCTTTGAGTCTGCTTAACTTGTTGAAATCTGCATTCACCGTCGGAATGGAAGGCCACAATAAGCTATCTACCACTCCATGCGAAGGGGGAAACAGGACGTTGTTGCAACAAGTGACTAACTTGGAAACGGGCACAATATACGGGACTCCCGCCCACATACTGCAACAGTCTTGATTATTAAGCATGAGATAGCTTCCATTAGAAAGTACAGTAATGAAGGGAAGAAGTGCGGGAACTGGAGTTCCTTTTAAATAACAAGCCAAATTAGGCACTGAAACATTGCAGGGGCCATGGATTTTAACGTGTTGACAAACAAGTAAATTAACGGCAGTGAATTCGCACTTCTCTCCTGTAAGAAAAACTTCTCTATCAGCACGTTCACAGCGATGGGTAAGGGGCAAGGAACATAACTCATGGATGAAGCTGCTCCTAAGAGGTTCATATTTACCTATTGGAAAATGTTTCATGCATGCTGTAAAGTGAAATGCTGATATGGGCAAAGAGATAACTCAGTGTATTAACCATACCGCTGAGGGCGTTTCGGCTACAGTGAATGGGATTTTTTCTAATTTCTCTAAATGTAACATTAGATATGTTGTATCTTTCATAGCCATTAATTGTTGTTTATACGTTAAATTAAAAGGCAAAAACAAAACAGTACAGTTCAGATAATGGCAAGGAGCGCGTCCATTTTTGAGTGTTTGAAGCATCCAACTAAACTGCAAAATGGATCTGAACTGACTCTGACCATGATACAATGTCGACATATCATTCTGTACAATATCAAAAACAGAAGACACAATGATGTTCAAATTATAAATACTAGACTGTAACGAATTAGTACTGTTGTCTACTACAGCAGTTACTTTACCCAAATTGTCTTGATCAATTTGTCTCAAGCCCATAGCAGCCTCAATTTGTGACAATTTCCAAATTTCATTGTAAGCCGCATATAGAAATCTTTTAGAATGAGAGACTTGGGATCTAACAAAAAATCTGATAGATTTATGTCCTCGGATAGAAGAGAAAGATGTGGTTTCACTGCAGACAGTGTGGAATGTTCTAAACATTGCTGGCGGAGCTTACCCACTGAATAGGTGGTGATAGTGTTCGAATGGGTTGACTGTGAGTACCGTGAATCTGGTCTACTTGATTTTAAACATGAGGTGGAATTGAGAAAACGAGCATGGCAACCATTAGTGTCTACTGGCCACAACAACCACCCACCAGGATTTGCAAATGACTAGTTAAATGTACTATTTTGTATCATACTATTCAACTGGTCTTCTGTGTAGTTTGTGTAAGATTGCCAATCATCAAAGCAGGCAATTGAAGGAATTGTTCAGGCGTGGCTGCTTCCGGGAGAAGCAGCAGTGCGGCGGGAAGGGGGGAAGAGGGGGAAGAGGGGAGGTTTAAAAAAAAAAAAACACCTGCCAGCCAGCCTTTTGGCCGGCCGCCGCTGCCTCTGCTGTGTCCTCCTCCTTGCTTCTTCTCTGCAAAGGAAGCAGGATGCACACGACTCCCAGCTTCCCGATAGCCAATCACAATGCTGCAATGCAGCCTTGTGATTGGTCTGAGCGCTGTGGTTCGGCGCTCAGCCAGGGAATGGGAGGCTGGGCATGTTCTCCATGCAGGCTGTAATGCAGCCTGCATAAAGTACATGCAAAGTGCGCATGAATGTTTTGCCGGCCCAAACATTCATGTGCACTTACATAGTGCCTACCACTCCTTCCCCTGCTCTGTGAGCAGAGCAGATCTGCCCCGCCCCGATCGCCGGGACACCACAGCAGGAAAAATTAAATTATAATAGCATAGAGCTATTATCATTTTATTTTTGCTTTTCTCCAGTGCGAAAAGCAATGGGGCGACACTCCTCCGCCTTAGCGGAGGAGCTGTCACTGGAATTGTTGGGGCACTCAGTTCTTTAATTTTAGCCAATCTGAGACAAGTAGTCTGTTGGATTGTTTCGTTGAGGAAGATAATTTGTGTGGTAATCAGACAGGCTCAATATAAAGTTTCAGTGCATATGAAGCCGCATATATCAGCTTTGTCTGACTAAGCATCTACTTTTTCGACTGGGTTGGAGCCAATTTAAAAGGGTATGATGTTGGGTCTGAAAGGTCATACCTTGCAAAATATGTATACTTGTCTGTCTGCATTTTTGAACTTCCTTATGGTGGAGTTGGACAATGTTCCCACTGCGAATAATTATAATGGGGAGGCTGTCCACTTGCCCTATGTAAAAATTGATGTTCATAATCGTGGTCATTATAAAAAATGGGGTAACCCCAACAAAGTCCTTGGACCTGGGTATCGAGTGGTACAGGAAACAATTGGTCCTGGACCTTTCTTTTCACACAAAATACTTCAGAGAATAGTTAACATTCAGTTATGACTTGGTGCATGCATGAAGTCAGCACATGGTTACATAGATCCAAATAGAGAAAAAATACTTTGATGTGCAACAACCATCAGTTTTGAGAAAACGTATTTATTGATCACAAAATTATTTCAACAGATGGTAGACATCCTACTTTGCCTATATCTTAAAGAAAAAGAAAAGGGGGTTTTGCTCCAAGGGATGGTGGTAGCAGAACATCTCAGCGTAATTAGCAGAATTAAGATATAAATCTTCCGATTCAAACACAGTATAATATTGTAATTCGGAAACATTGAATTCACAGTATCAACATCCCAAATATCTGACTGTAACCCTGGTACTATTACATCACCCATAGAAACTTTGAACACATATGGAATCTGCAGGGTCTCCGTAGGACTATATGTATCAAAAGAATGGCCGAAATGTTGACAAGGGACAAGTCACTTTTCATTTTATGTGAGGAGGAATAGGGGACCAACACCCCGTCAACCAGTTCTGTAGGAGAACGTCCTGGGAGGTAATGACCGTTGATCAAAAGGAATAAAACTGTCACAAATCCAATCCACATGAATAAGAGAACCAAAGAAAAGATGATCCAAATGTATATTGAAGGAGGGACTAGATAAGTGCGTTTAAACCAAGAAATAAAACCACAAATCCGTGCTGGAGGTTTAATCCATATAGTACCCGGAGGAACTCAAATGGAAAAGAGGTGGTTGCAATTCAGCATTCACACTTGAAAAATGTAACTCAGAAGGTGTTCCAACGGTGGATCAGAATAAACGGCATCCATTGCAGAAGATGGAGTAGTAGAAACAGGGACCAGATCTACAGAGGTTTCAAACCTCCCCCCCTCCCCCCCCGGCAGCCGGAGAGAAGAAGCAACAGTGGTGTTCACAGGAAAGTCTTTTGAGGGACCACTCCTGGGCATACTATGGAGAATTGGCCATATGGTGTAACTTGACATGTTCAATGGAGACAAAGCGATTTTCTTTATGGCCTGGAAGTGGTGGCAAAATCACAGTTTGTGTACCCTGGATACTAAGGACTGGAACAGGAGCACAGTACGTTGGGCTGAATTCCTTCTTGAGGGCCACTTTTCCGCGGACAAGGTCTCTAACTTTGGGAAGCCAACCGGATACTGGAATTTGAGTATCCAGACTCAAAGAGAGAGGCTCAGGCAAATGAATGCGAGCTAGGGCATCACAGCACTTTTGTAGATTCTGCAAGACAGTACCATGGTTATATACATAGAAGATTGCCGCCACAACGTCTGGACCATCGTGATGCCAAAAAGCATTTCGTATGGGGTCCACCCAACCAGAGATCTTTTAGGGAGATTATTTAGTGCTCGTTAAACCCCATATAGATGATTTAAGTAACCACGCCCTGTACCTAAAACTCTAGCCGTTAAGGACTGCTTTAAGTCACGGTTCATTCTCTCCACAATAAAATTGCCCTCAGGCCTATACATAGAAGAAAAATGCACCTGCATACCCATAGACTTCATCGAATCATGCTACGCCTTAGAGGCGAAAGCCAGACCTTTTGTTCGAGTGGAATGTGCAACAAGCATAAGTACCGACAAAGGCTTGCAAATCTTTAATAACAGTTTGAGAATCAGCTAAGCGCTGTGGCCAAACCCAGAGGAACCTGGAGCAAGAATCAACTGCAAACAGAATAAATTTGAATGTAGTATCGGAAATTAAGGGACCTTAATGACCTAGGTGAACACGGCCAAAGGGCTGATTGGGAAAAAACAAATGTGTCTGTGGTGAATGAACACAGTAGAACTTTTAATTTGCTGCCAAATCTCACAACATAAAACTAAATCTTGCCACCAATAACGTTGTTGTAAAAGTGAGATAGTGACTGCCACTCCAGCTTGCTGAAGCAACTCCTTCGTGGGCGGCAACTATCAAAGATTGTCTGCGGTCAAGGTTGGGGATACAGCGATCACCAACCCCAGATATAGTCACAAAAGGGACATTATGTTCATTCAGAAAATAAGAATATTTTGTAGGAAAACCTTTTGGTAAAGGGGTGCCGGCTTCAACAGCACGGACGGCAGCCAAAATGTCACCATCAAACATGTTTTGGAACGTGTAACTGCTGCTATTTTACATGTGGCTACTGCAGATTTGGCTGCCTCATCAGCCATAGAATTCCCTACTGCGTGCGCTCCCACGTGTTGATGACCCAATGTATGAATTACATGTGTATGTGGCAATTTATCTTTAAAATCTGCCACCTTAACCCAAAGCATTTTATGCTTGGTTGTGCTACCTTTAGAATCCTTAAAGTCATTTTGTCACCAGAAATGCAAATTATCAATAAATGTTTGTACACAGTAAAATGAATCACGCACTATAAGTATGAGGAACTTGAGATTCGTATGTTCAAGTGCGAGAAGCACAGCTTTCAGCTCAGCCAATTGTGCGGTGAGTGTAATAGTAGGTTGAAAGACGCCATATAGCATAGTGCCTAAAACAATGGAAAAAAGGAATTTCAAGAAGTGCTTAAGGATGATAAGCGTTTGTTATTGCAGTAGCAGTATAAGTATGAAACATATTATCATTAGCATTGACAGCCGAAAAGGTGACCCAGGAATCAAAAACTTCATAGAGGTATGCTGCGTCTGCTTCAATCACACAAACTACAGGAGCCCCCGCATTAGGGACACCATGCTGAAGTAAGTGTTGGGTAACTGCTGGGCAGTTAGCCGCAATGGCCACGGCCATAACATATAAGGAAAGGATTCAAAAAGGCAGCACAAAAGAGGGTATAATCCTCTTAACTTTCAAGCTTGAAAAAACAACAGAACCAGGTGTGTCCTAAAAACTGTGGAGGAAATCCCAAGCACCACTGACAACTCTGCGAAACGGTGCTAGGGAATTGTGGTCAAACACAAGCGCTACTCAGGGTTCCCACAAATAAGTACCAGACCAAATGTTAGCAGCGTCATGTTGCAGGGATTTTGCTCAGGAACAGAACTATGCTTGGGACCACAGAACATTAGTAGATAGGAAATGAGTCACCATACCACCTCAGTATCATGAGCCCGAGTCCGACTAGCTATTGTGTTTCACTTGCCCTCCTACTCATAACCAGAGAAACAAGTGAATTGACCAGGAAACACATCACTCCTGACCCTCTCAGGGATTGCAGTGACAGGGCACACCCTTTCACTCACACACTCGTACTCATCCACAATAAGATATGAAAGAGATCCGAAGGAAGTTTGAAATATTTATTTAAACTATTGTGATCTAGAATTAAGTATATGTGCCACAATCAACTGCCTAGTAAAAGTATCATCAGCATAGTCAATAAACCACATTTTATGACAAGCCCTGTCATATTGTAAGACAGAATAGCCTAACCCTCTCCCCTTCTATAGAAGCAAACTGATTATACAGCTAAAGATCTCTGGGTTCAGTAGCGGACCCCGTACCTCAGCATACACAGATGGACATTCTACATCTCAGATACATCCGTGGTCTTCTCACTGAAAATATCTGTCCCTTTCTCTGTGTTACATTGCTGTGCATACCTATATGACAGGGTTTGCATGTTCATAAACAACAGCTGCATTTCTGTGTTGTGTCTAGGTGTGAGTGCCTGATCAGAATAAAATAACAAGGGTCCTTGTTGTTTGACCTTGTCTGCTGTTCAGACTAACTCCCAGGAAATAACAGAACGAGAAAACAACCTTAGGGTCTTGTGTGAAAATATAATGTGGCACAGAAGCAAACATGTTTATATTGTAACGTGCAAAGCTAACGTGGCCTGTGTCATGCACAGTTAGGCTACCAAAGGGAAAACCACAATGGGCCCTGTATAGAACACATGACATCAACTGTTTATAAACGGGGCAAATGAACATCCAAGTGCTGAATGCCATATTGCTTGACAGACACCTGTTTCCTACGAAAAGGTAGTGTCTATGTGACTTAAAACAAATGGTGGCATTATAGTGAGTCATCGATAGGTCAGAAAAGTGAATAGTTTGACCCAGATTTGGAAATAAATCAATTTCCTTGGGCACACAAGCGTTGATACAGCTCTTGCAGGGGTAGCATGTGCATTACAATTTAAAAAAATGTTATAGGGTACACACGTTCTGGTTCCAATTAACTGGAAAAGACAGGGCATATAAATCCAAAGTCAGGGCTTTAAATCGAAATGATGACTGCCAGGTGTTATGTTGTGAGCTCTAGGCCCACATGCTAAGAAATAAAGGACACGGACACCAGGGGTATGGGTGTATAACTGTCCCCGGGCACATGTGCACCAGGCTTTTGTATTGACAAGGTCATTTGACTGGTGATTTTCTGTGGTAGATGGGTGTGGATGCAGGTACAGTTCCCAGGGAGAAGCTGTTTAATTATGTGTCCATCAGGACAGAACATTCCTCCCAAAAACCAAAAATAAAGGACAAGTCCAAACTGTGGAAAATAAAACTAAAACAAACTGGACACCGCTGAGTCTATTGTCCCTAGAGCCAATCAGCAGGGCTGCAGTGGACACATTGGCAAACTGTGTCTGCAACAGAATCTCGTCGCTCACGTTAATATTTGTACCTGAGAGGAGTCAGCGCTTGAGCATGGGTGCAAAAGATGTCTGTGGTCTTATGACAGCACAGCGGCTGGGATCAAGTCCAAAGAGTGCAGTGTTGGTCCTCCATGCTGATGCTGAGGATGATTGGTGGTTGGTGTCAACAGTTCAAAGGGATGCATCACGAGCGTTGGTGGAGTTTGTTGTAAAGTTTTACACTTGGTGTATGTCTTGACTCTCTGAAGAAATTATTGTTGGGACAGCAAAGTCATCCACAACCTTCAGAGATCTTCCTCTGAGGCCCCTCTACCTCCTGGTATCTATTGGTGCAACAAATGCAAGTCCATCACTAGCTTGGAGAGGTCCGTTGATGTGCTGCCCACAGGACTGTGTGTGGGATGTGTTGGTGTTGCGTGCTACAGACAACTGGATCAGGACACAGATGGGGTGAGGAGATAGTCGCTGGTTGATTGGTGCTTCAGAGTGTCAGAAGTGCTTCTTGATTTATGGTGTAATGATGGCATTAGACTCCACTCTAGTTGTAAGATGCTCCATAGATAGTAGCAGTAATACACTTAACAGGGACTCTCATGATGGCATTTCCAGTAGGGTACACCTATATGACTAGTTTCAACTACTTGCCTTCAGGGTTGCAGAAATTCGTCTTTTGTTTATCAACGGTTTGAGTGATGGTGACCAGGTGGCCTTTGTATCCTCGTAACTCCATGAGTTGCTATGTCTTTTGCTTGTACATGGTATCTGTATTTATTGGTGTGGATGCCGTGGTTCGCTAGTCAGCCTGTGACTGGAAGTTTGCACTGGGAAGCTTGAGTCAGAGTCAGTATGCAAGTGGCTGACACTTCGTTTTATCACTGGGCTGTCAGCAGGTCATTTTTGCTCCACATAAGAGGCTCGATTGTGTCAGCAGATGCACTCAGACTTTTGTACGAATCTGTTACCGAGCGACTTCAGTGACTTCAAGGCCTGGTCACACCTGACCCTCTCTTTTTCAAACCGTGGTCGGTCATCAGGTTTCCTAGTGTGAGCCAGCTTGTCACATTTCTTTCCTTTGGTTCTCCTCAGTGCTCCAGCGTGCACCTTCATCTTGACTAGGTGAGAGAGACTTCTAGTTGCTTGAGCCTCTTCTTTTCCTTCTGGGTGTTCTTGTGTGCACTGTCTTCTGGGAGTGGCTAGTGGGGCCTCTCTGTGGTCGACTGTCTTTGTGGTCACGCTAACGGATCTTGGGGTACTGGGCTCAGTCTTGGTGGAGATCAGGGCAGGCTCTGATCTACTCCCCATCACTTCTTCTCTAGAGCTGTATGGAGTCAGGCCATGTGTCACCTTTTCTCTCATCAGTGACTTTTTTGAAACTCCAGTCCGGTTGGTAGAAAGGTACAGCTTGTGTTCTGCCTTGAGGGTCTTCACTCCGCTTAGCTCTCTTCTTCTCTGGGTTAGTGTGGCACCAGGCCATCTGTCATATGTTCCCCTATCGGGGACCTTCTTGGAGCTCCTACACTGTGAACATAAAACTGCGGCTGTGTGGAGCCACGGTTAGGCCGCACCTTCTCGATAGCACAGTGAGGCCATTCAATCAGGTATGGTTAGAGTGGGAGGGCACCCTGGGCTTTGAGGATGCACATGACAGGGCCCTGATATCTGGAGCAAGGTCTCAGGTGCAGTGGGCTCCCTTCCTCCTTTCAGTCTGGCTTTGCTTTCTCTGGGCCTCGTCCAGCCTGGGGTCATGTCTGCATAGCATGCATGGACGAAGTATGTGGAGTCTCTGGGATTTCTTGACAGAGGGGAAATGAGTGAGACTCCTTCTCTTGGTTGGGTGGCAGTCTCTTAGTTGCACCCAGTAATCTTAGTGATGTCTTCTCTCTTCCTCATGGCAGAAGCAGAATTGGAGTGTTCTTCTCCCTTGTGCATTAAGGTGCCCCCCCTCAGTCCTTTCCTCACCTCTTTGGGGGAATAGGCTTTGGGCAGTGTTGTGACAGGGCCGGTGGAGGCCATCCAGTTTGGTGGTACCCCAATGGCACAGCAACCCGACAGTGCAGCCACACAGTGCTTGTGAGCCCTTTGGTGACCCCCTGGCTGTACCGCAGGACAGGTCCTCCTTTTCCTTCATGTCACTTTCTGCCTCATTTTCACAGCCTAGTGCTTCTCAACTTACCTGATCCTGGTCTTCCTCATTCCTCTCCTTGGCAAGCCGTGTCTCTGAGGCCAGGCTAGTTGCTGGGGCAGGCCTTGTGTATTGTGTCATCAGGAAACCTTGGTTTATTCCTGGTTGTGGCCCAGGAGGTGTCCTCCAGCTCCTTCTTTTAATTTTACCTTTGACAGACCATGAACTGGTGTGGTACCTCGGCTCACCAGTGGAGGTAGCAACACAGCTAGCATGACTTCTGTTGGAAGGCTGCATTGAGGGCAGGTTGGCCCTTACCTGTGCGGGGCCCCTAGTGAGAGCTGAGGGTGGGTGGATTCTGGGCTGCTGGGCAGAGACCACAAATGTTCCTGCTCCGCCAGCATAATGCAGATGCCCAGTCTATATTTTATTTATTCTGATGGTGCCTTTCCCAGCTGGTGCCCCAAAGACTTAAGTGTGGACATTTGAGAGTTATGGGAGGCTTTCTCACCTTCGGTTCAGCAGACTCACAGATATGTTCAGAGGTGGTGGGGACAGGTAGCAACAAGCAGCCCACTGCGAGGCTAACCACATACCGGGCAATGTAGAAGCTAGTCACAATGCAAGGGGATTGTTTCTCCACTGTGGGATGTCAGGGAATAGTGGAGAGGTGCCAATAATGACTCTGATTAGTGCTTTCTTCTTTTTAGTTTTCTTTTCTTTTTTTTAAGTGAGGCACATGCACACTCTAGCGACTGGGTGTGAATGCTGAGCTGGCACTTTCACTATCCCTTATACGAGCAAGATCAGGTCGGGGATGGTCCACGAGGTACCGCAGGCAGGTCCATGTTGTTCACCTCTTCTTGTGGTCGACTGACTGTCCCCAGGCACCGCATTCCTTGCAGGTGCAACGCTCTACCCGTAACACCTCGAGGGACTCCCAAAATCTCCTGCCTGGGAAAGGTTAGATGTGGGCAGCTCCATCGGCTCCGGCTCACCTCGGATGGGCTCCTCATCTGTCATAGCAACTTCTATGGAGGATGCCTCCTCCCTATCAGGGCTGTAAAACTTATGGTGCTATCTTCTCCTGCACGATGATGTTGCTATCTTCTCTGTGCGCAGTGATGCCGCTATCTTTTCCTTGCAGGGCCAAGTCACCTTCCTCGCTTGATCCTCATTGATGGTGATGCTTCTTTCCCTCCTCACCAAGACGAAAGATGGTTGCCCCAATATGGGGAGGGCAAAAGCCAGAGTCAGAGCTGGCCATGGCCTGGGTGACAGGTGGGGATCACCCCCCTTCGTCGTCAATGTTAGAATGTGAGCCCTAGGCCCACATGCTAAAGGATTAAAGGATATGGACACCAGTGGTATGTATGTGTAACTGGCCTTGAGTATGTGCGCCTCAGGCTTTTATTGACTAAGTCACCTGACTGAAGTTGACTGTGGTGGATGGGTGTGGGATGGGTGTAAGAACAGCCCCCATCAGGACACTACACCAGGAACACTTTATCAAGTAAATGTTCTTTGGAGATTAAGCTGGTCGATCATGAAGTGTGAGGAATATTGGAGAGGCCCAATGCTTCTTAGACGATTGGTCTACTGCCAGTGTTGGAATAGATCTTTGGGGAGTCTTGCAATCTGGCACAGCCAAACAAAAGAGCTTGAAAGGGGCAGTGTGGGTCCGGTTTCTTTTATTCGGTCCTGTGGGTTGTGATAGAACCACAAAAACAGCTCACATACTTGCCCTTCCAAACTGACCCATCTGGCAGTGCCAAACTGCCCAAAAGCTAGTTTCACACGGCCTACTGCGGCACCACATTAGCAGACTTACATTTGATCTGTAAGGAGCTCTGAAGTAGCTTCTAAAATACCATGCATTGCTTTACAAAACACAACAATCAATCAATAAATAAATAAATAGAAATTTGGCTAAAGACCAGGCCCCTCTTACGTTTCAAATGACTAGGTCTCCCTGACAGCAAAAAGGGTCTCAAAACTACTGAAGTAATGAACCACTTATAAGGAAGAACACTAATAATATACAGCACAGGTATTCAGAGCATTCTGAAGTAACAATGGTTGACCCCTACTAGTACAAATGTAGAGCAACTGTAGCTAGGAGAAAGCCTAAAGATGCACCCTATAACGGCAGTGGCGTCTGTGATTCAGACAAGCACTAGCAAAGCCAATATGTCTTGCATTAGTATGCCAAATTCGGAAACACAGTCATTCACAAATGCTGTTTTCATATTTTGAATGCACAAATGTTGCTCATTACATTAACGCCTGTCCTCTTGGCTTTGCCAGTGTTGGGAAGGGAGAAGCTAAATATTATTGCTTTCTTTATGGAAAGCATATGAGCGATAAAGAATTGAATGTGGCAAACAGCTCAATGATTGAGTGTATATTTCAGATGTTTTCCAAAGGGTAGTTCTTTATATTGGAATGATATGCCAAATAGCCAAGAGCTTGAAGTGGGAGAGTAATCCTTTCCTGGGTGGAGCCACATCCCACTCTATACATTTTAAAGGATTCATACCAGTGTGTCTGCAGACACCTGAGCTAAGAAGACAGACATAAAATCACCAGCAGGGATGTGAGAAATATTCTATGGAAAAGTATTGGGCAATGGTGTGAACGTTTTGGTCAAAGGTGATTACGCTAAATTGCACACCTAATGTTCCCTACTAAGTATAGCGTAAGCGATCGATCTTTTATTTACCCACTAAAAGTGGTTGAGGGGAGGAAACAACTCAGACAGATATCAGCAAAGTCGTCATGCCTGGAAAGACCACCAACTCCAAATTGCAGTTTGAATATTTATTATAAGGCCAAAAACAATTGGATGTAAATACATCTCAATAGCAAAGTATTGAGGTACAGAAAAATTAATACAGAGCCAAGTTTACGAATATAAGTAATTCGGCCCAAAAGACAGATGATTATAATTTCCAAAATCACAACGCAACACAGAATAGATGCGATATTCAGTTCTCGGCTCATTGAAAGAAATTAAAATCTTTCCCTACACTGCTCTATATGAGGGCCCTTCCTGTCTTTCTTCTATCATTTCCCAATGGTGTCAGCACGTGTTGACTTCCTAAGAAGTACTCACGTCAAATGGGTTGTTTTAGCTTATGGCTATGGAGCTTGCTCTAAGATGCTCCTTCTCCTCCGAAAGCTAGCAGAAGTCTGGTCTCGCTGTCCCTGCGCATCATACAAAAGATGGGATTCAACCCACAATACGTCATTCTTCTTAAAACTTTCCATTGCACCTCTATGCAGTAGCTTTTTTCATGACACAAATTTAATTAGTGATATCTTCTTTCCAGTGGCCTTGGCTTTCAGACAGACCAGATACGCAAGGCATCCTCCCTTCTCGCTTCCCAGCCATCTTCAAAGACATTCCGGGTCTCTCCTTAACTCTGAAAATAACGATTTGTATTCTTTCACCTGCAGTAGGATGAGAACATTCTAATTTCGAACACAACAACATTTAATTATTTATTTCTCAAGAGCAAGGAGAATCGAAACTTATGACTTTGGGCCTATAATTTAGGCAACTTAAACTAACCACAATTACGGTGTATAGAAATAATATCGTCCTGCACATTATGCATGAAGGAATCGTAATACATACAAAGTTCTACTTAAATGCGTTCACTAGTTTTCAATATCAACTGATTAAAATAAATGTTTCTTAATAGTCGTAAAACACTGCAAACAATACGAATACATGAGAGTGCATTTAAACCATGAGTATAGTGCACTCATACAAAATAGAGTGCTATCAGCGCTCTATCAAAGGTTTCAGCATTACGATTCGGTGTAATTAAATTCACAGTTACTCAAAGAAGGTCAAAAGCTTTGAATTGCAAAAGGCCATAAAACTGGCACCCACTCAAATGGGCTCAGCCATACTGTTACCTTTTCCATTCTAGAATGAAACAGAGCAGAAATAACACAAGGTTCATCTGTAAAAAAAAAAATGCCCCCGTGTCATAGATCTGAAATACATGCTGATGTTTCTATCTAGACTTAAGATCATGTTACAGGGACCTGGCGGTTTTTCAGGTCAGTCACTCAGTCAAAAATGTTTACTTCGGTTACAAACAGAAAAAACACAAAACATGAAAACAGCATTAATATCCACACACAACTTATGTAAATAATAAATGCTGGTGATGACTATTCGCATAATATATAGATATAAACTAAATAGAATGCATAATTTGTGATGAAACCATAAGACCAAAAGACTTTAGGTCATTATCAAGATCAAAATTCCTGTCCCTTATTAGTCTCCACATTTGGTTCATTCTTTAATGCTACCATAATAAATTTAGAGTCGGCAAAGCTGATCAGGGGAGAATTTAACATCAGTAGTTTCACAAATGTCTGTCTGCAGTTACAATGAACCAATGAAAATAATATTGGTTGTAAAACGTCTTCTTAGAGGCTTCGTAGAGCTTGCAGAAAAAGAAAATTGCATACAGAATTTGAGAAAATTCTAAACAAAGGGACATAATGTGCACATTTCCTCCACAGCTCTGCCCTTGGGAAAGGCTGAGCATTGCAAAAAGAATACCAAACTTGAATTGTGCTAAAATATGTCTCTAAGTTGGTTTGGAGACACAACCTAGATACTTCTACTGCCCCAGACATGCTATAAGAAACTTGTGGCACTTCTCAGAAAGTTTAGTGAATTCAGCCATCTCCCACTCTTGAGGAGTTACTGGGTGGAAGAGAGTAGCAACTTTCACCTTATAAATGCCTTATCGGGATACCCAAAAACCTCATCACATCCACTCATTTCCAAAGTAATTCAAATATAAAGTAATCAGACAATAGCACTACATGTGTCTATCCCGTGTATATCTAACAAGGTGGAACTGGTCAGCTTGGCAAAATGGTTTGACCAAAATGAAACTCAGAAAAGGAAGTAGAAAATTGTATTTCATCCTCTCTTTGGTCTCTAGCAATCTCCTGGTGTCAATTGGATAAGCCAAGTATCTGACACATAAATCAATTTTCTTCTGTTTGCAAATTAATTAGTTCCAGCACATACCCATAAACCCTTGCCATACATAGCTGTCACCACACTCTGTCTCACAAATTCGGAAAATAGATGGAATATGCATAACCACCTCCTTCAGATCCTAATATAGCAACATCAATGTCTGCTAGACTAGCAGGTTTGTGCAATAACATGGGTCTTCAATTTGTATTATTTTGAAAAGTAACTCCCCTTGTGTACCCTTTCTAGTGACATGCAATTAACTTTCATGCAATTTATTTCTAATTTTTGTGTCCTAAAGACATAGGGCCAGATTTATCAATCTTTCGTGCAGCTCAATGCAGCAAGCCCCTTTGCTGTGCTATGTGAAAGGGAAAGTACAGGAGTGGTGCCGTATTTACCATTATACAGCACATTCCTGTTCTTTCCTAGCGCTGGAACACTTTTGGCTGGCTAGCGCCAAGCAGGCACCCTTGCGTCATGGTGCAAGGGTGCCTACCTTGTAGGACGGATTGTTTTTGTGCAGGAAGGGACACCTTCCTGCACAAAGAGAATCCTGAGAGGCATTTTCCTTTCTCTATGTGTGCTGTAGAATGCAGCACACATAGAAAAAGGAAAAAATGAGGAGAAATAAAGATATTTCTCCTCCTTATGCCTCACCTGGGAGGGTAATATTTTGACGTATTCCCAGGTCTACCACGGATGGTGAATGTGGAAATGTCCTCAAATCTATGGGTGGATGCTTGGGAACACCCACGTTCCACCCATGGAACGCCTCCTTGCCGCAGAGTAACGCAAGTCAGCGATTTGCGCTGCCTTGCGTGATTCTAGATTTATCAAGCAATGCAGGTCAATGCAAGGTGGCCTTGCGTGGCTTGATGAATCTCACTTAAGTTTTTGGGTCGCCCTTGCGGCCCCATGCGTGGGGCAAGGGCGAGCAAAACCTTGATAAATCTGGCCCATAATCTTAAGTATGCCCACATTGTTTCCAAGTTGATTCACACATTTTACATACTTAAATTCTAATCACCCACGGCCAGCTGCTGTTCTCAATGTTAGAACTGTTGTGTGTCCCTGAAATTATTTCAGTCACACCCAGCCGATTTACTGAGCCCCGAAAAGATAATGCAACCATTTTCAGGGAGAGGAAAACTGGCCGGTGTCTATGACCACTTCCCATTCAGGTATGCTTTTATAGGTATGAGTATTAAGATTCAGAAACAAATAACATGTCAGAGATTCTGACCCTTGAAACAAGAGCACACACAGGAGTATAGATCATGTGCACAATTTTATTTACTATTAACTATTTTACAGATGATATGAGCAAGAAAGATTTATACGATATACAAAAGGGCAATAAATATTAAGATATATCTTAAACATGTTTCATCACACATTCATAATGAATTTGCATAATCCGAATTTAAGTTGTAACTAGCTGATTGACAGCCAAGCTGCAATAGTTTATTTTATGCCAAGGCATGTAAGCCTCCCTCACACCTTTCATGTCATCATGTCAGGATTAGGAACTCCGTATTTCATAAAATCTTAAGCAACCATTCAATGTGTCTTACCCCCTCAATTTCCAGTATCTTTTATACCTTCTTGTAAATGGTGGTCTGTGAAGTGATAGAGCGCTGATAGCACTCTATTTTGTATGAGTGCACTATACTCATGGTTTAAACGCACTCTCATGTATTTGTATTGTTTGCAGTGTTTTATGACTATTAAGAAACATTTATTTGAATCATTTGATGTTGAAAACTACTGAACGCATTTAAGTAGAACTTTGTATGTATTACGATTCCTTCATACATAATGTGCAGGACAATATTATTGCTATACACCGTAATTGTGGTTAGTTTAAGTTGCCTGAATAATAGGCCCAAAGTCATAAGTTTCGATTCTCCTTGCTCTTGAGAAATAAATAATTAAATGTTGTTGTGTTCGAAGTTAGAATGTTCTCATCCTACTGCAGGTGAAAGAATACACATCGTTATTTTCAGAGTTAAGGAGAGACCCGGAATATCTTTGAAGATGGCTGGGAAGCGAGAAGGGAGGATGCCTTGCGTATCTGGTCTGTCTGAAAGCCAAGGCCACTGGAAAGAAGATATCACTAATTAAATTTGTGCCATGAAAAACAAAAGCTACTGCATAGAGGTGCAATGGAAAGTTTTAAGAAGAATGACGTATTGTGGGTTGAATCCCATCTTTTGTATGATGCGCAGGGACATCGAAACCAGACTTCTGCTAGCTTTTGGAGGAGAAGGAGCATCTTAGAGCAAGCTCCATAGCCATAAGCTAAAACGACCCATTTGACGTGAGTACTTCTTAGGAAGTCAACACGTGCTGACACTGTTGGGGAATGATAGAAGAGAGACAGGAAGGGCCCTCATGTAGAGCAGTGTAGGGAAAGATTTTAATTTCTTTCAATGAGCCGAGAACTGAATATCGCATCTATTCTGTGTTGCGTTGTGATTTTGGAATTTATAATCATCTGTCTTTTGGGCCAAATTACTTACATTCGTAAACTTGGCTCTGTATTAATTTTTCTGTACCTCTAAACTTTGCTATTGAAATGTATTTACATCCAATTGTTTTTGGCCTTATAATAAATATTCAAACTGCACTTTGGAGTTGGTGGTCTTTTCAGGCATGACGACTTTGCTGATATCTGTCTGAGTTGTTTCCTCCCCTCAACCACTTTTAGTAGGTAAATAAAAGATCGATCGCTTACGCTATACTTAGTAGGGAACATTAGGTGTGCTATTTAGCGTAATCAAATGGTAGCAGAGGATGGTTTACCTCTAAAGTGGTTTATCTCTAAGGTGAGGGGAGTAATCGGGGGTAGGGTTGAAGGTCCAAGAGCCCTTTAGTGGAGTGGAAGACGGCGGAGACCGGCGGACGTTGATGGTGCGGCAGAAACAGTGGTGGCGTGAGTATGAAAGGAATTGTGGTGTTAGATTGCGGTGATGAGTAAGTGTGTGATGTCTTGCGGAGTTGGGATGTATGTTGAGTGAATGTGGTTTTTGGTTTACTGGTCCGGACACGTGCGGAGCAGGAAGTTTGGTGAGCGGACTCAAGAGAAGTCCAAGATCCCGGGATAGTTTTGTATTGTAATTGTCTGAACAAATGTGGGTGTTGTGAAGCGCTATCGACGATCCACTTGTGTTAGGGAACTTTGTGTGAATGAGGAATAGGTTGCGGTAGAAAGCCTCAGGTACTGGGGGTGGACTATGGCGATTGAGTGACCAACGCAGGTCGGGGGTCACAACGGCTGAATGTTCTTGTGAGAGTGTTCTATCGATCTTTAGTGACAGACAATTACTTGTTTTATGTGACTGTAAGTTATTGTAATTGTGTAGGAACAGTTACTTGGTTTAATAACTCTTGAATATACAGTTACTTGTGGTACGAATGTGTGTAAGCGAGTTTGCGGTGAAATTGTAAAGGCGGGTGAGCCACTGCAAGGAGTGAGAAGTGACGTCAGGGTGCGCCGCGCTGTGATAGGTTGGTTGGTGTAACGCCATGCTGGAATTGGTGGAAGTTCGTTTGCAGTGGAACAGCATATTTTGGGCTTGCTATTGATCGATTTTACAATGAGATGCTTTAGGGTATTGCGAGATTTGTGTAGAGGCGACACAGGGGTAGTGACTCGGGTAGGAGAAGAAGCTCCGCCAGAAGACACACCGGCACATTACATGGCAACGAATGTAGGACTTTATACTATAGTGTGGCTTCAGAATTGGCATAAAATTACAGAGAAAGAGGGTGAATTGGCTTTCCCTCATTATGGGTCTTTTCGTATGGAAGTGCTGACCCAGCTGAGGGGGTGATGAATGCACTGAAACCTCCCCTAGACCCACACAATTTGAGGCATTAGATGCATGGATGAGAGCTGCTCTAGCAAAAGGAAAGAGGCTTCACAAGGAAGAATGAGGAAAGCAATGAAGGCATATCAGGATGCTAGATGGGATGCCCAGTTGAAAAGATGGAGAGTAGACACCATAGAGGGAGAACGCTTGTACCCATTTCGTATGTTAAAAGAGGGGGCTGAAGGGAAAAAGACGGCAGAGGAGGACAGTGATACAGATGACAGCTTCCTCGATAGATTGCTAGCGGAACGTCCTCCACCGTGCGACTCGAGATCAGAAACAGAGAGGTTGCGCCCATCAGAAGAGCTTTTAGGTGTGGGACAACTGGGTTCAGAGGAACAATCGGCAGGAGTAAGAGGCAAGATTAGAATGGTACACATTCCAGGAGGGTCTGGAGGAATGAGGTATCCAAACCCTGAGCCAGTACAACCTGCAGGAAACATGCAGTTACCAGATGCTTTGTCGGTACCAGTCACAATAGGGCCGGTGGTTCCAATATATAATCCTAGAGAAAGAACTGATGACAGTCAACAGCAAATAAGGGAAGGGGAAGAGACAATGTCTGGAGGGAGCCTTGCAATGAGTGGGACAGGTTTAAGTCGGATGCCAGTGGAATCTAGTACTCCACTGCCAGCTACAGCTGATCCATCAAGAATGGATAGTGGGTCAGAACGAAGACGGACAGGAGCCCTAGCGAATTCTAGGTCTGATCTTCGAATGTGGGTACAACCAGTGAGAGAGTCAATGATGCCGAGGGAAGAGACAAGCAAGAGACAAGAAGCGCCTAGAGTACTGTTTGGTCCACAGGTTATTTGTGCAGGTGACCATTGGAGAAGTCGAAGCTTGGAAAGAGATAGACACCCAGCTTTGAAGATAGAAGAGGGTGCAGTTCCTAAGAGAACCCAAAGTTGTGACAGGGAAGGTACAAGAAATGAGGAAATTCAGAGATTGTTAAAAAGTGCAATAAAAGCGCCAATGCTAGATGTGGTACGATTAAAGGCAGAACTAGACGAGGTGATTGAAGGTAATCTACCTCTGAATAGAATTGAGATGTATGACTCGAGCGAACTACTGTTCGTAGCAAAGGACATGACAAGAAAGGCCAAACAAGCTTACGATGCATTGTTGCTTTTGGCACAAACGTATGAGGTTGATTTGTCAAAGACCAAGCTGATACAGGGTTCTTGCAGATTAAATTACACAGATAAGGATTTGGAAGAGAAGCGAACGATTGGATTAAAAGCACAAATTAGAGAACTAGTGATAGGGATGCGGACATGGAAAGAATTAGAAAGATGGGCCAAAAAGAAAAGCTTCAAGACTGGAATAGGAAATACTCCGCCTCCGGGTGGAGGGACGAGAGCTGCAGGAAATTTCCCCCTCAGGGAGGTACAGAATGGAGGGTATGTACATGTGCCATGGAGCAGGGGTGATTTAGCAGCATTTACGAATGATTTTCCTCGGCTGAGGGAAAAACCTGCTGAGTGGTACAAGCAAATAGATCGGTTTGTAAAGATTTCGAAAGTATTGTGGATTGATTTAAACACCTTGTTTGATATAGTAGTGCCGGCGGATTTGTGGGCGGCATGTAAGATTGCCATTGAGTGGCCTACTACAGAGCCACCTAGAGATTCAGTGACTCATGGTCCTTCACCTGATGTAATGAGAAAATACGAGCAAGTGATTACATGGTTGCAGTCGAAGGTAGCTCCTCAGATTGTTGATTGGTTGAAGATTGATCGCACCACTCAAGACTCTAAGGAATCAGTACATGATTATTACGAAAGATTGTTGTTAGCTTTTAAGCAACATAGTGGATTGGATACAATTGAACAGAAAGATATGGGACAATTTGTCTCGAAGTTTGTGTTGGGACTGAAATCTGATATTAGTTTGATGATACAGCATCACTTGATATGTTGGCAGAATAAGTCGGTGGACGAGATTCTGCGTTATGCTAAATATTGCAGTGATCAAGTGGAGTCGACACAGAAGAAATTGAAGGACAAGTTGATGTTGGTGCAGTTGAGAAACGCTGATATGACGCAAGAGATTGGAGGAGCGATTGGTAGAGGTAGAGGAGGTGGAAGAGGAATGGGACAACAGATGGTGACCCAACCTGGTCAGGGTAGAGGAAGAGGAATGGATCCAGGTGCAAGTGAATGGGTGGCCCAACAGAAAAGGGTCACTGCCTGCCACTATTGTCACAAAATCGGGCATTGGAAGCGCGAGTGTAGATCGAATCCAGCAAATCAGATACAGATGGAAGGAGAGGGACAGCTGTCCGAGACTGTCAATACTGTGACAAGACCCAGGTCTATGTATGGAGGAGGATACGAGCCGCAAGTGCAAGTACCTCAACCTCCTAGGATACCCATGCATAATCAGTTATACCATCAGATGCCTTATTTTGAAATACAAGATAGATTTGATCAAAATCAAGATTTACGAGAGTGTCAGAGGGGGGTGCACGAGGAATGCACCTTAGATGCGATCCTAGAAGTAGATCAGAGTGGGCCGTTTGTAGATGCAGATGTGAATGGATATCCTGTTACCTTCTTATTAGACACTGGAGCTGCTCGCTCCACGGTGAGAACGGAAGTAGTCCCAAATTTAACTCTTTCGGGACAATCGATTCAAGTAGTGGGGGTTAGTAATCAGAAAATTACCAATCCATTGACAAACGATTTACCCGTGAGAATAGGACCATTTCGTGATAAACACCAATTTGTAGTGTGCAATTCAAGTCCGGTCTGTCTTTTGGGACGAGACCTTCTGTGCAAGCTCAATTGTACTATATTGTGCACTCCGAGAGGTGTGGAATTGCAAACATATGATGACGATGCTGATTTTAAAATGGCTAACATGAGTCTGTGTGCAGAAATGTTTGTGGTGCTCACAATAGCAGAATTGCCACATGACTTGAGAGACTCAGTTGATCCGAAAGTGTGGGATTTTACGGGCGAGGATGTAGGTCTGATAAGAGGGGTTGAGCCAATTAAGATACAGGTCAAACCCAATGCTGAATTCCCACGAACGCCACAATATAAATTGACTCCAGAAACTGTGGCCGGAATAAGACCTGTGATTGAGACTATGATTGCCCAAGGTATTCTTAAGGAGATAAGAGGAAGTCCCTGCAACTCACCTATCATGGGACTGCAGAAGCCAAGTGACAAGTACAGAATAGTGCAGGATCTGCGTTGGGTTAATGAAATTGTGATCCCATGTTGTCCTGTGGTACCGAATCCAGCTATTATTCTATTCCAGATACCATGCAAAGCCGAATGGTTTACAGTGATACCATTGCATGAAGAAAGTCAGCTTTTACTTGCGTTTAGGATGGACGATTGTGTGTTAACATGGGAACGAATTCCTCAGGGGTATACAGAAAGCCCCTCCATTTTTAGTCAAAGTCTGAAAAAGAATCTTGAAGGACTGGTGATGCCCCAAGACTCAGTCTTAGTGCAATATATAGATGACCTTTTGGTCGCCTCAGAGACTGCAGGATTGACACTGTGGCATTGCTGAATCATTTGGCAGAGAATGGACACAAAGTGTCTCCAAACAAATTGAAGTATTGTTTGTCTGAAGTTCAGTACCTAGGTCCCCGGATTGAGAAAGGAAAACGAAGGGTGTCACCAGATCGCATAGAGATGATTCTGCAAATGGAAACTCCGAAAACACAAAAAGAGGTCCGCATGTTTTTGGGAATGGTCAGCTATTGTCGACAGTGGATCCCAAACTTTTCCTTGCAGGCAAAGCCTCTGTTGAAACTGACTCGAAAGGATGTTAGTGATCCGGTACTATGGGATGACGAGTGCTTGAAAGCCTTCCGTGAGCTGAAGGAAAGTATCTGTCGTGCTCCAGCTCTCGGTATGCCGGATTATAACAAAGCATTTTCGCTCTTTTGCTGTGAAAAGGAGGGATGTGCATTAGCAGTCCTTGTACAGACACATGGGGTGCCCGTAGACCAGTAGCTTACTTCTCAGCTACCTTAGATCCTGTAGCTTCGCGTTGCCTGGATGTTTGAAATCCGTTGCTGCAACCGGTGTCAGCATTGAAAGATGTGAAAGCATAGTGATGGGTTATCCGCTCATTGTTTATGTGCCCCATTCAGTAGAATTGTTGATGACTAGAACGAAAACACAGTATCTGACCAACAACAGACTTACCAAGTATGAGCAGGTTATCTTGGCCGCTGAAAATGTTACCCTGAGATGTTGTACCACCCTGAACCCTGCTACATTGTTACCTGTTCTGGAAGAGGAAGGAGATGAGGATTGTGAAGAGCATGACTGCCTAGATGTTACTGACCTATCTACCAAACCCAGACCTGACATTGTTGATGAACCTTTGCCCCAATCTGATTTGATCCTTTTTGTTGATGGTTCATGGTTACGAGACAATGAAGGGTATTTGAGAGCAGCATTTGCTGTGTGCACCATCATGGGAGTAGTGGAAGCTGCCTGTTTAAATAGAGTATTCAATCCTCAGGTGGCCGAAATTGTCGCTTTGACACGTGCCTGTATCATTGCAGCTGATATTCGAGTGACTGTGTATACCGACAGTCAACACAGATTTGGTGTAGTTCATGACTTTGGGCAGTTATGGTCACAGAGGGGGTTTCTATCATCCTCAGGGTCACCTATACGTAACGGCGAGCATGTGCGCCAACTATTGGAAGCTTTGCAGAAGCCCAAAGAGATAGTAGTCGTTAAATGTGCAGCTCATGGAAAAGGAGAAGACTTTGTCACTAAGGGCAACAATTATGCAGATGAAGTAGCACGATTTTGCGCTGAACATGCTTGTATTTTCAATGGAGAATATGTAGGCAAGAGCACAGAAGAGACCGAGCTCAGCATGATGTTAGCTATAGCCGATACTTGGGATGAGGTGAAGCAGTTGCAGGATGAAGTCCCAGAAGAGGAAGCTGCTTCATGGGTCAGAGCAGGTTGCATAAAGAGAGATAATGGCATTTGGGTGTCCACAGATAAGAGAGCAGTATTACCCAATTGTCTACTGAGCCCAATGGCAAGGCAAATCCACAGAGCAGTTCATCTGGGAAGAGATGCTATGGTGCGATTGTTTAGGCAGACGTGGTTTAATCCACGCTTTCGTGTGTGGGCTGAAGCGGTATGTCACAGGTGTGTTATTTGTCAAGAAATGAATGTTGGAAAGAGAACTGTGGTTGCAATGAGTCACATTGGAAGATCTGGAGGTCCCTTCAATAGGATACAATTGGACTTTATTGAAATGCCGAGGTGCAATAGGTTGAGATACGTTTTGGTGGTGGTGTGTATCTTTTCGCGTTGGGTGGAAGCATATCCAACTAGACGATGTGATAGTCTCACAGTAGCCAAGTTGTTGTTAAGAGAATTGATCCCGAGATATGGATTTCCGACATCAGTGGAGACAGATAGAGGAACTCATTTCCACAGTGAAATCATGAAATTGTTGTGCTCTGCTTTGAACATTGATCAGAGACTGCATTGTAGCTACAGGCCGGAGGCTTCAGGTCTTGTAGAGCAGGTTAATGGCACCATCAAGTCAAGAGTGGCAAAGGTGTGTTCGTCAACTTCATTGAAATGGCCAGATGCGCTGCCTCTGGTGCTCATGAGTCTGCGTAGCACCCCTGATAGAACAGGGCTTTCTCCCCACGAAATGTTGACCGGAAGAGCTATGCGTTTGCCTATGGTGCCAGCTACAGCATTGATAAACATCACTGATGATTTAGTGTTGGATTATTGTAAGGGACTGGCTGATGTGGTTACTTCTGTATCCCACCAGGTCGATGCTGCGACTGCATCCACCTCGAGAGACCTGCTGCATGATCTTAATCCAGGGGATTGGGTATTTGTTCGCAAGCACGTGAGGAAGAGTTGTCTTGACGCTTGCTGGCGAGGACCATATCAGGTGATATTGGTCACAAGTACCGCTGTGAAGTGTGGAGGATTGCCGAACTGGATACACGCTTCCCACACTCGCCGAATTCAAGCGCCTGCGGAGGAAGAGAGTCCCCTGGTTCCGAGAAGCATGTGTGGACCTGCCACAGACAACGACGAAGTCACAGGCTCAGCTGTAAGAGTTTCGGATGAAATGGAACAGCCAAGTGAACACGAGAGATGAGAGCTGAGTGCTCCTGAATTGAGCCCAGATCCTGAAATAGATGATGTTGCAGATGTGAACTTTGCACCAGATCAAGGTGAGCGGTCTATTGCAGAAGGATCAGATCAAGAGGAAGAGAGGAGAGCAGATGCCAGAGCGGAAAAGTGGCCAGCAGGAAAAGAAAGGCTGAATATAAGGCTTGCATCCGAGAAAAATCTCGCTCCAATTCCTGAAACATCTGAATCAGATGCATGAGGATGCATCCGCAAAGGATCTAGAAATGATTAAGGAAACCAGTCGTAGATTACATGTTGATTTGCCCAAGGGTGATTTCACTTTGAATGCGTATGCTCGATTATTGTATGAGTATGTGGATACAATGGAAGCGAAGGATTGCTATGTGTGTATGCAATTACCAGCCTCAGTAGAAGAAGGCATTCAATACCATCATTTGCCTTTGACCTATGGCATTACATGTAGTGTGTTGTTGAGCATGTTTTATAGCAAGGCACACTTCGAGTACTATTTCTCAAATTATGATGTGGTAGTCTCGGAAGTCCCAGTTCTTAAATACATGAATAAATATGATTATTATAAGGAAGTAGAGCGAATGTCAAAGTATTTCGTGCCTACCATTACTTTAGATACGTCCTATGCCCATAGACACAATTTAACCTGTATGTTAACTGACATTGAAAAGAAATTTATAGATCAGATAGAAGATCGGCATAGACAGACTCTATTTAGACCAGATCCGAAGCACAAGGTTACCCCATGTACTAAAGAAGAATTAGATCATAAAGCAAAGGGGAGTTTTGGACCCATAGCATTAGATTTCCAGCAGAAGGGGAAGTTGTGTATTAGACACCCGACCACATATTACGATAAGATATTTGTGGGTGAGAGTGATTGTGAGCACGTCTTCTTGATCAAAGAATCAATTAGAAAAGCATTATTGGACAAAATAACAATAGTGCCCAATGTGTATTTTGTGTGTGGAAAGAATGCCTATGTGAAGTTGCCCAAAAATTGGTATGGCACTTGTTATTTGGCTGTGGTATTTCCCAAGATTTTTCATGTGAATGATTTATGGCCCCTAGAAAGAAAAGGAACTCACAGAGGAAAACGTGGTGTGAGTGCAGGAGAAGTGATTGGAGACATATTTGGGGCTATGATACCGAGTATGGGTGTGATTCTGAATGATTTGAAAATCAGAAAGCTGGCAACATTAGTGGATAAGCTCTCAATAAATACAGCTCAGATTTTATTACTTGTAGATGGGGAGATGGTTTCGATAAGGGTTATGGTTTTGCGAAACCGTCTTGCCCTAGATGTGCTGCTAGCAAAAGCCGGAGGAGTCTGCAAATTATTGAAAGTTCAACAGTGCTGTACTTATATTCCTGACAACAGTCGGGATATAAGGAAATATATCAACAATATTTCAGATATACACCAAGAGTTACGTGAGATGGCTGCTGAAGGACTCTGGGAACAAGTGGGGAAAGGATTTGGTTTGGAAGTTTAGGACAAGGAATAATGGGATATATCTTGAAGCCTATTATAATAGCTGTCATTTGTATAATTGTCCTACTAGGAGCCATCAAGGCTTACAAATGGCAAAGGGCACGACATCAGGAGACTGTTTCGAGAAAGCGAGAGCGTCAACTTGAACGACTGCAGGACAGTCATTACCAGCACCTTAAGGGGTTAGAACGATTCAGACAGGGACGGCAAGCTACAGCTTCTGTTTAGGTCGGTCTCTTCTACAAGGAGAAAAACTACAGAAGAATAGAAAGTTGGTGTTATGGCACTATTCATAAGAGGGGGGAACTGATAGAGCGCTGATAGCACTCTATTTTGTATGAGTGCACTATACTCATGGTTTAAACGCACTCATGTATTTGTATTGTTTGCAGTGTTTTATGACTATTAAGAAACATTTATTTGAATCATTTGATGTTGAAAACTAGTGAACGCATTTAAGTAGAACTTTATATGTATTACGATTCCTTCATACATAATGTGCAGGACAATATTATTGCTATACACCGTAATTGTGGTTAGTTTAAGTTGCCTGAATAATAGGCCCAAAGTCATAAGTTTCGATTCTCCTTGCTCTTGAGAAATAAATAATTAAATGTTGTTGTGTTCGAAGTTAGAATGTTCTTATCCTACTGCAGGTGAAAGAATACACATCGTTATTTTCAGAGTTAAGGAGAGACCCGGAATGTCTTTGAAGATGGCTGGGAAGCGAGAAGGGAGGATGCCTTGCGTATCTGGTCTGTCTGAAAGCCAAGGCCACTGGAAAGAAGATATCATTAATTAAATTTGTGCCATGAAAAGAAAAAGCTACTGCATAGAGGTGCAATGGAAAGTTTTAAGAAGAATGACGTATTGTGGGTTGAATCCCATCTTTTGTATGATGCGCAGGGACAGCGAAACCAGACTTCTGCTAGCTTTCGGAGGAGAAGGAGCATCTTAGAGCAAGCCCCATAGCCATAAGCTAAAACGACCCATTTGACGTGAGTACTTCTTAGGAAGTCAACACATGCTGACACAGTTGGGTAATGATAGAAGAGAGACAGGAAGGCCCCTCATGTAGAGCAGTGTAGGGAAAGATTTTAATTTCTTTCAATGAGCCAAGAACTGAATATCGCATCTATTCTGTGTTGCGTTGTGATTTTGGAATTTATAATCATCTGTCTTTTGGGCCGAATTACTTACATTCGTAAACTTGGCTCTGTATTAATTTTTCTGTACCTCTATACTTTGCTATTGAGATGTATTTACATCCAATTGTTTTTGGCCTTATAATAAATATTCAAACTGCACTTTGGAGTTGGTGGTCTTTTCAGGCATGACGACTTTGCTGATATCTGTCTGAGTTGTTTCCTCCCCTCAACCACTTTTAGTAGGTAAATAAAAGATTGATCGCTTACGCTATACTTAGTAGAGAACATTAGGTGTGCAATTTAGCATAATCAGAAGCAAGGGGAATCTAGCTTGCTCGTGGCTCCTATATTACAACAGAGGACAGTGAACTATATTTCTGTACAGAGCCTAGGAAGTAAATGGAAGCCTACTTCTACGTTATCTCCTCTACTTCCTTCAAGATGATACTAGTAATGCCGTTTCTCCTCATAGTCACATTTCAATTAGTGTGTTTATTAAAGAGTTTGAGAAATTAAATCTCGTCTCTGGCTGGCTAAAATGAGCCAATTAAGCATATATTAGATAGTCTATATAAACTAAATGGCTCACGTTAGAAATGAGCAGGCCTGTTTTCTATGCCCTATTCTTCCTTGGTGCAGTCTGAAAAAGCTAATTTTATTTTCCAACAAAAACGCTTTTATTAAAATGTTCAAATGCCTATGTTAAAATAGCACACATATTAGAAACGAAAATTTGTAGCAGATAATCCTACTTAAATGTTATAGGCCTAAAACTGAAGTAAAGTTTAAGTTAGACTAACTGCAGATGCCTTGTTAGCTGAAAATAATGCATTTCATGTTGAACGGTTGTTTGCACAGGATGTATATCTTCTCTTTACCTTTAAACACAAAGAGAGCAAGGGTGTAACGGAACCATTCCCGGTCCCCTTAAAGTATCAATGTAAACAACAAAAGAAGGAGTAATTCCAAGTTACTGCATTGAACGAAAGCAAAGGAGTAACACTTAGTTTTTTAAAGAACCCTCACTCACCAACCTAGTTGGTGACATGCTTCATCATAGGGTTCCCAACCGAGCGGCCGAATGCCACTCGGGTGTACCTTAGCGAGTGCACACCCTTGTGTCTACACTGGTCCCGAAGAAAGCCTCGCAATTTTGCACGTGGAGGCTGAAACATGTAGACCTGTTGTAGCGGGTTAGGAGGCACATACGGGAGACAGGTGGGGGTCAAAGAAGGCTTTATTGGTCTAAGAACACGCCTCTGTCGTGAGACCGGTCTATAATAAGGCAAGGGTTGTTCTTCTGTCTTCTCTCTACGTTCTCGGTCCCTCGGCGAGGTCCGCACCCTTCGTAGCCGCTCCAGCACGGGTCCGTCCGGTACAGAGGAAGCGTGGATGGGGAAGGAAAGAGAAAGTAGCGGGGTGTGAGTGTAGTGCACGTATTCACTAGGTTGACAAGGGAAGGGGGTAGTGAGGAGTCACACGGTGCGTAACACTTCTACAAAGGTGAGGGCAGTGCTCAGGATGGGGGTACCGGGATACGGGGACTGATGCACTAGGTTCTCGGGCTCTCACTTTTACCCACCCAGCCCGTCAAGCGGTCTCGTACCTGCGAAAGCCACGCTCCTCCTGGAACGTGGCTGGGCGATACACGGGAACGTTGGCCTCCTGGCTCCTTTCCGTCTTGCGACCGTTCCGCCTCTGCTCCTGCTGTTGCTTCCGTCTGCTTCCCTTGGTTCTCGACTCCCTCGACTCCTCCTGCGCCTCCGGTGCTAGCACACCCGTACTTCCGCCTTCCTCCCGTCTTTGAAGGGCCGACCTCCTCGTCGTCATCGAAGGGGCGTGGTTCAGTGACCAGTCATCCCACTTAAAGGAAAGGTGTTCCTTTTCGTCTTCCACGTCCCCGGCTCGAATGTCCGGCCAAGTCCATTCGTCCTGCTGCAGGAAAACAAGAGGGGTGTCGGAGGTAATCACACTCTCCCCACCTTCCTGTGGGCGCATCCCGCTCTTCATCCGACCGCCCTCGTTACACACCACCCCCCTTGGACTCTCCCGATCGGGGAGAGGAAATCTGGAGAGGTAGTCAGCTCTCCCATTCTCTGAGCCTTTCCGATGTTTCACAGTAAATGAAAAAGGCTGCAGGGAGAGGAACCACCTAAGAACCCTGGGGTTCAGAGCCATGTTCCTGCTCATCCACTGGAGGGGGGCGTGATCTGTGTATAGGGTGAAGGGGCGGCCCTCGAGATAGTACCTCAACTTGTCGATAGCCCATTTGATCGCCAGGCACTCCTTCTCGATGGTAGGGTATCGGAGCTCCCGGGGAAAGAGCTTTCTGCTAATATAGAGGATGGGGTGGTCCATGCCCTCGGGAGACAACTGTGATAAGATGGCCCCAATTCCATAATCTGATGCATCGGTGTGGAGTATGAAAGGACGGGTAAAGTCAGGGGAGGAGAGCACGGGACCAGTGGTTATAACCCGTTTCAAGCCGTTGAATGCCTTCCACATTAGGGGCGTGGGGTGTAAGAGGGACTGTGCTTTTACGTCTTGTTTGAGGGTATCGGTCAAGGGGCGGCTACCTCTGAGAATTGGGGAATGAAGCGACGGTAGTACCCTATCAACCCCAAAAACGCTCTCATTTCCTTCTTGGTGCTGGGGAAAGGGGTTTCGGCTATCGCTCTGATTTTCTCAATCTGGGGTTCAATCATCCCGTGGCCTAGTACATAACCCAGATATTTCACCTTCTGGTAACCCACCCTTGATTTCTTTGAGTTTATGTGTAATCCGGCCTGTTGCAGGGCGGATAAGATGGTCTGGAGATGGGCTAGGTGGGTTTTCCAACAAGGACTGAAGATCACTATGTCGTCCAAGTACGCAGAGGTGAACGACTGATGTTCCCGGAGCACCGTGTTCATGAGGCGCTGGAATGTTGCTGGCGCCCCGTGTAGGCCGAAGGGAAGAACAGTAAACTTGTATAAGCCGTCAGGTGTAGAAAAAGCGGTCTTCCTTCTATCTTCTTCCCGTACGGGTACCTGCCAATAACCTTTGGTCAGGTCCAAGGTGGTAATATATTTGGCTTCACCTAATTTTTCGATCAACTCATCGATGCGGGGGATGGGATATGCATCGAAGGAGGAGATGTCATTAAGGGCGCGGAAGTCCATGCAGAACCTGGTACTACCATCAGGTTTGGGCACCATCACGATGGGTGAGGACCATTCGCTTCTAGACGGTCGTATGACCCCTAGGCGTAGCATCTCCTGTACTTCTTTTTGTACTGCCTTCCTTTTTGCTGCGGGGATTCGGTACGGCCGCTGTTTGATGGTCTTTCCTGGGGGTGTCTCTATCCTATGTTCGGTCAAGGTGGTTTTTCCCGGTTTGTCCGAAAAGACGGAGGAAAAGGGAATCAGGGTTCTCTGGAGGTCTTCTTTTTCCTGTTCTCTCAGTTCCTCGTTGATAACCAACTGTTCCAAGGTAGAAGAGGAGGGGGCGTGCGTCGGTAACGTAAGGTGGGCAGCTTTCGGTGGGGGTCCTAGCCATTTTTTCAGAAGGTTTATGTGATAGGTCTGGCTTCTTCGTGGGGTGATCTGTAATTTGTAGCTGGTTTTCCCAATGGTCCCCACGACTTTGTAGGGTCCCATCCACTCCGCCTGGAACTTCTTCGTGGACGAGGGTAGTAATACTAGGGCCCAATCATTCACTTCCAGTCGTCTCCATCGTTTCCCTTTATCATAGGACGCCTTCTGTTTTTCTTGACTCTTCTCCAGGTTGGAATAGGCCAGGTCTCTCAATTTTCCTATTGTTGACTTTAGGGCCTGGGTATATTCCAACATCCCACGTTCTTCATCGCCCTCTTCCTTCTCCCACGCCTCCTTGGTCATCTCCAGGAGCGACCGGGGTTGTCGTCCATATAGCATCTCGAACGATGAACACCCCAGACTGCTCTGTTTTTGCCCCCTGATCACGTACAATGCCAGTGGTAGTACTTGGTCCCATTCCCGGCCGTTCACGGAAAGCATTTTCTTTAATGTGGTTTTGAGAGTCCTATTATACCTCTCTACTAGGCCGTCGGTTTGTGGGTGGTAGACCGATGTTCTGATCTGCCGCAGTTGTAAAATCCTGCATACCTCCTTCATTAGCCTTGACACAAAAGGGGTACCCTGGTCGGTCAAGATCTCCTTGGGGAACCCCACCCGGGAAAACAATTCCAGAAACTTCTCAGAGATCAGGCGCGTGGTGGTGGCTCTCAGGGGGAAGGCTTCCGGGTACCTGGTGGCATAGTCTATTATAACGAGGGCATATTGGTTCCCTCGGCGTGTCTTTGGTAGGGGTCCTATCAGGTCCATTCCCACTCTTTCGAAAGGGGTACCTATTACCGGGAGGGGTTGTAAAGGGACCGCTGGGGGCCGATGAAGGTTCTTTATCTGGCAAATGTCGCAGACCTGACAGTGGGTTTTAATATCTTTA
This sequence comes from Calotriton arnoldi, assembly GCA_963921515.1. NCBI lineage: Eukaryota > Metazoa > Chordata > Amphibia > Caudata > Salamandridae > Calotriton > Calotriton arnoldi. The sequence goes on along the minus strand of CAWUFW010005904.1, from coordinate 100,933 downwards.
TAGACCCCCGGCCAAAAAAAATGTCTTAACACGTTCTGGGTAGTCTTTTCGCTCCCTACGTGTCCTGCAGTCAAGTGTGAGTGTGAAAAGAACATGATTTGCTCCCTAAAGGTCTGAGGAACCAAAAGTTGAAGGGGTCTTCTCTGGAACCCTGACGATATAGAAGACCGTTTTTATAAGAAAACGTGGATAAACAGGGTTGGTACAGTCCTGTGTTCTATGGCTTGTTCCCATGCATTGAATAAGGAGGAGTCGTTAGCCTGGGCAAATTTGAAACCTTTGTCCAAAGTCCAAGGTTCAGGGGTTATGAAAGCGGGTACTGGTGATGTCGCTACCGGTCCTCGTTGGGGCTGTGGGGTCTCTTTCCTAAGGCGGTGTATGAATAGGTCTCGGAATTCGGGGTTATCTGTCCCAATTATGAGCTCTTCTGGTAACCCCTCCAACACCCCCACCCGGAGGACATAGGTGCTACCGTCGGAATGGACCAGGGGTACTACCGCCACGGGGTATGGCTTGACGTCTCCATGGACGCACCTGATGTGGACCATGGTGTCGGGGATAACTTGTTTGGGCAATATGAAGACCCCCTGTATTACGGACTGCCTACAACCCGAATCTAGGAGGGCCTTTACCTTGGTCCCGTTCACCCGTACACTCACGTGAAAGGCGCTCCCCATCTCAGCGGAGTAAAGAATGGATTTGGGGACGTATCCCACCTCCATTGGTTCTTCGGAGGGTTTCCGTCGGGGGCACAACCTCGCGATATGGCCCCAGTCCCCACACTCGAAGCATTGGGGTCCCCTGAACTGTGGAGTCTCTGGTCTGCTGGGTCGCGGTTTGTGTGGTTCCATAAACGTATGGCTTCTCCTGTCTTGTTTGAACACCAGGGACCTACTGGGTTTCTCATTTTCCAACCCGCTCTGCTTGGGTTGAGCCCGGGAAACGTAGCGGCCATATCCATGGCTTGTTCCGTGGTCAGGTGTGAGTGCTGGCGCAACCATTTCTGCGTGTTAAAGGGGAGAGCGTCCAGGTACTGTTCGAGATAGATCTTGTCCATTATCTCTTCTTTGGTACACATATGCGGTGTTAGCCATTTATCCGCAGCCATTTTTAGCCGGAAGAACAAGGTTTTTGGGTTCTCTCCCGGGTTACCTCTCTCCCTTCGAAAGCGTACTCGATACGCTTCAGCATCAAGACCTAAGTGGTCCAATATGACTGTTTTAATATCAGCATACGGGGTGTTTCCGGCTGCGTTAGCCACCTGATAGGCGGCTTGCGCTTCTCCTGTCAACAATGGGGCTAGGAAGAACGGCCACTTCTCCACGGGCCAACCGCAGGCCCGTGCGGCGCGTTCGAAATTGAGCATGAAGGCGTCGGGGTCCTCTCCCACTACATACTTCTGTAGTGATATGCCAGAGGGCCCCGGGGTTGGGGTCCGAGGTTCTTGCGGCGTGGGGAGCGGCTGGTCACGCATCACCCTGTGCAGTCCCTCCAACTGAGCGGTTATGGTGTCCTTAAACGTGTCCCTGTCCGCTTGCGCCGATGTTAGCTGTCTCTCCACCGCCCATCCCAGCTGTTCTTGGCCCTTTACCAGGTGCTGTATGAGGGCGTCCATCGTGGAATTACAGATGGGTGCCTCTATGCCCGTATTCTCCACCACTTGTAGCGGGTTAGGAGGCACATACGGGAGACAGGTGGGGGTCAAAGAAGGCTTTATTGGTCTAAGAACACGCCTCTGTCGTGAGACCGGTCTATAATAAGGCAAGGGTTGTTCTTCTGTCTTCTCTCTACGTTCTCGGTCCCTCGGCGAGGTCCGCACCCTTCGTAGCCGCTCCAGCACGGGTCCGTCCGGTACAGAGGAAGCGTGGATGGGGAAGGAAAGAGAAAGTAGCGGGGTGTGAGTGTAGTGCACGTATTCACTAGGTTGACAAGGGAAGGGGGTAGTGAGGAGTCACACTGTGCGTAACACTTCTACAAAGGTGAGGGCAGTGCTCAGGATGGGGGTACCGGGATACGGGGACTGATGCACTAGGTTCTCGGGCTCTCACTTTTACCCACCCAGCCCGTCAAGCGGTCTCGTACCTGCGAAAGCCACGCTCCTCCTGGAACGTGGCTGGGCGATACACGGGAACGTTGGCCTCCTGGCTCCTTTCCGTCTTGCGACCGTTCCGCCTCTGCTCCTGCTGTTGCTTCCGTCTGCTTCCCTTGGTTCTCGACTCCCTCGACTCCTCCTGCGCCTCCGGTGCTAGCACACCCGTACTTCCGCCTTCCTCCCGTCTTTGAAGGGCCGACCTCCTCGTCGTCATCGAAGGGGCGTGGTTCAGTGACCAGTCATCCCACTTAAAGGAAAGGTGTTCCTTTTCGTCTTCCACGTCCCCGGCTCGAATGTCCGGCCAAGTCCATTCGTCCTGCTGCAGGAAAACAAGAGGGGTGTCGGAGGTAATCACACTCTCCCCACCTTCCTGTGGGCGCATCCCGCTCTTCATCCGACCGCCCTCGTTACACCTGTCTTTAGCACTTAACACACAAATGGATGTCAATGGCCAATTAAACCAGACAGGACATCCTCCTTTATTTTAATCTTGCCTTATTATTCCAGCATAAAAATCTTTTTAGGACTAGTAAAGGCAATTTTATATCACTTAGTCACTGATCACTCACCCTGCACTACAAAATAACCTGCTCCGCTGTAATCAGGCATCGTAGCACACCCGAGTGGCATTCAGCCGCTCGGGTGGGAACCCTATGATGAAGAATGTCACCAACTAGGTTGGTGAGTGAGGGTTCTTTTAAAAACTAAGTGTTACTCCTTTGCTTTCGTTCAATGCAGTAACTTGGAATTACTCCTTCTTTTGTTGTTTACATATCTTCTCTTTACTGCAGATGTTGCAACTTTCCAGAAGCCTTCTGTTAGCTAGTTAATAGGCACTTGTTTTTTATTAGACAACTGATAGTGAGGTTCTCACACAGAGGGAGCAACAGGAAGAATGAGTCCGCAGAAGCACCATGTCATAATAGACAGAGAAAGGAATCCTCTTAAGCAGTAGAGACTTGTGGGGCATAGTGCATTTTTATTTTTTTAAACTTCTTCTAAACTTTTCATAAAACAATCCAGCAGTTTCCCAGGCACTTCAACCAGACTGCTGCTGCTGGTTACAGTTCTACATGTCCAGCATGTGTGCTGCTTGTGGCTGTCATGTTTGAAAGTGTGTTTTCAACCCATTCCAAGATGGCCACACTTAAATACGTGTGCATGTGTACAGGCAGACTGCCATCTTTGACAGAGCTTCGATCCCACTCCAAAATGGCCACTGCAAGATGCACACACAAAGGTGACCATCTTTAAACGTTTTTGTAAAGGTTTAGTACAAAAACATTCAAAGACATCTGCTTGTGCATGTGCACATGTGCAGCCATCTTTGAATGCTCTGTAAAACAATTATAAAAAATATTCATACTGACCACCAAGTCTGGCTCGCCAGAGGACCCATGCCCGCCGAATATCATTTACGGGGTCTCGGAACTAATCAGCACAACACTCACCCCCCTCCTAAACACTACCTTAAAGTCTGGGACTTTTCCATCAGTTTGGAAAAAAGCTTGCGTTAGACCCATTTTAAAGAAACCTTCCTTGGACCCAGGGGACATCACAAGCTATCGGCCAATCTCCTGCCTGCCGCTTGCGGCTAAGGTGTTGGAGAAAGCTATAAATCACGAACTGAATCTTTTTATAAACTCCAATAATGTGCTCGATAACTCACAACATGGCTTCCGCTCAGATCATTCCACTGAATCTGCACTGGTCATAGCCACGGAGGAAGTCCGCTGGCAAATTGACAGGGGTGGCAGGGCTGTCCTGATCCTACTTGACCTATCAGCCGCGTTCGACACGGTTAATCACTCAGTTATAACGCAACGTCTGAAGGCTATTGGGATTCGAGAAAGGGCACCGACCCTCCTCACCTCATTCCTGTCAGGGAGAGAACATAAGGTCAGCTGGGAGAATCTTAAATCGGACACATATCATCTCCTCTGTGGAGTCCCTCAGGGGTCGGCGCTCTCACCCACACTATTCAACTTATACGTTACTCCACTGGCCAAACTAGTTAAAGACCATGGCTTCTCGCTTGTGTCCTATGCCGACGACACACAAATCATAATTTCCATAGCTTCCAGGGAAGATGCGCCATCGGCTAGATTCCATAGCTGCCTCAATCGCATCATACAATGGATGCACCTCAACTACCTCAAACTAAACACGCAGAAGACTGAAGTCATGGAGTTCGGTACTGGCTCTCCCATCTGGAACTCTGCGTGGTGGCCGGCAACAGCAGGAGCCTGTCCTACACCAGCAGTTAAAGTAAGAAACTTGGGTGTTGTTTGTGACACACAGCTCAGCTTCTCAGGTCAGATTAACCTGGTCACTTCAGCCTGCTACTTCACACTAAAGATACTGCGAAAGATCCTACCGTTTCTTCCAATGGAATTGAGGAAAACTGTTGTGGTAGCACTTGTGTTGTCCCGGATTGACTACTGTAATGCCCTCTACATTGGGGTTGATAAACGGCAGCTAACTAAACTGGAATCTCTGCAGAATGCGGCAGCCCGTACCTTATTGAATATCCCTAAATTCAATTGCCTATCGGGGGCCATCAGGAACCTTCACTGGCTTCCAGTCAAAGAGCGCATGGAGTTCAAGGCACTGTGGGGGATATTCTCAAGGACCGGCGATACCTATCGCAAACGCCAGTTAGCAGCAGTTTTTTTTCATCGCCGCCTAACCCTGAAAACTATCCCCATGTTAGCGGCGTATTAACAAGCCGTCCCTACATGGCGATAGTATCAGAGAACTGCGGTGAAAACTGCCACTAACATCAGCGCGATGGCAATAGGAAATCCGGCGTTAGCGGGCGAAAACTACTGATAGGCCCATTAGCGGCAAAAAAACCTCACGTTAGTCAGCCCAACGTGAGTTTTTCTTGCCTCTAATGCAAAAAATAGCCTATCAGTCAACATCCAATAGAAAATAGGCATAAAAACCAAAAAAAATGCAGAATGGAGCAGCCAGGCCCAAGTGCAGCACACATCAACAACCCCTGGAAGCCACCCAACATCCAGGATGACCAGGATGAGAGCCAGGATGCCTCGCTGGACCTGCGTCTGGAGCCTGGATGCCTCACTGGACCTGCATCTGGAGCCCGGATGCCTTGCTGGACCTGTGTCTGGAGCCTGGATGCCTCGCTGGACCTGCGTCTGGAGCCTGCATGCCTCGCTGGACCTGCGTCTGGAGCCTGCATGCCTCGCTGGACCAGCGTGTGGAGCCTGCATGCCTCACTGGACCTGCGTCTGGTGCCTGCATGCCTTGCTGGACCTGCGTCTGGAGCCTGCATGCCATGCTGGACCTGCGTCTGGAGCCTGGATGCCATGCTGGACCTGCATCTGGAGCCTGGATGCCATGCTGGACCTGCGTCTAGAGCCTGGATGCCATGCTGGAACTGCGTCTGGAGCCTGGATGCCATGCTGGACCTGCGTCTGGAGCCTGGATGCCATGCTGGACCTGCGTCTGGAGCCAGGAGTGGGATGCGGAGGAGCTGTGGAGTCGATGAGCCGTGGCGGTAGACATTGAGGCGTGATGATCGCCCGTACCTGGTGGTGAAGTCTGGCAGGTCATATGGAGACACGTTGCTGACCTGTGTGAGAAGACCGCCTTGCGCACCTTGGAGCTGTTAATAGTAGAGGCGCTCCTGCGCCCCAACGTAGGGGGGTCTGCATCGCATGCTATGATCCACCACTACACCAGGGTGCACAGAGGGGATTACCAACGGTGGGTGCCGCCTCTCTGCATCACAGGCCGGATGATGTTGGGCTGGCCAGACGCTGTGGAGGGTGAGGCCCCTGAGCTGGATCGAACTTGTGTGGCGGGAGCGCTGCAACTTCACGCCTAAGGGGGCCCTGCTGCATCAACTGCATCGGGAGGTTTACCAGCGGACTTGGCGGTGACTGCTGTACCCAGGCTTGTGAAATCACACCTGGCTGAGGCTCCTGCTGGCTGAGTCACAGATTTGGAAAGAGTGCAGCGGAGTGCGCCACGGTGTCAATGTCCAGGTAAGGAGAAGGTGGTACACGTAGCGCAGGATGCCTGGGGGTCGAGTCGCCCAGGCCTAGCACACATAGATGATGCACCCCCAGTGGCGGCTCATCTGCTATGGCGGAAGAGCGTTGCCCCACTTCTTTCAAGTAGTGCAGAAGAGGAACAATCATCACATGATGATAACTTACTGATGTAACCGTGCTATGTTTCCTTTGCGGGTGGGAGGGTGGGTAGGACTGCTCCAAGCACGGGGCAAGGCATGGGCGGATTGGCATGCCCACTCAATTGTGCAATTACTGTTTGGTCGGCCCACTCAGGCCGCCCAAAGCAGTCATGCGCACTTCCCTGTTCATAATGCAGGCTGCATTACAGCCTGCATGGAGAACATACCCACCCCTCCAGCTGCATGCCTTGTCCCATTGCCAATTACCAATCCCACCGCCGCATCGCAGCGTTGTGATTGGCTCAGGGGAGGGAGCCTGGCTGCCAACTTCCTGTTCCTGGAAGCAGACGCAGGAGAGCAGGAGTAACGAAGACACTGGACCCGGCTTCGAGGTAAGACTTCCCTTATTGAAATATTTACAACAGCCGCTCACACACACACCCCTGCGACCACGCCCCATCCAGTGTTCTTTGCGGTGTTTACCACCTCCCAGCTGTCCAGCCCCCCCGCACTTCTCAATGGCGTCCGCTGTGCGCCCATGCGCAGCGGGCGTACCACTCGTGTGCCAAAGGTACATAAGTAGTTACGACGCATGCCATTACATGGCATTCCATTCCCATGCATACTAATACTAGGCATATTGCAACAGTAGGGAAGGTGATGCATAGCGGAGACGTAAAAATTACTATGCCCTCTTCAGTGAGTGCACCCAAAAACTAACCTTTGTACCCCAAACCAAACCGTTAACCCAAAAATTCCTTTTTGAGCCCCCAAAACACACCCCAATATTCATATTTTACCCCAAAACACACCACAATTTCCATATTTTACCCCAAAACACACCCCAAAATTCATATTTTACCCCAAAACACACCCCAATTTCCTGATCTGACATCCAGAACCCATACCCACCCGAAGAACTTTTAATTACCGCATTACTGTCCTCACAATGCGTTGTAATCAAATGCAATGTAAAGGCACCTGCGTTGTTGGAGTTGCGTTGTTAACGATGTACTGCCTGCATTGCAATGGTCGTCTCCCGTGCCAAAGGCAACCCATAGACTACGCCGTTTGCGTCCATCTGCCCCTGGACCGCGCTCAGCACCAAGGAGCCTTCCTCTTGGACACTCCACTGCTACGACGCCAGCACCCTCCTCGCCATCAACCCTGGATGACAGCTCGCCTGTCAGGACCTACCTCTGCTCCGGACCGGACGTCGCCATTGCCATCACTGATGGCTGCAGCATCACCCGCAAGGAGCACCCCGACCGTCAAGGAGGCTGTTAGCGACAGCTTGGTAATAGAGCGATAAAATTATCGCCACATTAGCGGCAGAAAAGTGCTGCTAACGCGGTGATAACTCCTTGTGAATATGCCCCTGTGTCTGATTCATAAAACCGTGTATGGAGGCAGTCCAACGGAATACCATGAATTATTCCAATGGTACACCCCCAGACACTCACTAAGATCAGCCAATCAGGCACTGGTAAATGTCCCTAAAATTAAGAAAGCTAAATGGGGAGGTAGATGCCTCTCTTATTTAGCTCCCAAACTCTGGAACAAGCTGCCTCCACAAAACAGATCTCAGCCAGCTCGGTCGAAATTCCGGGGCCTACTGAAAACCTGGCTCTTTCCCACTTAGTAACGATCTGACTTCCGGGCTCCACATTTTCTCCTTTGCTCTCTCCAGCACCAAGACGCCTCAGCATTCGAGCGCTTTATAAACTTTTACTTACTTACTTACTAAAAATATTCCAAGAAGGCTTCCTGTGCATGTGCATGTGCCTGCAGGCATGGGAGGACATTTCATTAATGCCAGGCTACCTTGAATCCAGTGGCAAAGTGAGCAAGGGACCCACGTCTGGGCATACCCTGCCAACTTAGGGCGAACAAAGCAATACCAAAGGGGATGATGGACGGAGCGCTTGAGCAAATCAAACACTCACCCCCAGTCAACTGATCTGGGTTTAATCCATCATCATTCTTTAGCTCACTCCACCACCCCAGTTCAGACATGGCCATATGCAAATCAGTCTGACCCTGTGCCTCATGGGAACAGTCCAGCCCGAACTGCCAGGCCATGTCTTCCCTGGACCGGAAACAAGCATCCTGGGACCGGTTTCTGGCTATTCAGCCGTCATCAGCCAGGCTAGCTTGAATCCAGTGGCAAAGTGAGCAAGGGACCCACGTCTGGGCATACCCTGCCAACTTAGGGCGAACAAAGCGATACCAAAGGGGATGATGGACGGAGCGCTTGAGCAAATCAAACACTCACCCCCAGTCAACTGATCTGGGTTTAATCCATCATCATTCTTTAGCTCACTCCACCACCCCAGTTCAGTCCAGTGGGACCGGTTTCTGGCTATTCAGCCGTCATCAGCCAGGCTAGCTTTGGTATCGTTATGTCCTAAATAAAAGCCAGCAACAGTTCTGATAGGTGACATATTTACAATGGAAAATCTGGAAGACAGCAGAAAGAGGGTTAATTTGTTTTACATCAACTGGGATCTGAAACTGAAACTGCTGAAACAAACGTAGGTTCCTCTCCTGTGGAACAATAGCTCCACCACCCTCATGAAATGGTGCTGCTGCATAAGAGTGTAATTTTTTCCGATTATTAGGGTCTGTGTTTTCTTTTCATTATCAAATCTAATAGGTTCCACCAATCGAAACGAGGGAAACAAAAAATACTTTAGGATAAAATCAAAACCTATGAATTCAAGCCACTTAATATATGTATTTAACACAGGACACTAACAGCAAGGTGAGCCTACATATATGAATGCTGGTCTGCCTGGTTTAGAATGTTTAGTACTCGATAGAAAAAATGTTTGCCTTAGAAGAAAGAGCTTTTAGAAAAGTAAATGTATTGAAGAGGTATTTTCTGGTTATCATGGTCATTTTTTGGTGAAGGTATTTTCTGTGTACTAAAGTTATAAAATCCGCAGTATAAATAAACTACCATTTGTTTGATAACAACTAAACACCCATTGTAAGGAGGACTCTACAGCAAATGTGTTTCTGCCAAAAAGGCAGATGGCTTCTCCACCTAAAAGTGAATTACAAATGTTTGCCAAACAAAGAGAAAGTCATTTATTAAAAATATACGTCATCTTTTCATTTATTTTTTGGCCAGTTTCCAATAATGTTTGCCTAGTTTTCCTCAAACATTGTAATCTGCCTTTTACAATAAATACACATTCTGAAAAACTGGTGTGGTGAACTGAAAATTAAAATAACGAGCACTTACACCCAGGGAAACAACTCTGTAAGGGTAGGGAGTCATTTTTCATTTGTCTTTCAAAAACAAACTTCGACTTTGGGAGTTTGTTTTTGTTAAAAAACGTTTGGTGGATTTCCATGAAAACTGACGGTGAGCGACCACCAAATGTAACTTCAGAGGAACTGCTGTGATGGCTATTCTTCTGAAGGTGCAGAGATCACCACTGGTCCGGAAGCGATCTCTAAAAATGATGGTCTTCTGTCCATCATGGTGGTGCACATAATGTCATCTGCCACCCTGACAGAGTAAAGGCTCCCATACTTTAAAAAGCCCCAACTATCTTCATCACTAACACTACAGTGACCTGTTTCACTCACTACCTGCATGGCCTCTGATCTACTAATTTGTAAAAAAATAAGTGCAGTTAGTTGTTCGAAGATTTTCTAAGGAACCCGCCAACAATGCTGCAGAATGCGTGGGTACCTGAATACCATGGCTGCTTTGTCTTGATTCCCATTCATGTCTTTTTATTCCTCCACAATACACCTCTTGTCTGCTGGTTCTTTTTTGTCCCTCCCTTGTACCTTTGCCACTGTTTTTTGTTATTATTTTCTTCCTCCTTCTTCCTCCCTTTTCTGCCTTTCTCTCTCATGCTCTGTATAGTAGTCTGATGATGAAAAATATATTCCAGTTCCCAAAAATTTGTGACGGTGCCCACCACCTGCAACCACTGGAAAATATTAAGCACTGACGGTCTGACTCAAAAATCCTGCACTGCCCTTCCTGATGTTGAGAAGCTAGTTAAATGAAAAATAACTATCAATTATGGAACACAAAGTTTGTTCGAACTCCATACCCTGATACAATCTGAGAAATCTGTTTTCGCCCTGGCGGATTATTGGCATGGAGATGGCAACAGTGGGCAATAGACATATTACATTAATTTGGAGAGTTATACAGTGGGGCTGAAACCTATTCCTGCCTTCACTTACTGTGCCTACAGTGTAATAAAGCACCGGGGAAAATTTCTTCAGCTTTTTACCAGTTAAATGTAGTTTGCATCAAAGTTTGCTGTGGTGGACCACCGGAGCAAAAATAGCCCTTGCCCCAACCAGTCAGTCAATGCAAATGTTTTTGCACTGCTCAGTTGATGCAGATGTCATGCCCGTGGAAAGTAGCCCTGCCTCAGGGCAAATTCATTATATTGTGCCCAGCATCATTGTAAGGATTTTGGGTCGCCAGGCAAGAAATGTTTCAGGGTCAGTCACTGTTCGGAACAACTTTGAATTATATTATCATCAATTTTCTACCAATGCAAGCCTATTGATGCCAAACAAACACTATTGGCTTACACATTAACGGTTAATCAGTGGCGGCTCGCATAGGGCGTGCGGCGGGCGGTGGGGTTGGGCAGGGAGGGGCAGGGTGGGGGTAGTAAATTCGGCATACGACGGAACGGAGGAAAGTAATGATTACGTTCCACCGTTCCGTCGTATGTCTGAGTTTACTACCCCCCCACCCTGCCCCTCCCCTGCCCCGCCCCACCGCCCCACAGCACGCCCTATGCGAGCCGCCACTGGTTTAAGCTAGAGAAACGGCCAGAAGTGAGACAAGGAAAAAGGTTATTTTCAGGAAGGGCCCTTTGGAAGGTGGAGCAGTGGCCAGCTGTCCACTTTGCCCATACCTTAATACGTCTTTGATTGTGCCCTTTAATGCTACAAACTCGACATTTCTGAGGTAGCCACAATAAATTTAATTCTAGTGATATTTGATAAAACAATAAACCAAGGGGGATATTAGCAACAACTTGCGATAATTATCGCAAACCGCGCTTAGCGTGTTTTTTTTTATTGCCGCGTATTGCTGGATTTTATCGCGGAGATAACATGCTATTAGCAACGTTTATCTCCAATGCGATAAAATATCCAGCGATAGCGGCAAAATGCGTGAATATCGCTGGAAATCCAGCGATATTCACGCATTAACGCCATGGGGGACTTAGCCTGACACTCCACCTCCCATACAACAGGTAAGTTATGTTTTTAGCAGGTGTTAAATTCTAGCGATATTCGCGCTTAGCGCGAATTTTTTTATCGCTTCACCTGCGTTGCTAATAGGGGGAAGTTGTGTTAGCGACTGTTTTCACTCGCTTTTAGTTGGGAACGCCTACCTTGCATGTCATTAGCGATAATTATCGCTGGCATGCAAGGCGATGGGAAAACGGGCCGCTATCGCAAGAAAGCTGTCGCTAACACCTGTTAGCGACAGCATGCTGATAAGGCGATAAAAAAATCGCCGCTTTAGCGGCAAAAAGTGACGCTAAAGTGGCGATAAAGCCCTTGCTAATATGCCCCCAAATACTCTAGAAAGACACAAACAGAGGTGGACCAACGTTTTTCTCCACAGCGATTATGGATGTTCCAAAGAAGGGATATGCAGACGTCATACTGATAGACCTGCTTCCGAATTATAAGAAGCTTTCGAATTTCATTTTGAAAAGAAAGTTGTTCTACTGATAGTTCAGAAAAAATGTCATTCCGTTTCTGAAAAAAATGTTAACCACACGGAATGTAATTTTTTCTTGTGCATTGTTTTACTGTCAAACATAGTGCTTCATATTTATACACATGCTTTACTTTTTTTTATGAAAGTCACAAATCGATGATAAACTATATGCATCACCATCCCACAAGTGAGAAGAAACAGAAAAAAAGTGTAAAATGTCATAGTTATCCTTATAAAATGAAAACGGAAAAGAAATAACCTTACGAGGAAGGTACACAATAAAATTAAAATAAAATATTAATTCTAAAGAAAAGAACCCCTTATTTTAAGGAAACGTGCTCTATAAAATATTGCAAAATCTGTGTTTTTTTCACAAAACAGAACATTAAAAACTATAGCCGTCTTTGCCTTGTCCAGCTATAGAGTCTGATAGGCACAGAGGGTAAGGTTAGGAGCGATAATACCACTAAAAACGAATTGTATGCTTTAGAGAAACATCTGTTTAAGTTTCCTATACAGTGTCAAACTATGGCTATGGTGTACAACTACACTGTAAAAAGAATTTCAAATGCCTGCACAGGTATCTCCAGAGGCAACAGTAACCTGAGGCGGGCTGCTGCCTCTGACACTGCTCCAAGTGAATGAGCTATAACGTGACCCTCAAATGACAATTCTAGTTAAGAACTACAACCATAAACCCACAGAGAAGCACAGCGGCTGCATTGTCAAATTCTGACCCTGAATATCCTCCTAACACTATGGTAGACGCATTGTTTAATAGCATTCTATACTTACACATGAGCAGTACTGTGCAACAGTGATTATATTTATGCCTTGTCAGTGATAACAAAGGTTGCTTAATTTTTTTTTTCTTTTCTTTTTGCAGTTTTATGTAGCACGAACTCAACCCGAAGGTATTGGAGCGCTTTACACGAGCACCGGTTACATTACAGAAGTACACATTCATTTTTTGGTAGGCATGGGGAGATTTAGGGGCATATTAACAACAAACTGCGATAAATATCGCAGAGCGCGCTTAGCGCGAGTTTGTTTAACGCCGGCTATCGCTGGATTTAATCGCCGAGATAACGCGTTATCATCAACGCTTATCTCCACGGCGATATAAAATCCAGCGATAGTGGCGAAATGAGGGAACATCGCTGGAAATCCAGCGATACAACTGCAGAGATAAGGGAATCCTTGGTAATAGGGAGATGTGGACTTAGCCTTAGAATCCACCTCCCTTAATAAATATAGCTAAGTCAGAAATTTTGCAGACGTTAGCTTACAGCGATAACCGCGGTTAGCGCGGCTTTTTATATCGCTATGGGTGTCCTGGGCCGGCTTGTTAATACAGAATAGTGCAGTTAGCGATATTTTCCGTGTTGTTTTGAAAAGAAACGCCTACTTTGCATCTCATTAGCGATGCGAGGTGAGGCGTTTTGAGAACGGCTGCTAACATGCGCTAATGCATGTTAGCACCGCCTTGTAAATAGGGCGAAAATATTATCTCCGCTTTTCTGGCTTTTAAAGCCAAAAAAGCGGAGATAGGGCCCTTGATAATATGCCCCTGAGTGATTTGCACAGAAACACAGGATGTTGAGCTGACGCCGAGACTCGAACCTGGAAGTACCGTACAAATCTCACATACAATGTTATTACCACACACAGTGTAATTTACATGCGAAAACATTGTGTACTGGCTAGCATAATGCAAATTATAATGACATGACAGAGGAAAACAACCCCGCTAACAGGCATGAGGCCTATTCAGTGTCCTTTTCTCTCAGTGCCTGGATTGAACCACCTGCATTCTAGTTCTTCTTAGATACCATTGTTTGATCTGCAGAGAGCAATATGAGATGTATTATTAGTGTTGAGAGAGGTGACATTCATCGTGACCCACTAGAGGCTTCACCTCTTGAGAGCTATGACCAGTCCTCACACTCAACTAGGGTAATAAATAGTATTATACACCCTGCATCTCTGCATATATACCATGTGTCACATGAACATAATTGCAAGAGCAAAAACTATTCAGTTCAATGTCTACATAGAGAATCTATTCTAATCACTTTTATGTAATCTATGTCACATCAGCAAAAACTCGAATTAGGCATAGTTTGGCTTTTTATGAGAGAACTTGCACCTTTCATTCTCATACTCTTTCAACTTTTAGGCCAGCCTCCTACTGGTTAGAAGTGCTTGAAAACTACACCTCTTGGTCAGAATTCAACACCATTGACTCAAGGTAAAACACTTTGGGGCATATTCACAAGAACGTGTGATAACCACCGCAAGTGCAGCCTAACGCAACTCTGCATATCGCAGTCCATCGCAGGAAAATAACTCTGTGTTAACGTGGTATTCCCAACACGGCGGCACCATGCGATAGACACACGAGAACGCGACAAACGAATGCGTTAAAAGCAACACGACGCCGCAAAAACGCGAAACCCCAACGCAAAAATAGTAGTGATGACGCCAATAGCGATACAAAAATCTGCGAAAAGCAGCCACAGGCCTGCAATTCCCACGCGTCATGCGGGAAAATGCACTATAAAAATAGAAGAAAAAAACAAACAAAAGACAAACAACAGTGAAGCACAATGGAGGCACCCGGAGCAAGCACAGAGGCAACCAGAACTCCACGAGCCCCAAGGAGTATCAGCCTGGGACCTCGGGGTCAGGGAAGGGCAAGGACAAGAAGAGTCGGAAGAAGCGGTTCAGTCCGCAGGAAAACAGGATCCTGATAACGGAGGTGATAAAACACCATCAACTACTGTTCGTCACCTCCACCGTGTCACTGGCAACTAAAAATGGAATATGGCAGACCATCGTGGACAAGGTGAATGCAGTTGGAGTGCTGAAGAGGACAATGGATGAGGTCAAGAGGCGCTGGAATGATGTGAAGCCAAGCTGAAACTCGCAAACAACCTGAAGGCAGCAATGCAGACTGGAGGTGGGAGTCCAGCGACACAGGAGGAGCTGGACAAGATGGAGGAAATGGTCTCCACAGTCATCAGTGGGGAGATGGTGGCAGGAGTGGGTGGACCGGACACTGCTCAACATGACCGGACAGAACAGCAACAGGGTGAGTAACCACCAGGGACTGGGGGGACGGGGGAGATGGGCACAATGGCACACATGCACAAGTAAGCACAGCACATCTGCGTACAAACCATGCCCCAGACCCCAAACTCCAACCAAGAGACCAATGCACACAGGTATGCAACATCTCAGCACCGCATAAGCATAGAAGCCAGAGGCACACAGCATGTAAGGGATAAAGGGCAGCAAAATCAGACCAGCAGGGGCGACTCCCCCAAAATGCGGGACACACACATTACATGCAGAGCACAACAACATTGACAACGATGTGGTACAAACCGCAACACGGCCACAACAGAACGGAGGACACAACTGCTGCCGCATGTGCGTAGAAACTGGCCAATCACATTTGGCACTGCATGGAAATGTGAGTTGACAATGTACAAGTACAAACACACATCCGTGATGTAGTCGGAATGTCCACTGTCCCGCATCAATAGGCAGCCCCCCCAAACAGTCAGAATGTACACTGTCATGCAGTCTGAATGTGAACCTGTACAATGTGTCAACATACATGTGAACATGATGTTAAACTGCATCTCCCCTCCACATTACAGGGGGAAATCCAACACCTCCTGCAGTGCAGTCCGAACCTCTCTTCTCTGATGAAGAAGAGGACCACCACACCTTCGACTCCGACGCCCTCCAACAGCTCGTGGAGAGCCTACGCAGCCCACTTCCAGGAGCAGGGCAGTCCAGCTGCCACAAGGAGAACCCACCCCCTGCACAGTACACACAGCAGGCAGCACCCACCACCACGGCCGCCTCCCAGGACCCCCACGATGAACACATGGCCTTCCAACACCGTGTGTTGTGGTGCCAGGAGAAGCTGGCTGAACAGGTGCAGGTGGGCTTCGACCGCATGGCAGCCAAACTAGACGCCATACGTGGGTGTCTAAGTCCCATCAGGGACCATTCACAGTCCCTAACGGACACCCACAGTCCACTCCATGCTCTCCAACGAACCATGGCTGACATCGCTAGAGTCCTGACTCTGCGACAGGAACGACTGTCAAGTCAGAGTGCCTCCAGCGAGTTCGCCCGGGAGTTGGGACACATGCGGAGGATCATGGAGAACATGGAGCGGACGCAGGCGGAAAGAGCGGCTGCCACGGCTGCACACCAGCGAGATCTAGCTGGGTCCCTCCATGCCATTAAGACCCTCCTCATGGCTTTGCTGCCACAAAGCCTTGCGCTGATGCGTGCTGCTGCTACCACCCCATCCACATCTCCGGCCCCTGATGTGTCAGTGCCACACAGTGCTGGAGACATAACACCACCACGCACATGTGAGGGACAGGCAACAGCAGCAGACGAAGATGCGGATGAATCTGCCTTCGTGGTCAGAAGGACGCAGTAGCTTACATCTCCGCCACGTGGCCTGTTTCTGCTTGGTTCTGCCCTCTGCATTATCACCTTCCACTGTCCCCCGATGCACTCTGCGACACTCACCTCAGACCCCGACATGGACTGCATATTCTGTTTGCTCACCAATGACACAGCTATCAGACTGCGGACTGAACTCCTCCTCTCCTGATGTACCGGTCACTCCCTGAAGGACTCTGGCTGGCCCTACATGGGCCGACAATGTGAGTTGGTGTTGGCATGGCCCTGTACTGCTCCAGCTGCAACACTCCCTTGAATGTGCAATAAACATTCATATTCACACTGATGTGTCATGTCTATGATCTTTCAAGTGTGGAAGTATGGATGAATGTAGGGTCAGTGATTCCCCCTTACGTCCATGTTGCCCATGTTGTGGGACTTTTGTCACTGGGTGGCACATTTCCGTTGCGGGCCGGGGGTTGCCGACACTTCAACAGAGACACATCCATTAGTCACTTCCTTGTCCAGCCCAGGACGGACCCACGCCCAGAGCCCCGGGGTCATTGTTCACACCCTTACGCTGGACTGGCATACGCCAGGGCAGCCCACTCCGCTTACGCACACAGGGGGGAACGACAACGCTACATGTCCCAGCTCTGCACTGCAGGGATCTGCAGCTCACAGGCCTAGTTGTCAGCATGCCACAGCCACTCCCTCATGGCTGGTGTACACCCACACCACACCCATCCAGCACATGCGTCACAGGACATGTGACCCTGCCAATAAATAGGGCCTGGCGCACGTGCTGGATGCCATTTCAACTCTACAACTGGGGGTCTCCTTGTAGTTCCCATCTACGCATGAGGGCCTAGGGCCCTGCCACCTCACATTGCCCAGTGCCGGGGGTGACATGATGGCGTCCGCACAACGGGACTCAATCATTAAGGGTCCATGGCTAGCGGGGCACAGACTTGGTGGCACCGGATACACTGCAGCAGGCACAGGCACCCCGCCACGGGACGGTGTCTTGCGGTGCAGTGAGATAGGGGCACCTGAAATTCTGAGCGGGTGTGCAGCCTGCGATGATGCGCCGAGCTGGCGGTCCGGACTGGCATGGGTTTGTGTGAGACCTGCTGGCCCGCAGTGTGGGCCTGGGCAAGGGCAGGGCGGGCCTCCCGCCACGTGGCATTGTGTTGCAGTTCACAGAGTTAGTGGCACCTCAAGCGCTGAGCAGGTGTGCAGCCTGCGATGATGCCGTGTCCACAGATGTGGTCTCTGCCATTGCGATATCAAGACCCAGCAATATGTGTGTGACCTGGTGGCCCGCGGCGCGGGGCTGCATGATGTGGAGGGTGCCATGGTCGCGGGCCCCAGGCTTGGAGATCCCTCCGGAACGTGGTGGGCCCTCTTGGAGACACGCCGATGGCGGAAGGTGAGCAGTGAGGCCTGGTTGCGCAGGGGCGGGCATTCACCGCTGGGCGGCGGGAGGGGCTGGGGTGCAGCAGCCTGTGTGCGCAGGGGCGGGCAAGCGATGGTGGCATGTGCAACTGTATGGGCTCTGACATTCATGTCTCTGGAAACTGTTTCAGATGAGGGACCTGGGGGACTGCTGTGAATCTGGGCACGTGGTTGGAGACACACCGGTGGCAGCTGGTGAGCAGTGGGGCATAGGTCCCCAGTGTCGGCACTCTCTCTCCCTCTCTTTCTCTCTCCCTCTCTCACTCTCCCTCTCTCTCCCTCTCTCTTTCTCTCCCTCCCTCTCTCCCTCTCTCTTTCTCTCTCTATCTTTCTCCCTCCCTCCCTCCCTCTCTCTCCCTCTCTCTTTCTCTCTCCCTCTCTCACTCTCACTCTCACTCTCTCCCTCTCTCTTTCGCTCTCTCTCTCTGTGATTTGATGTGCGCATGGCACTCCTTCTTATACAGATTTCTGTTTTGCAGGCTGTGACTTGCAGGATGTCGTGGGACGACCCGCCATGCCTCTTCTGATTTTCTGTTTTTGTTTTGTTCTGTAATAAACGTGTTATTTGGATGTTATGATATGGATGTATGATTTCCCTCTTTTCCGACCACACATGTATGTTGAGTGTTGTGATTGTGCGACTTTAGGCGATTTGTTTGGTTCATGGTTTCGTGGCGTTGATGTGCAATATCTTTGTCCTGGGGGGGGGGGACATGGGGGTGCCCGGGGTAGGGGTGGTGGGGTCCTGGGGGTGGTGGCAGTGGGTATTGTTGACCAATTGGGGCTCCGGGCTGCATGGTCGTTTGCTCCACGGCATCTGTTGTTCTTCAGTTGTGGCTATGTGCTGTGCTCCCTTGTCTGGTGCCGGTTGTCGTCCGACTTTGTACCAGGTAGGAGCAGGTGTTAATTTCCTGCTGCTAACGTGCCTTATCGCATGTTTTGTGGTCTTATCGCCGATCGGGCTGGTCGTTGAGAATGTTGTGGAGTGGTGTTGTCGCAGATTTTTGCACGGGAACGCCTACTCTGCATCTCATTAGCGTTAGTTGCCGGGGTCATCTGTGGCTATGTTTTCTGCGACTGCTTTCGTAGGTAAATTGGTGTTATGGGCTGTTAGCACCTGCTTGGGAATGGGGCGTTAGATTTATCACGAATTTGGCTGCGATAAAGTGCCGATAACTCGGCGATGTGTCCTTGAGAATATGCCCCTTTATCTGCAAGTCAAGAGAATTTAAGGCTAATGAGGTTAGAGGTCTTACTTAGAGTTGACAGATGGAATACTCTGCCACAAATGTAGCAGATTACCCCCTCCCTGCCTCCCCCACCCTCACCCCTGCCATGCTGCAAGTGAATTATTGCATGTGGCACTTATAACACGGTGGACAGGTTATCTGTCACATTTTGATGGAGGAGGCCTTACTCCAAACTCTAAATAAGGCCCTTAGTCCTTTCTTTATTTTATTACTCCAGCTCTTTACCTGCTCATAGACATTAGGGGGCATATGTACAAGCCCCTATCACCGCGGGAACGTTACTTTTTACGATGTTCCTGTGGTGATATGGTCTTGGCCTTATTTACAAGGCAGCGTTAGGCCACTTAACGTGGCTTAACGCCGCCTTGTAAATAAGGCCCCCTTTCACGCTATGCTTAGCGTGAAAGGGATGAGCAGTGGATGTTGCAGTGGGCTTTCCACCGCAACACCCATTGATTTTGACATTACCCCCTATTTACAAGGGTGGCGTAAATAGGAGGCAGCGCCAAAATTAAGACCAGGGAAAACCTGGTGGGAACTTGGCGAAATGAGGAGAAATGCTTTATTTCTCCTCGTTTTTGTTTTTCCATGTGTGCTGCCTTGGATTGTTTATGTGTAGGAAGGTGTACCTTCCTGCACATAAACAATCTTTAAAAAAAATTACATTTTGTAACTTCCATGTGTGCTGAATTAAGCAGCACAAATAGAAGTGACAAAACACCTTCCTACACATATACAATCTGCCCCTGCGCGCATACACCCTTGCACTATGGTGCAAGGGTGCCTGCATTGGTGCTAAGCTGCTAAACTTAGTGCCAACGCAGGGGGAGACGCAAGGCTGCACCATAGTCTTGTAAATATGGTGCAGCCTTGCGTTTCTGAAGTGGAGGAGTGAGGCGTTAAGCCATGATGGCTAATGCCTCACTCCGCCACTTCTTTGTACATATGGCCCTAGATATCTCCACCACTAGCTGATGGAAAAAACAACAAATTTGTAAAGGGCCTATGCCACATGTATTATTTCTTTGTTATGGTGGCCCACCATTGTCCTCTATAAAGAAATATCTGACTTCATATCAACAGGTGTGCCATCAGAAAGAAATCACCTGGCTCTTGTGGGGATGCTATTATGGCTCCTGCTTTTATCAGCACCAAATTGCCATCTCCAACCTGGCCTACTTTAAACTACTTCATTCTCATAATCGTACCTTTCTTGAATATAGGCAAAGGACTCATAGTGCATTAAAATGTGGTAGACAACGTTGTCATGCATTACTGCAACAATTAGTTCTTCACCTCTCTCTCCAATTGTCCCTGTCACCTCTTTGTCTTTGTCAATATTCATGGATCTGCCAATATGCTTAATTTTCTCTGACATCACTATTTTAGTATTTTCTATTGTTCCATATCAGGACTAATTTGTCACAGTTTATTTCCAGTAATTGTGGCACCTACCAATGAGTTAGAGTGTGCCTTTTTTGCATATCCATTTAGGCAAAGCACTTGTGGTGGAACTGTCTATGTCTTACCCTTACAGGTTTGATAACACCAAGATTAGAGTAGATCCTATGAGGCATGGCCTTTCTACGATGGCTTGAAATAGTGACATTGGTTCAAAGTTCAGCAAACCAAAGGGGAAAGTAATTGAAGCAGCTTAGAGATTGTGTGGGTTGGTTTCATAATGTAAATTTAAAATGTACTTTTATTTCTTTTTGTTGACCTCAGTAGAGGTCTAAATCAAATAAACTCTATCTAACTGTCTATCTATCTATCTATCTATCTATCTATCTATTTATCTATCTATCTATCTAGCTATCGATCTATCTATCTTGTGTGGACCTGAAGAACACAAGGCTGGAGAATAACTTCCACAGGTCCAGGAGTGTTCTGAAGAGTGGCTCTGGAGGTCCAATATGTATACCTGGTTCCAGCCTTTGATTGGGGGATAACCTGTCTTACCCCCACATCTGGTTCTTGAAAGATCTTCCCCTTCCCCTTTTAAGACTCCCAACTGGTGTGACAAAAGACAGGGCAGGTCTAGTGTCAGATTCCTTAAAACTGTAGGGGGAGCTGGGTTCAGCTCCTCCCCCAGCCATCCTGCCAGTATGGCCCATCTTGTCCACACCTAAGCGCCTTTTATTTTGTTCACAGACCCCAACAGCAGAGCCATTAACAGTCATGGGACACAGGACACTGGCAGAAGGCACAAATGGTTAGGACAAGAAAATACCAACTTTCAAAAAGTGGCATTTTCAAACTTGTGACTTAAACATTGACTTTACCATTAAAGAGGACTGTACATTACAATTAATTTGAGTATAAACAGCGTATCTATATCTGCTCCCAATCCCAAGTTAACTCCTATGAAATGTAATAGGGTAAACAAGTGTTGTGGAGGGACAGAGGGCGGATTCCTCATGATCTGCTGTTGAGCACTGGTTAGCCCTCCCCACCACATAGCTTCCACTTACGAGTCGCTTCTGTATCGCGAACACTGAACTCTGAAGCGGCAAGGAGCAGGACGTTGAGAATGCAGAAATGCAGAGATTGCTGATGTTAGTGCTGCAAGATAACGGGGGAAAAGCAGGTGGGAGACTTCGGCGAGCGGCAACTTGCTGATATTCTAGTTGCTTTAGGACAGCCTCTCTGGGGCCATAACAGAATGTTTGGCATTTTACCACTCCAGTCTTGAATGGACTTATGCTGTTTGGAGTGGTCTGCTTGGGTGAACTGCCAGGTTTCTCACCGGGGGGGCTAAGTGCTCTATGAGTTTTTTGTACATGGCGCTTGCATTTTACCTAGATGTGTGACGCTGGGCAGGTTTCTCCCTATATGAGCCCCAAGATATCCTAAGCTGATGCTGCACTGTGTCTGCGGGGGTCTCTCTTTCAACACTGGTCAGCATCTTTATCTTATGACTTTATGCAGCATGCTATAAATATGAGAAAGCACCTTAAGCCAGTAAATCTTGCCGGAAATTTGAACTCTGTTCCAACTCTGGACATAAGGGCCAAAAAACATGCTGCACAAGCAAAATCTGCAACTGCATGGATGAATCATAATTTCCAGCTATGAGAGGAGACAGGGATGGGAGCGAGCCCAGTAAGTTCAGAGGAGGATTTGACCACTATACATGAGGAAAGTGAGACCCCAGAGCAGGTGGCAGAAATTTCAGTAAACTCAATTAATTACTCTACAAGTTCTGAAGTTCTTGCTCTTAACAGAGAAAACAATGAGAACAATGAGATTTCTAGGGTTCCTGCAGCTAAGGTGGACTTGAAGCAAGTCAAAGCTAAAGATTACCCCTTGTTTGTAAAGGCGAAAGTAGTGCCATTCAGATTGCTAGTGGCACCCCATTCCACTGCTGTACGAGCTTTAGTCAGAACGCAGGCCCTCATACCAAGGCTAACACTGGATCCTTCTCAGGCGGAAGTTACAGATCTTCGGACATTATTGTCTCCTAGTTCAGATTCTATCCCCTGGGCAAATATTCAGCAGCAGCTCCATCCAGTGGTGACACCCCAGCCCCAGGAGGTGCAGCTGCAGACTATTCAGCAACAAGACCAAGGAGGCGAAATGGTCACTGCACAATGCGACATAAAACTATGCTCAATATCATTCTGGTTGACATTAGAGATCTTAAGGCCTCACAGGCAATTGAAATAGCAGCCTTACATCAGAGACTATCTAAAATTGAAGAAAATATGACAACTCCCCAACAGGTTGAAGGAAGCTGAGTCCAGAATATCGGAACTGGAAGATCAAGCCACCACGCTGCAGGTAGATGTTAGTCAGTTCAGAAAGCAAAAATTGAAAAGGTTGAAAAACATTCATGGTGCTCTAACCTACGTATAGTTGGGGTGCTAGAGGGGTATGAGGGGCCACAGGTTCTTCAATGGGTGGACTCATTAATTAAGACTCATGTCCTGCCAGAACATTCAGGTGATTTGACCAATACACATGGGGTTCCAGCGCAATGCTTTCCAAACTCAAAATTTACACATACTATCTTGGTAAACTTTTTGGATTATCGAGTTAAAAAGTATGTACTGGCCAAGGCAATCACGAAAAAAACAGTTTACAACACCAGAAATACTGCATTGTCGTATATTTGCTGATATGTTGGCCTCTGCAGCTCGTCAGAAATCTCCTCCCCCTACTCTAAATGCAGCCCAGGTCTACTCAGCCCAGCCCTGACTCCAGGAAAGGCAGGACACAAATCACCCCCCACCCCTGGTGGCCGTCTGAGAGAATGCACATCCCAAGCCCCTGTCATTTAAAAGCCAGGCAGTCAATCCACAAACCGGCAGAGGCACACAGGATGGCTAAGCAACAAAATACACACTTTCTAAAAGTGGTATTTTCAAACACATGATATAAAAATTATCTTTCCTAAAAGATGCATTTTTATATTCTGAGTTCAGGCATACTAAACTCCATCTTTCTATCTTGTCCCAATGGGAAGTTATATTTATGAGATGTTATAAATAAACTTCCATTCTATCCTATGGGACAGATAGCCTTTCAATAGTGAAAAACGAAATTGGCAGTATTTCACTATCAGGACATGCCACACACATCAGGGCATGTCCTACTTTTCACATACACTGCACCCTGACGACAGGGGTACCTTGGGCTTGCCTTAGGGGTGACTCACATGTAAGAAAAGGGAAGGTTAGGGCCTGGCAAGTGGTTACACTTGCCAGGTCGACATGGCAGTACCAAACTGTGCACAGACACTGCAGTGGCAGGTCTGAGTTACATTTACAGGCTGCTCATGTGGGTGGCACAATCAGTGCTGCAGGCCCACTAGCAGCATTTGATTTACAGGCACACACAGTGCACTGTCCTAGGTACTTAGTAGTAAATCAAATAACTAATCATGGAAACACCAATCTATCATAACAATTTACAGGGAGAGCATATGCACTTTAGCACTGATCAGCAGTGGTAAAGTGCCCAGAGTCATAAAGCCAACAAAAACAGGGTCCTAACCAGGAGGCCAAAAAGCAAAAAGTCTGGGGATAAACCAGCTGGACAAGCCAGGTCTAACAATACCCATCTAAAGAGCAACTTCCAGCATATTTTTATTCCAAAGCAGTATCCACATGCTTATTTTGCTTCAGCCAGGCTGGCAGTGGGGGGGGGGGGCAGTTTTGCTTGGTAGGTAGCTCGATTGGCTGGTAACCAATGTAATTAGAGGTCCCTATAGAAGGTAGATATGTCTGAAAGTTTGTGCTAATGGAAACCCTCTAAATCTGGTAAATTATAATGCCCCAGTGTTTAATGAAGTAGACCCATTATTACAGATCTATAATAATGCTATGGGAGCAGTAGGGCTGATAATTTTAGGGGGTGATTTTAATTATATCCAGGATTTGGCGTTGGCTACATCGAACAAAGCTAAAAAAACAATTAAACCCCAAACTAAAAGAGTACTCGATGCTCTGAAACAAGATTTCCAATTAATTGATCTGTGGCGCAGTGACCATCCTGGCATTTCACAATATACTTGCTTCTTGCATCATTTTCATAGCGCTTCCCATATTGATTTTATTTTCATTTCTCATTCTATTAAATGGATGTGCTCAGATATTTGGGCTAACTGGTTTTCTGACCATATGCTGGCCACCATCATAGTGGAGTTTGATACAATTAGGGGGGTAGAGGCCACAGCTCGGGCAGGTTATTGCTTATAAAGCTCAGCAAACTAAAGCATGTGCAGATTGGATAGCAGAGCTGCAATCAGCTGTTGATATAGCTCTTCATGCCAAGAATAAGCCTCAGGATTTACAGCTCCCTATAGAGAACCATCTTGAAAAGGCCAAGCAAAATTTGAAGGAGTTTTTTATTATGGAGGAAATTAATTGTTCTAGTGCATTTCAGCAACAGGTATACGAAGAAATTAAGCAGATTTGAAAATGTCTTGCATGGTTGACACAGGTTAAGCGGGATGCTGCGTTTGTAAGGGAGCTACAGAATCCAGTTACTGGAGAATTAGTTTTAGAGGAGGCTGATGTGTCCCAGGTTTTTTTGCTGGATTATAAGGCCTTGTATGAAACCTAATATTCGATCCCGCAGGCTAGCATACCTCAATATTATTAGTCCATCACGCTGCTTCAGTTGGCAAATTCTCAGGCAGAAAAAATGACCTCTAACATATCAGCGGCAGAAGTGCAGGAAGCTCTTGCCACAATGCCTAGTGGGAAGGCATGTGGCAATGGTGGGTCCTGACTGAGTTTTTCAGAACATTTGCAATTGAATAGAGGCCCTTTTTGACTGCTTTGTACAACTTTGCTAAAGAGGGTGGAGAGGTTCCCTCAACCTTCATGGAATCCATGATTGTTCGTTTTTTAAAGAAAGATAAGAATCCAAGTGATGTCAATTCATATCGACCTATCAGCTTATTGAATGCTGATTATAAGCTCTTAATGAAACTATGAGGCATTCGTATTACTCTGGCAGCCCAGGAATTAATACTGATAGATCAGATGGTGTTTGTGGCAAGTCATGTGATGACTGCAAATATAGGCTTCTTAATACATGCGCTGGATTATTTATCTGTTAACCAGATTCGAGCAGTTGCAATAATGGTTGATGCAGGGAAATCATTCGACCTGGTTAACTGCAATGTGCTCTTTTATGACCCTGAGAAGTTTGGCTTTCCTGCTCATTTCATTTTAATGTTGCAGAATTTATATCAAGGGGCACAAGCGAAGATTGTTGTGAATTCCTATTTCGCGGGGCAGTAGCTATAAATAGAGGAATGTGTCAGGGGTGACCTCTGTCCCCAATTTTATTTACTTTTTTTATAGAGCCTTTGGCCACCATGATTCGGAGTAATGAGGGGATTGTGGCCTCCGTATCTGGTATGGCAAAATTAAAAATGTTTGCTGATTACAATATCCTATATTTGAAGCCTGAAAAGAAGAATATCCAGAGATGAGTTCGGGCAGTTTAAAAGGATTGGGGGTTATATCATTAATCACAATAAGACTGAGCTGCTCCTTTTCAAAACTTCAAATAGCAATCTCCCCTTTTCCTTTCATAAGCAAGCCTATTCCCAAGGCCTGATATTTTATTTGGGGATCTTTGTAACAAATACCTACTCCCAGCTTTATCTATTGAACTATGCAGTAATGTTGAAGAAAATCAAGGGGTTACTGGATAGATGGGCACTTCTTCCTCTCACATTAGTCAAGAGAGTGGTTCTAAATAAAATGTCCTATTTTACCTTTCCTTCTATTTCTTTTTTCGAAAGTTCTCATAAAAGTTAATAAGAGCTATTTTAGGGATCTGGATGCACTTTTTAGGCATTTTGTCTGGAACAGGAAGGCATTTAAGGTAAAACTCTCCATACTCCAATTAGATATTTGCCAAGGAGGGCATTACCCCATGTACAAACATATTATGAAGCTTCTTTTTTGGATGCTTTGTCAAGATCATTAAATGGTAAGAGGACGGTTGATCTTTCTTCATAGATAAAATGATACAGGAAGCTTAAACTCAGTTGCCAATTTTTATTAAGACTGCAAAGTTCCTAAAGAAAACTAGATACAGGTCCTGCAGGTGCTAGGTGGCTAACTCCAATCACTCTACTTATCTAAACACACTCCTTTAGGTTATATGTATCTTACATTGCTGGAGTGCAAACATGTTGGCCTGACATTAGCATATACTCAGATAAGATTCTGGAATGCTTGTGGTTTTAAGGAGTTGGGGCATTTTTTGTTAAGGTGTAAATGCATTACATGACAAGAGCTGCATGCTCGGTGTGGTAATTGCTGTCAACTTTTTTTCTTGGGCTTCCAGGAGATCATCCATTTTTTGAGGAAACATTGCCAGGAATCTAGTCAAGACACTCAACCCTGCTAATGCTCACTTTTAAGGTCCAAGATCCAGAAAATTGGAAAACTGGTATAGTTTATTACGTAATCAGGGGGTCAGGCAACATGTGTTAGGCTTTTTAGAAAAAAATTAGGCTGTCTACACAACGCACCCTCTCTGAAGAAGACTAGCAGACTATTTTGGTAATAGGCCATAAGGCATTAAGAGCGACAAATTTTAAAAGGATGTATTTCTTATTCTGGTGAATGGCTTAATATACTCCTGCAGCCCTTCATAGAATGTATCCATTCGTTGAGGATTGCTGCTTCCGATGTCAGCAGCAGGGAGCGGGGGCCTGGCTTCATACTTGCCATATTTTGGGACATTTTTGGGAAAAGCTCTTCTCCACTCTTAGTCTTGGTCTCCAGGTTAAAATAGACTCGGAAGCCTGTTAGGCTCTCTTCAGATTTTTTAAGAAGAGCCAGGGTTCTATATTGGCAAATGGAGACAGGCATTTATATCTATAGCCTCTTTAATTGCACGCTCATTGATTCTACAAAAGTGGAGAACATGTCCAACTTACCAAGATTGGCTTAATAAAATGCTTAGAACAAAAAAGTTTGAGGAGACGTATGCAAGACATGTGGGGGGCTTAAAGAGATTTGATGCTTATTTGCAATTTTTGGATTTAATTGAGAAGGCGGGCCCTCACCTGGTGGTAATGCAACCTGTGAAGGCTTGAGGGCAATGTTAAAGATGCATGCTATCCACAAGTTTTTAAAAATGGATAGGGAGCCATGGCATGTTTGCATTGGAACATCCTGTTACATCGTACTGTAATTCCTTTATCTGTGTATTGGGAGCTGGGAGGGTAGGGATATTTCGCTCTTATTACTGTCATTCCTGACTGAGTTGGTTTAAGAAGCTTGATTTTTTGTTCAATGCTGATATCACATGTGTACTGTATACAACTGTACTAATTGAATTAACAAAGTAATTCTATAAGTAGAGATTTAACGAGGCACAACAGCACTTTATCTATTTCTATTATGTATTTGATTGTTGATGTTTTTAATGTATTGACTGTCCTAACCTCAACTTTTATGAACTTCTATGTGTTTTTCTACACTAGTATGGTCTTCTGTACATTTTTTCTTGAAAAGCTGCCCTGAAGGGACACTTTTTTCTATTTTAATACATATCTTATGTCACTCGTATTATATTAATTTTATTTGTGTGTATACTGTTGTGTGATTCTGCTCAACAAAAATAACAATTCACTGCCAGAATATGTAAAGGTTAAGTGCACATGTCCTACTTTGTAAACACATTGCACCCTGCCGTAGGAGCCTTTTGGGCCTACCTTAGGGTGACTTATATGTATTAAAAAGGAAGGTTTAGGCTTAGTGAAAGATTTATTTTACCAGGTCAATGTGGCAATGTAAAACTTCACACTGGCTGCAGTGGCAGTTCTGAGACAGGTTTTAAAAGACTACTTTTGTGGGTGGCACAATGATTGCTGCAGCCCTTTAGCATCATTTAATGTACAGGCTCTGAGTACATGTAGTACCATTTACTAGGGACTTACAAGTAAATTAAATGTACAAATCAGGCATATGCCAACTGTACCATGTTTTGTGGAAAGAGAACACACAGTTTACACTGGTTAGCAGGGAAAAAGTGCACAGAGTCCTAATGCCAACAAAACACAGAAGGCAAAAATCTGGGGGCGACCCTAAAAAAAGGACCAGGTCGAACAATGTCCCATGGTGTAATATCTGTATATCGATGAATCCGGCCCTTGCCATCAATATAGCATATAAGTAACTAACTCTTCCAGCCTCCCTCATGGAGTAACTATCTTGAGGTCCTCTGATATGAGCAATATTTGGGTGTCCTCAGTGTTAGACTCAAATTGGGAATAATAAGCTCTAGTTAAGAAGAACAATGACTTAATAAATATATTAAACAATAGAGTGTATATATCATCCTGGCTTACCCATCATGCCATCAATGACAAAGTGATTAAATTCCTCTGTTTGAGATATTGAGCTCTACCAACTAATAAGACTTGTAATCATTTCAGAGCCGCATCAGACACCAATGACATCATTGTCAATCTGATCAAAAATAGGTTGAATTGTCAACATGAGCAGGGTTGACCAAGAAATGTACCCCTAGTCTGTCACACTGAAGACATCGTACAGCAGTGCAGCAGTAAAAAGGGCAGTGTCTGTCCCTTGCTGAGATCAGAAACCTAACTGGCAATTGCCCAAAATGATGTATCATACATACAATATTTGTACTTGAACATATGGTGACTGTATCTGCCGTAGAATTGTAATGTAATAATTATTACAGTTAGTTATTGAATGAATCCTGCTACATGGGCAGTGCAGGGTTTTAAATGTAATAACAGTAACATTGAGTAAATACAGAACACAGGAGGGTGAACAGGGATGATCAGTCATCAGAATTCAAGTGAGTTTTGAATAGGTGAGTTTTCAGCCCTTTTCAAAAGCCAGAAGGTTTGTGCTGAGTCTGGTTTCTTCAGGAAGGAAATTGCAGATTCTGGGACCTTGGAATGAGTAGGCATGATTGAGAGTTTTGGATGTTTTGCATTGGCTTTCAAGTTGGAGGAGGTATTTGCCTTAGATGCCTACTTCTCCTCTTGCAGTATGGAGTTTCAGATATCTTTGTAGACCCAGGTGAAAGTATGTGTGTATTATGAAGGCCAATTTGAAATGTATTATAACTTCCAGGGAAGTCAGTGAAGGTCAATCAGAGTAAGAAATGTGTGTTGCTATTTTTGGTGCCTTTAATGTTGTGTGTTTCCTGACAGAGAGTGGATTTTAGTGGAGCTAATGGGGCTTTGTGAAGACATTTTAAAAGGGCTTTGCTATCTCAAATGTGATAAAACTAGAGCTTGTAATTCTGTTATAAATACAGTGGAAGAGATATTATGTTTTAGTGTTCTGAGTAAGGAGAGTTGAAAGGATGTGATTTTAAGCATTTTTGATATGTGGGGCAACAGTCAGATGAAGCCCAACAGCTTGGGAGACCAGACCAATGTAAGGGAAATTCCAAGAGAACAAAGTTGTTAGCGCTAGATTTGCCAAGGTGGAGGAATGTCTCTAAGGTAGAGGAGTAGGAATTCTTGGGTTTAGATTTAGAGAGAAAGATTTCATCCAGTTAGATAGTTTGTACATCAAGTCTTTAACGGTTTGTTATGTTAAATGCATGGATATTTTCATGTCACGTTGAGTGTCAACAGCGTACTGATCTCCATTTACTCCTTTTAACTGAATCATTGCGCTAAGAGTTTCCATGACAATATTGTAGACATAGGGATAGGGTTGATCACTCAGGATTTTTTAAGTTGTAGTGCAGGTGATCTGAATGAATGAATCTTTATAAACTGGAATCTTGATGACCAGAAGGATGAGAACCATTTCATTATTTGCCCCTCTGGAGCCATTCTTAAGTACAGGTTGGTGTGATGTGTTTGTCATGATCCATGGCCCATGCTTGCTACTCCGCTTGTCTTCCATGAATTCATGCTACCTTGAACTGCCTGAATGTATGCACCTTCACAAGCAGGAGTGGCTGTTGCTTTGAGCTGAGTGTTTGCACCACCTGGACAGAGGCTTTGATTCTCTGATGGAGGTGCAAGGGAGACAGATGAGTGTCGTCAGGAAAGGCTAAATGTCAAGTGGAACTACAAGACTAACATGAGACCTGCAAATGGTGGCAACTATCTTGACTATTAATTGTTTGCCCTCCAGTGTATCCTTGCTAGGCAATCGAGATACTTATTAACTGCAGCTGGGACATTCTTGTCACAATTCTGAAACATTTCAGACTGTTATTATCTTTGGAAGTTGACAAAAGACTGAACTTAATACAGACAAATGTTCCAGGACAATTCTTGTTTTTAGGGTTTTAGACTTTGTGATTAAGCACCATTTTTAGTTGTCATCATTCGAGGATTATGAAATCTTAAATTTGCACTTTTTGTTTCTGCAGGAATTGCCTAAAGGATCTTCACCTTTGTGCAGACTTTACTAGCCTTTCTTTTGCGACACCTGTTGTTAGAAATAGGGATTCTGGTTGGCTAAAGTATGCACCCCATTCAGGTTGAACCCCATTCAGGGCAAGTCAGATACACATCAAGATAACATGTGATTACCCTCTGGGAGCTTGGCACATACCAGGCAGGATTATCATCAGAGGCAACATTTAAAGCGGTTGTGCAACACACTTACATAGTAACACAATGAATACACCACAAAAGAGACTCTACACATGGTTATATGAAAATAAATTACTATATTAGGTATAACACCATGCCAAGATCAAAATGACATCAAATACAGTGGGTATTTTTCCAGATATCATGATGCAAAACTAGGCATGGAAAATCACAGTGCTAGCAATGTAGTTGCTTCCTTTAGGGGAAGTACGGTAATGTTCACGTTGTGAAACTAGGCATGCTAGGGCAATGCGGGTGCCACATCAGGAGGGTTTCCCTCAGGTCTCAGCAGAGGCGGTCTTAGTCAGCGCAAGGTGGGGGAGGAGTGCGAGGCCGAAGGGGGAGTGCTGATTCAGGATACCACCCCAGCACTGGGTCTCTCCTCTCAGTTGGCACAGCTCCTTGCCAACACACAGTGTTTTAAAGTGCAGCAGGGTGCAGGCACCTGTTCTCTGGCAATGGCGATCAGAGACTGTTTTTGATCCTTGACACTACCAGACTCACAAGCCACAGAGTCCCACTGCAGCATGAGGGGATGGAGGTCTTTGCTTTTCCCGAGACCTCTTGAACAGGGGGCAAGCCAACAAACCCTTGGAGAACACTTATGGGGGCTGAAAGCAGGAATCAGGCAGCAGGTCAGCTCATCACGGCAAAGTGCAACATTGGTAGTCTCTCCTGCAGGCCAGCAATCAGCAGGCAGCAGGACATCACAGCAAAGCAAATAGCAATATTGATGCCTCCTCCTAGCAGCACAGCATTCTTTCTGGCAATGTGCAGGTGTAGAGCCCGCAGCATCTGGTAACAAGTCCTACACAGTGTCTAAAAATCATGGTGTGAGAGACCCCGCAATTATACTAAAAAATGCTTTTTATGTAGGGGGTGACTTCAAAATAATCCTTAGAAGCGCACAACAATGATGTTCAGCCCAGCCCTGAATCCAGACAATCAGTAGGGGGTAAATCATCCATTTGTGTGAGGGCAGGACACAACCTATTCTCAGTTAAGTATGTACCACCTCTCTCTCTCCCAGCCCAGGCAGGCTTTCAGTATGCAAATGAATACAGATATATCCCCTTTCACACCCAGCCCTTCCTGTGTTGTGGCTGTCTAGAGAGAATGAACAAAGTGTAGCTGTCACCCAGCCCAAATGTGTATTGGAGACAGGCTGTGAAGCACAAGATTTACTTAATCATGTAAACCTGGTGCAGCGCCAAAACCTTACACCTCCCCATAGCAGCCGTAACCATGAGAAATATTTCTATTTCTTCTCGTTTTTTTTCCTCTTTTCATGTGTGCTGCATTCTGCAGCACACATAGAAAGAGGAAAACGCCTCCAGGACACACAAAAACAATCCTGCCTGCAACGGAGGCACCTCTGCACCATGGTGCAAGGGTGCCTACATTGGCGCTAGGCAGCAAATTGTGCACCAGCGCAGGGGGAAAGGACAGGAATGCACCTTATTTCATAAGTATGGTGCATTCTTGCCAGTTCACATTGGCATACGGCAGCACAACAAGAAGACTTGTGGCGCTGCCTTATGCCAGTTCCTCTTTTATGAGGCCCAAAGAGTTATAAGCACAGAGAAATGTCCACTTCTAAAAGTGGAATTTCTAAAATAGTAATGTGAAATCCAACTTCACCAGTAAGTAAGATTTATCACTATTATTCTAAACACACCAAACATGGAAACACCACTCCTTTCTGATCAGGAATTACCACTTAAAAGTATAGAAGGAAATTCCCAATGCTAGCCTATGGAAGGAGTAGGCCTCACAGCAGTGAAAAATGAAATAGGCTGTTTGTCATTACTAGGACATGCAAAACATAAAGGTACATGTCCTACCTTTTACTTACACAGCACTCTGCCCATAGGGCTACCTAGGGCCTACCTTAAGGGTCACCTATGTGTAATAGAAGGGGAGTTTAAGGCTTGGCAAGTAGTTTTAATTTAAATGTCAAGTCAAAGTGGACGTAAACTGCACACACATGCCCTGCAATGGCAGGCCTGAGACAGGTTTGAAAAGCTACTTCTGTGAGTGGAACAAGCAGTGCTACAAACCCACTAGTAGCATTTAATTTACATGCCCTGGGTATATGGTATACCACTTTACAAGGTACCTACAAATAAATCAAATAAGCCAAAAAGTTGTAAACCAATCATATCATGTTTAGGGGGAGAGCATATGCACTTTTGCACTGGTTAACAGTGTTAGACGAAGATCGCCATTGAACGTGCCCTCCTTCCCGTGAATAGGCACTCAAGAATACCAGGTGTCTGTACTAACAGCAGCGTCCTTCTGAAACCATCCATCTTTCATAGTTTTATTGTCGTCGGCATCCTCAGATCATGAAGGTCTATCACAGACCAATCTCTCCCTTGTGAACATGCAGAGACCCTACCGATTGGGACCCCCCTCCCCCACAGACTACAGTAGGCGATATTGTGTAAATGTCCATCGTATCTGTTCAACTAGCCTTTACCCGCCCAATGCCCTGCAGGGGTCTGCGACAAACTCTTTGGATTATTAGCCCTCTTCTTGCACCGGGGAGGGGATTTTGAAGCAATGGACTCTCCCCTGAGTGGATGTTCTCACCCAGAGCTTTTTTAACCCTGTTCGTCACCGGTGGTCCTCCTGTGAACTAGTTATGGTGACTCTCCGACACATATTGTACTGATCAATTAATCCCTTCTTCCTTGATAACTTCATCTCTGCTTTGCAGCGCGCTTGGGATCTATTTGGTAGTAATCCTGCACTCCCCCCCATGATGGCTTTGTTTTTTCTTGGCCCCCCTGCCGTTTGCAGACTGCCCCACCATGTTTGCATTGTTCTAATTTTGTTTTCTGTTGATTGTTTCTTGCTTACTTTCATTTTTCAGAGTCTCTGTGTAATATTGGGGCACGGCCAGGGCTGGTAGAACGCCTTGGGTAATGGGTGGTCTCATGACCCTTGTTTTCCTTGATGATGGCTCCTAACACTTGCACCATTATCACATGGAACATCCAGGGCAAGCTATATCCAACCAAAAGATATAGTATGTAATCTCTACTGCAGTGTTGCAAAGTCCATGTAGTGTTCTTTCAAAAATCCCCTGCGTTGCAAGAGGAGGCTTCAGAACTTCAGAAGTGCTGGTGTGGTCAGCTGTTTAGTATGAATTATTCTTCTTTTGCTAGGGGAGGTTTGATCTGTATAGGGGCTAGAGTCCCATTCAGTGTTAACAGATCCATTCTAGATCCTGGGGGTAGGTATATATTTCTTGAGGGTAGATAAGACTGGGGCCTCTTGGATATGGGCAATATTTATGCACCACATGTCCATCAATATACCTTTCTTGCCCAATTGTCTACACACCTAACATAGTGGCTAAAAATCTCATGATTGCTTGGGGCAATTTTAAATGTGTATTGGATGTACTCCTGGACAGCTCACATCCTCCCCTTCCCAGGGTGCACACAATATCTAAAGCTGAAATACTACGTTGGTGGTTATAACTCTTCCTGATATATGGAGGGTGCAAAACCCAGTCACGCACCTTTATTCTTTCTATTCCCCAATCTATTATTTGTATGTGTGGTTTGATAGGGTGATATGCTTAACAACCTTGTGCCGCCGCATAAAACAAATTAACTATTTGAGATGGGACATTTCAGATCATAGCTCATTGGCCCTAGATCTAGAATGGGTGACGCCTTGACTGCCCATTCCAACCTGGCATATCTCAGCCCCGATGTTGGAAGACAGTCCTTAGGTAAACCCTAGCTGACCGACTGTTAGAATTCTTTGTTCAGAACACAGATACAGGGTCCTCAAGAGCCTTGGGGTCATGGGTGAATGTAGATCCCTGGAGCAAGAATTGCTCTGAGTGAAGCACTCCAACGTGGCCATTGAGTGTAGGGTAGTAACAGACTCCCTCACAATGCAAACCTGAGTGAGCTTCATAGAGGGTAAGCAGTCTTGATTGAAAAACTACAGTGCCTAGATTGGAAAGCTCACAATGTCAGGACACATTCCAAAGGCAGATAAGTCAGGCACCTCCTTTTCTGGAGCCTCTTAGAAGAGCAGAGGCAACACCCATTTCTGCTCTCCAGACCCAGATGGGCAGTCTTGCCTATTCCCAGCAAGAGATTTGTCAAGTGCTGTTCCAATTTTATGATCGTCGGTATAGCCCACCTCGCCATGCGACCAACAATGTCTCAGTCTTTTGTGCCTGTGCTAGACCTCCCAGGAATACTGTTCCACCTTTGGGAAGAGATGGAAGACCCCATTACCCCAAAAGAAATAAAAAATGCAATCAAAAACATGACCTTTGGTAAGACTCTGGGCCTACATGGCCTACCCATCGAATTTTTTGAGTTCTATTCAACGTGTCTTGCCCCCAAATTATCCCAGCTTTAAAAAAAAAAAAACTGAATTCTGTGTCACTCCCATCATCGCTAAGAGAGGCCATGTTGGTCTCCATTTTGAAACCACATAAGGACCCCCTAGATCCGGCATCATACAGGCTGACAGCATTATTGAACGCAGATTACAAAATATTTAGTAAAGAGTTAGCAGGCTGACTCTTCAGTGTTATCTCCCATGTAGTTCACACAGAACAAAATGGTTTCATACTGGGCAGTTCGACTTCTCACAATATCAGGAGGTTATTTAGGATGATGGATGCAGTGCTGGGGCACTAGATATAATCAGCGGTATTAATACTTGAGCTAGGAAAGGTGTTTAATATACTCGACTAGACCTACCTTTCTGAAGTATTCCATAAATTTGGGTTCAGTCCCGGGGCTCTTCCTTCTCCTTTCTGGTAGCCTCTTTCTGGAACCAGCTCCCTTTTCAATTAAGAAACACTATGAACGAGACTGCTTTCAGGAAATTGTTAAAAACGCACTTATTTAGTGACTAAAGCTTTCTGTACCTGATATGCCGTGTTTAGCGCTGAGACACTCTTGAATAGCCACATGCTTTCGAAGTACTTTAATTCATTTATTCATTAATTTGCCCATCCCATGCAGGTTATTTCAATTTATGCTGCCGATGATGGGCTTTAAGTGAGAGATGCCTGAGAGGGTTTTAGACCAATAGCACAGGTTCATGAGGAGTTTGGGAATGCCTCAGGCCTCATGATTTATAAGGGCAAGTCCTGACTTTTCCATTTCTGCTGAGATACCCCCCCACTGCTTACTTCCCTGGGAAATGATTTGTTACAATGGGTAAGTACCGATGTATTAACATCTTTCACATGAATGAGGACCTCCATGATGGTAAGCTGATGAGGCCTCTGTCCTCCTTGAGGACACAGGTGAAATTTTGGAGGGCACTCCTACTGTCAACTATGGATCGCATAGCCATTTCCAAAATGGTGGATCTACAGAGTCTCCTGTACTACTTCGTCAATTTCCTCCTTTTTCTCACTCAGTGTTTCTTCTGTGAGCTGGATGCCTTATTTGGTGATTTGATATAGTCTAATGGACGCCGTAGGGTGGCCTTGCCTGAGAACCAGGGAGTCTTAGGAGCTTTGACCTTGAAGCCAATTAACTGGCTGCTCATCTTCAATGGCCGTCCAGGTGGTTGGGCGGATCGAGACTTGGGCAACTGCCGCAACCCCTTAGCCAAACTGGAATATATATATACGTCTGCAAATACAGTCATTTAAAATTACCCCGTGAGTGCTCCAAATTCTTTTGTAGTTGTTGTGTAACAAAAATGGGTCTCACCCCCGTCTATGGATGCACCCGTCGCATGTTTGGCAGCCTTGATGGGATCGTGAACACGATTCTATTTTGGCTTGCCTGAACCGCTGCAGCCAGACCTTGTTGGCCAATGAAGGCCGTGGATTATACAAATCCAGGATGCCCAGTTATTGAACGGACACCTGCAAGACTTCTGAGAATTACATTCATCGGCAGACGAGGGGTGTGCGCACAGTGATTGGTTTCCAACGGCATGACCGGCGATAAAAGGAGGTGAAAATCACGGTGTGAGGGCTGTAAGTGGCATTCCCCTGTTCATTGGAAAACAAAATACTCATTGGACATTGAGGTCGAATTTAGAAATATATACATAGCTATTGCCGCTGCAGCCATACTCACATACGGAGGCCACAGCAAATTCAATATGAACATTGCTGCTTGCCCATTGGTCAGAGCTCCACCAATAGGAACAACCGATGGAGGCTTTAAACGAACCAACTCTGTGCTTGCTGTTTAATGATGTGACTGCACGGAAGAAGGCATAACGCCGAAACGCGTCTGCAAATACAGTCATTTAAAATTACCCCGTGAGTGCTCCAAACTCTTTTGTAGTTGTAACAAAAACGGGTCTCACCCCCGTCTATGGATGCACCCGTCACGTGTTCGGCAGCATTGGTGGGATCGTGAACATGAATATATATATATATATATATTATCTACTAGCGGTCGCCAGTAGATAGTTATAGTTAGGACCTATTTTCCATAGGAAATCCGCAACATTCTATTTGCAATAACGTTGGCGCCGGTTGACGAATCTTCGCGAAAGCTTCCAACTTGTTGGGGCGCTCCAGTCCGCTCCTATCCTGAAAGTCTCGGGGTGATTCGTCAAGCGGGGGCCGAGAAAAAAGGGGGGTCCCAAAACGTGTTTTCCCCATTCATTTTTCCATAGGAACCTATAGTCGCAGCTACAGCCCGAACTGCTGAACGGAATTACACCAAATTTGGCAAAGAGGTAGCCCTTGGTTCAGTGTCGTGCCTTTTGCTTAAATGGTGTAAATCCGTTCAGTAGTTCCTGAGAAAATCAAAAGTAAAGTCACATATATATCTATGGCCGAGTAGGGTCCGCGTACCCTCCCGATCACGAGCTGCATGCTAATTGGCTGTCAAGTGGCTGTCAACACTCCAAATCAGGAAGTGTTGGCAGCCATTTTGTCCCTCGGTAGAACCGAGGGACAGAAACAAGTGCGCAAAGCGCAAAAGGGGGCAGGGTAGAAACACCCTGACCCCTAGGTCTGCTCAGGGGTCCCACAAGGACCCCTGGGCAGAAAAGCATTTTTTTTAAATGGCGGGATGCGCTTAGGGTGCGCGGATCCCGCCGATTAAAAAAAAAACACAAGAAACAAGTGCGCAAAACGCACAAAGGGGGCAGGGTAGAAACACCCTGACCCCCTAGGTCTGCTCAGGGGGTCCCACAAGGACCCCCTGGGCAAAAAAAAGCATTTAAAAAAAAAAAAAAATCATCGGGATGCGCTTAGGGTGCGCGGATCTCACCGATAAAAAAAAAAAATCGAAGCGCAAAAAGGGGGCAGGGTAGAAACACCCTGACCCCCTAGGTCTGCTCAGGGGGTCCCACAAGGACCCCCTGGGCAGAAAAAAGCATTTTTTTTTTTTTTTAAACGGCGGGATGCGCTTAGGGTGCGCGGATCCCGCCGATTAAAAAAAAAAAAACACAAGAAACAAGTGCGCAAAACGCACAAAGGGGGCAGGGTAGAAACACCCTGACCCCCTAGGTCTGCTCAGGGGGTCCCACAAGGACCCCCTGGGCAGAAAAAAGCATTTAAAAAAAAAAAAATTGGCGGGATGCGCTTAGGGTGCGCGGATCTCACCGATAAAAAAAAAGTCGAAGCGCGGTCTCCCGCGCTTCGATGCTAATTTGCCCCCGGGTGGCCCAAGTCCCGGGGGCATGCGGGGGTGGGTTTAGATTTTATGGGGGGGCCTCTACGGCCCCCCAAGACCCGGGGACCGCCACCCCCCGGGGCTTTAAATAAAAAATGGTGCAGGAGGGCTCTCCGCCCTCCCGCAGCCCCGGGGACCGCCACCCCCCCGGGGCTTCTTTTTTTTAATTTAATGACCTGTGGGGGGGCTCCAGTCCCCCCACACACCCCGGGGACCGCCACCTCCCTGGGGCACTAACAAATTTAAAATGGGGGTCCGTTTTGGACCACCGAAGCCCCGGGGACCATCACCTCCCCGGGGCTTTGCAGATGTGGGGAGGGGGGCCGCGCGGCCCCCCTCCTGGAGCCTGTGGTGGCCCTGGGGACCGCCACCCCCCAGGGCCGGCTCCTGCAGTGTCCCGGGGTGCCTACCCCCGGGACACTGTAGTTTGCTATGGCAGGGCGGGAGCCTCGCGGCTCCCGTCCTGTCATAGCAAACTGCTTTCGATTTTGGAAGAGAGAGCAGGAAACCTGCTCTCTCTTCCAAAATTCAAAGCAGATTGCTTTTTTACACGGAGAGCTGCATCTTAGCAACTCCCCATGTGGAAAAGCAATGCCGGCTCCCGAGGGAGACGGGGAGCCGGCGGGACCGTGGGGGGATTGGGGACCCCCCCACAGTCCCCAACGGAGAGGGCCAGCCCCGGGGGATGGGGTCTCCGGGGCAAGTAGTGGCCCAGGAGGGGGGCTACGCGGCCCCCCTCCCCAAAAAAAATAATAATAATTAAATAAAAAATAAAGGCCTGCCCCGGGGGATGGGGTCCCCGGGGCAAAAGGAGGCCTGAGGAGGGGGGCCACGCAGCCCCCTCCTTAAAAAAATCAAAAAAAGTGTGGCCATGCCCCGGAGGATGGGGTCCCCGGGGCCGGAATCGGCCACGGGAGGGGGGCCACGTGGCCCCCTTCCCGTTTCCTTTTTAAAAAAAAGAAAAAAAATGGGTAAGGCCCTTGGGGATGGGGTCCCCAGGGCCCAAAAAAAGGAAAAAGGAAGGGGGACCACACAGTCCCCCTTCGGGAAAAAAAAAATAATAAAAAAAAAAAACGATCGTGCCGCCGACCCCGCCCCATTCCTTTACCACTCTGCAAACGCGCCCCCTGGCGCGTTTGCAGAGGGGGAACGAATTCCCCTTGAATACTGGGGGTCCCTGGGGGCCAACTAGCCCACCAGGAACCTCCAGTATGCGCAAGGGGGCTGCGTTGCAGAGAGGTGTACAGAGGCCACGCCCCTTTTTACACCTCTCTGCAACGCAGATCTGTGGCGCTTTTTGGAGGTACATGGTGGGCTAGTTGGACTCCAGGGACCCTCAGGATTCAAGGGGACTTAATCCCCCAACTTAAAATGCGCCACGGGGCGCGTTTGCACAGTGGTGAAGGGAGGGGGCGGGGGCGGGGCTTCAGGTGACATGTGTGCAAACAGGACCCGTGGCGCGTTTTAAGATGGGGAATTAAATCCCCTTCAATCCTGAGGGTCCCTGGGGCCAACTAGCCCACCAGGTACGTCCAGAAAGCGCCACAGAGCTGCGTTGCAGAGAGGTGCAAAAGGGGCGTGGCCTCTGAACAACTCTCTGCAACGCAGCTCTCTGGCGCATACTGGAGGTATCTAGTGGGCTACTTGGCCCCTAGGGACCCTCGGGATTGAGGAGGAATTAATTCTCCAACTTAAAACGCGCCACAGGGCGTGTTTGCAGACATGTCACCTCAGGCCCCACCCCCTTCCTTCAACATTGTGCAAATATTCCTCTAAAATCAGCCGAACTACGAATTCCGATTTACTCACCTGTTATCAGGAGAGACCTCAGTGCTGCATCTTTGAGCCCAGTACTGATCCTGAAAAGTAATTTTAACCGTACTTACCAGTAACTTGAATTTCCTTCAATAGGATATCATTGCCTGCTTTTTGCTGAAAAAGTTTCTAAGTGTCGATTTTTGAAACATACAAATATTCCTCTAAAATCAGCAGAACTACGAATTCCGATTTACTCACCTGTTATCAGGAGAGACCTCAGTGCTGCATCTTTGAGCCCAGTACTGATCCTCAAAAGTAATTCTAACCGTATTTACCAGTAACTTGAATTTCCTTCCATAGGCTAACATTGACTGGTTTCACTTGGAAATTCTTCTAAGTGTGGAGTTTTGGAACTTTATAATATTCCTCTAAAATCAGCCGAACTACGAATTCCGATTTACTCACCTGTTATCAGGAGAGAACCCAGTGCTGCATCTTTTAGCCCAGCACTGACCCTGAAAAGTAATTCTAACTGTATTTACCAGTAACTTGTATTTCCTTCCATAGGAATCCATTGTCTGGTTTTCAGCAGAAAAGTTTCAAAGTGTCGATTTTCACAAACTACAAATATTCCTTAAAAATCGCCTGTATGACTTAAACGCATTCTTTCAACTGTTTACAGGAGATGCACCAGTGCTGGATCCAGGATCCACCACTGAGTAAGAAAAAGTAACGATAATACTACTTACCTGCTAAGTGAATTTCCTCCCACAGGATAACATTGGTGATTCTATGTGAAAAAGTTTCTGTCAACTTTTAAAATACAATAATATTCCTTAAAAATCACTACTGTAACCAAAACGCTTTTACTCAACTGTTTACAGGAGATGTCCCAGGACTGAATCTAGGATCCAGTCATGTGGTTAGAAAAGTAATCCATAAAGTAACTAATTGCATATAACTTGAAATTCACATTGAGCTCAATGTTGCATTTTAAAAAATGTAGTAAATCAGTATCAAAAAATAAATATAACAATTAATACATTTAAAAATTGTCATTTACAAAACCTTTGAAATTCACTGAAAAAAACCATAGGTTTCAGACATGTTATAGTTAGGAATTAGCATTTAAAAAACCTTTGAAATTCACTGAAAAAACCATAGGTTTCAGGCACGTTATAGTTAGAAATTAGCATTTAAAAAACCTTACAAATTCACTGAAAAACCATAGGTTTTAGGGACAGTTATAGTTAGTTGGACATTGCACTCGTACAAAACCCGTGAAATTCCCCCGTTATAGTTAGTTCAGGTAACTATAACTCGCGCCCCGCAATGCACTGCTGATGACGTCACATATTACATCACTCATGACATGGTCAGTGACATCACTGATGACATCACTGATGACATCTCAAATGACATCACTGATGACATCACTGATGACATCATCCATGTGAGAATTTGAAGCATCTTCTCACACCCTAATATAACTTTTGATACACCCACTGTAAATTACAGACTGCCATTGTCAAAACCATAGACACTCCAACACCAATTACTATATACACACTCACTGATTCTTAGGTCTACACACACACATCTACTCACTAACCCGTACAGTCACTCATACTTATAGTCACTCAGTACAGGACTATTATATGCACTCATATACCTATATAAACACTCACACACCGCCACTCATCCATAGAGGTACTCACACACCTAGTCAGTCATGCAAAAAATTAAGCACACACCCATTTACTCACCTATACAGTTATACACACACCAGCTCACTTACTCATACAAATACTAGCACATTCTTACGCTCTTATAAAATCTCTGATCAAGCACACACTCATCCATACAGTCACTCTCACAATCAC
Source organism: Calotriton arnoldi (assembly GCA_963921515.1). Taxonomy (NCBI): domain Eukaryota; kingdom Metazoa; phylum Chordata; class Amphibia; order Caudata; family Salamandridae; genus Calotriton; species Calotriton arnoldi. Next base: position 58,443 of record CAWUFW010005904.1, on the reverse strand, counting down.
ACACTCTCGCTTATAGCTATTTATATACTCCAACACACATATATACTGCCTTTCACATATGTAGTTACTCACACATGTACCACTGGGACATACATTCACTCACTAACACACTCTTACACACACTTACCCACCCATACAGTCTATCACAGATGCACTCTTGAAACCATCCACCCAGTGAATCACCCACTCACACATCTATGCACAGAGTCGCACACACCCCACCCACACAAACACTCAGGCACCCATACAGATACTCAGACAACCAATCAATAACTCATATAGACACTCATGTAGCTATTCACAAACCCATGGAGCCTCTTACACAGCAACAGACGTCATCAGCAGTGCATTGCGGGGGCGCGAGTTATAGTTACCTGAACTAACTATAACGGGGGAATTTCACGGGTTTTGTACGAGTGCAATGTCCAACTAACTATAACTGTCCCTAAAACCTATGGTTTTTTCAGTGAATATATATATATATATATATATATATACACGAAATGAAATGGGTGAGAGCACTTGCTTATACATGCACAATAGTTAAAAATGCCCAATTTAAACTTTTTAAACTGCACAGAGCTTATCTCTCTTCGCTCTGGATCCAAAAATCTTGCCCAGGGGCATCTGCCTGTTGTCCTCGCTGTAATCGAACACCAGAAGAATTTTGCCATAGGGTATGGGATTGTCCATCTCTGACAGATTTCTGGGCTCGTGTTTTTTGTGTTTGGCCACTTGTACTGGTCTACCCCTCTAACCCACTTGGCAACACTGTGCATTGGGGATTCCCAATGCCTTCGCAAACATAAAGTGGCTTCCCGGTTCTTGGATGTTGGCCTTCTGCTACCCAAGAGAGCTGTCACGAGCAGGTGGAAAGCGCCATTGCCCCATCAGTAGAACTGTGGTGCACATTGACTCTGTGGTAGGCTCAAGCAGACAGTAAGGCCCCTCACAGAGAGGAGAGCAGAGGATTGCACAAATACCCAATAGCAGAGGCTGGTTTGAGCTCTGGACGGCATTGGGTGCCAACCCCAGGGATGATACCTTGTCCCCTTGAAGGAATATAGATTTCCTTTTTTCCCCAATACATTAACATCCACTTGTGTAGCATCCCAGATTATAATGCTGAATTCCGTGTAGCACTAGTGACTAAGCTGCCTTCCTCCACAAGCCTAATTGACATCACAAAAGGGGAATAATACCAGGGATGTATCCTCCTTACAGACAGGGACCCTTCTCTTGCCATAGTACCCCTGATGCATCTGAGGAATGATTTCCCAGTCCTTGCTACCCCCCTCCTCGATTTTTGTAACATACAAATATTCCTCTAAAATCAGCCGAACTACGAATTCCGATTTACTCACCTGTTATCAGGAGAGACCTCAGTGCTGCATCTTTGAGCACAGTACTGATCCTCAAAAGTAATTTAACTGTACTTACCAGTAACTTGAATTTCCTTCCATAGGCTAACATTGACTGGTTTCACTTGGAAATTCTTCTAAGTGTGGAGTTTTGGAACTTTATAATATTCCTCTAAAATCAGCAGAACTACGAATTCCGATTTACTCACCTGTTATCAGGAGAGAACCCAGTGCTGCATCTTTTAGCCCATCACTGACCTTGAAAAGTAATTCTAACCGTACTTACCAGTAACTTGAATTTCCTTCCATAGGCTAACATTGACTGGTTTCACTTGGAAATTCTTCTGTGTGTGGAGTTTTGGAACTTTATAATATTCCTCTAAAATCAGCCGAACTACGAATTCCGATTTACTCACCTGTTATCAGGAGAGAACCCAGTGCTGCATCTTTTAGCCCAGCACTGACCCTGAAAAGTAATTCTAACCGTATTTACCAGTAACTTGTATTTCCTTCCATAGGAATCCATTGTCTGGTTTTCAGCAGAAAAGTTTCAAAGTGTCGATTTTCACAAACTACAAATATTCCTTAAAAATCGCCTGTATGACTTAAACGCATTCTTTCAACTGTTTACAGGAGATGCACCAGTGCTGGATCCAGGATCCACCACTGAGTAAGAAAAAGTAACGATAATACTACTTACCTGCTAAGTGAATTTCCTCCCACAGGATAACATTGGTGATTCTATGTGAAAAAGTTTCTATCAACTTTTAAAATACAATAATATTCCTTAAAAATCACTACTGTAACCAAAACGCTTTTACTCAACTGTTTACAGGAGATGTCCCAGGACTGAATCTAGGATCCAGTCATGTGGTTAGAAAAGTAATGCATAAAGTAACTAATTGCATATAACTTGAAATCACATTGAGCTCAATGTTGCATTTTAAAAAAATGTAGTAAATCAGTATCAAAAAAATAAATATAACAATTAATACATTTAAAAATTGTCATTTACAAAACCTTTGAAATTCACTGAAAAAAACCATAGGTTTCAGACATGTTATAGTTAGGAATTAGCATTTAAAAACCTTTGAAATTCACAGAAAAAACCATAGGTTTCAGGCACGTTATAGTTAGAAATTAGCATTTAAAAAACCTTACAAATTCACTGAAAAAACCATAGGTTTTAGGGACAGTTATAGTTAGTTGGACATTGCACTCGTACAAAACCCGTGAAATTCCCCCGTTATAGTTAGTTCAGGTAACTATAACTCGCGCCCCCGCAATGCACTGCTGATGACGTCACATATTACATCACTCATGACATGGTCAGTGACATCACTGATGACATCACTGATGACATCTCAAATGACATCACCGATGACATCATCCATGTGATAATTTGAAGCATCTTCTCACACCCTAATATAACTTTTGATACACCCACTGTAAATTACAGACTGCCCCCTGACAAAACCATAGACACTCCAACACCAATTACTATATACACACTCACTGATTCTTAGGTCTACACACACACACCTACTCACTCACCCGTACAGTCACTCATACTTATAGTCACTCAGTACAGGACTATTATATGCACTCATACACCTATATAAACACTCACACACCGCCACTCATCCATAGAGGTACTCACACACCTAGTCAGTCATGCAAAAAATTAAGCACACACCCATTTACTCACCTATACAGTTATACACACACCAGCTCACTTACTCATACAAATACTAGCACATTCTTACGCTCTTATACAATCTCTGATCAAGCACACACTCATCCATACAGTCACTCTCACAATCACACACTCTCGCTTATAGCTATTTATATACTCCAACACACATATATACTGCCTTTCACATATGTAGTTACTCACACATGTACCACTGGGACATACATTCACTCACTAACACACTCTTACACACACTTACCCACCCATACAGTCTATCACAGATGCACTCTTGAAACCATCCACCCAGTGAATCTCCCACTCACACATCTATGCACAGAGTCGCACACACCCCACCCACACAAACACTCAGGCACCCATACAGATACTCAGACAACCAATCAATAACTCATATAGACACTCATGTAGCTATTCACAAACCCATGGAGCCACTTACACAGCAACAGACAGACGGATACAGACATTCACCCAGTTTAGTCACTAACCCATGCATTCAGTAAGATACGTTTAATCACTCACTTATAGAGTTAGTCATGCACCTTCTAAATCATCCATTCAGACACTTATACACCCACTCATTCTTCAATACGCCTTTCCCTATATATATTAAACATATTTAAACTTTACAGAAACACACAGTCACTGGATGATGTCATCAGTGATGTCATTTGAGATGTCATCAGTGATGTCATCAGTGATGTCACTGACCATGTCATGAGTGATGTAATATGTGACGTCATCAGCAGTGCATTGCGGGGGCGCGAGTTATAGTTACCTGAACTAACTATAACGGGGGAATTTCACGGGTTTTGTACGAGTGCAATGTCCAACTAACTATAACTGTCCCTAAAACCTATGGTTTTTTCAGTGAATATATATATATATATATATATATATATATATATATATACACACGAAATGAAATGGGTGAGAGCACTTGCTTATACATGCACAATAGTTAAAAATGCCCAATTTAAACTTTTTAAACTGCACAGAGCTTATCTCTCTTCGCTCTGGATCCAAAAATCTTGCCCAGGGGCATCTGCCTGTTGTCCTCGCTGTAATCGAACACCAGAAGAATTTTGCCATAGGGTATGGGATTGTCCATCTCTGACAGATTTCTGGGCTCGTGTTTTTTGTGTTTGGCCACTTGTACTGGTCTACCCCTCTAATCCACTTGGCAACACTGTGCATTGGGGATTCCCAATGCCTTCGCAAACATAAAGTGGCTTCCCGGTTCTTGGATGTTGGCCTTCTGCTACCCAAGAGAGCTGTCACGAGCAGGTGGAAAGCGCCATTGCCCCATCAGTAGAACTGTGGTGCACATTGACTCTGTGGTAGGCTCAAGCAGACAGTAAGGCCCCTCACAGAGAGGAGAGCAGAGGATTGCACAAATACCCAATAGCAGAGGCTGGTTTGAGCTCTGGACGGCATTGGGTGCCAACCCCAGGGATGATACCTTGTCCCCTTGAAGGAATATAGATTTCCTTTTTTCCCCAATACATTAACATCCACTTGTGTAGCATCCCAGATTATAATGCTGAATTCCGTGTAGCACTAGTGACTAAGCTGCCTTCCTCCACAAGCCTAATTGACATCACAAAAGGGGACAAATACCAGGGATGTATCCCCCTTACAGACAGGGACCCTTCTCTTGCCATAGTACCCCTGATGCATCTGAGGAATTATTTCCCAGTCCTTGCTACCCCCCTCCCGCGCCCAGATATCCAGGACGCATATTAGCAGAGACCCTCCTTGGCAAAACTCCCTGTGTTCTATCACAGCCATCTTTACCTCTGGAATCCCTTTGTAGTAGACTCTGTTATTTCTTTGTCTTGTTTTATTTAAGTCACACATTATTGGCTAAGCACTGCACAACAATATGCTACTGTTGTTCATCACGCATGGTGGTATGTTCTATGATATTGGTTCATTATTCTGTATGTTGTGCACAGTTGCATTCCTATACTGTAAGCAAAATCTGAGAAATATTTTTGGTTGTATTTTATGTTATACTTTAAAAAAACTAATAAAAATATTTTTTTTAAATAGCTCTTAATATTATAGATTTTTGCATCTGTTATAGGTACTAATCGGGTTTCAGTTCTAGGAAGGCACAAAGGGCTTTATTTATGGTAATTTGGCGCAGGGCAGCACAGCAAGTTACTTTGCTGCACTGCCTACATCAAAGTGAAAGGGTAAGAATGCACCATATTTATCCAATTCTGTGCATTGCTGTCCTTTCCCCCTGCACTGGTGCCGTTTATGGCAGCGTAGTGCCAACGCAGGAACCCTTGCACCGTTGTGCAAGGGGGCCTGTGTTGTCGGCAGGATTGTTTTTTTGCAGGAAGGGACACCTTCTTGCCAAAAACAATCCTGTGAGGCTTTTTCCCATTTCTATGCGTGCTTCAGAATGCAGCACGCATGGAAAGAGGACAAAATGAGGAGAAATAAATATTTCTCCATGCTGCACCTCCCCCAGGTTGGTGTAAGGTTTTGGCGCCTCCCCAGGTTTACGTGGTTTTGTACATCTGGGGAAATGTCAAAATCCATGGGTTTGCATGGTAACACCCAACACAACACCCATGGAACGCCTCTCTAGCACAGAGTAAGGCAATGCAGCTATTTACACTGCCTTACTCCATATTTATGAGGCCATTCAAAACCACACAAAGTGGCTTTGCGTGACCTCATAAATATGAATTTGTAGTTTGCGCTGCCAGAGAGTCTCAAAAAGTGACACTACGGCAGTGCATAGGGCTCATAAATAGGCCCCAGGGTTTCACCAGATCATGGAGTGTTGGAAATACAGAGATTGTTAAATGATATATCATAAGCAAGATTAGGAATTCGTTGCGGAAGTAAGAATGATACAGTCACTAAAGGTTTCCTCTTGTCTTTAGATATCAACACTCCTGCAGTGCAGAGACGATTGTGTGTCAGTTTCACTCTCTTATCAAATTCACCATTCTCCAGGTTTATTTCTAACATACTTATAGCCATTGTATGTCTGGGTGTGGGTTGGGAGAAGTGTGGAAGAAGACATTAATTCCATGGCTCTGGATTGCAGGTTAAAACATTCTGACATTGTTTCATGGTTAGTGTTGTCAATTGTAGCTGCCAATTCAAGTAATTAACTGGCATGCAATGCTGTGAGCTGGAAGAGTATTGCCTAGTATTTTGACAATTGCGCTTTGGAGCTAAATGTTTGTCAGGAATTGTTTTGCAGCTCTGTTTTGGATATGTGCATAAAGGGTTGCAAAGAGACAGTATTTTCTGTAATTTTACTGAGGAAAGTTTTGGAAGTCGGCCAGAATCATCACTCTGCTATTATCCAACAGCTCCATCCCAGCAATAGTCTCATAATGTAAAATGGTATGGCCTTATAAGTATGCAGATAGCCACAGTGTATAGCTACTGAGAAGCATATCCGCTCACACAATATATACTGAATGTATGTGTTTCCTTAGGGTAGGGAAGACTATTACAAGAGCAATTTGCTCCCAAGCGGACTGCTGTGTGCTGAGATGTGCACTATTTGTGATAAACTTCTCATTGTCTATTCTTTTGATACATTTGCAGACATTGTGTAGTATTACGAAAATGGCTAACTTGTTGTCTTTGACACATTGCCCACATTTGGAATCCTTCTTGCAAATTCTTGCTGGTTAATATTCATCGGCATTTGTCTAGGTGTAATCATAGACTGCTTGCACTAATTCCACAAAAACACTGTGACAATTTTCCATGTGAGCTATCTGCCCTTGTTTCAACCACTGTCCACCTAGATGGTTTCAAGGTTTTTGGCAAATCTCATAAAGCGCTAACATGATTCAAGGGCATTAGAATGTTTTCCATGAGCACCAAATTGCATTACAGAAGTTAAGATTCATTGTTTTAGGCACAGGGAGATTAAGTGACTTGCCTAGAATCACAGGATGGTGAGCGGACTCGAGGACTCGAAACATGGCTCCTCTGTTATAAAGCTGGTGGCTTTGGCCATTAGGCTACATCTCAGCCTTCCTGTATGCTTCAAAAATATACATGAAATAGCAATGTTTTGTGGTCTTTTTTGCCATCCAAAAGCTGCTCAGCACCAATGATTGCAAGGGTGTACATTATGCAGGGTGTGGCACAGTGATGAAACCGGCTTGTTGGTTCCTGGGCACTGCACACACACTAGGGTTTTTTTTTCTTCCCACCCTGACAAAGATCCCATTTAGAGTACCATATTGCTTAGTAGTTGCTGCTGTTTGTGTTATGTTGCTAACAGTATTTGGTGACGGAGGTGGTGGTGGTGATGGTTGGGTTAGTGATTTAGGCGCCTAATACTTTTGATGCAGGGTAATATAATGGTGTTACTCATCATAGACTTGTTCTTGGCCATTATAATAAGCAGGCGTGGCTGGTACAGGTAAGACCGATGGGGCGGGGCAGGGCGGGGCGGGGGTAGAGGTTGAGATATGACGGGATAGGGAAATAAAATAAATAAATAAATAAAAACACTTACTTTGGGCTCACCACATCGCCGAGTCGGAGATGCCGCAAGTGCAAGGTAAGTGGTTTTATTTATTTATTTATTTTCCTTATCCCGTCGTATGTCAACTTTCCCCCCCGCCAGGCCCCCGCCCGCCGCCCCACGCCCACTGCCCCACCACTCTTACCTGTACCAGCCGCACCTGATAATAAGAGCCAAATTAGTGCTCCTGGTGGAGGCACTGCGGCCTTCTATTGCTTCACCTCATACTGTGGAAATGTTTTTTACAAATTCCTGAGGGCAAGTGCACAAAAATGTTTATGCTCATATTCACTTACCACACAGTTCCTCAGAACAGAACATAGCTGATATCTGGCAGTCTATGCAGTGTTCCTTTCTTTTTCTGCATCATTGTCAGATGTAAAATTAGGAAACGCCTTGGCAGCACTTGAGTCAAATTTTGTAATTCACCGGGTTGTGGAAATTATTGATTGCTTTTCTTAAACTCACAAATCACAAGGCGATGATTGACTGAAGAATGGTGTGTATTACAACAGAGTACAAACAAGATTTCCAATCCACAATGAAATAGCAGAAATAGAAAACAAATAGACACAAAAAGACAAAATGGTTACGAGGCTTCAGATATTCTTTTCTACGTAAAGCCCCCATAGTATTCTTAACAGGTAAGTTGGGGCTCTTTAAAACTGTATTTTGTCAATCATTTATCACTGACTTGGGATTTCACAGGACATATTGCTTCTTTTAGCCCAGAAACGAAGGAGACTCCCTTTTATGTTGATCACAAATGCCTTTCTAGTGAGTCCTGTGAGAAAATGGGGTGGATGGTAGTCCACCACAAGGAATTATGTCATTATTCTTGTTAGGTCTAGTAAAGGTTTCAGTAAGACCACGCACTGTAATTATCCAGAATTTATGCTAGATTCGCTCGCAGACCCCTTGAGACGGAGTGGTATAAGTAGATGGGGGCACCTGTTAGATGCAGATCACAACTTGAGTTGGGAGTATTGGAATCACAGGACTGAAGGGAGAATCTCTAGATTTAAAATATTCCAAATAAAATCATGGATGAAAAATCAAGACTGGATAAGTAAAAGCCCCAACCAAATGGAAATGGACCTTCAAAACCCACAGGCTAGGAAGAAGGAAGTGGCATTATGGTACTCACATCTACTTATGGCGGCCAATGAAAAGATGAGAGCTCCCTTTTCGCCATGGGACGGATACTTGCCGGATGCTAAGCTGGAAGAATTATGGCAAGTATCTTTATCTACACTTTATATGACAGTTAAATCCGCTGCATTAAGGAAGAACCACTTTTTCACTCTCCACAGAATATATTAGACCCCAAACAAATTGGCAAAATTTAAGAGGAATGGTGACACCAAATGCAAGCGATGTGGAAGAGTTGATGCAGACGACATGCATATGTTTGCCACCTGTCTAGAGCTTGAAGTGTTTTGACTTGCTGTTGGTAAGACCATTTCTGACGTGATTGGTACCAAAGTGGAGGTAAGCATGGATTTAATTATGTTTGGGATAAGGCCGCAAGACCTAAAGGGCTCATGTCTTAATGTAAAACAAAGGCATTTGATGTTCTACCTAATCCTCATAGCAAGAAGGGAAATTTGTAAATTATGGACTGAAAGCTCCGTCCCCTAGTGGCAGGAGTGGAGGAGCTCAGTGGCCTTCTTTGAGAAGGTGGATAGGAGAGAATCTAGGGGAACCGCTGGGGGCATGGTATGGGACCTATTGAGTACTGGGTAAAATCACTGGTCCGATGATTACATCTTCTCATAGCATCGGGCTTAGGAAGCAAGCCGCACAAGAGGGGGCCCAATAAACGACAGTTTTTTTGCTGCTTGAAGAAGTCAGTTCAATCCACTAGGCACCAGGATCATCATAACGCGCAAGGTGCTTATTTTGAGATTGGAGAAGGTATGAGGACTATAAAAAAAAAAAGGTTTCAGTAAGGTAAACCTGAGTTCAACCCCTTGTAGCTATGGCACAGAGCAGACAGGTTGAACTTAAGAAAATGTATCCAAAATTCACAAGTTCCAAAACAGATAAAAAGCTGGAAATACTACAATAAAGTCCCCACTCCAATTTATATAGATAAAGAACAATTTAATAAATGAAATGACAGCAAAACAACAAAAATCCAATAAAGGGAACTGGAGATATTAATTTTTTAATTTTTAAATGAACATAGTGCCATAAAGTATTAAGCACCAACAACGGTTATCTGGTTTCGCATGCCAGGTATTTTGTTGTAATTTAAGACTGACTGTGATGGAGAATGGATCAGATAAAAAACGAGGATCTACCCAGTGGGAGGTTTTACCTTCTGACTTAGGGCCTGATATATATGTTGATGGTAAGCATACAGTCCCTAGCAAGAGAGATGGAATATTCTTGCCACAAATACAATGGTCTGTTTGCCTAATTTATATGCAAGAGTACGATAGTATGGCATTGATGGAGACTACTCTGACTCCACTTAGGCCAAGCTTCTCTGATCGCCCGACAGAGTAAGGGCCATCGGAGAATTGCCTATATGTTCCCCACCTAATTTAGATTGGTGGATATATAGTCATTTTATATTGCCTGTCAACACCCGGCTAACCCTGGGGGTGAGGGCTAGAAATAATTAAAAATGCTCCTCTCACCATGGGCGATGACTCCAGCAGCGGGGGGTCATCGCTTTATTATTTTTTAAAAACCAAAACTAACTTTGGGGTTTCGTTTTAGAAAATAAAAAAAAGTACTGAAACTTTACTGTACAGCTCAGTCGTGTTTACTGGAGCCATACTGTAAAGTTCCAATACATTGACAAGAACCGCCATGATGGCATTTCCTGTGAATGGTAGAAATGTCTGTTAAGATGATGGACATTTCTAAACTTGGCAGGTGGATACTCCTTCAGGATTTCCACCAAATTATAAATCAGCCACTTAGGGGGCCGATTCCGATTCGGGCCGGAAAACGTACCGACCGACTCGGTCCGGGAATAAAGACCGACCGACACGTACCGGCGCCGTACGACCCTGGTAGTACGATGAAATGCATGTGAAATCAGACCGACTCGGACGGAATACAAAACGACCGACCGAGCCGGACGGAAACAAGCCATCCGGCCGGGAAATCACGCGAAACGAACCGACCGACACGCACCCGGATTGAACCCGAACGAAACATACCCGCGAACTCCGACCCGCGTAGTACGATGCTGTGCGTGCAAAACACAACCGACTCGCCCGGAGCACAAGCCGTATGACCGACACGCATACAAAACCCAGCCGAAGCAACCCAATACTACGCGACCGACTCGTACGCCGCAAATGAAACCTAGCTGACACACAGCGGGAACGAGTCAGACAAGATCGCACCACACAACTGCAGCATCCTACACGGACACAAGAACGACTCCTACATGCACCAAAAACACCAAGGAAAAATTAGAAAAAAAAGGGCCAAACAAGCAACCACAAAGCCAATAAATACAGGGAGGAAAAGAAAATGGAACAAGGACACACCTCCAACTCCACCTACATAAAGGCCACAAATCCCTACCATGATCCTTTGCAAATTCCACTGACCTGCCAGCACACAACACCATCACACAGCAACCACAGACACACTCACAGCTCATACATCACACAAGCCACACACCATTACCACACCTACAAATAGCACCCTCACACACACCCAGCTAAACCTACACTCACACACCCCCACTTGCACACACACACATCAATCACCACCACCACCCATCACCATGCCCCCAAAGAAGAACCATAAGTTCCTAGATAGTGAATTGGAAGTCCTGGTAGACGAGATCCTGAGGGTAGAGCCACAGTTGTTTGGTACATTGGTACAACAGACCCCCATGTCGCAGAAAACCAAGATGTGGGCGAGGATTGTCAACAGGGTGAACGCACAATCACCATGTTTGCGCACAAAGGAAGACATCCAGAACAGGTGGTATGATGTGCGCAGGAGGGTCCGGGACCTACTCAAAAAGGACTACCTCCTCAGCCAGCACACCGGCAGTGGCCCTCCTGCAAAACCAGTATACCTCAGGCCCTGGGAGGAGAAGGTGCGGGCCATCCTACCACCAGTGAGCGTATACGGACTAACAGACATCCCAGAGCCTGGTGAGTACACAACTAATATACACAATATGGTGTGACAACACACACACATCACAGTCAAGGGGATAGGCAAACCATGCACCCTTAGCAAATACACAGCAACCAAAAGATATTCATCCCAAGATGTGAATGCTAGTCAGACAAACACAATACCTCCCATCTCATAGTGATATGTAACTGTGTCATGACATGTACAAACCTAACAACAAATACAGCAAGGCAGTGACACAAATAGAACCAACAAACACTCCCAGATATTTAAACACCACTAGAACACCACCTCACAGGGAAGCTCACCGAAAGGAAGGAATTCTGTGTATGCTGGTCAAATCAGTGTAGCCAATAGCATGATGGGAGTGGTAGTCACAGATATTGGTCACACCCACAATTGGCCCATCAACACCACTCTGAACCATGCTCACATCACAGGGAGTGGAAAACAACTGACAAGATGGCTGACACTGGGTACTGCTGTGGGGAGCACAAGGCCCTGATGGGAACTGTGCAACAACCAACAGCAGGACACCACTGACTGACATCCTGAAAGACAACTTGCACTCCCTGCAATGGAAGCACGTACCATGGTGGGATATCTGGCTGGGTGGGAAGGAGGACTCACAGCACTGACCATAGTTACAAGCACCTCCACTCACACACACCCTCAACACTAACTCCACATAACCCACCTGGGAGAATGCAATGCCTCACATCCTAACTGAAGATCCCACAAAGAACCACCACCCTGGGTCATGCTGTGTGAAGCACAGGGACACTCTTGGGACTTGTAGCCAAACAACTGCCAGGACAACACTCCCAGCCATCCTGTCAGCACAGGCACCCCACCCCACAGGGAAGCAGAGTCAAACGGAAGGAAGGATGGGCATGCTGGGAAGGGGGTGGAGGCAATAGCATGATGGGAGTGGTAGTCACAGATCAACATCTCACACCCACATGGTCCAGCAAGTTAGCACTGAAGCATGCACACCTCACAGGGAGTCAAAAGCCACTTCAAAGATGTCTGACACGGGCCACAGCTGTGGGGAGCACAAGGCCCTGCTGGGAACTGGGCACCAACAAACAACAGGACCACACTGCCAGCCATCTTGCCATTGCTGTCACACTCACACACAGTGAAGTCCACTCAAAAGGAAGGAAGTATGGGCATGCTGGGAAGGGGGTGTAGGCAATAGCATGATGGGAGTGGTAGTCACAGATATTGGTCAGCCTCACAATTGGCCCATCAACACCACCCTGAACCATGCTCACATCACAGGGAGTGGAAAAGGACTCACAAGATGGCTGACACTGGGTACTGCTGGGGGAGCACAAGGCCCTGCTGGGAACTGTGCAACAAGCAACAGCAGGACACCACTGACTGACATCCTGAAAGACAACTTGCACTCCCTGCAATGGAAGCACGTACCATGGTGGGATATCTGGCTGGGTGGGAAGGAGGACTCACAGCACTGACCATAGTTACAAGCACCTCCACTCACACACACCCTCAACACTAACTCCACATAACCCACCTGGGAGAATGCAATGCCTCACATCCTAACTGAAGATCCCACAAAGAACCACCACCCTGGGTCATGCTGTGTGAAGCACAGGGACACTCTTGGGACTTGTAGCCAAACAACTGCCAGGACAACACTCCCAGCCATCCTGTCAGCACAGGCACCCCACCCCACAGGGAAGCAGAGTCAAAAGGAAGGAAGGATGGGCATGCTGGGAAGGGGGTGGAGGCAATAGCATGATGGGAGTGGTAGTCACAGATCAACATCTCACACCCACATGGCCCAGCAAGTTAGCACTGAAGCATGCACACCTCACAGGGAGTCAAAAGCCACTTCAAAGATGTCTGACACGGGCCACAGCTGTGGTGAGCACAAGGCCCTGCTGGGAACTGGGCACCAACAAACAACAGGACCACACTGCCAGCCATCTTGCCATTGCTGTCACACTCACACACAGTGAAGTCCACTCAAAAGGAAGGAAGTATGGGCATGCTGGGAAGGGGGTGTAGGCAATAGCATGATGGGAGTGGTAGTCACAGATGTTGGTCAGCCTCACAATTGGCCCATCAACACCACCCTGAACCATGCTCACATCACAGGGAGTGGAAAAGGACTCACAAGATGGCTGACACTGGGTACTGCTGGGGGAGCACAAGGCCCTGCTGGGAACTGTGCAACAACCAACAGCAGAACACCACTGACTGACATCCTGAAAGACAACTTGCACTCCCTGCAATGGAAGCACGCTTCATGGTGGGATAACTGGGCTGGGGGAGAAGGAGGCCCGGATGGCAAGCAAATACCACCAATGCTGGTCATGCACACACCTCAACATTCACATTGACATGCCACAGGTTGGCAGGACAATGTGCTACACCAATATCACTCTCTGACTGTCACAATTTAGGAGAATGCAATGTCCAGGCCCACATCCAGAGGTACAGTCACAACTGTCAGGTGTTTGAACAATTGATGCCAGTAGAAACATAACATACAATCTGTGTCTCTCCCCAAAACAGGTGATGATGGGGACACAGCAGCAGACGAGGAGGAGTCCCTGTCCCAGGCTCCAGGGAACACTGAGCTCACTGGTGTGGATCAGCCTCTGCACTCCTCGGATGGCGAAGAACCAGCTGGACCCTCCGGTGTGAGTCATCATGCAGCACCAGCAGGACCAACATCTACACCCCCTGCACCCACCCCTCCAACAACTGCCAACACACAGGGCACCCCTGCCAACACGGACAGACCAAGGACCACAGATGACAACAGCGCAGGGACCCAGACCCAAACTGGAGCTGGTGACAACGAGCCCAGGAACAACACCCAGGTGGGCCCACGGTCACCTGTGCGTGCCACCGCAGGTCCTGCACGTGTCGCCAGTGGTGGTGGGAGGGGTGGTAGACATAGGTCGCTCTTTGCAGAGGGGTCTGGACTGCATGATGACCCACAACTGGCACGCATCGCGGATGCATACCAGACTAGCACCGGAGAGGTCAGTCAGGTAGTGGGGATCCTCAAGGACATACAACAGCAGCAGACTGCCCATCATGCCCGCTTGGACTCCCACATGTCCCGTGTCGAGACACACATGTCACGTGTCGAGACACACATGTCTGGCATGGAGTCCAAGTGGGACACATTGGAACAACTGACAGCGGTGCATAGGGACATACTGACATGCCCCCGCCAGATCAGCACCAACATGGCCACACCTCCCTGTGTGCCCACAACATCTGCTGCTGAAACAACTGCAAATGCCACAGGGAGGGAGGAGGACTCTGACATAGAGTCCCCTGCACCGCCGCAGCCTGCACCTGAGGGTCCCCCCCCCAAGAAGAGGGGCCGTCCGAGGAGGCCAAACTGAGAGGCCGATGGCCATCTACATCCCCCAGGAAGACAACACCTGTTCTGGAACTTTTCCTCTGTGTGCAAACTGCACGCTCTGTCGAAGCCAACCCAACTCTCCCACATGACATGGGGAGCTCTAGTTGGCCAAATTTATCAGATGACTGTGGACTTTACTCTGGACATCTCAGCTACCAAGACTTCCAAATCACATGGGAACTTTGGATTCCAATTTCTATGTACAGCACCCACCATCCTGTGCACCATTCTCACACCTGTATGTAAATAAACTCACCAATACACCATATCTGCCTCTGTTGTGATTCCAACGTGCTCTCTGTCATGGAGATGGTGATCAGAAAAATGACACTGTGCATGCTAACTGTTACAGCAAGTACAACACCGTCATGTCAGTCATGGCGACATGACACATATGAGGGAGACACACCACTAGGGCCACACAACACATACACACCAGGGCCATCAGACTTATCACCTATACTGATGTTGCAACTAAATACAATGGAATGCACAGACACGCCACCTATTCACAGTCTGTCAACTAGACTACAGGTGCAGTAAGCAAATGTCAGTCAGATGTGTGACCACAGACAACGCACATCCCAAAGTGAAGAACAGGTTTATTACACATTTGCAACATGTTGTTTCCACTACAAATGCTAGCTAATCCAACCTGGCTGTGGCCACAAAGTCAAAAAGTGCAGAAGATAGAAAGTCCAGGGGTGTGTGGCACATCACCTGTAGGGAAACGACTGCTTCCACCTTGCAAGTTGATTCATGGATTCGTGGGATCCAAGTTGATCAAACAACTCCGGCAGCACCCTGTGAAGGACAGACATGACACACAGTCAAAACCACTGAAGAACAGCACAGAACGGCAATACTCATGTCTAATACATGTCACGAGATAACTACACAAAACCAAGTTAGCATGTCAACACTGTTGGGCAGTACAGACCACCTGCAAGGACACATCGCTGCACGCATCCAGTCAAGTAGCACATGGCCACACTCAAACAGCAACAGAGCACCACACACACATATCATGCAAACTCAAATCATTGACATTACAACCCTCTGGAGACTCACATTCAGCTGAATAAGTTGGTGATGAGCTGTGTGCGGACATCACCATCATCATCTTCACTGGCATTGTGACCCAGGCCAGGATCTTCCACAGGTGGCGGACGTTGGTCATCGTCATCCAGGATGAGAGGCAACTCCTTCCGCACTGCCAGGTTGTGCAGCATGCAGCAGACGATGACAATCTTGCACACCTTTGCTGGGGCATATGGGAGGGCCCCTCCTGTCTTGTCCAGGCAGCGGAAGCGGCTCTTCAGGAGACCAAAGGTCCGCTCAATCACCCTCCTCGTCCGACCATGTGCCTCATTGTAGCGCATCTGGGCTGGTGTCACAGGGTTCCTGAGGGGTGTCAGCAACCACAGCATGTTGGGGTATCCCGAGTCACCTACAGACAGACAATTGCACATTAGCCGATTTGAAAATATGTGCGGAAAACAACATAGCAGAACACACACAATGGTACAAAGTCAGTACACACCAACAAGCCAGGCACGCTGGTTCGGCATCTGTGACATCATCCTCGGGATGCGACTACTCCTCATCACGTAGGCATCGTGTGCCGAACCGGGGAAACGGGCACACACATGTGTGATGGTCATATCTGCATGACATACCACCAGAGCATTGATCGAATGGTAATGTTTACGGTTCCGGTATGCCTGCTCATGTGCCTGTGGTAGTATCAAAGCCACATGTGTCCCATCAATGGAGCCAATTACATGTGGCATCCTCCCCAGGGCATAGAAGTCACTCTTGACGTCAGTGAGTCGTTGACGTGTTGGGAAATAGATGTACTGGTTCAGGTAAATCAACATTGCCCCCAAAACATCGCGTAGCACACGGCTGAACATAGTCTGTGACATCCCACCTGCAGTCGCCACAATGTGTTGAAAGGTACCAGTGGCAAAGAAGTGTAGGGCTGCCATCACCTTCACCTTGGGGGTCAGCGCTGTAGGATACGGATGGCCAGGCTGCAAATGTGGGTCCAACCGCACTGCCAAATCCTCAATAAGCTGCCTGGTGAAGCGGTACCGTCGGATGCTGTCACGTTCCACCATCGTTGCCAGGTCTGGGAATGGTCGATGGACAGCAGGAGCCCTGCAGTGCGTAGGTGAAGAAAGCAAGATTGTCAGTCACCCCAACTATGTGCCGTTCACCATACTCAATTTCACATGATACATCATTAACAAACACAAGTACTTGATGTGTGTGTCGTTCTGTTTGGACATATATGGCACCTACATGGACATCATCTAACATCTCTGTTCAACAAGTGTTGACAACAGGTTCCAGGGTGTGCTATGGGAAACCATTAGGCTGTGTCACAGTACCCATTTACTGTTCTCACGTTCCACACACATACCACAGTGACATGTCTGGACAGATGCTCCACAGGCATCACAGCTCATTGACAGGTAGATTCACTGGGACCCTGTCTTGCCACATGGACACTGGCATGACATTGCGTATCATGTACACGTCACAGAAACTAACATGACACCCACAGGTAGTGGCCCCTGTAGCCTCTGCAGGACAGACATGGACGTCTGTGACACACACACACACAACATCAAAGTTCATGCACAAACCACGTGGATGTGGAGACTGTCTCCCATTGTGCACATGGAGTCAGAGACATGCGAAACACAACATGCACACAGACTGCGGAGGGACATCACTATTGTGGCAATGGGCCACCCTGTGACGTACATGCCTTCCCACATGTGAGCCTGGGGGTATGTGACATGTCATACACATACACAACCTGGAAATGTGACCATGACACATGCCCATAAATGAAAAGTTGCACACCACAGTGGTCAGGTGCACAACACACAAAGGACCCAGTCCCCATGAACACGTGCACAGCCTGGGTGTGTCTGCCCCCAAATGCCACCCCAAAAACCACATGTTCACCCCATACACAGATAAGGTTATGCTGCCACACATGCCTTAGATACATTGTGGACTGGGTGTGGTGTTGTAGGTGTGCCCCTGAGTCCCTGGAAAGTATATGTGGCTGGCATAGGTTCACCAGTGACCAGCATGGTGACATCTGCGTGTGACCTGTCCAGGGACGCGTTGAACAGCAATGGACCGATCGGTGTGCCCGGCCGGCCCATTGCATTGTATGTGAGCGGGTACGCGTTGTATCCCGGGTACGCGTTGTACAGCAATGGACCGATCGGTGTGCCCGGCCGGCCCATTGCATTGTATGTGAGCGGGCACGCGTTGTATCCCTGGTACGCGTTGTACAGCAATGGACCGATCGGTGTGCCCGGCCAGCCCATTGCATTGTATGTGAGCGGGTACGCGTTGTATCCCGGGTGCGCGTTGTACAGCAATGGACCGATCGGTGTGCCCGGCCGGCCCATTGCATTGCATGTGAGCGGGTACGCGTTGTATCCCGGGTACACGTTGTACAGCAATGGACCGATCGGTGTGCCCGGCCGGCCCATTGCATTGCATGTGAGCGGGTACGCGTGGTATCCCGGGTACGCGTTGTACAGCAATGGACCGATCGGTGTGCCCGGCCGGCCCATTGCATTGTATGTGAGCGGGTTCGCGTTGTATCCCGGGTACGCGTTGAACAGCAATGGACTGATCGGTGTGCCCGGCCGGCCCATTGCATTGCATGTGAGCGGGTACGCGTTGTATCCCGAAATACGCGTTGTACAGCAGTGGACCGAATGGTGCGCACACATTGGCTGGGGCCTGGCATGGCAACGGACGCGTTTTCGAAGCTCCAACGAGTCTGATGCAGTGAATTCAGTTGGCCAGCCACAACAATGTTGCAAAATCATGGGTGTCATGAAGTTGAAGATTTGAAGGATGCTGTGGGTGTGTATTAGTACTGCTATTCCATGGATTGGTCAGATTCAGAAGATGCAAACGACTTGGACCTATCACTTTGGACACATGGGACAGTATCTGCCTCTGCAGCACACATATAATGCTGGCTGTTCCCCTGAGAGCTCACTTGCCTGCACTACATGCTCCAGGACGACATCTGCCACCAACACTGCTGCTGTTTATGCATCCTCTGGCTCCTGCAATGGCACGTACTGTGGAGAGAGCCCCAGCATTCAGCCTTGAGGAGAACCAGGCCCTGCTGGACAGCCTCCTTCCACAGTACAGCAAGCTGTATGGGAAACCAGGGGAGCAGGTGAGTGTGCTGTCCACTGCCTCACTAATTGTGCATGTTGTCTGACTAGCAGGGCTTTCAGTGTGCACACCACTGGCTAGCATGCCCACTGAATAGTTGTCACACCCCAAAGTGTGTAGTTACATGCACTGAACTGGTACAGTGCAGTAACAGTGCATTCCAACTAGGTTTACTTCCCATGCAATGATACATGTAGTGACTGCTGGCAAACTGTTCATAGCCATTGTTGCACTGCCTGTGTACATCATATGCCCCTGTGATTGAGACATGTATATCCAACTGTGTGATGCACGTATATGTTGCATGTGTAGTAATGGCCTTTTCACTTTGTCATCCTCACAGGTTGATGCCCACCAGAAGCAGGAAATCTGGCTGACCATCGCCCGGAAAGTAATATCCGTGGGGGTCTGCAGGCGCAGGATCCGCAACTGCCAGAAGAGGTGGCAGGACCTTCGTGGCTGGACCCGGAGGATCGCAAGGGTCCAGCTGAAGCTGTCGCCTCCTCGCAGGAGGGGCAGACACCGGACCCTGACCCCCCACATGCTCCGGATCCTGGCGGTGGTCTTCCCTGACCTGGATTGGCAGCTGAAGGACAGACAGCAGCAAGGAGGGGGTGAGTCCATGACTGCACTGTGCACTTTGTCTGACATGCTATGTGCCCTCCTCTGGCCTGGTTAAACGTCCACAGTACATCAGTCATGTGGTCCAGGACCCATGTCCCTCATTTGTGACATGCCCACTTCTCCTCTGATACGCATATGTGTGGCCCTCATAGTCAGGAAATTGTGTCATTTGGGGACTGTGTCATTGCATTTAGCTTTGCTCAAGCTGGGGGACAGCATTTGTTCCCGTGACTATGTTGTGCGATTCATGGGTGGGTCAATTGCTTACACAATGCCTAAGTTCTGACATGTAATCTGGGTGTAACTTTGATATGTGGTCCGCTTGCTGCTCTGACTCACCACATGTCCCTGTGGAATTTAGCACGCACCCATGCTGCTGGTGGGAACAATGTTTGGGCCTCAGGAGTATGTGTATCCAGTGTGTCACACATGCTTAGCCACCTGCCTACTGTCCAGGACTTATCCCTCTTACAGGTGGAGCTGGACAGTCATGCCTACTCCAGGGCATGCAATGCACTCTGTACTCCCACTCCTGTGTATCATCTGGCATGTTGTGATCAGTGTAATGTACCCTCAGGTGTCTGCCTCTGTCTCATTGTGCCATGTCTTCGTTGTCAGGACTACTGGTATGTTTATCGGTTAGGGCTCAGCATGCCATCTGAGATGTGACCATGATAGACGATACTTCTGTGACTTATAGGTGTCTGATCACTTGACTGTGCACACAGGTGTTTGCGACTGTGACTTTCAGGCAGCTGTATTTTCATTCACAGCACACTGTGAGGTGCTCATGTTCAGAGAGTTGTGTTTCATGTCCCCCATATGTCCAGTTGGTATGACGTGGACAAATAGTAGTACAGATGATGTGGTATTTGGGGGATGGACATGTGCACTTGTCAGTCACATAACTTGCATTCCCCATGCCCTCGGATTGTGACACAGTGCAGACTGTTGTTGGCTGGCTGCCATGGCCATGTGACTTGAGACAGTAATGTATGATTTTGCACGCATTCCTGTGTCATGGCATTCAACTTCCTGAGACTGATCCTGCAGGGGTTTGACATGTGCAACATGCACCCCATTGTGGCATTGACTATCCGGACATGGGTGCATCATGGTGTCTGGTGCTGGTATGCATCACATGCATTTCTATTTAGACTCTGGCCATCCCTTTATCCGGACACCTGCACTGACTCAGTGGCAAGAGATGTGATGTGTGCATGTTCACATACTTCACCGTGTTCCCTGCAATGTCCAACAACTGTGTAGGTGGTGCATGTGTCCACACTGGGGTCTTACCATCAGACAGGCACCAGACAGATGGGTGCAAGGGCAGGTGGGGTGTGAGTCCCATGGTTGACCATCAGGCTGACAATTGGCTTCCCCGAATCTGTGTGAGGACTTTAGGCAATGTTCAACTAAGGATGGCAGGGCTTGCTCTGTAATGTGCTGTACTTACTGTGGTGTGTGCGGTCAGTGCAGGTGTCTGATGTTTGTCTGTTTACCTAATTGTTTGCAGATACATCCACGGCCACAGGAGGGGACAGCTCCACGGACCAGGAGGAGCAGTGGAGCCAGACTGGGTCAGCATCGGACGAGTGGTCAGAGGGACCCAGTGGCACGGAGGGCGAGGGGAGCCACACCGAGGAGCCCTCAGCACCATCCACCTCAGCTGAGGACCACAGCAGCTCGGAGGATGACTCCCTTGTGGAGGCGGGTCTCAGCAGCCACCAAAGGCCAGCTAGTCTGTCTGGCCCCGCCACTACCACCACCACCACCGCCCTCCCATTGGCTCCCATTCCTGAGGTCCGTGGGGGCTCCCGTACTCGGGAGCGTGTCTCCTTCGTGCCAGGCACCTCACCCCCTGCCCCTGTGTCCCGTGCTGCCCTGAGTGAGGAGTCTGTGTACCTCCTTAGGCAGCTCCATGTAGGGCAGACAGCAATGCTGAGTGTCCTCCATGCACACACCACTCTGTTGACACAGCTGGTGTCGTTCATGGAGGGCATCTCAACGGGTATGTCTGCCCTACAGAGGAGCAATAGGTCCATGGACTCCTCCCTGACGGCAGCAGTGTCCCTCCTCCAACAGTCCCTCACCCCTCCCACCTCTGCCCCATCCACACTTCCTGCCCTCCTACCTGTCCAAAGCACATGCACACCTGCACAGTCACCCAAACACACAGACACGAGCAGCACAGACACACCCAAGAGAAAGGCAAGACGTGCACACACGCATCCTCAGGGGACTGATACCACAGACACAGGGGACGGGGAACACACACACACACATGCATCCACATTAACTCCACAGTCCTCCAAATCCTCTCCCTCCAAGACCCCTTCCCTTGCCTCGCCTGCTAACACACCTACACAGCAGATCTTCCTGTGTGACCTCGGCCTCATCCCCTCCAATCCTGCTGATCCAGCATACCGGGGGAAGAGGAAGTCCACCCACACAGAGGGGAGTGCCTCACCCTCCCCCAGGTGCAGGCAGAGTGAGCCCCCCACCCGCAAGTCCCCCGGTCCCGGAAGAGCAAGACCCCGCCACCGCCCTGCAAGTCAACCACCCAGTCTCTCACCTCCATCCCCCAGGCCACCACTCCACAGGTTCCACCGCCACACCCTGCCCCAGGTTCCCCCACACACCGATACCGCATCCCCAAACTGCTTAGGCCCTCCCCCTGCCACTTGCTCTTCCACCCCCAAACCAGATGCTCTGCCTGTTTGTGCCACTGGTGTGGAGACCGTGTCCCCCCCTCTGTCCTGCCCAGCTCTTCTGCCCCCCTTCCACTACCTTGGAGTCATGCACTGCGGTGGAGTCCACAACCACCCCGCCTGACTCGGGCACTGCATTGGGGACCCAGTCCACTCCATCTGACCAGCCCACTGCAGTGGTTGCAGCACCAACTCCATCTGACTTGAGCCCTGCGCTGGTGCCAGCCCCCCCTGAGTCAGACACCTCCACTGCAGTTGCCGGTGACACTCCTGCACCCACCTCCCCTTCACTGCCTCCTTCTGGCATCCCCTGATCCTGTCCCTGCGGTGCCTGGCCTGCCCCTCGTATGCCCCTCCAAGTGGGATGTCCCCTGTCCGTACCTGTGCAGGCAAGCAATTGTTGACAAGTTGTCACACATCACCCTGTTGGGACTGTATATTTGGACTGGCCATTGGCCTTAGTTTATTTTGGACTTTTGATTTGAGTTGCACACTTGCTTAATAAAGCCTATTTTTGTTTACTTGTGGTTAATCTTTGGAGGTACATGATGGAGATGTGTAGAATCATGCATTTGCTGTTGTAATAGTGTTCAGATCAGGTAAATGAAGTTTTGCTGTGATGGGCTCCATGTGGTCCATGGGATATGTGTCATAATCTAGTCTGGATCTATAGCATCCTTTGCTGCAGTCTGAGGGTGTAATGTTCAGCATTTGACACAGGGATGTACGTTTAGCATTTGTAGCTTACCATCTTTGTCCTACACTGATGCACATCTGGTGGGCTTACCACTGTCCAATGTTCCTAGTACCCTGACTGTGTGCCCGTCTCCAATGGACATGCAGTTTAGCACATCAAATTTGGAGGACTCATCTGTGTACACAGTGCAAGTTGCTTGACGCGTGTCTTGGGTGTATGCAGATGACTGACGTGACACTCCTGTGCCCAGGCTGATATGAGCAGAGCCTTCAGTGTGTTGTAGTTGTTGACTCACTGACCGAGTGTTCTGCTGACATGTTTGAGTCATGCACAGACAAGGTTTGGCACAGCTGACCTTCCACAGGAGTGGAGTGCCCTCATGGCAGTGCGTGATTCCGTGATATAGGCTGTGCCCATGTTGTGTGTTGTGTAGGCATGTCTGTGCGTGTTCCCTTCTCCTTTTCCTACACAGGCTGTGTCCCTACAGATGTTCCTGTTTGTGATGCTTGCTGAGTTGTTCTGTGTTCATCCAGCATCTTGGACCTTGTTACTCCGGGATGTGGGTGCATGGCAAACTAATGTTCATGAGCTTGTCATCCCTAGTTGTCTTTGTTGTCAGGGCTGGGGATGTGGGCAAACGCAGATGGGACACAGTCAGGATTCCTCTTGGCACTTGTTGGTTACACGAGTAATGTGATTTTCTGTTTGTGTATGCTTTCAGTGATTGTGACACGTTGTGTGTGTGACTGCTGCCATTCCTCAGGGTCAGAGCTGCAATGTTTGAAGTTGTCTATGTGTGTCCTTTGTGGGTCAGCTTGGCTTCTTCATTGGTGTGTGACTATGGCCAGGATCCCATTGTTTGGGGTGGATTTCACGTCATGCCCATGTACGGCATACTGTGCAGTGTGTCAGACATTCACAAGTATTGTTGACTGGCCATGTGTGATGGGTTTCTGCACCTCATTTACCCCCACCACCCCTGGGATTGTCATGGGTGCATGTGCAATGTCAGCAGTCCATGTGAGCTTCAACGCTGTACATTGGTGGAGTTCAAGGTGTGTGGCGTTGAGTGTGTGCAAATGTGAGTTGTTGCACGGCTGGAGTACTACCTCCATATTTTCCTCGGCTGGCAGGCCGTGCTGAGTGCTTTGTGCTGGTATAGGTGTTATGGTAGTTTGTTGCTCAGGAC
Organism: Calotriton arnoldi; assembly: GCA_963921515.1. Taxonomy (NCBI): domain Eukaryota; kingdom Metazoa; phylum Chordata; class Amphibia; order Caudata; family Salamandridae; genus Calotriton; species Calotriton arnoldi. The sequence goes on along the minus strand of CAWUFW010005904.1, from coordinate 33,861 downwards.
ACATGGCTGTGGTTCACAGTGTGGATAACATCTACCTTTGTCATCACAGTGTGATTGTCATGCAGGCTAGTGTCACCACAATGTGGGGTCCCTGGGGGGAGTGCTGTGGTGGTTCTGTCTCTTGCTGTGTGTGTTGCTGTTCCTACAAGCTTGTGTGACTTGTGTAATTTGGGCTCCCTCTCATCTCACAATGCCTGTTTGCCCACATAGGGGAATCCAATCCATGAGTTACTTTTGTATGTGACTGTGTTGACATCTGTGTATCAGTGAATCTGGCCTCCTCATGTGTTGTGTGTTTGCCTGGGGACACTGGCACACAACCCCCCTCACCTGTTGTGTATGATATGCAGTGTGAGTCTGCCTATTTGTGTTTGTGCTTTTGCACCACTGCATTGGCATATCTTTAGTTTGCCATTGGCTGTATGTTGTTTGTTGGCGTTCCCCTGCTGGCCCAGGGACTGCTAGGTCATCAGTCAGCACATTGATCATGGTTAGTATGTCCCATTGCTGCCATGGTATGGTATTTGTTCACCTGACATCTACAGTCTCCACAGGATATCTACATTTGTGTGTCCATTGGTGCTGATATGTCGGTCTGCATTATGATGCTCACTTCTGTCATTGTGTTATTTGTGAATGTAGACAATGTGGGCCCCCATGGCTGATGTTTGTGTACACATGGCCAGAACGATGTGTCATTGGCACTGCACTGCTTGCCTCACACAATCTATGTTGCTATGGGACACAAGCACTACAATGCCACTGTAGTGTTTGGTGTTGTGTGGCCAGGAATAATCCCTGCAGTTATGTTTTTGCAGCTTTTACCAGGACTACACTTCCCTTTTGGGCACTGTGGTGATGGGGCTTTGGGCCCCATTGCCACACTGTTCAAAATGTGCTTCAGCTATGGGGCACACACTTACCTTATGGGCACTGTGGTGATGGGGCTTTGGGCCACATTGCCACAGTGGTCATGGTCTGCTTGCATTGTGTAGGCCACACACACAATTATGTGTGACACATGTGTTAGGGGGTCACATTGTATGTTCATTGTCATGTTCAGTGTTGTATGCATTTGACACAGACCACACACACTTGTCATGGTGTTGGGGGCTGGGATGTAATTTACAGACAGTCCTTATGTGGGAGTATGCTAGTTGTGTCATGCATTACCCGTCTTATGAGTAGGGGTGGTTGTAGTGACAGGCTTCCAGCCCCCCATGAGTGGTGATGGTAGTAGTGGTAGGCATCCATCCCCCTAAGGGTGGGTATGGTAGTAGTGGCAGGCATCCAGGCCCCCCTGGGTAGGGGTGGTAGTAGTGGCATGCATCCAGCCCCCCCTGGATAGGGGTGGTGGTAGTGGCAGGCATCCAGCCCCCCTGAGTGGTGGTGGTGGTAGTGACAGGCATCCAGGCCCCCCTGAGTAGGGGTGGTGGTAGTGACAGGCATCCAGGCCCCCTGAGTAGGGGTGGTAGTAGTGGCAGGCATCCATCCCCCTAAGGGTGGGTATGGTAGTAGTGGCAGGCAACCAGGCCCCCTGGGTAGGGGTGGTAGTAGTGGCATGCATCCAGCCCCCCTGGATAGGGGTGGTGGTAGTGGCAGGCATCCAGCCCCCCTGAGTAGGGGTGGTGGTAGTGACAGGCATCCAGGCCCCCTGGGTAGGGGTGGTGGTAGTGGCAGGCATCTATCCCCCTTAGGGTGGGTATGGTAGTAGTGGCAGGCATCCACCCCCTAAGGGTGGGTATGGTAGTAGTGGCATGCATCCAGCCCCCTGGATAGGGGTGGTGGTAGTGGCAGGCATCCATCCCCTAAGGGTGGGGATGGTAGTAGTGGCAGGCATCCAGCCCCCTATGGGTGGGGATGGTAGTAGTGGTAGGCATCCAGCCCCCCATGAGTGGGGATGGTAGTAGTGGTAGGCATCCAGCCCCCCATGAGTGGGGATGGTAGTAGTGGTAGGCATCCATCCCCCCATGAGTGGGGATGGTAGTAGTGGCAGGCATCCATCCCCCTTAAGGTGGGTATGGTAGTAGTGGCAGGCATCCATCCCCCTAAGGGTGGGTATGGTAATAGTGGCATGCATCCAGCCCCCCCTGGATAGGGGTGGTGGTAGTGGCAGGCATCCAGCCCCCCCTGAGTAGGGGTGGTGGTAGAGACAGGCATCCAGGCCCCCCTGGGTAGGGGTGGTGGTAGTGGCAGGCATCCATCCCCCTAAGGGTGGGTATGGTAGTATTGGCAGGCATCCAGGCCCCCCTGGGTAGGGGTGGTAGTAGTGGCAGGCATCCATCCCCCTTAGGGTGGGTATGGTAGTAGTGGCAGGCATCCATCCCCCTAAGGGTGGGATGGTAGTAGTGGCAGGCATCCAGGCCCCCCTGGGTAGGGGTGGTAGTAGTGGCATGCATCCAGCCCCCCCGGATAGGGGTGGTGGTAGTGACAGGCATCCAGGCTCCCCTGGGTAGGGATGGTAGTAGTGGCAGGCATCCATCCCCCTAAGGGTGGGTATGGTAGTAGTGGCAGGCATCCAGGCACCCCTGGGTAGGGGTGGTGGTAGTGGCAGGCATCCATCCCCCTAAGGGTGGGGATGGTAGTAGTGGAAGCCATCCAGCCCCCTATGGGTGGGGATGGAAGTAGTGGTAGGCATCCAGCCCCCCATGAGTGGGGATGGTAGTAGTGGTAGGCATCCAGCCCCCCATGAGTGGGGATGGTAGTAGTGGTAGGCATCCAGCCCCCCATGAGTGGGGATGGTAGTAGTGGCAGGCATCCATCCCCCTAAGGGTGGGTATGGTAGTAGTGGCAGGCATCCAGGCCCCCCTGGGTAGGGGTGGTAGTAGTGGCAGGCATCCAGCCCCCCCTGGATAGGGGTGGTGGTAGTGGCAGGCATCCAGCCCACCCTGAGTAGGGGTGGTGGTAGTGACAGGCATCCAGGCCCCCTGGGTAGGGGTGGTGGTAGTGGCATGCATCCAGCCCCCCTGGATAGGGGTGGTGGTAGTGGCAGGCATCCAGGCCCCCTGAGTAGGGGTGGTGGTAGTGACAGGCTTCCAGGCCCCCCTGGGTAGGGGTGGTGGTAGTGGCATGCATCCAGCCCCCCCTGGATAGGGGTGGTGGTAGTGGCAGGCATCCAGCCCCCCCTGAGTAGGGGTGGTGGTAGTGACAGTCATCCAGGCCCCCCTGAGTAGGGGTGGTGGTGGTGGTAGTGACAGGCATCCAGGCCCCCCTGGGTAGGGGTGGTAGTAGTGGCAGGCATCCATCCCCCTAAGGGTGGGTATGGTAGTAGTGGCAGGCATCCAGGCCCCCTGGGTAGGGGTGGTAGTAGTGGCATGCATCCAGCCCCCTGGATAGGGGTGGTGGTAGTGGCAGGCATCCAGCCCCCCTGAGTAGGGGTGGTGGTAGTGACAGGCATCCAGGCCCCCTGGGTAGGGGTGGTGGTAGTGGCAGGCATCCATCCCCTTAGGGTGGGTATGGTAGTAGTGGCAGGCATCCATCCCCCTAAGGGTGGGTATGGTAGTAGTGGCATGTATCCAGCCCCCCCTGGATAGGGGTGGTGGTAGTGGCAGGCATCCATCCCCCTTAGGGTGGGTATGGTAGTAGTGGCAGGCATCCATCCCCTAAGGGTGGGGATGGTAGTAGTGACAGGCATCCAGCCCCCCTGGATAGGGGTGGTGGTAGTGGCAGACATCCAGCCCCCCTGAGTAGGGGTGGTAGTAGTGACAGGCATCCAGGCCCCCTGAGTAGGGGTGGTGGTAGTGACAGGCATCCAGGCCCCCTGGGTAGGGGTGGTAGTAGTGGCAGGCATCCAGGGCCCCCTGGGTAGGGGTGGTAGTAGTGGCAGGCATCCAGGCACCCCTGGGTAGGGGTGGTAGTAGTGGCAGGCATCCATCCCCCTATGGGTGTGTATGGCATTGGTGTTGGCCATCCCACCCCTATGGTTCTGTTGTTGCTAGTGTACGTTATTTGTGCATCCCTATGTGTGTGTGACATATTTCGTGTACATGTGGTTTGTTTGTATTGTTGGTGTTTGACTTACCGTCTGCGCCGTACGCGTCCGTGCCCGTCCCGGTAATAGATGTAGAGTATAGGTAGGACCTGCGCAATGGGATTCATGCTTGGATCGTCTCGTTCGAATTTCTCGTGTCTTTGAGTCGTACTCGTAGCAGGCTTGTTCGTCTTGTAGCCGTGGATCGTCTTGTGGCGCGAAACGGAGCTTATGTACGGCTCGCCCGGATGCTCAAACGTGCCGGACGTAGCGACGAGTTCGGCGCGTACGAAAGACGCATCGTACTAGTCTGGCCGGAAGGTGCTGTGTATTTGGTTCCGTGCGACTCGATTCGGCGTTTACGGATCTGGCTCGGGCGGGGAACAGGAGCTGAAATGGGTAAGTACAGCTCGCTCGGAATGTGGGCTGTTATGCGCATCGTACTTGTTCGTTCGGTAGAGTGTTCGAGTCGGTCGGAAAACACGTGTTCGGCTGGTATTTTTCCGGACGAATACTGTTAGGTGCGCTTCCGGCCGACATCGGAATCGACCCCTTAGTCTGAAAATATGCCGAGGCACTTGGCAACCAACAACTGAATGATTTTCTTAGGTGCTTTTTGCATCAAAATCATTAAAAAAATCATATCTCTGGTTCCCGCTATCAGATTGTGATCAATCTGGCTTTGTTTTGCTTAATACATTGTTATCTATTTTCTAAATGTCTTTGGTAATTTAATTTTCTTACTTTTCATGACATTAAAATGTTTTGGTACTGCTTGAACGTAATGGTTTTCACTGGGGAATAGTCTGTTGCCTGTGCCGCAGCTACCAGGGGTTGGGAAGAGATTCTCTTAGAACTGTGTTGTGCCTAACCAGGGTTTGTTTCTAAAGTTGGTGAGGGCGCCATCATCCCAGATTATTACCAAAATTAATATCCCAATTTCTGACAATCACCTTTAATCATTTATTGATACTTTTTATTACTTTTTGTGATCAATAGCATGACAAACGTTGTTGCCAGGAGGTTATATCTGCTTTAAAAGTATTGCTTAGTTTTTCTCTAAATGAGTGACCTTTATCTGTTGAATAATGCCTACTTTGCTCTGGTTATAAAACCCTAATTCTCTATCAGTAGTGGACATTAATCAGCGTTCAGTTACTTTCCCATTTTTAATTCCCCTTTGTTTAGTGATTGTTCTGGAATTGGTTTCTATAAAAGATGAGCAAAACAGTTGCTACGTTCTTTTACATATTCAAAAGACTCATTTTCCTTTTTTTTTCTTTCATAAAGTGCTTTCGCTTAAATAAACTATAATCAACTTTACATTGAACTGCTTTTTAGTTAGGCAGGTTATAACGGATTGTCGATGAACAATGGCTAGAAATAACTAAGGGCAAATGTACTGAAGCTTTCTTGTATTTCCAAATGGCCCGATTCGGAGAATCGGGCTGCTTAAGCATCCGCAGAAATGCTTTTTCTGATGTACAAAGCCCAAATTGTGATTCAGTAACTTGTTTGGGTTTCGTGGATTCAGTATTTGGAAGGAGTGTGTTGAGGGCATCCCTTTCTAATACCGAATTGCAGTAGTTAGTGTACGAATGTTTTGCGTCCGAAATTCGCTCGTAAAACATTCACAAGTTACTGCCAACTCAAAATTGGTGGTAGACCATTCACAAAGGTGAAGGGTTCCCTTTGGAAGGGGCCCCTTCCCTATTGAGAATGGGTGCAAAAATATTAAGAGCAGGCAGTGGTTTAAAAGTTTAATTTTTTTCTTTGTAAACGCATCCCATTTTCCTTTCAGGAAAACTGAATGCATTTTTTTAAAAAAGCAATCACAGACATGGTCGTCTGCTGGCCCCAGCAGGCAACTATTCCTGTTATGGTAGCGAATCCTAGTGGGTCACAAATTGCAACCAACCTCATTAATATTCAAGAGGTAGGTCCATTTGTGGCCCACTCATGAGTCGTTAATGAAACTCAAAAGAGTTTTGAACATTAGGAATAGCAATTTCTTAATTGCAAGTCACAAAAATAATAATCTCTGTTCCTCTTTTTGTACATCTTTTGTGTTTTCAGTGTAAGGTTGGTCAGATTGTCCCTTTCCTCCTGATTATATTTTTTAAATGGCTCCATACAGAGTGATAACCTATATATCTCAGACGTGTCACTCAGAAACATTGTTCTGCAGAGAAACATTGACCAGAAGAACCTCCGATAAAACAAAAGTAACCACTTTCCTTTCAGAAGCAAACATTAATCAGACAGGGCTGAGTTACTTTAAGGTCCTTAATGACAATGTTGATAAATATAAATGTTGTTTACTGATTATTCGTCATTTGGTTGCCATACAAGATCAACTATTAATCTTGCATACTGCTTTGAAATTACACATTATCTCCCTGCTAAGCAACTTGCTCATTTTCGAATTAAATTAGAGTGCTGAATACTTTGTTAATCAAGAGCAGTGGCAGCAGTAGGTTATGAATTTCTATTTATGTGAGTTGTGTTATCTACTAATGTAATTCATAATCATTGCAGGTCCCACTTCAGACAGATGTAACTTATTGCTCTGCATGGTTTGTCTATGCTGTGTGTGTACTCATTTTGGTGGGTTCCTGCTTCGGATGCGTTTTTAACATATCAATGTTAGTCTTCGTTATCACCTCAGTTCAGTTACATATACAAATAAGACCACGATTTTACCGTGACTTTTTTTCCTGCAGTTACCTAATGTGCAGAGGTGGACTGCAAAATGAAAAATGTCCGAATATTAATACTGCAGCTTTTTCAGACAATGCATTGTATGATAAGAAAAAGACAACACCAACGCAGAATTTTTACCCGGTAATATTAATGAAGAACTACTATTTAAACAGATGCATAAACAATGGAACGTTATGCAATGTTAGTCAATCTCTTTGATCAGTGACGTAGTCTAGATGTCATGGCCTTCTTAAGCAAGGGAGGATAACAGATCATCCCCCCAGCCAGGTAGGTATTAAAATACATATGTGTGGTGCAGTAGGCCTCCTCAAACATTCTGGATTTTAGTTTCACAGCACCTGCTGCACTAATGATAACTGCACGCCTGCTTACTGGTTGCCAGGTTCCATACTTTAGCCTTGTTTCCTTTTCTCCTCCCACTCCAAATCCCTCTTTGCACTCGTCTCTTTCACCTCGCTATACCCTTCCACTCTCTCTCTTCCAGTCTTCTGTCTCTCACTCGTCTTTACCTCCTTCCTCCCTTTTCCCTTGTCATCCTTATTTATTTCATCTTTCTTCCTTTCACCCTGCCTCTTTTGCTTGCCCTTATATTCTTTCTCCCCAATCATTATCCCCTCCTCCGATTGTCACCTTTTCCTCTCCTTTCTGTCTTTCACCCTCTCCTTTCTTTCCTGACCCTGCTCTTCTCCATTTCTCCCTCATTCTGTACTCCCCCATACCTCACCCAACTTTGCTGAAGAGTAAACTCAGAAACGCGCCGCAGGCAGGCTCTATGCTTTATAATTGTGGAGCAGATTTATAAGAAACTAACGCTGCATGGTACCGCAAGTCATTTTGCTGTGCCGCAGCTAGTTTCGAAGCTACAGGATGCAACATATTTACAACAATATGTCGCATCTCTGTGCTTCTCTCCTGCGCAGGCAGCCTGGCACCATGGTGCAAGGATGCCTGCGTCGTCAGGAGATTGTTTTGTGCACGAAGGGGGACCTTCCTGCACAAAAACAATGAATTCAGGTGATTTCCTCTTCCAAAGCGTGCTGTAGAATGCAACACGCATTGAAAGATGCAAAAAACAGGGAGAAATTAAAACATTTCTCCTCGTTCAGCGTAGCATTCTGACGCGTTTCCAGATTTACGATTGCTCGTAAATCTGGAAATGCATCAGTGGACATGGGTGTTGCACAGCAACACTTCATGTCACGTCCTAACATGCAAAGTGTTGCATGAAAAGGGCCGATATTTACAAGCACAGGTAAAGCCACGCAGGGTGGCTTTAGGTGTGCTTGTGAATGGGGTGGCAAAGTGAGCAAAAGAATGATGATGGATTCAACCCAGATCTGTGACTGGGGGTGAGTGTTTGAAAGTTTCAGCACTCCGTCCATCATCTCCTTGTGTTTGCTGTGAATATCACGCCAGCAGGTTGCGCGCCCGGTGGGTGACGTAACGTGATGCACAGGCGGCGCAAGGCACATAAATCTTCCCCTGTGTGCACAGGCAGTCTCTAAATTAAACAACTGCAGACAGTAATGGGCAGATAGACCCCCCACACCTATGGTCAACTGTGCTGTTGTACGGGTAGTGATGGCTCTGCCTTGGTTTCTTAGTGCATCAGACAATTAATCAACTCTTTGTAAAGACACTGTCCATTTCATGGAAACCGAGTAGATTGGTAGATTCTCCAAAGTAGTCAATCTTGTAAACTTAAGGCATGATGCTGGGTCTTGCTAAGTTTGTTGAACATAGCTCTCTTAGCCCCTTTCTTGTGCCCACAAACTGCTCTTAACTATGGAAAAACTGGTGATATTCATATTTGGGAAATAGCTTTTTTGCATCTCCTCCCCTGATCACTCTTACAGGCCTTTGAGTAGTGCCGATTGTCTTAATTAATGTTAACTAGTTCTCTTAGATCCCTTCTTTACTTGCCTAGGCCATTGCCCCCACAAACTGGCTGTTCTGCATGCAGTGGATCTGAAAACTCGCCTCTATGCCTAAACAGCCACCATTTCTCAGAAAGTTCATTAGCTGTTTTGTTTGCTGCTTCCTCTACATTCTTGGTGCTTATTTCACCTGAACCAGACCCCTTTTTAAAGCATTTGCATCAGTCTTTCCTCCTCACTTTGACTGGTTTTTATTTATAGCCGCTATCTTCCATACCCCTAAACCCCTTCCTTACCCAATAAAACAAGTTGATCAGATCAACATTTGCAACTCAAATGTTAATACTCCCTTGTGTAACACTTAGTATGGCCAAAGTGATCCCCACCAATTTCTCATACTGAAACAACTATTTCTTGTTCATCTTCCATGACAGCTTCTCTACTGAAGCGCATATGGGGAGATTGTTACTATCCCCACGTTACCATACATCAGACTTGCACACTTTGAAGTACGTCCTCTTGGGTGCAATGGGATCTTGATACCAATTCAGAGACCCAACACTAACACTAGATACAAGAGAAGGTCAATGCACTTGTTCTGAAATCAAGAAGGTGCAAAAGAGTGGTTTCATTGATGGCACGCTTGCCGATGCTTTGATTGTTGTTCTACTGTTGCTGAATGGGATACCTTAGAGAACATGTGAGCTACAGGGGTCCACTGTGGGGCTACCTTGAACTGATAAGCAGTTCATCCAGAAGAGCTCAAAATTCAGACGGGGGGTTTGCTTAAGCAGCACCTGAGGGGAGTAGGAGGAAAAATGACTAACAAGATTGCCCAGGTGCATGAGCTCAGCTCCTCCGCTCTTTGGCTCGGTTTGGCTGTGAGGAAGAGTGGGCTTACAAGCTCTCCATGTGCTAACTTTCAACACACTGGCATCAGACCATGCCTTCAGTGTTCAGCTCCACCTGCTATAGTATGTCGGCTCACTGCACCTGGTGGCTGCAAAGCAAATACATTTTCTGCATTGAATGCAATCGCCTCATCCTCTGCTCACTAAGCAGCAGAGCCACGTTCTGTTTTTCCTTACTGAGTCCAGTGTTATAATAAGGGCCAGACTGGCTGTAGAGGGCACCGGGCATTTCCCTGGTGGGCCGGAGGGGTGGGGGCCGGTTTTGTGGCCGCAGGGGGCAGTTTTGCAGCAGTGCTGCAGTATCGACCCCTGTAACAAAAGCGGAGTGGTGTGTCTTACTAGCCCCCCCTCACTCCGAGGGCCGCTCGAGCAGCAATTTGACAGGGCTGATTGCTGTTACCAGTCTGGCCCTGATTACAATATTTTAGACACTAAAATTAAGCACAGTGAAATTCTACGTTTGAGAAAACACTTACTAAGGTAAAGCAGTTCTGACATCTGCTGCTTCTGTCCAACACTAGATGGTTCCTCTCTGGCAAGTGAGCTGTGAGGGATATAAAATAAACCTGGGAATTAATTTCTGAAATCTGCTGCTTTGTCCACCACTGTGCATTGTAAACATGAACTCTAAAACCAGTCCTGATCTATATTAGTGCAACTGTGAATGACCTAGCCCCACTACGGGCAGGGCCAAGTTAAATATAGGTTCAGTTTGTGAGATAACAACCCAAGTGAGTCGTCCAAACTACTGGCATCAATCCCTTCACTTGATGGCACTATTTACTTTGGTGGTGAAAATGATTTTGGATATACCACATGGAGCCATTGTCAGATATTTCACCAGTTCACAATTTAACTGTGGGTCTCCTGGCTTGGGACTTGCTTCTCTGCATGTTCAAATGCCTATCGTTAAAATTATTTTTTAACAATGATAATCAAAGCTTTTGCTGGTTTGGACAAACGCAGACCAGGTGGAAAAAGTCCTCCTTTTTTGCTTTCCAAAGTCTACATTCTGTGGGTCCAATGCAATCCCACATTAGTTGACTAGCCAGTGCTGCTAATTTGACAAAAGCAAGATCATGAGTCTGCAATTTATATGTGCTGGGAAACGAGTGCCTAGGTATGGTATATGTGTCTGGGCATTAGACTTTTCAATCACCATTCAGACGAGTGATATGGAGCTGAATTTGATTTTGTCTTTGTTGGAACTGGGGTATCTGGTTGGGTTGGCAGAGGTATGCACCCTGTCCAAGCTGGAACCACCACTCTAGTCAGGGTAAGCTAGATACATACTAAAAATAACCTGTAGATAACCTGTGCTCACCCTCTGGTAGCTTGGCACAGAGAAGGCAGGCTTATCTAAAGAGTTAATGTGTATATTATTTTGTGCAACACACACACACGCACATATATATACACACATATATATATATATATCCACTGAAAAAAACCATAGGTTTTAGGGAAAGTTATAGTTAGTTGGACATTTCACTCGTACAAAACCAGAGAAATTCCCCCGTTATAGTTAGTTCAGCTAACTATAACTCGCGCCCCGCAATGCACTGCTGATGACGTCACATATGACATCACTCATGACATGGTCAGTGACATCACTGATGACATCACTGATGACATCTCAAATGACATCACTGATGACATCACTGATGACATCATCTAGTGACTGTGTGTTTCTGTAAAGTTTAAATATGTTTAATATATATAGGGAAAGGCGTATTGAAGAATGAGTGGGTGTATAAGTGTCTGAATGGATGATTTAGTAGGTGTGTGACTGACTCTATAAGTGAGTGATTAAATGTATCTTACTGAATGCACGGGTTAGTGACTAAACTGTGTGAATGTCTGTATCCGTCTGTCTGTTGGTGTGTAAGCGGCTGCATGGGTTTGTGAATAGCTACATGAGTGTCTATATGGGTTATTGATTGGTTGTCTGAGTATCTGTATGGATGCCTGAGTGTTTGTATGGGTGGGGTGTGTGTGACTCTGTGCATAGATGTGTGAGTGGGTGATTCACTGGGTGCATGGTTTCAAGAGTGCATCTGTGATGGACTGTATGGGTGTGTGAGTGTGTGTATGGGTGTGTTAGTGAGTGAATGTATATCTCAGTGGTACATGTGTGAGTAACTACATATGTGAAAGGCAGTATATATGTGTGTTGGAATATATAAATAGCTATAAGTGAGAGTGTGTGATTATGAGAGTGACTGTATGGATGAGTGTGTGCTTGTATCAGTGATTGTATAAGAGCGTAAGAATGTCCTAGTATTTGTATGAGTAAGTGAGCTGGTGTGTGTATAACTGTATAGGTGAGTAAATGGGAGTGTGATTAATTATTTGCATGACTGACTAGGTGTGTGAGTACCTCTATGGATGAGTGGTGGTGTGTGAGTGTCTATATAGGCGTATGAGTGCATATGATAGTCCTGTACTGAGTGATTGTAAGTATGAGTGACTGTACGGGTGAGTGAGTGGATATGTGTTTAGACCTAAGAATCAGTGAGTGGGTATGTAGTTATTGCTGCTGGAGTGTCTATGGTTTTGAGAATGGCAGTCTGTTATTTAGAGTTGGTGTATCAAAGGTTACATTAGGGTGTGAGAAGATGCATCAAATTATCACATGGATGATGTCATCAGTGATGTCATTTGAGATGTCATCAGTGATGTCATCAGTGATGTCACTGACCATGTCATGAGTGATGTCATATGTGACGTCATCAGCAGTGCATTGCGGGGCGCGAGTTATAGTTAGCTGAACTAACTATAACGGGGGAATTTCTCTGGTTTTGTACGAGTGAAATGTCCAACTAACTATAACTTTCCCTAAAACCTATGGTTTTTTCAGTGAATTTCTAAGGTTTTTTAAATGCTAATTTCTAACTATAACGTGCCTGAAACCTATGGTTTTTTCAGTGAATTTCAAAGGTTTTTTAAATGCTAATTTCTAACTATAACATGCCTGAAACCTATGGTTTTTTAAGTGAATTTCAAAGGTTTTTTAAATGCTAGTTTCTAACTATGCCTACAGAGGTAGGACATGTGAAGAAAGAAGAAGAAAAGCGCAGAAAGAAGGAAGACAAATGCAGAAAGAGGCAACAGAAGTCCAGAAAGACGAAGAAAAGTGCAAGAAGAAGGAAGAGATGTGCAGAAAGAACCAACAGAGGAGTAGAAAGTACTCCTGTGCCCCCAACTTTTTGCTGATGGGTACTGGTGGTAACTGACTCTGTCTCTGGTGGTAAAAGACACTTAGAATACAGTGAAAACACCTACATACACTAGGGAACACTATGCGTTGGGGTACCCCTGTGATTAGCATGACCTCCTCTGTATTTGCCATGAGTTAGTGCCTGGGTCATTGGATGAGTACATGGGTACTGACTGGATGATTAGAGTACTGCAAGGAGAGTGGATGGTGAATTTATAAGTGCTTGTGTTTTGGCGGAGTGATTGGATAAGTACATGGTGCTCGCTGGTTGATTGGAGGAGTGCATGGGTAGTGACAGGGCGATGGCTGGACTGCATCAGTAGTGCTCAGGGTAAGTTGGAGGATTAATTCCCCTTGAATCCTGAGGGTCCCTATTTGATAAAAGCCCTGGCGGTGGCGGTCCCCGGGGCTTGGGGGGGCCTTGGAGGCCCCCCAAACATTAAAAAAACAAGCCCCGGGAGGTGGCGGTCCCCGGGGCTGCGGGGGCCCCCGCGGGCCCTGCATATATTTGTTGGCAATGCCCCCGGGACCTGGCCCACCCGGGGGTCTCAATTAAATGAAGCGCGGTATCCCGCGCTTCATTTTTTTTTACATTTCGGCGGGATTCGCGACCCCAGCGCGAATTTCGCCAATTTTTTTTAAAAAAATGCTTTTTTTGGCCCTGGGGGTCCTTGTGGGACCCCCTGAGCAGGCCTAGGGGGTCAGGGTGTTTCTACCCTGCCCCCTTTTCTTCTTTTTCACCTTTGTTTCCCTGTTTTCTTGTGACTCGGTTCTACCGAGTCACAAGATGGCTGCCAACACTTCCTGGTTTGGAGTGTTGGCAGCCAATTAAAATGAAGCTCGTGGTCGGGAGGGTTCGCGGATCCACCGCGCCTCTAGATATCGATATTTGTTTTTTTACAATTTCTCAGCAACTACCGAACGGATTTACACCATTTTTAAAAAGGTCGCTTTCTGAGCCAAGCAGTTCTCAAATAGCGACAAAGCACTTTTGAATTATTTGTTATCTCTATGTTTTTTTATCCAGTTGACCACTTGATTAAATGTTACGCTTAGGGGAGAAAATGTGGTGTTACCAAGTTGGAGTTTCTGCTTCAGCTCGTCATTCTGTGATTCTGGTCAAATCACTTAATCTCCCCATGCCTACAACCAAAATGAGTTTGTCCTTGTATGATGTAACCAATGCTCATGTAAAGCACTCCAATATCTGACCAGCCTGCACTATATAAAACTGCAAAAAAACAAAGGATAAAAAGTGTTTTCCACACTTCTGTCATTGGGCTATACGTGGGCTACATCTGGGTGATATTTGTGCTACATTTGGGCTCATTTTTCTCTGGTGGCCATCTTGGGAGACTTCAATTACATTCATTAAACTTTATTCGATCTGATTTAGAAACATAGATCATAAAAGTGTACATAAAAACAGTAAATCCTCTTTCTTAATACAATACAGTGAGAATTAATTAAAACCAGTAGGTAAAAACGGGTGTTACAAAGCCCGGTTCAGAGCAACTTCAGGTTAACAGAATAGTAAAGTTCAATGTTTCGCAAGATCAATCTCATGTACTTCGTGCAAAATACGCAATAAGGGGTCCAAGTAAGATGCAACGCTCCAATACCTGACCAGTCTGCACTATATAAAACTGCAAAAAAACTAAAAATAAAAAGTGTTTTCCACACTTCTGTCATTGGGCTATATGTGGGCTACATGTGGGTGATATTTGTGCTACATTTGGGCTCTTTTTTCTCTGGTGGCCATCTTGGGATACTTATTTGTTATGAAGTTTCCTAATTTCCTCATTTACTGCAGTCTCCTCAGTAGGAAATGCTTTCAGTTTTTTACTTTGATTCCATCAAGAAGGCATTCAGATGTGTCACACATTTGCCATAAATTCAGAATGTTAGCACTCTAGTTGCTCATTAGATCACTGTAGTAAAGCTACTGCTCACCAGGGAGTTAACTGGAAGTCTACTGCTGGTATTGAAAGTGATTGTTTCAGTCTGCATGTCAGAATTTTCTAATGAAATAGAAGAGGATTTGAGATCTCACTTAAAACATGCCCTAATTTTTCTTTCTGCAGAACTAACCATAATTTCTATGGCAAAATGAACCCCCTCATTTTTTTCCTTTTTAAATTAAATGTTTTAAGTGTTACCGGTTTATTCCAATCAAGATGGCTTCAGGTGTGCCATAATTTTGTCATAAGTAAGACTGTTAGCGCTCTAGTTGTTCTTTAGAACACTCTGGGAAGCTGCAGTAGAACACAAAGGAATCAACTGGCAGGCTGCTCCTATTGAAATATAACAGGAAGATATTTGTAATCTCACTTAAAACATGTCCTAATTTTTCTTTCTACAGCACTAACCATAATTTCTATGACAAAATGAACCCCCTCATTTTGTTCCTTTTTAAATTAAATGTTTTAAGTGTTACCGGTTTATTCCAATCAAGATGGCTTCAGGTGTGCCATAATTTTTTCATAAGTAAGACTGTTAGCGCTCTAGTTGTTCTTTAGAACACTCTGGGAAGCTGCAGTAGAACACAAAGGAATCAACTGGCAGGCTGCTCCTGTTGAAATATAACAGGAAGATATTTGAGATCTCACTTAAAACATGTCCTAATTTTTCTTTCTACAGCACTAACCATAATTTCTATGACAAAATGAACCCCATCATTTTGTTCCTTTTTAAATTAAATGTTTTAAGTGTTACCAGTTTATTCCAATCAAGATGGCTTCAGGTGTGCCATACTTTTGTCATAGGTAAGGCTGTTAGCGCTCTAGTTGTTCTTTAGAACACTCTGGGAAGCTGCAGTAGAACACAAAGGAATCAACTGGCAGGCTGCTCCTGTTGAAATATAACAGGAAGATATTTGAGATCTCACTTAAAACATGTCCTAATTTTTCTTTCTACAGCACTAACCATAATTTCTAAGACAAAATGAACCCCATCATTTTGTTCCTTTTTAAATTAAATGTTTTAAGTGTTACCAGTTTATTCCAATCAAGATGGCTTCAGGTGTGCCATACTTTTGTCATAGGTAAGGTTGTTAGCGCTCTAGTTGTTCTTAAGAACACTCTGGGAAGCTGCAGTAGAACACAAAGGAATCAACTGACAGTCTCTGCCCTTGTTGGATTTACATGTTTTACTGAGAATGTCAGACTTCATTCTCACATGACTGAGAAAGATAATGTGAATTTACAGAAAATATGCTCTCATTTTAGCTTCTGGAGCACCTTCCAAACCTCTGTGGGACAAGCATGAGAAAATTGTTTTCTCTCAAACATGATTCATGAAATCCCAGCAGAAGGTTTTTCACAGGGTAAAATCACCCTAGAACACACCACAATTCCTAAAATTAGTATGGTACCATCAACAAATGAATTCTAATGTAACTAAAGTCTGTTATCACCCTTTATAGTTCTCCTTTTGGTGACCCTCAAAATCTTCTATTCACTACAATGCATTTCATTGGGGTGCTATCATGTATATTGGTCCCAAGATGGCTGCCAACACTTCTTGGATGAAGTGCTGACAGCCAATCAGATCTCACGATGACATGTGTGGTTAGGCTCCGCCCAGATATATATAGTTCTTTTTCCTTTAATATTTAAAAAACTACTGAACGGATTTACACCATTTTTGAAAAGGTCGCTTTCTGAGCCAAGCAGTACCTTTATGCCAAATTTGGGGTAAATCCGTTCAGTACTTTCCGCTGTAGCCTTGCACAAAATTCCCTATGGGAAATTGATTTTTTGACTCTTATTTTTTGAATTTCTCAGCAACTACTGAACGGATTTACACCATTTAACAAAAAGGGCTCTTTCTGAACCAAGGGCTACCTTTTTGCAAAATTTGGTGTAATTCCGTTCAGCAGTTCGGGCTGTAGCTTTGTCTAAAGTTTCCTATGGAAAATAACATGGAGAAAACACGTTTTGGGACCCCCTTTTTTCTCGGCCCCCGCTTGCCGAATCACCCCGAAACTTTCAAGATAGGAGCGGACCGGAGCGCCCCACGAGTTTTGAAAATTTCGCGAAGATTCGTCGACCGGCGCCAAAGTTATTGGGAATAGAATGTTGTGAATTTCCTATGGAAAATAGGTCCTAACTATAACTACCTACTGGCGACCGCCAGTAGGTAATATATATACACACACACACACATACACTTTTTTAGCTGGTAATATACATTATGTAAAACAAACCCAAAAAAACTTTTGAAATCTGTTCAAATTCACTGGGAAAATCTAAAGATGATGTTATTGTTAGGTGAAAATGTCCGTTCAAAAAATAAAATTTCCAATAAACCAAAAAACTGAAATTCACCTATTATAATTTATTGAGCTTACTATACCTTGCACCCGTACCATGCTTTGCTTAAGACCTCAAGTATTGGACATATCATGATTGATGTGATGACATCACTGATGACATCATTCACTAATCTTCTGTCCAATTCACTTGAACCAGTACTTACCTTTGAAATATGTTACAAAAAAGAATAAATGGGGCAGAATCATGTAAAGCATGAATTACTTAAATATATGTGCTTACATACAATAATTACACTGTAGCTCACTCCCTCTAGACACACTAGCCCCATTAGCTGCCAAAGCTCCTACTGCACACTACCTTTGATCTGTGCACAGCTCTTCATGAAGAGCCCACCTCCTCCAGACACCGAATCACCATTATGGGACTAAGCCTTTACAAAGCCCAGCCTTCACCCTGTGCTCAGGTGTTCATGGAGAGGCCATTCCCTCTACTTGACTATCACTCCAGCCCTCGCCATGCACGGTGTTGTCATCAATTGTCATTTAAGATGTCGTTAGGGATATTATAAATGCAGTCATTGAACACGTCGTAAATGATGTAATATGCGAGGGAACAAGCAGTGCATGGTGAAGGTGTGAGTTATAGTTATTTTAGGGCACAAGTTATAGTTACTTGAGAAAACTATAAATGATGAATATCAGTGATTTGGTTAGTTTAAAACATTTTTGTTTTAACATACATTTTCACTTAACTATAGCATTGCTACAACCTTTTTTTTTCCAGTGAGTTTCTAAGGTTTCTTTTTTAACATAAAGTAAAATGTCCATCACATGCGTGGGTTTAGGCACAGGGCCTGTGTCTAAACCATTGCAGATGACCAACCCTTCGCCATTAATGGCTGTTGATCATGTAACAAGATAAAGTGGTGTCATTTTAGGTAAGGCTGACCTACTGACGTTGTCAAAGGGTCAGAACCCCAAATAAAAAGCAAGGGGTCAGCACATCAACATATATATAGCTCACTTATTGGTTTTGTCAATAAATCAACACAATAATTTATCAATAACTATAATCCTATGTCTTTCCATGTATATACATGGCAATGATTAATAATATTCACTGTTGCACAGTAAAGCATTTTCTTCAAAACATTCTTCGAGCCACAAATGCAGCCACAGAACTAACCACAGGGATCACTGCACTCTAGCTGAAGAGCAGGCAGCTCCAGCTCAGTGTGCTTTAAAAATATAGTAAGCCTCCTGGGATAATGAATCGAATGACCCAGAAGACTTACTGCATAATGTTCTGATGGGGCTGCTGCGCTCCCTGCAGCCTACCTGTAACATTTAAAAATAAGCTTGGTGGTATCCCTGGCCCTTGTAAGGACACCTTGTGAATCCAAAAATCTTTTTTTAAAGTCCTTGCAGAGCATTATGGGGTGTTCTCAGCTGAAGCAGTAAATGCGAAAGGCACAGCTACTCTGCTCATTTCCACTAACTGCTTTATATATATAATATTTTTATTTGGGAGCGTGCGTACGACTCTCGTCCCGAGCCTCTTGAAGGCCCCTGATACCCCATACCCTCTGGCCAAAGTATTTTTCATTTGGTGAGCAGGCGTTGGGCCCTCCTCCCCAAACCATATATAGGCCCTGGAGCTCAATGGCAGCAGTGTCCTGAGGACCCCATTCCCTGTGACACTGAGTTGATGCCTGCCCAGAACAGAAATCCAATCCAACCAAGATAGGATTGTTTCCACCCAGCGGGAGCAGAAATGAAAGCTGTGGGGTCAAACCAATGCAGCTGGCTGAGCTCAAGCTGCACCCGGAATGGGTGCAGGAAGGGAGTTGATGGGGCCATGGGGACCCTGGGGCTCCCTGCAGCCCAAAGGGCTCTCATTGCTGTGGGCACCCTGGGCGTGATTGGGGCATCCACAGCTTTTTATTTATTGAGGCCCTGGGGGATGGTTTCCCTGGGGTAATATAACAGCTCAGGGAGGGCTGCCGCACCTCCCTATTTAAATAATGATGCAGTCCCAGGGTTGTGGTACCTGGGTATATGAAAAGGCTTGGGTAAGGGGCTGCTTACCATTACCCCTAAAATTATAAAAAGACAACCTCTTAAGTCCGGGCCCACCCAGCAGAGAGTAAAATTGAGAAAGGTGGGAGTCCACCATTTTTTTTAACCTGATCTCTGATATGTGGTTTTATCTAACAAATATCTGCTTTGGCCCTAGGGGCTGAGGGGCTCTCCGGTATCAATTATCTTACAGATATGAGATATCTCATGACCTTAAATATGATTAGTGGTGGATGGAATTGTCAGACTTGATTCCAAAGTACATTAAAATTCTGCAAAATTTGGCACTCTTTTCTTTGCGCAAAATGCACCATTGCATACAAAAATGGGAGCGAGCACGCATTTTACACTAAGAAATAGCATTGCCAAATGCACTTACAGTACATACCCTCAGCTCTCTTACATACTCTGCAGTAATCACTGCAAAGCATTTAAGTGCACAGAGGGGTATGCATTTTAAGGGCATTTTTCACTGGTGTGATAGCCCCTCAGCGCCCTCACATATTTGCTGCAGAGTATATAAGGGCGCTGAGGGGTATGCATGCCAATGCAGTCAGTGTTTTTTAAACAGGTCCAAAGAAGGAGCTGTCCTATGTTTAAAAATCACTGCAAATTAAAGAGTACATTCAGTGTTTTTTAAACATTGAGGGAATCTTCCAGCCCTGTTTAAAAACCAAGCAGTCCTGATTAATTCCGCTGGCAGAGCGGCGGAATTTATTAGTGATTTCAACATCACAAGAGTAACGCATAATTACTAAATTCCTCCAATTCCGCTGACGGAATTAAATAATCCGTCCTCCCTAAATATGATACTGGCAGAAACGGAGGGTCAGTGTTGTTCTTTCAGAGTTAGGGCAATGTGGACAAACATCTTCAAGCCCTTAACCTGGTGTGTTAAAGTCGTGTCCAGGAGTGAGGAATTGTATTCTTCTGAAATTGGTTGAGTGGAAAAACAGCCTTTCACTTTTTTTCAAGAGAGCTAGTACCATGATTCCTTGGTTTTCCTAGCTATGTATTTTTGAATGTGAGGGGTAGGTGGAGGGTGAAAGCAAAACATTTTGGATGATCTAGCTACTGGGGTGGTTAAGCAGTCCAGGTCAGACAGCCAGGCTTGAATCTTGGAGCCATTAAAGAACAAGAGGACCACATACTTTGTCATGTTGAGCGGGAGACAGGTACTTGGCATCTTTTTTTTTTATTAGGTCCGAGTCACTGAATGTGTTTGGTTAAGGAGATTTTTGGCAGGCTGCAGTGGCGGCTGGTGACATTTAAAAGTGTTGAGGCAAAAGTTGTGCTCAGCGCACTGTTGCGAGTGTATCGAACAAGCTCAACTGGCATTAGGGGAGTTAAGGGGAGGTTCTCCCCCAAGAAAAGTTTGAAAACAGAGGGGGAAATGGTGCATTTTCAAGCAAATTTGAGAAAGCAATAGGACTAAAAAGCAATTGTGAAAAGTGTAGTTATGACATCAATAAAGAGATTTCATATAATAATGTAGGTAGCTGCTTATTCAGTATAACCACAGAGCTTCATAACAGACTTTGAGGTAACAATGCACAATATAGAATAGGCTGCTACAGAATGCACAAAAAGGTTTGAGATAAAAAGTGTTTCTAAAATAGTGATTTTTTGCAGGCTGTACGTAGTGCAGGTTTTTTTATAACGATCTGCACACACTTCACTGCTTAGCTGATAGCTCCATTACAATACCCCTGAAAAAGAATAAATGTGTCATTAGGAAACAATATTTTTGGTAACTGTCTTTTAAAAGCACAGTTTACATCGTAGGTGGTAGCTCCCTTACAACAATTTCCATCAATTAAAGCCAATGCTGGCTTCCAGACACGCTTTACATTCGCAGATTTACTAGTTGAGCACATTTACATTTTTTTCGGGCAGCAGGCACACTGGCAGAAAGCTTGTTTAGCTGTCTGGCCCTCCCCCGGTTTCAGAGCACAGGAGAGTGGAGACTGTGCCCTACTTCAGCTGAAGGCTGAAGCATTTACTGCTGGGGGAGGTTGGTTGTCTTTTCACATTGAGCCCTTCAGATCCTGGATCACAGAACGTGACAACAGTGCTCTGCCCCGGAGTCAGAACAAATGCAACTATAGCCTAGCCACAGCAGAGGCCACGAAGTGTGGTCTCCATCTGGTCTCCTAAGTTCGCACCCTTGTGGAAACAACGTTTGGCTGTTTGGCACACAGGAAGGAGGAGAGGAGACTGCATGTTTGCAAAGTCTTTAGTCACACTATGCCTCCTTAGAGGGCCAATTAAAGTGCAGGTAGCTCCATTTGCAAAAGCTACAGGAACAGTAAGCATGAGGGAGGAAATGGGTAAACAGTGTTGGCTGGCTTCGATTATAATTTTATTTTTATTTTTTAATTAAAAAAATAAAAGTGTTGAGAGCTTTTTTTTATATTACATATGGACAATTAAAGGGTTTCACTTAAAAATTAGATGAGCATACATATGATTGACTGTAATTCAGTGATTTGCCAACTTGTACTAAGCGGTGGAAGTAGAACACTTAGGACTAGCAGCAGAGCCAAGGGGTCATACACGCCTGATGGCAGTCTGGTAAGGAACTGTGGGAAGCAGCGACATTTGAAGGGGTGGCATGCAGGCTGTCTTGGACCTTGACCCTTAGGGTGTGGATCCGGAACCTGAGTGATTCCCAGTTCAAAAGTCAGATTAGAACGCACTGCTGACTAGTCTGTTGGGCGCCTTTACGTAATGTGAAAAGCAATAGCGCAATGGGTAAAGAGATTTTAATTACCACCAGTGCCACCCACTTTCCAAGCAGGGTGCCCCGGTGCCCATACATTTACTAATGAATTAATTAGTAGTCACAGGCACTGCTGGAAGTAAATGATTAAATTAATCTTTAACTCTCAGAGCTGCCAGCCAAGTAAAAAGAAAGAGCACAATCAACATCTCAACTACTCAACCCAAGAAAATGACCACTAAAAACTCTGCTCACTGTCCAAACATTATTATGTTAGGTTTGCTTAGTATTGGCCTGTCCATACCACACTTCTGGCCTCAGGGTGATCCCTGACCTTCGCACATCACATTGTGTCTATCAGTATCTCTTCCACATGGCTGACTTGCATTATGGGGCAAGGATGTGGCGTTACAACCGAACCTGTTGACTTTGGAACGGGGAATCAGGATCAAGCCCCAGCTGCGGCTCAACATTCGGTGATTCTGGGCAAATCACTTAATCTTCCTTGCCTAAAAAACATATGAATATGTCCTTGTGTATTGTAACTGGTGCTTATGTAAAGTGCTCCAATACCTTCGGGTCGAGGTCGCTCCATATAAAAAGTTTTTTAAAAGTACAATTCTACTGGATAAAACAGATATGGTAAATGAACTCAAATACATGCGTACACACCGCTCGCTACTCAAGTCACCTGGGATTAACTAAAAGATTTCTCTGAAGACGTTTGGCATAAGTAAAACCCATATGTTTCCAAGAAGGTTGAGAAACCATTGGCCAACAGGAAATACTCAATAAGTAATATGGCAAAACCATGTTCAATTTTTTTTTTTTTTTAAAAAGAAACCTTCCTTCTCAGCCTGTCCTCATTCAGCAGCACGACTGGCTGTACATTTGCTGCCTTAAGTCCAACGTACATGAATCATCAGGCACCCAGCTCTCACCCGAATCACAGTCACTGATAGGAGATGGACTCTACCTGGGTGAATGATCAGAGATCTCATCTATGCTCGTCTTAGTTTATTATTCATCACACAAGTCGAGTCAGAACCAGGACAAACCTGGCCACAGCAGAGATCACTCCCAAGATCACTCCCAAGGTGTGTGGCATGATCAGTAGTCTACTCCGTCTCCGTATGGCCTCTCCCTCATTTGCACATGACGAGGGGGAGAGACACTGACAGAGCAGCCCCGCCCAGTAACAGCAGAAATGACCAATCACTGCATGGCTTCACAGTAGCCATTACAGTGATTGGTCATGCTGCGTGGGCGTCCTCCCACCCCCTCGGTGCCATGTGGTCTGCAGCAGAGGCCTAGACTAGGCCTAGTAATGCGCACTGGCAGCCAATGCAGATGCTGCTCACTTGCTGTACACAGCATTAGAGCAGCACAAGGATTGGCTTGAGAAGCCAAATTCACCGCTTATTAGGAGAATGGGGTTACAGCTTTGATCAACAAATGTGCAGTGAACTGTGGCCTCTAGTGCGCATGTCAGGCTGGCCGGAGAAGAGTAGCTGTCCAACCCGACATGCACACTTTGGGCCTACTGTGCGCTCAACTCTGTCGATCAAAATTAAAACCCCACTCACTACTTCACAGCACGCACGCCCAGCCCGAGGCTGAAGGCTGACTGCCGTGGATGCAAGCACATGAAAATTATTATAGTGTATTCCAAATAAAATGTAATAAATAACCACATAGAAGCGGTGTCAGGGGGGCCAAAATATAAGCAGGGCAATGCGTCAACGTCCATATGGAGGAACCGCCCCTGGTAGACTGTTTTTGGCACATTGATTATGGCTATTTTCACATGCACTGCTGTACCCCCATGTCCAGTTTCACACTTGCAGATCTTGCTTCACCATGCACTCGAAATTTTCAAAATCTTTCCAAGAGTTCATGAATTGTGTCAAGAGGGAGAGATTTCCTCCCTGAATAATCCTAACTCGCTGACTGTCTCACTTGCACCCTGACACAGACCCACTGAGTACCCTTGTTGAAACTAAAACTCTCACTGTTATTCAGCCACACACCCAGTGCTAAATTTGAGCCGCTTTATTGTGCTTGCCACCAACACTTAATTTCTCACTGACACTAATGACAGTCTGCCACTTGGTGGCGCTGGTCATCGAATTTTTGGATGAGCACAACACCGCCTGTTTATGAATGGAATACACTTTAAAAATGCATAATACCTGCTTCACCAGACATTCCTATAGCTTTGGGGACATGGAATAGTCTGAACTGTCACACTTGCAGGAAAGAGATGGTCAGTCGTTGTTTTGGTACCTGCCATTGGCAGCAGTGACAGGGGCAATGGGTGGTGCAAGCTGCAGTGGCCTCCTGGTCAGGACCCTGGCACTTATTTTACAAATTAAGCACTGCACACATCAATTGAGCAAAAGAAAAGGGAATGTATAGCAAGGATATAAAACTTGTCATTTTCAGTGTGATAGTCCTTAGCAAATGTCAATTCGTTGGATACAGCTTAGTGAACATGTTCATGCGTAAAACACTCTCCTTCACATTTGCCTCCCACGTCCCTTTATTTTCCCTACTTTACCTTTTCCAAGGCCCTCAGTATGAGTGGCCTGTAATTCCTGGAAGCTGCACTCAAGCTTATCCGGTAACACCACCCTCCTTCCCAATATTTTTCCACATATGGTTTGTTAAGCTAAAATTAACAAAATATGTGCAAATACAAATATCCAGCTTTTGAGAAAATTATGTGGTAATCAGATTCTCACGGTTTTATCTAATTTCAGGAATGGCAACATACAATTGGAAGGAATTCACACCTCCAGACTTACAGTGATATCAGTATTTCCCATCTATAAGAATTTCAGCTCTGTTAACACAAGTAGATTCTAAAAATATGATTGAACATCTACATGGAATGGTAAGGATGGGGAAAGAGAAAAGTAAAAACAAAAAAACTTCTAATATCGGACCTTTGGCAGCAGATTCATTACTCAGGTTAAACCAAGCCGACATGCTCAGGCAGCAGACCTAGGTTAGGCTGGCCTTAGGCCAACAGCTGCAGAAATAATACTGGCTTCTATGCCGATGATGCCGTATTGATGGCCAGAACGGGTTAGGTCTCCAACGGCTCATATCAGCCTATGCAGCTTTTATGCGCTCATTGGACCTAAAAGTTAACAAGTCGAAATCTTTCATAATTGTTGCAGGGGCAGGGAAGCGAGACAAAACACCCTATTTCCATATGAATTCAGGGAAAATTGAGGTGGTTGAGTCCTTCCCTTACCTAGGGGGTACTTTGACAAAAACCAAATGTGGTCACAGCTGGTCAAAGGAAGGGCTATGGGTAATGGAGAGGGAGCCTAACAGTGATAAAATCCTTCGCTAATTGGCTGGGTGCAAAACCATTAGTCCCCATTAAAATGATTTACCATGCCAAGACTAAATCAGCGGCAACTTATGTTACATACTTACGTGGTGTATGGGGTATGGCACATATCGACTCTTCCTTAAATCCTTAACCTCTCTCCCACAATCGTACTCTAATTACATCTTCCATGACAGAACTGGGTCTACCATATATTACTGATTCCATTAGATTAGCCCCACTCCTACTGTGGCTCTCCATATAGCGCAGGGACACGGTGCCCCTCACACAAAATATTATAGGAGATATCTTAAAACTAGAGAACTACACAAGGATCAGATGGCTGAACTATGTTGAAATGGAATTGATCGCCATAGGGCTGAAAGCCCTTTTAAGGACCCAACTGTCTGTAGAAAGACGTTTAGGCAGAAGGTTGGTCGACACATTTATGCGGCGGGCCCCGATATATGCGCAGGGAGATGAACCATTGCAAACAGTTGGTCCTCTTGTACCAAGTAACTCCACCTTTGTCAGAGGGAGGATACTCTTACCTACCAGATATCCCCATATCGCACCACAAATTCATCTTAATAAGATTCCACTTGATACCACTGGATGCTAGGGTACCCGGGGACAAGATTCAAGCACTCTGAACTGACTCTGTGCCCCTGCGATACCCACCTCCTAAAATGATCTTCCATTTATTATTTTTCTGTGGTTTTTACGAGCAGGAAAGAAAGAAATTCATCGTCCCGATTTTAAAGCGGCATAATTTTTAAACTGGGTCCAAACTGGGGTGGCGTGAGTGGGCAAAAGAACGATGGATTTAACCCAGATCTTTTGACTGGAGAGAATGTTTGCATTGTCAGCATTCCGTCCGTCATTTGTTTGCTGTAACACTCTTTCGCCCTTAGTGGGATGGGTATGCCCAGACGTGGGTCCCTTGCTCACTGTGCCACTGGATTCAAGCTAGCCTGGCTGAAGAAGGGTGACATACCCTGAAAACCGGTCCCAGGATGCTTGTTTCCAGGTCCAGGGAGGACCTGGCCTGGCAGTTCGGTCTGGACTGTTCCCATGGGGCACAGGGTCAAGACTGATTTGCATATGGCTGGGTCCAAACTGGGGTGGCGTAGTGGGCAAAAGAACGATGGATTTAACCCAGATCTTTTGACTGGGAGAGAATGCTTGCATTGTCAGCATTCCGTCCGTCATTTGTTTGCTGTAACACTTTTCTGCCCTTAGTGGGATGGGTATGCCCAGACGTGGGTCCCTTGCTCACTGTGCCACTGGATTCAAGCTAGCCTGGCTGAAGAAGGGTGACATACCCTGAAACCGGTCCCAGGAGGCTTGTTTCCCGGTCCAGGGAGGACCTGGCCTGGCAGTTTGGTCCTGGACTGTTCCCATGGGGCACAGGGTCAAGACTGATTTGCATATGGCTGGGTCCAAACTGGGGTGAGCGTAGTGGGCAAAAGAACGATGGATTTAACCCAGATCTTTTGACTGGGAGAGAATGTTTTGCATTGTCATGCATTCCGTCCGTCATTTGTTTGCTGTAACACTTTTCGCCCTTAGTGGGATGGGTATGCCCAGACGTGGGTCCCTTGCTCACTGTGCCACTGGATTCAAGCTAGCCTGGCTGAAGAAGGGTGACATACCCTGAAACCGGTCCCAGGATGCTTGTTTCCGGTCCAGGGAGGACCTGGCCTGGCAGTTCGGTCTGGACTGTTCCCATGGGGCAGAGGGTCAAGACTGATTTGCATATGGCTGGGTCCAAACTGGGGTGGCGGGTGGGCAAAAGAACGATGGATTTAACCCAGATCTTTTGACTGGGAGAGAATGTTTGCATTGTCAGCATTCCGTCCATCATTTGTTTGCTGTAACACTTTTCGCCCTTAGTGGGATGGGTTTGCAGACGTGGGTCCCCTGCTCACTGTGCCACTGGATTCAAGCTAGCCTGGCTGAAGAAGGGTGACATACCCTGAAACCGGTCCCAGGATGCTTGCTTCCGGTCCAGGGAGGACCTGGCCTTGCAGTTTGGTCTGGACTGTTCCTATGGGGCACAGGGTCAAGACTGATTTGCATATGGCTGGGTCCAAACTGGGGTGGCGTAGTGGGCAAAAGAACGATGGATTTAACCCAGATCTTTTGACTGGGAGAGAATGTTTGCATTGTCAGCATTCCGTCCGTCATTTGTTTGCTGTAACACTTTTCGCCCTTAGTGGGATGGGTATGCCCAGACGTGGGTCCCTTGCTCACTGTGCCACTGGATTCAAGCTAGCCTGGCTGAAGAAGGGTGACATACCCTGAAACCCGGTCCCAGGATGCTTGTTTCCGGTCCAGGGAGGACCTGGCCTGGCAGTTCTGCTCTGGACTGTTCCCATGGGGCACAGGGTCAAGACTGATTTGCATATGGCTGGGTCCAAACTGGGGTGGCGTAGTGGGCAAAAGAACGATGGATTTAACCCAGATCTTTTGACTGGGAGAGAATGTTTGCATTGTCAGGCATTCCGTCCGTCATTTGTTTGCTGTAACACTTTTCGCCCTTAGTGGGATGGGTATGCCCAGACGTGGGTCCCTTGCTCACTGTGCCACTGGATCAAGCTAGCCTGGCTGAAGAAGGGTGACCTACTCCTGAAACCGGTCCCAGGATGCTTGCTTCCGGTCCAGGGAGGACCTGAGCAGTTCGGTCTGGACTGTTCCCATGGGGCACAGGGTCAAGACTGATTTGCATATGGCTGGGTCCAAACTGGGGTGGCGTGGTGGGCAAAGAACAATGGATTTAACCCAGATCTTTTGACTGGGAGAGAATGTTTGCATTGTCAGCATTCCGTCCATCATTTGTTTGCTGTAACACTTTTTGCCCTTAGTGGGATGGGTATGCCCAGACGTGGGTCCCCTGCTCACTGTGCCACTGGATTCAAGCTAGCCTGGCTGAAGAAGGGTGACATACCCTGAAACCGGTCCTAGGATGCTTGTTTCCGGTCCAGGGAGGACCTTGCCTGGCAGTTTGGTCTGGACTGTTCCCATGGGGCACAGGGTCAAGACTGATTTGCATATGGCTGGGTCCAAAACTGGGAGTGGCGTAGGGCAAAAGAACGATGGATTTAACCCAGATCTTTTGACTGGGAGAGAATGTTTGCATTGTCAGCATTCCGTCCGTCATTTGTTTGCTGTAACACTTTTCGCCCTTAGTGGGATGGGTATGCCCAGACGTGGGTCCCTTGCTCACTGTGCCACTGATTCAAGCTAGCTCTGGCTGAAGAAGGGTGACATACCCTGAAACCGGTCCCAGGATGCTTGTCTCCGGTCCAGGAGGACCTGGCCTGGCAGTTCGGTCTGGACTGTTCCCATGGGGGCACAGGGTCAAGACTGATTTGCATATGGCTGGGTCCAAACTGGGGTGGCGTACTGGGCAAAAGAACAACGGATTTAACCCAGATCTTTTGACTGGGAGAGAATGTTTGCATTGTCAGCATTCCGTCCGTCATTTGTTTGCTGTAACACTTTTCGCCCTTAGTGGGATGTGGTATGCCCAGACGTGGGTCCCTTGCTCACTGTGCCACTGGATTCAAGCTAGCCTGGCTGAAGAAGGGTGACATACCCTGAAACCGGTCCCAGGATGCTTGTTTCCGTCCAGGGAGGACCTGGCCTGGCAGTTCGGTCTGGACTGTTCCCATGGGGCACAGGGTCAAGACTGATTTGCATATGGCTGGGTCCAACTGGGGTGGCGAGTGGGCAAAAGAACGATGGATTTAACCTTGGATCTTTTGACTGGGAGAGAATGTTTGCATTGTCAGCATTCCGTCCATCATTTGTTAGCTGTAACACTTTTCGCCCTTAGTGGGGATGGGTATGCCTAGACGTGGGTCCCCTGCTCACTGTGCCACTGGATTCAAGCTAGCCCTGGCTGAAGAAGGGTGACATACCCTGAAACCGGTCCCAGGATGCTTGTTCTCCGGTCCAGGAGGACCTGGCCTGGCAGTTTGGTCTGGACCGTTCCCATGGGGCGCAGGGTCAAGACTGATTTGCATATGGCTGGGTCCAAACTGGGGTGGCGTAGTGGGCAAAGGAACGATGGATTTAACCCAGATCTTTTGACTGGGAGAGAATGTTTGCACTGTCAGCATTCCGTCCGGTCATTTGCTTGCTGTAACACTTTTCGCCCTTAGTGGGATGGGCATGCCCAGACGTGGGTCCCTTGCTCACTGTGCCACTGGATTCAAGCTAGCTCTGGCTGAAGAAGGGTGACATACCCTGAAACCGGTCCCAGGATGCTTGTTTCCGGTCCAGGAGGACCTGGCCTGGCAGTTCGGTCTGGACTGTTCCCATGGGGCACAGGGACAAGACTGATTTGCATATGACTGGGTCCAAACTGGGGTGGCGTAGTGGGCAAAAGAACGATGGATTTAACCCAGATCTTTGACTGGGAGAGAATGTTTGCATTGTCAGCATTCCGTCCGTCATTTGTTTGCTGTAACACTTTTCGCCCTTAGTGGGATGGGTATGCCCAGACGTGGGTCCCTTGCTCACTGTGCCACTGGATTCAAGCTAGCCTGGCTGAAGAAGGGTGACAGACCCTGAAACCGGTCCCAGGATGCTTGTTTCCGGTCCAGGGAGGACCTGGCCTGGCAGCTCGGTCTGGACTGTTCCCGTGGGGCACAGGGTCAAGACTGATTTGCATATGGCTGGGTCCAAAACTGCGGTGGCGTAGTGTGCAAAAGAACAACGGATTTAACCCAGATCTTTTGACTGGGAGAGAATATTTGCATTGTCAGCATTCCGTCCGTCCATTTGTTTGCTGTAGCACTTTTCGCCTTAGTGGGATGGGTATGCCCAGACGTGGGTCCCTTGCTCACTGTGCCACTGGATTCAAGCTAGCCTGGCTGAAGAAGGGTGACATAGCCCTGAAACCAGTCCCAGGATGCTTGTTTCTCGTCCAGGGAGGACCTGGCCTGGCAGTTCGGTCTGGACTGTTCCCATGGGGCACAGGGTCAAGCACTGATTTGCATATGGCTGGGTCCAAACTGGGGTAGGCGTGTGGGCAAAAGAACGATGGATTTAACCCAGATCTTTTGACTGGGAGAGAATGTTTGCATTGTCAGCATTCCGTCCATCATTTGTTTGCTGTAACACTTTTCGCCCCTTAGTGGGATGGGTATGCCCAGACGTGGGACCCCTGCTCACTGTGCCACTGGATTCAAGCTAGCCTGGCTGAAGAAGGGTGACATACCCTGAAACCGGTCCCAGGATGCTTGTTTCCGGTCCAGGGAGGACCTGGCCTGGCAGATTTGGTCTGGACTGTTCCCATGGGGGCACAGGGTCAAGACTGATTTGCATATGGCTTGGTCCAAACTGGGGTGGCGTAGTGGGCAAAAGAATGATGGATTTAACCCAGATCTTTGACTGGGAGAGAATGTTTGCATTGTCAGCATTCCGTCCGTCATTTGTTTGCTGTAACACTTTTCGCCCTTAGTGGGATGGGCATGCCCAGACATGGGTCCTTGCTCACTGTGCCACTGGATTCAAGCTAGCCTGGCTGAAGAAGGGTGACATACCCTGAAACCGATCCCAGGATGCTTGTTTCCGGTCCAGGGAGGGACCTGGCCTGGCAGTTCGGCCTGGACTGTTCCCATGGGGCACAGGGTCAAGACTGATTTGCATATGGCTGGGTCCAAACTGGGGTGGCGTAGTGGGCAAAAGAACGATCGGATTTAACCTGGTTCTTTTGACTGGGAGAGAATGTTTGCATTGTCAGCATTCCGTCCGTCATTTGTTTGCTGTAACACTTTTCGCCCTTAGTGGGATGTGGTATGCCCAGACGTGGGGCCCTTGCTCACTGTGCCACTGGATTCAAGCTAGCCTGGCTGAAGAAGGGTGACATACCCTGAAACCGGTCCCAGGATGCTTGTTTCCGGTCCAGGGAGGACCTGGCCTGGCAGTTCGTCTGGACTGTTCCCATGGGGCACAGGGTCAAGACTGATTTGCATATGGCTGGGTCCAAACTGGGGTGGTGTAGTGGGCAAAGAACGATGGATTTAACCCAGATCTCTTTGACTGGGAGAGAATGTTTGCATTGTCAGCATTCCGTCCGTCATTTGTTTGCTGTAACACTTTTCACCCTTAGTGGGATGGGTATGCTCCAGACGTGGGTCCCTTGCTCACTGTGCCACTGGATTCAAGCTAGCCTGGCTGAAGAAGGTGACATACCCTGAAACCGGTCCCAGGATGCTTGTTTCCGGTCCAGAAGACCTGGCCTGGCAGTTCGGTCTGGACTGTTCCCATGGGGCACAGGGTCAAGACTGATTTGCATATGGCTGGGTCCAAACTGGGGATGGCGTGAGTGGGCAAAAGAATGATGGATTTAACTCAGATCTTTGACTGGGAGAGAATGTTTGCATTGTCAAGGATTCCGTCCGTCATTTGTTTGCTGTAACACTTTTCGCCTTAGTGGGATGGGTATGTCCCAGACGTGGGTCCCTGCTCACTGTGCCACTGGATTCAAGCTAGCCTGGCTGAAGAAGGGTGACATGCCCTGAAACCGGTCCCAGGATGCTTGTTTCCGGTCCAGGAGGACCTGGCCTGGCAGTTCGGCCTGGACTGTTCCATGGGGCACAGGGTCAAGACTGATTTGCATATGGCTGGGTCCAACTGGGGTGTGAGTGGGCAAAGAACGATGGATTTAACCCAGATCTTTTGACTGGGAGAGAATGTTTGCATTGTCAGCATTCCGTCCATCATTTGTTTGCTGTAACACTTTTCGCCCTTAGTGGGATGGGTATGCCCAGACTTGGGTCCCTTGCTCACTGTGCCACTGGATTCAAGCTAGCCTGGCTGAAGAAGGGTGACATGCCCCGAAACCGGTCCGAGGATGCTTTTGTTTCCTCGGTCCAGGGAGGACCTGGCCCTGGCAGCCCGGGTCTGGACTGTTCCCATGGGGCACAGGGTGAAGACTGATTTGCATATGGCTGGGTCCAAACTGGGGTGGCATGCGTAGTGGGCAAAAGAACGATGGGATTTTAACCCAGATCTTTTGACTGGGAGAGAATGTTTGCATTGTCAGCATTCCGTCCGTCATTTGTTTGCTGTAACACTTTTCGCCCTTAGTGGGATGGGTATGCCCAGACGTGAGTCCTCCCTTGCTCACTGCGCCACTGGATTCAAGCTTAGCCTGGCTGGAAGAAGGGTGTGACATACCCTGAAACCGGTCCCAGGATGCTTGTTTCTCGGTCCAGGGAGTGACCTGGCCTGGCAGTTCGGTTCCGGACTTTTCCCATGGGGCACAGGGTCAAGACTGATTTGGCACATGGCTGGGTCCAAAACTGGGGAGGCATGTAGTGGGCAAAAGAACGTATTGATTTAACCCAGATCTTTTGACTGTGGCAGAGAATGTTTGCATTGTCAGCATTCCGTCCGTCATTTCTGTTTGCATGTAACACTTTTCGCCTTTAGTGGGATGTGGTATGCCCAGACGGGGTCCCTTGCTCACTGTGCCACTGGATTCAAGCTAGCCTGGCTGAAGAAGGGCGACATGACTCCTGAAACCGGTCCCAGGATGCTTGTTTCCTGGAAAGTCCAGGGAGGACCTGGCCTGGCAGTTCGGGCTGGACTGTTCCCATGGGGCACAGGGTCAAGACTGATTTGCATATGGCTTGGGTCCGAAACTGGGGTGGCGTAGTGGGCAAAAGAACGATGGATTTAACCCAGATCTTTTGACTGGGAGAGAATGTTTGCATTGTCAGCATTCCGTCCATCATTTGTTTGCTGTAACACTTTTCGCCCTAAGTGGGATGGGTATGCCCAGACGTGGGTCCCTTGCTCACTGTGCCACTGGATTCAAGCTAGCCTGGCTGAAGAAGGGTGACATACCCTGAAACCGGTCCCAGGATGCTTGTTTCCGGTCCAGGGAGGACCTGGCCTGGCAGTTCGGTCTGGACTGTTCCCATGGGGCACAGGGTCAAGACTGATTTGCATATGGCTGGGTCCAAACTGGGGTGGCGTAGTGGGCAAAAGAACGATGGATTTAACCCAGATCTTTTGACTGGGGAGAATGTTTGCATTGTCAGCATTCCGTCCATCATTTGTTTGCTGTAACACTTTTCGCCCTAAGTGGGATGGGTATGCCCAGACGTGGGTCCCTTGCTCACTGTGCCACTGGATTCAAGCTAGCCTGGCTGAAGAAGGGTGACATACCCTGAAACCGGTCCCAGGATGCTTGTTTCCGGTCCAGGGAGGACCTGGCCTGGCAGTTCGGTCTGGACTGTTCCCATGGGGCACAGGGTCAAGACTGATTTGCATATGGCTGGGTCCAAACTGGGGTGGCGTAGTGGGCAAAAGAACGATGGATTTAACCCAGATCTTTTGACTGGGGGAGAATGTTTGCATTGTCAGCATTCCGTCCATCATTTGTTTGCTGTAACACTTTTCGCCCTAAGTGGGATGGGTATGCCCAGACGTGGGTCCCTTGCTCACTGTGCCACTGGATTCAAGCTAGCCTGGCTGAAGAAGGGTGACATACCCTGAAACCGGTCCCAGGATGCTTGTTTCCGGTCCAGGGAGGACCTGGCCTGGCAGTTCGGTCTGGACTGTTCCCATGGGGCACAGGGTCAAGACTGATTTGCATATGGCTGGGTCCAAACTGGGGTGGCGTAGTGGGCAAAAGAACGATGGATTTAACCCAGATCTTTTGACTGGGGGAGAATGTTTGCATTGTCAGCATTCCGTCCATCATTTGTTTGCTGT